>OZ007587.1:214294502-215616066 GCA_963931845.1 Maratus michaelseni | reverse complement strand
TAAATTAGTAATAATAACTATAATGGAAAAATTAATCCCCTTAAAGAATAATTGGTTACCTTGTTGCCGATCAAAATATTTTATTTAAGATTTCCTACATTGTTGTAAGCATAGGAAAAATTTTACGTTTTACATAATTGTCCCTTGTTGGCTTTCAACAATGAAGATATCTTAAAATATGAAATTTTTTTCGTGACAATGAAAAATTCGAATTTAAGTCTTCCTTTTTTAATTGTTATTATGACAAATTTATTTATAATTATATTTGAAGTTATCCATAATGACAACATTCCCGCGCTTCCAACAATACAAAAAATTCCATTGACAAATATTGATACTCTTTCAACAATGGACAATAGTTAAAACGTAAAAATGTCCCTATACTTTAACAATGGAAAAATTGATAGTGACAAATTTTCCCACGCTTTCAACAATGAAGAAATCTTAAAATAAGAAATTTTACCCGCAAAAATGAAAAATTAGTCTTTAAGACTTCCTTTTTCAATTGTTATTATGAAAAATGCATTTATAATAATATTAGAAGTTATCTGCAATGGCAACTTTCTCGCGCTTATAACAATGAAAAAGTTTCATTGACAAATACTGATACGCTTTTAATAATGGACAATATTTAAAACGTGAGAATGTCCCTAACCTTTAACAATGTAAAAATTTATAGTGACAAATTTTCCCACGTTTTCAACAATGAAGAAATCTTAAAATAACAATTTTTCTCGCAACAATGAAAAATTAGTCTTTAAGTCTTCTTTTTTCAATTGTTATTATGAGAAATTTATGTATAATTATATTAGAAAATTACTATAATGGCAACTTTCCCGCACTCACAACCGTGGAAAAATATCCATTGACAAATATTGATACGCTTTCAACAATCTACAATATTTAAAACGTGAAAATTTCTCTAGCCTTTAACAATGGAAAAATTTATAATGACAAATTTTCCCACGCTTTCAACAATGAAGAACTCTTAAAATAAGAAATTTTTATCGCAACAATTGTGCGCTCCCGAAGTTTGCTTAATAGATCAGCGCCACCTAGCTGATAAATTGTAAAACCGTCAGTTGAGCTTCGTTCTCAAACGAGCAGCATCTCATGTTACGCTCAAACCAGAAGTTAAACGAAACTTCACTTGCCCCTTGGCAATTTAAATAAATAAATAAATAAAACTTTTCTACAGTCCACTCTCTTACTGCTCCCGACATATGGTCCTAAGCGACCGGAGCACAGTGTAAATGAGTAATTTAACAGCTTTAAATCGCCAACGCGGCGTGTTAAAAACAAAGCTTAACAAAATAACAAAATTCGTTAGTGAATACGTACTCTCAGAAGAAAAAGATCAACAACAAAAGAAAGAACATCAGTTACGATTGGAAGCTAAACGAATCTCAATCTCAGAACTCAAAACGTCATTGCGTGAACTCATATACGCCTATACACAGCTTCCAGAAGATGTGGAATTAAAGGATTCTTTGGATATAACGTCTCAGCTCGAAGATGAACTGGAAGAATCAGAGGTAAAGATTAATATATTTATATCTAAATTAGAATGTTCTAATGTTAAAAAAGATAATCTGACTGTTACGACTAACTTTAAAATACCTGACTTACCTCTACCTAGTTTCTCAGGAAAATATGATGAGTTTCAAAATTTTAAAACTCAATTTATGTCAATTATAGGCAATAATAAAAATCTAAATTCAACTCAGCAGCTATGCTATTTAAAGGGCTGTCTAAAGGGTGAAGCCAAAAGGCTCGAGTCAGCACAAGATACTTATGAATGTCTTTGGTCTTCTTTAGAAGAAAGATACGAAAACAAACGGGCAGTTATTGATTGTCATATTATTAAATTATTAAATTTATGAAAGGTACCAGACTCTCCTAACCATTTAATGCAATTAATTGATAATACTAAATGTAATTTGCGTGCATTAAAATTACTCGAGTTTGAATCAAACGAGCTGTCAGATGCTTTAATAATGCATATACTGTTTCAAAAACTGGATCCTGAAATAAAAAAATGTTTCGAAATGAAATTAATTAAAAATGAAATTCCTAAACTAGATAACTTTTTAAGTTTTTTGGAAGAAAGAGCTAGAATTCTTCAAAATACTTTTCTGCCTAAAGAAAATAGAAAGATTCCGTACAGTTGGAAAACTGGCGCTAAGCCAAATAATGAAAAATCATTTTTAACTAAAGCAAAACATGGAAAAAGCTGCGTGCTAGGATGTGCGGATAAACACTCGTTATATAGATGCGAGAAATTCAAACTAATGGATGTGACAAAAAGAACAGAAATTGTAAAAAATAACAACTTATGTTTTTCATGTTTAAATAATCATTTACCTAATCCCTGTGTATCAAAGTACAGCTGTTTTGCTTGTAATAGCAAACAACACAGCACTCTATTACATCCAATTAATCAAAATAACAAAACAAATCGACCTTTTGAGGAGGAAGACGGACGCCAAAATTCTTCCCCCCCCCCTCTCTTGATAATCAAACATTTTTCGCGAAGGAAAATAAAACAGATAAATCTTGTGTGATTTTAAATACAGCTGTAATATATTTGAAGGATTGTTCTGGGGAATTTAAACCATTAATTGCAGCATTAGACAGTTGTTCTAGCTCACATTTAATAAGTGCATATGCTGCAAACGTGTTGGGATTGCGTAAACAAAAAACTCATATTCCGATTTCCGGACTTAACGATTTATGCTTAAACGCTAAATCATTTATTAGTACAGAATTAACGAATGAAAGCAAAACTAAATCTTATCAGTTAGATATGGTAGTTGTCCCGAAAATTGCCGAACTTCCCCTTTCATATGTGAATGCGTCGAAATTAAAATTGCCGGCGAATATAATTTTAGCGGATAATAACTGGAACAAACCGAAACGTGTACACGCGATTATTGGAGCAGAGTTATTTTATGAATTAATAGGATCGAATAAAATTAAAATTGATGATTCTCAATTAATGTTAGTAGAAACATTTTTTGGACATGTTATATCAGGCGCTGTTTACAATTCGATCTCGAATTTAAAAGAATCTTCTGATTCTTGTTTCTTGATAACAGAATCTAAGAAATTAGAAAAAGAAATAAGCTCCTTTTGGGAATTAGATCAGGTAAGTGAATTAAAACCCTTAGTTAGTGAGGAGTTAAATTACTGTAATGAACATTTTTTAAAAACTCATTACCGAAAACCGGACGGTAGGTACGTAGTTGAATTACCCTTTAAATCTCAAATGTTAGATAATTCTTTGGGAGATTCCAAACAAATTGCTACTAAAAGATTAAATCAGTTATGGAAACGTTTAGAGCAAGATCCCAAATTAAGGGAATTATACATAGAATTTCTAAGCGAATACGCTACATTGGGACACATGGAGGAAATGTCTGATGACGCAAATCCTGATGCAGGATATTTTTTCCCTCATCACGGTGTTTTGCGACCGTCAAGTACCACAACTAAATTAAGAGTTGTTTTTGATGGGAGTTGTAAAACTAGTAATGGAAAGTCTCTAAACGATTTATTGTTTAAAGGAGGGTTAATACAGGATGATCTTTTTGCGATTATGATCCGTTTTAGGAAAAATATTTTCGCATTTACTGTTGATGTAAATAAAATATTTCGACAAATAGAAGTAAATCCGTTGCATACTAGATATCAAAAAATATTGTGGAGAGAGGGGAGGGAAAAACCGGACAGAATCTATACCCTGAAAACAGTTACATATGGCTGTGCAAGTAGTCCATTCCTCGCCACTAGAGTTCTCCAGCAGTTAGCAACAGATGAAGCAACCAATTTACCATTAGCAGCTAAGGTCGTAATGAGCGATATGTACATGGATGATTGCCTTTCTGGGTCTTCAGACATTGCGGAATTTAACGAAATTAAAGAACAATTGACAGATCTCTTCAAAAGAGGCCAGATGTCTTTACATAAATGGCAATCTAATGTTGTTGAAGAAATAACCCCTGATTCTCAAATTTTTCCGTTTAACCAAAATTCCGAATATACTTCAGCAAAAACTCTCGGAATACTTTGGGATTGCAGTAGTGACACTTTTAAATTTACGGTTATTGTCAACAGAAATGCTAACTATACAAAACGCGAAGTTTTAAGTCAAATTGCCAGACTCTTCGACCCTTTAGGGTTACTTGGGCCGGTAATTTGCCGTGCTAAAATCTTTATGCAAAAACTGTGGTTACTAAAGTGTGACTGGAATGATAACATTCCACTTCCTGTTGCTCAAGCATGGGACAAGTTTCTTAATTCACTTGTTTTGATAGAATCATTCAAGATACCTAGATGCATTCTCATTAAAGATGTATCGACTATAATCTTGCACGGCTTTGCTGATGCTAGTGAAAAGGCTTACGGAGCGTCTCTTTATCTCCAATCAGTATCGAACTCTTGTTCTCCTGCTTCTCATCTCATTTGCAGCAAAAGCAGAGTTGCCCCAATTAAAACTCTCAGCATCCCGCGACTTGAACTGTCAGCGTGTTTGTTATTGTGCCAACTTACTCAAAGAGTAGTAAAAGCACTAAGGCTTAAGTTTGACAAGGTCATACTTTGGTCAGACTCCACCATTTCCTTAGCCTGGATAGCAACTTCACCTCATCTCCTTAAAACCTTTGTGGGCAATCGAGTCTCTCAGATTCAAGAACTGTCAAAAACTATGAGTGGAGATACTTTCCTTCAAATCTTAATCCATCTGATGCGTTATCCAGAGGTCAAGATGCTACGTCCCTTTCAACCAACAAACTGTGGTGGGAAGGCCCCGATTTCTTGAACAAGGACATTAGTGAACTCTTTCCTCAAAATGACTCTCACAAAAATGACGAACTCTTTTTAAAGGAACTAAAGTCAGTTCCGGTCTTAACTTCAGTTATAAAAAATGACTTTATTAACTCTTTTCTTAATATTTCAAACAGTTATGTGAAATTAATAAGAGTATTAGCGTTTATTTTCAGGTTTTTTAACAACTGCAAGAATAATGTTAAACTTAAAAATAACTTAATGTTGGAGGAAATAAAATTTGCCAGAAATGTATTGCTGAAAAAGATTCAAGGTGAGTATTTCTCAACAGAAATTTCGGCATTGAAAAGGGGCATGTCTATCCCTATAAAAAGTAAGTTAAGGTTCTTAAATCCATTTCTAGATCAAGATGATCTATTAAGAGTAGGTGGTCGTTTAGCCAACTCAAATTTAAGCTATGACCGATCTCACCAAATTATTTTACCCCCAGGTAGTAAATTAACAGAAATCATCTTTATTTACTATCATAAAAGAGACTTACATGTTGGTCCTCAAGGACTATTGAATACTGTAAGACAATTATTTTGGCCTATTAACGGAAGAAACATTGCTCGTCAAGTTGTTCACGATTGTGTTCAATGTTTCAAAATAAAACCTACAATTGTCAATCAAATCATGGGTAATTTACCCCCTGAGAGAGTAATCCAAAGTCCAACCTTTTCTAATGCAGGACTTGATCTATGTGGTCCATTTTTGATTAAATATCGCAACCAAAGAAAGGGAATGTTTAATAAAGTTTATGTAGCAATTTTCATATGCATGGTGACAAAAGCAGTGCATTTAGAGTTGCTTTCTGATTTAACTTCTAATGCATTAATTGCAACTCTAAAAAGATTCTTTGCTCGCAGAGGCAAAAGTAGTACAATCTCATGTGACAATGCATCCAACTTTGTTGGAGCATCTAGAGAATTGAAAAAATTATTAAATTCTATAGATAAGAATAATGATGATGTATCAAAATTCCTGTCATCCGAGCAAGTTCTCTGGAAATTTCTACCCCCTCGTTCACCAAATTTTGGAGGTCTCTGGGAGAGAGGTGTCGGACAGTTCAAATATCACCTAAAAAGATCTATTGGTGTTATGAAATTAACTTTAGAAGAATTTTTGACAATTACTACCCAAATTGAAGGTATTCTTAATTCTCGCCCTCTTTCCCCACTGTCCTCTGATCTAGAAGACTATGAAGTTTGACCCCAGGTCATTTCCTTATTGGAAGACCAATCAATGCTCTACCTGAGCCAAATTTGATAAATGAAAGGGAAAACTTGCTCGACCGATGGCAGAAAACTCAAAAAATCGTGCAACTCATATGGAAAAATTGGACCAATTCCTATTTAAGTCATTTACAGCAGAGGTCCAAATGGCTTTTTAAAAAAGAAAACGTTGCACCAGGTATGATGGTTCTTGTAAAGGATGGTGACTTACCAGTTTGTAAATGGATAATAGGTCGAATTTCAGAAATAATAAAGGGAAATGATGATAACGTCAGAGTTGTAGTAGTTCGTACTCCATCTGGACTTTACAAAAGAACTATTTCTAACATATGTATTTTACCTATTGTAGATAACGATAATATCAATTAATCTTAGCATTTATCTATTGAATTTATTATTTCTTATCATTGTATTATATTTAGTGCATAATGTGTAGCCATTAATTAATAATTCATTGTATGTTATTGTATATTCATTTGTTGTATCTCATTGAACTATTAGAATACTTCAATGGGGGCCGGTATGTGCGCTCCCGAAGTTTGCTTAATAGATCAGCGCATCCTAGCTGATAAATTGTAAAACCGTCAGTTGAGCTTCGTTCTCAAACGAGCAGCATCTCATGTTACGAGTGCCCTTGCGCTCAAACCAGAAGTTAAACGAAACTTCACTTGCCCCTTGGCAATTAATTAAATAAATAATTAAAAACTTTTTACAGTCCACTCTCTTACTGCTCCCGACAACAATGAAAAATCGAAGTTTAAGTCTTTCTTTTCCAATTGTTATTATGACAAATGTTTTTATAATTATATTAAAAGTTATCTATAATGACAACTTTCCCGCACTTTCAACAATGGAAAAAATTCCATTGACAAATATTGATACTCTCTCAACAATAGACAATAGTTAAAACATAAAAATGTCCCTATCCTTTAACAATGGAAAAATTTATAGTTAAAATTTTTCCCACGTTTTCAACAATGAAGAAATCTGAAAATAAGAAATTTTTCCCGCAAGAATGAAAATTCGAATTTGTCTTCCTTTTTCAATGGTTATTATGACAATTTTTTTTATAATTATATTAGATTTTAACTATAATAACAACATTCCCGCACTCCTAACAATGGAAAAAATTCCATTGACAAATATTGATACGCTTCCAACAATGGACAGTAGTTAAAACGTGAAAATGTCCCTATCCTTTAATAATGGAAAAATTTATAGTGACAAATTTTCTCACTCTTTCAAAAATGAAGAAATCTTAAAATAAAAAAATTTTCCTGCAACAATGAAAAATTCCACTTTAAGTCTTCCTTTTCCAGTTGTTATTATGACAAATTTATTTATAATTATATTTGAAGTTATCAATAATGACAACATTCCCGCGCTTCCAACAATACAAAAAATTCCATTGACAAACATTGATACGCTTTGAACAATCTACAATATTTCAAACGTGAAAATGTCCGTAGCCTTTAACAATGGAAAAATTTATAATGACAAATTTTCCCACGCTTTCAACAATCAAGAATTCTTAAAATATGAAATTTTTATCGTGACAATGAAAAATTCGAATTTAAGTCTTCATTTTTCAATTGTTATTACGACAAATTTATTTATAATTATATTTAAAGTTATCTATAATGACAACATTCCCGCGCTTCCAACAATACAAAAAATTCCATTGACAAATATTTATACTCTTTCAACAATGGACAATAGTTAAAACGTAAAAATGTCCCTATCCTTTAACAATGGAAAAATTGATAGTGACAAATTTACCCACGCTTTCAACAATGAAGAAATCTTAAAATAAGAAAATTTTGCCGCAACAATGAAAAATTCGACTTTAAGACATAGTTTTTCAATTGTTATCATGAAAAATTTATTTATAATTATATTAGACGTTATCTATAAGTACAGCTTTCCCGCGCTTCCAGCAATGAAAAAAATTCCATTGACAAATATTGATACGGTTTCAACAAAGGACAATATTTATAACGTGAAAATGTCCCTATCCTTTAACAATGGAAATTTTATAGGGAAACATTTTCCCACGCTTTCAACAATGACGAAATCTTAAAATAAGAAACTTCTCCTGCAACAATGAAAAATTCGACTTTAAGTCTTCCTTTTTCAATTGTTGTTATGACAAATTTATTTATAATTATATTAGAATTTAACTATAATGTCAAATTTCTCGCACTTCCAACAGTGGAAAAATTTTCATTGACAAATATTGATAAGCTTTCAACAATGGACAATAATTAAAACGTAAAAATGTTCCTATGCTTTAACAATGGAGAAATTTATAATGACAAATTTTTCCACATTTTTAAGAATGAAGAATTCTAAAAATAAGAAATTTTTCCCGCAACAACGAAAAATTCGACTTTAAGTCTTCCTTTTTCAATTGTTATTCTGACAAATTTATTTATAATTCTATTAGAATTCAACTATAATGACAACTTTCCCGCACTCCCAACAATGGATAAATTTCCAATGACAAATATTGATACGCTTTTAACAATGGACAATATTTAAAACGAGAAAATGTCCCTATCCTTTAACAATGGAAAAATTTATAGGGAAAAATTTTCCGACGCTTTCAACAATGAAGAAATCTTAAAATATGAAATATTTTTCGTGACAATGAAAAATTCGACTTTAAGTCATACTATTTCAATTCTTATTATAAAAAATTTATTTATAATTATATTAGAAGTTATCTATAATGACAACTTTCCCTAGCTTCCAAAAATAGAAAAAATTCTATTGACAAATATTGATACGCTTTCAACAATGGACAATAGTAAAACGTAAAAATGTTCCTATGTTTTAACAATGGAGAAATTTATAATGACAAATTTTCCCACGCTTTCAACAATTAAGAAATCTTAAAATATGAAATTTTTTTCGTGACAATGAAAAATTTGAATTTAAGTCTTCCTTTTTCAATTGTTATTATGACAAATTTATTTATAATTATATTTGAAGTTATTTATAATGACAACATTCCCGCGCTTCCAACAATACAAAAAATTCCATTGACAAATATTGATACTCTTTCAACACTGGACAATAGTTAAAACGTAAAAATGTCCCAATCTCTTAACATTGGAAAAATTGATAGTGACAAATTTTCCCACGTTTTCAACAATGAGGAAATCTTAAAATAACAATTTTTCTCGCAACAATGAAAAATTAGTCTTTAAGTCTTTCTTTTTTCAATTGTTATTATGACAAATTTATTTATACTTATATTAGAAGTTATCTATAATGACAACTCTCCCGCGCTTCCAACAATAGAAAATATTCCATTGACAAATATTGATAAGCTTTCAACAATGGACAATTATTAAAACGTAAAAATTTTCCTATGCTTACAACAATGAAGAAATCTTAAAATAAGAAATTTTTATCGCAACAATGAACAATTATTCTTTAAGGGATTACTTTTTCAATTGTTATTATGACAAATTTATGTATATTTATATTAGAAAATAACTATAATGGCAACTTTCCCGCACTCCCAACCGTGGAAAAATATCCATTGACAAATATTGATACGCTTTCAACAATCTACAATATTTAAAACGTGAAAATGTCCCTAGCCTTTAACAATGGAAATATTTATAGTGACAAATTTTCCCATGCTTTCAACAATGAAGATATCTTAAAATATGAAATTTTTTTCGTGACAATGAAAAATTCGAATTTAAGTCTTCCTTTTTTAATTGTTATTATGACAAATTTATTTATAATTATATTTGAAGTTATCCATAATGACAACATTCCCGCGCTTCCAACAATACAAAAAATTCCATTGACAAATATTGATACTCTTTCAACAATGGACAATAGTTAAAACGTAAAAATGTCCCTATACTTTAACAATGGAAAAATTGATAGTGACAAATTTTCCCACGCTTTCAACAATGAAGAAATCTTAAAATAAGAAATTTTACCCGCAAAAATGAAAAATTAGTCTTTAAGACTTCCTTTTTCAATTGTTATTATGAAAAATGCATTTATAATAATATTAGAAGTTATCTGCAATGGCAACTTTCTCGCGCTTATAACAATGAAAAAGTTTCATTGACAAATACTGATACGCTTTTAATAATGGACAATATTTAAAACGTGAGAATGTCCCTAACCTTTAACAATGTAAAAATTTATAGTGACAAATTTTCCCACGTTTTCAACAATGAAGAAATCTTAAAATAACAATTTTTCTCGCAACAATGAAAAATTAGTCTTTAAGTCTTCTTTTTTCAATTGTTATTATGAGAAATTTATGTATAATTATATTAGAAAATTACTATAATGGCAACTTTCCCGCACTCACAACCGTGGAAAAATATCCATTGACAAATATTGATACGCTTTCAACAATCTACAATATTTAAAACGTGAAAATTTCTCTAGCCTTTAACAATGGAAAAATTTATAATGACAAATTTTCCCACGCTTTCAACAATGAAGAACTCTTAAAATAAGAAATTTTTATCGCAACAATTGTGCGCTCCCGAAGTTTGCTTAATAGATCAGCGCCACCTAGCTGATAAATTGTAAAACCGTCAGTTGAGCTTCGTTCTCAAACGAGCAGCATCTCATGTTACGCTCAAACCAGAAGTTAAACGAAACTTCACTTGCCCCTTGGCAATTTAAATAAATAAATAAATAAAACTTTTCTACAGTCCACTCTCTTACTGCTCCCGACATATGGTCCTAAGCGACCGGAGCACAGTGTAAATGAGTAATTTAACAGCTTTAAATCGCCAACGCGGCGTGTTAAAAACAAAGCTTAACAAAATAACAAAATTCGTTAGTGAATACGTACTCTCAGAAGAAAAAGATCAACAACAAAAGAAAGAACATCAGTTACGATTGGAAGCTAAACGAATCTCAATCTCAGAACTCAAAACGTCATTGCGTGAACTCATATACGCCTATACACAGCTTCCAGAAGATGTGGAATTAAAGGATTCTTTGGATATAACGTCTCAGCTCGAAGATGAACTGGAAGAATCAGAGGTAAAGATTAATATATTTATATCTAAATTAGAATGTTCTAATGTTAAAAAAGATAATCTGACTGTTACGACTAACTTTAAAATACCTGACTTACCTCTACCTAGTTTCTCAGGAAAATATGATGAGTTTCAAAATTTTAAAACTCAATTTATGTCAATTATAGGCAATAATAAAAATCTAAATTCAACTCAGCAGCTATGCTATTTAAAGGGCTGTCTAAAGGGTGAAGCCAAAAGGCTCGAGTCAGCACAAGATACTTATGAATGTCTTTGGTCTTCTTTAGAAGAAAGATACGAAAACAAACGGGCAGTTATTGATTGTCATATTATTAAATTATTAAATTTATGAAAGGTACCAGACTCTCCTAACCATTTAATGCAATTAATTGATAATACTAAATGTAATTTGCGTGCATTAAAATTACTCGAGTTTGAATCAAACGAGCTGTCAGATGCTTTAATAATGCATATACTGTTTCAAAAACTGGATCCTGAAATAAAAAAATGTTTCGAAATGAAATTAATTAAAAATGAAATTCCTAAACTAGATAACTTTTTAAGTTTTTTGGAAGAAAGAGCTAGAATTCTTCAAAATACTTTTCTGCCTAAAGAAAATAGAAAGATTCCGTACAGTTGGAAAACTGGCGCTAAGCCAAATAATGAAAAATCATTTTTAACTAAAGCAAAACATGGAAAAAGCTGCGTGCTAGGATGTGCGGATAAACACTCGTTATATAGATGCGAGAAATTCAAACTAATGGATGTGACAAAAAGAACAGAAATTGTAAAAAATAACAACTTATGTTTTTCATGTTTAAATAATCATTTACCTAATCCCTGTGTATCAAAGTACAGCTGTTTTGCTTGTAATAGCAAACAACACAGCACTCTATTACATCCAATTAATCAAAATAACAAAACAAATCGACCTTTTGAGGAGGAAGACGGACGCCAAAATTCTTCCCCCCCCCCCTCTCTTGATAATCAAACATTTTTCGCGAAGGAAAATAAAACAGATAAATCTTGTGTGATTTTAAATACAGCTGTAATATATTTGAAGGATTGTTCTGGGGAATTTAAACCATTAATTGCAGCATTAGACAGTTGTTCTAGCTCACATTTAATAAGTGCATATGCTGCAAACGTGTTGGGATTGCGTAAACAAAAAACTCATATTCCGATTTCCGGACTTAACGATTTATGCTTAAACGCTAAATCATTTATTAGTACAGAATTAACGAATGAAAGCAAAACTAAATCTTATCAGTTAGATATGGTAGTTGTCCCGAAAATTGCCGAACTTCCCCTTTCATATGTGAATGCGTCGAAATTAAAATTGCCGGCGAATATAATTTTAGCGGATAATAACTGGAACAAACCGAAACGTGTACACGCGATTATTGGAGCAGAGTTATTTTATGAATTAATAGGATCGAATAAAATTAAAATTGATGATTCTCAATTAATGTTAGTAGAAACATTTTTTGGACATGTTATATCAGGCGCTGTTTACAATTCGATCTCGAATTTAAAAGAATCTTCTGATTCTTGTTTCTTGATAACAGAATCTAAGAAATTAGAAAAAGAAATAAGCTCCTTTTGGGAATTAGATCAGGTAAGTGAATTAAAACCCTTAGTTAGTGAGGAGTTAAATTACTGTAATGAACATTTTTTAAAAACTCATTACCGAAAACCGGACGGTAGGTACGTAGTTGAATTACCCTTTAAATCTCAAATGTTAGATAATTCTTTGGGAGATTCCAAACAAATTGCTACTAAAAGATTAAATCAGTTATGGAAACGTTTAGAGCAAGATCCCAAATTAAGGGAATTATACATAGAATTTCTAAGCGAATACGCTACATTGGGACACATGGAGGAAATGTCTGATGACGCAAATCCTGATGCAGGATATTTTTTCCCTCATCACGGTGTTTTGCGACCGTCAAGTACCACAACTAAATTAAGAGTTGTTTTTGATGGGAGTTGTAAAACTAGTAATGGAAAGTCTCTAAACGATTTATTGTTTAAAGGAGGGTTAATACAGGATGATCTTTTTGCGATTATGATCCGTTTTAGGAAAAATATTTTCGCATTTACTGTTGATGTAAATAAAATATTTCGACAAATAGAAGTAAATCCGTTGCATACTAGATATCAAAAAATATTGTGGAGAGAGGGGAGGGAAAAACCGGACAGAATCTATACCCTGAAAACAGTTACATATGGCTGTGCAAGTAGTCCATTCCTCGCCACTAGAGTTCTCCAGCAGTTAGCAACAGATGAAGCAACCAATTTACCATTAGCAGCTAAGGTCGTAATGAGCGATATGTACATGGATGATTGCCTTTCTGGGTCTTCAGACATTGCGGAATTTAACGAAATTAAAGAACAATTGACAGATCTCTTCAAAAGAGGCCAGATGTCTTTACATAAATGGCAATCTAATGTTGTTGAAGAAATAACCCCTGATTCTCAAATTTTTCCGTTTAACCAAAATTCCGAATATACTTCAGCAAAAACTCTCGGAATACTTTGGGATTGCAGTAGTGACACTTTTAAATTTACGGTTATTGTCAACAGAAATGCTAACTATACAAAACGCGAAGTTTTAAGTCAAATTGCCAGACTCTTCGACCCTTTAGGGTTACTTGGGCCGGTAATTTGCCGTGCTAAAATCTTTATGCAAAAACTGTGGTTACTAAAGTGTGACTGGAATGATAACATTCCACTTCCTGTTGCTCAAGCATGGGACAAGTTTCTTAATTCACTTGTTTTGATAGAATCATTCAAGATACCTAGATGCATTCTCATTAAAGATGTATCGACTATAATCTTGCACGGCTTTGCTGATGCTAGTGAAAAGGCTTACGGAGCGTCTCTTTATCTCCAATC
Source organism: Maratus michaelseni (assembly GCA_963931845.1). NCBI lineage: Eukaryota > Metazoa > Arthropoda > Arachnida > Araneae > Salticidae > Maratus > Maratus michaelseni. The sequence goes on along the minus strand of OZ007587.1, from coordinate 215,602,076 downwards.
AGTATCGAACTCTTGTTCTCCTGCTTCTCATCTCATTTGCAGCAAAAGCAGAGTTGCCCCAATTAAAACTCTCAGCATCCCGCGACTTGAACTGTCAGCGTGTTTGTTATTGTGCCAACTTACTCAAAGAGTAGTAAAAGCACTAAGGCTTAAGTTTGACAAGGTCATACTTTGGTCAGACTCCACCATTTCCTTAGCCTGGATAGCAACTTCACCTCATCTCCTTAAAACCTTTGTGGGCAATCGAGTCTCTCAGATTCAAGAACTGTCAAAAAACTATGAGTGGAGATACTTTCCTTCAAATCTTAATCCATCTGATGCGTTATCCAGAGGTCAAGATGCTACGTCCCTTTCAACCAACAAACTGTGGTGGGAAGGCCCCGATTTCTTGAACAAGGACATTAGTGAACTCTTTCCTCAAAATGACTCTCACAAAAATGACGAACTCTTTTTAAAGGAACTAAAGTCAGTTCCGGTCTTAACTTCAGTTATAAAAAATGACTTTATTAACTCTTTTCTTAATATTTCAAACAGTTATGTGAAATTAATAAGAGTATTAGCGTTTATTTTCAGGTTTTTTAACAACTGCAAGAATAATGTTAAACTTAAAAATAACTTAATGTTGGAGGAAATAAAATTTGCCAGAAATGTATTGCTGAAAAAGATTCAAGGTGAGTATTTCTCAACAGAAATTTCGGCATTGAAAAGGGGCATGTCTATCCCTATAAAAAGTAAGTTAAGGTTCTTAAATCCATTTCTAGATCAAGATGATCTATTAAGAGTAGGTGGTCGTTTAGCCAACTCAAATTTAAGCTATGACCGATCTCACCAAATTATTTTACCCCCAGATAGTAAATTAACAGAAATCATCTTTATTTACTATCATAAAAGAGACTTACATGTTGGTCCTCAAGGACTATTGAATACTGTAAGACAATTATTTTGGCCTATTAACGGAAGAAACATTGCTCGTCAAGTTGTTCACGATTGTGTTCAATGTTTCAAAATAAAACCTACAATTGTCAATCAAATCATGGGTAATTTACCCCCTGAGAGAGTAATCCAAAGTCCAACCTTTTCTAATGCAGGACTTGATCTATGTGGTCCATTTTTGATTAAATATCGCAACCAAAGAAAGGGAATGTTTAATAAAGTTTATGTAGCAATTTTCATATGCATGGTGACAAAAGCAGTGCATTTAGAGTTGCTTTCTGATTTAACTTCTAATGCATTAATTGCAACTCTAAAAAGATTCTTTGCTCGCAGAGGCAAAAGTAGTACAATCTCATGTGACAATGCATCCAACTTTGTTGGAGCATCTAGAGAATTGAAAAAATTATTAAATTCTATAGATAAGAATAATGATGATGTATCAAAATTCCTGTCATCCGAGCAAGTTCTCTGGAAATTTCTACCCCCTCGTTCACCAAATTTTGGAGGTCTCTGGGAGAGAGGTGTCGGACAGTTCAAATATCACCTAAAAAGATCTATTGGTGTTATGAAATTAACTTTAGAAGAATTTTTGACAATTACTACCCAAATTGAAGGTATTCTTAATTCTCGCCCTCTTTCCCCACTGTCCTCTGATCTAGAAGACTATGAAGTTTGACCCCAGGTCATTTCCTTATTGGAAGACCAATCAATGCTCTACCTGAGCCAAATTTGATAAATGAAAGGGAAAACTTGCTCGACCGATGGCAGAAAACTCAAAAAATCGTGCAACTCATATGGAAAAATTGGACCAATTCCTATTTAAGTCATTTACAGCAGAGGTCCAAATGGCTTTTTAAAAAAGAAAACGTTGCACCAGGTATGATGGTTCTTGTAAAGGATGGTGACTTACCAGTTTGTAAATGGATAATAGGTCGAATTTCAGAAATAATAAAGGGAAATGATGATAACGTCAGAGTTGTAGTAGTTCGTACTCCATCTGGACTTTACAAAAGAACTATTTCTAACATATGTATTTTACCTATTGTAGATAACGATAATATCAATTAATCTTAGCATTTATCTATTGAATTTATTATTTCTTATCATTGTATTATATTTAGTGCATAATGTGTAGCCATTAATTAATAATTCATTGTATGTTATTGTATATTCATTTGTTGTATCTCATTGAACTATTAGAATACTTCAATGGGGGCCGGTATGTGCGCTCCCGAAGTTTGCTTAATAGATCAGCGCATCCTAGCTGATAAATTGTAAAACCGTCAGTTGAGCTTCGTTCTCAAACGAGCAGCATCTCATGTTACGAGTGCCCTTGCGCTCAAACCAGAAGTTAAACGAAACTTCACTTGCCCCTTGGCAATTAATTAAATAAATAATTAAAAACTTTTTACAGTCCACTCTCTTACTGCTCCCGACAACAATGAAAAATCGAAGTTTAAGTCTTTCTTTTCCAATTGTTATTATGACAAATGTTTTTATAATTATATTAAAAGTTATCTATAATGACAACTTTCCCGCACTTTCAACAATGGAAAAAATTCCATTGACAAATATTGATACTCTCTCAACAATAGACAATAGTTAAAACATAAAAATGTCCCTATCCTTTAACAATGGAAAAATTTATAGTTAAAATTTTTCCCACGTTTTCAACAATGAAGAAATCTGAAAATAAGAAATTTTTCCCGCAAGAATGAAAATTCGAATTTGTCTTCCTTTTTCAATGGTTATTATGACAATTTTTTTTATAATTATATTAGATTTTAACTATAATAACAACATTCCCGCACTCCTAACAATGGAAAAAATTCCATTGACAAATATTGATACGCTTCCAACAATGGACAGTAGTTAAAACGTGAAAATGTCCCTATCCTTTAATAATGGAAAAATTTATAGTGACAAATTTTCTCACTCTTTCAAAAATGAAGAAATCTTAAAATAAAAAAATTTTCCTGCAACAATGAAAAATTCCACTTTAAGTCTTCCTTTTCCAGTTGTTATTATGACAAATTTATTTATAATTATATTTGAAGTTATCAATAATGACAACATTCCCGCGCTTCCAACAATACAAAAAATTCCATTGACAAACATTGATACGCTTTGAACAATCTACAATATTTCAAACGTGAAAATGTCCGTAGCCTTTAACAATGGAAAAATTTATAATGACAAATTTTCCCACGCTTTCAACAATCAAGAATTCTTAAAATATGAAATTTTTATCGTGACAATGAAAAATTCGAATTTAAGTCTTCATTTTTCAATTGTTATTACGACAAATTTATTTATAATTATATTTAAAGTTATCTATAATGACAACATTCCCGCGCTTCCAACAATACAAAAAATTCCATTGACAAATATTTATACTCTTTCAACAATGGACAATAGTTAAAACGTAAAAATGTCCCTATCCTTTAACAATGGAAAAATTGATAGTGACAAATTTACCCACGCTTTCAACAATGAAGAAATCTTAAAATAAGAAAATTTTGCCGCAACAATGAAAAATTCGACTTTAAGACATAGTTTTTCAATTGTTATCATGAAAAATTTATTTATAATTATATTAGACGTTATCTATAAGTACAGCTTTCCCGCGCTTCCAGCAATGAAAAAAATTCCATTGACAAATATTGATACGGTTTCAACAAAGGACAATATTTATAACGTGAAAATGTCCCTATCCTTTAACAATGGAAATTTTATAGGGAAACATTTTCCCACGCTTTCAACAATGACGAAATCTTAAAATAAGAAACTTCTCCTGCAACAATGAAAAATTCGACTTTAAGTCTTCCTTTTTCAATTGTTGTTATGACAAATTTATTTATAATTATATTAGAATTTAACTATAATGTCAAATTTCTCGCACTTCCAACAGTGGAAAAATTTTCATTGACAAATATTGATAAGCTTTCAACAATGGACAATAATTAAAACGTAAAAATGTTCCTATGCTTTAACAATGGAGAAATTTATAATGACAAATTTTTCCACATTTTTAAGAATGAAGAATTCTAAAAATAAGAAATTTTTCCCGCAACAACGAAAAATTCGACTTTAAGTCTTCCTTTTTCAATTGTTATTCTGACAAATTTATTTATAATTCTATTAGAATTCAACTATAATGACAACTTTCCCGCACTCCCAACAATGGATAAATTTCCAATGACAAATATTGATACGCTTTTAACAATGGACAATATTTAAAACGAGAAAATGTCCCTATCCTTTAACAATGGAAAAATTTATAGGGAAAAATTTTCCGACGCTTTCAACAATGAAGAAATCTTAAAATATGAAATATTTTTCGTGACAATGAAAAATTCGACTTTAAGTCATACTATTTCAATTCTTATTATAAAAAATTTATTTATAATTATATTAGAAGTTATCTATAATGACAACTTTCCCTAGCTTCCAAAAATAGAAAAAAATCTATTGACAAATATTGATACGCTTTCAACAATGGACAATAGTAAAACGTAAAAATGTTCCTATGTTTTAACAATGGAGAAATTTATAATGACAAATTTTCCCACGCTTTCAACAATTAAGAAATCTTAAAATATGAAATTTTTTTCGTGACAATGAAAAATTTGAATTTAAGTCTTCCTTTTTCAATTGTTATTATGACAAATTTATTTATAATTATATTTGAAGTTATTTATAATGACAACATTCCCGCGCTTCCAACAATACAAAAAATTCCATTGACAAATATTGATACTCTTTCAACACTGGACAATAGTTAAAACGTAAAAATGTCCCAATCTCTTAACAATGGAAAAATTGATAGTGACAAATTTTCCCACGTTTTCAACAATGAGGAAATCTTAAAATAACAATTTTTCTCGCAACAATGAAAAATTAGTCTTTAAGTCTTTCTTTTTTCAATTGTTATTATGACAAATTTATTTATACTTATATTAGAAGTTATCTATAATGACAACTCTCCCGCGCTTCCAACAATAGAAAATATTCCATTGACAAATATTGATAAGCTTTCAACAATGGACAATTATTAAAACGTAAAAATTTTCCTATGCTTACAACAATGAAGAAATCTTAAAATAAGAAATTTTTATCGCAACAATGAACAATTATTCTTTAAGGGATTACTTTTTCAATTGTTATTATGACAAATTTATGTATATTTATATTAGAAAATAACTATAATGGCAACTTTCCCGCACTCCCAACCGTGGAAAAATATCCATTGACAAATATTGATACGCTTTCAACAATCTACAATATTTAAAACGTGAAAATGTCCCTAGCCTTTAACAATGGAAATATTTATAGTGACAAATTTTCCCATGCTTTCAACAATGAAGATATCTTAAAATATGAAATTTTTTTCGTGACAATGAAAAATTCGAATTTAAGTCTTCCTTTTTTAATTGTTATTATGAGAAATTTATTTATAATTATATTTGAAGTTATCCATAATGACAACATTCCCGCGCTTCCAACAATACAAAAAATTCCATTGACAAATATTGATACTCTTTCAACAATGGACAATAGTTAAAACGTAAAAATGTCCCTATACTTTAACAATGGAAAAATTGATAGTGACAAATTTTCCCACGCTTTCAACAATGAAGAAATCTTAAAATAAGAAATTTTACCCGCAAAAATGAAAAATTAGTCTTTAAGACTTCCTTTTTCAATTGTTATTATGAAAAATGCATTTATAATAATATTAGAAGTTATCTGCAATGGCAACTTTCTCGCGCTTATAACAATGAAAAAGTTTCATTGACAAATACTGATACGCTTTTAATAATGGACAATATTTAAAACGTGAGAATGTCCCTAACCTTTAACAATGTAAAAATTTATAGTGACAAATTTTCCCACGTTTTCAACAATGAAGAAATCTTAAAATAACAATTTTTCTCGCAACAATGAAAAATTAGTCTTTAAGTCTTCTTTTTTCAATTGTTATTATGAGAAATTTATGTATAATTATATTAGAAAATTACTATAATGGCAACTTTCCCGCACTCACAACCGTGGAAAAATATCCATTGACAAATATTGATACGCTTTCAACAATCTACAATATTTAAAACGTGAAAATTTCTCTAGCCTTTAACAATGGAAAAATTTATAATGACAAATTTCCCACGCTTTCAACAATGAAGAACTCTTAAAATAAGAAATTTTTATCGCAACAATTGTGCGCTCCCGAAGTTTGCTTAATAGATCAGCGCCACCTAGCTGATAAATTGTAAAACCGTCAGTTGAGCTTCGTTCTCAAACGAGCAGCATCTCATGTTACGCTCAAACCAGAAGTTAAACGAAACTTCACTTGCCCCTTGGCAATTTAAATAAATAAATAAATAAAACTTTTCTACAGTCCACTCTCTTACTGCTCCCGACATATGGTCCTAAGCGACCGGAGCACAGTGTAAATGAGTAATTTAACAGCTTTAAATCGCCAACGCGGCGTGTTAAAAACAAAGCTTAACAAAATAACAAAATTCGTTAGTGAATACGTACTCTCAGAAGAAAAAGATCAACAACAAAAGAAAGAACATCAGTTACGATTGGAAGCTAAACGAATCTCAATCTCAGAACTCAAAACGTCATTGCGTGAACTCATATACGCCTATACACAGCTTCCAGAAGATGTGGAATTAAAGGATTCTTTGGATATAACGTCTCAGCTCGAAGATGAACTGGAAGAATCAGAGGTAAAGATTAATATATTTATATCTAAATTAGAATGTTCTAATGTTAAAAAAGATAATCTGACTGTTACGACTAACTTTAAAATACCTGACTTACCTCTACCTAGTTTCTCAGGAAAATATGATGAGTTTCAAAATTTTAAAACTCAATTTATGTCAATTATAGGCAATAATAAAAATCTAAATTCAACTCAGCAGCTATGCTATTTAAAGGGCTGTCTAAAGGGTGAAGCCAAAAGGCTCGAGTCAGCACAAGATACTTATGAATGTCTTTGGTCTTCTTTAGAAGAAAGATACGAAAACAAACGGGCAGTTATTGATTGTCATATTATTAAATTATTAAATTTATGAAAGGTACCAGACTCTCCTAACCATTTAATGCAATTAATTGATAATACTAAATGTAATTTGCGTGCATTAAAATTACTCGAGTTTGAATCAAACGAGCTGTCAGATGCTTAATAATGCATATACTGTTTCAAAAACTGGATCCTGAAATAAAAAAATGTTTCGAAATGAAATTAATTAAAAATGAAATTCCTAAACTAGATAACTTTTTAAGTTTTTTGGAAGAAAGAGCTAGAATTCTTCAAAATACTTTTCTGCCTAAAGAAAATAGAAAGATTCCGTACAGTTGGAAAACTGGCGCTAAGCCAAATAATGAAAAATCATTTTTAACTAAAGCAAAACATGGAAAAAGCTGCGTGCTAGGATGTGCGGATAAACACTCGTTATATAGATGCGAGAAATTCAAACTAATGGATGTGACAAAAAGAACAGAAATTGTAAAAAATAACAACTTATGTTTTTCATGTTTAAATAATCATTTACCTAATCCCTGTGTATCAAAGTACAGCTGTTTTGCTTGTAATAGCAAACAACACAGCACTCTATTACATCCAATTAATCAAAATAACAAAACAAATCGACCTTTTGAGGAGGAAGACGGACGCCAAAATTCTTCCCCCCCCCCCCTCTCTTGATAATCAAACATTTTTCGCGAAGGAAAATAAAACAGATAAATCTTGTGTGATTTTAAATACAGCTGTAATATATTTGAAGGATTGTTCTGGGGAATTTAAACCATTAATTGCAGCATTAGACAGTTGTTCTAGCTCACATTTAATAAGTGCATATGCTGCAAACGTGTTGGGATTGCGTAAACAAAAAACTCATATTCCGATTTCCGGACTTAACGATTTATGCTTAAACGCTAAATCATTTATTAGTACAGAATTAACGAATGAAAGCAAAACTAAATCTTATCAGTTAGATATGGTAGTTGTCCCGAAAATTGCCGAACTTCCCCTTTCATATGTGAATGCGTCGAAATTAAAATTGCCGGCGAATATAATTTTAGCGGATAATAACTGGAACAAACCGAAACGTGTACACGCGATTATTGGAGCAGAGTTATTTTATGAATTAATAGGATCGAATAAAATTAAAATTGATGATTCTCAATTAATGTTAGTAGAAACATTTTTTGGACATGTTATATCAGGCGCTGTTTACAATTCGATCTCGAATTTAAAAGAATCTTCTGATTCTTGTTTCTTGATAACAGAATCTAAGAAATTAGAAAAAGAAATAAGCTCCTTTTGGGAATTAGATCAGGTAAGTGAATTAAAACCCTTAGTTAGTGAGGAGTTAAATTACTGTAATGAACATTTTTTAAAAACTCATTACCGAAAACCGGACGGTAGGTACGTAGTTGAATTACCCTTTAAATCTCAAATGTTAGATAATTCTTTGGGAGATTCCAAACAAATTGCTACTAAAAGATTAAATCAGTTATGGAAACGTTTAGAGCAAGATCCCAAATTAAGGGAATTATACATAGAATTTCTAAGCGAATACGCTACATTGGGACACATGGAGGAAATGTCTGATGACGCAAATCCTGATGCAGGATATTTTTTCCCTCATCACGGTGTTTTGCGACCGTCAAGTACCACAACTAAATTAAGAGTTGTTTTTGATGGGAGTTGTAAAACTAGTAATGGAAAGTCTCTAAACGATTTATTGTTTAAAGGAGGGTTAATACAGGATGATCTTTTTGCGATTATGATCCGTTTTAGGAAAAATATTTTCGCATTTACTGTTGATGTAAATAAAATATTTCGACAAATAGAAGTAAATCCGTTGCATACTAGATATCAAAAAATATTGTGGAGAGAGGGGAGGGAAAAACCGGACAGAATCTATACCCTGAAAACAGTTACATATGGCTGTGCAAGTAGTCCATTCCTCGCCACTAGAGTTCTCCAGCAGTTAGCAACAGATGAAGCAACCAATTTACCATTAGCAGCTAAGGTCGTAATGAGCGATATGTACATGGATGATTGCCTTTCTGGGTCTTCAGACATTGCGGAATTTAACGAAATTAAAGAACAATTGACAGATCTCTTCAAAAGAGGCCAGATGTCTTTACATAAATGGCAATCTAATGTTGTTGAAGAAATAACCCCTGATTCTCAAATTTTTCCGTTTAACCAAAATTCCGAATATACTTCAGCAAAAACTCTCGGAATACTTTGGGATTGCAGTAGTGACACTTTTAAATTTACGGTTATTGTCAACAGAAATGCTAACTATACAAAACGCGAAGTTTTAAGTCAAATTGCCAGACTCTTCGACCCTTTAGGGTTACTTGGGCCGGTAATTTGCCGTGCTAAAATCTTTATGCAAAAACTGTGGTTACTAAAGTGTGACTGGAATGATAACATTCCACTTCCTGTTGCTCAAGCATGGGACAAGTTTCTTAATTCACTTGTTTTGATAGAATCATTCAAGATACCTAGATGCATTCTCATTAAAGATGTATCGACTATAATCTTGCACGGCTTTGCTGATGCTAGTGAAAAGGCTTACGGAGCGTCTCTTTATCTCCAATCAGTATCGAACTCTTGTTCTCCTGCTTCTCATCTCATTTGCAGCAAAAGCAGAGTTGCCCCAATTAAAACTCTCAGCATCCCGCGACTTGAACTGTCAGCGTGTTTGTTATTGTGCCAACTTACTCAAAGAGTAGTAAAAGCACTAAGGCTTAAGTTTGACAAGGTCATACTTTGGTCAGACTCCACCATTTCCTTAGCCTGGATAGCAACTTCACCTCATCTCCTTAAAACCTTTGTGGGCAATCGAGTCTCTCAGATTCAAGAACTGTCAAAAAACTATGAGTGGAGATACTTTCCTTCAAATCTTAATCCATCTGATGCGTTATCCAGAGGTCAAGATGCTACGTCCCTTTCAACCAACAAACTGTGGTGGGAAGGCCCCGATTTCTTGAACAAGGACATTAGTGAACTCTTTCCTCAAAATGACTCTCACAAAAATGACGAACTCTTTTTAAAGGAACTAAAGTCAGTTCCGGTCTTAACTTCAGTTATAAAAAATGACTTTATTAACTCTTTTCTTAATATTTCAAACAGTTATGTGAAATTAATAAGAGTATTAGCGTTTATTTTCAGGTTTTTTAACAACTGCAAGAATAATGTTAAACTTAAAAATAACTTAATGTTGGAGGAAATAAAATTTGCCAGAAATGTATTGCTGAAAAAGATTCAAGGTGAGTATTTCTCAACAGAAATTTCGGCATTGAAAAGGGGCATGTCTATCCCTATAAAAAGTAAGTTAAGGTTCTTAAATCCATTTCTAGATCAAGATGATCTATTAAGAGTAGGTGGTCGTTTAGCCAACTCAAATTTAAGCTATGACCGATCTCACCAAATTATTTTACCCCCAGGTAGTAAATTAACAGAAATCATCTTTATTTACTATCATAAAAGAGACTTACATGTTGGTCCTCAAGGACTATTGAATACTGTAAGACAATTATTTTGGCCTATTAACGGAAGAAACATTGCTCGTCAAGTTGTTCACGATTGTGTTCAATGTTTCAAAATAAAACCTACAATTGTCAATCAAATCATGGGTAATTTACCCCCTGAGAGAGTAATCCAAAGTCCAACCTTTTCTAATGCAGGACTTGATCTATGTGGTCCATTTTTGATTAAATATCGCAACCAAAGAAAGGGAATGTTTAATAAAGTTTATGTAGCAATTTTCATATGCATGGTGACAAAAGCAGTGCATTTAGAGTTGCTTTCTGATTTAACTTCTAATGCATTAATTGCAACTCTAAAAAGATTCTTTGCTCGCAGAGGCAAAAGTAGTACAATCTCATGTGACAATGCATCCAACTTTGTTGGAGCATCTAGAGAATTGAAAAAATTATTAAATTCTATAGATAAGAATAATGATGATGTATCAAAATTCCTGTCATCCGAGCAAGTTCTCTGGAAATTTCTACCCCCTCGTTCACCAAATTTTGGAGATCTCTGGGAGAGAGGTGTCGGACAGTTCAAATATCACCTAAAAAGATCTATTGGTGTTATGAAATTAACTTTAGAAGAATTTTTGACAATTACTACCCAAATTGAAGGTATTCTTAATTCTCGCCCTCTTTCCCCACTGTCCTCTGATCTAGAAGACTATGAAGTTTGACCCCAGGTCATTTCCTTATTGGAAGACCAATCAATGCTCTACCTGAGCCAAATTTGATAAATGAAAGGGAAAACTTGCTCGACCGATGGCAGAAAACTCAAAAAATCGTGCAACTCATATGGAAAAATTGGACCAATTCCTATTTAAGTCATTTACAGCAGAGGTCCAAATGGCTTTTTAAAAAAGAAAACGTTGCACCAGGTATGATGGTTCTTGTAAAGGATGGTGACTTACCAGTTTGTAAATGGATAATAGGTCGAATTTCAGAAATAATAAAGGGAAATGATGATAACGTCAGAGTTGTAGTAGTTCGTACTCCATCTGGACTTTACAAAAGAACTATTTCTAACATATGTATTTTACCTATTGTAGATAACGATAATATCAATTAATCTTAGCATTTATCTATTGAATTTATTATTTCTTATCATTGTATTATATTTAGTGCATAATGTGTAGCCATTAATTAATAATTCATTGTATGTTATTGTATATTCATTTGTTGTATCTCATTGAACTATTAGAATACTTCAATGGGGGCCGGTATGTGCGCTCCCGAAGTTTGCTTAATAGATCAGCGCATCCTAGCTGATAAATTGTAAAACCGTCAGTTGAGCTTCGTTCTCAAACGAGCAGCATCTCATGTTACGAGTGCCCTTGCGCTCAAACCAGAAGTTAAACGAAACTTCACTTGCCCCTTGGCAATTAATTAAATAAATAATTAAAAACTTTTTACAGTCCACTCTCTTACTGCTCCCGACAACAATGAAAAATCGAAGTTTAAGTCTTTCTTTTCCAATTGTTATTATGACAAATGTTTTTATAATTATATTAAAAGTTATCTATAATGACAACTTTCCCGCACTTTCAACAATGGAAAAAATTCCATTGACAAATATTGATACTCTCTCAACAATAGACAATAGTTAAAACATAAAAATGTCCCTATCCTTTAACAATGGAAAAATTTATAGTTAAAATTTTTCCCACGTTTTCAACAATGAAGAAATCTGAAAATAAGAAATTTTTCCCGCAAGAATGAAAATTCGAATTTGTCTTCCTTTTTCAATGGTTATTATGACAATTTTTTTTATAATTATATTAGATTTTAACTATAATAACAACATTCCCGCACTCCTAACAATGGAAAAAATTCCATTGACAAATATTGATACGCTTCCAACAATGGACAGTAGTTAAAACGTGAAAATGTCCCTATCCTTTAATAATGGAAAAATTTATAGTGACAAATTTTCTCACTCTTTCAAAAATGAAGAAATCTTAAAATAAAAAAATTTTCCTGCAACAATGAAAAATTCCACTTTAAGTCTTCCTTTTCCAGTTGTTATTATGACAAATTTATTTATAATTATATTTGAAGTTATCAATAATGACAACATTCCCGCGCTTCCAACAATACAAAAAATTCCATTGACAAACATTGATACGCTTTGAACAATCTACAATATTTCAAACGTGAAAATGTCCGTAGCCTTTAACAATGGAAAAATTTATAATGACAAATTTTCCCACGCTTTCAACAATCAAGAATTCTTAAAATATGAAATTTTTATCGTGACAATGAAAAATTCGAATTTAAGTCTTCATTTTTCAATTGTTATTACGACAAATTTATTTATAATTATATTTAAAGTTATCTATAATGACAACATTCCCGCGCTTCCAACAATACAAAAAATTCCATTGACAAATATTTATACTCTTTCAACAATGGACAATAGTTAAAACGTAAAAATGTCCCTATCCTTTAACAATGGAAAAATTGATAGTGACAAATTTACCCACGCTTTCAACAATGAAGAAATCTTAAAATAAGAAAATTTTGCCGCAACAATGAAAAATTCGACTTTAAGACATAGTTTTTCAATTGTTATCATGAAAAATTTATTTATAATTATATTAGACGTTATCTATAAGTACAGCTTTCCCGCGCTTCCAGCAATGAAAAAAATTCCATTGACAAATATTGATACGGTTTCAACAAAGGACAATATTTATAACGTGAAAATGTCCCTATCCTTTAACAATGGAAATTTTATAGGGAAACATTTTCCCACGCTTTCAACAATGACGAAATCTTAAAATAAGAAACTTCTCCTGCAACAATGAAAAATTCGACTTTAAGTCTTCCTTTTTCAATTGTTGTTATGACAAATTTATTTATAATTATATTAGAATTTAACTATAATGTCAAATTTCTCGCACTTCCAACAGTGGAAAAATTTTCATTGACAAATATTGATAAGCTTTCAACAATGGACAATAATTAAAACGTAAAAATGTTCCTATGCTTTAACAATGGAGAAATTTATAATGACAAATTTTTCCACATTTTTAAGAATGAAGAATTCTAAAAATAAGAAATTTTTCCCGCAACAACGAAAAATTCGACTTTAAGTCTTCCTTTTTCAATTGTTATTCTGACAAATTTATTTATAATTCTATTAGAATTTAACTATAATGACAACTTTCCCGCACTCCCAACAATGGATAAATTTCCAATGACAAATATTGATACGCTTTTAACAATGGACAATATTTAAAACGAGAAAATGTCCCTATCCTTTAACAATGGAAAAATTTATAGGGAAAAATTTTCCGACGCTTTCAACAATGAAGAAATCTTAAAATATGAAATATTTTTCGTGACAATGAAAAATTCGACTTTAAGTCATACTATTTCAATTCTTATTATAAAAAATTTATTTAAAATTATATTAGAAGTTATCTATAATGACAACTTTCCCTAGCTTCCAAAAATAGAAAAAATTCTATTGACAAATATTGATACGCTTTCAACAATGGACAATAGTAAAACGTAAAAATGTTCCTATGTTTTAACAATGGAGAAATTTATAATGACAAATTTTCCCACGCTTTCAACAATTAAGAAATCTTAAAATATGAAATTTTTTTCGTGACAATGAAAAATTTGAATTTAAGTCTTCCTTTTTCAATTGTTATTATGACAAATTTATTTATAATTATATTTGAAGTTATTTATAATGACAACATTCCCGCGCTTCCAACAATACAAAAAATTCCATTGACAAATATTGATACTCTTTCAACACTGGACAATAGTTAAAACGTAAAAATGTCCCAATCTCTTAACAATGGAAAAATTGATAGTGACAAATTTTCCCACGTTTTCAACAATGAGGAAATCTTAAAATAACAATTTTTCTCGCAACAATGAAAAATTACTCTTTAAGTCTTTCTTTTTTCAATTGTTATTATGACAAATTTATTTATACTTATATTAGAAGTTATCTATAATGACAACTCTCCCGCGCTTCCAACAATAGACAAAATTCCATTGACAAATATTGATAAGCTTTCAACAATGGACAATTATTAAAACGTAAAAATTTTCCTATGCTTACAATGGAGAAATTTATAGGGACAAATTTTCCTACGCTTTCAACAATGAAGAAATCTTAAAATAAGAAATTTTTATCACAACAATGAACAATTAGTCTTTAAGTCTTCCTTTTTCAATTGTTATTACGACAAATTTATTTATAATTATATTTAAAGTTATCTATAATGACAACATTCCCGCGCTTCCAACAATACAAAAAATTCCATTGACAAATATAGATACTCTTTCAACAATGGACAATAGTTAAAACGTAAAAATGTCCCTATAATTTAACAATGGAAATTTTATAGGGAAAAATTTTCCCACGCTTTCAACAATGACGAAATCTTAAAATAAGAAACTTCTCCTGCAACAATGAAAAATTCGACTTTAAGTCTTCCTTTTTCAATTGTTGTTATGACAAATTTATTTATAATTATATTAGAACTTAACTATAATGTCAAATTTCTCGCACTTCCAACAGTGGAAAAATTTTCATTGACAAATATTGATAAGCTTTCAACAATGGACAATAATTAAAACGTAAAAATGTTCCTATGCTTTAACAATGGAGAAATTTATAATGACAAATTTTCCACATTTTTAAGAATGAAGAATTCTAAAAATAAGAAATTTTTCCCGCAACAATGAAAAATTCGACTTTAAGTCTTCCTTTTTCAATTGTTATTATGACAAATTTATTTATAATTCTATTAGAATTTAACTATAATGACAACTTTCCCGCACTCCCAACAATGGATAAATTTCCAATGACAAATATTGATACGCTTTTAACAATGGACAATATTTAAAACGTGAAAATGTCCCTATCCTTTAACAATGGAAAAATTTATTATATTTAAGCGTCGGAAAAATTTTCCGACGCTTTCAACAATGAAGAAATCTTAAAATATGAAATATTTTTCGTGACAATGAAAAATTCGACTTTAAGTCATACTATTTCAATTCTTATTATAAAAAATTTATTTATAATTATATTAGAAGTTATCTATAATGACAACTTTCCCTAGCTTCCAAAAATAGAAAAAATTCTATTGACAAATATTGATACGCTTTCAACAATGGACAATAGTTAAAACGTAAAAAAAAATTCCTATGCTTTAACAATGGAGAAATTTATAATGACAAATTTTCCCACGCTTTCAACAATTAAGAAATCTTAAAATATGAAATTTTTTTCGTGACAATGAAAAATTTGAATTTAAGTGTTCCTTTTTTAATGGTTATTATGAAAAATTTATTTATAATTATATTAGAATTTAACTATAATTGCAACTTTCCCGCTCTTCCAACAATGGAAAAATTTTCATTGACAAATATTCATACTCTTTCAACAATGGACAATCATTAAAACGTAAAAATGTCCCTATCCTTAAACAATGAAAAAATCTATGGTAATGGAACGCTGTGATAGCCATTTAAAAATTTCAAATTCAAAAAGATGTGCAAAAAAATTAGAAATCCTAAAAGTTTTTTTCGTTAAATGTTCGGATTTGATCAGGAGAATCCGGAACAATATTGTTTTGCCTGTATCTTAAAAAGTGGCTGAGATATAACGGTTTGAAATTTTAGTGTGGCTGACATCTTCAAACAAGAAAAACCATAAATGAAACCAACTTAGCTGTAGAGGACAAATTTGGCGATATTCTCATTCAAATTCAATGTTGACGAGAACTGGGATTGAATCTTCTTTAATTAGGTTCCACGCATTTTAACTTCGTGTTTTCCAGTAAAATTAGCTAAAATCGTAAAATCAAGAAATAGGGAGGCTATCTGTTCCTGTCGGTTCAGGCCAGAAGGACTTTTCGTAGTTTCGTATACATCAGTTGATCGCATCCCGGTAACACGGCGATTCGCAAGAAGCTGACGTACAACAGAATGACGAAAAATATGGATTTTATTGGCGATGTGATGGCGAATTTTGAAGTATTAACATGACTGAGATAGAAGAAAGTTTTGGGATTGGGACATCCAATTAGTTATGAAAAATGTATTTATAAACATATTAGAAGTTATCTATAATTACAACTTTCCCGCGCTTCCAACAATGGAAAAAATTCCATAGAAAAATATTGATACGCTTTCAACAATGACAATATTTAAAACGTGAAAATGTCCCTATCTTTTAACAATGGATAAATTATAGTGACAAATTTTCCCACGCTTTCAACAATGAAGAAATATTAAAATAAGAAATTTTTCCCGCAACAATGAAAAATTATTCTTTAAGTCTTCCTTTTTCAATTGTTATTATGACAAATTTATTTATAAATCTATTAGAATTTAACTATAATGACAACTTTCCCGCACTCCCAAGAATGGAAAAATTTCCAATGACAAATATTGATACGCTATCAACAATGGACAATATTTAAAACGTGAGAATTCCCTATCCTTTAACAATGGAAATATTTTTAGTGACAAATTTTCCCACGTTTTCAACAATGAAGAAATCTTAAAATAAGAATTTTTCTCGCAAAAATGAAAAATTAGTCTTTCAGTTTTCCTCTTTCAATTGTTATTATGACAAATTTATTTATAATTATATTAGAAATTATCTATAATGACAACTTTCCCTCGCTTCCAACAATAGAAAAAATTCCATTGACAAATATTGGTAAGCTTTCAACAATGGACAATAATTAAAACGTAAAAAGGTTCCTATGCTTTAACAATGGAAAAATTTATAGTGATAAATTTTCCCACGCTTTCAACAATGAAGAAATCTTAAAATAAGTAAATTTTCCCGCAACAATGAAAAATTCGACTTTAAGACAGAGTTTTTCAATTGTTATCATGAAAAATTTATTTATAATTATATTAGACGTTATCTATAATGAGAAACTTTCCCGCGCTTCCAAAAATGAAAAAAATTCCATTGACAAATATTGATAAGCTTTCAACAATGGACAATAATTAAAACGTAAAAATGTTCCTATGCTTTAACAATGGAGAAATTTATAATGACAAATTTTCCACATTTTTAAGAATGAAGAATTCTAAAAATAAGAAATTTTTCCCACAACAATGAAAAATTCGACTTTAAGTCTTCCTTTTTCAATTGTTATTATGACAAATTTATTTATAATTATATTTGAAGTTATCTACAATGGCAACTTTCTCGCGCTTATAACAATTAAAAAGTTTCATTGACAAATACTGATACGCTTTTAATAATGGACAATATTTAAAACGTGAGAATGTCCCTAACCTTTAACAATGTAAAAATATATAGTAACAAATTTTCCCACGTTTTCAACAATGAAGAAATCTTAAAATAACAATTTTTCTCGCAACAATTAAAAATTAGTCTTTAAGTCTTCTTTTTTCAAATGTTATTATGACAAATTTATGTATAATTATATTAGAAAATTACTATAATGGCAACTTTCCCGCACTCACAACCGTGGAAAAATATCCATTGACAAATATTGATATGCTTTCAACAATCTACAATATTTAAAACGTGAAAATGTCCCTAGCCTTTAACAATGTAAAAATTTATAATGACAAATTTTCCCACGCTTTCAACAATGAAGAAATCTTAAAATAAGAAATTTTTATCGCAACAATGAAAAATCGAAGTTTAAGTCTTTCATTTCCAATTGTTATTATGACAATTTTTTTTAATAATTATATTAGATTTTAACTATAATAAAAACATTCCCGCACTCCTAACAACGGAAAAAATTCCATTGACAAATATTGATACGCTTTCAACAATGGACAGTAGTTAAAACGTGAAAATGTCCCTATCCTTTAATAATGGAAAAAATTATAGTGACAAATTTTCTCACGCTTTCAAAAATGAAGAAATCTTAAAATAAAAAAAATTTTCATGCAACAATGAAAAATTCCACTTTAAGTCTTCCTTTTCCAATTGTTATTATGACAAATTTATTTATAATTATATTTGAAGTTATCCATAATGACAACATTCCCGCGCTTCCAACAATACAAAAAATTCCATTGACAAACATTGATACGCTTTGAACAATCTACAATATTTCAAACGTGAAAATGTCCCTAGCCTTTAACAATGGAAAAATTTATAATGACAAATTTTCCCACGCTTTCAACAATCAAGAAATCTTAAAATATGAAATTTTTGTCGTGACAATGAAAAATTCGAATTTAAGTCTTCCTTTTTCAATTGTTATTAAGACAAATTTATTTATAATTATATTTAAAGCTATCTATAATGACAACATTCCCGCGCTGCCAACAATACAAAAAATTCCATTGACAAATATTTATACTCTTTCAACAATGGACAATAGTTAAAACGTAAAAATGTCCCTATCCTTTAACAATGGAAAAATTGATAGTGACAAATTTTCCAACGCTTTCAACAATGAAGAAATCTTAAAATAAGAAATTTTTCCCGCAACAATGAAAAATTAGTCTTACAGTTTTCCTTTTTCAATTGTTATTATGACAAATTTATTTATAATTATATTAGAAGTTATATATAATGACAACTTTCCCGCGATTCCAACAATAGAAAAAATTCCATTTACAAATATTGGTAAGCTTTCAACAATGGACAATAATTAAAACGTAAAAATGTTCCTATGCTTTAACAATGGAGAAATTTATAGTGATAAATTTTCCCACGCTTTCAACAATGAAGAAATCTTAAAATAAGAAAATTTTGCCGCAACAATGAAAAATTCGACTTTAAGACATAGTTTTTCAATTGTTATCATGAAAAATTTATTTATAATTATATTAGACGTTATCTATAAGGACAGCTTTCCCGCGCTTCCAGCAATGAAAAAAATTCCATTGACAAATATTGATACGGTTTCAACAAATGACAATATTTATAACGTGAAAATGTCCCTATACTTTAACAATGGAAATTTTATAGCGAAAAATTTTCCCACGCTTTCAACAATGACGAAATCTTAAAATAAGAAACTTCTACGGCAACAATGAAAAATTCGACTTTAAGTCTCCCTTTTTCAATTGTTGTTATGACAAATTTATTTATAATTATATTAGAATTTAACGCACTTCCAACAGTGGAAATATTTTCATTGACAAATATTGATAAGCTTTCAACAATGGACAATAATTAAAACGTAAAAATGTTCCTATGCTTTAACAATGGAGAAATTTATAATGACAAATTTTTCAGCATTTTTAAGAATGAAGAATTCTAAAAATAAGAAATTTTTCCCGCAACAATGAAAAATTCGACTTTAAGTCTTCCTTTTTCAATTGTGATTATGACAAATTTATTTATAATTATATTTGAAGTTATTTATAATGACAACATTCCCGCGCTTCCAACAATACAAAAAATTCCATTGACAAATATTGATACTCTTTCAACAATGGACAATAGTTAAAACGTAAAAATGTCCCTATACTTTAACAATGGAAAAATTGATAGTGACAAATTTTCCCACGCTTTCAATAATGAAGAAATCTTAAAATAAGAAATTTTTCCCGCAACAATGAAAAATTAGTCTTTAAGACTTCCTTTTCAATTGTTATTATGAAAAATGCATTTATAATAATATTAGAAGTTATCTACAATGGCAAATTTCTCGCGCTTATAACAATGAAAAAGTTTCATTGACAAATACTGATACGCTTTTAATAATGGACAATATTTAAAACGTGAGAATGTCCCTAACCATTAACAATGTAAAAATTTATAGTAACAAATTTTCCCACGTTTTCAACAATGAAGAAATCTTAAAATAAGAAATTTTTATCGCAACAATTAAAAATTAGTCTTTAAGTCTTCTTTTTTCAAATGTTATTATGACAAATTTATGTATAATTATATTAGAAAATTACTATAATGGCAACTTTCCCGCACTCACAACCGTGGAAAAATATCCATTGACAAATATTGATACGCTTTCAACAATCTACAATATTTAAAACGTGAAAATGTCCCTAGCCTTTAACAATGGAAAAATTTATAATGACAAATTTTCCCACGTTTTCAACAATGAAGAAATCTGAAAATAAGAAATTTTTCCCGCAACAATGAAAATTCGACTTTAATTCTTCCTTTTTCAATGGTTATTTTGACATTTTGTTTTATAATTATATTAGATTTTAACTTAATAAAAACATTCCCGCACTCCTAACAACGGAAAAAATTCCATTGACAAATATTGATACGCTTTCAACAATGGACAGTAGTTAAAACGTGAAAATGTCCCTATCCTTTAATAATGGAAAAAATTATAGTGACAAATTTTCTCACGCTTTCAAAAATGAAGAAATCTTAAAATAAAAAAATTTTCATGCAACAATGAAAAATTCCACTTTAAGTCTTCCTTTTCCAATTTATTGGAACTATTTACAAACTATATTGGACAAATTTATTTATAATTATATTTGAAGTTATCAATAATGACAACATTCCCGCGCTTCCAACAATACAAAAAATTCCATTGACAAACATTGATACGCTTTGAACAATCTACAATATTTCAAACGTGAAAATGTCCCTAGCCTTTAACAATGGAAAAATTTATAGTGACAAATTTTCCCACGCTTTCAACAATGAAGAAATCTTAAAATATGAAATTTATTTCGTGACAATGAAAAATTCGAATTTAAGTCTTCCTTTTTCAATTGTTACTACGACAAATTTATTTATAATTATATTTAAAGTTATCTATAATAACAACATTCCCGCGCTTCCAACAATACAAAAAATTCCATTGACAAATATTGATACTCTTTCAACACTGGACAATAGTTAAAACGTAAAAATGTCCCAATCTCTTAACAATGGAAAAATTGATAGTGACAAATTTTTCCACGTTTTCAACAATGAAGGAATCTTACAATAACCATTTTTCTCGCAACAATGAAAAATTAGTCTTTAAGTCTTTCTTTTTTCAATTGTTATTTTGACAAATTTATTTATACTTACATTAGAAGTTATCTATAATGACAACTCTCCCGCGCTTCCAACAATAGAAAAAATTCCATTGACAAATATTGATAAGCTTTCAACAATGGACAATTATTAAAACGTAACAATGTTCCTATGCTTACAATGGAGAAATTTATAGGGACAAATTTTCCTACGCTTTCAACAATGAAGAAATCTTAAAATAAGAAATTTTTATCGCAACAATGAACAATTAGTCTTTAAGTATTACTTTTTCAATTGTTATTATGACAAATTTATGTATAATTATATTAGAAAATAACTGTAATGGCAACTTTCCCGCACTCCCAACAGTGGAAAAATATCCATTGACAAATATTGATACGCTTTCAACAATCTACAATATTTAAAACGTGAAAATGTCCCTAGCCTTTAACAATGGAAATATTTATAGTGACAAATTTTCCCATGCTTTCAACAATGAAGAAATCATAAAATATGAAATTTTTTTCGTGAAAAAGAAAAATTCGAATTTAAGTATTCCTTTTTATTATTAAATTAGTCTAAGAAATTTTTATCGCAACAATTAAAAATTAGTCTTTAAGTCTTCTTTTTTCAAATGTTATTATGACAAATTTATGTATAATTATATTAGAAAATTACTATAATGGCTACTTTCCCGCACTCACAACCGTGGAAAAATATCCATTGACAAATATTGATACGCTTTCAACAATCTACAATATTTAAAACGTGAAAATGTCCCTAGCCTTTAACAATGGAAAAATTTATAATGACAAATTTTCCCACGCTTTCAACAATGAAGAAATCTTAAAATAAGAAATTTTTATCGCAACAATGAAAAATCGAAGTTTAAGTCTTTCATTTCCAATTGTTATTATGACAAATGTTTTTATAATTATATTAAAAGTTATCTATAATGATGACTTTCCCGCACTTTCAACAATGGAAAAAATTCCATTGACAAATATTGATACTCTCTCAACAATAGACAATAGTTAAAACATAAAAATGTCCCTATCCTTTAATAATGGAAAAAATTATAGTGACAAATTTTCTCACGCTTTCAAAAATTAAGAAATCTTAAAATAAAAAAAATTTTCATGCAACAATGAAAAATTCCAATTTAAGTCTTCCTTTTCCAATTGTTATTATGACAAATTTATTTATAATTATATTTGAAGTTATCAATAATGACAACATTCCCGCGCTTCCAACAATACAAAAAATTCCATTGACAAACATTGATACGCTTTGAACAATCTACAATATTTCAAACGTGAAAATGTCCCTAGCCTTTAACAATGGAAAAATTTATAGTGACAAATTTTCCCACGCTTTCAACAATGAAGAAATCTTAAAATATGAAATTTATTTCGTGACAATGAAAAATTCGAATTTAAGTCTTCCTTTTTCAATTGTTACTACGACAAATTTATTTATAATTATATTTAAAGTTATCCATAATGACAACATTCCCGCGCTTCCAACAATACAAAAAATTCCATTGACAAATATTGATACTCTTTCAACACTGGACAATAGTTAAAATGTAAAAATGTCCCAATCTCTTAACAATGGAAAAATTGATAGTGACAAATTTTCCCACGTTTTCAACAATGAAGGAATCTTACAATAACCATTTTTCTCGCAACAATGAAAAATTAGTCTTTAAGTCTTTCTTTTTTCAATTGTTATTTTGACAAATTTATTTATACTTACATTAGAAGTTATCTATAATGACAACTCTCCCGCGCTTCCAACAATAGAAAAAATTCCATTGACAAATATTGATAAGCTTTCAACAATGGACAATTATTAAAACGTAAAAATGTTCCTATGCTTACAATGGAGAAATTTATAGGGACAAATTTTCCTACGCTTTCAACAATGAAGAAATCTTAAAATAAGAAATTTTTATCGCGACAATGAACAATTAGTCTTTAAGTATTACTTTTTCAATTGTTATTATGACAAATTTATGTATAATTATATTAGAAAATAACTGTAATGGCAACCTTCCCGCACTCCCAACCGTGGAAAAATATCCATTGACAAATATTGATACGCTTTCAACAATCTACAATATTTAAAACGTGAAAATGTCCCTAGCCTTTAACAATGGAAATATTTATAGTGACAAATTTTCCCATGCTTTCAACAATGAAGAAATCATAAAATATGAAATTTTTTTCGTGAAAAAGAAAAATTCGAATTTAAGTATTCCTTTTTTATTGTTATTTTGACAAATTTATTTATAATTATATTTGAAGTTATCCATAATGACAACATTCCCGCGCTTCCAACAATACAAAAAATTCCATTGACAAATATTGATACTCTTTCAACAATGGACAATAGTTAAAACGTAAAAATGTCCCTATACTTTAACAATGGAAAAATTGATAGTGACAAATTTTCCCACGCTTTTAATAATGAAGAAATCTTAAAATAAGAAATTTTTCCCGCAACAATGAAAAATTAGTCTTTAAGACTTCCTTTTTCAATTGTTATTATGAAAAATGCATTTATAATAATATTAGAAGTTATCTACAATGGCAACTTTCTCGCGCTTATAACAATGAAAAAGTTTCATTGACAAATACTGATACGCTTTTAATAATGGACAATATTTAAAACGTGAGAATGTCCCTAACCTTTAACAATGTAAAAATTTATAGTAACAAATTTTCCCACGTTTTCAACAATGAAGAAATCTTAAAATAACAATTTTTCTCGCAACAATTAAAAATTAGTCTTTAAGTCTTTTTTCAAATGTTATTATGACAAATTTATGTATAATTATATTAGAAAATTACTATAATGGAAACTTTCCCGCACTCACAACCGTGGAAAAATATCCATTGACAAATATTGATACGCTTTCAACAATCTACAATATTTAAAACGTGAAAATGTCCCTAGCCTTTAACAATGGAAAAATTTATAATGACAAATTTTCCCACGCTTTCAACAATGAAGAAATCTTAAAATAAGAAATTTTTATCGCAACAATGAAAAATCGAAGTTTAAGTCTTTCATTTCCAATTGTTATTATGACAAATGTTTTTATAATTATATTAAAAGTTATCTATAATGATGACTTTCCCGCACTTTCAACAATGGAAAAAATTCCATTGACAAATATTGATACTCTCTCAACAATAGACAATAGTTAAAACATAAAAATGTCCCTATCCTTTAACAATGGAAAAATTTATAGTGACAAATTTTCCCATGCTTTCAACAATGAAGAAATCTTAAAATATGAAATTTTTTTCGTGAAAAAGAAAAATTCGAATTTAAGTATTCCTTTTTTATTGTTATTATGACAAATTTATTTATAATTATATTTGAAGTTATCCATAATGACAACATTCCCGCGCTTCCAGCAATACAAAAAATTCCATTGACAAATATTGATACTCTTTCAACAATGGACAATAGTTAAAACGTAAAAATGTCCCTATACTTTAACAATGGAAAAATTGATAGTGACAAATTTTCCCACGCTTTCAATAATGAAGAAATCTTAAAATAAGAAATTTTTCCCGCAACAATGAAAAATTAGTCTTTAAGACTTCCTTTTTCAATTGTTATTATGAAAAATGCATTTATAATAATATTAGAAGTTATCTACAATGGCAACTTTCTCGCGCTTATAACAATGAAAAAGTTTCATTGACAAATACTGATACGCTTTTAATAATGGACAATATTTAAAACGTGAGAATGTCCCTAACCTTTAACAATGTAAAAATTTATAGTAACAAATTTTCCCACGTTTTCAACAATGAAGAAATCTTAAAATAACAATTTTTCTCGCAACAATTAAAAATTAGTCTTTAAGTCTTTTTTCAAATGTTATTATGACAAATTTATGTATAATTATATTAGAAAATTACTATAATGGAAACTTTCCCGCACTCACAACCGTGGAAAAATATCCATTGACAAATATTGATACGCTTTCAACAATCTACAATATTTAAAACGTGAAAATGTCCCTAGCCTTTAACAATGGAAAAATTTATAATGACAAATTTTCCCACGCTTTCAACAATGAAGAAATCTTAAAATAAGAAATTTTTATCGCAACAATGAAAAATCGAAGTTTAAGTCTTTCATTTCCAATTGTTATTATGACAAATGTTTTTATAATTATATTAAAAGTTATCTATAATGATGACTTTCCCGCACTTTCAACAATGGAAAAAATTCCATTGACAAATATTGATACTCTCTCAACAATAGACAATAGTTAAAACATAAAAATGTCCCTATCCTTTAACAATGGAAAAATTTATAGTGACAAATTTTCCCATGCTTTCAACAATGAAGAAATCTTAAAACATGAAATTTTTTTCGTGAAAAAGAAAAATTCGAATTTAAGTATTCCTTTTTTATTGTTATTATGACAAATTTATTTATAATTATATTTGAAGTTATCCATAATGACAACATTCCCGCGCTTCCAACAATACAAAAAATTCCATTGACAAATATTGATACTCTTTCAACAATGGACAATAGTTAAAACGTAAAAATGTCCCTATACTTTAACAATGGAAAAATTGATAGTGACAAATTTTCCCACGCTTTCAATAATGAAGAAATCTTAAAATAAGAAATTTTTCCCGCAACAATGAAAAATTAGTCTTTAAGACTTCCTTTTTCAATTGTTATTATGAAAAATGCATTTATAATAATATTAGAAGTTATCTACAATGGCAACTTTCTCGCGCTTATAACAATGAAAAAGTTTCATTGACAAATACTGATACGCTTTTAATAATGGACAATATTTAAAACGTGAGAATGTCCCTAACCTTTAACAATGTAAAAATTTATAGTAACAAATTTTCCCACGTTTTCAACAATGAAGAAATCTTAAAATAACAATTTTTCTCGCAACAATTAAAAATTAGTCTTTAAGTCTTTTTTCAAATGTTATTATGACAAATTTATGTATAATTATATTAGAAAATTACTATAATGGAAACTTTCCCGCACTCCCAACCGTGGAAAAATATCCATTGACAAATATTGATACGCTTTCAACAATCTACAATATTTAAAACGTGAAAATGTCCCTAGCCTTTAACAATGGAAATATTTATAGTGACAAATTTTCCCATGCTTTCAACAATGAAGAAATCTTAAAATATGAAATTTTTTTCGTGAAAAAGAAAAATTCGAATTTAAGTATTCCTTTTTTATTGTTATTATGACAAATTTATTTATAATTATATTTGAAGTTATCCATAATGACAACATTCCCGCGCTTCCAACAATACAAAAAATTCCATTGACAAATATTGATACTCTTTCAACAATGGACAATAGTTAAAACGTAAAAATGTCCCTATACTTTAACAATGGAAAAATTGATAGTGACAAATTTTCCCACGCTTTTAATAATGAAGAAATCTTAAAATAAGAAATTTTTCCCGCAACAATGAAAAATTAGTCTTTAAGACTTCCTTTTTCAATTGTTATTATGAAAAATGCATTTATAATAATATTAGAAGTTATCTACAATGGCAACTTTCTCGCGCTTATAACAATGAAAAAGTTTCATTGACAAATACTGATACGCTTTTAATAATGGACAATATTTAAAACGTGAGAATGTCCCTAACCTTTAACAATGTAAAAATTTATAGTAACAAATTTTCCCACGTTTTCAACAATGAAGAAATCTTAAAATAACAATTTTTCTCGCAACAATTAAAAATTAGTCTTTAAGTCTTTTTTCAAATGTTATTATAACAAATTTATGTATAATTATATTAGAAAATTACTATAATGGAAACTTTCCCGCACTCACAACCGTGGAAAAATATCCATTGACAAATATTGATACGCTTTCAACAATCTACAATATTTAAAACGTGAAAATGTCCTTAGCCTTTAACAATGGAAAAATTTATAATGACAAATTTTCCCACGCTTTCAACAATGAAGTAATCTTAAAATAAGAAATTTTTATCGCAACAATGAAAAATCGAAGTTTAAGTCTTTCATTTCCAATTGTTATTATGACAAATGTTTTTATAATTATATTAAAAGTTATCTATAATGATGACTTTCCCGCACTTTCAACAATGGAAAATTTTCCATTGACAAATATTGATACTCTCTCAACAATAGACAATAGTTAAAACATAAAAATGTCCCTATCCTTTAACAATGGAAAAATTTATAGTGACAAATTTTCCCATGCTTTCAACAATGAAGAAATCTTAAAATATGAAATTTTTTTCGTGAAAAAGAAAAATTCGAATTTAAGTATTCCTTTTTTATTGTTATTATGACAAATTTATTTATAATTATATTTGAAGTTATCAATAATGACAACATTCCCGCGCTTCCAACAATACAAAAAATTCCATTGACAAACATTGATACGCTTTGAACAATCTACAATATTTCAAACGTGAAAATGTCCCTAGCCTTTAACAATGGAAAAATTTATAGTGACAAATTTTCCCACGCTTTCAACAATGAAGAAATCTTAAAATATGAAATTTTTTTCGTGACAATGAAAAATTCGAATTTAAGTCTTCCTTTTTCAATTGTTACTACGACAAATTTATTTATAATTATATTTAAATTTATCTATAATTACAACATTCCCGCGCTTCCAACAATACAAAAAATTCCATTGACAAATATTGATACTCTTTCAATAATGGACAATAGTTAAAACGTAAAAATGTCCCTATCCTTTAACAATGGAAAAATTAATAGTGACAAATTTTACCACGCTTTCAACAATGAAGAAATCTTAAAATAAGAAATTTTTCCCGCAACAATGAAAAATTAGTCTTTAAGTCTTCCTTTTTCAATTATTATTATGAAAAATGTATTTATAATAATATTAGATGTTATCTACAATGGCAACTTTCTCGGGCTTATAAGAATGAAAAAGTTTCATTGACAATTACTGATACGCTTTTAATAATGGACAATATTTAAAACGTGAGAATGTCCCTAACCTTTAACAATGTAAAAATTTATAGTAACAAATTTTCCCACGTTTTCAACAATGAAGAAATCTTAAAATAACAATTTTTCTCGCAACAATTAAAAATTAGTCTTTAAGTCTTTTTTCAAATGTTATTTTGACAAATTTATGTATAATTATATTAGAAAATTACTATAATGGCAACTTTCCCGCACTCACAACCGTGGAAAAATATCCATTGACAAATATTGATACGCTTTCAACAATCTACAATATTTAAAACGTGAAAATGTCCCTAGCCTTTAACAATGGAAAAATTTATAATGACAAATTTTCCCTCGCTTTCAACAATGAAGAAATCTTAAAATAAGAAATTTTTATCGCAACAATGAAAAATCGAAGTTTAAGTCTTTCATTTCCAATTGTTATTATGACAAATGTTTTTATAATTATATTAAAAGTTATCAATAATGACGACTTTCCCGCACTTTCAACAATGGAAAAAATTCCATTGACAAATATTGATACTCTCTCAACAATAGACAATAGTTAAAACATAAAAATGTCCCTATCCTTTAACAATGGAAAAATTTATAGTTAAAATTTTTCCCACGTTTTCAACAATGAAGAAATCTGAAAATAAGAAATTTTTCCCGCAACAATGAAAATTCGACTTTAATTCTTCCTTTTTCAATGGTTATTTTGACAATTTTTTTTATAATTATATTAGATTTTAACTATAATAAAAACATTCCCGCACTCCTAACAACGGAAAAAATTCCATTGACAAATATTGATACGCTTTCAACAATGGACAGTAGTTAAAACGTGAAAATGTCCCTATCCTTTAATAATGGAAAAAATTATAGTGACAAATTTTCTCACGCTTTCAAAAATGAAGAAATCTTAAAATAAAAAAATTTTCATGCAACAATGAAAAATTCCACTTTAAGTCTTCCTTTTCCAATTGTTATTATGACAAATTTATTTATAATTATATTTGAAGTTATCAATAATGACAACATTCCCGCGCTTCCAACAATACAAAAAATTCCATTGACAAACATTGATACGCTTTGAACAATCTACAATATTTCAAACGTGAAAATTTCCCTAGCCTTTAACAATGGAAAAATTTATAGTGACAAATTTTCCCACGCTTTCAACAATGAAGACATCTTAAAATATGAAATTTTTTTCGTGACAATGAAAAATTCGAATTTAAGTCTTCCTTTTTCAATTGTTACTACGACAAATTTATTTATAATTATATTTAAAGTTACCTATAATTACAACATTCCCGCGCTTCCAACAATACAAAAAATTCCATTGACAAATATTGATACTCTTTCAATATTGGACAAAAGTTAAAACGTAAAAATGTCCCTATCCTTTAACAATGGAAAAATTAATAGTGACAAATTTTACCACGCTTTCAACAATGAAGAATTCTTAAAATAAGAAATTTTTCCCGCAACAATGAAAAATTAGTCTTTAAGTCTTCCTTTTTCAATTGTTATTATGAAAAATGTATTTATAATAATATTAGAAGTTATCTATAATGGCAACTTTCTCGCGGTTATAACAATGAAAAAGTTTCATTGACAAATATTTATACGCTTTCAAAAATGGACAATATTTAAAACATAAAAATGTCCCTATCCTTTAACAATGGAAAAATTTATAGTTAAAAATTTCCCCACGCTTTCAACAATGAAGAAATCTGAAAATAAAAAAAATTTCCCGCAACAAAGAAAAAGTCGACATTAAGTCTTACTTTTTCAATGGTTATTATGACAAATTTATTTATAATTATATTAGAATTTAACTATAATTGCAACTTTCCCGCTCTTCCAACAATGGAAAAATTTCCATTGACAAATATTCATACTCTTTCAACAATGGACAATCATTAAAACGTAAAAATGTCCCTATCCTTAAACAATCAAAAAATCTATAGTAATGGAACGCTGTGATAGCCATTTAAAAATTTCAAATTCAAAAAGATGTGCAAAAAAATTAGAAATCCTAAAAGTTTTTTTCGTTAAATGTTCGGATTTGATCAGGTGAATCCGGAACAATTTTTGTTTTGCCTGTATCTTAAAAAGTGGCTGAGATATAACGGTTTGAAATTTTAGGGTGGCTGACATCTTCAAACAAGAAAAACCATAAATGAAACCAACTTAGCTGTAGAGGACAAATTTGGCGATATTCTCATTCAAATTCAATGTTGACGAGAACTGGGATTGAATCTTCTTTAATTAGGTTCCACGCATTTTACCTTCGTGTTTTCCAGTAAAATTAGCTAAAATCGTAAAATCAAGAAATAGGGAGGCAATCTGTTCCTGTCGGTTCAGGCCAGAAGGACTTTTCGTAGTTTCGTATACATCAGTTGATCGCATCCCGGTAACACGGCGATTCGCAAGAAGCTGACGTACAACAGAATGACGAAAAATATGGATTTTATTGGCGATGTGATGGCGAATTTTGAAGTATTAACATGACTGAGATAGAAGAAAGTTTTGGGATTGGCAAATCCAACTAGTTATGAAAAATGTATTTATAAACATATTAGAAGTTATCTATAATTACAACTTTCCCGCGCTTCCAACAATGGAAAAAATTCCATAGAAAAATATTGATACTCTTTCAACAATGACAATATTTAAAACGTGAAAATGTCCCTATCTTTTAACAATGGATAAATTATAGTGACAAATTTTCCCACCCTTTCATCAATGAAGAAATATTAAAATAAGAAATTTTTCCCGCAACAATGAAAAATTATTCTTTAAGTCTTCCTTTTTCAATTGTTATTATGACAAATTTATTTATAAATCTATTAGAATTTAACTATAATGACAACTTTCCCGCACTCCCAACAGTGGAAAAATTTTCATTGACAAATATTGATAAGCTTTCAACAATGGACAATAATTAAAACGTAAAAATGTTCCTATGCTTTAACAATGGAGAAATTTATAATGACAAATTTTTCCACATTTTTAAGAATGAATAATTCTAAAAATAAGAAATTTTTCCCGCAACAATGAAAAATTCGACTTTAAGTCTTCCTTTTTCAATTGTTATTATGACAAATTTATTTATAATTATATTAAAGTTATTTATAATGACAACATTCCCGCGCTTCCAACAATACAAAAAATTCCATTGACAAATATTGATACTCTTTCAGCAATGGACAATAGTTAAAACGTAAAAATGTCCCTATAATTTAACAATGGAAAAATTGATAGTGACAAATTTTCCCACGTTTTCAACAATGAAGAAATCTGAAAATAAGAAATTTTTCCCGCCACAATGAAAATTCGACTTTAATTCTTCCTTTTTCAATGGTTATTTTGACAATTTTTTTTATAATTATATTAGATTTTAACTATAATAAAAACATTCCCGCACTCCTAACAACGGAAAAAATTCCATTGACAAATATTGATACGCTTTCAACATCGGACAGTAGTTAAAATGTGAAAATGTCCCTATCCTTTAATAATGGAAAAAATTATAGTGACAAATTTTCTCACGCTTTCAAAAATGAAGAAATCTTAAAATAAAAAAATTTTCATGCAACAATGAAAAATTCCACTTTAAGTCTTCCTTTTCCAATTGTTATTATGACAAATTTATTTATAATTATATTTGAAGTTATCAATAATGACAACATTCCCGCGCTTCCAACAATACAAAAAATTCCATTGACAAACATTGATACGCTTTGAACAATCTACAATATTTCAAACGTGAAAATGTCCCTAGCCTTAAACAATGGAAAAATTTATAGTGACAAATTTTCCCACGCTTTCAACAATGAAGAAATCTTAAAATAAGAAATTTTTCCCGCAACAATGAAAAATTAGTCTTTAAGTCTTCCTTTTTCAATTGTTATTATGAAAAATGTATTTATAATAATATTAGAAGTTATCTACAATGGCAACTTTCTCGGTCTTATAACAATGAAAAAGTTTCATTGACAAATACTGATACGCTTTTAATAATGGACAATATTTAAAACGTGAGAATGTCCCTAACCTTTAACAATGTAAAAATTTATAGTAACAAATTTTCCCACGTTTTCAACAATGAAGAAATCTTAAAATAACAATTTTTCTCGCAACAATTAAAAATTAGTCTTTAAGTCTTCTTTTTTCAAATGTTATTATGACAAATTTATGTATAATTATATTAGAAAATTACTATAATGGCAACTTTTCCGCACTCACAACCGTGGAAAAATATCCATTGACAAATATTGATACGCTTTGAACAATCTACAATATTTCAAACGTGAAAATTTCCCTAGCCTTTAACAATGGAAAAATTTATAGTGACAAATTTTCCCACGCTTTCAACAATGAAGACATCTTAAAATATGAAATTTTTTTCGTGACAATGAAAAATTCGAATTTAAGTCTTCCTTTTTCAATTGTTACTACGACAAATTTATTTATAATTATATTTAAAGTTACCTATAATTACAACATTCCCGCGCTTCCAACAATACAAAAAATTCCATTGACAAATATTGATACTCTTTCAATATTGGACAAAAGTTAAAACGTAAAAATGTCCCTATCCTTTAACAATGGAAAAATTAATAGTGACAAATTTTACCACGCTTTCAACAATGAAGAATTCTTAAAATAAGAAATTTTTCCCGCAACAATGAAAAATTAGTCTTTAAGTCTTCCTTTTTCAATTGTTATTATGAAAAATGTATTTATAATAATATTAGAAGTTATCTATAATGGCAACTTTCTCGCGGTTATAACAATGAAAAAGTTTCATTGACAAATATTTATACGCTTTCAAAAATGGACAATATTTAAAACATAAAAATGTCCCTATCCTTTAACAATGGAAAAATTTATAGTTAAAAATTTCCCCACGCTTTCAACAATGAAGAAATCTGAAAATAAAAAAAATTTCCCGCAACAAAGAAAAATTCGACATTAAGTCTTACTTTTTCAATGGTTATTATGACAAATTTATTTATAATTATATTAGAATTTAACTATAATTGCAACTTTCCCGCTCTTCCAACAATGGAAAAATTTCCATTGACAAATATTCATACTCTTTCAACAATGGACAATCATTAAAACGTAAAAATGTCCCTATCCTTAAACAATCAAAAAATCTATAGTAATGGAACGCTGTGATAGCCATTTAAAAATTTCAAATTCAAAAAGATGTGCAAAAAAATTAGAAATCCTAAAAGTTTTTTTCGTTAAATGTTCGGATTTGATCAGGTGAATCCGGAACAATTTTTGTTTTGCCTGTATCTTAAAAAGTGGCTGAGATATAACGGTTTGAAATTTTAGGGTGGCTGACATCTTCAAACAAGAAAAACCATAAATGAAACCAACTTAGCTGTAGAGGACAAATTTGGCGATATTCTCATTCAAATTCAATGTTGACGAGAACTGGGATTGAATCTTCTTTAATTAGGTTCCACGCATTTTACCTTCGTGTTTTCCAGTAAAATTAGCTAAAATCGTAAAATCAAGAAATAGGGAGGCAATCTGTTCCTGTCGGTTCAGGCCAGAAGGACTTTTCGTAGTTTCGTATACATCAGTTGATCGCATCCCGGTAACACGGCGATTCGCAAGAAGCTGACGTACAACAGAATGACGAAAAATATGGATTTTATTGGCGATGTGATGGCGAATTTTGAAGTATTAACATGACTGAGATAGAAGAAAGTTTTGGGATTGGCAAATCCAACTAGTTATGAAAAATGTATTTATAAACATATTAGAAGTTATCTATAATTACAACTTTCCCGCGCTTCCAACAATGGAAAAAATTCCATAGAAAAATATTGATACTCTTTCAACAATGACAATATTTAAAACGTGAAAATGTCCCTATCTTTTAACAATGGATAAATTATAGTGACAAATTTTCCCACCCTTTCATCAATGAAGAAATATTAAAATAAGAAATTTTTCCCGCAACAATGAAAAATTATTCTTTAAGTCTTCCTTTTTCAATTGTTATTATGACAAATTTATTTATAAATCTATTAGAATTTAACTATAATGACAACTTTCCCGCACTCCCAACAGTGGAAAAATTTTCATTGACAAATATTGATAAGCTTTCAACAATGGACAATAATTAAAACGTAAAAATGTTCCTATGCTTTAACAATGGAGAAATTTATAATGACAAATTTTTCCACATTTTTAAGAATGAATAATTCTAAAAATAAGAAATTTTTCCCGCAACAATGAAAAATTCGACTTTAAGTCTTCCTTTTTCAATTGTTATTATGACAAATTTATTTATAATTATATTAAAGTTATTTATAATGACAACATTCCCGCGCTTCCAACAATACAAAAAATTCCATTGACAAATATTGATACTCTTTCAGCAATGGACAATAGTTAAAACGTAAAAATGTCCCTATAATTTAACAATGGAAAAATTGATAGTGACAAATTTTCCCACGTTTTCAACAATGAAGAAATCTGAAAATAAGAAATTTTTCCCGCCACAATGAAAATTCGACTTTAATTCTTCCTTTTTCAATGGTTATTTTGACAATTTTTTTTATAATTATATTAGATTTTAACTATAATAAAAACATTCCCGCACTCCTAACAACGGAAAAAATTCCATTGACAAATATTGATACGCTTTCAACATCGGACAGTAGTTAAAATGTGAAAATGTCCCTATCCTTTAATAATGGAAAAAATTATAGTGACAAATTTTCTCACGCTTTCAAAAATGAAGAAATCTTAAAATAAAAAAATTTTCATGCAACAATGAAAAATTCCACTTTAAGTCTTCCTTTTCCAATTGTTATTATGACAAATTTATTTATAATTATATTTGAAGTTATCAATAATGACAACATTCCCGCGCTTCCAACAATACAAAAAATTCCATTGACAAACATTGATACGCTTTGAACAATCTACAATATTTCAAACGTGAAAATGTCCCTAGCCTTAAACAATGGAAAAATTTATAGTGACAAATTTTCCCACGCTTTCAACAATGAAGAAATCTTAAAATAAGAAATTTTTCCCGCAACAATGAAAAATTAGTCTTTAAGTCTTCCTTTTTCAATTGTTATTATGAAAAATGTATTTATAATAATATTAGAAGTTATCTACAATGGCAACTTTCTCGGTCTTATAACAATGAAAAAGTTTCATTGACAAATACTGATACGCTTTTAATAATGGACAATATTTAAAACGTGAGAATGTCCCTAACCTTTAACAATGTAAAAATTTATAGTAACAAATTTTCCCACGTTTTCAACAATGAAGAAATCTTAAAATAACAATTTTTCTCGCAACAATTAAAAATTAGTCTTTAAGTCTTCTTTTTTCAAATGTTATTATGACAAATTTATGTATAATTATATTAGAAAATTACTATAATGGCAACTTTTCCGCACTCACAACCGTGGAAAAATATCCATTGACAAATATTGATACGCTTTCAACAATCTACAATATTTAAAACGTGAAAATGTCCCTAGCCTTTAACAATGGAAAAATTTATAATGACAAATTTTCCGACGCTTTCAACAATGAAGAAATCTTAAAATAAGAAATTTTTATCGCAACAATGAAAAATCGAAGTTTAAGTCTTTCATTTCCAATTGTTATTATGACAAATGTTTTTATAATTATATTAAAAGTTATCTATAATGACGACTTTCCTGCACTTTCAACAATGGAAAAAATTCCATTGACAAATATTGATACTCTCTCAACAATAGACAATAGTTAAAACATAAAAATGTCCCTATCCTTTAACAATGGAAAAATTAATAGTGACAAATTTTACCACGTTTTCAACAATGAAGAAAACTGAAAATAAGAAATTTTTCCCGCAACAATGAAAATTCGACTTTAATTCTTCCTTTTTCAATGGTTATTTTGACAATTTTTTTTATAATTATATTAGATTTTAACTATAATAAAAACATTCCCGCACTCCTAACAACGGAAAAAATTCCATTGACAAATATTGATACGCTTTCAACAATGGACAGTAGTTAAAACGTGAAAATGTCCCTATCCTTTAATAATGGAAAAAATTATAGTGACAAATTTTCTCACGCTTTCAAAAATGAAGAAATCTTAAAATAAAAAAAATTTCATGCAACAATGAAAAATTCCACTTTAAGTCTTCCTTTTCCAATTGTTATTATGACAAATTCATTTATAATTATATTTGAAGTTATCAATAATGACGATATTCCCGCGCTTCCAACAATACAAAAATTTCCATTGACAAACATTGATACGCTTTGAACAATCTACAATATTTCAAACGTGAAAATGTCCCTAGCCTTTAACAATGGAAAAATTTATAGTGACAAATTTTCCCACGCTTTCAACAATGAAAATATCTTAAAATATGAAATTTTTTTCGTGACACTGAAAAATTCGAATTTAAGTCTTCCTTTTTCAATTGTTACTACGACAAATTTATTTATAATTATATTTAAAGTTACCTATAATTACAACATTCCCGCGCTTCCAACAATACAAAAAATTCCATTGACAAATATTGATACTCTTTCAATAATGGACAAAAGTTAAAACGTAAAAATGTCCCTATCCTTTAACAATGGAAAAATTAATAGTGACAAATTTTACCACGCTTTCAACAATGAAGAAATCTTAAAATAAGAAATTTTTCCCGCAATCAATGAAAAATTAGTCTTTAAGTCTTCCTTTTTCAATTGTTATTATGAAAAATGTATTTATAATAATATTAGAAGTTATCTATAATGGCAACTTTCTCGCGCTTATAACAATGAAAAAGTTTCATTGACAAATATTGATACGCTTTCAAAAATGGACAATATTTAAAACATAAAAATGTCCCTATCCTTTAACAATGGAAAAATTTATAGTTAAAAATTTCCCCACGATTTCAACAATGAAGAAATCTGAAAATAAAAAAATTTTCCCGCAACAAAGAAAAATTCGACATTAAGTCTTCCTTTTTCAATGGTTATTATGACAAATTTATTTATAATTATATTAGAATTTAACTATAATTGCAACTTTCCCAACAACGGGTTGGGTTGGGTTGATTGTTGACGGCCAATTATCTGCACTTGGGATATAGGCCCGGGGGGAGTGCCCTTCGTGGGGGTCTTTCTAAGGGAACCTAACCCGTATTTACGCATGGATAAATCCACGGCTCGAAGAAAACCACGAAAACTCCGAACGATTAGGCCGACGGGCGCGATCCCAACAACGGAAATCTTAAAATAAAAAAAATTTCATGCAACAATGAAAAATTCCACTTTAAGTCTTCCTTTTCCAATTGTTATTATGACAAATTTATTTATAATTATATTTGAAGTTATCAATAATGACAACATTCCCGCGCTTCCAACAATACAAAAAATTCCATTGACAAACATTGATACGCTTTGAACAATCTACAATATTTCAAACGTGAAAATGTCCCTAGCCTTTAACAATGGAAAAATTTATAGTGACAAATTTTCCCACGCTTTCAACAATGAAGAAATCTTAAAATATGAAATTTTTTTCGTGACAATGAAAAATTCGAATTTAAGTCTTCCTTTTTCAATTGTTACTACGACAAATTTATTTATAATTATATTTAAAGTTATCTATAATTACAACATTCCCGCGCTTCCAACAATACAAAAAATTCCATTGACAAATATTGATACTCTTTCAATAATGGACAATAGTTAAAACGTAAAAATGTCCCTATCCTTTAACAAAGGAAAATTTAATAGTGACAAATTTTACCACGCTTTCAACAATGAAGAAATCTTAAAATAAGAAATTTTTCCCGCAACAATGAAAAATTAGTCTTTAAGTCTTCCTTTTTCAATTGTTATTATGAAAAATGTATTTATAATAATATTAGAAGTTATCTACAATGGCAACTTTCTCGGTCTTATAACAATGAAAAAGTTTCATTGACAAATACTGATACGCTTTTAATAATGGACAATATTTAAAACGTGAGAATGTCCCTAACCTTTAACAATGTAAAAATTTATAGTAACAAATTTTCCCACGTTTTCAACAATGAAGAAATCTTAAAATAACAATTTTTCTCGCAACAATTAAAAATTAGTCTTTAAGTCTTCTTTTTTCAAATGTTATTATGACAAATTTATGTATAATTATATTAGAAAATTACTATAATGGCAACTTTCCCGCACTCACAACCGTGGAAAAATATCCATTGACAAATATTGATACGCTTTCAACAATCTACAATATTTAAAACGTGAAAATGTCCCTAGCCTTTAACAATGGAAAAATTTATAATGACAAATTTTCCGACGCTTTCAACAATGAAGAAATCTTAAAATAAGAAATTTTTATCGCAACAATGAAAAATAGAAGTTTAAGTCTTTCATTTCCAATTGTTATTATGACAAATGTTTTTATAATTATATTAAAAGTTATCTATAATGACGAATTTCCCGCACTTTCAACAATGGAAAAAATTCCATTGACAAATATTGATACTCTCTCAACAATAGACAATAGTTAAAACATAAAAATGTCCCTATCCTTTAACAATGGAAAAATTTATAGTTAAAATTTTTCCCACGTTTTCAACAATGAAGAAATCTGAAAATAAGAAATTTTTCCCGCAACAATGAAAATTCGACTTTAATTCTTCCTTTTTCAATGGTTATTTTGACAATTTTTTTTATAATTATATTAGATTTTAACTATAATAAAAACATTCCCGCACTCCTAACAACGGATAAAATTCCATTGACAAATATTGATACGCTTTCAACAATGGACAGTAGTTAAAACGTGAAAATGTCCCTATCCTTTAATAATGGAAAAAATTATAGTGACAAATTTTCTCACGCTTTCAAAAATGAAGAAATCTTAAAATAAAAAAAATTTCATGCAACAATGAAAAATTCCACTTTAAGTCTTCCTTTTCCAATTGTTATTATGACAAATTCATTTATAATTATATTTGAAGTTATCAATAATGACGATATTCCCGCGCTTCCAACAATACAAAAATTTCCATAGAAAAATATTGATACGCTTTCAACAATGACAATATTTAAAACGTAAAAATGTCCCAATCTCTTAACAATGGAAAAATTTATAGTGACAAATTTTCCCACGCTTTCAACAATGAAGAAATCTTAAAATAAGAAATTTTTCCCACAACAATGAAAAATTAGTCTTTAAGTCTTCCTTTTTCAATTGTTATTATGAAAAATGTATTTATAATAATATTAGAAGTTATCTATAATGGCAACTTTCTCGCGCTTATAACAATGAAAAAGTTTCATTGACAAATATTGATACGCTTTCAAAAATGGACAATATTTAAAACATAAAAATGTCCCTATCCTTTAACAATGGAAAAATTTATAGTTAAAAATTTCCCCACGATTTCAACAATGAAGAAATCTGAAAATAAAAAAATTTTCCCGCAACAAAGAAAAATTCGACATTAAGTCTTCCTTTTTCAATGGTTATTATGACAAATTTATTTATAATTATATTAGAATTTAACTATAATTGCAACTTTCCCGCTCTTCCAACAATGGAAAAATTTCCATTGACAAATATTCATACTCTTTCAACAATGGACAATCATTAAAACGTAAAAATGTCCCTATCCTTAAACAATGAAAAAACCTATAGTAATGGAACGCTGTGATAGCCATTTAAAAATTTCAAATTCAAAAAGATGTGCAAAAAAATTAGAAATCCTAAAAGTTTTTTTCGTTAAATGTTCGGATTTGATCAGGTGAATCCGGAACAATTTTTGTTTTGCCTGTATCTTAAATAGTGGCTGAGATATAACGGTTTGAAATTTTAGGGTGGCTGACATCTTCAAACAAGAAAAACCATAAATGAAACCAACTTAGCTGTAGAGGACAAATTTGGCGATATTCTCATTCAAATTCAATGTTGACGAGAACTGGGATTGAATCTTCTTTAATTAGGTTCCACGCATTTTACCTTCGTGTTTTCCAGTAAAATTAGCTAAAATCGTAAAATCAAGAAATAGGGAGGCTATCTGTTCCTGTCGGTTCAGGCCAGAAGGACTTTTCGTAGTTTCGTATACATCAGTTGATCGCATCCCGGTAACACGGCGATTCGCAAGAAGCTGACGTACAACAGAATGACGAAAAATATGGATTTTATTGGCGATGTGATGGCGAATTTTGAAGTATTATCATGACTGAGATAGAAGAAAGTTTTGGGATTGGCAAATCCAACTAGTTATGAAAAATGTATTTATAAACATATTAGAAGTTATCTATAATTACAACTTTCCCGCGCTTCCAACAATGGAAAAAATTCCATAGAAAAATATTGATACTCTTTCAACAATGACAATATTTAAAACGTGAAAATGTCCCTATCTTTTAACAATGGATAAATTATAGTGACAAATTTTCCCACGCTTTCAACAATGAAGAAATATTAAAATAAGAAATTTTTCCCGCAACAATGAAAAATTATTCTTTAAGTCTTCCTTTTTCAATTGTTATTATGACAAATTTATTTATAAATCTATTAGAATTTAACTATAATGATCACTTTCCCGCACTCCCAACAGTGGAAAAATTTTCATTGACAAATATTGATAAGCTTTCAACAATGGACAATAATTAAAACGTAAAAATGTTCCTATGCTTTAACAATGGAGAAATTTATAGTGATTTTTCCCACGCTTTCAACAATGAAGAAATCTTAAAATAAGAATATTTTCCCGCAACAATGAAAAATTCGACTTTAAGACAGAGTTTTTCAATTGTTATTATGACAAATTTATTTATAATTATATTAGAAGTTATCTATAATGAAAACTTTCCCGCGCTTCCAACAGTGAAAAAAATTCCATTGACAAATATTGATACGGTTTCAACAAAGGACAATATTTATAACGTGAAAATGTCCCTATCCTTTAACAATGGAAATTTTATAGGGAAAAATTTTCCCACGCTTTCAAAAATGACGAAATCTTAAAATAATGAACTTCTCCTGCGACAATGAAAAATTTGACTTTAAGTCTTCCTTTTTTAATTGTTGTTATGACAAATTTATTTATAATTATATTAGAATTTAACTATAAAGTCAAATTTCTCGCACTTCCAACAGTGGAAAAATTTTCATTGACAAATATTGATAAGCTTTCAACAATGGACAATAATTAAAACGTAAATATGTTCCTATGCTTTAACAATGGAGAAATTTATAATGACAAATTTTTCCACATTTTTAAGAATGAAGAATTCTAAAAATAAGAAATTTTTCCCGCAACAATGAAAAATTCGACTTTAAGTCTTCCTTTTTCAATTGTTATTATGACAAATTTATTTATAATTCTATTAGAATTTAACTATAATGACAACTTTCCCGCACTCCCAACAATGGATAAATTTCCAATGACAAATATTGATACGCTTTTAACAATGGACAATATTTAAAACGTGAAAATGTCCCTATCCTTTAACAATGGAAAAATTTATAGGGAAAAATTTTCCGACGCTTTCAACAATGAAGAAATCTTAAAATGTGAAATATTTTTCGTGACAATGAAAAATTCGACTTTAAGTCTTCCTTTTCCAATTGTTATTATGACAAATTTATTTATAATTATATTTGAAGTTATCAATAATGACAACATTCCCGCGCTTCCAACAATACAAAAAATTCCATTGACAAACATTGATACGCTTTGAACAATCTACAATATTTCAAACGTGAAAATGTCCCTAGCCTTTAACAATGGAAAAATTTATAGTGACAAATTTTCCCACGCTTTCAACAATGAAGAAATCTTAAAATATGAAATTTTTTTCTTGACAATGAAAAATTCGAATTTAAGTCTTCCTTTTTTAATTGTTATTATGACAAATTTATTTATAATTATATTAGAAGTTATCTATAAAGTCAAATTTATCGCACTTCCAACAGTGGAAAAATTTTCATTGACAAATATTGATAAGCTTTCAACAATGGACAATAATTAAAACGTAAATATGTTCCTATGCTTTAACAATGGAGAAATTTATAATGACAAATTTTCCCACGCTTTCAACAATTAAGAAATCTTAAATATGAAATTTTTTTCATGACAATGAAAAATTCGAATTTAAGTCTTCCTTTTTCAATTGTTACTACGACAAATTTATTTATAATTATATTTAAAGTTATCTATAATTACAACATTCCCGCGCTTCCAACAATACAAAAAAATCCATTGACAAATATTGATACTCTTTCAATAATGGACAATAGTTAAAACGTAAAAATGTCCCTATCCTTTAACAATGGAAAAATTAATAGTGACAAATTTTACCACGCTTTCAACAATGAAGAAATCTTAAAATAAGAAATTTTTCCCGCAACAATGAAAAATTAGTCTTTAAGTCTTCCTTTTTCAATTGTCATTATGAAAAATGTATTTATAATAATATTAGAAGTTATCTATAATGGCAACTTTCTCGCGCTTATAACAATGAAAAAGTTTCATTGACAAATATTGATACGCTTTCAAAAATGGACAATATTTAAAACATAAAAATGTCCCTATCCTTTAACAATGGAAAAATTTATAGTTAAAAATTTCCCCACGCTTTCAACAATGAAGAAATCTGAAAATAAGAAAATTTTCCTGCAACAAAGAAAACTTCGACATTAAGTCTTCCTTTTTCAATGGTTATTATGACAAATTTATTTATACTTATAGTAGAAGTTATCTATAATGACAACTCTCCCGCGCTTCCAGCAATAGAAAGAATTCCATTGTCAAATATTGAGAAGCTTTCAACAATGGACAATTATTAAACCGTAAAAATGTGCCTATGCTTACAATGGAGAAATTTATAGGGACAAATTTTCCTACGCTTTCAACAATGAAGAAATCTTAAAATAAGAAATTTTTATCGCAACAATGAACAATTAGTCTTTAAGTATTACTTTTTCAATTGTTATTATGACAAATTTATGTATAATTATATTAGAAAATAACTGTAATGGCAACTTTCCCGCACTCCCAACCGTGGAAAAATATCCATTGACAAATATTGATACGCTTTCAACAATCTACAATATTTAAAACGTGAAAATGTCCCTAGCCTTTAACAATGGAAATATTTATAGTGACAAATTTTCCCATGCTTTCAACAATGAAGAAATCATAAAATATGAAATTTTTTTCGTGAAAAAGAAAAATTCGAATTTAAGTATTCCTTTTTTATTGTTATTATGACAAATTTATTTATAATTATATTTGAAGTTATCCATAATGACAACATTCCCGCGCTTCCAACAATACAAAAAATTCCATTGACAAATATTGATACTCTTTCAACAATGGACAATAGTTAAAACGTAAAAATGTCCCTATACTTTAACAATGGAAAAATTGATAGTGACAAATTTTCCCACGCTTTTAATAATGAAGAAATCTTAAAATAAGAAATTTTTCCCGCAACAATGAAAAATTAGTCTTTAAGACTTCCTTTTTCAATTGTTATTATGAAAAATGCATTTATAATAATATTAGAAGTTATCTACAATGGCAACTTTCTCGCGCTTATAACAATGAAAAAGTTTCATTGACAAATACTGATACGCTTTTAATAATGGACAATATTTAAAACGTGAGAATGTCCCTAACCTTTAACAATGTAAAAATTTATAGTAACAAATTTTCCCACGTTTTCAACAATGAAGAAATCTTAAAATAACAATTTTTCTCGCAACAATTAAAAATTAGTCTTTAAGTCTTTTTTCAAATGTTATTATGACAAATTTATGTATAATTATATTAGAAAATTACTATAATGGAAACTTTCCCGCACTCACAACCGTGGAAAAATATCCATTGACAAATGTTGATACGCTTTCAACAATCTACAATATTTAAAACGTGAAAATGTTAACAATGGAAAAATTTATAATGACAAATTTTCCCACGCTTTCAACAATGAAGAAATCTTAAAATAAGAAATTTTTATCGCAACAATGAAAAATCGAAGTTTAAGTCTTTCATTTCCAATTGTTATTATGACAAATGTTTTTATAATTATATTAAAAGTTATCTATAATGATGACTTTCCCGCACTTTCAACAATGGAA
This sequence comes from Maratus michaelseni, assembly GCA_963931845.1. Lineage (NCBI taxonomy): Eukaryota > Metazoa > Arthropoda > Arachnida > Araneae > Salticidae > Maratus > Maratus michaelseni. Next base: position 215,557,495 of record OZ007587.1, on the reverse strand, counting down.
AAAATTCCATTGACAAATATTGATACTCTCTCAACAATAGACAATAGTTAAAACATAAAAATGTCCCTATCCTTTAACAATGGAAAAATTTATAGTGATAAATTTTCCCATGCTTTCAACAATGAAGAAATCTTAAAATATGAAATTTTTTTCGTGAAAAAGAAAAATTCGAATTTAAGTATTCATTTTTTATTGTTATTATGACAAATTTATTTATAATTATATTTGAAGTTATCCATAATGACAACATTCCCGCGCTTCCAACAATACAAAAAATTCCATTGACAAATATTGATACTCTTTCAACAATGGACAATAGTTAAAACGTAAAAATGTCTCTATACTTTAACAATGGAAAAATTGATAGTGACAAATTTTCCCACGCTTTCAATAATGAAGAAATCTTAAAATAAGAAATTTTTCCCGCAACAATGAAAAATTAGTCTTTGAGACTTCCTTTTTCAATTGTTATTATGAAAAATGCATTTATAATAATATTAGAATTTATCTACAATGGCAACTTTCTCGCGCTTATAACAATGAAAAAGTTTCATTGACAAATACTGATACGCTTTTAATAATGGACAATATTTAAAACGTGAGAATGTCCCTAACCTTTAACAATGTAAAAATTTATAGTAACAAATTTTCCCACGTTTTCAACAATGAAGAAATCTTAAAATAACAATTTTTCTCGCAACAATTAAAAATTAGTCTTTAAGTCTTTTTTCAAATGTTATTATGACAAATTTATGTATAATTATATTAGAAAATTACTATAATGGAAACTTTCCCGCACTCACAACCGTGGAAAAATATCCATTGACAAATATTGATACGCTTTCAACAATCTACAATATTTAAAAAGTGAAAATGTCCCTAGCCTTTAACAATGGAAAAATTTATAATGACAAATTTTCCCACGCTTTCAACAATGAAGAAATCTTAAAATAAGAAATTTTTATCGCAACAATGAAAAATCGAAGTTTAAGTCTTTCATTTCCAATTGTTATTATGACAAATGTTTTTATAATTATATTAAAAGTTATCTATAATGATGACTTTCCCGCACTTTCAACAATGGAAAAAATTCCATTGACAAATATTGATACTCTCTCAACAATAGACAATAGTTAAAACATAAAAATGTCCCTATCCTTTAACAATGGAAAAATTTATAGTTAAAATTTTTCCCACGTTTTCAACAATGAAGAAATCTGAAAATAAGAAATTTTTCCCGCAACAATGAAAATTCGACTTTAATTCTTCCTTTTTCAATGGTTATTTTGACAATTTTTTTTATAATTATATTAGATTTTAACTATAATAAAAACATTGCCGCACTCCTAACAACGGATAAAATTCCATTGACAAATATTGATACGCTTTCAACAATGGACAGTAGTTAAAACGTGAAAATGTCCCTATCCTTTAATAATGGAAAAAATTATAGTGACAAATTTTCTCACGCTTTCAAAAATTAAGAAATCTTAAAATAAAAAAATTTTCATGCAACAATGAAAAATTCCAATTTAAGTCTTCCTTTTCCAATTGTTATTATGACAAATTTATTTATAATTGTATTTGAAGTTATCAATAATGACAACATTCCCGCGCTTCCAACAATACAAAAAATTCCATTGACAAACATTGATACGCTTTGAACAATCTACAATATTTCAAACGTGAAAATGTCCCTAGCCTTTAACAATGGAAAAATTTATAGTGACAAATTTTCCCACGCTTTCAACAATGAAGTAATCTTAAAATATGAAATTTTTTTCGTGACAATGAAAAATTCGAATTTAAGTCTTCCTTTTTCAATTGTTACTACGACAAATTTATTTATAATTATATTTAAAGTTATCTATAATTACAACATTCCCGCGCTTCCAACAATACAAAAAATTCCATTGACAAATATTGATACTCTTTCAATAATGGACAATAGTTAAAACGTAAAAATGTCCCTATCCTTTAACAATGGAAAAATTAATAGTGACAAATTTTACCACGCTTTCAACAATGAAGAAATCTTAAAATAAGAAATTTTTCCCGCAACATTGAAAAATTAGTCTTTAAGTCTTCCTTTTTCAATTGTTATTATGAAAAATGTATTTATAATAATATTAGAAGTTATCTATAATGGCAACTTTCTCGCGCTTATAACAATGAAAAAGTTTCATTGACAAATATTGATACGCTTTCAAAAATGGACAATATTTAAAACATAAAAGTGTCCCTATCCTTTAACAATGGAAAAATTTATAGTTAAAAATTTCCCCACGCTTTCAACAATGAAGAAATCTGAAAATAAGAAAATTTTCCCGCAACAAAGAAAACTTCGACATTAAGTCTTCCTTTTTCAATGGTTATTATGACAAATTTATTTATAATTATATTAGAATTTAACTATAATTGCAACTTTCCCGCTCTTCCAACAATGGAAAAATTTTCATTGACAAATATTCATACTCTTTCAATAATGGACAATCATTAAAACGTAAAAATGTCCCTATACTTAAACAATGAAAAAATCTATAGTAATGGAACGCTGTGATAGCCATTTAAAAATTTCAAATTCAAAAAGATGTGCAAAAAAATTAGAAATCCTAAAAGTTCTTTTAGTTAAATGTTCGGATTTTATCAGGATAATCCGGAACAATTTTTGTTTTGCCTGTATCTTAAAAAGTGGCTGAGATATAGCGGTTTGAAATTTTAGGGTGGCTGACATCTTCAAACATGAAAAACCATAAATGAAACCAACTTAGCTGTAGAGGACAAATTTGGCGATATTCTCATTCAAAATTCAATGTTGACGAGAACTGGGATTGAATCTTCTTTAATTAGGTTCCACGCATTTTACCTTCGTGTTTTCCAGTAAAATTAGCTAAAATCGTAAAATCAAGAAATAGGGAGGCTATCTGATCCTGTCGGTTCAGGCCAGAAGGACTTTTCGTAGTTTCGTATACATCAGTTGATCGCATCCCGGTAACACGGCGATTCGCAAGAAGCTGACGCACAACAGAATGGCGAAAAATATTGATTTTATTGGCGATGTGATGGCGAATTTTGAAGTATTAACATGACTGAGATAGAAGAAAGTTTTGGGATTGGCACATCCAACTAGTTATGAAAAATGTATTTATAAACATATTAGAAGTTATCTATAATTACAACTTTCCCGCGCTTCCAACAATGGAAAAAATTCCATAGAAAAATATTGATACGCTTTCAACAATGACAACATTTAAATCGTGAAATTGTCCCTATCTTTTAAAAATGGAAAAATTATAGTGACAAATTTTCCCACGCTTTCAACAATGAAGAAATATTAAAATAAGAAATTTTTCCCGCAACAATGAAAAATTATTCTTTAAGTCTTCCTTTTTCAATTGTTATTATGACAAATTTATTTATAATTATATTAGAAGTTATCTATAATGACAACTTTCCCGCGCTTCCAACAATAGAAAAAACTCCATTGACAAATATAGGTAAGCTTTCAACAATGGACAATAACTAAAACGTAAAAATGTTCCTATGCTTTAACAATGGAGAAATTTATAGTGATAAATTTTCCCACGCTTTCAACAATGAAGAAATCTTAAAATAAGAATATTTTCCCGCAACAATGAAAAATTCGACTTTAAGACAGAGTTTTTCAATTGTTATTATGACAAATTTATTTATAATTATATTAGAAGTTATCTATAATGACAACTTTCCCGCGCTTCCAACAATGAAAAAAATTCCATTGACAAATATTGATACGGTTTCAACAAAAGACAATATTTATAACGTGAAAATGTCCCTATCCTTTAACAATGGAAATTTTATAGGGAAAAATTTTCCCACGCTTTCAACAATGACGAAATCTTAAAATAATGAACTTCTCCTGCGACAATGAAAAATTCGACTTTAAGTCTTCCTTTTTCAATTGTTGTTATGACAAATTTATTTATAATTACATTAGAATTTAACTATAAAGTCAAATTTCTCGCACTTCCAACACTGGAAAAATTTTCATTGACAAATATTGATAAGCTTTCAACAATGGACAATAATTAAAACGTAAATATGTTCCTATCTCTTAACAATGGAAAAATTGATAGTGACAAATTTTCCCACGTTTTCAACAATGAAGAAATCTTATAATAACAATTTTTCTCGCAACAATGAAAAATTAGTCTTTAAGTCTTCCTTTTCCAATTGTTATTATGAAAAATTTATTTATAATTATATTTGAAGTTATCAATAATGACAACATTCCCGCGCTTCCAACAATACAAAAAATTCCATTGACAAACATTGATACGCTTCGAACAATCTACAATATTTCAAACGTGAAAATGTCCCTAGCCTTTAACAATGGAAAAATTTATAGTGACAAATTTTCCCACGCTTTCAACAATGAAGAAATCTTAAAATATGAAATTTTTTTCGTGACAATTTAAAATTCGAATTTAAGTCTTCCTTTTTTAATTGTTATTATGACAAATTTATTTATAATTATACTAGAAGTTATCTATAATGACAACTTTCCCGCGCTTCCAACAATGAAAAAAATTCCATTGACAAATATTGATACGGTTTCAACAAAGGACAATATTTATAACGTGAAAATGTCCCTATCCTTTAACAATGGAAATTTTATAGGGAAAAATTTTCCCACGCTTTCAACAATGACGAAATCTTAAAATAATGAACTTCTCCTGCGACAATGAAAAATTCGACTTTAAGTCTTCCTTTTTCAATTGTTGTTATGACAAATTTATTTATAATTATATTAGAATTTAACTATAAAGTCAAATTTCTCGCACTTCCAACAGTGGAAAAATTTTCATTTACAAATATTGATAAGCTTTCAACAATGGACAATAATTAAAACGTAAATATGTTCCTATGCTTTAACAATGGAGAAATTTATAATGACAAATTTTTCCACATTTTTAAGAATGAAGAATTCTAAAAATAAGAAGTTTTTCCCGCAACAATGAAAAATTCGACTTTAAGTCTTCCTTTTCAATTGTTATTATGACAAATTTATTTATAATTCTATTAGAATTTAACTATAATAACAACTTTCCCGCACTCCCAACAATGGATAAATTTCCAATGACAAATATTGATACGCTTTTAACAATGGACAATATTTAAAACGTGAAAATGTCCCTATCCTTTAACAATTGAAAAATTTATAGGGAAAAATTTTCCGACGCTTTCAACAATGAAGAAATCTTAAAATATGAAATATTTTTCATGACAATGAAAAATTCGACTTTAAGTCATACTATTTCAATTCTTATTATAAAAAATTTATTTATAATTATATTAGAAGTTATCTATAATGACAACTTTCCCTAACTTCCAAAAATAGAAAAAATTCTATTGACAAATACTGATACGCTTTCAACAATGGACAATAGTTGAAACGTAAAAATGTTCCTATGCTTTAACAATGGAGAAATTTATAGTGATAAATTTTCCCACGCTTTCAACAATGAAGAAATCTTAAAATATGAAATATTTTTCGTGACAATGAAAAATTCGACTTTAAGTCATACTATTTCAATTCTTATTATAAAAAATTTATTTATAATTATATTAGAAGTTATCTATAATGACAACTTTCCCTACCTTCCAAAAATAGAAAAAATTCTATTCACAAATATTGATACGCTTTCAACAATGGACAATAGTTAAAACGTAAAAATGTTCCTATGCTTTAACAATGGAGAAATTTATAATGACAAATTTTCCCACGCTTTCAACAATTAAGAAATCTTAAAATATGAAATTTTTTTCGTGACAATGAAAAATTTGAATTTAAGTCTTCCTTTTTCAATTGTTATTATGACAAATTTATTTATAATTATATTTGAAGTTATTTATAATGACAACATTCCCGCGCTTCCAACAATACAAAAAATTCCATTGACAAATATTGATACTCTTTCAACACTGGACAATAGTTAAAACGTAAAAATGTCCCAATCTCTTAACAATGGAAAAATTGATAGTGACAAATTTTCCCACGTTTTCAACAATGAAGAAATCTTAAAATAACAATTTTTCTCGCAACAATGAAAAATTAGTCTTTAAGTCTTTCTTTTTTCAATTGTTATTATGACAAATTTATTTATACTTATATTAGAAGTTATCTATAATGACAACTCTCCCGCGCTTCCAACAATACAAAAAATTCCATTGACAAACATTGATACGCTTCGAACAATCTACAATATTTCAAACGTGAAAATGTCCCTAGCCTTTAACAATGGAAAAATTTATAGTGACAAATTTTCCCACGCTTTCAACAATGACGAAATCTTAAAATAATGAACTTCTCCTGCGACAATGAAAAATTCGACTTTAAGTCTTCCTTTTTCAATTGTTGTTATGACAAATTTATTTATAATTATATTAGAATTTAACTATAAAGTCAAATTTCTCGCACTTCCAACAGTGGAAAAATTTTCATTGACAAATATTGATAAGCTTTCAACAATGGACAATAATTAAAACGTAAATATGTTCCTATGCTTTAACAATGGAGAAATTTATAATGACAAATTTTTCCACATTTTTAAGAATGAAGAATTCTAAAAATAAGAAGTTTTTCCCGCAACAATGAAAAATTCGACTTTAAGTCTTCCTTTTTCAATTGTTATTATGACAAATTTATTTATAATTCTATTAGAATTTAACTATAATAACAACTTTCCCGCACTCCCAACAATGGATAAATTTCCAATGACAAATATTGATACGCTTTTAACAATGGACAATATTTAAAACGTGAAAATGTCCCTATCCTTTAACAATGGAAAAATTTATAGGGAAAAATTTTCCGACGCTTTCAACAATGAAGAAATCTTAAAATATGAAATATTTTTCATGACAATGAAAAATTCGACTTTAAGTCATACTATTTCAAGTCTTATTATAAAAAATTTATTTATAATTATATTAGAAGTTATCTATAATGACAACTTTCCCTAACTTCCAAAAATAGAAAAAATTCTATTGACAAATACTGATACGCTTTCAACAATGGACAATAGTTGAAACGTAAAAATGTTCCTATGCTTTAACAATGGAGAAATTTATAGTGATAAATTTTCCCACGCTTTCAACAATGAAGAAATCTTAAAATATGAAATATTTTTCGTGACAATGAAAAATTCGACTTTAAGTCATACTATTTCAATTCTTATTATAAAAAATTTATTTATAATTATATTAGAAGTTATCTATAATGACAAATTTCCCTAGCTTCCAAAAATAGAAAAAATTCTATTCACAAATATTGATACGCTTTCAACAATGGACAATAGTTAAAACGTAAAAATGTTCCTATGCTTTAACAATGGAGAAATTTATAATGACATATTTTCCCACGCTTTCAACAATTAAGAAATCTTAAAATATGAAATTTTTTTCGTGACAATGAAAAATTTGAATTTAAGTCTTCCTTTTTCAATTGTTATTATGACAAATTTATTTATAATTATATTTGAAGTTATTTATAATGACAACATTCCCGCGCTTCCAACAATACAAAAAATTCCATTGACAAATATTGATACTCTTTCAACACTGGACAATAGTTAAAACGTAAAAATGTCCCAATCTCTTAACAATGGAAAAATTGATAGTGACAAATTTTCCCACGTTTTCAACAATGAAGAAATCTTAAAATAACAATTTTTCTCGCAACAATGAAAAATTAGTCTTTAAGTCTTTCTTTTTTCAATTGTTATTATGACAAATTTATTTATACTTATATTAGAAGTTATCTATAATGACAACTCTCCCGCGCTTCCAACAATAGAAAAAATTCCATTGTCAAATATAGATAAGCTTTCAACAATGGACAATTATTAAAACGTAAAAATGTTCCTTTGCTTACAATGGAGAAATTTATAGGGACAAATTTTCCTACGCTTTCAACAATGAAGAAATCTTAAAATAAGAAATTTTTATCGCAACAATGAACAATTAGTCTTTAAGTATTACTTTTTCAATTGTTATTATGACAAATTTATGTATAATTATATTAGAAAATAACTGTAATGGCAACTTTCCCGCACTCCCAACCGTGGAAAAATATCCATTGACAAATATTGATACGCTTTCAACAATCTACAATATTTAAAACGTGAAAATGTCCCTAGCCTTTAACAATGGAAATATTTATAGTGACAAATTTTCCCATGCTTTCAACAATGAAGAAATCTTAAAATATGAAATTTTTTTCGTGAAAAAGAAAAATTCGAATTTAAGTATTCCTTTTTTATTGTTATTATGACAAATTTATTTATAATTATATTTGAAGTTATCCATAATGACAACATTCCCGCGCTTCCAACAATACAAAAAATTCCATTGACAAATATTGATACTCTTTCAACAATGGACAATAGTTAAAACGTAAAAATGTCCCTATACTTTAACAATGGGAAAATTGATAGTGACAAATTTTCCCACGCTTTTAATAATGAAGAAATCTTAAAATAAGAAATTTTTCCCGCAACAATGAAAAATTAGTCTTTAAGACTTCCTTTTTCAATTGTTATTATGAAAAATGCATTTATAATAATATTAGAAGTTATCTACAATGGCAACTTTCTCGCGCTTATAACAATGAAAAAGTTTCATTGACAAATACTGATACGCTTTTAATAATGGACAATATTTAAAACGTGAGAATGTCCCTAACCTTTAACAATGTAAAAATTTATAGTAACAAATTTTCCCACGTTTTCAACAATGAAGAAATCTTAAAATAACAATTTTTCTCGCAACAATTAAAAATTAGTCTTTAAGTCTTTTTTCAAATGTTATTATAACAAATTTATGTATAATTATATTAGAAAATTACTATAATGGAAACTTTCCCGCACTCACAACCGTGGAAAAATATCCATTGACAAATATTGATAAGCTTTCAACAATATACAATATTTAAAACGTGAAAATGTCCCTAGCCTTTAACAATGGAAAAATTTATAATGACAAATTTTCCCACGCTTTCAACAATGAAGAAATCTTAAAATAAGAAATTTTTATCGCAACAATGAAAAATCGAAGTTTAAGTCTTTCATTTCCAATTGTTATTATGACAAATGTTTTTATAATTATATTAAAAGTTATCTATAATGATGACTTTCCCGCACTTTCAACAATGGAAAAAATTCCATTGACAAATATTGATACTCTCTCAACAATAGACAATAGTTAAAACATAAAAATGTCCCTATCCTTTAACAATGGAAAAATTTATAGTTAAAATTTTTCCCACGTTTTAAACAATGAAGAAATCTGAAAATAAGAAATTTTTCCCGCAACAATGAAAATTCGACTTTAATTCTTCCTTTTTCAATGGTTATTTTGACAATTTTTTTTATAATTATATTAGATTTTAACTATAATAAAAACATTCCCGCACTCCTAACAACGGAAAAAATTCCATTGACAAATATTGATACGCTTTCAACAATGGACAGTAGTTAAAACGTGAAAATGTCCCTATCCTTTAATAATGGAAAAAATTATAGTGACAAATTTTCTCACGCTTTCAAAAATTAAGAAATCTTAAAATAAAAATATTTTCATGCAACAATGAAAAATTCCAATTTAAGTCTTCCTTTTCCAATTGTTATTATGACAAATTTATTTATAATTGTATTTGAAGTTATCAATAATGACAACATTCCCGCGCTTCCAACAATACAAAAAATTCCATTGACAAACATTGATACGCTTTGAACAATCTACAATATTTCAAACGTGAAAATGTCCCTAGCCTTTAACAATGGAAAAATTTATAGTGACAAATTTTCCCACGCTTTCAACAATGAAGAAATCTTAAAATATGAAATTTTTTTCGTGACAATGAAAAATTCGAATTTAAGTCTTCCTTTTTCAATTGTTATTATGAAAAATGTATTTATAATAATATTAGAAGTTATCTATAATGGCAACTTTCTCGCGCTTATAACAATGAAAAAGTTTCATTGACAAATATTGATACGCTTTCAAAAATGGACAATATTTAAAACATAAAAGTGTCCCTATCCTTTAACAATGGAAAAATTTATAGTTAAAAATTTCCCCACGCTTTCAACAATGAAGAAATCTGAAAATAAGAAAATTTTCCCGCAACAAAGAAAACTTCGACATTAAGTCTTCCTTTTTCAATGGTTATTATGACAAATTTATTTATAATTATATTAGAATTTAACTATAATTGCAACTTTCCCGCTCTTCCAACAATGGAAAAATTTTCATTGACAAATATTCATACTCTTTCAATAATGGACAATCATTAAAACGTAAAAATGTCCCTATACTTAAACAATGAAAAAATCTATAGTAATGGAACGCTGTGATAGCCATTTAAAAATTTCAAATTCAAAAAGATGTGCAAAAAAATTAGAAATCCTAAAAGTTCTTTTAGTTAAATGTTCGGATTTTATCAGGATAATCCGGAACAATTTTTGTTTTGCCTGTATCTTAAAAAGTGGCTGAGATATAGCGGTTTGAAATTTTAGGGTGGCTGACATCTTCAAACATGAAAAACCATAAATGAAACCAACTTAGCTGTAGAGGACAAATTTGGCGATATTCTCATTCCAAATTCAATGTTGACGAGAACTGGGATTGAATCTTCTTTAATTAGGTTCCACGCATTTTACCTTCGTGTTTTCCAGTAAAATTAGCTAAAATCGTAAAATCAAGAAATAGGGAGGCTATCTGATCCTGTCGGTTCAGGCCAGAAGGAATTTTCGTAGTTTCGTATACATCAGTTGATCGCATCCCGGTAACACGGCGATTCGCAAGAAGCTGACGCACAACAGAATGGCGAAAAATATTGATTTTATTGGCGATGTGATGGCGAATTTTGAAGTATTAACATGACTGAGATAGAAGAAAGTTTTGGGATTGGCACATCCAACTAGTTATGAAAAATGTATTTATAAACATATTAGAAGTTATCTATAATTACAACTTTCCCGCGCTTCCAACAATGGAAAAAATTCCATAGAAAAATATTGATACGCTTTCAACAATGACAACATTTAAATCGTGAAATTGTCCCTATCTTTTAAAAATGGAAAAATTATAGTGACAAATTTTCCCACGCTTTCAACAATGAAGAAATCTTAAAATAAGAAATTTTTATCGCAACAATGAAAAATCGAATTTTAAGTCTTTCATTTCCAATTGTTATTATGACAAATGTTTTTATAATTATATTAAAAGTTATCTATAATGACGACTTTCCCGCACTTTCAACAATGGAAAAAATTCCATTGACAAATATTGATACGCTTTGAACAATCTACAATATTTCAAACGTGAAAATGTCCCTAGCCTTTAACAATGGAAAAATTTATAGTGACAAATATTCCCACGCTTTCAACAATGAAGAAATCTTAAAATATGAAATTTTTTTCGTGACAATAAAAAAATCGAATTTAAGTCTTCCTTTTTCAATTGTTACTACGACAAATTTATTTATAATTATATTTAAAGTTATCTATAATTAACACATTCCCGCGCTTCCAACAATACAAAAACTTCCATTGACAAATATTGATACTCTTTCAATAATGGACAATAGTTAAAACGTAAATATGTTCCTATGCTTTAACAATGGAGAAATTTATAATGACAAATTTTTCCACATTTTTAAGAATGAAGAATTCTAAAAATAAGAAGTTTTTCCCGCAACAATGAAAAATTCGACTTTAAGTCTTCCTTTTTCAATTGTTATTATGACAAATTTATTTATAATTCTATTAGAATTTAACTATAATAACAACTTTCCCGCACTCCCAACAATGGATAAATTTCCAATGACAAATATTGATACGTTTTTAACAATGGACAATATTTAAAACGTGAAAATGTCCCTATCCTTTAACAATGGAAAAATTTATAGGGAAAAATTTTCCGACGCTTTCAACAATGAAGAAATCTTAAAATATGAAATATTTTTCATGACAATGAAAAATTCGACTTTAAGTCATACTATTTCAAGTCTTATTATAAAAAATTTATTTATAATTATATTAGAAGTTATCTATAATGACAACTTTCCCTAACTTCCAAAAATAGAAAAAATTCTATTGACAAATACTGATACGCTTTCAACAATGGACAATAGTTGAAACGTAAAAATGTTCCTATGCTTTAACAATGGAGAAATTTATAGTGATAAATTTTCCCACGCTTTCAACAATGAAGAAATCTTAAAATATGAAATATTTTTCGTGACAATGAAAAATTCGACTTTAAGTCATACTATTTCAATTCTTATTATAAAAAATTTATTTATAATTATATTAGAAGTTATCTATAATGACAAATTTCCCTAGCTTCCAAAAATAGAAAAAATTCTATTCACAAATATTGATACGCTTTCAACAATGGACAATAGTTAAAACGTAAAAATGTTCCTATGCTTTAACAATGGAGAAATTTATAATGACATATTTTCCCACGCTTTCAACAATTAAGAAATCTTAAAATATGAAATTTTTTTCGTGACAATGAAAAATTTGAATTTAAGTCTTCCTTTTTCAATTGTTATTATGACAAATTTATTTATAATTATATTTGAAGTTATTTATAATGACAACATTCCCGCGCTTCCAACAATACAAAAAATTCCATTGACAAATATTGATACTCTTTCAACACTGGACAATAGTTAAAACGTAAAAATGTCCCAATCTCTTAACAATGGAAAAATTGATAGTGACAAATTTTCCCACGTTTTCAACAATGAAGAAATCATAAAATAACAATTTTTCTCGCAACAATGAAAAATTAGTCTTTAAGTCTTTCTTTTTTCAATTGTTATTATGACAAATTTATTTATACTTATATTAGAAGTTATCTATAATGACAACTCTCCCGCGCTTCCAACAATAGAAAAAATTCCATTGTCAAATATAGATAAGCTTTCAACAATGGACAATTATTAAAACGTAAAAATGTTCCTTTGCTTACAATGGAGAAATTTATAGGGACAAATTTTCCTACGCTTTCAACAATGAAGAAATCTTAAAATAAGAAATTTTTATCGCAACAATGAACAATTAGTCTTTAAGTATTACTTTTTCAATTGTTATTATGACAAATTTATGTATAATTATATTAGAAAATAACTGTAATGGCAACTTTCCCGCACTCCCAACCGTGGAAAAATATCCATTGACAAATATTGATACGCTTTCAACAATCTACAATATTTAAAACGTGAAAATGTCCCTAGCCTTTAACAATGGAAATATTTATAGTGACAAATTTTCCCATGCTTTCAACAATGAAGAAATCTTAAAATATGAAATTTTTTTCGTGAAAAAGAAAAATTCGAATTTAAGTATTCCTTTTTTATTGTTATTATGACAAATTTATTTATAATTATATTTGAAGTTATCCATAATGACAACATTCCCGCGCTTCCAACAATACAAAAAATTCCATTGACAAATATTGATACTCTTTCAACAATGGACAATAGTTAAAACGTAAAAATGTCCCTATACTTTAACAATGGGAAAATTGATAGTGACAAATTTTCCCACGCTTTTAATAATGAAGAAATCTTAAAATAAGAAATTTTTCCCGCAACAATGAAAAATTAGTCTTTAAGACTTCCTTTTTCAATTGTTATTATGAAAAATGCATTTATAATAATATTAGAAGTTATCTACAATGGCAACTTTCTCGCGCTTATAACAATGAAAAAGTTTCATTGACAAATACTGATACGCTTTTAATAATGGACAATATTTAAAACGTGAGAATGTCCCTAACCTTTAACAATGTAAAAATTTATAGTAACAAATTTTCCCACGTTTTCAACAATGAAGAAATCTTAAAATAACAATTTTTCTCGCAACAATTAAAAATTAGTCTTTAAGTCTTTTTTCAAATGTTATTATAACAAATTTATGTATAATTATATTAGAAAATTACTATAATGGAAACTTTCCCGCACTCACAACCGTGGAAAAATATCCATTGACAAATATTGATACGCTTTCAACAATATACAATATTTAAAACGTGAAAATGTCCCTAGCCTTTAACAATGGAAAAATTTATAATGACAAATTTTCCCACGCTTTCAACAATGAAGAAATCTTAAAATAAGAAATTTTTATCGCAACAATGAAAAATCGAAGTTTAAGTCTTTCATTTCCAATTGTTATTATGACAAATGTTTTTATAATTATATTAAAAGTTATCTATAATGATGACTTTCCCGCACTTTCAACAATGGAAAAAATTCCATTGACAAATATTGATACTCTCTCAACAATAGACAATAGTTAAAACATAAAAATGTCCCTATCCTTTAACAATGGAAAAATTTATAGTTAAAATTTTTCCCACGTTTTAAACAATGAAGAAATCTGAAAATAAGAAATTTTTCCCGCAACAATGAAAATTCGACTTTAATTCTTCCTTTTTCAATGGTTATTTTGACAATTTTTTTTATAATTATATTAGATTTTAACTATAATAAAAACATTCCCGCACTCCTAACAACGGAAAAAATTCCATTGACAAATATTGATACGCTTTCAACAATGGACAGTAGTTAAAACGTGAAAATGTCCCTATCCTTTAATAATGGAAAAAATTATAGTGACAAATTTTCTCACGCTTTCAAAAATTAAGAAATCTTAAAATAAAAATATTTTCATGCAACAATGAAAAATTCCAATTTAAGTCTTCCTTTTCCAATTGTTATTATGACAAATTTATTTATAATTGTATTTGAAGTTATCAATAATGACAACATTCCCGCGCTTCCAACAATACAAAAAATTCCATTGACAAACATTGATACGCTTTGAACAATCTACAATATTTCAAACGTGAAAATGTCCCTAGCCTTTAACAATGGAAAAATTTATAGTGACAAATTTTCCCACGCTTTCAACAATGAAGAAATCTTAAAATATGAAATTTTTTTCGTGACAATGAAAAATTCGAATTTAAGTCTTCCTTTTTCAATTGTTACTACGACAAATTTATTTATAGTTATATTTAAAGTTATCTATAATTACAACATTCCCGCGCTTCCAACAATACAAAAAATTCCATTGACAAATATTGATACTCTTTAAATAATGGACAATAGTTAAAACGTTAAAATGTCCCTATCCTTTAACAATGGAAAAATTAATAGTGACAAATTTTACCACGCTTTCAACAATGAAGAAATCTTAAAATAAGAAATTTTTCCCGCAACATTGAAAAATTAGTCTTTAAGTCTTCCTTTTTCAATTGTTATTATGAAAAATGTATTTATAATAATATTAGAAGTTATCTATAATGGCAACTTTCTCGCGCTTATAACAATGAAAAAGTTTCATTGACAAATATTGATACGCTTTCAAAAATGGACAATATTTAAAACATAAAAGTGTCCCTATCCTTTAACAATGGAAAAATTTATAGTTAAAAATTTCCCCACGCTTTCAACAATGAAGAAATCTGAAAATAAGAAAATTTTCCCGCAACAAAGAAAACTTCGACATTAAGTCTTCCTTTTTCAATGGTTATTATGACAAATTTATTTATAATTATATTAGAATTTAACTATAATTGCAACTTTCCCGCTCTTCCAACAATGGAAAAATTTTCATTGACAAATATTCATACTCTTTCAATAATGGACAATCATTAAAACGTAAAAATGTCCCTATACTTAAACAATGAAAAAATCTATAGTAATGGAACGCTGTGATAGCCATTTAAAAATTTCAAATTCAAAAAGATGTGCAAAAAAATTAGAAATCCTAAAAGTTCTTTTAGTTAAATGTTCGGATTTTATCAGGATAATCCGGAACAATTTTTGTTTTGCCTGTATCTTAAAAAGTGGCTGAGATATAGCGGTTTGAAATTTTAGGGTGGCTGACATCTTCAAACATGAAAAACCATAAATGAAACCAACTTAGCTGTAGAGGACAAATTTGGCGATATTCTCATTCCAAATTCAATGTTGACGAGAACTGGGATTGAATCTTCTTTAATTAGGTTCCACGCATTTTACCTTCGTGTTTTCCAGTAAAATTAGCTAAAATCGTAAAATCAAGAAATAGGGAGGCTATCTGATCCTGTCGGTTCAGGCCAGAAGGAATTTTCGTAGTTTCGTATACATCAGTTGATCGCATCCCGGTAACACGGCGATTCGCAAGAAGCTGACGCACAACAGAATGGCGAAAAATATTGATTTTATTGGCGATATGATGGCGAATTTTGAAGTATTAACATGACTGAGATAGAAGAAAGTTTTGGGATTGGCACATCCAACTAGTTATGAAAAATGTATTTATAAACATATTAGAAGTTATCTATAATTACAACTTTCCCGCGCTTCCAACAATGGAAAAAATTCCATAGAAAAATATTGATACGCTTTCAACAATGACAACATTTAAATCGTGAAATTGTCCCTATCTTTTAAAAATGGAAAAATTATAGTGACAAATTTTCCCACGCTTTCAACAATGAAGAAATCTTAAAATAAGAAATTTTTATCGCAACAATGAAAAATCGAATTTTAAGTCTTTCATTTCCAATTGTTATTATGACAAATGTTTTTATAATTATATTAAAAGTTATCTATAATGACGACTTTCCCGCACTTTCAACAATGGAAAAAATTCCATTGACAAATATTGATACGCTTTGAACAATCTACAATATTTCAAACGTGAAAATGTCCCTAGCCTTTAACAATGGAAAAATTTATAGTGACAAATATTCCCACGCTTTCAACAATGAAGAAATCTTAAAATATGAAATTTTTTTCGTGACAATAAAAAAATCGAATTTAAGTCTTCCTTTTTCAATTGTTACTACGACAAATTTATTTATAATTATATTTAAAGTTATCTATAATTAACACATTCCCGCGCTTCCAACAATACAAAAACTTCCATTGACAAATATTGATACTCTTTCAATAATGGACAATAGTTAAAACGTAAAAATGTCCCTATCCTTTAACAATGGAAAAATTGATAGTGACAAATTTTCCCACGTTTTCAACAATGAAGAAATCTTAAAATAACAATTTTTCCCGCAACAATGAAAAATTAGTCTTTAAGACTTCCTTTTTCAATTGTTATTATGAAAAATGCATTTATAATAATATTAGAAGTTATCTACAATGGCAACTTTCTCGCGCTTATAACAATGAAAACGTTTCATTGACAAATACCGATACGCTTTTAATAATGGACAATATTTAAAACGTGAGAATGTCCCTAACCTTTAACAATGTAAAAATTTATAGTAACAAATTTTCCTACATTTTCAACAATGAAGAAATCTTAAAACAACAATTTTTCTCGCAACAATTAAAAATTAGTCTTTAAGTCTTCTTTTTTCAAATGTTATTATGACAAATTTATGTATAATTATATTAGAAAATTACTATAATGGCAACTTTCCCGCACTCACAGCCGTGGAAAAATATCCATTGACAAATATTGATACGCTTTCAACAATCTACAATATTTAAAACGTGAAAATGTCCCTAGCCTTTAACAATGGAAAAATTTATAATGACAAATTTTCCCACGCTTTCAAATATGAAGAATTCTTAAAATAAGAAATTTTTCCCGCAACAATGAAAATTCGACTTTAATTCTTCCTTTTTCAATGGTTATTTTGACAATTTTTTTTTATAATTATATTAGATTTTAACTATAATAAAAACATTCCCGCACTCCTAACAACGGAAAAAATTCCATTGACAAATATTGATACGCTTTCAACAATGGACAGTAGTTAAAACGTGAAAATGTCCCTATC
Source organism: Maratus michaelseni (assembly GCA_963931845.1). NCBI lineage: Eukaryota > Metazoa > Arthropoda > Arachnida > Araneae > Salticidae > Maratus > Maratus michaelseni. The sequence continues at coordinate 215,539,639 of OZ007587.1, read as the reverse complement.
CTTTAATAATGAAAAAAATTATAGTGACAAATTTTCTCACGCTTTCAAAAATGAAGAAATCTTAAAATAAAAAAAAATTTCATGCAACAATGAAAAATTCCACTTTAAGTCTTCCTTTTCCAATTGTTATTATGACAAATTTATTTATAATTATATTTGAAGTTATCAATAATGACAACATTCCCGCGCTTCCGACAATACAAAAAATTCCATTGACAAACATTGATACGCTTTGAACAATCTACAATATTTCAAACGTGAAAATGTCCCTAGCCTTTAACAATGGAAAAATTTATAGTGACAAATTTTCCCACGCTTTCAACAATGAAGAAATCTTAAAATATGAAATTTTTTTCGTGACAATGAAAAATTCGAATTTAAGTCTTCCTTTTTCAATTGTTACTACGACAAATTTATTTATAATTATATTTAAATTTATCTATAATTACAACATTCCCGCGCTTCCAACAATACAAAAAATTCCATTGACAAATATTGATACTCTTTCAATAATGGACAATAGTTAAAACGTAAAAATGTCCCTATCCTTTAACAATGGAAAAATTAATAGTGACAAATTTTACCACGCTTTCAACAATGAAGAAATCTTAAAATAAGAAATTTTTCCCGCAACAATGAAAAATTAGTCTTTAAGTCTTCCTTTTTCAATTATTATTATGAAAAATGTATTTATAATAATATTAGAAGTTATCTACAATGGCAACTTTCTCGGGCTTATAAGAATGAAAAAGCTTCATTGACAAATACTGATACGCTTTTAATAATGGACAATATTTAAAACGTGAGAATGTCCCTAACCTTTAACAATGTAAAAATTTATAGTAACAAATTTTCCCACGTTTTCAACAATGAACAAATCTTAAAATAACAATTTTTCTCGCAACAATTAAAAATTAGTCTTTAAGTCTTCTTTTTTCAAATGTTATTATGACAAATTTATGTATAATTATATTAGAAAATTACTATAATGGCAACTTTCCCGCACTCACAACCGTGGAAAAATATCCATTGACAAATATTGATACGCTTTCAACAATCTACAATATTTAAAACGTGAAAATGTCCCTAGCCTTTAACAATGGAAAAATTTATAATGACAAATTTTCCCTCGCTTTCAACAATGAAGAAATCTTAAAATAAGAAATTTTTATCGCAACAATGAAAAATCGAAGTTTAAGTCTTTCATTTCCAATTGTTATTATGACAAATGTTTTTATAATTATATTAAAAGTTATCTATAATGACGACTTTCCCGCACTTTCAACAATGGAAAAAATTCCATTGACAAATATTGATACTCTCTCAACAATAGACAATAGTTAAAACATAAAAATGCCCCTATCCTTTAACAATGGAAAAATTTATAGTTAAAATTTTTCCCACGTTTTCAACAATGAAGAAATCTGAAAATAAGAAATTTTTCCCGCAACAATGAAAATTCGACTTTAATTCTTCCTTTTTCAATGGTTATTTTGACAATTTTTTTTTATAATTATATTAGATTTTAACTATAATAAAAACATTACCGCACTCCTAACAACGGAAAAAATTCCATTGACAAATATTGATACGCTTTCAACAATGGACAGTAGTTAAAACGTGAAAATGTCCCTATCCTTTAATAATGGAAAAAATTATAGTGACAAATTTTCTCACGCTTTCAAAAATGAAGAAATCTTAAAATAAAAAAATTTTCATGCAACAATGAAAAATTCCACTTTAAGTCTTCCTTTTCTAATTGTTATTATGACAAATTTATTTATAATTATATTTGAAGTTATCAATAATGACAACATTCCCGCGCTTCCAACAATACAAAAAATTCCATTGACAAACATTGATACGCTTTGAACAATCTACAATATTTCAAACGTGAAAATTTCCCTAGCCTTTAACAATGGAAAAATTTATAGTGACAAATTTTCCCACGCTTTCAACAATGAAGACATCTTAAAATATGAAATTTTTTTCGTGACAATGAAAAATTCGAATTTAAGTCTTCCTTTTTCAATTGTTACTACGACAAATTTATTTATAATTATATTTAAAGTTACCTATAATTACAACATTCCCGCGCTTCCAACAATACAAAAAATTCCATTGACAAATATTGATACTCTTTCAATATTGGACAAAAGTTAAAACGTAAAAATGTCCCTATCCTTTAACAATGGAAAAATTAATAGTGACAAATTTTACCACGCTTTCAACAATGAAGAAATCTTAAAATAAGAAATTTTTCCCGCAACAATGAAAAATTAGTCTTTAAGTCTTCCTTTTTCAATTGTTATTATGAAAAATGTATTTATAATAATATTAGAAGTTATCTATAATGGCAACTTTCTCGCGGTTATAACAATGAAAAAGTTTCATTGACAAATATTTATACGCTTTCAAAAATGGACAATATTTAAAACATAAAAATGTCCCTATCCTTTAACAATGGAAAAATTTATAGTTAAAAATTTCCCCACTCTTTCAACAATGAAGAAATCTGAAAATAAAAAAAATTTCCCACAACAAAGAAAAATTCGACATTAAGTCTTACTTTTTCAATGGTTATTATGACAAATTTATTTATAATTATATTAGAATTTAACTATAATTGCAACTTTCCCGCTCTTCCAACAATGAAAAAATTTCCATTGACAAATATTCATACTCTTTCAACAATGGACAATCATTAAAACGTAAAAATGTCCCTATCCTTAAACAATGAAAAAATCTATAGTAATGGAACGCTGTGATAGCCATTTAAATATTTCAAATTCAAAAAGATGTGCAAAAAAATTAGAAATCCTAAAAGTTTTTTTCGTTAAATGTTCGGATTTGATCAGGTGAATCCGGAACAATTTTTGTTTTGCCTGTATCTTAAAAAGTGGCTGAGATATAACGGTTTGAAATTTTAGGGTGGCTGATATCTTCAAACAAGAAAAACCATAAATGAAACCAACTTAGCTGTAGAGGACAAATTTGGCGATATTCTCATTCAAATTCAATGTTGACGAGAACTGGGATTGAATCTTCTTTAATTAGGTTCCACGCATTTTACCTTCGTGTTTTCCAGTAAAATTAGCTAAAATCGTAAAATCAAGAAATAGGGAGGCTATCTGTTCCTGTCGGTTCAGGCCAGAAGGACTTTTCGTAGTTTCGTATACATCAGTTGATCGATTCCCGGTAACACGGCGATTCACAAGAAGCTGACGTACAACAGAATGACGAAAAATATGGATTTTATTGGCGATGTGATGGCGAATTTGGAAGTATTAACATGACTGAGATAGAAGAAAGTTTTGGGATTGGCAAATCCAACTAGTTATGAAAAATGTATTTATAAACATATTAGAAGTTATCTATAATTACAACTTTCCCGCGCTTCCAACAATGGAAAAAATTCCATAGAAAAATATTGATACTCTTTCAACAATGACAATATTTAAAAAGTGAAAATGTCCCTATCTTTTAACAATGGATAAATTATAGTGACAAATTTTCCCACGCTTTCAACAATGAAGAAATATTAAAATAAGAAATTTTTCCCGCAACAATGAAAAATTAGTCTTTAAGTCTTCCTTTTTCAATTGTTATTATGAAAAATGTATTTATAATAATATTAGAAGTTATCTATAATGGCAACTTTCTCGCGCTTATAACAATGAAAAAGTTTCATTGACAAATATTGATACGCTTTCAAAAATGGACAATATTTAAAACATAAAAGTGTCCCTATCCTTTAACAATGGAAAAATTTATAGTTAAAAATTTCCCCACGCTTTCAACAATGAAGAAATCTGAAAATAAGAAAATTTTCCCGCAACAAAGAAAACTTCGACATTAAGTCTTCCTTTTTCAATGGTTATTATGACAAATTTATTTATAATTATATTAGAATTTAACTATAATTGCAACTTTCCCGCTCTTCCAACAATGGAAAAATTTTCATTGACAAATATTCATACTCTTTCAATAATGGACAATCATTAAAACGTAAAAATGTCCCTATACTTAAACAATGAAAAAATCTATAGTAATGGAACGCTGTGATAGCCATTTAAAAATTTCAAATTCAAAAAGATGTGCAAAAAAATTAGAAATCCTAAAAGTTCTTTTAGTTAAATGTTCGGATTTTATCAGGATAATCCGGAACAATTTTTGTTTTGCCTGTATCTTAAAAAGTGGCTGAGATATAGCGGTTTGAAATTTTAGGGTGGCTGACATCTTCAAACATGAAAAACCATAAATGAAACCAACTTAGCTGTAGAGGACAAATTTGGCGATATTCTCATTCAAAATTCAATGTTGACGAGAACTGGGATTGAATCTTCTTTAATTAGGTTCCACGCATTTTACCTTCGTGTTTTCCAGTAAAATTAGCTAAAATCGTAAAATCAAGAAATAGGGAGGCTATCTGATCCTGTCGGTTCAGGCCAGAAGGAATTTTCGTAGTTTCGTATACATCAGTTGATCGCATCCCGGTAACACGGCGATTCGCAAGAAGCTGACGCACAACAGAATGGCGAAAAATATTGATTTTATTGGCGATGTGATGGCGAATTTTGAAGTATTAACATGACTGAGATAGAAGAAAGTTTTGGGATTGGCACATCCAACTAGTTATGAAAAATGTATTTATAAACATATTAGAAGTTATCTATAATTACAACTTTCCCGCGCTTCCAACAATGGAAAAAATTCCATAGAAAAATATTGATACGCTTTCAACAATGACAACATTTAAATCGTGAAATTGTCCCTATCTTTTAAAAATGGAAAAATTATAGTGACAAATTTTCCCACGCTTTCAACAATGAAGAAATCTTAAAATAAGAAATTTTTATCGCAACAATGAAAAATCGAATTTTAAGTCTTTCATTTCCAATTGTTATTATGACAAATGTTTTTATAATTATATTAAAAGTTATCTATAATGACGACTTTCCCGCACTTTCAACAATGGAAAAAATTCCATTGACAAATATTGATACGCTTTGAACAATCTACAATATTTCAAACGTGAAAATGTCCCTAGCCTTTAACAATGGAAAAATTTATAGTGACAAATATTCCCACGCTTTCAACAATGAAGAAATCTTAAAATATGAAATTTTTTTCGTGACAATAAAAAAATCGAATTTAAGTCTTCCTTTTTCAATTGTTACTACGACAAATTTATTTATAATTATATTTAAAGTTATCTATAATTAACACATTCCCGCGCTTCCAACAATACAAAAACTTCCATTGACAAATATTGATACTCTTTCAATAATGGACAATAGTTAAAACGTAAAAATGTCCCTATCCTTTAACAATGGAAAAATTGATAGTGACAAATTTTCCCACGTTTTCAACAATGAAGAAATCTTAAAATAACAATTTTTCCCGCAACAATGAAAAATTAGTCTTTAAGACTTCCTTTTTCAATTGTTATTATGAAAAATGCATTTATAATAATATTAGAAGTTATCTACAATGGCAACTTTCTCGCGCTTATAACAATGAAAACGTTTCATTGACAAATACCGATACGCTTTTAATAATGGACAATATTTAAAACGTGAGAATGTCCCTAACCTTTAACAATGTAAAAATTTATAGTAACAAATTTTCCTACATTTTCAACAATGAAGAAATCTTAAAACAACAATTTTTCTCGCAACAATTAAAAATTAGTCTTTAAGTCTTCTTTTTTCAAATGTTATTATGACAAATTTATGTATAATTATATTAGAAAATTACTATAATGGCAACTTTCCCGCACTCACAGCCGTGGAAAAATATCCATTGACAAATATTGATACGCTTTCAACAATCTACAATATTTAAAACGTGAAAATGTCCCTAGCCTTTAACAATGGAAAAATTTATAATGACAAATTTTCCCACGCTTTCAAATATGAAGAATTCTTAAAATAAGAAATTTTTCCCGCAACAATGAAAATTCGACTTTAATTCTTCCTTTTTCAATGGTTATTTTGACAATTTTTTTTTATAATTATATTAGATTTTAACTATAATAAAAACATTCCCGCACTCCTAACAACGGAAAAAATTCCATTGACAAATATTGATACGCTTTCAACAATGGACAGTAGTTAAAACGTGAAAATGTCCCTATCCTTTAATAATGAAAAAAATTATAGTGACAAATTTTCTCACGCTTTCAAAAATGAAGAAATCTTAAAATAAAAAAAAATTTCATGCAACAATGAAAAATTCCACTTTAAGTCTTCCTTTTCCAATTGTTATTATGACAAATTTATTTATAATTATATTTGAAGTTATCAATAATGACAACATTCCCGCGCTTCCAACAATACAAAAAATTCCATTGACAAACATTGATACGCTTTGAACAATCTACAATATTTCAAACGTGAAAATGTCCCTAGCCTTTAACAATGGAAAAATTTATAGTGACAAATTTTCCCACGCTTTCAACAATGAAGAAATCTTAAAATATGAAATTTTTTTCGTGACAATGAAAAATTCGAATTTAAGTCTTCCTTTTTCAATTGTTACTACGACAAATTTATTTATAATTATATTTAAATTTATCTATAATTACAACATTCCCGCGCTTCCAACAATACAAAAAATTCCATTGACAAATATTGATACTCTTTCAATAATGGACAATAGTTAAAACGTAAAAATGTCCCTATCCTTTAACAATGGAAAAATTAATAGTGACAAATTTTACCACGCTTTCAACAATGAAGAAATCTTAAAATAAGAAATTTTTCCCGCAACAATGAAAAATTAGTCTTTAAGTCTTCCTTTTTCAATTATTATTATGAAAAATGTATTTATAATAATATTAGAAGTTATCTACAATGGCAACTTTCTCGGGCTTATAAGAATGAAAAAGTTTCATTGACAAATACTGATACGCTTTTAATAATGGACAATATTTAAAACGTGAGAATGTCCCTAACCTTTAACAATGTAAAAATTTATAGTAACAAATTTTCCCACGTTTTCAACAATGAACAAATCTTAAAATAACAATTTTTCTCGCAACAATTAAAAATTAGTCTTTAAGTCTTTTTTCAAATGTTATTATGACAAATTTATGTATAATTATATTAGAAAATTACTATAATGGCAACTTTCCCGCACTCACAACCGTGGAAAAATATCCATTGACAAATATTGATACGCTTTCAACAATCTACAATATTTAAAACGTGAAAATGTCCCTAGCCTTTAACAATGGAAAAATTTATAATGACAAATTTTCCCTCGCTTTCAACAATGAAGAAATCTTAAAATAAGAAATTTTTATCGCAACAATGAAAAATCGAAGTTTAAGTCTTTCATTTCCAATTGTTATTATGACAAATGTTTTTATAATTATATTAAAAGTTATCTATAATGACGACTTTCCCGCACTTTCAACAATGGAAAAAATTCCATTGACAAATATTGATACTCTCTCAACAATAGACAATAGTTAAAACATAAAAATGCCCCTATCCTTTAACAATGGAAAAATTTATAGTTAAAATTTTTCCCACGTTTTCAACAATGAAGAAATCTGAAAATAAGAAATTTTTGCCGCAACAATGAAAATTCGACTTTAATTCTTCCTTTTTCAATGGTTATTTTGACAATTTTTTTTTTTAATTATATTAGATTTTAACTATAATAAAAACATTACCGCACTCCTAACAACGGAAAAAATTCCATTGACAAATATTGATACGCTTTCAACAATGGACAGTAGTTAAAACGTGAAAATGTCCCTATCCTTTAATAATGGAAAAAATTATAGTGACAAATTTTCTCACGCTTTCAAAAATGAAGAAATCTTAAAATAAAAAAATTTTCATGCAACAATGAAAAATTCCACTTTAAGTCTTCCTTTTCTAATTGTTATTATGACAAATTTATTTATAATTATATTTGAAGTTATCAATAATGACAACATTCCCGCGCTTCCAACAATACAAAAAATTCCATTGACAAACATTGATACGCTTTGAACAATCTACAATATTTCAAACGTGAAAATTTCCCTAGCCTTTAACAATGGAAAAATTTATAGTGACAAATTTTCCCACGCTTTCAACAATGAAGACATCTTAAAATATGAAATTTTTTTCGTGACAATGAAAAATTCGAATTTAAGTCTTCCTTTTTCAATTGTTACTACGACAAATTTATTTATAATTATATTTAAAGTTACCTATAATTACAACATTCCCGCGCTTCCAACAATACAAAAAATTCCATTGACAAATATTGATACTCTTTCAATATTGGACAAAAGTTAAAACGTAAAAATGTCCCTATCCTTTAACAATGGAAAAATTAATAGTGACAAATTTTACCACGCTTTCAACAATGAAGAAATCTTAAAATAAGAAATTTTTCCCGCAACAATGAAAAATTAGTCTTTAAGTCTTCCTTTTTCAATTGTTATTATGAAAAATGTATTTATAATAATATTAGAAGTTATCTATAATGGCAACTTTCTCGCGGTTATAACAATGAAAAAGTTTCATTGACAAATATTTATACGCTTTCAAAAATGGACAATATTTAAAACATAAAAATGTCCCTATCCTTTAACAATGGAAAAATTTATAGTTAAAAATTTCCCCACTCTTTCAACAATGAAGAAATCTGAAAATAAAAAAAATTTCCCACAACAAAGAAAAATTCGACATTAAGTCTTACTTTTTCAATGGTTATTATGACAAATTTATTTATAATTATATTAGAATTTAACTATAATTGCAACTTTCCCGCTCTTCCAACAATGAAAAAATTTCCATTGACAAATATTCATACTCTTTCAACAATGGACAATCATTAAAACGTAAAAATGTCCCTATCCTTAAACAATGAAAAAATCTATAGTAATGGAACGCTGTGATAGCCATTTAAATATTTCAAATTCAAAAAGATGTGCAAAAAAATTAGAAATCCTAAAAGTTTTTTTCGTTAAATGTTCGGATTTGATCAGGTGAATCCGGAACAATTTTTGTTTTGCCTGTATCTTAAAAAGTGGCTGAGATATAACGGTTTGAAATTTTAGGGTGGCTGACATCTTCAAACAAGAAAAACCATAAATGAAACCAACTTAGCTGTAGAGGACAAATTTGGCGATATTCTCATTCAAATTCAATGTTGACGAGAACTGGGATTGAATCTTCTTTAATTAGGTTCCACGCATTTTACCTTCGTGTTTTCCAGTAAAATTAGCTAAAATCGTAAAATCAAGAAATAGGGAGGCTATCTGTTCCTGTCGGTTCAGGCCAGAAGGACTTTTCGTAGTTTCGTATACATCAGTTGATCGATTCCCGGTAACACGGCGATTCACAAGAAGCTGACGTACAACAGAATGACGAAAAATATGGATTTTATTGGCGATGTGATGGCGAATTTGGAAGTATTAACATGACTGAGATAGAAGAAAGTTTTGGGATTGGCAAATCCAACTAGTTATGAAAAATGTATTTATAAACATATTAGAAGTTATCTATAATTACAACTTTCCCGCGCTTCCAACAATGGAAAAAATTCCATAGAAAAATATTGATACTCTTTCAACAATGACAATATTTAAAAAGTGAAAATGTCCCTATCTTTTAACAATGGATAAATTATAGTGACAAATTTTCCCACGCTTTCAACAATGAAGAAATATTAAAATAAGAAATTTTTCCCGCAACAATGAAAAATTATTCTTTAAGTCTTCCTTTTTCAATTGTTATTGTGACAAATTTATTTATAAATCTATTAGAATTTAACTATAATGACAACTTTCCCGCACTCCCAACAGTGGAAAAATTTTCATTGACAAATATTGATAAGCTTTCAACAATGGACAATAATTAAAACGTAAAAATGTTCCTATGCTTTAACAATGGAGAAATTTATAATGACAATTTTTTCCACGTTTTTAAGAATGAAGAATTCTAAAAATAAGAAATTTTTCCCGCAACAATGAAAAATTCGACTTTAAGTCTTCCTTTTTCAATTGTTATTATGACAAATTTATTTATAATTATATTTGAAGTTATTTATAATGACAACATTCCCGCGCTTCCAACAATACAAAAAATTCCATTGACAAATATTGATACTCTTTCAACACTGGACAATAGTTAAAACGTAAAAATGTCCCAATCTCTTAACAATGGAAAAATTGATAGTGACAAATTTTCCCACGTTTTCAACAATGCAGAAATTTTAAAATAACCATTTTTCTCGCAACAATGAAAAATTAATCTTTAAGTCTTTCTTTTTTCAATTGTTATTATGACAAATTTATTTATACTTATATTAGAAGTTATTTATAATGACAACTCTCCCGTGCTTCCAACAATAGAAAAAATTCCATTGACAAATATTGATAAGCTTTCAACAATGGACAATTATTAAAACGTAAAAATGTTCCTATGCTTACAAAGGAGAAATTTATAGGGACAAATTTTCCTACGCTTTCAACAATGAAGAAATCTTAAAATAAGAAATTTTTATCGCAACAATGAACAATTAGTCTTTAAGTATTACTTTTTCAATTGTTATTATGACAAATTTATGTATAATTATATTAGAAAATAACTGTAATGGCAACTTTCCCGCACTCCCAACCGTGGAAAAATATCCATTGACAAATATTGATACGCTTTCAACAATCTACAATATTTAAAACGTGAAAATGTCCCTAGCCTTTAACAATGGAAATATTTATAGTGACAAATTTTCCCATGCTTTCAACAATGAAGAAATCTTAAAATATGAAATTTTTTTCGTGACAATGAAAAATTCGAATTTAAGTATTCCTTTTTTAATTGTTATTATGACAAATTTATTTATAATTATATTTGAAGTTATCCATAATGACAACATTCCCGCGCTTCTAACAATACAAAAAATTCCATTGACAAATATACTCTTTCAACAATGGACAATAGTTAAAACGTAAAAATGTCCCTATACTTTAACAATGAAAAAATTGATAGTGACAAATTTTCCCACGCTTTCAATAATGAAGAAATCTTAAAATAAGAAATTTTTCCCGCAACAATGAAAAATTAGTCTTTAAGACTTCCTTTTTCAATTGTTATCATGAAAAATGCATTTATAATAATATTAGAAGTTATCTACAATGGCAACTTTCTCGCGCTTATAACAATGAAAAAGTTTCATTGACAAATACTGATACGCTTTTAATAATGGACAATTTTTAAAACGTGAGAATGTCCCTAAGCTTTAACAATGTAAAAATTTATAGTAACAAATTTTCCTACATTTTCAACAATGAAGAAATCTTAAAATAACAATTTTTCTCGCAACAATTAAAAATTAGTCTTTAAGTCTTCTTTTTTCAAATGTTATTATGACAAATTTATGTATAATTATATTATAAAATTACTATAATGGCAACTTTCCCGCACTCACAGCCGTGGAAAAATATCCATTGACAAATATTGATACGCTTTCAACAATCTACAATATTTAAAACGTGAAAATGTCCCTAGCCTTTAACAATGGAAAAATTTATAATGACAAATTTTCCCACGCTTTCAACAATGAAGAAATCTTAAAATAAGAAATTTTTATCGCAACAATGAAAAATCGAAGTTTAAGTCTTTCATTTCCAATTGTTATTATGACAAATGTTTTTATAATTATATTAAAAGTTATCTATAATGACGACTTTCCCGCACTTTCAACAATGGAAAAAATTCCATTGACAAATATTGATACTCTCTCAACAATAGACAATAGTTAAAACATAAAAATGTCCCTATCCTTTAACAATGGAAAAATTTATAGTTAAAATTTTTCCCACGTTTTCAACAATGAAGAAATCTGAAAATAAGAAATTTTTCCCGCAACAATGAAAATTCGACTTTAATTCTTCCTTTTTCAATGGTTATTTTGACAATTTTTTTTATAATTATATTAGATTTTAACTATAATAAAAACATTCCCGCACTCCTAACAACGGAAAAAATTCCATTGACAAATATTGATACGCTTTCAACAATGGACAGTAGTTAAAACGTGAAAATGTCCCTATCCTTTAATAATGAAAAAAATTATAGTGACAAATTTTCTCACGCTTTCAAAAATGAAGAAATCTTAAAATAAAAAAAAATTTCATGCAACAATGAAAAATTCCACTTTAAGTCTTCCTTTTCCAATTGTTATTATGACAAATTTATTTATAATTATATTAGAATTTAACTATAATTGCAACTTTCCCGCTCTTCCAACAATGGAAAAATTTCCATTGACAAATATTCATACTCTTTCAACAATGGACAATCATTAAAACGTAAAAATGTCCCTATCCTTAAACAATCAAAAAATCTATAGTAATGGAACGCTGTGATAGCCATTTAAAAATTTCAAATTCAAAAAGATGTGCAAAAAAATTAGAAATCCTAAAAGTTTTTTTCGTTAAATGTTCGGATTTGATCAGGTGAATCCGGAACAATTTTTGTTTTGCCTGTATCTTAAAAAGTGGCTGAGATATAACGGTTTGAAATTTTAGGGTGGCTGACATCTTCAAACAAGAAAAACCATAAATGAAACCAACTTAGCTGTAGAGGACAAATTTGGCGATATTCTCATTCAAATTCAATGTTGACGAGAACTGGGATTGAATCTTCTTTAATTAGGTTCCACGCATTTTACCTTCGTGTTTTCCAGTAAAATTAGCTAAAATCGTAAAATCAAGAAATAGGGAGGCTATCTGTTCCTGTCGGTTCAGGCCAGAAGGACTTTTCGTAGTTTCGTATACATCAGTTGATCGCATCCCGGTAACACGGCGATTCGCAAGAAGCTGACGTACAACAGAATGACGAAAAATATGGATTTTATTGGCGATGTGATGGCGAATTTTGAAGTATTAACATGACTGAGATAGAAGAAAGTTTTGGGATTGGCAAATCCAACTAGTTATGAAAAATGTATTTATAAACATATTAGAAGTTATCTATAATTACAACTTTCCCGCGCTTCCAACAATGGAAAAAATTCCATAGAAAAATATTGATACTCTTTCAACAATGACAATATTTAAAACGTGAAAATGTCCCTATCTTTTAACAATGGATAAATTATAGTGACAAATTTTCCCACCCTTTCATCAATGAAGAAATATTAAAATAAGAAATTTTTCCCGCAACAATGAAAAATTATTCTTTAAGTCTTTCTTTTTCAATTGTTATTATGACAAATTTATTTATAAATCTATTAGAATTTAACTATAATGACAACTTTCCCGCGCTCCCAACAGTGGAAAAATTTTCATTGACAAATATTGATAAGCTTTCAACAATGGACAATAATTAAAACGTAAAAATGTTCCTATGCTTTAACAATGGAGAAATTTATAATGACAAATTTTTCCACATTTTTAAGAATGAATAATTCTAAAAATAAGAAATTTTTCCCGCAACAATGAAAAATTCGACTTTAAGTCTTCCTTTTTCAATTGTTATTATGACAAATTTATTTATAATTATATTTGAAGTTATTTATAATGACAACATTCCCGCGCTTCCAACAATACAAAAAATTCCATTGACAAATATTGATACTCTTTCAGCAATGGACAATAGTTAAAACGTAAAAATGCCCCTATAATTTAACAATGGAAAAATTGATAGTGACAAATTTTCCCACGTTTTCAACAATGAAGAAATCTGAAAATAAGAAATTTTTCCCGCCACAATGAAAATTCGACTTTAATTCTTCCTTTTTCAATGGTTATTTTGACAATTTTTTTTATAATTATATTAGATTTTAACTATAATAAAAACATTCCCGCACTCCTAACAACGGAAAAAAATCCATTGACAAATATTGATACGCTTTCAACATCGGACAGTAGTTAAAACGTGAAAATGTCCCTATCCTTTAATAATGGAAAAAATTATAGTGACAAATTTTCTCACGCTTTCAAAAATGAAGAAATCTTAAAATAAAAAAATTTTCATGCAACAATGAAAAATTCCACTTTAAGTCTTCCTTTTCCAATTGTTATTATGACAAATTTATTTATAATTATATTTGAAGTTATCAATAATGACAACATTCCCGCGCTTCCAACAATACAAAAAATTCCATTGACAAACATTGATACGCTTTGAACAATCTACAATATTTCAAACGTGAAAATGTCCCTAGCCTTAAACAATGGAAAAATTTATAGTGACAAATTTTCCCACGCTTTCAACAATGAAGAAATCTTAAAATAAGAAATTTTTCCCGCAACAATGAAAAATTAGTCTTTAAGTCTTCCTTTTTCAATTGTTATTATGAAAAATGTATTTATAATAATATTAGAAGTTATCTACAATGGCAACTTTCTCGGTCTTATAACAATGAAAAAGTTTCATTGACAAATACTGATACGCTTTTAATAATGGACAATATTTAAAACGTGAGAATGTCCCTAACCTTTAACAATGTAAAAATTTATAGTAACAAATTTTCCCACGTTTTCAACAATGAAGAAATCTTAAAATAACAATTTTTCTCGCAACAATTAAAAATTAGTCTTTAAGTCTTCTTTTCAAATGTTATTATGACAAATTTATGTATAATTATATTAGAAAATTACTATAATGGCAACTTTCCCGCACTCACAACCGTGGAAAAATATCCATTGACAAATATTGATACGCTTTCAACAATCTACAATATTTAAAACGTGAAAATGTCCCTAGCCTTTAACAATGGAAAAATTTATAATGACAAATTTTCCGACGCTTTCAACAATGAAGAAATCTTAAAATAAGAAATTTTTATCGCAACAATGAAAAATCGAAGTTTAAGTCTTTCATTTCCAATTGTTATTATGACAAATGTTTTTATAATTATATTAAAAGTTATCTATAATGACGACTTTCCCGCACTTTCAACAATGGAAAAAATTCCATTGACAAATATTGATACTCTCTCAACAATAGACAATAGTTAAAACATAAAAATGTCCCTATCCTTTAACAATGGAAAAATTTATAGTTAAAATTTTTCCCACGTTTTCAACAATGAAGAAATCTGAAAATAAGAAATTTTTCCCGCAACAATGAAAATTCGACTTTAATTCTTCCTTTTTCAATGGTTATTTTGACAATTTTTTTTATAATTATATTAGATTTTAACTATAATAAAAACATTCCCGCACTCCTAACAACGGAAAAAATTCCATTGACAAATATTGATACGCTTTCAACAATGGACAGTAGTTAAAACGTGAAAATGTCCCTATCCTTTAATAATGGAAAAAATTATAGTGACAAATTTTCTCACGCTTTCAAAAATGAAGAAATCTTAAAATAAAAAAATTTTCATGCAACAATGAAAAATTCCACTTTAAGTCTTCCTTTTCCAATTGTTATTATGACAAATTCATTTATAATTATATTTGAAGTTATCAATAATGACGATATTCCCGCGCTTCCAACAATACAAAAATTTCCATTGACAAACATTGATACGCTTTGAACAATCTACAATATTTCAAACGTGAAAATGTCCCTAGCCTTTAACAATGGAAAAATTTATAGTGACAAATTTTCCCACGCTTTCAACAATGAAAATATCTTAAAATATGAAATTTTTTTCGTGACACTGAAAAATTCGAATTTAAGTCTTCCTTTTTCAATTGTTACTACGACAAATTTATTTATAATTATATTTAAAGTTACCTATAATTACAACATTCCCGCGCTTCCAACAATACAAAAAATTCAATTGACAAATATTGATACTCTTTCAATAATGGACAAAAGTTAAAACGTAAAAATGTCCCTATCCTTTAACAATGGAAAAATTAATAGTGACAAATTTTACCACGCTTTCAACAATGAAGAAATCTTAAAATAAAAAAATTTTCATGCAACAATGAAAAATTCCACTTTAAGTCTTCCTTTTCCAATTGTTATTATGACAAATTCATTTATAATTATATTTGAAGTTATCAATAATGACGATATTCCCGCGCTTCCAACAATACAAAAATTTCCATAGAAAAATATTGATACGCTTTCAACAATGACAATATTTAAAACGTAAAAATGTCCCAATCTCTTAACAATGGAAAAATTTATAGTGACAAATTTTCCCACGCTTTCAACAATGAAGAAATCTTAAAATAAGAAATTTTTCCCGCAACAATGAAAAATTAGTCTTTAAGTCTTCCTTTTTCAATTGTTATTATGAAAAATGTATTTATAATAATATTAGAAGTTATCTATAATGGCAACTTTCTCGCGCTTATAACAATGAAAAAGTTTCATTGACAAATATTGATACGCTTTCAAAAATGGACAATATTTAAAACATAAAAATGTCCCTATCCTTTAACAATGGAAAAATTTATAGTTAAAAATTTCCCCACGATTTCAACAATGAAGAAATCTGAAAATAAAAAAATTTTCCCGCAACAAAGAAAAATTCGACATTAAGTCTTCCTTTTTCAATGGTTATTATGACAAATTTATTTATAATTATATTAGAATTTAACTATAATTGCAACTTTCCCGCTCTTCCAACAATGGAAAAATTTCCATTGACAAATATTCATACTCTTTCAACAATGGACAATCATTAAAACGTAAAAATGTCCCTATCCTTAAACAATGAAAAAATCTATAGTAATGGAACGCTGTGATAGCCATTTAAAAATTTCAAATTCAAAAAGATGTGCAAAAAAATTAGAAATCCTAAAAGTTTTTTTCGTTAAATGTTCGGATTTGATCAGGTGAATCCGGAACAATTTTTGTTTTGCCTGTATCTTAAATAGTGGCTGAGATATAACGGTTTGAAATTTTAGGGTGGCTGACATCTTCAAACAAGAAAAACCATAAATGAAACCAACTTAGCTGTAGAGGACAAATTTGGCGATATTCTCATTCAAATTCAATGTTGACGAGAACTGGGATTGAATCTTCTTTAATTAGGTTCCACGCATTTTACCTTCGTGTTTTCCAGTAAAATTAGCTAAAATCGTAAAATCAAGAAATAGGGAGGCTATCTGTTCCTGTCGGTTCAGGCCAGAAGGACTTTTCGTAGTTTCGTATACATCAGTTGATCGCATCCCGGTAACACGGCGATTCGCAAGAAGCTGACGTACAACAGAATGACGAAAAATATGGATTTTATTGGCGATGTGATGGCGAATTTTGAAGTATTAACATGACTGAGATAGAAGAAAGTTTTGGGATTGGCAAATCCAACTAGTTATGAAAAATATATTTATAAACATATTAGAAGTTATCTATAATTACAACTTTCCCGCGCTTCCAACAATGGAAAAAATTCCATAGAAAAATATTGATACTCTTTCAACAATGACAATATTTAAAACGTGAAAATGTCCCTATCTTTTAACAATGGATAAATTATAGTGACAAATTTTCCCACGCTTTCAACAATGAAGAAATATTAAAATAAGAAATTTTTCCCGCAACAATGAAAAATTATTCTTTAAGTCTTCCTTTTTCAATTGTTATTATGACAAATTTATTTATAATTATATTAGAAGTTATCTATAATGAAAACTTTCCCGCGCTTCCAACAGTGAAAAAAATTCCATTGACAAATATTGATACGGTTTCAACAAAGGACAATATTTATAACGTGAAAATGTCCCTATCCTTTAACAATGGAAATTTTATAGGGAAAAATTTTCCCACGCTTTCAACAATGACGAAATCTTAAAATAATGAACTTCTCCTGCGACAATGAAAAATTTGACTTTAAGTCTTCCTTTTTTAATTGTTGTTATGACAAATTTATTTATAATTATATTAGAATTTAACTATAAAGTCAAATTTCTCGCACTTCCAACAGTGGAAAAATTTTCATTGACAAATATTGATAAGCTTTCAACAATGGACAATAATTAAAACGTAAATATGTTCCTATGCTTTAACAATGGAGAAATTTATAATGACAAATTTTTCCACATTTTTAAGAATGAAGAATTCTAAAAATAAGAAATTTTTCCCGCAACAATGAAAAATTCGACTTTAAGTCTTCCTTTTTCAATTGTTATTATGACAAATTTATTTATAATTCTATTAGAATTTAACTATAATGACAACTTTCCCGCACTCCCAACAATGGATAAATTTCCAATGACAAATATTGATACGCTTTTAACAATGGACAATATTTAAAACGTGAAAATGTCCCTATCCTTTAACAATGGAAAAATTTATAGTGACAAATTTTCCCATGCTTTCAACAATGAAGATATCTTAAAATATGATTTTTTTTTCGAGACAATGAAAAATTCGAATTTAAGTCTTCCTTTTCCAATTGTTATTATGACAAATTTATTTATAATTATATTTGAAGTTATCCATAATGACAACATTCCCGCGCTTCCAACAATACAAAAAATTCCATTGACAAATATTGATACTCTTTCAACACTGGACAATAGTTAAAACGTAAAAATGTCCCAATCTCTTAACAATGGAAAAATTATAGTGACAAATTTTCCCACGCTTTCAACAATGAAGAAATATTAAAATAAGAAATTTTTCCCGCAACAATGAAAAATTATTCTTTAAGTCTTCCTTTTTCAATTGTTATTATGACAAATTTATTTATAATTATATTAGAAGTTATCTATAATGACAACTTTCCCGCGCTTCCAACAATAGAAAAAACTCCATTGACAAATATTGGTAAGCTTTCAACAATGGACAATAACTAAAACGTAAAAATGTTCCTATGCTTTAACAATGGAGAAATTTATAGTGATAAATTTTCCCACGCTTTCAACAATGAAGAAATCTTAAAATAAGAAATTTTTATCGCAACAATGAAAAATCGAAGTTTAAGTCTTTCATTTCCAATTGTTATTATGACAAATGTTTTTATAATTATATTAAAAGTTATCTATAATGATGACTTTCCCGCACTTTCAACAATGGAAAAAATTCCATTGACAAATATTGATACTCTCTCAACAATAGACAATAGTTAAAACATAAAAATGTCCCTATCCTTTAACAATGGAAAAATTTATAGTGACAAATTTTCCCATGCTTTCAACAATGAAGAAATCTTAAAATATGAAATTTTTTTCGTGAAAAAGAAAAATTCGAATTTAAGTATTACTTTTTTATTGTTATTATGACAAATTTATTTATAATTATATTTGAAGTTATCCATAATGACAACATTCCCGCGCTTCCAACAATACAAAAAATTCCATTGACAAATATTGATACTCTTTCAACAATGGACAATAGTTAAAACGTAAAAATGTCCCTA
Organism: Maratus michaelseni; assembly: GCA_963931845.1. NCBI lineage: Eukaryota > Metazoa > Arthropoda > Arachnida > Araneae > Salticidae > Maratus > Maratus michaelseni. The sequence goes on along the minus strand of OZ007587.1, from coordinate 215,520,349 downwards.
TATTTTAACAATGGAAAAATTGATAGTGACAAATTTTCCCACGCTTTTAATAATGAAGAAATCTTAAAATAAGAAATTTTTCCCGCAACAATGAAAAATTAGTCTTTAAGACTTCCTTTTTCAATTGTTATTATGAAAAATGCATTTATAATAATATTAGAAGTTATCTACAATGGCAACTTTCTCGCGCTTATAACAATGAAAAAGTTTCATTGACAAATACTGATACGCTTTTAATAATGGACAATATTTAAAACGTGAGAATGTCCCTAACCTTTAACAATGTAAAAATTTATAGTAACAAATTTTCCCACGTTTTCAACAATGAAGAAATCTTAAAATAACAATTTTTCTCGCAACAATTAAAAATTAGTCTTTAAGTCTTTTTTCAAATGTTATTATGACAAATTTATGTATAATTATATTAGAAAATTACTATAATGGAAACTTTCCCGCACTCACAACCGTGGAAAAATATCCATTGACAAATATTGATACGCTTTCAACAATCTACAATATTTAAAACGTGAAAATGTCCCTAGCCTTTAACAATGGAAAAATTTATAATGACAAATTTTCCCACGCTTTCAACAATGAAGAAATCTTAAAATAAGAAATTTTTATCGCAACAATGAAAAATCGAAGTTTAAGTCTTTCATTTCCAATTGTTATTATGACAAATGTTTTTATAATTATATTAAAAGTTATCTATAATGATGACTTTCCCGCACTTTCAACAATGGAAAAAATTCCATTGACAAATATTGATACTCTCTCAACAATAGACAATAGTTAAAACATAAAAATGTCCCTATCCTTTAACAATGGAAAAATTTATAGTGACAAATTTTCCCATGCTTTCAACAATGAAGAAATCTTAAAATATGAAATTTTTTTCGTGAAAAAGAAAAATTCGAATTTAAGTATTCCTTTTTTATTGTTATTATGACAAATTTATTTATAATTATATTTGAAGTTATCCATAATGACAACATTCCCGCGCTTCCAACAATACAAAAAATTCCATTGACAAATATTGATACTCTTTCAACAATGGACAATAGTTAAAACGTAAAAATGTCCCTATACTTTAACAATGGAAAAATTGATAGTGACAAATTTTCCCACGCTTTCAATAATGAAGAAATCTTAAAATAAGAAATTTTTCCCGCAACAATGAAAAATTAGTCTTTAAGACTTCCTTTTTCAATTGTTATTATGAAAAATGCATTTATAATAATATTAGAAGTTATCTACAATGGCAACTTTCTCGCGCTTATAACAATGAAAAAGTTTCATTGACAAATACTGATACGCTTTTAATAATGGACAATATTTAAAACGTGAGAATGTCCCTAACCTTTAACAATGTAAAAATTTATAGTAACAAATTTTCCCACGTTTTCAACAATGAAGAAATCTTAAAATAACAATTTTTCTCGCAACAATTAAAAATTAGTCTTTAAGTCTTTTTTCAAATGTTATTATGACAAATTTATGTATAATTATATTAGAAAATTACTATAATGGAAACTTTCCCGCACTCACAACCGTGGAAAAATATCCATTGACAAATATTGATACGCTTTCAACAATCTACAATATTTAAAACGTGAAAATGTCCCTAGCCTTTAACAATGGAAAAATTTATAATGACAAATTTTCCCACGCTTTCAACAATGAAGAAATCTTAAAATAAGAAATTTTTATCGCAACAATGAAAAATTAGTCTTTAATACTTCCTTTTTCAATTGTTATTATGAAAAATGCATTTATAATAATATTAGAATTTATCTACAATGGCAACTTTCTCGCGCTTATAACAATGAAAAAGTTTCATTGACAAATACTGATACGCTTTTAATAATGGACAATATTTAAAACGTGAGAATGTCCCTAACCTTTAACAATGTAAAAATTTATAGTAACAAATTTTCCCACGTTTTCAACAATGAAGAAATCTTAAAATAACAATTTTTCTCGCAACAATTAAAAATTAGTCTTTAAGTCTTTTTTCAAATGTTATTATGACAAATTTATGTATAATTATATTAGAAAATTACTATAATGGAAACTTTCCCGCACTCACAACCGTGGAAAAATATCCATTGACAAATATTGATACGCTTTCAACAATCTACAATATTTAAAACGTGAAAATGTCCCTAGCCTTTAACAATGGAAAAATTTATAATGACAAATTTTCCCACGCTTTCAACAATGAAGAAATCTTAAAATAAGAAATTTTTATCGCAACAATGAAAAATCGAAGTTTAAGTCTTTCATTTCCAATTGTTATTATGACAAATGTTTTTATAATTATATTAAAAGTTATCTATAATGATGACTTTCCCGCACTTTCAACAATGGAAAAAATTCCATTGACAAATATTGATACTCTCTCAACAATAGACAATAGTTAAAACATAAAAATGTCCCTATCCTTTAACAATGGAAAAATTTATAGTTAAAATTTTTCCCACGTTTTCAACAATGAAGAAATCTGAAAATAAGAAATTTTTCCCGTAACAATGAAAATTCGACTTTAATTCTTCCTTTTTCAATGGTTATTTTGACAATTTTTTTTATAATTATATTAGATTTTAACTATAATAAAAACATTCCCGCACTCCTAACAACGGAAAAAATTCCATTGACAAATATTGATACGCTTTCAACAATGGACAGTAGTTAAAACGTGAAAATGTCCCTATCCTTTAATAATGGAAAAAATTATAGTGACAAATTTTCTCACGCTTTCAAAAATTAAGAAATCTTAAAATAAAAAAATTTTCATGCAACAATGAAAAATTCCAATTTAAGTCTTCCTTTTCCAATTGTTATTATGACAAATTTATTTATAATTGTATTTGAAGTTATCAATAATGACAACATTCCTGCGCTTCCAACAATACAAAAAATTCCATTGACAAACATTGATACGCTTTGAACAATCTACAATATTTCAAACGTGAAAATGTCCCTAGCCTTTAACAATGGAAAAATTTATAGTGACAAATTTTCCCACGCTTTCAACAATGAAGAAATCTTAAAATATGAAATTTTTTTCGTGACAATGAAAAATTCGAATTTAAGTCTTCCTTTTTCAATTGTTACTACGACAAATTTATTTATAATTATATTTAAAGTTATCTATAATTACAACATTCCCGCGCTTCCAACAATACAAAAAATTCCATTGACAAATATTGATACTCTTTCAATAATGGACAATAGTTAAAACGTAAAAATGTCCCTATCCTTTAACAATGGAAAAATTAATAGTGACAAATTTTACCACGCTTTCAACAATGAAGAAATCTTAAAATAAGAAATTTTTCCCGCAACATTGAAAAATTAGTCTTTAAGTCTTCCTTTTTCAATTGTTATTATGAAAAATGTATTTATAATAATATTAGAAGTTATCTATAATGGCAACTTTCTCGCGCTTATAACAATGAAAAAGTTTCATTGACAAATATTGATACGCTTTCAAAAATGGACAATATTTAAAACATAAAAGTGTCCCTATCCTTTAACAATGGAAAAATTTATAGTTAAAAATTTCCCCACGCTTTCAACAATGAAGAAATCTGAAAATAAGAAAATTTTCCCGCAACAAAGAAAACTTCGACATTAAGTCTTCCTTTTTCAATGGTTATTATGACAAATTTATTTATAATTATATTAGAATTTAACTATAATTGCAACTTTCCCGCTCTTCCAACAATGGAAAAATTTTCATTGACAAATATTCATACTCTTTCAATAATGGACAATCATTAAAACGTAAAAATGTCCCTATACTTAAACAATGAAAAAATCTATAGTAATGGAACGCTGTGATAGCCATTTAAAAATTTCAAATTCAAAAAGATGTGCAAAAAAATTAGAAATCCTAAAAGTTCTTTTAGTTAAATGTTCGGATTTTATCAGGATAATCCGGAACAATTTTTGTTTTGCCTGTATCTTAAAAAGTGGCTGAGATATAGCGGTTTGAAATTTTAGGGTGGCTGACATCTTCAAACATGAAAAACCATAAATGAAACCAACTTAGCTGTAGAGGACAAATTTGGCGATATTCTCATTCAAAATTCAATGTTGACGAGAACTGGGATTGAATCTTCTTTAATTAGGTTCCACGCATTTTACCTTCGTGTTTTCCAGTAAAATTAGCTAAAATCGTAAAATCAAGAAATAGGGAGGCTATCTGATCCTGTCGGTTCAGGCCAGAAGGACTTTTCGTAGTTTCGTATACATCAGTTGATCGCATCCCGGTAACACGGCGATTCGCAAGAAGCTGACGCACAACAGAATGGCGAAAAATATTGATTTTATTGGCGATGTGATGGCGAATTTTGAAGTATTAACATGACTGAGATAGAAGAAAGTTTTGGGATTGGCACATCCAACTAGTTATGAAAAATGTATTTATAAACATATTAGAAGTTATCTATAATTACAACTTTCCCGCGCTTCCAACAATGGAAAAAATTCCATAGAAAAATATTGATACGCTTTCAACAATGACAACATTTAAATCGTGAAATTGTCCCTATCTTTTAAAAATGGAAAAATTATAGTGACAAATTTTCCCACGATTTCAACAATGAAGAAATCTTAAAATAAGAAATTTTTATCGCAACAATGAAAAATCGAATTTTAAGTCTTTCATTTCCAATTGTTATTATGACAAATGTTTTTATAATTATATTAAAAGTTATCTATAATGACGACTTTCCCGCACTTTCAACAATGGAAAAAATTCCATTGACAAATATTGATACGCTTTGAACAATCTACAATATTTCAAACGTGAAAATGTCCCTAGCCTTTAACAATGGAAAAATTTATAGTGACAAATTTTCCCACGCTTTCAACAATGAAGAAATCTTAAAATATGAAATTTTTTTCGTGACAATAAAAAAATCGAATTTAATTCTTCCTTTTTCAATTGTTACTACGACAAATTTATTTATAATTATATTTAAAGTTATCTATAATTAACACATTCCCGCGCTTCCAACAATACAAAAACTTCCATTGACAAATATTGATACTCTTTCAATAATGGACAATAGTTAAAACGTAAAAATGTCCCTATCCTTTAACAATGGAAAAATTGATAGTGACAAATTTTCCCACGTTTTCAACAATGAAGAAATCTTAATATAACAATTTTTCCCGCAACAATGAAAAATTAGTCTTTAAGACTTCCTTTTTCAATTGTTATTATGAAAAATGCATTTATAATAATATTAGAAGTTATCTACAATGGCAACTTTCTCGCGCTTATAACAATGAAAACGTTTCATTGACAAATACTGATACGCTTTTAATAATGGACAATATTTAAAACGTGAGAATGTCCCTAACCTTTAACAATGTAAAAATTTATAGTAACAAATTTTCCTACATTTTCAACAATGAAGAAATCTTAAAACAACAATTTTTCTCGCAACAATTAAAAATTAGTCTTTAAGTCTTCTTTTTTCAAATGTTATTATGACAAATTTATGTATAATTATATTAGAAAATTACTATAATGGCAACTTTCCCGCACTCACAGCCGTGGAAAAATATCCATTGACAAATATTGATACGCTTTCAACAATCTACAATATTTAAAACGTGAAAATGTCCCTAGCCTTTAACAATGGAAAAATTCATAATGACAAATTTTCCCACGCTTTCAAATATGAAGAAATCTTAAAATAAGAAATTTTTCCCGCAACAATGAAAATTCGACTTTAATTCTTCCTTTTTCAATGGTTATTTTGACAATTTTTTTTATAATTATATTAGATTTTAACTATAATAAAAACATTCCCGCACTCCTAACAACGGAAAAAATTCCATTGACAAATATTGATACGCTTTCAACAATGGACAGTAGTTAAAACGTGAAAATGTCCCTATCCTTTAATAATGAAAAAAATTATAGTGACAAATTTTCTCACGCTTTCAAAAATGAAGAAATCTTAAAATAAAAAAAAATTTCATGCAACAATGAAAAATTCCACTTTAAGTCTTCCTTTTCCAATTGTTATTATGACAAATTTATTTATAATTATATTTGAAGTTATCAATAATGACAACATTCCCGCGCTTCCAACAATACAAAAAATTCCATTGACAAACATTGATACGCTTTGAACAATCTACAATATTTCAAACGTGAAAATGTCCCTAGCCTTTAACAATGGAAAAATTTATAGTGACAAATTTTCCCACGCGTTCAACAATGAAGAAATCTTAAAATATGAAATTTTTTTCGTGACAATGAAAAATTCGAATTTAAGTCTTCCTTTTTCAATTGTTACTACGACAAATTTATTTATAATTATATTTAAATTTATCTATAATTACAACATTCCCGCGCTTCCAACAATACAAAAAATTCCATTGACAAATATTGATACTCTTTCAATAATGGACAATAGTTAAAACGTAAAAATGTCCCTATCCTTTAACAATGGAAAAATTGTTATTATGAAAAATGTATTTATAATAATATTAGAAGTTATCTATAATGGCAACTTTCTCGCGGTTATAACAATGAAAAAGTTTCATTGACAAATATTTATACGCTTTCAAAAATGGACAATATTTAAAACATAAAAATGTCCCTATCCTTTAACAATGGAAAAATTTATAGTTAAAAATTTCCCCACGCTTTCAACAATGAAGAAATCTGAAAATAAAAAAAATTTCCCGCAACAAAGAAAAATTCGACATTAAGTTCTACTTTTTCAATGGTTATTATGACAAATTTATTTATAATTATATTAGAATTTAACTATAATTGCAACTTTCCCGCTCTTCCAACAATGGAAAAATTTCCATTGACAAATATTCATACTCTTTCAACAATGGACAATCATTAAAACGTAAAAATGTCCCTATCCTTAAACAATCAAAAAATCTATAGTAATGGAACGCTGTGATAGCCATTTAAAAATTTCAAATTCAAAAAGATGTGCAAAAAAGTTAGAAATCCTAAAAGTTTTTTTCGTTAAATGTTCGGATTTGATCAGGTGAATCCGGAACAATTTTTGTTTTGCCTGTATCTTAAAAAGTGGCTGAGATATAACGGTTTGAAATTTTAGGGTGGCTGACATCTTCAAACAAGAAAAACCATAAATGAAACCAACTTAGCTGTAGAGGACAAATTTGGCGATATTCTCATTCAAATTCAATGTTGACGAGAACTGGGATTGAATCTTCTTTAATTAGGTTCCACGCATTTTACCTTCGTGTTTTCCAGTAAAATTAGCTAAAATCGTAAAATCAAGAAATAGGGAGGCTATCTGTTCCTGTCGGTTCAGGCCAGAAGGACTTTTCGTAGTTTCGTATACATCAGTTGATCGCATCCCGGTAACACGGCGATTCGCAAGAAGCTGACGTACAACAGAATGACGAAAAATATGGATTTTATTGGCGATGTGATGGCGAATTTTGAAGTATTAACATGACTGAGATAGAAGAAAGTTTTGGGATTGGCAAATCCAACTAGTTATGAAAAATGTATTTATAAACATATTAGAAGTTATCTATAATTACAACTTTCCCGCGCTTCCAACAATGGAAAAAATTCCATAGAAAAATATTGATACTCTTTCAACAATGACAATATTTAAAACGTGAAAATGTCCCTATCTTTTAACAATGGATAAATTATAGTGACAAATTTTCCCACCCTTTCATCAATGAAGAAATATTAAAATAAGAAATTTTTCCCGCAACAATGAAAAATTATTCTTTAAGTCTTCCTTTTTCAATTGTTATTATGACAAATTTATTTATAAATCTATTAGAATTTAACTATAATGACAACTTTCCCGCACTCCCAACAGTGGAAAAATTTTCATTGACAAATATTGATAAGCTTTCAACAATGGACAATAATTAAAACGTAAAAATGTTCCTATGCTTTAACAATGGAGAAATTTATAATGACAAATTTTTCCACATTTTTAAGAATGAATAATTCTAAAAATAAGAAATTTTTCCCGCAACAATGAAAAATTCGACTTTAAGTCTTCCTTTTTCAATTGTTATTATGACAAATTTATTTATAATTATATTAAAGTTATTTATAATGACAACATTCCCGCGCTTCCAACAATACAAAAAATTCCATTGACAAATATTGATACTCTTTCAGCAATGGACAATAGTTAAAACGTAAAAATGTCCCTATAATTTAACAATGGAAAAATTGATAGTGACAAATTTTCCCACGTTTTCAACAATGAAGAAATCTGAAAATAAGAAATTTTTCCCGCCACAATGAAAATTCGACTTTAATTCTTCCTTTTTCAATGGTTATTTTGACAATTTTTTTTATAATTATATTAGATTTTAACTATAATAAAAACATTCCCGCACTCCTAACAACGGAAAAAATTCCATTGACAAATATTGATACGCTTTCAACATCGGACAGTAGTTAAAACGTGAAAATGTCCCTATCCTTTAATAATGGAAAAAATTATAGTGACAAATTTTCTCACGCTTTCAAAAATGAAAAAATCTTAAAATAAAAAAATTTTCATGCAACAATGAAAAATTCCACTTTAAGTCTTCCTTTTCCAATTGTTATTATGACAAATTTTTTTATAATTATATTTGAAGTTATCAATAATGACAACATTCCCGCGCTTCCAACAATACAAAAAATTCCATTGACAAACATTGATACGCTTTGAACAATCTACAATATTTCAAACGTGAAAATGTCCCTAGCCTTAAACAATGGAAAAATTTATAGTGACAAATTTTCCCACGCTTTCAACAATGAAGAAATCTTAAAATAAGAAATTTTTCCCGCAACAATGAAAAATTAGTCTTTAAGTCTTCCTTTTTCAAATGTTATTATGACAAATTTATGTATAATTATATTAGAAAATTACTATAATGGCAACTTTCCCGCACTCACAACCGTGGAAAAATATCCATTGACAAATATTGATACGCTTTCAACAATCTACAATATTTAAAACGTGAAAATGTCCCTAGCCTTTAACAATGGAAAAATTTATAATGACAAATTTTCCGACGCTTTCAACAATGAAGAAATCTTAAAATAAGAAATTTTTAAGTCTTTAAGTTTAAGTCTTTCATTTCCAATTGTTATTATGACAAATGTTTTTATAGTTATATTAAAAGTATAATGACGACTTTCCCGCACTTTCAACAATGGAAAAAATTCCATTGACAAATATTGATACTCTCTCAACAATAGACAATAGTTAAAACATAAAAATGTCCCTATCCTTTAACAATGGAAAAATTTATAGTTAAAATTTTTCCCACGTTTTCAACAATGAAGAAAACTGAAAATAAGAAATTTTTCCCGCAACAATGAAAATTCGACTTTAATTCTTCCTTTTTCAATGGTTATTTTGACAATTTTTTTTATAATTATATTAGATTTTAACTATAATAAAAACATTCCCGCACTCCTAACAACGGAAAAAATTCCATTGACAAATATTGATACGCTTTCAACAATGGACAGTAGTTAAAACGTGAAAATGTACCTATCCTTTAATAATGGAAAAAATTATAGTGACAAATTTTCTCACGCTTTCAAAAATGAAGAAATCTTAAAATAAAAAAATTTTCATGCAACAATGAAAAATTCCACTTTAAGTCTTCCTTTTCCAATTGTTATTATGACAAATTCATTTATAATTATATTTGAAGTTATCAATAATGACGATATTCCCGCGCTTCCAACAATACAAAAATTTCCATTGACAAACATTGATACGCTTTGAACAATCTACAATATTTCAAACGTGAAAATGTCCCTAGCCTTTAACAATGGAAAAATTTATAGTGACAAATTTTCCCACGCTTTCAACAATGAAAATATCTTAAAATATGAAATTTTTTTCGTGACACTGAAAAATTCGAATTTAAGTCTTCCTTTTTCAATTGTTACTACGACAAATTTATTTATAATTATATTTAAAGTTACCTATAATTACAACATTCCCGCGCTTCCAACAATACAAAAAATTCCATTGACAAATATTGATACTCTTTCAATAATGGACAAAAGTTAAAACGTAAAAATGTCCCTATCCTTTGACAATGGAAAAATTAATAGTGACAAATTTTACCACGCTTTCAACAATGAAGAAATCTTAAAATAAGAAATTTTTCCCGCAATCAATGAAAAATTAGTCTTTAAGTCTTCCTTTTTCAATTGTTATTATGAAAAATGTATTTATAATAATATTAGAAGTTATCTATAATGGCAACTTTCTCGCGCTTATAACAATGAAAAAGTTTCATTGACAAATATTGATACGCTTTCAAAAATGGACAATATTTAAAACATAAAAATGTCCCTATCCTTTAACAATGGAAAAATTTATAGTTAAAAATTTCCCCACGATTTCAACAATGAAGAAATCTGAAAATAAAAAAATTTTCCCGCAACAAAGAAAAATTCGACATTAAGTCTTCCTTTTTCAATGGTTATTATGACAAATTTATTTATAATTATATTAGAATTTAACTATAATTGCAACTTTCCCAACAACGGAAATCTTAAAATAAAAAAAATTTCATGCAACAATGAAAAATTCCACTTTAAGTCTTCCTTTTCCAATTGTTATTATGACAAATTTATTTATAATTATATTTGAAGTTATCAATAATGACAACATTCCCGCGCTTCCAACAATACAAAAAATTCCATTGACAAATATTGATACTCTTTCAATAATGGACAATAGTTAAAACGTAAAAATGTCCCTATCCTTTAACAAAGGAAAATTTAATAGTGACAAATTTTACCACGCTTTCAACAATGAAGAAATCTTAAAATAAGAAATTTTTCCCGCAACAATGAAAAATTAGTCTTTAAGTCTTCCTTTTTCAATTGTTATTATGAAAAATGTATTTATAATAATATTAGAAGTTATCTACAATGGCAACTTTCTCGGTCTTATAACAATGAAAAAGTTTCATTGACAAATACTGATACGCTTTTAATAATGGACAATATTTAAAACGTGAGAATGTCCCTAACCTTTAACAATGTAAAAATTTATAGTAACAAATTTTCCCACGTTTTCAACAATGAAGAAATCTTAAAATAACAATTTTTCTCCCAACAATTAAAAATTAGTCTTTAAGTCTTCTTTTTTCAAATGTTATTATGACAAATTTATGTATAATTATATTAGAAAATTACTATAATGGCAACTTTCCCGCACTCACAACCGTGGAAAAATATCCATTGACAAATATTGATACGCTTTCAACAATATACAATATTTAAAACGTGAAAATGTCCCTAGCCTTTAACAATGGAAAAATTTATAATGACAAATTTTCCGACGCTTTCAACAATGAAGAAATCTTAAAATAAGAAATTTTTATCGCAACAATGAAAATTCGACTTTAATTCTTCCTTTTTCAATGGTTATTTTGACAATTTTTTTTATAATTATATTAGATTTTAACTATAATAAAAACATTCCCGCACTCCTAACAACGGATAAAATTCCATTGACAAATATTGATACGCTTTCAACAATGGACAGTAGTTAAAACGTGAAAATGTCCCTATCCTTTAATAATGGAAAAAATTATAGTGACAAATTTTCTCACGCTTTCAAAAATGAAGAAATCTTAAAATAAAAAAATTTTCATGCAACAATGAAAAATTCCACTTTAAGTCTTCCTTTTCCAATTGTTATTATGACAAATTCATTTATAATTATATTTGAAGTTATCAATAATGACGATATTCCCGCGCTTCCAACAATACAAAAATTTCCATAGAAAAATATTGATACGCTTTCAACAATGACAATATTTAAAACGTAAAAATGTCCCAATCTCTTAACAATGGAAAAATTTATAGTGACAAATTTTCCCACGCTTTCAACAATGAAGAAATCTTAAAATAAGAAATTTTTCCCACAACAATTAAAAATTAGTCTTTAAGTCTTCCTTTTTCAATTGTTATTATGAAAAATGTATTTATAATAATATTAGAAGTTATCTATAATGGCAACTTTCTCGCGCTTATAACAATGAAAAAGTTTCATTGACAAATATTGATACGCTTTCAAAAATGGGCAATATTTAAAACATAAAAATGTCCCTATCCTTTAACAATGGAAAAATTTATAGTTAAAAATTTCCCCACGATTTCAACAATGAAGAAATCTGAAAATAAAAAAATTTTCCCGCAACAAAGAAAAATTCGACATTAAGTCTTCCTTTTTCAATGGTTATTATGACAAATTTATTTATAATTATATTAGAATTTAACTATAATTGCAACTTTCCCGCTCTTCCAACAATGGAAAAATTTCCATTGACAAATATTCATACTCTTTCAACAATGGACAATCATTAAAACGTAAAAATGTCCCTATCCTTAAACAATGAAAAAATCTATAGTAATGGAACGCTGTGATAGCCATTTAAAAATTTCAAATTCAAAAAGATGTGCAAAAAAATTAGAAATCCTAAAAGTTTTTTCGTTAAATGTTCGGATTTGATCAGGTGAATCCGGAACAATTTTTGTTTTGCCTGTATCTTAAATAGTGGCTGAGATATAACGGTTTGAAATTTTAGGGTGGCTGACATCTTCAAACAAGAAAAACCATAAATGAAACCAACTTAGCTGTAGAGGACAAATTTGGCGATATTCTCATTCAAATTCAATGTTGACGAGAACTGGGATTGAATCTTCTTTAATTAGGTTCCACGCATTTTACCTTCGTGTTTTCCAGTAAAATTAGCTAAAATCGTAAAATCAAGAAATAGGGAGGCTATCTGTTCCTGTCGGTTCAGGCCAGAAGGACTTTTCGTAGTTTCGTATACATCAGTTGATCGCATCCCGGTAACACGGCGATTCGCAAGAAGCTGACGTACAACAGAATGACGAAAAATATGGATTTTATTGGCGATGTGATGGCGAATTTTGAAGTATTATCATGACTGAGATAGAAGAAAGTTTTGGGATTGGCAAATCCAACTAGTTATGAAAAATGTATTTATAAACATATTAGAAGTTATCTATAATTACAACTTTCCCGCGCTTCCAACAATGGAAAAAATTCCATAGAAAAATATTGATACTCTTTCAACAATGACAATATTTAAAACGTGAAAATGTCCCTATCTTTTAACAATGGATAAATTATAGTGACAAATTTTCCCACGCTTTCAACAATGAAGAAATATTAAAATAAGAAATTTTTCCCGCAACAATGAAAAATTATTCTTTAAGTCTTCCTTTTTCAATTGTTATTATGACAAATTTATTTATAAATCTATTAGAATTTAACTATAATGATCACTTTCCCGCACTCCCAACAGTGGAAAAATTTTCATTGACAAATATTGATAAGCTTTCAACAATGGACAATAATTAAAACGTAAAAATGTTCCTATGCTTTAACAATGGAGAAATTTATAATGACAAATTTTTCCACATTTTTAAGAATGAAGAATTCTAAAAATAAGAAATTTTTCCCGCAACAATGAAAAATTCGACTTTAAGTCTTCCTTTTTCAATTGTTATTATGACAAATTTATTTATAATTATATTTGAAGTTATTTATAATGACAACATTCCCGCGCTTCCAACAATACAAAAAATTCCATTGACAAATATTGATACTCTTTCAACACTGGACAATAGTTAAAACGTAAAAATGTCCCAATCTCTTAACAATGGAAAAATTATAGTGACAAATTTTCCCACGCTTTCAACAATGAAGAAATATTAAAATAAGAAATTTTTCCCGCAACAATGAAAAATTATTCTTTAAGTCTTCCTTTTTCAATTGTTATTATGACAAATTTATTTATAATTATATTAGAAGTTATCTATAATGACAACTTTCCCGCGCTTCCAACAATAGAAAAAACTCCATTGACAAATATTGGTAAGCTTTCAACAATGGACAATAACTAAAACGTAAAAATGTTCCTATGCTTTAACAATGGAGAAATTTATAGTGATTTTTCCCACGCTTTCAACAATGAAGAAATCTTAAAATAAGAATATTTTCCCGCAACAATGAAAAATTCGACTTTAAGACAGAGTTTTTCAATTGTTATTATGACAAATTTATTTATAATTATATTAGAAGTTATCTATAATGAAAACTTTCCCGCGCTTCCAACAGTGAAAAAAATTCCATTGACAAATATTGATACGGTTTCAACAAAGGACAATATTTATAACGTGAAAATGTCCCTATCCTTTAACAATGGAAATTTTATAGGGAAAAATTTTCCCACGCTTTCAAAAATGACGAAATCTTAAAATAATGAACTTCTCCTGCGACAATGAAAAATTTGACTTTAAGTCTTCCTTTTTTAATTGTTGTTATGACAAATTTATTTATAATTATATTAGAATTTAACTATAAAGTCAAATTTCTCGCACTTCCAACAGTGGAAAAATTTTCATTGACAAATATTGATAAGCTTTCAACAATGGACAATAATTAAAACGTAAATATGTTCCTATGCTTTAACAATGGAGAAATTTATAATGACAAATTTTTCCACATTTTTAAGAATGAAGAATTCTAAAAATAAGAAATTATTCCCGCAACAATGAAAAATTCGACTTTAAGTCTTCCTTTTTCAATTGTTATTATGACAAATTTATTTATAATTCTATTAGAATTTAACTATAATGACAACTTTCCCGCACTCCCAACAATGGATAAATTTCCAATGACAAATATTGATACGCTTTTAACAATGGACAATATTTAAAACGTGAAAATGTCCCTATCCTTTAACAATGGAAAAATTTATAGGGAAAAATTTTCCGACGCTTTCAACAATGAAGAAATCTTAAAATGTGAAATATTTTTCGTGACAATGAAAAATTCGACTTTAAGTCTTCATTTTCCAATTGTTATTATGACAAATTTATTTATAATTATATTTGAAGTTATCAATAATGACAACATTCCCGCGCTTCCAACAATACAAAAAATTCCATTGACAAACATTGATACGCTTTGAACAATCTACAATATTTCAAACGTGAAAATGTCCCTAGCCTTTAACAATGGAAAAATTTATAGTGACAAATTTTCCCACGCTTTCAACAATGAAGAAATCTTAAAATATGAAATTTTTTTCTTGACAATGAAAAATTCGAATTTAAGTCTTCCTTTTTCAATTGTTACTACGACAAATTTATTTATAATTATATTTAAAGTTATCTATAATTACAACATTCCCGCGCTTCCAACAATACAAAAAAATCCATTGACAAATATTGATACTCTTTCAATAATGGACAATAGTTAAAACGTAAAAATGTCCCTATCCTTTAACAATGGAAAAATTAATAGTGACAAATTTTACCACGCTTTCAACAATGAAGAAATCTTAAAATAAGAAATTTTTCCCGCAACAATGAAAAATTAGTCTTTAAGTCTTCCTTTTTCAATTGTCATTATGAAAAATGTATTTATAATAATATTAGAAGTTATCTATAATGGCAACTTTCTCGCGCTTATAACAATGAAAAAGTTTCATTGACAAATATTGATACGCTTTCAAAAATGGACAATATTTAAAACATAAAAATGTCCCTATCCTTTAACAATGGAAAAATTTATAGTTAAAAATTTCCCCACGCTTTCAACAATGAAGAAATCTGAAAATAAGAAAATTTTCCTGCAACAAAGAAAACTTCGACATTAAGTCTTCCTTTTTCAATGGTTATTATGACAAATTTATTTATACTTATAGTAGAAGTTATCTATAATGACAACTCTCCCGCGCTTCCAGCAATAGAAAGAATTCCATTGTCAAATATTGATAAGCTTTCAACAATGGACAATTATTAAACCGTAAAAATGTTCCTATGCTTACAATGGAGAAATTTATAGGGACAAATTTTCCTACGCTTTCAACAATGAAGAAATCTTAAAATAAGAAATTTTTATCGCAACAATGAACAATTAGTCTTTAAGTATTACTTTTTCAATTGTTATTATGACAAATTTATGTATAATTATATTAGAAAATAACTGTAATGGCAACTTTCCCGCACTCCCAACCGTGGAAAAATATCCATTGACAAATATTGATACGCTTTCAACAATCTACAATATTTAAAACGTGAAAATGTCCCTAGCCTTTAACAATGGAAATATTTATAGTGACAAATTTTCCCATGCTTTCAACAATGAAGAAATCATAAAATATGAAATTTTTTTCGTGAAAAAGAAAAATTCGAATTTAAGTATTCCTTTTTTATT
Source organism: Maratus michaelseni (assembly GCA_963931845.1). Taxonomy (NCBI): domain Eukaryota; kingdom Metazoa; phylum Arthropoda; class Arachnida; order Araneae; family Salticidae; genus Maratus; species Maratus michaelseni. The sequence goes on along the minus strand of OZ007587.1, from coordinate 215,504,069 downwards.
GTTATTATGACAAATTTATTTATAATTATATTTGAAGTTATCCATAATGACAACATTCCCGCGCTTCCAACAATACAAAAAATTCCATTGACAAATATTGATACTCTTTCAACAATGGACAATAGTTAAAACGTAAAAATGTCCCTATACTTTAACAATGGAAAAATTGATAGTGACAAATTTTCCCACGCTTTTAATAATGAAGAAATCTTAAAATAAGAAATTTTTCCCGCAACAATGAAAAATTAGTCTTTAAGACTTCCTTTTTCAATTGTTATTATGAAAAATGCATTTATAATAATATTAGAAGTTATCTACAATGGCAACTTTCTCGCGCTTATAACAATGAAAAAGTTTCATTGACAAATACTGATACGCTTTTAATAATGGACAATATTTAAAACGTGAGAATGTCCCTAACCTTTAACAATGTAAAAATTTATAGTAACAAATTTTCCCACGTTTTCAACAATGAAGAAATCTTAAAATAACAATTTTTCTCGCAACAATTAAAAATTAGTCTTTAAGTCTTTTTTCAAATGTTATTATGACAAATTTATGTATAATTATATTAGAAAATTACTATAATGGAAACTTTCCCGCACTCACAACCGTGGAAAAATATCCATTGACAAATATTGATACGCTTTCAACAATCTACAATATTTAAAACGTGAAAATGTTAACAATGGAAAAATTTATAATGACAAATTTTCCCACGCTTTCAACAATGAAGAAATCTTAAAATAAGAAATTTTTATCGCAACAATGAAAAATCGAAGTTTAAGTCTTTCATTTCCAATTGTTATTATGACAAATGTTTTTATAATTATATTAAAAGTTATCTATAATGATGACTTTCCCGCACTTTCAACAATGGAAAAAATTCCATTGACAAATATTGATACTCTCTCAACAATAGACAATAGTTAAAACATAAAAATGTCCCTATCCTTTAACAATGGAAAAATTTATAGTGATAAATTTTCCCATGCTTTCAACAATGAAGAAATCTTAAAATATGAAATTTTTTTCGTGAAAAAGAAAAATTCGAATTTAAGTATTCCTTTTTTATTGTTATTATGACAAATTTATTTATAATTATATTTGAAGTTATCCATAATGACAACATTCCCGCGCTTCCAACAATACAAAAAATTCCATTGACAAATATTGATACTCTTTCAACAATGGACAATAGTTAAAACGTAAAAATGTCCCTATACTTTAACAATGGAAAAATTGATAGTGACAAATTTTCCCACGCTTTCAATAATGAAGAAATCTTAAAATAAGAAATTTTTCCCGCAACAATGAAAAATTAGTCTTTGAGACTTCATTTTTCAATTGTTATTATGAAAAATGCATTTATAATAATATTAGAATTTATCTACAATGGCAACTTTCTCGCGCTTATAACAATGAAAAAGTTTCATTGACAAATACTGATACGCTTTTAATAATGGACAATATTTAAAACGTGAGAATGTCCCTAACCTTTAACAATGTAAAAATTTATAGTAACAAATTTTCCCACGTTTTCAACAATGAAGAAATCTTAAAATAACAATTTTTCTCGCAACAATTAAAAATTAGTCTTTAAGTCTTTTTTCAAATGATTTTATGACAAATTTATGTATAATTATATTAGAAAATTACTATAATGGAAACTTTCCCGCACTCACAACCGTGGAAAAATATCCATTGACAAATATTGATACGCTTTCAACAATCTACAATATTTAAAAAGTGAAAATGTCCCTAGCCTTTAACAATGGAAAAATTTATAATGACAAATTTTCCCACGCTTTCAACAATGAAGAAATCTTAAAATAAGAAATTTTTCCCGCAACAATGAAAAATCGAAGTTTAAGTCTTTCATTTCCAATTGTTATTATGACAAATGTTTTTATAATTATATTAAAAGTTATCTATAATAAAAACATTGCCGCACTCCTAACAACGGAAAAAATTCCATTGACAAATATTGATACGCTTTCAACAATGGACAGTAGTTAAAACGTGAAAATGTCCCTATCCTTTAATAATGGAAAAAATTATAGTGACAAATTTTCTCACGGTTTCAAAAATAAAGAAATCTTAAAATAAAAAAATTTTCATGCAACAATGAAAAATTCCAATTTAAGTCTTCCTTTTCCAATTGTTATTATGACAAATTTATTTATAATTGTATTTGAAGTTATCAATAATGACAACATTCCCGCGCTTCCAACAATACAAAAAATTCCATTGACAAACATTGATACGCTTTGAACAATCTACAATATTTCAAACGTGAAAATGTCCCTAGCCTTTAACAATGGAAAAATTTATAGTGACAAATTTTCCCACGCTTTCAACAATGAAGTAATCTTAAAATATGAAATTTTTTTCGTGACAATGAAAAATTCGAATTTAAGTCTTCCTTTTTCAATTGTTACTACGACAAATTTATTTATAATTATATTTAAAGTTATCTATAATTACAACATTCCCGCGCTTCCAACAATACAAAAAATTCCATTGACAAATATTGATACTCTTTCAATAATGGACAATAGTTAAAACGTAAAAATGTCCCTATCCTTTAACAATGGAAAAATTAATAGTGACAAATTTTACCACGCTTTCAACAATGAAGAAATCTTAAAATAAGAAATTTTTCCCGCAACATTGAAAAATTAGTCTTTAAGTCTTCCTTTTTCAATTGTTATTATGAAAAATGTATTTATAATAATATTAGAAGTTATCTATAATGGCAACTTTCTCGCGCTTATAACAATGAAAAAGTTTCATTGACAAATATTGATACGCTTTCAAAAATGGACAATATTTAAAACATAAAAGTGTCCCTATCCTTTAACAATGGAAAAATTTATAGTTAAAAATTTCCCCACGCTTTCAACAATGAAGAAATCTGAAAATAAGAAAATTTTCCCGCAACAAAGAAAACTTCGACATTAAGTCTTCCTTTTTCAATGGTTATTATGACAAATTTATTTATACTTATAGTAGAAGTTATCTATAATGACAACTCTCCCGCGCTTCCAGCAATAGAAAGAATTCCATTGTCAAATATTGATAAGCTTTCAACAATGGACAATTATTAAACCGTAAAAATGTTCCTATGCTTACAATGGAGAAATTTATAGGGACAAATTTTCCTACGCTTTCAACAATGAAGAAATCTTAAAATAAGAAATTTTTATCGCAACAATGAACAATTAGTCTTTAAGTATTACTTTTTCAATTGTTATTATGACAAATTTATGTATAATTATATTAGAAAATAACTGTAATGGCAACTTTCCCGCACTCCCAACCGTGGAAAAATATCCATTGACAAATATTGATACGCTTTCAACAATCTACAATATTTAAAACGTGAAAATGTCCCTAGCCTTTAACAATGGAAATATTTATAGTGACAAATTTTCCCATGCTTTCAACAATGAAGAAATCATAAAATATGAAATTTTTTTCGTGAAAAAGAAAAATTCGAATTTAAGTATTCCTTTTTTATTGTTATTATGACAAATTTATTTATAATTATATTTGAAGTTATCCATAATGACAACATTCCCGCGCTTCCAACAATACAAAAAATTCCATTGACAAATATTGATACTCTTTCAACAATGGACAATAGTTAAAACGTAAAAATGTCCCTATACTTTAACAATGGAAAAATTGATAGTGACAAATTTTCCCACGCTTTTAATAATGAAGAAATCTTAAAATAAGAAATTTTTCCCGCAACAATGAAAAATTAGTCTTTAAGACTTCCTTTTTCAATTGTTATTATGAAAAATGCATTTATAATAATATTAGAAGTTATCTACAATGGCAACTTTCTCGCGCTTATAACAATGAAAAAGTTTCATTGACAAATACTGATACGCTTTTAATAATGGACAATATTTAAAACGTGAGAATGTCCCTAACCTTTAACAATGTAAAAATTTATAGTAACAAATTTTCCCACGTTTTCAACAATGAAGAAATCTTAAAATAACAATTTTTCTCGCAACAATTAAAAATTAGTCTTTAAGTCTTTTTTCAAATGTTATTATGACAAATTTATGTATAATTATATTAGAAAATTACTATAATGGAAACTTTCCCGCACTCACAACCGTGGAAAAATATCCATTGACAAATATTGATACGCTTTCAACAATCTACAATATTTAAAACGTGAAAATGTTAACAATGGAAAAATTTATAATGACAAATTTTCCCACGCTTTCAACAATGAAGAAATCTTAAAATAAGAAATTTTTATCGCAACAATGAAAAATCGAAGTTTAAGTCTTTCATTTCCAATTGTTATTATGACAAATGTTTTTATAATTATATTAAAAGTTATCTATAATGATGACTTTCCCGCACTTTCAACAATGGAAAAAATTCCATTGACAAATATTGATACTCTCTCAACAATAGACAATAGTTAAAACATAAAAATGTCCCTATCCTTTAACAATGGAAAAATTTATAGTGATAAATTTTCCCATGCTTTCAACAATGAAGAAATCTTAAAATATGAAATTTTTTTCGTGAAAAAGAAAAATTCGAATTTAAGTATTCCTTTTTTATTGTTATTATGACAAATTTATTTATAATTATATTTGAAGTTATCCATAATGACAACATTCCCGCGCTTCCAACAATACAAAAAATTCCATTGACAAATATTGATACTCTTTCAACAATGGACAATAGTTAAAACGTAAAAATGTCCCTATACTTTAACAATGGAAAAATTGATAGTGACAAATTTTCCCACGCTTTCAATAATGAAGAAATCTTAAAATAAGAAATTTTTCCCGCAACAATGAAAAATTAGTCTTTGAGACTTCCTTTTTCAATTGTTATTATGAAAAATGCATTTATAATAATATTAGAATTTATCTACAATGGCAACTTTCTCGCGCTTATAACAATGAAAAAGTTTCATTGACAAATACTGATACGCTTTTAATAATGGACAATATTTAAAACGTGAGAATGTCCCTAACCTTTAACAATGTAAAAATTTATAGTAACAAATTTTCCCACGTTTTCAACAATGAAGAAATCTTAAAATAACAATTTTTCTCGCAACAATTAAAAATTAGTCTTTAAGTCTTTTTTCAAATGATTTTATGACAAATTTATGTATAATTATATTAGAAAATTACTATAATGGAAACTTTCCCGCACTCACAACCGTGGAAAAATATCCATTGACAAATATTGATACGCTTTCAACAATCTACAATATTTAAAAAGTGAAAATGTCCCTAGCCTTTAACAATGGAAAAATTTATAATGACAAATTTTCCCACGCTTTCAACAATGAAGAAATCTTAAAATAAGAAATTTTTCCCGCAACAATGAAAAATCGAAGTTTAAGTCTTTCATTTCCAATTGTTATTATGACAAATGTTTTTATAATTATATTAAAAGTTATCTATAATAAAAACATTGCCGCACTCCTAACAACGGAAAAAATTCCATTGACAAATATTGATACGCTTTCAACAATGGACAGTAGTTAAAACGTGAAAATGTCCCTATCCTTTAATAATGGAAAAAATTATAGTGACAAATTTTCTCACGGTTTCAAAAATAAAGAAATCTTAAAATAAAAAAATTTTCATGCAACAATGAAAAATTCCAATTTAAGTCTTCCTTTTCCAATTGTTATTATGACAAATTTATTTATAATTGTATTTGAAGTTATCAATAATGACAACATTCCCGCGCTTCCAACAATACAAAAAATTCCATTGACAAACATTGATACGCTTTGAACAATCTACAATATTTCAAACGTGAAAATGTCCCTAGCCTTTAACAATGGAAAAATTTATAGTGACAAATTTTCCCACGCTTTCAACAATGAAGTAATCTTAAAATATGAAATTTTTTTCGTGACAATGAAAAATTCGAATTTAAGTCTTCCTTTTTCAATTGTTACTACGACAAATTTATTTATAATTATATTTAAAGTTATCTATAATTACAACATTCCCGCGCTTCCAACAATACAAAAAATTCCATTGACAAATATTGATACTCTTTCAATAATGGACAATAGTTAAAACGTAAAAATGTCCCTATCCTTTAACAATGGAAAAATTAATAGTGACAAATTTTACCACGCTTTCAACAATGAAGAAATCTTAAAATAAGAAATTTTTCCCGCAACATTGAAAAATTAGTCTTTAAGTCTTCCTTTTTCAATTGTTATTATGAAAAATGTATTTATAATAATATTAGAAGTTATCTATAATGGCAACTTTCTCGCGCTTATAACAATGAAAAAGTTTCATTGACAAATATTGATACGCTTTCAAAAATGGACAATATTTAAAACATAAAAGTGTCCCTATCCTTTAACAATGGAAAAATTTATAGTTAAAAATTTCCCCACGCTTTCAACAATGAAGAAATCTGAAAATAAGAAAATTTTCCCGCAACAAAGAAAACTTCGACATTAAGTCTTCCTTTTTCAATGGTTATTATGACAAATTTATTTATAATTATATTAGAATTTAACTATAATTGCAACTTTCCCGCTCTTCCAACAATGGAAAAATTTTCATTGACAAATATTCATACTCTTTCAATAATGGACAATCATTAAAACGTAAAAATGTCCCTATACTTAAACAATGAAAAAATCTATAGTAATGGAACGCTGTGATAGCCATTTAAAAATTTCAAATTCAAAAAGATGTGCAAAAAAATTAGAAATCCTAAAAGTTCTTTTAGTTAAATGTTCGGATTTTATCAGGATAATCCGGAACAATTTTTGTTTTGCCTGTATCTTAAAAAGTGGCTGAGATATAGCGGTTTGAAATTTTAGGGTGGCTGACATCTTCAAACATGAAAAACCATAAATGAAACCAACTTAGCTGTAGAGGACAAATTTGGCGATATTCTCATTCAAAATTCAATGTTGACGAGAACTGGGATTGAATCTTCTTTAATTAGGTTCCACGCATTTTACCTTCGTGTTTTCCAGTAAAATTAGCTAAAATCTTAAAATCAAGAAATAGGGAGGCTATCTGATCCTGTCGGTTCAGGCCAGAAGGACTTTTCGTAGTTTCGTATACATCAGTTGATCGCATCCCGGTAACACGGCGATTCGCAAGAAGCTGACGCACAACAGAATGGCGAAAAATATTGATTTTATTGGCGATGTGATGGCGAATTTTGAAGTATTAACATGACTGAGATAGAAGAAAGTTTTGGGATTGGCACATCCAACTAGTTATGAAAAATGTATTTATAAACATATTACAAGTTATCTATAATTACAACTTTCCCGCGCTTCCAACAATGGAAAAAATTCCATAGAAAAATATTGATACGCTTTCAACAATGACAACATTTAAATCGTGAAATTGTCCCTATCTTTTAAAAATGGAAAAATTATAGTGACAAATTTTCCCACGCTTTCAACAATGAAGAAATATTAAAATAAGAAATTTTTCCCGCAACAATGAAAAATTATTCTTTAAGTCTTCCTTTTTCAATTGTTATTATGACAAATTTATTTATAATTATATTAGAAGTTATCTATAATGACAACTTTCCCGCGCTTCCAACAATAGAAAAAACTCCATTGACAAATATAGGTAAGCTTTCAACAATGGACAATAACTAAAACGTAAAAATGTTCCTATGCTTTAACAATGGAGAAATTTATAGTGATAAATTTTCCCACGCTTTCAACAATGAAGAAATCTTAAAATAAGAATATTTTCCCGCAACAATGAAAAATTCGACTTTAAGACAGAGTTTTTCAATTGTTATTATGACAAATTTATTTATAATTATATTAGAAGTTATCTATAATGACAACTTTCCCGCGCTTCCAACAATGAAAAAAATTCCATTGACAAATATTGATACGGTTTCAACAAAAGACAATATTTATAACGTGAAAATGTCCCTATCCTTTAACAATGGAAATTTTATAGGGAAAAATTTTCCCACGCTTTCAACAATGACGAAATCTTAAAATAATGAACTTTTCCTGCGACAATGAAAAATTCGACTTTAAGTCTTCCTTTTTCAATTGTTGTTATGACAAATTTATTTATAATTACATTAGAATTTAACTATAAAGTCAAATTTCTCGCACTTCCAACACTGGAAAAATTTTCATTGACAAATATTGATAAGCTTTCAACAATGGACAATAATTAAAACGTAAATATGTTCCTATCTCTTAACAATGGAAAAATTGATAGTGACAAATTTTCCCACGTTTTCAACAATGAAGAAATCTTATAATAACAATTTTTCTCGCAACAATGAAAAATTAGTCTTTAAGTCTTCCTTTTCCAATTGTTATTATGAAAAATTTATTTATAATTATATTTGAAGTTATCAATAATGACAACATTCCCGCGCTTCCAACAATACAAAAAATTCCATTGACAAACATTGATACGCTTCGAACAATCTACAATATTTCAAACGTGAAAATGTCCCTAGCCTTTAACAATGGAAAAATTTATAGTGACAAATTTTCCCACGCTTTCAACAATGAAGAAATCTTAAAATATGAAATTTTTTTCGTGACAATTTAAAATTCGAATTTAAGTCTTCCTTTTTTAATTGTTATTATGACAAATTTATTTATAATTATACTAGAAGTTATCTATAATGACAACTTTCCCGCGCTTCCAACAATGAAAAAAATTCCATTGACAAATATTGATACGGTTTCAACAAAGGACAATATTTATAACGTGAAAATGTCCCTATCCTTTAACAATGGAAATTTTATAGGGAAAAATTTTCCCACGCTTTCAACAATGACGAAATCTTAAAATAATGAACTTCTCCTGCGACAATGAAAAATTCGACTTTAAGTCTTCCTTTTTCAATTGTTGTTATGACAAATTTATTTATAATTATATTAGAATTTAACTATAAAGTCAAATTTCTCGCACTTCCAACAGTGGAAAAATTTTCATTGACAAATATTGATAAGCTTTCAACAATGGACAATAATTAAAACGTAAATATGTTCCTATGCTTTAACAATGGAGAAATTTATAATGACAAATTTTTCCACATTTTTAAGAATGAAGAATTCTAAAAATAAGAAGTTTTTCCCGCAACAATGAAAAATTCGACTTTAAGTCTTCCTTTTTCAATTGTTATTATGACAAATTTACTTATAATTCTATTAGAATTTAACTATAATAACAACTTTCCCGCACTCCCAACAATGGATAAATTTCCAATGACAAATATTGATACGCTTTTAACAATGGACAATATTTAAAACGTGAAAATGTCCCTATCCTTTAACAATGGAAAAATTTATAGGGAAAAATTTTCCGACGCTTTCAACAATGAAGAAATCTTAAAATATGAAATATTTTTCATGACAATGAAAAATTCGACTTTAAGTCATACTATTTCAATTCTTATTATAAAAAATTTATTTATAATTATATTAGAAGTTATCTATAATGACAACTTTCCCTAACTTCCAAAAATAGAAAAAATTCTATTGACAAATACTGATACGCTTTCAACAATGGACAATAGTTCAAACGTAAAAATGTTCCTATGCTTTAACAATGGAGAAATTTATAGTGATAAATTTTCCCACGCTTTCAACAATGAAGAAATCTTAAAATATGAAATATTTTTCGTGACAATGAAAAATTCGACTTTAAGTCATACTATTTCAATTCTTATTATAAAAAATTTATTTATAATTATATTAGAAGTTATCTATAATGACAACTTTCCCTAGCTTCCAAAAATAGAAAAAATTCTATTCACAAATATTGATACGCTTTCAACAATGGACAATAGTTAAAACGTAAAAATGTTCCTATGCTTTAACAATGGAGAATTTTATAATGACAAATTTTCCCACGCTTTCAACAATTAAGAAATCTTAAAATATGAAATTTTTTTCGTGACAATGAAAAATTTGAATTTAAGTCTTCCTTTTTCAATTGTTATTATGACAAATTTATTTATAATTATATTTGAAGTTATTTATAATGACAACATTCCCGCGCTTCCAACAATACAAAAAATTCCATTGACAAATATTGATACTCTTTCAACACTGGACAATAGTTAAAACGTAAAAATGTCCCAATCTCTTAACAATGGAAAAATTGATAGTGACAAATTTTCCCACGTTTTCAACAATGAAGAAATCATAAAATAACAATTTTTCTCGCAACAATAAAAAATTAGTCTTTAAGTCTTTCTTTTTTCAATTGTTATTATGACAAATTTATTTATACTTATATTAGAAGTTATCTATAATGACAACTCTCCCGCGCTTCCAACAATAGAAAAAATTCCATTGTCAAATATAGATAAGCTTTCAACAATGGACAATTATTAAAACGTAAAAATGTTCCTTTGCTTACAATGGAGAAATTTATAGGGACAAATTTTCCTACGCTTTCAACAATGAAGAAATCTTAAAATAAGAAATTTTTATCGCAACAATGAACAATTAGTCTTTAAGTATTACTTTTTCAATTGTTATTATGACAAATTTATGTATAATTATATTAGAAAATAACTGTAATGGCAACTTTCCCGCACTCCCAACCGTGGAAAAATATCCATTGACAAATATTGATACGCTTTCAACAATCTACAATATTTAAAACGTGAAAATGTCCCTAGCCTTTAACAATGGAAATATTTATAGTGACAAATTTTCCCATGCTTTCAACAATGAAGAAATCTTAAAATATGAAATTTTTTTCGTGAAAAAGAAAAATTCGAATTTAAGTATTCCTTTTTTATTGTTATTATGACAAATTTATTTATAATTATATTTGAAGTTATCCATAATGACAACATTCCCGCGCTTCCAACAATACAAAAAATTCCATTGACAAATATTGATACTCTTTCAACAATGGACAATAGTTAAAACGTAAAAATGTCCCTATACTTTAACAATGGAAAAATTGATAGTGACAAATTTTCCCACGCTTTTAATAATGAAGAAATCTTAAAATAAGAAATTTTTCCCGCAACAATGAAAAATTAGTCTTTAAGACTTTCTTTTTCAATTGTTATTATGAAAAATGCATTTATAATAATATTAGAAGTTATCTACAATGGCAACTTTCTCGCGCTTATAACAATGAAAAAGTTTCATTGACAAATACTGATACGCTTTTAATAATGGACAATATTTAAAACGTGAGAATGTCCCTAACCTTTAACAATGTAAAAATTTATAGTAACAAATTTTCCCACGTTTTCAACAATGAAGAAATCTTAAAATAACAATTTTTCTCGCAACAATTAAAAATTAGTCTTTAAGTCTTTTTTCAAATGTTATTATAACAAATTTATGTATAATTATATTAGAAAATTACTATAATGGAAACTTTCCCGCACTCACAACCGTGGAAAAATATCCATTGACAAATATTGATACGCTTTCAACAATATACAATATTTAAAACGTGAAAATGTCCCTAGCCTTTAACAATGGAAAAATTTATAATGACAAATTTTCCCACGCTTTCAACAATGAAGAAATCTTAAAATAAGAAATTTTTATCGCAACAATGAAAAATCGAAGTTTAAGTCTTTCATTTCCAATTGTTATTATGACAAATGTTTTTATAATTATATTAAAAGTTATCTATAATGATGACTTTCCCGCACTTTCAACAATGGAAAAAATTCCATTGACAAATATTGATACTCTCTCAACAATAGACAATAGTTAAAACATAAAAATGTCCCTATCCTTTAACAATGGAAAAATTTATAGTGACAAATTTTCCCATGCTTTCAACAATGAAGAAATCTTAAAATATGAAATTTTTTTCGTGAAAAAGAAAAATTCGAATTTAAGTATTCCTTTTTTATTGTTATTATGACAAATTTATTTATAATTATATTTGAAGTTATCCATAATGACAACATTCCCGCGCTTCCAACAATACAAAAAATTCCATTGACAAATATTGATACTCTTTCAACAATGGACAATAGTTAAAACGTAAAAATGTCCCTATACTTTAACAATGGAAAAATTGATAGTGACAAATTTTCCCACGCTTTCAATAATGAAGAAATCTTAAAATAAGAAATTTTTCCCGCAACAATGAAAAATTAGTCTTTAAGACTTCCTTTTTCAATTGTTATTATGAAAAATGCATTTATAATAATATTAGAAGTTATCTACAATGGCAACTTTCTCGCGCTTATAACAATGAAAAAGTTTCATTGACAAATACTGATACGCTTTTAATAATGGACAATATTTAAAACGTGAGAATGTCCCTAACCTTTAACAATGTAAATATTTATAGTAACAAATTTTCCCACGTTTTCAACAATGAAGAAATCTTAAAATAACAATTTTTCTCGCAACAATTAAAAATTAGTCTTTAAGTCTTTTTTCAAATGTTATTATGACAAATTTATGTATAATTATATTAGAAAATTACTATAATGGAAACTTTCCCGCACTCACAACCGTGGAAAAATATCCATTGACAAATATTGATACGCTTTCAACAATCTACAATATTTAAAACGTGAAAATGTCCCTAGCCTTTAACAATGGAAAAATTTATAATGACAAATTTTCCCACGCTTTCAACAATGAAGAAATCTTAAAATAAGAAATTTTTATCGCAACAATGAAAAATTAGTCTTTAAGACTTCCTTTTTCAATTGTTATTATGAAAAATGCATTTATAATAATATTAGAATTTATCTACAATGGCAACTTTCTCGCGCTTATAACAATGAAAAAGTTTCATTGACAAATACTGATACGCTTTTAATAATGGACAATATTTAAAACGTGAGAATGTCCCTAACCTTTAACAATGTAAAAATTTATAGTAACAAATTTTCCCACGTTTTCAACAATGAAGAAATCTTAAAATAACAATTTTTCTCGCAACAATTAAAAATTAGTCTTTAAGTCTTTTTTCAAATGTTATTATGACAAATTTATGTATAATTATATTAGAAAATTACTATAATGGAAACTTTCCCGCACTCACAACCGTGGAAAAATATCCATTGACAAATATTGATACGCTTTCAACAATCTACAATATTTAAAACGTGAAAATGTCTCTAGCCTTTAACAATGGAAAAATTTATAATGACAAATTTTCCCACGCTTTCAACAATGAAGAAATCTTAAAATAAGAAATTTTTATCGCAACAATGAAAAATCGAAGTTTAAGTCTTTCATTTCCAATTGTTATTATGACAAATGTTTTTATAATTATATTAAAAGTTATCTATAATGATGACTTTCCCGCACTTTCAACAATGGAAAAAATTCCATTGACAAATATTGATACTCTCTCAACAATAGACAATAGTTAAAACATAAAAATGTCCCTATCCTTTAACAATGGAAAAATTTATAGTTAAAATTTTTCCCACGTTTTAAACAATGAAGAAATCTGAAAATAAGAAATTTTTCCCGCAACAATGAAAATTCGACTTTAATTCTTCCTTTTTCAATGGTTATTTTGACAATTTTTTTTATAATTATATTAGATTTTAACTATAATAAAAACATTCCCGCACTCCTAACAACGGAAAAAATTCCATTGACAAATATTGATACGCTTTCAACAATGGACAGTAGTTAAAACGTGAAAATGTCCCTATCCTTTAATAATGGAAAAAATTATAGTGACAAATTTTCTCACGCTTTCAAAAATTAAGAAATCTTAAAATAAAAAAATTTTCATGCAACAATGAAAAATTCCAATTTAAGTCTTCCTTTTCCAATTGTTATTATGACAAATTTATTTATAATTGTATTTGAAGTTATCAATAATGACAACATTCCCGCGCTTCCAACAATACAAAAAATTCCATTGACAAACATTGATACGCTTTGAACAATCTACAATATTTCAAACGTGAAAATGTCCCTAGCCTTTAACAATGGAAAAATTTATAGTGACAAATTTTCCCACGCTTTCAACAATGAAGAAATCTTAAAATATGAAATTTTTTTCGTGACAATGAAAAATTCGAATTTAAGTCTTCCTTTTTCAATTGTTACTACGACAAATTTATTTATAGTTATATTTAAAGTTATCTATAATTACAACATTCCCGCGCTTCCAACAATACAAAAAATTCCATTGACAAATATTGATACTCTTTCAATAATGGACAATAGTTAAAACGTAAAAATGTCCCTATCCTTTAACAATGGAAAAATTAATAGTGACAAATTTTACCACGCTTTCAACAATGAAGAAATCTTAAAATAAGAAATTTTTCCCGCAACATTGAAAAATTAGTCTTTAAGTCTTCCTTTTTCAATTGTTATTATGAAAAATGTATTTATAATAATATTAGAAGTTATCTATAATGGCAACTTTCTCGCGCTTATTACAATGAAAAAGTTTCATTGACAAATATTGATACGCTTTCAAAAATGGACAATATTTAAAACATAAAAGTGTCCCTATCCTTTAACAATGGAAAAATTTATAGTTAAAAATTTCCCCACGCTTTCAACAATGAAGAAATCTGAAAATAAGAAAATTTTCCCGCAACAAAGAAAACTTCGACATTAAGTCTTCCTTTTTCAATGGTTATTATGACAAATTTATTTATAATTATATTAGAATTTAACTATAATTGCAACTTTCCCGCTCTTCCAACAATGGAAAAATTTTCATTGACAAATATTCATACTCTTTCAATAATGGACAATCATTAAAACGTAAAAATGTCCCTATACTTAAACAATGAAAAAATCTATAGTAATGGAACGCTGTGATAGCCATTTAAAAATTTCAAATTCAAAAAGATGTGCAAAAAAATTAGAAATCCTAAAAGTTCTTTTAGTTAAATGTTCGGATTTTATCAGGATAATCCGGAACAATTTTTGTTTTGCCTGTATCTTAAAAAGTGGCTGAGATATAGCGCTTTGAAATTTTAGGGTGGCTGACATCTTCAAACATGAAAAACCATAAATGAAACCAACTTAGCTGTAGAGGACAAATTTGGCGATATTCTCATTCAAAATTCAATGTTGACGAGAACTGGGATTGAATCTTCTTTAATTAGGTTCCACGCATTTTACCTTCGTGTTTTCCAGTAAAATTAGCTAAAATCGTAAAATCAAGAAATAGGGAGGCTATCTGATCCTGTCGGTTCAGGCCAGAAGGACTTTTCGTAGTTTCGTATACATCAGTTGATCGCATCCCGGTAACACGGCGATTCGCAAGAAGCTGACGCACAACAGAATGGCGAAAAATATTGATTTTATTGGCGATGTGATGGCGAATTTTGAAGTATTAACATGACTGAGATAGAAGAAAGTTTTGGGATTGGCACATCCAACTAGTTATGAAAAATGTATTTATAAACATATTAGAAGTTATCTATAATTACAACTTTCCCGCGCTTCCAACAATGGAAAAAATTCCATAGAAAAATATTGATACGCTTTCAACAATGACAACATTTAAATCGTGAAATTGTCCCTATCTTTTAAAAATGGAAAAATTATAGTGACAAATTTTCCCACGCTTTCAACAATGAAGAAATCTTAAAATAAGAAATTTTTATCGCAACAATGAAAAATCGAATTTTAAGTCTTTCATTTCCAATTGTTATTATGACAAATGTTTTTATAATTATATTAAAAGTTATCTATAATGACGACTTTCCCGCACTTTCAACAATGGAAAAAATTCCATTGACAAATATTGATACGCTTTGAACAATCTACAATATTTCAAACGTGAAAATGTCCCTAGCCTTTAACAATGGAAAAATTTATAGTGACAAATTTTCCCACGCTTTCAACAATGAAGAAATCTTAAAATATGAAATTTTTTTCGTGACAATAAAAAAATCGAATTTAAGTCTTCCTTTTTCAATTGTTACTACGACAAATTTATTTATAATTATATTTAAAGTTATCTATAATTAACACATTCCCGCGCTTCCAACAATACAAAAACTTCCATTGACAAATATTGATACTCTTTCAATAATGGACAATAGTTAAAACGTAAAAATGTCCCTATCCTTTAACAATGGAAAAATTGATAGTGACAAATTTTCCCACGTTTTCAACAATGAAGAAATCTTAAAATAACAATTTTTCCCGCAACAATGAAAAATTAGTCTTTAAGACTTCCTTTTTCAATTGTTATTATGAAAAATGCATTTATAATAATATTAGAAGTTATCTACAATGGCAACTTTCTCGCGCTTATAACAATGAAAACGTTTCATTGACAAATACCGATACGCTTTTAATAATGGACAATATTTAAAACGTGAGAATGTCCCTAACCTTTAACAATGTAAAAATTTATAGTAACAAATTTTCCTACATTTTCAACAATGAAGAAATCTTAAAACAACAATTTTTCTCGCAACAATTAAAAATTAGTCTTTAAGTCTTCTTTTTTCAAATGTTATTATGACAAATTTATGTATAATTATATTAGAAAATTACTATAATGGCAACTTTCCCGCACTCACAGCCGTGGAAAAATATCCATTGACAAATATTGATACGCTTTCAACAATCTACAATATTTAAAACGTGAAAATGTCCCTAGCCTTTAACAATGGAAAAATTTATAATGACAAATTTTCCCACGCTTTCAAATATGAAGAATTCTTAAAATAAGAAATTTTTCCCGCAACAATGAAAATTCGACTTTAATTCTTCCTTTTTCAATGGTTATTTTGACAATTTTTTTTTATAATTATATTAGATTTTAACTATAATAAAAACATTCCCGCACTCCTAACAACGGAAAAAATTCCATTGACAAATATTGATACGCTTTCAACAATGGACAGTAGTTAAAACGTGAAAATGTCCCTATCCTTTAATAATGAAAAAAATTATAGTGACAAATTTTCTCACGCTTTCAAAAATGAAGAAATCTTAAAATAAAAAAAAATTTCATGCAACAATGAAAAATTCCACTTTAAGTCTTCCTTTTCCAATTGTTATTATGACAAATTTATTTATAATTATATTTGAAGTTATCAATAATGACAACATTCCCGCGCTTCCAACAATACAAAAAATTCCATTGACAAACATTGATACGCTTTGAACAATCTACAATATTTCAAACGTGAAAATGTCCCTAGCCTTTAACAATGGAAAAATTTATAGTGACAAATTTTCCCACGCTTTCAACAATGAAGAAATCTTAAAATATGAAATTTTTTTCGTGACAATGAAAAATTCGAATTTAAGTCTTCCTTTTTCAATTGTTACTGCGACAAATTTATTTATAATTATATTTAAATTTATCTATAATTACAACATTCCCGCGCTTCCAACAATACAAAAAATTCCATTGACAAATATTGATACTCTTTCAATAATGGACAATAGTTAAAACGTAAAAATGTCCCTATCCTTTAACAATGGAAAAATTAATAGTGACAAATTTTACCACGCTTTCAACAATGAAGAAATCTTAAAATAAGAAATTTTTCCCGCAACAATGAAAAATTAGTCTTTAAGTCTTCCTTTTTCAATTATTATTATGAAAAATGTATTTATAATAATATTAGAAGTTATCTACAATGGCAACTTTCTCGGGCTTATAAGAATGAAAAAGTTTCATTGACAAATACTGATACGCTTTTAATAATGGACAATATTTAAAACGTGAGAATGTCCCTAACCTTTAACAGTGTAAAAATTTATAGTAACAAATTTTCCCACGTTTTCAACAATGAACAAATCTTAAAATAACAATTTTTCTCGCAACAATTAAAAATTAGTCTTTAAGTCTTTTTTCAAATGTTATTATGACAAATTTATGTATAATTATATTAGAAAATTACTATAATGGCAACTTTCCCGCACTCACAACCGTGGAAAAATATCCATTGACAAATATTGATACGCTTTCAACAATCTACAATATTTAAAACGTGAAAATGTCCCTAGCCTTTAACAATGGAAAAATTTATAATGACAAATTTTCCCTCGCTTTCAACAATGAAGAAATCTTAAAATAAGAAATTTTTATCGCAACAATGAAAAATCGAAGTTTAAGTCTTTCATTTCCAATTGTTATTATGACAAATGATTTTATAATTATATTAAAAGTTATCTATAATGACGACTTTCCCGCACTTTCAACAATGGAAAAAATTCCATTGACAAATATTGATACTCTCTCAACAATAGACAATAGTTAAAACATAAAAATGCCCCTATCCTTTAACAATGGAAAAATTTATAGTTAAAATTTTTCCCACGTTTTCAACAATGAAGAAATCTGAAAATAAGAAATTTTTCCCGCAACAATGAAAATTCGACTTTAATTCTTCCTTTTTCAATGGTTATTTTGACAATTTTTTTTTATAATTATATTAGATTTTAACTATAATAAAAACATTACCGCACTCCTAACAACGGAAAAAATTCCATTGACAAATATTGATACGCTTTCAACAATGGACAGTAGTTAAAACGTGAAAATGTCCCTATCCTTTAATAATGGAAAAAATTATAGTGACAAATTTTCTCACGCTTTCAAAAATGAAGAAATCTTAAAATAAAAAAATTTTCATGCAACAATGAAAAATTCCACTTTAAGTCTTCCTTTTCTAATTGTTATTATGACAAATTTATTTATAATTATATTTGAAGTTATCAATAATGACAACATTCCCGCGCTTCCAACAATACAAAAAATTCCATTGACAAACATTGATACGCTTTGAACAATCTACAATATTTCAAACGTGAAAATTTCCCTAGCCTTTAACAATGGAAAAATTTATAGTGACAAATTTTCCCACGCTTTCAACAATGAAGACATCTTAAAATATGAAATTTTTTTCGTGACAATGAAAAATTCGAATTTAAGTCTTCCTTTTTCAATTGTTACTACGACAAATTTATTTATAATTATATTTAAAGTTACCTATAATTACAACATTCCCGCGCTTCCAACAATACAAAAAATTCCATTGACAAATATTGATACTCTTTCAATATTGGACAAAAGTTAAAACGTAAAAATGTCCCTATCCTTTAACAATGGAAAAATTAATAGTGACAAATTTTACCACGCTTTCAACAATGAAGAAATCTTAAAATAAGAAATTTTTCCCGCAACAATGAAAAATTAGTCTTTAAGTCTTCCTTTTTCAATTGTTATTATGAAAAATGTATTTATAATAATATTAGAAGTTATCTATAATGGCAACTTTCTCGCGGTTATAACAATGAAAAAGTTTCATTGACAAATATTTATACGCTTTCAAAAATGGACAATATTTAAAACATAAAAATGTCCCTATCCTTTAACAATGGAAAAATTTATAGTTAAAAATTTCCCCACTCTTTCAACAATGAAGAAATCTGAAAATAAAAAAAATTTCCCACAACAAAGAAAAATTCGACATTAAGTCTTACTTTTTCAATGGTTATTATGACAAATTTATTTATAATTATATTAGAATTTAACTATAATTGCAACTTTCCCGCTCTTCCAACAATGAAAAAATTTCCATTGACAAATATTCATACTCTTTCAACAATGGACAATCATTAAAACGTAAAAATGTCCCTATCCTTAAACAATGAAAAAATCTATAGTAATGGAACGCTGTGATAGCCATTTAAATATTTCAAATTCAAAAAGATGTGCAAAAAAATTAGAAATCCTAAAAGTTTTTTTCGTTAAATGTTCGGATTTGATCAGGTGAATCCGGAACAATTTTTGTTTTGCCTGTATCTTAAAAAGTGGCTGAGATATAACGGTTTGAAATTTTAGGGTGGCTGACATCTTCAAACAAGAAAAACCATAAATGAAACCAACTTAGCTGTAGAGGACAAATTTGGCGATATTCTCATTCAAATTCAATGTTGACGAGAACTGGGATTGAATCTTCTTTAATTAGGTTCCACGCATTTTACCTTCGTGTTTTCCAGTAAAATTAGCTAAAATCGTAAAATCAAGAAATAGGGAGGCTATCTGTTCCTGTCGGTTCAGGCCAGAAGGACTTTTCGTAGTTTCGTATACATCAGTTGATCGATTCCCGGTAACACGGCGATTCACAAGAAGCTGACGTACAACAGAATGACGAAAAATATGGATTTTATTGGCGATGTGATGGCGAATTTGGAAGTATTAACATGACTGAGATAGAAGAAAGTTTTGGGATTGGCAAATCCAACTAGTTATGAAAAATGTATTTATAAACATATTAGAAGTTATCTATAATTACAACTTTCCCGCGCTTCCAACAATGGAAAAAATTCCATAGAAAAATATTGATACTCTTTCAACAATGACAATATTTAAAAAGTGAAAATGTCCCTATCTTTTAACAATGGATAAATTATAGTGACAAATTTTCCCACGCTTTCAACAATGAAGAAATATTAAAATAAGAAATTTTTCCCGCAACAATGAAAAATTATTCTTTAAGTCTTCCTTTTTCAATTGTTATTGTGACAAATTTATTTATAAATCTATTAGAATTTAACTATAATGACAACTTTCCCGCACTCCCAACAGTGGAAAAATTTTCATTGACAAATATTGATAAGCTTTCAACAATGGACAATAATTAAAACGTAAAAATGTTCCTATGCTTTAACAATGGAGAAATTTATAATGACAATTTTTTCCACGTTTTTAAGAATGAAGAATTCTAAAAATAAGAAATTTTTCCCGCAACAATGAAAAATTCGACTTTAAGTCTTCCTTTTTCAATTGTTATTATGACAAATTTATTTATAATTATATTTGAAGTTATTTATAATGACAACATTCCCGCGCTTCCAACAATACAAAAAATTCCATTGACAAATATTGATACTCTTTCAACACTGGACAATAGTTAAAACGTAAAAATGTCCCAATCTCTTAACAATGGAAAAATTGATAGTGACAAATTTTCCCACGTTTTCAACAATGCAGAAATCTTAAAATAACCATTTTTCTCGCAACAATGAAAAATTAATCTTTAAGTCTTTCTTTTTTCAATTGTTATTATGACAAATTTATTTATACTTATATTAGAAGTTATCTATAATGACAACTCTCCCGCGCTTCCAACAATAGAAAAAATTCCATTGACAAATATTGATAAGCTTTCAACAATGGACAATTATTAAAACGTAAAAATGTTCCTATGCTTACAAAGGAGAAATTTATAGGGACAAATTTTCCTACGCTTTCAACAATGAAGAAATCTTAAAATAAGAAATTTTTATCGCAACAATGAACAATTAGTCTTTAAGTATTACTTTTTCAATTGTTATTATGACAAATTTATGTATAATTATATTAGAAAATAACTGTAATGGCAACTTTCCCGCACTCCCAACCGTGGAAAAATATCCATTGACAAATATTGATACGCTTTCAACAATCTACAATATTTAAAACGTGAAAATGTCCCTAGCCTTTAACAATGGAAATATTTATAGTGACAAATTTTCCCATGCTTTCAACAATGAAGAAATCTTAAAATATGAAATTTTTTTCGTGACAATGAAAAATTCGAATTTAAGTATTCCTTTTTTAATTGTTATTATGACAAATTTATTTATAATTATATTTGAAGTTATCCATAATGACAACATTCCCGCGCTTCTAACAATACAAAAAATTCCATTGACAAATATACTCTTTCAACAATGGACAATAGTTAAAACGTAAAAATGTCCCTATACTTTAACAATGAAAAAATTGATAGTGACAAATTTTCCCACGCTTTCAATAATGAAGAAATCTTAAAATAAGAAATTTTTCCCGCAACAATGAAAAATTAGTCTTTAAGACTTCCTTTTTCAATTGTTATCATGAAAAATGCATTTATAATAATATTAGAAGTTATCTACAATGGCAACTTTCTCGCGCTTATAACAATGAAAAAGTTTCATTGACAAATACTGATACGCTTTTAATAATGGACAATTTTTAAAACGTGAGAATGTCCCTAAGCTTTAACAATGTAAAAATTTATAGTAACAAATTTTCCTACATTTTCAACAATGAAGAAATCTTAAAATAACAATTTTTCTCGCAACAATTAAAAATTAGTCTTTAAGTCTTCTTTTTTCAAATGTTATTATGACAAATTTATGTATAATTATATTATAAAATTACTATAATGGCAACTTTCCCGCACTCACAGCCGTGGAAAAATATCCATTGACAAATATTGATACGCTTTCAACAATCTACAATATTTAAAACGTGAAAATGTCCCTAGCCTTTAACAATGGAAAAATTTATAATGACAAATTTTCCCACGCTTTCAACAATGAAGAAATCTTAAAATAAGAAATTTTTATCGCAACAATGAAAAATCGAAGTTTAAGTCTTTCATTTCCAATTGTTATTATGACAAATGTTTTTATAATTATATTAAAAGTTATCTATAATGACGACTTTCCCGCACTTTCAACAATGGAAAAAATTCCATTGACAAATATTGATACTCTCTCAACAATAGACAATAGTTAAAACATAAAAATGTCCCTATCCTTTAACAATGGAAAAATTTATAGTTAAAATTTTTCCCACGTTTTCAACAATGAAGAAATCTGAAAATAAGAAATTTTTCCCGCAACAATGAAAATTCGACTTTAATTCTTCCTTTTTCAATGGTTATTTTGACAATTTTTTTTATAATTATATTAGATTTTAACTATAATAAAAACATTCCCGCACTCCTAACAACGGAAAAAATTCCATTGACAAATATTGATACGCTTTCAACAATGGACAGTAGTTAAAACGTGAAAATGTCCCTATCCTTTAATAATGAAAAAAATTATAGTGACAAATTTTCTCACGCTTTCAAAAATGAAGAAATCTTAAAATAAAAAAAAATTTCATGCAACAATGAAAAATTCCACTTTAAGTCTTCCTTTTCCAATTGTTATTATGACAAATTTATTTATAATTATATTAGAATTTAACTATAATTGCAACTTTCCCGCTCTTCCAACAATGGAAAAATTTCCATTGACAAATATTCATACTCTTTCAACAATGGACAATCATTAAAACGTAAAAATGTCCCTATCCTTAAACAATCAAAAAATCTATAGTAATGGAACGCTGTGATAGCCATTTAAAAATTTCAAATTCAAAAAGATGTGCAAAAAAATTAGAAATCCTAAAAGTTTTTTTCGTTAAATGTTCGGATTTGATCAGGTGAATCCGGAACAATTTTTGTTTTGCCTGTATCTTAAAAAGTGGCTGAGATATAACGGTTTGAAATTTTAGGGTGGCTGACATCTTCAAACAAGAAAAACCATAAATGAAACCAACTTAGCTGTAGAGGACAAATTTGGCGATATTCTCATTCAAATTCAATGTTGACGAGAACTGGGATTGAATCTTCTTTAATTAGGTTCCACGCATTTTACCTTCGTGTTTTCCAGTAAAATTAGCTAAAATCGTAAAATCAAGAAATAGGAAGGCTATCTGTTCCTGTCGGTTCAGGCCAGAAGGACTTTTCGTAGTTTCGTATACATCAGTTGATCGCATCCCGGTAACACGGCGATTCGCAAGAAGCTGACGTACAACAGAATGACGAAAAATATGGATTTTATTGGCGATGTGATGGCGAATTTTGAAGTATTAACATGACTGAGATAGAAGAAAGTTTTGGGATTGGCAAATCCAACTAGTTATGAAAAATGTATTTATAAACATATTAGAAGTTATCTATAATTACAACTTTCCCGCGCTTCCAACAATGGAAAAAATTCCATAGAAAAATATTGATACTCTTTCAACAATGACAATATTTAAAACGTGAAAATGTCCCTATCTTTTAACAATGGATAAATTATAGTGACAAATTTTCCCACCCTTTCATCAATGAAGAAATATTAAAATAAGAAATTTTTCCCGCAACAATGAAAAATTATTCTTTAAGTCTTTCTTTTTCAATTGTTATTATGACAAATTTATTTATAAATCTATTAGAATTTAACTATAATGACAACTTTCCCGCGCTCCCAACAGTGGAAAAATTTTCATTGACAAATATTGATAAGCTTTCAACAATGGACAATAATTAAAACGTAAAAATGTTCCTATGCTTTAACAATGGAGAAATTTATAATGACAAATTTTTCCACATTTTTAAGAATGAATAATTCTAAAAATAAGAAATTTTTCCCGCAACAATGAAAAATTCGACTTCAAGTCTTCCTTTTTCAATTGTTATTATGACAAATTTATTTATAATTATATTTGAAGTTATTTATAATGACAACATTCTCGCGCTTCCAACAATACAAAAAATTCCATTGACAAATATTGATACTCTTTCAGCAATGGACAATAGTTAAAACGTAAAAATGTCCCTATAATTTAACAATGGAAAAATTGATAGTGACAAATTTTCCCACGTTTTCAACAATGAAGAAATCTGAAAATAAGAAATTTTTCCCGCCACAATGAAAATTCGACTTTAATTCTTCCTTTTTCAATGGTTATTTTGACAATTTTTTTTATAATTATATTAGATTTTAACTATAATATAAACATTCCCGCACTCCTAACAACGGAAAAAAATCCATTGACAAATATTGATACGCTTTCAACATCGGACAGTAGTTAAAACGTGAAAATGTCCCTATCCTTTAATAATGGAAAAAATTATAGTGACAAATTTTCTCACGCTTTCAAAAATGAAGAAATCTTAAAATAAAAAAATTTCATGCAACAATGAAAAATTCCACTTTAAGTCTTCCTTTTCCAATTGTTATTATGACAAATTTATTTATAATTATATTTGAAGTTATCAATAATGACAACATTCCCGCGCTTCCAACAATACAAAAAATTCCATTGACAAACATTGATACGCTTTGAACAATCTACAATATTTCAAACGTGAAAATGTCCCTAGCCTTAAACAATGGAAAAATTTATAGTGACAAATTTTCCCACGCTTTCAACAATGAAGAAATCTTAAAATAAGAAATTTTTCCCGCAACAATGAAAAATTAGTCTTTAAGTCTT
This sequence comes from Maratus michaelseni, assembly GCA_963931845.1. Classification (NCBI taxonomy): domain Eukaryota; kingdom Metazoa; phylum Arthropoda; class Arachnida; order Araneae; family Salticidae; genus Maratus; species Maratus michaelseni. Next base: position 215,479,047 of record OZ007587.1, on the reverse strand, counting down.
CCTTTTTCAATTGTTATTATGAAAAATGTATTTATAATAATATTAGAAGTTATCTACAATGGCAACTTTCTCGGTCTTATAACAATGAAAAAGTTTCATTGACAAATACTGATACGCTTTTAATAATGGACAATATTTAAAACGTGAGAATGTCCCTAACCTTTAACAATGTAAAAATTTATAGTAACAAATTTTCCCACGTTTTCAACAATGAAGAAATCTTAAAATAACAATTTTTCTCGCAACAATTAAAAATTAGTCTTTAAGTCTTCTTTTCAAATGTTATTATGACAAATTTATGTATAATTATATTAGAAAATTACTATAATGGCAACTTTCCCGCACTCACAACCGTGGAAAAATATCCATTGACAAATATTGATACGCTTTCAACAATCTACAATATTTAAAACGTGAAAATGTCCCTAGCCTTTAACAATGGAAAAATTTATAATGACAAATTTTCCGACGCTTTCAACAATGAAGAAATCTTAAAATAAGAAATTTTTATCGCAACAATGAAAAATCGAAGTTTAAGTCTTTCATTTCCAATTGTTATTATGACAAATGTTTTTATAATTATATTAAAAGTTATCTATAATGACGACTTTCCCGCACTTTCAACAATGGAAAAAATTCCATTGACAAATATTGATACTCTCTCAACAATAGACAATAGTTAAAACATAAAAATGTCCCTATCCTTTAACAATGGAAAAATTTATAGTTAAAATTTTTCCCACGTTTTCAACAATGAAGAAATCTAACAATAAGAAATTTTTCCCGCAACAATGAAAATTCGACTTTAATTCTTCCTTTTTCAATGGTTATTTTGACAATTTTTTTTATAATTATATTAGATTTTAACTATAATAAAAACATTCCCGCACTCCTAACAACGGAAAAAATTCCATTGACAAATATTGATACGCTTTCAACAATGGACAGTAGTTAAAACGTGAAAATGTCCCTATCCTTTAATAATGAAAAAAATTATAGTGACAAATTTTCTCACGCTTTCAAAAATGAAGAAATCTTAAAATAAAAAAAAATTTCATGCAACAATGAAAAATTCCACTTTAAGTCTTCCTTTTCCAATTGTTATTATGACAAATTTATTTATAATTATATTAGAATTTAACTATAATTGCAACTTTCCCGCTCTTCCAACAATGGAAAAATTTCCATTGACAAATATTCATACTCTTTCAACAATGGACAATCATTAAAACGTAAAAATGTCCCTATCCTTAAACAATCAAAAAATCTATAGTAATGGAACGCTGTGATAGCCATTTAAAAATTTCAAATTCAAAAAGATGTGCAAAAAAATTAGAAATCCTAAAAGTTTTTTTCGTTAAATGTTCGGATTTGATCAGGTGAATCCGGAACAATTTTTGTTTTGCCTGTATCTTAAAAAGTGGCTGAGATATAACGGTTTGAAATTTTAGGGTGGCTGACATCTTCAAACAAGAAAAACCATAAATGAAACCAACTTAGCTGTAGAGGACAAATTTGGCGATATTCTCATTCAAATTCAATGTTGACGAGAACTGGGATTGAATCTTCTTTAATTAGGTTCCACGCATTTTACCTTCGTGTTTTCCAGTAAAATTAGCTAAAATCGTAAAATCAAGAAATAGGAAGGCTATCTGTTCCTGTCGGTTCAGGCCAGAAGGACTTTTCGTAGTTTCGTATACATCAGTTGATCGCATCCCGGTAACACGGCGATTCGCAAGAAGCTGACGTACAACAGAATGACGAAAAATATGGATTTTATTGGCGATGTGATGGCGAATTTTGAAGTATTAACATGACTGAGATAGAAGAAAGTTTTGGGATTGGCAAATCCAACTAGTTATGAAAAATGTATTTATAAACATATTAGAAGTTATCTATAATTACAACTTTCCCGCGCTTCCAACAATGGAAAAAATTCCATAGAAAAATATTGATACTCTTTCAACAATGACAATATTTAAAACGTGAAAATGTTCCTATCTTTTAACAATGGATAAATTATAGTGACAAATTTTCCCACCCTTTCATCAATGAAGAAATATTAAAATAAGAAATTTTTCCCGCAACAATGAAAAATTATTCTTTAAGTCTTTCTTTTTCAATTGTTATTATGACAAATTTATTTATAAATCTATTAGAATTTAACTATAATGACAACTTTCCCGCGCTCCCAACAGTGGAAAAATTTTCATTGACAAATATTGATAAGCTTTCAACAATGGACAATAATTAAAACGTAAAAATGTTCCTATGCTTTAACAATGGAGAAATTTATAATGACAAATTTTTCCACATTTTTAAGAATGAATAATTCTATAAATAAGAAATTTTTCCCGCAACAATGAAAAATTCGACTTCAAGTCTTCCTTTTTCAATTGTTATTATGACAAATTTATTTATAATTATATTTGAAGTTATTTATAATGACAACATTCCCGCGCTTCCAACAATACAAAAAATTCCATTGACAAATATTGATACTCTTTCAGCAATGGACAATAGTTAAAACGTAAAAAAGTCCCTATAATTTAACAATGGAAAAATTGATAGTGACAAATTTTCCCACGTTTTCAACAATGAAGAAATCTGAAAATAAGAAATTTTTCCCGCCACAATGAAAATTCGACTTTAATTCTTCCTTTTTCAATGGTTATTTTGACAATTTTTTTTATAATTATATTAGATTTTAACTATAATAAAAACATTCCCGCACTCCTAACAACGGAAAAAAATCCATTGACAAATATTGATACGCTTTCAACATCGGACAGTAGTTAAAACGTGAAAATGTCCCTATCCTTTAATAATGGAAAAAATTATAGTGACAAATTTTCTCACGCTTTCAAAAATGAAGAAATCTTAAAATAAAAAAATTTCATGCAACAATGAAAAATTCCACTTTAAGTCTTCCTTTTCCAATTGTTATTATGACAAATTTATTTATAATTATATTTGAAGTTATCAATAATGACAACATTCCCGCGCTTCCAACAATACAAAAAATTCCATTGACAAACATTGATACGCTTTGAACAATCTACAATATTTCAAACGTGAAAATGTCCCTAGCCTTAAACAATGGAAAAATTTATAGTGACAAATTTTCCCACGCTTTCAACAATGAAGAAATCTTAAAATAAGAAATTTTTCCCGCAACAATGAAAAATTAGTCTTTAAGTCTTCCTTTTTCAATTGTTATTATGAAAAATGTATTTATAATAATATTAGAAGTTATCTACAATGGCAACTTTCTCGGTCTTATAACAATGAAAAAGTTTCATTGACAAATACTGATACGCTTTTAATAATGGACAATATTTAAAACGTGAGAATGTCCCTAACCTTTAACAATGTAAAAATTTATAGTAACAAATTTTCCCACGTTTTCAACAATGAAGAAATCTTAAAATAACAATTTTTCTCGCAACAATTAAAAATTAGTCTTTAAGTCTTCTTTTCAAATGTTATTATGACAAATTTATGTATAATTATATTAGAAAATTACTATAATGGCAACTTTCCCGCACTCACAACCGTGGAAAAATATCCATTGACAAATATTGATACGCTTTCAACAATCTACAATATTTAAAACGTGAAAATGTCCCTAGCCTTTAACAATGGAAAAATTTATAATGACAAATTTTCCGACGCTTTCAACAATGAAGAAATCTTAAAATAAGAAATTTTTATCGCAACAATGAAAAATCGAAGTTTAAGTCTTTCATTTCCAATTGTTATTATGACAAATGTTTTTATAATTATATTAAAAGTTATCTATAATGACGACTTTCCCGCACTTTCAACAATGGAAAAAATTCCATTGACAAATATTGATACTCTCTCAACAATAGACAATAGTTAAAACATAAAAATGTCCCTATCCTTTAACAATGGAAAAATTTATAGTTAAAATTTTTCCCACGTTTTCAACAATGAAGAAATCTGAAAATAAGAAATTTTTCCCGCAACAATGAAAATTCGACTTTAATTCTTCCTTTTTCAATGGTTATTTTGACAATTTTTTTTATAATTATATTAGATTTTAACTATAATAAAAACATTCCCGCACTCCTAACAACGGAAAAAATTCCATTGACAAATATTGATACGCTTTCAACAATGGACAGTAGTTAAAACGTGAAAATGTCCCTATCCTTTAATAATGGAAAAAATTATAGTGACAAATTTTCTCACGCTTTCAAAAATGAAGAAATCTTAAAATAAAAAAATTTTCATGCAACAATGAAAAATTCCACTTTAAGTCTTCCTTTTCCAATTGTTATTATGACAAATTCATTTATAATTATATTTGAAGTTATCAATAATGACGATATTCCCGCGCTTCCAACAATACAAAAATTTCCATAGAAAAATATTGATACGCTTTCAACAATGACAATATTTAAAACGTAAAAATGTCCCAATCTCTTAACAATGGAAAAATTTATAGTGACAAATTTTCCCACGCTTTCAACAATGAAGAAATCTTAAAATAAGAAATTTTTCCCGCAACAATGAAAAATTAGTCTTTAAGTCTTCCTTTTTCAATTGTTATTATGAAAAATGTATTTATAATAATATTAGAAGTTATCTATAATGGCAACTTTCTCGCGCTTATAACAATGAAAAAGTTTCATTGACAAATATTGATACGCTTTCAAAAATGGACAATATTTAAAACATAAAAATGTCCCTATCCTTTAACAATGGAAAAATTTATAGTTAAAAATTTCCCCACGATTTCAACAATGAAGAAATCTGAAAATAAAAAAATTTTCCCGCAACAAAGAAAAATTCGACATTAAGTCTTCCTTTTTCAATGGTTATTATGACAAATTTATTTATAATTATATTAGAATTTAACTATAATTGCAACTTTCCCGCTCTTCCAACAATGGAAAAATTTCCATTGACAAATATTCATACTCTTTCAACAATGGACAATCATTAAAACGTAAAAATGTCCCTATCCTTAAACAATGAAAAAATCTATAGTAATGGAACGCTGTGATAGCCATTTAAAAATTTCAAATTCAAAAAGATGTGCAAAAAAATTAGAAATCCTAAAAGTTTTTTTCGTTAAATGTTCGGATTTGATCAGGTGAATCCGGAACAATTTTTGTTTTGCCTGTATCTTAAATAGTGGCTGAGATATAACGGTTTGAAATTTTAGGGTGGCTGACATCTTCAAACAAGAAAAACCATAAATGAAACCAACTTAGCTGTAGAGGACAAATTTGGCGATATTCTCATTCAAATTCAATGTTGACGAGAACTGGGATTGAATCTTCTTTAATTAGGTTCCACGCATTTTACCTTCGTGTTTTCCAGTAAAATTAGCTAAAATCGTAAAATCAAGAAATAGGGAGGCTATCTGTTCCTGTCGGTTCAGGCCAGAAGGACTTTTCGTAGTTTCGTATACATCAGTTGATCGCATCCCGGTAACATGGCGATTCGCAAGAAGCTGACGTACAACAGAATGACGAAAAATATGGATTTTATTGGCGATGTGATGGCGAATTTTGAAGTATTAACATGACTGAGATAGAAGAAAGTTTTGGGATTGGCAAATCCAACTAGTTATGAAAAATGTATTTATAAACATATTAGAAGTTATCTATAATTACAACTTTCCCGCGCTTCCAACAATGGAAAAAATTCCATAGAAAAATATTGATACTCTTTCAACAATGACAATATTTAAAACGTGAAAATGTCCCTATCTTTTAACAATGGATAAATTATAGTGACAAATTTTCCCACGCTTTCAACAATGAAGAAATATTAAAATAAGAAATTTTTCCCGCAACAATGAAAAATTATTCTTTAAGTCTTCCTTTTTCAATTGTTATTATGACAAATTTATTTATAAATCTATTAGAATTTAACTATAATGATCACTTTCCCGCACTCCCAACAGTGGAAAAATTTTCATTGACAAATATTGATAAGCTTTCAACAATGGACAATAATTAAAACGTAAAAATGTTCCTATGCTTTAACAATGGAGAAATTTATAATGACAAATTTTTCCACATTTTTAAGAATGAAGAATTCTAAAAATAAGAAATTTTTCCCGCAACAATGAAAAATTCGACTTTAAGTCTTCCTTTTTCAATTGTTATTATGACAAATTTATTTATAATTATATTTGAAGTTATTTATAATGACAACATTCCCGCGCTTCCAACAATGCAAAAAATTCCATTGACAAATATTGATACTCTTTCAACACTGGACAATAGTTAAAACGTAAAAATGTCCCAATCTCTTAACAATGGATAAATTATAGTGACAAATTTTCCCACGCTTTCAACAATGAAGAAATATTAAAATAAGAAATTTTTCCCGCAACAATGAAAAATTATTCTTTAAGTCTTCCTTTTTCAATTGTTATTATGACAAATTTATTTATAATTATATTAGAAGTTATCTATAATGACAACTTTCCCGCGCTTCCAACAATAGAAAAAACTCCATTGACAAATATTGGTAAGCTTTCAACAATGGACAATAACTAAAACGTAAAAATGTTCCTATGCTTTAACAATGGAGAAATTTATAGTGATAAATTTTCCCACGCTTTCAACAATGAAGAAATCTTAAAATAAGAATATTTTCCCGCAACAATGAAAAATTCGACTTTAAGACAGAGTTTTTCAATTGTTATTATGACAAATTTATTTATAATTATATTAGAAGTTATCTATAATGAAAACTTTCCCGCGCTTCCAACAATGAAAAAAATTCCATTGACAAATATTGATACGGTTTCAACAAAGGACAATATTTATAACGTGAAAATGTCCCTATCCTTTAACAATGGAAATTTTATAGGGAAAAATTTTCCCACGCTTTCAACAATGACGAAATCTTAAAATAATGAACTTCTCCTGCGACAATGAAAAATTTGACTTTAAGTCTTCCTTTTTTAATTGTTGTTATGACAAATTTATTTATAATTATATTAGAATTTAACTATAAAGTCAAATTTCTCGCACTTCCAACAGTGGAAAAATTTTCATTGACAAATATTGATAAGCTTTCAACAATGGACAATAATTAAAACGTAAATATGTTCCTATGCTTTAACAATGGAGAAATTTATAATGACAAATTTTTCCACATTTTTAAGAATGAAGAATTCTAAAAATAAGAAATTTTTCCCGCAACAATGAAAAATTCGACTTTAAGTCTTCCTTTTTCAATTGTTATTATGACAAATTTATTTATAATTCTATTAGAATTTAACTATAATGACAACTTTCCCGCACTCCCAACAATGGATAAATTTCCAATGACAAATATTGATACGCTTTTAACAATGGACAATATTTAAAACGTGAAAATGTCCCTATCCTTTAACAATGGAAAAATTTATAGTGACAAATTTTCCCATGCTTTCAACAATGAAGATATCTTAAAATATGATTTTTTTTTCGAGACAATGAAAAATTCGAATTTAAGTCTTCCTTTTCCAATTGTTATTATGACAAATTTATTTATAATTATATTTGAAGTTATCCATAATGACAACATTCCCGCGCTTCCAACAATACAAAAAATTCCATTGACAAATATTGATACTCTTTCAACACTGGACAATAGTTAAAACGTAAAAATGTCCCAATCTCTTAACAATGGAAAAATTATAGTGACAAATTTTCCCACGCTTTCAACAATGAAGAAATATTAAAATAAGAAATTTTTCCCGCAACAATGAAAAATTATTCTTTAAGTCTTCCTTTTTCAATTGTTATTATGACAAATTTATTTATAATTATATTAGAAGTTATCTATAATGACAACTTTCCCGCGCTTCCAACAATAGAAAAAACTCCATTGACAAATATTGGTAAGCTTTCAACAATGGACAATAACTAAAACGTAAAAATGTTCCTATGCTTTAACAATGGAGAAATTTATAGTGATTTTTCCCACGCTTTCAACAATGAAGAAATCTTAAAATAAGAATATTTTCCCGCAACAATGAAAAATTCGACTTTAAGACAGAGTTTTTCAATTGTTATTATGACAAATTTATTTATAATTATATTAGAAGTTATCTATAATGAAAACTTTCCCGCGCTTCCAACAGTGAAAAAAATTCCATTGACAAATATTGATACGGTTTCAACAAAGGACAATATTTATAACGTGAAAATGTCCCTATCCTTTAACAATGGAAATTTTATAGGGAAAAATTTTCCCACGCTTTCAACAATGACGAAATCTTAAAATAATGAACTTCTCCTGCGACAATGAAAAATTTGACTTTAAGTCTTCCTTTTTTAATTGTTGTTATGACAAATTTATTTATAATTATATTAGAATTTAACTATAAAGTCAAATTTCTCGCACTTCCAACAGTGGAAAAATTTTCATTGACAAATATTGATAAGCTTTCAACAATGGACAATAATTAAAACGTAAATATGTTCCTATGCTTTAACAATGGAGAAATTTATAATGACAAATTTTTCCACATTTTTAAGAATGAAGAATTCTAAAAATAAGAAATTTTTCCCGCAACAATGAAAAATTCGACTTTAAGTCTTCCTTTTTCAATTGTTATTATGACAAATTTATTTATAATTCTATTAGAATTTAACTATAATGACAACTTTCCCGCACTCCCAACAATGGATAAATTTCCAATGACAAATATTGATACGCTTTTAACAATGGACAATATTTAAAACGTGAAAATGTCCCTATCCTTTAACAATGGAAAAATTTATAGTGACAAATTTTCCCATGCTTTCAACAATGAAGATATCTTAAAATATGATTTTTTTTTCGAGACAATGAAAAATTCGAATTTAAGTCTTCCTTTTCCAATTGTTATTATGACAAATTTATTTATAATTATATTTGAAGTTATCCATAATGACAACATTCCCGCGCTTCCAACAATACAAAAAATTCCATTGACAAATATTGATACTCTTTCAACACTGGACAATAGTTAAAACGTAAAAATGTCCCAATCTCTTAACAATGGAAAAATTATAGTGACAAATTTTCCCACGCTTTCAACAATGAAGAAATATTAAAATAAGAAATTTTTCCCGCAACAATGAAAAATTATTCTTTAAGTCTTCCTTTTTCAATTGTTATTATGACAAATTTATTTATAATTATATTAGAAGTTATCTATAATGACAACTTTCCCGCGCTTCCAACAATAGAAAAAACTCCATTGACAAATATTGGTAAGCTTTCAACAATGGACAATAACTAAAACGTAAAAATGTTCCTATGCTTTAACAATGGAGAAATTTATAGTGATAAATTTTCCCACGCTTTCAACAATGAAGAAATCTTAAAATAAGAATATTTTCCCGCAACAATGAAAAATTCGACTTTAAGACAGAGTTTTTCAATTGTTATTATGACAAATTTATTTATAATTATATTAGAAGTTATCTATAATGAAAACTTTCCCGCGCTTCCAACAGTGAAAAAAATTCCATTGACAAATATTGATACGGTTTCAACAAAGGACAATATTTATAACGTGAAAATGTCCCTATCCTTTAACAGTGGAAATTTTATAGAGAAAAATTTTCCCACGCTTTCAACAATGACGAAATCTTAAAATAATGAACTTCTCCTGCGACAATGAAAAATTTGACTTTAAGTCTTCCTTTTTCAATTGTTATTATGACAAATTTATTTATAATTCTATTAGAATTTAACTATAATGACAACTTTCCCGCACTCCCAACAATGGATAAATTTCCAATGACAAATATTGATACGCTTTTAACAATGGACAATATTTAAAACGTGAAAATGTCCCTATCCTTTAACAATGGAAAAATTTATAGGGAAAAATTTTCCGACGCTTTCAACAATGAAGAAATCTTAAAATGTGAAATATTTTTCGTGACAATGAAAAATTCGACTTTAAGTCATACTATTTCAATTCTTATTATAAAAAATTTATTTATAATTATATTAGAAGTTATCTATAATGACAACTTTCCCTAGCTTCCAAAAATAGAAAAAATTCTATTGACAAATATTGATACGCTTTCAACAATGGACAATAGTTAAAACGTAAAAATGTTCCTATGCTTTAACAATGGAGAAATTTATAATATCAAATTTTCCCACGCTTTCAACAATTAAGAAATCTTAAAATATGAAATTTTTTTCGTGACAATGAAAAATTTGAATTTAAGTCTTCCTTTTTCAATTGTTATTATGACAAATTTATTTATAATTATATTTGAAGTTATTTATAATGACAACATTCCCGCGCTTCCAACAATACAAAAAATTCCATTGACAAATATTGATACTCTTTCAACACTGGACAATAGTTATAACGTAAAAATGTCCCAATCTCTTAACAATGGAAAAATTGATAGTGACAAATTTTCCCACGTTTTCAACAATGAAGAAATCTTAAAATAACAGTTTTTCTCGCAACAATGAAAAATTAGTCTTTAAATCTTTCTTTTTTCAATTGTTATTATGACAAATTTATTTATACTTATATTAGAAGTTATCCATAATGACAACTCTCCCGCGCTTCCAACAATAGAAAAAATTCCATTGTCAAATATAGATAAGCTTTCAACAATGGACAATTATTAAAACGTAAAAATGTTCCTATACTTACAATGGAGAAATTTATAGGGACACATTTTCCTACGCTTTCACCAATGAAGAAATCTTAAAATAAGAAATTTTTATCGCAACAATGAACAATTAGTCTTTAAGTATTACTTTTTCAATTGTTATTATGACAAATTTATGTATAATTATATTAGAAAATAACTATAATGGCAACTTTCCCGCACCTCCAACCGTGGAAAAATATCCATTGACAAATATTGATACGCTTTCAACAATCTACAATATTTAAAACGTGAAAATGTCCCTAGTCTTTAACAATGGAAAAATTTATAATGACAAATTTTCCCACGCTTTCAACAATGACGAAATCTTAAAATAATGAACTTCTCCTGCGACAATGAAAAATTTGACTTTAAGTCTTCCTTTTTTAATTGTTGTTATGACAAATTTATTTATAATTATATTAGAATTTAACTATAAAGTCAAATTTCTCGCACTTCCAACAGTGGAAAAATTTTCATTGACAAATATTGATAAGCTTTCAACAATGGACAATAATTAAAACGTAAATATGTTCCTATGCTTTAACAATGGAGAAATTTATAATGACAAATTTTTCCACATTTTTAAGAATGAAGAATTCTAAAAATAAGAAATTTTTCCCGCAACAATGAAAAATTCGACTTTAAGTCTTCCTTTTTCAATTGTTATTATGACAAATTTATTTATAATTCTATTAGAATTTAACTATAATGACAACTTTCCCGCACTCCCAACAATGGATAAATTTCCAATGACAAATATTGATACGCTTTTAACAATGGACAATATTTAAAACGTGAAAATGTCCCTATCCTTTAACAATGGAAAAATTTATAGTGACAAATTTTCCCATGCTTTCAACAATGAAGATATCTTAAAATATGATTTTTTTTTCGAGACAATGAAAAATTCGAATTTAAGTCTTCCTTTTCCAATTGTTATTATGACAAATTTATTTATAATTATATTTGAAGTTATCCATAATGACAACATTCCCGCGCTTCCAACAATACAAAAAATTCCATTGACAAATATTGATACTCTTTCAACACTGGACAATAGTTAAAACGTAAAAATGTCCCAATCTCTTAACAATGGAAAAATTATAGTGACAAATTTTCCCACGCTTTCAACAATGAAGAAATATTAAAATAAGAAATTTTTCCCGCAACAATGAAAAATTATTCTTTAAGTCTTCCTTTTTCAATTGTTATTATGACAAATTTATTTATAATTATATTAGAAGTTATCTATAATGACAACTTTCCCGCGCTTCCAACAATAGAAAAAACTCCATTGACAAATATTGGTAAGCTTTCAACAATGGACAATAACTAAAACGTAAAAATGTTCCTATGCTTTAACAATGGAGAAATTTATAGTGATAAATTTTCCCACGCTTTCAACAATGAAGAAATCTTAAAATAAGAATATTTTCCCGCAACAATGAAAAATTCGACTTTAAGACAGAGTTTTTCAATTGTTATTATGACAAATTTATTTATAATTATATTAGAAGTTATCTATAATGAAAACTTTCCCGCGCTTCCAACAGTGAAAAAAATTCCATTGACAAATATTGATACGGTTTCAACAAAGGACAATATTTATAACGTGAAAATGTCCCTATCCTTTAACAATGGAAATTTTATAGGGAAAAATTTTCCCACGCTTTCAACAATGACGAAATCTTAAAATAATGAACTTCTCCTGCGACAATGAAAAATTTGACTTTAAGTCTTCCTTTTTTAATTGTTGTTATGACAAATTTATTTATAATTATATTAGAATTTAACTATAAAGTCAAATTTCTCGCACTTCCAACAGTGGAAAAATTTTCATTGACAAATATTGATAAGCTTTCAACAATGGACAATAATTAAAACGTAAATATGTTCCTATGCTTTAACAATGGAGAAATTTATAATGACAAATTTTTCCACATTTTTAAGAATGAAGAATTCTAAAAATAAGAAATTTTTCCCGCAACAATGAAAAATTCGACTTTAAGTCTTCCTTTTTCAATTGTTATTATGACAAATTTATTTATAATTCTATTAGAATTTAACTATAATGACAACTTTCCCGCACTCCCAACAATGGATAAATTTCCAATGACAAATATTGATACGCTTTTAACAATGGACAATATTTAAAACGTGAAAATGTCCCTATCCTTTAACAATGGAAAAATTTATAGTGACAAATTTTCCCATGCTTTCAACAATGAAGATATCTTAAAATATGATTTTTTTTTCGAGACAATGAAAAATTCGAATTTAAGTCTTCCTTTTCCAATTGTTATTATGACAAATTTATTTATAATTATATTTGAAGTTATCCATAATGACAACATTCCCGCGCTTCCAACAATACAAAAAATTCCATTGACAAATATTGATACTCTTTCAACACTGGACAATAGTTAAAACGTAAAAATGTCCCAATCTCTTAACAATGGAAAAATTATAGTGACAAATTTTCCCACGCTTTCAACAATGAAGAAATATTAAAATAAGAAATTTTTCCCGCAACAATGAAAAATTATTCTTTAAGTCTTCCTTTTTCAATTGTTATTATGACAAATTTATTTATAATTATATTAGAAGTTATCTATAATGACAACTTTCCCGCGCTTCCAACAATAGAAAAAACTCCATTGACAAATATTGGTAAGCTTTCAACAATGGACAATAACTAAAACGTAAAAATGTTCCTATGCTTTAACAATGGAGAAATTTATAGTGATAAATTTTCCCACGCTTTCAACAATGAAGAAATCTTAAAATAAGAATATTTTCCCGCAACAATGAAAAATTCGACTTTAAGACAGAGTTTTTCAATTGTTATTATGACAAATTTATTTATAATTATATTAGAAGTTATCTATAATGAAAACTTTCCCGCGCTTCCAACAGTGAAAAAAATTCCATTGACAAATATTGATACGGTTTCAACAAAGGACAATATTTATAACGTGAAAATGTCCCTATCCTTTAACAATGGAAATTTTATAGGGAAAAATTTTCCCACGCTTTCAACAATGACGAAATCTTAAAATAATGAACTTCTCCTGCGACAATGAAAAATTTGACTTTAAGTCTTCCTTTTTTAATTGTTGTTATGACAAATTTATTTATAATTATATTAGAATTTAACTATAAAGTCAAATTTCTCGCACTTCCAACAGTGGAAAAATTTTCATTGACAAATATTGATAAGCTTTCAACAATGGACAATAATTAAAACGTAAATATGTTCCTATGCTTTAACAATGGAGAAATTTATAATGACAAATTTTTCCACATTTTTAAGAATGAAGAATTCTAAAAATAAGAAATTTTTCCCGCAACAATGAAAAATTCGACTTTAAGTCTTCCTTTTTCAATTGTTATTATGACAAATTTATTTATAATTCTATTAGAATTTAACTATAATGACAACTTTCCCGCACTCCCAACAATGGATAAATTTCCAATGACAAATATTGATACGCTTTTAACAATGGACAATATTTAAAACGTGAAAATGTCCCTATCCTTTAACAATGGAAAAATTTATAGTGACAAATTTTCCCATGCTTTCAACAATGAAGATATCTTAAAATATGATTTTTTTTTCGAGACAATGAAAAATTCGAATTTAAGTCTTCCTTTTCCAATTGTTATTATGACAAATTTATTTATAATTATATTTGAAGTTATCCATAATGACAACATTCCCGCGCTTCCAACAATACAAAAAATTCCATTGACAAATATTGATACTCTTTCAACACTGGACAATAGTTAAAACGTAAAAATGTCCCAATCTCTTAACAATGGAAAAATTATAGTGACAAATTTTCCCACGCTTTCAACAATGAAGAAATATTAAAATAAGAAATTTTTCCCGCAACAATGAAAAATTATTCTTTAAGTCTTCCTTTTTCAATTGTTATTATGACAAATTTATTTATAATTATATTAGAAGTTATCTATAATGACAACTTTCCCGCGCTTCCAACAATAGAAAAAACTCCATTGACAAATATTGGTAAGCTTTCAACAATGGACAATAACTAAAACGTAAAAATGTTCCTATGCTTTAACAATGGAGAAATTTATAGTGATAAATTTTCCCACGCTTTCAACAATGAAGAAATCTTAAAATAAGAATATTTTCCCGCAACAATGAAAAATTCGACTTTAAGACAGAGTTTTTCAATTGTTATTATGACAAATTTATTTATAATTATATTAGAAGTTATCTATAATGAAAACTTTCCCGCGCTTCCAACAGTGAAAAAAATTCCATTGACAAATATTGATACGGTTTCAACAAAGGACAATATTTATAACGTGAAAATGTCCCTATCCTTTAACAATGGAAATTTTATAGGGAAAAATTTTCCCACGCTTTCAACAATGACGAAATCTTAAAATAATGAACTTCTCCTGCGACAATGAAAAATTTGACTTTAAGTCTTCCTTTTTTAATTGTTGTTATGACAAATTTATTTATAATTATATTAGAATTTAACTATAAAGTCAACTTTCCCGCACTCCCAACAATGGATAAATTTCCAATGACAAATATTGATACGCTTTTAACAATGGACAATATTTAAAACGTGAAAATGTCCCTATCCTTTAACAATGGAAAAATTTATAGGGAAAAATTTTCCGACGCTTTCAACAATGAAGAAATCTTAAAATGTGAAATATTTTTCGTGACAATGAAAAATTCGACTTTAAGTCATACTATTTCAATTCTTATTATAAAAAATTTATTTATAATTATATTAGAAGTTATCTATAATGACAACTTTCCCTAGCTTCCAAAAATAGAAAAAATTCTATTGACAAATATTGATACGCTTTCAACAATGGACAATAGTTAAAACGTAAAAATGTTCCTATGCTTTAACAATGGAGAAATTTATAATATCAAATTTTCCCACGCTTTCAACAATTAAGAAATCTTAAAATATGAAATTTTTTTCGTGACAATGAAAAATTTGAATTTAAGTCTTCCTTTTTCAATTGTTATTATGACAAATTTATTTATAATTATATTTGAAGTTATTTATAATGACAACATTCCCGCGCTTCCAACAATACAAAAAATTCCATTGACAAATATTGATACTCTTTCAACACTGGACAATAGTTATAACGTAAAAATGTCCCAATCTCTTAACAATGGAAAAATTGATAGTGACAAATTTTCCCACGTTTTCAACAATGAAGAAATCTTAAAATAACAGTTTTTCTCGCAACAATGAAAAATTAGTCTTTAAATCTTTCTTTTTTCAATTGTTATTATGACAAATTTATTTATACTTATATTAGAAGTTATCCATAATGACAACTCTCCCGCGCTTCCAACAATAGAAAAAATTCCATTGTCAAATATAGATAAGCTTTCAACAATGGACAATTATTAAAACGTAAAAATGTTCCTATACTTACAATGGAGAAATTTATAGGGACACATTTTCCTACGCTTTCACCAATGAAGAAATCTTAAAATAAGAAATTTTTATCGCAACAATGAACAATTAGTCTTTAAGTATTACTTTTTCAATTGTTATTATGACAAATTTATGTATAATTATATTAGAAAATAACTATAATGGCAACTTTCCCGCACCTCCAACCGTGGAAAAATATCCATTGACAAATATTGATACGCTTTCAACAATCTACAATATTTAAAACGTGAAAATGTCCCTAGTCTTTAACAATGGAAAAATTTATAATGACAAATTTTCCCACGCTTTCAACAATGAAGAAATCTTAAAATAAGAAATTTTTATCGCAACAATGAAAAATCGAAGTTTAAGTCTTTCATTTCCAATTGTTATTATGACAAATGTTTTTATAATTATATTAAAAGTTATCTATAATGACGACTTTCCCGCACTTTCAACAATGGAAAAAATTCCATTGACAAATATTGATACTCTCTCAACAATAGACAATAGTTAAAACATAAAAATTTCCCTATCCTTTAACAATGGAAAAATTTATAGTTAAAATTTTTCCCACGTTTTCAACAATGAAGAAATCTGAAAATAAGAAATTTTTCCCGCAACAATGAAAATTCGACTTTAATTCTTCCTTTTTCAATGGTTATTTTGACAATTTTTTTTATAATTATATTAGATTTTAACTATAATAAAAACATTCCCGCACTCCTAACAACGGAAAAAATTCCATTGACAAATATTGATACGCTTTCAACAATGGACAGTAGGTAAAACGTGAAAATGTCCCTATCCTTTAATAATGGAAAAAATTATAGTGACAAATTTTCTCACGCTTTCTAAAATGAAGAAATCTTAAAATAAAAAAAATTTCATGCAACAATGAAAAATTCCACTTTAAGTCTTCCTTTTCCAATTGTTATTATGACAAATTTATTTATAATTATATTTGAAGTTATCAATAATGACAACATTCCCGCGCTTCCAACAATACAAAAAATTCCATTGACAAACATTGATACGCTTTGAACAATCTACAATATTTCAAACGTGAAAATGTCCCTAGCCTTTAACAATGGAAAAATTTATAGTGACAAATTTTCCCACGCTTTCAACAATGAAGAAATCTTAAAATATGAATTTTTTTTCTTGACAATGAAAAATTCGAATTTAAGTCTTCCTTTTTTAATTGTTATTATGACAAATTTATTTATAATTATATTAGAAGTTATCTATAAAGTCAAATTTATCGCACTTCCAACACTGGAAAAATTTTCATTGACAAATATTGATAAGCTTTCAACAATGGACAATAATTAAAACGTAAATATGTTCCTATGCTTTAACAATGGAGAAATTTATAATGACAAATTTTCCCACGCTTTCAACAATTAAGAAATCTTAAATATGAAATTTTTTTCATGACAATGAAAAATTCGAATTTAAGTCTTCCTTTTTCAATTGTTACTACGACAAATTTATTTATAATTATATTTAAAGTTATCTATAATTACAACATTCCCGCGCTTCCAACAATACAAAAAAATCCATTGACAAATATTGATACTCTTTCAATAATGGACAATAGTTAAAACGTAAAAATGTCCCTATCCTTTAACAATGGAAAAATTAATAGTGACAAATTTTACCACGCTTTCAACAATGAAGAAATCTTAAAATAAGAAATTTTTCCCGCAACAATGAAAAATTAGTCTTTAAGTCTTCCTTTTTCAATTGTCATTATGAAAAATGTATTTATAATAATATTAGAAGTTATCTATAATGGCAACTTTCTCGCGCTTATAACAATGAAAAAGTTTCATTGACAAATATTGATACGCTTTCAAAAATGGACAATATTTAAAACATAAAAATGTCCCTATCCTTTAACAAAGGAAAAATTTATAGTTAAAAATTTCCCCACGCTTTCAACAATGAAGAAATCTGAAAATAAGAAAATTTTCCTGCAACAAAGAAAACTTCGACATTAAGTCTTCCTTTTTCAATGGTTATTATGACAAATTTATTTATACTTATAGTAGAAGTTATCTATAATGACAACTCTCCCGCGCTTCCAGCAATAGAAAGAATTCCATTGTCAAATATTGATAAGCTTTCAACAATGGACAATTATTAAACCGTAAAAATGTTCCTATGCTTACAATGGAGAAATTTATAGGGACAAATTTTCCCATGCTTTCAACAATGAAGAAATCTTAAAATATGAAATTTTTTTCGTGACAACGAAAAATTCGAATTTAAGTCTTCCTTTTCTAATTGTTATTTTGACAAATTTATTTATAATTATATTTGAAGTTATCCATAATGACAACATTCCCGCGCTTCCAACAATACAAAAAATTCCATAGACAAATATTGATAAGCTTTCAACAATGACAATAGTTAAAACGTGAAAATGTCCCTATCTTTTAACAATTGAAAAATTGATAGTGACAAATTTTCCCACGCTTTCAATAATGAAGAAATATTAAAATAAGAAACTTTTCCCGCAACAATGAAAAATTAGTCTTTAAGACTTCCTTTTTCAATTGTTATTATGAAAAATGCATTTATAATAATATTAGAAGTTATCTACAATGGCAACTTTCTCGCGCTTATAACAATGAAAAAGTTTCATTGACAAATACTGATACGCTTTTAATAATGGACAATATTTAAAACCTGAGAATGTCCCTAACCTTTAACAATGTAAAAATTTATAGTGACAAATTTTCTCACGTTTTCAACAATGAAGAAATCTTAAAATAACAATTTTTCTCGCAACAATGAAAAATTAGTCTTTAAGTCTTCTTTTTTCAATTGTTATTATGACAAATTTATGTATAATTATATTAGAAAATTACTATAATGGCAACTTTCCTGCACTCACAACCGTGGAAAAATATCCATTGACAAATATTGATACGCTTTCAACAATCTACAATATTTAAAACGTGAAAATGTCCCTAGCCTTTAACAATGGAAAAATTTATAATGACAAATTTTCCTACGCTTTCAACAATGAACAAATCTTAAAATAAGAAATTTTTATCGCAACAATGAAAAATCGAAGTTTAAGTCTTTCATTTCCAATTGTTATTATGACAAATGTTTTTATAATTATATTAAAAGTTATCTATAATGACGACTTTCCCGCACTTTCAACAATGGAAAAAATTCCATTGACAAATATTGATACTCTCTCAACAATAGACAATAGTTAAAACATAAAAATGTCCCTATCCTTTAACAATGGAAAAATTTATAGTTAAAATTTTTCCCACGTTTTCAACAATGAAGAAATCTGAAAATAAGAAATTTTTCCCGCAACAATGAAAATTCGACTTTAATTCTTCCTTTTTCAATTGTTATTATGACAATTTTTTTTATAATTATATTAGATTTTAACTATAATAACAACATTCCCGCACTCCTAACAATGGAAAAAATTCCATTGACAAATATTGATACGCTTTCAACAATGGACAGTATGTAAAACGTGAAAATGTCCCTATCTTTTAATAATGGAAAAATTTATAGTGACAAATTTTCTCACGCTTTCAAAAATGAAGAAATCTTAAAATAAAAAAAATTTCATGTAACAATGAAAAATTCCACTTTAAGTCTTCCTTTTCCAATTGTTATTATGACAAATTTATTTATAATTATATTTGAAGTTATCAATAATGACAACATTCCCGCGCTTCCAACAATACAAAAAATTCCATTGACAAATATTGATACGCTTTGAACAATTTACAATATTTCAAAAGTGAAAATGTCCCTAGCCTTTAACAATGGAAAAATTTATAAAGACAAATTTTCCCACGCTTTCAACAATGAAGAAATCTTAAAATAAGAAATTTTTCCCGCAACAATGAAAAATTAGTCTTTAAGTCTTCCTCTTTCAATTGTTATTATGGAAAATGTATTTATAATAATATTAGAAGTTATCTATAATGGCAACTTTCTCGCGCTTATAACAATGAAAAAGTTTCATTGACAAATATTGATACGCTTTCAAAAATGGACAATATTTAAAACATAAAAATGTCCCTATCCTTTAACAATGGAAAAATTTATAGTTGAAAATTTCCCCACGCTTTCAACAATGAAGAAATCTGAAAATAAGAAAATTTTCCCGCAACAAAGAAAAATTCGACATTAAGTCTTCCTTTTTCAATGGTTATTATGACAAATTTATTTATAATTATATTAGAATTTAACTATAATTGCAACTTTCCCGCTCTTCCAACAATGGAAAAATTTTCATTGACAAATATTCATACTCTTTCAACAATGGACAATCATTAAAACGTGAAAATGTCCCTATCCTTAAACAATGAAAAAATCTATAGTAATGGAACGCTGTGATAGCCATTTAAAAATTTCAAATTCAAAAAGATGTTCAAAAAAATTAGAAATCCTAAAAGTTTTTTTCGTTAAATGTTCGGATTTGATCAGGAGAATCCGGAACAATTTTTGTTTTGCCTGTATCTTAAAAAGTGGCTGAGATATAGCGGTTTGAAATTTTAGGGTGGCTGACATCTTCAAACAAGAAAAACCATAAATGAAACCAACTTAGCTGTAGAGGACAAATTTGGCGATATTCTCATTCAAATTCAATGTTGACGAGAACTGGGATTGAATCTTCTTTAATTAGGTTCCACGCATTTTACCTTCGTGTTTTCCAGTAAAATTAGCTAAAATCGTAAAATCAAGAAATAGGGAGGCTATCTGTTCCTGTCGGTTCAGGCCAGAAGGACTTTTCGTCGTTTCGTATACATCAGTTGATCGCATCCCGGTAACACGGCGATTTGCAAGAAGCTGACGTACAACAGAATGACGAAAAATATTGATTTTATTGGCGATGTGATGGCGAATTTTGAAGTATTAACATGACTGAGATAGAAGAAAGTTTTGGGATTGGCACATCCAACTAGTTATGAAAAATGTATTTATAAACATATTAGAAGTTATCTATAATTACAACTATCCCGCGCTTCCAACAATGGAAAAAATTCCATAGAAAAATATTGATACGCTTTCAACAATGACAATATTTAAAACGTGAAAATGTCCCTATCTTTTAACAATGGATAAATTATAGTGACAAATTTTCCCACGCTTTCAGCAATGAAGAAATATTAAAATAAGAAATTTTTCCCGCAACAATGAAAAATTATTCTTTAAGTCTTCCTTTTTCAATTGTTATTATGACAATTTTATTTATAAATCTATTAGAATTTAACTATAATGACAACTTTCCCGCACTCTCAAGAATGGAAAAATTTCCAATGACAAATATTGATATGCTTTCATCAATGGACAATATTTAAAACGTGAAAATGTCCCTAGCCTTTAGCAACGGAAAGATTTATAGTGACAAATTTTCCCACGATTTCAATAATTAAGAAATCTTAAAATACGAAATTTTTATCGCAACAATGAAAAATCGAAGTTTAAGTCTTTCTTTTTCAATTGTTATTATGACAAATTTATTTATAATTATATTAAAAGTTATCTATAACGACAACTTTCCCTCGCTTCCAACAATGAAAAAAATTCCATTGAATATTTTTTTGATACGCTCTCAACATAGACAATAGTTAAAACGTAAAAATGTCCCTATCCTTTAACAATGTAAAGATTTATAGTGACAAATTTTCCCAAGTTTTCAACAATGAAGAAATCTTAAAATAAGAATTTTTCTCGCAACAATGAAAATTTAGTCTTTAAGTCTTCCTTTTTCAATTGTTATTATGACAAATTTATTTATAATTATATTAGAAGTTATCTATAATAGGGTGGAACCAAAATAATGGTTAATTTTTTTGTTCGTTTAGAAATTTGCTATAGTCGGCAAAAGTTGCCTTTTGGGGTTAGAATGAAGAATATAAAATTTTGTTGCTGTACTAAAATATTTTCAGGTGCCGCAAAGAGCTTCAAAAATGACTTTTCTATGAAAAAACGATAAAAATTGCCTTTTTTAAAAAAAGGCAATTTTTTTATTATTAACATAATATACATATATTTTGTAAACAGAATCTTCAAAATATGATACTTTTGCATAAAACTTGCACATTCTATGTATTACGAATTTTTAGATGCCATTACAGAAAGAATTATTTTGTAGAATTTAGCGATTTTCACCATATTAATTTTTAGTAATTTTATAGCAACATATTCTTATAGTACTACATTGAAATGAAAGAAATGCAATCTTTAATTATCGTATCTTAGTAAAACAAATCACACTTATTTAGAAAAACTTTCAAAGAGTGAAACCTCTGATTAACGGACACCTATGTGACAAAAAAAATGGTCTGAAAAAATGAGGTGACTGCAGGAAATTGGTTGTTAGTTATAACGAGAGGTTAATGCTCGCTGAGAAATTTTAATTTGGCCGTAAGAGAGGGGTGACCGTATATAAGGGTGTCCGTTAAAAGAGGTTTGACTTTATATTGTTTTTAAAGGCAAAAAGTTATTTTTAAGAAACATTAATTTTTCTCTAATGTCCATAGTAATCACACATGGTCCATAATAATCACACTGACACATTGGATTGTTTTTTTTTTTTCAAATCTTGGCATGATCTTTTGAAAATTTATTTTGGCTTTTTTCAATGCATCTCTTGCAGAAGTGTTGCATACTGGCAAGGAGGACTCGGTAACTAATTCAACAATCCTTTTAACTGCTTGTGTGTGACATAGGGAAAAATTGACTCTCATTATCAGGTTCTTCAGCTTGCTTTATTTACTGATTTAGTTTGTCGTCAGCAATATACATCGTCATAGGAGGTTATGTTACTTTAACATCAGGTCATTGAATCATATCAATATAATCCGTGACATCAAAGTTTATGCAAACAGGAATTAAAAAATTTCTGATACCAACTTCATTTCCAGTCCCTGCTTTTACAATTCGGCGTAATGCAAACTCCTTAATGACTTCTATCACCTGATAGCATACAATGGAGTACATTTTCATGTGCAGCAAAGTATGCATTGCTTTGGCTGATTGGATCAATTACATTTTTAGGAGTGTAATTGAGGTAACGTAAATAGCTGACACGTTTTCACAAGTGCTTCGTCCATAGATAGATGGTTTCAACTTTATGTTAAACCAAACAGTTGCATACACTTTCAAAATGTACTCAGTCAGTATTTGGAGATTTTGTGATGGATATTCTGTTCCCACGTACAAGCGAATTATTCTGTTTGCTAAGGTAAACCATGGTGAATGACAAATTTTTTCTGGTTTCTTCATAGACAAATCAGAAGAGCAACTTCTAACGGAGATCGTGTTACACATTTCTAAGAAATATATTTGGTCCATACTTAAATTATCCTTAAATTTTAGCAATGAAATGTTATTTTCAATAGGTGAAAACTCAGTCACTGGAGGTTCATAACACTTTTCCAGTTGTTTCCTTATTTTCACTCCAAATTCATTTGGATTTTTAGTTTTTCCATCTAGGAAAGAAATTAGATGACGAATGGGTAGTACATTTGCATGAAACAGGCAAATCAAGCACTGCAGTGGCTTTCATAATTCTTTTTCCAGTAAAGCAATCGCACCATTATTCAATCCAGTGTTCGAGGCAGTTCCATCATATCCAATTGCAATAATGTTTAAGTATTGGTTGTTGACATTTAAAAATGTCATTATGTTGTCTTTTATACCTTTTCCAGAGCCAGAAATCGGTTTTACGTGTCTTGAAATTTTCTATCCAAGTAGAACAAGTGATATATGCTCTTCGATAACAGTTATTTTGTAATACTTAGTTCCTTTCTTCTCTTGCACAATAGTTTTGTCTTTTCTTACATAAAAAAAAAAAAACAATTACTTTCTGTAACTAGTTTTACAATTTCTTCTACATACCTTTTTCGGTTCTTTATTTGTTCTCATCTAATTTTCATTCTGTCAATACATTTCTGTCATACTTCTTTCTTCATCACTAATCAGACCAATATCCTGCAGAGTGGCGCTTGGAATTGTTGCAGCAATTTTGCATGATACTCAAGTTCGATCGCAAGTAGAAGCCACAAATCGCAGTTTCATGCGCATTTGACTATGTTTTTGATTACTTTAGGTTTCAGAGACACTGGACGTAGAGGCAATAAAAAAATTGGGATAGTATAGTGTTCTCTTCTGAACTTTGTTCTGTTTCTGCCTCATTATATACTATTTATGTTTCATTATTTTTGTAATTAAAATGTATTACGCAGTAAGTTTAACACGTTTACTGATTAAAAAGATTTAAAACTGATATTAAAACAGATTTAAAAGTTAACTTATGAAAACTATAGTCTATTGAAAAAAAATTAAACATACTTGCGAAATTTGTCAAAATTTTAATAAAAACCTAAAGTTTGCCCTTCTTGCGGCACCACTAAACATAATCCAATTAGGCTGATATTTAATTTCCGTCTTTATTTTGATCAAAAGCAACTTTTAAAAACTATAACATATTGAAATTATTATTATTATTATTATTATTTACATAACTGCGAAAATTGTCAAAATTTTAATAAAAACCTAAAGTTTACCCTTCTTGCGGCACCTGAAAACATACTCCAATTACGCTAATATTTAATTTCCGTCTTTATTTTGATCAAAGGTAACTTTTGAAAACTATAGCATTTTGAAATTTAAAAAAAAAAGTTTTTTCGTTCCACCCTAATCTATAATGGCAACTTTCTCGCGCTTCCATCAATAGAAAAAATTCCATTGACAAAAATTCATACCCTTTCAACAATGGACAATCATTAAAACGTGAAAAGTTCCCTATCCTTTAACAATGGAGAAATTTATAGTGACAAATTTTCCCAGGTTTTCAACAATGAAAAAATCTTAAAGTAAGAAATTTTTCCCACAACAATGAAAAATTCCACTTTAAGTCTTCCTTTTTCAATTGTTATTATGACAAATTTATTTATAATTATATTAGAAAATAACTATAATGGCAACCAGTGCCGTAACTAGGCAGGTGCAACAGGTGCAGTCGCACAGGGCCCATCTGAAAGGGGGGGGGGGAAATGATGTGCATAAGAAATTATATTTTTTAATTGAAAAAGAAATTTCTGCCTTTCTACTGCGCGATTTGACGGTTAAGTTTTGTGTTATTTAGATCCTAGATGTCTCTGCTTATCAACATGAACATTCGAATTAATATAGAACTGATATTTTCAACTTACCTACGTATCTGCCAAACTTATGCTAGGTTATTGTTTGAATACAGTAACGTATACTTGTGTTTTCGATTATGTTTTTACCAAATGCCGGATTTTTTTCCGTTTTATTTTAACTTCCTAAACCATTTGAAATATGTAAGATACAGTCTTAAAATTAGTACCTTTACGTCTCAAATTCTGCAATTAGTTTGAAAAAATATCGTTGTTAGCCTTTTGAAAAATTTTTGCAAAAGAGAGTCGTTTTCGCAGTAAACATTTCCCATAATATGCCAACGTTCCACACTCCCCCCCTCCCAGGTCGCAATTTTAGGGGCACCGATAAGCAAAAAATATGCCTTAATGCCGATACTTTCTTCTAATCGTCAGTGCAATCGGTTTTCAAAAATAGAAAAATTTTAACTCTTCTAAAAAATTCACGACCGCAGGTCACTTTACCTCTCGGAAGCGATATTTTTTCTACATTAAAAGTAAATAAACGTCCCTATTTCGACACAATCTTTTTACAGCATCTCGGCAGACTCGATTTACAGCTACTACAAAAATTTTGAAACATTCGGGAGATCACAAATATTTTTAAAAAAAATTAGTAAAATCTAAGAAAAAATCGACGAAAAAAGTGGGATATTTCGCTGGATTTGGCTTACGTTTTCACTATTAAATATGCATATTGTTTCATAAAATGGTTAAGGGAACATCGTATTTTTAATTCCTAAAAATTTCGAAAAAATTGAACGATAACCACTGAAGAAAAAAAAATCTAAATTACAGGACAACCCCCCCCCCCCCTTCCCCTTCTTTTATCGGCAGACTTCAAAATTAAGCATTGATTCCGAAAATCAAAATACGCAAAAAAAAAAAAAAAAAAAAAAAAAAAAAAAAATCCTAAGCAACATGTACGTTGAATTCGTTTTATGATTGGAGGCATCTTCATCCGGTTATTCCCCGACACCAAAAATTCTCCGGAACATCGAATTTCGTATGTGAAATGGAAAGTAATGGAAAAGAATATAAAATCAGGAAATGCACTTGATGATTATGTAATTAATTCCATTAACAAGGAAAAAATGATATGACGTGAAATATTGAAAATAATATTGGATGCTATTCTATTCTGTGCCAAATATAATTTTGCTCTTAAAGGTTCAAATGAAATTATTGGAGATCCAAACTGTGGCATTTTTTAAAAATTGATTGAATTTGCTAGCCATTATAATACTACTTTAAAGGAACATATTGAAAAACATAAAAAGGGTTCAGTGTCTTATTTCTCACGCACTATTCAAAATGAAATAATAAAATTAGTTGGGGACAAAACTAGAAATGAAATCATCTGCAGAATTAAGAAAGCAAAGTACTACACAATTTTATTCGACTGCACTCCTGATGTTTCAAGAAAAGAGCAAATGAGTCAGATTATAAGATATGTCCATGTTGACTGTAAAGGGAAGGTATAGATTGAAGAAAGCTTCATAAACTTTATTCAATCTCATGAAAAAACGGGAGAAGGTTTATCATCTGAAATTTTGAATAAACTAAATGTTGATAAATTAGACATTCAGGATTGCAAAGGGCAAGGATTTGACAACGGTACCAATATGGCTGGCAAGTATAAGGGAGTAAGAGCACGTATTTTGGAAATTAATGATTTAGCAATATTTGTACCTTGTGCAGCTCATAATCTAAATTTAGCCAATGCCCACGGTGCATCTACAACTCCAGAAATGATTGCATTTTTTTGTACTGTGCAGAGGTTGTTTAATTTTTTCTCGTCCTCAACAATTCGTTGGGAAACATTAAGAAGTGCTTAAAAATATCACTTAAAAGTTTTTCTGATACAAGATGGTCATCAAAGGCCAGAGCAATAAAAGCGCTGTATTTACAATTACCTGAAGTAAAGGAAGGACTTCCAATGATTACAAACGATTTTTCGAATCCGGAAGCTGTATCGAGTTGACAAAGTTTGATTCTGCAAATTAATTTTAGGTTTATCTGTACACTTTCTATATGGAATAAAATTCTACAATGCATCGATCGAACAAACAAAGCATTACAACAGAAAGATTTGTCAATAGATATTGGAAAAAAACTAATTGCTGCTTTACATAATACATTACAAGGGCTTGGAGATACAGGTTTTGAACAAAATATCCAGGAAGCACAAAGTTTGGCGGAAAAAATGGATATAGAGAAGGAATTTCTTAATAAAAGGAAAAGAAGAGTGAAGAAAATGGAAATAGATGAAACATCAGATGAAGGAAGTAAATTAACAGCTGAAGAGTTATTTAAAATACAAATGCACAGTGTTCTTGACACTCTGTTGTCTCAGATAGATTTGCGTTATGAAAAAATGAGAACAATCTGTGATTATTTTTGCTTTCTGTATGGCTCGTCTTTACAACATATGAGTGTCGCTGACTTAAAAAAATCGGCTGCAGATCTCGCTATTAAGTACAGCAAAGATTTAAAAAAGTACGATTTCACATGTGAAATTGAAAGATTTAAGTTTTAAGTAACGGCTCTAATACAAAACATACATACTGCATCTCCGCTTGATATTCTACAGACTCTTCATGATTTTGGTTTAATTGAATCTTACCCAAATATCAGTGTCGCCCTTCGAATATTTTTAACTCTTCCCATTTCTATTGCTTCGTGCGAGCGAAGTTTTAGCAAGCTGAAATTAATAAAAAATTATTCACCATCAACTATCGGACAAGAACGTTTATCCAATCTGTCTATTATTTCAATAGAATACAATATGGTTAAAAATATTAATTATGATGATGTTATTAACGAATTTGCCGAAATGAAAGCCAGAAAAGTGCAATTAAAATAAAACAATAAAAAATTTTATTGTGACGTATTTTTTTTTTCATTTTTCCAAACCTAATTAATTAAGGAGCCCAAATACGAATTCTTGCACAGGGCCCAGGAATGGCTAGTTACTGCTCTGATGGCAACATTCCCGCACTCGCAACGATTGAAAAATCTCCATTGACAACTATTGATACGCTTTGAACAATCTACAATATTTAAAACGTGAACATGTCCATAGCCTTTAAAAACGGAAAAAATTATAGTGACAAGTTTTCCCACACTTTCAACAATGAAGAAATCTTAAAATACGAAATTTTTATCGCAACAATGAAAAATCGAAGTTTAAGTCTTTCTTTTTCAATTGTTATTATGACAAATTTATTTATAATTTTATTAGAATTTAACTATAATGGCAACTTTCCCGCTCTTCCAACAATGGAAAAATCTTCATTGACAAATATTCATACTCATTCAACAATGGACAATCATTAAAACATGAAATTTTCCCTATCCTTTAACAATGGAAAATTTATAGTGACAAATTTTCCCACGCTTACAAAAATGAAGAAATCTTAAAATAAGAAATTTTTCCCGAAACAATGAAAAATTCGACTTTAAGTCATCCTTTTTCAATTGTTATTACTTTCTTCTATCAATAATAGAAGAAAGTATTGTATACGAAATTTTTTTCGACTTCCGGTTTTCGACGGATTTACACGTTTCACGGGTCAGAGATTCCGAAAAACATGTTTTTACAAAATGTCTGTCTGTACGTCTGTCCGCCTGTCCGTCTTTCCGTCTGTGTGTCTTCATTGTATCATCGAAAAGTGTTGAAGTTATGCTTCAAATTGAACCTCATTATTTTTTATGTTTTTGACTATAGCAAGCAGGTTCTATTAGAATTTGGGGATATTTCAACGAAAAGTGGCGCTGTGATCGATATTTTTGTTCCATTTTCAATATTGTATCAATAAAAAGTGTATGATGTTATGTTTCAAATTGAACCACATTTTTTTTCTATGTTTTTGGCTATGGCAAGCAGGTTCTATTAGAAATTGTGGATATTTCGACGAAAGGGGACACTGTGATAGCCATTTAAATATGTCAAATTCAAAAAGATGTGCAAAAAAATTAGAAATCCTAAATTCCATTGACAAATATTGTTACGCTCTCAACATAGACAATAGTTAAAACGTAAAAATGTCCCTTAACAATGGAAAAATTTATAGTGAAAAATTTTCCCACGCTTTCAACAATGAAGAAATTTGAAAATAAGAAACTTTTCCCGCAACAAAGAAAAATTCGACTTTAAGTCTTCCATTTTCAATTGTTATTATGACAAATTTATTTATAATTATATTAGAAATTATCTATAATGGGAACTTTCCCGCGCTTCCAATAATGAAATAATTTCATTGAGAAATATTGATAAGCTTTCAACAATGGACAATAATTAAAACGTAAAAATGTTCTTATGCTTTCGCAATGAAGAAATTTATAGTGACAAATTTTTCCGCTCTTTCAACAATGAAGAAATCTTAAAATAAGTACATTTTTCCGCAACAATGAAAAATTCGACTTTAAGTAATCCTTTTTCAATTGTTATTACTTTCTTCTATCTATAATAGAAGAAAATATAGTAATCGAAATTTTTTTCGACTTCCGGTTTTGACGGATTTATACGTTTCAGGGGTCAGAGATTCCGAAAAACAAGTTTTTACAAAATGTCTGTCTGTACGTCTGTCCGTCTTTCCGTCTGTGTGTCTTCATTGTAACATCCAAAAGTGTTGAAGTTATGCTTCAAATTGAACCTCACTTTTTTTATGTTTTTGGCTATGGCAAGCAGGTTCTGTCACAATTTGGGGATATTTCGACGAAAAGGGGCGTTGTGATCGATATTTTTGTTCAATTTTCAATATTACCATCTAAATTTGTATAAAGTTATGCTTCAAATTGAACCACATTTTTTCCTATGTTTTTGGCTATGGCAAGCATGATCTATTAGAATTTGGGGGTATTTCAACGAAAGGGGACGTTGGGATAGCCATTTAAAAATGTAAAAATCAAAAAGATGTGCAAAAAAATTAGAAATCCTAAAAGTTTTTTTTCGTTAAATGTTCGGCTTTGATCCGGAGAATCCGGAACAATTTTTTTTTGCCTCTATCTTAAAAAGTATCTGAGATATAGCGGTTTGACATTTTAGGGTGGCTGACATCTTTAAACAAGAAAAACCATAAATGAAGCCAACTTGGCTGTAGAGGACATATTTGGCGATATTCTCATTCAAATTCAATGTTGACGAGAACTGAGATTGAATCTTCTTTAATTAGGTTCCACGCATTTTACCTTCGTGTTTTCCAGTAAAATTAGCTAAAATCGAAAAATCAAGAAATAGGGAGGCTATCTGTTCCTGTCGGTTCAGGCCAGAAGGACTTTTCTTAGTTTCGTATACATCAGTTGATCGCATCCCGGTAACACGGTGATTCGCAAGAAACTGACGTACAACAGAATGACGAATGCTATTGATTTTATTGGCTATGTGATAGCGAATTTTGAAGTATTATCAGGACTGAGATAGAAGAAAGTTTTGGGATTGGCACATCCGACTAGTTATGAAAAATGTATTTATAAACATATTAGAAGTTATCTATAATGTCAACTTTCCCGCGCTTCCAACAATGGAAAAAATTCCATAGAAAAATATTGATACGCTTTCAACAATGACAATATTTAAAACGTGAAAATGTCCCTATCTTTTAACAATGGATAATTTATAGTGACAAATTTTCCCACGCTTTCAACAATGAAGAAATATTAAAATAAGAAATTTTTCCCGCAACAATGAAAAATTATTCTTTAAGTCTTCCTTTTTCAATTGATAATATGACAAATTTATTTATAAATCTATTAGAATTTAACTATAATGACAACTTTCCCGCACTCCCAAGAATGGAAAAATTTCCAATGACAAATATTGATACGCTTTCAACAATGGACAATATTTAAAACGTGAGAATTCCCTATTCTTTAACAATGGAAATATTAATAGTGACAAATTTTCCCACGTTTTCAACAATGAAGAAATCTTAAAATAAGAATTTTTCTCGCAAAAATGAAAAATTAGTCTTTCAGTTTTCCTTTTTCAATTGTTATTATGACAAATTTATTTATAATTATATTAGAAGTTATCTATAATGACAACTTTCCCTCGCTTCCAACAATAGAAAAAATTCCATTGACAAATATTGGTAAGCTTTCAACAATGGACAATAATTAAAACGTAAAAATGTTCCTATGCTTTAACAATGGAGAAATTTATAGTGATAAATTTTCCCACGCTTTCAACAATGAAGAAATCTTAAAATATGAAATATTTTTCGTGACAATGAAAAATTCGACTTTAAGTCTTACTATTTCAATTCTTATTATAAAAAATTTATTTATAATTATATTAGAAGTTATCTATAATGACAACTTTCCCTAGCTTCCAAAAATAGAAAAAATTCTATTGACAAATATTGATACGCTTTCAACAATGGACAATAGTTAAAACGTAAAAATGTTCCTATGCTTTAACAATGGAGAAATTTTTAATGACAAATTTTCCCACGCTTTCAACAATTAAGAAATCTTAAAATATGAAATTTTTTTCGTGACAATGAAAAATTTGAATTTAAGTCTTCATTTTTCAATTGTTATTATGACAAATTTATTTATAATTATATTTGAAGTTATTTATAATGACAACATTCCCGCGCTTCCAACAATACAAAAAATTCCATTGACAAATATTGATACTCTTTCAACACTGGACAATAGTTAAAACGTAAAAATGTCCCAATCTCTTAACAATGGAAAAATTGATAGTGACAAATTTTCCCACGTTTTCAACAATGAAGTATATTGTCCCTATCGTTGTTAAAGGATAGGGACATTTTTATGTTTTAAATATTGTCCATTTTTGAAAGCGTATCAATATTTGTCAATGAAACTTTTTCATTGTTATAAGCGCGAGAAAGTTGCCATTATAGATAACTTCTAATATTATTATAAATACATTTTTCATAATGACAATTGAAAAAGGAAGACTTAAAGACTAATTTTTCATTGTTGCGGGAAAAATTTCTTATTTTAAGATTTCTTCATTGTTGAAAGCGTGGTAAAATTTGTCACTATTAATTTTTCCATTGTTAAAAGATAGGGACATTTTTACGTTTTAACTATTGTCCATTATTAATAGTATCCTTAAACAATGAAAAAATCTATGGTAATGGAACGCTGTGATAGCCATTTAAAAATTTCAAATTCAAAAAGATGTGCAAAAAAATTAGAAATCCTAAAAGGTTTTTTCGTTTAATGTTCGGATTTGATCAGCAGAATCCGGAACAATATTGTTTTGCCTGTATCTTAAAAAGTGGCTGAGATATAACGGTTTGAAATTTTAGGGTGGCTGACATCTTCAAACAAGAAAAACCATAAATGAAACCAACTTAGCTGTAGAGGACTAATTTGGCGATATTCTCATTCAAATTCAATGTTGACGAGAACTGGGATTGAATCTTCTTTAATTAGGTTCCACGCATTTTACCTTCGTGTTTTCCAGTAAAATTAGCTAAAATCGTAAAATCAAGAAATAGGGAGGCTATCTGTTCCTGTCGGTTCAGGCCAGAAGGACTTTTCGTAGTTTCGTATACATCAGTTGATCGCATCCCGGTAACACGGCGATTCGCAAGAAGCTGACGTACAACAGAATGACGAAAAATATGGATTTTATTGGCGATGTGATGTCGAATTTTGAAGTATTAACATGACTGAGATAGAAGAAAGTTTTGGGATTGGCACATCCAACTAGTTATGAAAAATGTATTTATAAACATATTAGAAGTTATCTATAATTACAACTTTCCCGCGCTTCCAACAATGGAAAAAATTCCATAGAAAAATATTGATGCGCTTTCAACAATGACAATATTTAAAACGTGAAAATGTCCCTATCTTTTAACAATAGATAATTTATAGTGACAAATTTTCCCACGCTTTCAACAATGAAGAAATATTAAAATAAGAAATTTTTCCCGCAACAATGAAAAATTATTCTTTAAGTCTTCCTTTTTCAATTGTTATTATGACAAATTTATTTATAAATCTATTAGAATTTAACTATAATGACAACTTTCCCGCACTCCCAAGAATGGAAAAATTTCCAATGACAAATATTGATACGCTTTCAACAATGGACAATATTTAAAACGTGAGAATTCCCTATTCTTTAACAATGGAAATATTAATAGTGACAAATTTTCCCACGTTTTCAACAATGAAGAAATCTTAAAATAAGAATTTTTCTCGCAAAAATGAAAAATTAGTCTTTCAGTTTTCCTTTTTCAATTGTTATTATGACAAATTTATTTATAATTATATTAGAAGTTATCTATAATGACAACTTTCCCTCGCTTCCAACAATAGAAAAAATTCCATTGACAAATATTGGTAAGCTTTCAACAATGGACAATAATTAAAACGTAAAAATGTTCCTATGCTTTAACAATGGAGAAATTTATAGTGATAAATTTTCCCACGCTTTCAACAATGAAGAAATCTTAAAATATGAAATATTTTTCGTGACAATGAAAAATTCGACTTTAAGTCTTACTATTTCAATTCTTATTATAAAAAATTTATTTATAATTATATTAGAAGTTATCTATAATGACAACTTTCCCTAGCTTCCAAAAATAGAAAAAATTCTATTGACAAATATTGATACGCTTTCAACAATGGACAATAGTTAAAACGTAAAAATGTTCCTATGCTTTAACAATGGAGAAATTTTTAATGACAAATTTTCCCACGCTTTCAACAATTAAGAAATCTTAAAATATGAAATTTTTTTCGTGACAATGAAAAATTTGAATTTAAGTCTTCATTTTTCAATTGTTATTATGACAAATTTATTTATAATTATATTTGAAGTTATTTATAATGACAACATTCCCGCGCTTCCAACAATACAAAAAATTCCATTGACAAATATTGATACTCTTTCAACACTGGACAATAGTTAAAACGTAAAAATGTCCCAATCTCTTAACAATGGAAAAATTGATAGTGACAAATTTTCCCACGTTTTCAACAATGAAGTATATTGTCCCTATCGTTGTTAAAGGATAGGGACATTTTTATGTTTAAATATTGTCCATTTTTGAAAGCGTATCAATATTTGTCAATGAAACTTTTTCATTGTTATAAGCGCGAGAAAGTTGCCATTATAGATAACTTCTAATATTATTATAAATACATTTTTCATAATGACAATTGAAAAAGGAAGACTTAAAGACTAATTTTTCATTGTTGCGGGAAAAATTTCTTATTTTAAGATTTCTTCATTGTTGAAAGCGTGGTAAAATTTGTCACTATTAATTTTTCCATTGTTAAAAGATAGGGACATTTTTACGTTTTAACTATTGTCCATTATTAATAGTATCCTTAAACAATGAAAAAATCTATGGTAATGGAACGCTGTGATAGCCATTTAAAAATTTCAAATTCAAAAAGATGTGCAAAAAAATTAGAAATCCTAAAAGGTTTTTTCGTTTAATGTTCGGATTTGATCAGCAGAATCCGGAACAATATTGTTTTGCCTGTATCTTAAAAAGTGGCTGAGATATAACGGTTTGAAATTTTAGGGTGGCTGACATCTTCAAACAAGAAAAACCATAAATGAAACCAACTTAGCTGTAGAGGACTAATTTGGCGATATTCTCATTCAAATTCAATGTTGACGAGAACTGGGATTGAATCTTCTTTAATTAGGTTCCACGCATTTTACCTTCGTGTTTTCCAGTAAAATTAGCTAAAATCGTAAAATCAAGAAATAGGGAGGCTATCTGTTCCTGTCGGTTCAGGCCAGAAGGACTTTTCGTAGTTTCGTATACATCAGTTGATCGCATCCCGGTAACACGGCGATTCGCAAGAAGCTGACGTACAACAGAATGACGAAAAATATGGATTTTATTGGCGATGTGATGTCGAATTTTGAAGTATTAACATGACTGAGATAGAAGAAAGTTTTGGGATTGGCACATCCAACTAGTTATGAAAAATGTATTTATAAACATATTAGAAGTTATCTATAATTACAACTTTCCCGCGCTTCCAACAATGGAAAAAATTCCATAGAAAAATATTGATGCGCTTTCAACAATGACAATATTTAAAACGTGAAAATGTCCCTATCTTTTAACAATAGATAATTTATAGTGACAAATTTTCCCACGCTTTCAACAATGAAGAAATATTAAAATAAGAAATTTTTCCCGCAACAATGAAAAATTATTCTTTAAGTCTTCCTTTTTCAATTGTTATTATGACAAATTTATTTATAAATCTATTAGAATTTAACTATAATGACAACTTTCCCGCACTCCCAAGAATGGAAAAATTTCCAATGACAAATATTGATATGCTTTCAACAATGGACAATATTTAAAACGTGAGAATTCCCTATTCTTTAACAATGGAAATATTAATAGTGACAAATTTTCCCACGTTTTCAACAATGAAGAAATCTTAAAATAAGAATTTTTCTCGCAAAAATGAAAAATTAGTCTTTCAGTTTTCCTTTTTCAATTGTTATTATGACAAATTTATTTATAATTATATTAGAAGTTATCTATAATGACAACTTTCCCTCACTTCCAACAATAGAAAAAATTCCATTGACAAATATTGGTAAGCTTTCAACAATGGACAATAATTAAAACGTAAAAATGTTCCTATGCTTTAACAATGGAGAAATTTATAGTGATAAATTTTCCCACGCTTTCAACAATGAAGAAATCTTAAAATATGAAATATTTTTCGTGACAATGAAAAATTCGACTTTAAGTCATACTATTTCAATTCTTATTATAAAAAATTTATTTATAATTATATTAGAAGTTATCTATAATGACAACTTTCCCTAGCTTCCAAAAATAGAAAAAATTCTATTGACAAATATTGATACGCTTTCAACAATGGACCGTAGTTAAAACGTAAAAATGTTCCTATGCTTTAACAATGGAGAAATTTATAATGACAAATTTTCGCACGCTTTCAACAATTAAGAAATCTTAAAATATGAAATTTTTTTCGTGACAATGAAAAATTTGAATTTAAGTCTTCCTTTTTCAATTGTTATTATGACAAATTTATTTATAATTATATTTGAAGTTATTTATAATGACAACATTCCCGCGCTTCCAACAATACAAAAAATTCCATTGACAAATATTGATACTCTTTCAACACTGGACAATAGTTAAAACGTAAAAATGTCCCAATCTCTTAACAATGGAAAAATTGTTAGTGACAAATTTTCCCACGTTTTCAACAATGAAGAAATCTTAAAATAACAATTTTTCTCGCAACAATGAAAAATTAGTCTTTAAGTCTTTCTATTTTCAATTGTTATTATGACAAATTTATTTATACTTATAGTAGAAGTTATCTATAATGACAACTCTCCCGCGCTTCCAGCAATAGAAAGAATTCCATTGTCAAATATTGATAAGCTTTCAACAATGGACAATTATTAAACCGTAAAAATGTTCCTATGCTTACAATGGAGAAATTTATAGGGACAAATTTTCCTACGCTTTCAACAATGAAGAAATCTTAAAATAAGAAATTTTTATTGCAACAATGAACAATTAGTCTTTAAGTATTACTTTTTCAATTGTTATTATGACAAATTTATGTATAATTATATTAGAAAATAACTATAATGGCAACTTTCCCGCACCCCCAACCGTGGAAAAATATCCATTGACAAATATTGATACGCTTTCAACAATCTACAATATTTAAAACGTGAAAATGTCCCTAGTCTTTAACAATGGAAATATTTATAGTGACAAATTTTCCCATGCTTTCAACAATGAAGAAATCTTAAAATATGAAATTTTTTTCGTGACAACGAAAAATTCGAATTTAAGTCTTCCTTTTCTAATTGTTATTATGACAAATTTATTTATAATTATATTTGAAGTTATCCATAATGACAACATTCCCGCGCTTCCAACAATACAAAAAATTCCATAGACAAATATTGATAAGCTTTCAACAATGACAATAGTTAAAACGTGAAAATGTCCCTATCTTTTAACAATTGAAAAATTGATAGTGACAAATTTTCCCACGCTTTCAATAATGAAGAAATGTTAAAATAAGAAATTTTTCCCGCAACAATGAAAAATTAGTCTTTAAGACTTCCTTTTTCAATTGTTATTATGAAAAATGAATTTATAATAATATTAGAAGTTATCTACAATGGCAACTTTCTCGCGCTTATAACAATGAAAAAGTTTCATTGACAAATACTGATACGCTTTTAATAATGGACAATATTTAAAACCTGAGAATGTCCCTAACCTTTAACAATGTAAAAATTTATAGTGACAAATTTTCCCACGTTTTCAACAATGAAGAAATCTTAAAATAACAATTTTTCTCGCAACAATGAAAAATTAGTCTTTAAGTCTTCTTTTTTCAATTGTTATTATGACAAATTTATGTATAATTATATTAGAAAATTACTATAATGGCAACTTTCCTGCACTCACAACCGTGGAAAAATATCCATTGACAAATATTGATACGCTTTCAACAATCTACAATATTTAAAACGTGAAAATGTCCCTAGCCTTTAACAATGGAAAAATTTATAATGACAAATTTTCCTACGCTTTCAACAATGAACAAATCTTAAAATAAGAAATTTTTATCGCAACAATGAAAAATCGAAGTTTAACTCTTTCATTTCCAATTGTTATTATGACAAATGTTTTTATAATTATATTAAAAGTTATCTATAATGACGACTTTCCCGCACTTTCAACAATGGAAAAAATTCCATTGACAAATATTGATACTCTCTCAACAATAGACAATAGTTAAAACATAAAAATGTCCCTATCCTTTAACAATGGAAAAATTTATAGTTAAAATTTTTCCCACGTTTTCAACAATGAAGAAATCTGAAAATAAGAAATTTTTCCCGCAACAATGAAAATTCGACTTTAATTCTTCCTTTTTCAATTGTTATTATGACAATTTTTTTTATAATTATATTAGATTTTAAATATAATAACAACATTCCCGCACTCCTAACAATGGAAAAAATTCCATTGACAAATATTGATACGCTTTCAACAATGGACAGTATGTAAAACGTGAAAATGTCCCTATCCTTTAATAATGGAAAAATTTATAGTGACAAATTTTCTCACGCTTTCAAAAATGAAGAAATCTTAAAATAAAAAAAATTTCATGTAACAATGAAAAATTCCACTTTAAGTCTTCCTTTTCCAATTGTTATTATGACAAATTTATTTATAATTATATTTGAAGTTATCAATAATGACAACATTCCCGCGCTTCCAACAATACAAAAAATTCCATTGACAAACATTGATACGCTTTGAACAATCTACAATATTTCAAACGTGAAAATGTCCCTAGCCTTTAACTATGGAAAAATTTATAAAGACAAATTTTCCCACGCTTTCAACAATGAAGAAATCTTAAAATAAGAAATTTTTCCCGCAACAATGAAAAATTAGTCTTTAAGTCTTCCTCTTTCAATTGTTATTATGGAAAATGTATTTATAATAATATTAGAAGTTATCTATAATGGCAACTTTCTCGCGCTTATAAAAATGAAAAAGTTTCATTGACAAATATTGATACGCTTTCAAAAATGGACAATATTTAAAACATAAAAATGTCCCTATCCTTTAACAATGGAAAAATTTATAGTTGAAAATTTCCCCACGCTTTCAACAATGAAGAAATCTGAAAATAAGAAAATTTTCCCGCAACAAAGAAAAATTCGACATTAAGTCTTCCTTTTTCAATGGTTATTATGACAAATTTATTTATAATTATATTAGAATTTAACTATAATTGCAACTTTCCCGCTCTTCCAACAATGGAAAAATTTTCATTGACAAATATTCATACTCTTTCAACAATGGACAATCATTAAAACGTGAAAATGTCCCTATCCTTAAACAATGAAAAAATCTATAGTAATGGAACGCTGTGATAGCCATTTAAAAATTTCAAATTCAAAAAGATGTTCAAAAAAATTAGAAATCCTAAAAGTTTTTTTCGTTAAATGTTCGGATTTGATCAGGAGAATCCGGAACAATTTTTGTTTTGCCTGTATCTTAAAAAGTGGCTGAGATATAGCGGTTTGAAATTTTAGGGTGGCTGACATCTTCAAACAAGAAAAACCATAAATGAAACCAACTTAGCTGTAGAGGACAAATTTGGCGATATTCTCATTCAAATTCAATGTTGACGAGAACTGGGATTGAATCTTCTTTAATTAGGTTCCACGCATTTTACCTTCGTGTTTTCCAGTAAAATTAGCTAAAATCGTAAAATCAAGAAATAGGGAGGCTATCTGTTCCTGTCGGTTCAGGCCAGAAGGACTTTTCGTCGTTTCGAATACATCAGTTGATCGCATCCCGGTAACACGGCGATTCGCAAGAAGCTGACGTACAACAGAATGACGAAAAATATTGATTTTATTGGCGATGTGATGGCGAATTTTGAAGTATTAACATGACTGAGATAGAAGAAAGTTTTGGGATTGGCACATCCAACTAGTTATGAAAAACGTATTTATAAACATATTAGAAGTTATCTATAATTACAACTATCCCGCGCTTCCAACAATGGAAAAAATTCCATAGAAAAATATTGATACGCTTTCAACAATGACAATATTTAAAACGTGAAAATGTCCCTATCTTTTAACAATGGATAAATTATAGTGACAAATTTTCCCACGCTTTCAACAATGAAGAAATATTAAAATAAGAAATTTTTCCCGCAACAATGAAAAATTATTCTTTAAGTCTTCCTTTTTCAGTTGTTATTATGACAAATTTATTTATAAATCTATTAGAATTTAACTATAATGACAACTTTCCCGCACTCTCAAGAATGGAAAAATTTCCAATGACAAATATTGATACGCTTTCATCAATGGACAATATTTAAAACGTGAAAATGTCCCTAGCCTTTAGCAACGGAAAGATTTATAGTGACAAATTTTCCCACGATTTCAATAATTAAGAAATCTTAAAATACGAAATTTTTATCGCAACAATGAAAAATCGAAGTTTAAGTCTTTCTTTTTCAATTGTTATTATGACAAATTTATTTATAATTATATTAAAAGTTATCTATAACGACAACTTTCCCTCGCTTCCAACAATGAAAAAAATTCCATTGAATATTTTTTTGATACGCTCTCAACATAGACAATAGTTAAAACGTAAAAATGTCCCTATCCTTTAACAATGTAAAGATTTATAGTGACAAATTTTCCCAAGTTTTCAACAATGAAGAAATCTTAAAATAAGAATTTTTCTCGCAACAATGAAAATTTAGTCTTTAAGTCTTTCTTTTTTAATTGTTATTATGACAAATTTATTTATAATTATATTAAAAGTTATCTATAACGACAACTTTCCCTGGCTTCCAACAATGGAATAAATTCCATTGACAAATATTGATACGCTCTCAACATAGACTATAGTTAAAACGTGAAAATGTCCCTAACCTTTAACAATGGAAAGATTTATAGTGACAAATTTTCCCACGATTTCAACAATGAAGAAATCTTAAAATAAGAAATTTTTATCGCAACAATGAAAAATTCCACTTTACGTCTTCCTATTTCAATTGTTATTATGACAAATTTATTTATAATTATATTAGAAGTTATCTATAATAGGGTGGAACCAAAATAATGGTTAATTTTTTTGTTCGTTTAGAAATTTGCTATAGTCGGCAAAAGTTACCTTTTGATGTTAGAATGAAGAATATAAAATTTTGTTGCGGTACTAAAATATTTTCAGGTGCCGCAAAGAGCTTCAAAAATGACTTTTCTATGAAAAAACGATAAAAATTGCCTTTTTAAAAAAAAGGCAATTTTTTTATTATTAACATAATATACATATATTTTGTAAACAGAATCTTCAAAATATGATACTTTTGCATAAAACTTGCACATTCTATGTATTACGAATTTTTAGATGCCATTACAGAAAGAATTATTTTGTAGAATTTAGCGATTTTCACCATATTAATTTTTAGTAATTTTATAGCAACATATTCTTATAGTACTACATTGAAATGAAAGAAATGCAATCTTTAATTATCGTATCTTAGTAAAACAAATCACACTTATTTAGAAAAACTTTCAAAGAGTGAAACCTCTGATTAACGGACACCTATGTGACAAAAAAAATGGTCTGAAAAAATGAGGTGACTGCAGGAAATTGGTTGTTAGTTATAACGAGAGGTTAATGTTCGCTGAGAAATTTTAATTTGGCCGTAAGAGAGGGGTGACCGTATATAAGGGTGTCCGTTAAAAGAGGTTTGACTTTATATTGTTTTTAAAGGCAAAAAGTTATTTTTAAGAAACATTAATTTTTCTCTAATGTCCATAGTAATCACACATGGTCCATAATAATCACACTGACACATTGGATTGTTTTTTTTTTTTTTTTCAAATCTTGGCATGATCTTTTGAAAATTTATTTTGGCTTTTTTCAATGCATCTCTTGCAGAAGTGTTGCATACTGGCAAGGAGGACTCGGTAACTAATTCAACAATCCTTTTAACTGCTTGTGTGTGACATAGGGAAAAATTGACTCTCATTATCAGGTTCTTCAGCTTGCTTTATTTACTGATTTAGTTTGTCGTCAGCAATATACATCGTCATAGGAGGTTATGTTACTTTAACATCAGGTCATTGAATCATATCTATATAATCCGTGACATCAAAGTTTATGCATACAGGAATTAAAAAATTTCTGATACCAACTTCATTTCCAGTCCCTGCTTTTACAATTCGGCGTAATGCAAACTCCTTAATGACTTCTATCACCTGATAGCATACAATGGAGTACATTTTCATGTGCAGCAAAGTATGCATTGCTTTGGCTGATTGGATCAATTACATTTTTAGGAGTGTAATTGAGGTAACGTAAATAGCTGACACGTTTTCACAAGTGCTTCGTCCATAGATAGATGGTTTCAACTTTATGTTAAACCAAACAGTTGCATACACTTTCAAAATGTACTCAGTCAGTATTTGGAGATTTTGTGATGGATATTCTGTTCCCACGTACAAGCGAATTATTCTGTTTGCTAAGGTAAACCATGGTGAATGACAAATTTTTTCTGGTTTCTTCATAGACAAATCAGAAGAGCAACTTCTAACGGAGATCGTGTTACACATTTCTAAGAAATATATTTGGTCCATACTTAAATTATCCTTAAATTTTAGCAATGAAATGTTATTTTCAATAGGTGAAAACTCAGTCACTGGAGGTTCATAACACTTTTCCAGTTGTTTCCTTATTTTCACTCCAAATTCATTTGGATTTTTAGTTTTTCCATCTAGGAAAGAAATTAGATGACGAATGGGTAGTACATTTGCATGAAACAGGCAAATCAAGCACTGCAGTGGCTTTCATAATTCTTTTTCCAGTAAAGCAATCGCACCATTATTCAATCCAGTGTTCGAGGCAGTTCCATCATATCCAATTGCAATAATGTTTAAGTATTGGTTGTTGACATTTAAAAATGTCATTATGTTGTCTTTTATACCTTTTCCAGAGCCAGAAATCGGTTTTACGTGTCTTGAAATTTTCTATCCAAGTAGAACAAGTGATATATGCTCTTCGATAACAGTTATTTTGTAATACTTAGTTCCTTTCTTCTCTTGCACAATAGTTTTGTCTTTTCTTACATAAAAAAAAACAATTACTTTCTGTAACTAGTTTTACAATTTCTTCTACATACCTTTTTCGGTTCTTTATTTGTTCTCATCTAATTTTCATTCTGTCAATACATTTCTGTCATACTTCTTTCTTCATCACTAATCAGACCAATATCCTGCAGAGTGGCGCTTGGAATTGTTGCAGCAATTTTGCATGATACTCAAGTTCGATCGCAAGTAGAAGCCACAAATCGCAGTTTCATGCGCATTTGACTATGTTTTTGATTACTTTAGGTTTCAGAGACACTGGACGTAGAGGCAATAAAAAAATTGGGATAGTATAGTGTTCTCTTCTGAACTTTGTTCTGTTTCTGCCTCATTATATACTATTTATGTTTCATTATTTTTGTAATTAAAATGTATTACGCAGTAAGTTTAACACGTTTACTGATTAAAAAGATTTAAAACTGATATTAAAACAGATTTAAAAGTTAACTTATGAAAACTATAGTCTATTGAAAAAAAATTAAACATACTTGCGAAATTTGTCA
Source organism: Maratus michaelseni (assembly GCA_963931845.1). NCBI lineage: Eukaryota > Metazoa > Arthropoda > Arachnida > Araneae > Salticidae > Maratus > Maratus michaelseni. The sequence goes on along the minus strand of OZ007587.1, from coordinate 215,435,568 downwards.
AAATTTTAATAAAAACCTAAAGTTTGCCCTTCTTGCGGCACCACTAAACATAATCCAATTAGGCTGATATTTAATTTCCGTCTTTATTTTGATCAAAAGCAACTTTTAAAAACTATAACATATTGAAATTATTATTATTTTTTTTTTTTACATAACTGCGAAAATTGTCAAAATTTTAATAAAAACCTAAAGTTTACCCTTCTTGCGGCACCTGAAAACATACTCCAATTACGCTAATATTTAATTTCCGTCTTTATTTTGATCAAAGGTAACTTTTGAAAACTATAGCATTTTGAAATTTAAAAAAAAAGTTTTTTCGTTCCACCCTAATCTATAATGGCAACTTTCTCGCGCTTCCATCAATAGAAAAAATTCCATTGACAAAAATTCATATCCTTTCAACAATGGACAATCATTAAAACGTGAAAAGGTCCCTATCCTTTAACAATGGAGAAATTTATAGTGACAAATTTTCCCAGGTTTTCAACAATGAAAAAATCTTAAAGTAAGAAATTTTTCCCACAACAATGAAAAATTCCACTTTAAGTCTTCCTTTTTCAATTGTTATTATGACAAATTTATTTATAATTATATTAGAAAATAACTATAATGGCAACCAGTGCCGTAACTAGGCAGGTGCAACAGGTGCAGTCGCACAGGGCCCATCTGAAAGGGGGGGGAAATGATGTGCATAAGAAATTATATTTTTTAATTGAAAAAGAAATTTCTGCCTTTCTACTGCGCGATTTGACGGTTAAGTTTTGTGTTATTTAGATCCTAGATGTCTCTGCTTATCAACATGAACATTCGAATTAATATAGAACTGATATTTTCAACTTACCTACGTATCTGCCAAACTTATGCTAGGTTATTGTTTGAATACAGTAACGTATACTTGTGTTTTCGATTATGTTTTTACCAAATGCCGGATTTTTTTCCGTTTTATTTTAACTTCCTAAACCATTTGAAATATGTAAGATACAGTCTTAAAATTAGTACCTTTACGTCTCAAATTCTGCAATTAGTTTGAAAAAATATCGTTGTTAGCCTTTTGAAAAATTTTTGCAAAAGAGAGTCGTTTTCGCAGTAAACATTTCCCATAATATGCCAACGTTCCACACTCCCCCCCTCCCAGGTCGCAATTTTAGGGGCACCGATAAGCAAAAAATATGCCTTAATGCCGATACTTTCTTCTAATCGTCAGTGCAATCGGTTTTCAAAAATAGAAAAATTTTAACTCTTTTAAAAAATTCACGACCGCAGGTCACTTTACCTCTCGGAAGCGATATTTTTTCTACATTAAAAGTAAATAAACGTCCCTATTTCGACACAATCTTTTTACGGCATCTCGGCAGACTCGATTTACAGCTACTACAAAAATTTTGAAACATTCCGGAGATCACAAATATTTTTAAAAAAAATTAGTAAAATCTAAGAAAAAATCGACGAAAAAAGTGGGATATTTCGCTGGATTTGGCTTACGTTTTCAGTATTAAATATGCATATTGTTTCATAAAATGGTTAAGGGAACATCGTATTTTTAATTCCTAAAAATTTCGAAAAAATTGAACGATAACCACTGAAGAGAAAAAAATCTAAATTACAGGACAACCCCCCCCCCCTTCCCCTTCTTTTATCGGCAGACTTCAAAATTAAGCATTGATTCCGAAAATCAAAATACGCAAAAAAAAAAAAAAAAAAAAAAAAAAAAATCCTAAGCAACATGTACGTTGAATTCGTTTTATGATTGGAGGCATCTTCATCCGGTTATTCCCCGACACCAAAAATTCTCCGGAACATCGAATTTCGTATGTGAAATGGAAAGTAATGGAAAAGAATATAAAATCAGGAAATGCACTTGATGATTATGTAATTAATTCCATTAACAAGGAAAAAATGATATGACGTGAAATATTGAAAATAATATTGGATGCTATTCTATTCTGTGCCAAATATAATTTTGCTCTTAAAGGTTCAAATGAAATTATTGGAGATCCAAACTGTGGCATTTTTTAAAAATTGATTGAATTTGCTAGCCATTATAATACTACTTTAAAGGAACATATTGAAAAACATAAAAAGGGTTCAGTGTCTTATTTCTCACGCACTATTCAAAATGAAATAATAAAATTAGTTGGGGACAAAACTAGAAATGAAATCATCTGCAGAATTAAGAAAGCAAAGTACTACACAATTTTATTCGACTGCACTCCTGATGTTTCAAGAAAAGAGCAAATGAGTCAGATTATAAGATATGTCCATGTTGACTGTAAAGGGAAGGTATAGATTGAAGAAAGCTTCATAAACTTTATTCAATCTCATGAAAAAACGGGAGAAGGTTTATCATCTGAAATTTTGAATAAACTAAATGTTGATAAATTAGACATTCAGGATTGCAAAGGGCAAGGATTTGACAACGGTACCAATATGGCTGGCAAGTATAAGGGAGTAAGAGCACGTATTTTGGAAATTAATGATTTAGCAATATTTGTACCTTGTGCAGCTCATAATCTAAATTTAGCCAATGCCCACGGTGCATCTACAACTCCAGAAATGATTGCATTTTTTTGTACTGTGCAGAGGTTGTTTAATTTTTTCTCGTCCTCAACAATTCGTTGGGAAACATTAAGAAGTGCTTAAAAATATCACTTAAAAGTTTTTCTGATACAAGATGGTCATCAAAGGCCAGAGCAATAAAAGCGCTGTATTTACAATTACCTGAAGTAAAGGAAGGACTTCCAATGATTACAAACGATTTTTCGAATCCGGAAGCTGTATCGAGTTGACAAAGTTTGATTCTGCAAATTAATTTTAGGTTTATCTGTACACTTTCTATATGGAATAAAATTCTACAATGCATCGATCGAACAAACAAAGCATTACAACAGAAAGATTTGTCAATAGATATTGGAACAAAACTAATTGCTGCTTTACATAATACATTACAAGGACTTGGAGATACAGGTTTTGAACAAAATATCCAGGAAGCACAAAGTTTGGCGGAAAAAATGGATATAGAGAAGGAATTTCTTAATAAAAGGAAAAGAAGAGTGAAGAAAATGGAAATAGATGAAACATCAGATGAAGGAAGTAAATTAACAGCTGAAGAGTTATTTAAAATACAAATGTACAGTGTTCTTGACACTCTGTTGTCTCAGATAGATTTGCGTTATGAAAAAATGAGAACAATCTGTGATTATTTTTGCTTTCTGTATGGCTCGTCTTTACAACATATGAGTGTCGCTGACTTAAAAAAATCGGCTGCAGATCTCGCTATTAAGTACAGCAAAGATTTAAAAAAGTACGATTTCACATGTGAAATTGAAAGATTTAAGTTTTAAGTAACGGCTCTAATACAAAACATACATACTGCATCTCCGCTTGATATTCTACAGACTCTTCATGATTTTGGTTTAATTGAATCTTACCCAAATATCAGTGTCGCCCTTCGAATATTTTTAACTCTTCCCATTTCTATTGCTTCGTGCGAGCGAAGTTTTAGAGAGCTGAAATTAATAAAAAATTATTCACCATCAACTATCGGACAAGAACGTTTATCCAATCTGTCTATTATTTCAACAGAATACAATATGGTTAAAAATATTAATTATGATGATGTTATTAACGAATTTGCCGAAATGAAAGCCAGAAAAGTGCAATTAAAATAAAACAATAAAAATTTTTATTGTGACGTATTTTTTTTTTTTCATTTTTCCAAACCTAATTAATTAAGGAGCCCAAATACGAATTCTTGCACAGGGCCCAGGAATGGCTAGTTACTGCTCTGATGGCAACATTCCCGCACTCGCAACGATTGAAAAATCTCCATTGACAACTATTGATACGCTTTGAACAATCTACAATATTTAAAACGTGAACATGTCCATAGCCTTTAAAAACGGAAAAAATTATAGTGACAAGTTTTCCCACACTTTCAACAATGAAGAAATCTTAAAATACGAAATTTTTATCGCAACAATGAAAAATCGAAGTTTAAGTCTTTCTTTTTCAATTGTTATTATGACAAATTTATTTATAATTTTATTAGAATTTAACTATAATGGCAACTTTCCCGCTCTTCCAACAATGGAAAAATTTTCATTGACAAATATTCATACTCATTCAACAATGGACAATCATTAAAACATGAAATTTTCCCTATCCTTTAACAATGGAAAATTTATAGTGACAAATTTTCCCACGCTTACAAAAATGAAGAAATCTTAAAATAAGAAATTTTTCCCGAAACAATGAAAAATTCGACTTTAAGTCATCCTTTTTCAATTGTTATTACTTTCTTCTATCAATAATAGAAGAAAGTATTGTATACGAAATTTTTTTCGACTTCCGGTTTTCGACGGATTTACACGTTTCACGGGTCAGAGATTCCGAAAAACATGTTTTTACAAAATGTCTGTCTGTACGTCTGTCCGCCTGTCCGTCTTTCCGTCTGTGTGTCTTCATTGTATCATCGAAAAGTGTTGAAGTTATGCTTCAAATTGAACCTCATTATTTTTTATGTTTTTGACTATAGCAAGCAGGTTCTATTAGAATTTGGGGATATTTCAACGAAAAGTGGCGCTGTGATCGATATTTTTGTTCCATTTTCAATATTGTATCAATAAAAAGTGTATGATGTTATGTTTCAAATTGAACCACATTTTTTTTCTATGTTTTTGGCTATGGCAAGCAGGTTCTATTAGAAATTGTGGATATTTCGACGAAAGGGGACACTGTGATAGCCATTTAAATATGTCAAATTCAAAAAGATGTGCAAAAAAATTAGAAATCCTAAATTCCATTGACAAATATTGTTACGCTCTCAACATAGACAATAGTTAAAACGTAAAAATGTCCTTTAACAATGGAAAAATTTATAGTGAAAAATTTTCCCACGCTTTCAACAATGAAGAAATTTGAAAATAAGAAACTTTTCCCGCAACAAAGAAAAATTCGACTTTAAGTCTTCCATTTTCAATTGTTATTATGACAAATTTATTTATAATTATATTAGAAATTATCTATAATGGGAACTTTCCCGCGCTTCCAATAATGAAATAATTTCATTGAGAAATATTGATAAGCTTTCAACAATGGACAATAATTAAAACGTAAAAATGTTCTTATGCTTTCGCAATGAAGAAATTTATAGTGACAAATTTTTCCACTCTTTCAACAATGAAGAAATATTAAAATAAGAAATTTTTCCCGCAACAATGAAAAATTCGACTTTAAGTCTTCCTTTTTCAATTGTTATTATGACAAATTTATATATAATTATATTTGAAGTGATCTATAATGACAAAATTTCCGCGCTTCCAACAATACAAAAAATTCCATAGACAAATATTGATACGCTTTCAACAATGACAATAGTTAAAACGTGAAAATGTCCCTATCTTTTAATAATTGAAAAATTTATAGTGACAAATTTTCCCACGCTTTCAACAATGAAGAAATATTAAAATAAGAAAATTTTCCCGCAACAATGAAGAATTAGTCTTTAAGTGTTCCTCTTTCAATTGTTATTATGACAAATTTATTTATAATTATATTAGAAGTTATCTATAATGGCAACTTTCCCGCACTTCCAATAATAAAATAATTTCATTGACAAATATTGATAAGTTTCAACAATGGACAATAATTAAAACGTAAAAATGTTCCTATGGTTTAGCAATAGAGAAATTTATAGTGACAAATTTTCCCACGATTTCAATAGTTAAGAAATCTTAAAATAAGTAAATTTTTCCGTAACAATGAAAAATTCGACTTTAAGACATACTTTTTCAATTGTTGTTATGAAAAATTTTTTTATAATTATATTAGAAGCTATCTATAAGTACAACTTTCCCGCGCTTCCAACAATGAAAAATATTCCATTGACAAATATTGATACGGTTTCAATAATGGACAATATTTAAAACGTTAAAATATCCCTAGCATTTAACAATGGAAAGATTTATAGTGACAAACTTTCCCAAGATTTCAACAATAAAGAAATTTTAAAATAAGAAATTTTTATCGCAACAATGAAAAATCGAAGTTTAAGTCTTTCTTTTTCAATTGTTATTATGACAAATTTATTTATAATTATATTAAAAGTCATCTTTAACGACAACTTTCCGTCGCTTCCAACAATGGAAAAATTTCCATTGACAAATATTGATACGCTCTCAACCTAGACAATAGTTAAAACGTAAAAATGTCCCTATCCTTTAACAATGGAAAAATTTATAGTGAAAATTTTTCCCACGCTTTCAACAATGAAGAAATCCTAAAATATGAAATATTTTTCTTGACAATGAAAAATTCGACTTTAAGTCATTCTTTTTCAATTGTTATTATGAAAAATGTATTTATAATTATATTACAAGTTATCTATAACAACAACATGCCCTCGCTTCCAACAATGAAAAATATTCCACTGACAAATATTGATACGGTTTCAACAGTGAAGAAATCTTAAAATAAAAAAATTTCCGGCAACAATGAAAATTTCGACTTTAAGACTTCCTATTTCAATGGTTATTATGACAAATTTATTTATAATTATATTAGCATTTAACTATAATGGCAACTTTCCCGCCCTTCCATCAATGGGAAATTTTCCATTGACAAATTTTCATACTCTTTCAACAATGGACAATCCTTAAAACATTAAATTTTCCCTATCCTTTCACAATGGAAAAATTTATAGTGACTAATTTTCCCACGTTTTCAACAATGAATAAATCTTAAAATAAAAAAAAATTCCCGCAACAATTTAAAATTAGTCTTTAAATCTTCCTTTTTCAATTGTTATTATGTCAAATTTATGTATAATTATATTAGAAGTTACCTATAATGACAAAATTGCCGCGCTTCCAACAATACAAAACATTCCATTGACAAATATTGATAAGCTTACACGAATGGACAATAGTTAAAACGTAAAAATGCCCCTATCCTATAACAATGGAAAAATTGATAGTGACAAATTTTCCCACGATTTCAACAATGAAGAAATATTAAAATAAGAAATTTTTCCCGCAACAATGAATAAGTCATCTTTAATTCTTCCTTTTTCAATTGTTATTATGACAAATTTACTTATAAATCTATTAGAATTTCACTATAATGAAAACTTTCCCGCACTCCCAACAATGGAAAAATTTCCAATGACAAATATTGATACGCTTTCAACAATGGACAATATTTAAAACGTGAAAATGTCCCTATCCTTTAACAACGGAAAAATTTATAGTGACAAATTTTCCCACGCTTTCAACAATGAAGAAATATTAAAATAAGAAATTTTTCTTTGCAACAATGAAACATTCGACATTAAGTCTTCCTTTTTCAATTGTTATTATGACAAATTTATATATAATTATAGTTGAAGTTATCTATAATGACAACATTCCCGCGCTTCCAACAAAACAAAAAATTCCATAGACAAATATTGATACGCTTTCAACAATGACAATAGTTAAAACGTGAAAATGTCCCTATCTTTTAACAATTGAAAAATTTATAGTGACAAATTTTCCCACGCTTTCAACAATGTAGAAATCTTAAAATAAGAAATTTTTCCCGCAACAATGAAAAATACGACTTTAAGACTTCCTATTTCAATGGTTATTATGACAAATTTATTTATAATTATATTAGCATTTAACTATAATGGCAACTTTCCCGCCCTTCCATCAATGGGAAAATTTCCATTGACAAATTTTCATACTCTTTCAACAATGGACAATCCTTAAAACATTAAATTTCCCCTATCCTTTTACAATGGAAAAATTTATAGTCACTTATTTTCCCACGTTTTAAACAATGAATAAATCTTAAAATAAAAAAAAATTCCCGCAACAATTTAAAATTAGTCTTTAAATCTTCCTTTATTAATTGTTATTATGTCAAATTTATTTATAATTATATTAGAAGTTACCTATAATAACAAAATTCCCGCGCTTCCAACAATACAAAACATTCCATTGACAAATATTGATAAGCTTACAAGAATGGACAATAGTTAAAACGTAAAAATGCCCCTATCCTATAACAATGGAAAAATTGATAGTGACAAATTTTCCCACGATTTCAACAATGAAGAAATCTTAAAATAAGAAATTTTTCCGCAACAATGAAAAATTAGTCTTTAAGTATTCCTTTTTCTATTGTTATTTCGACGAATTTATTCATAATTATATTAGAAAATAACTCTAATGACAACTTTCCCGCACTCCCAACAGTGGAAAAATTTCCATTGACAAATATTGACACGCTTTCAACAATCCAAAATATTTAAAACATGAAAATGTCCCTAGCCTTTAACAATAGAAAGATTTATAGTGACAAATTTTCCCACGATTTCAACAATGAAGAAATCTTAAAATAAAATTTTTTTATCGCAACAATGAAAAATTCCACTTTACGTCTTCCTATTTCAATTGTTATTATGACAAATTTATTTATAATTATATTAGAAGTTATCTATAATGACAACTTTATCGCGCTCCCAACAATAGAAAAAATTCCATTGACAAATATTGATAAGCTTTCAACAATGGCAATAATTAAAACGTAAAAATGTTGCTATGCTTTAACAATGGAGAAACTTACAGTGACAAATTTTCCCACGCTTTCAACAATGAAGAAATCTTAAAATAAGAAATTTTTCCCGCAACAATGAAAAATTCCACTTTAAGTCTTCCTATTTCAATTGTTATTATGACAAATTTATTTATAATTATATTAGAAGTTATCTATAATGGAAACTTTCCCGCGCTTCCAATAATGAAATAATTTCATTGACAAATATTGATAAGCTTCAATAATGGACAATAATTAAAACGTAAAAATGTTCCTATGCTTTAGCAATGGAGAAATTTATAGTGACAAATTTTCCCACGCTTTCAACAGTAAAGAAATCTGAAAATAAAAAAAAATTCCAGAAACAATTAAATATTCGACTTTAAGTCATCCTTTTTCAATTGTTATTACTTTCTTCTATCTATAATAGAAGAAAGTATTGTAATAAAAAAAATTTTGACGGATTTACACGTTTCAGGGGTCAGAGATTCCGAAAAACATGTTTTTACAATATGTCTGTCTGTACGTCTGTCCGTCTTTCTGTCTGTGTGTTTTCATTGTATCATCCAAAAGTGTTGAAGTTATGCTTCAAATTGAACCTCATTTTTTTATGTTTTTGGCTATGGCAAGCAGGTTCTATTACAATTTGAGGATATTTCGACGAAAACGAGCGCTGTGATCGATATTTTGGTTCAATTTTCACTATTGTACCATCTGAAATTGTATGAAGTTATGTTTAAAATTGAACCACATTTTTTTTTCTATGTCTTTGGCTATGGCAAGCAGGTTCTATTAGAATTTGTGGATATTTCGATGAAAGGGGACGCTGTGATAGCCATTTAAAAATGTCAAATTCAAAATGATGTGCAAAAAAATTAGAAATCCTAAAAGATTTTTTCGTTAAATGTTCGGCTTTGATCAGGAGAATCCGGAACCATTTTTTTCCTCTATCTTAAAAAGTGGCTGATATATAGCGGTTTGAAATTTTAAGGTGGCTGACATCTTCTAAAAAGAAAAACCATAAATGAAGCCAACTTGGCTGTAGAGGACAAATTTGGCGATATTCTCATTCAAATTCAATGTTGACGTGAACTGGGATTGAATCTTCATTAATTAGGTTCCACGCATTTTAGCTTCGTGTTTTCCAGTAAAATTAGCTAAAATCGTAAAATCAAGAAATAGGGAGGCTATCTGTTCCTGTCGGTTCAGGCCAGAAGGACTTTTCTCAGTTTAGTATACATCAGTTGATCGCATCCCGATTACACGGCGATTCACAAGAAGCTGACGTACAACAGAATGACGAAAAATATTGATTTTATTGGCGATGTGATAGTGAATTTTGAAGTATTAACATGACTGAGATAGAAGAAAGTTTTGGGATTGGCACATTCGACTAGTTATGAAAAATGTATTTATAAACATATTAGAAGTTATCTATAATGACAATTTTCCCACGCTTTCAACAATGAAGAAATATTAAAATAAGAAATTTTTCCCGCAACAATGAAAAAGTCGTCTTTAAGTCTTCCTTTTTCAATTGTTATTATGACAAATTTATTTATAAATCTACTAGAATTTAACTATAATGAAAACTTTCCCGCACTCCCAACAATGGAAAAATTTCCAATGACAAATATTGATACGCTTTCAACAATGGACAATATTTAAAACGTGAAAATGTCCCTATCCTTTAACAACGGAAAATTTATAGTGACAAATTTTCCCACGCTTTCAACAATGAAGAAATATTAAAATAAGAATTTTTTCCAGCAACAATGAAACATTCGACATTAAGTCTTCCTTTTTCAATTGTTATTGTGACAAATTTATTTATAATTATATTAGAAGTTATCTATAATGACAACTTTATCGCGCTCCCAACAATAGAAAAAATTCCATTGACAAATATTGATAAGCTTTCAACAATGGAAATAATTAAAACGTAAAAATGTTGCTATGCTTTAACAATGGAGAAACTTATATTGACAAATTTTCCCACGCTTTCAACAATGAAGAAATCTTAAAATAAGAAGTTTTTCCCGCAACAATGAAAAATTCCACTTTAAGTCTTCCTTTTTCAATTGTTATTATGACAAATTTATATATAATTATAGTTGAAGTTATCTATAATGAAAACATTCCCGCGCTTCCAACAAAACAAAAAATTCCGTAGACAAATATTGATACGCTTTCAACAATGACAATAGCTAAAACGTGAAAATGTCCCTATCTTTTAACAATTGAAAAATTTATAGTGACAAATTTTCCCACGCTTTCAACAATGTAGAAATCTTAAAATAGGAAATTTTTTCCGCAACAATGAAAAATACGACTTTAAGACTTCCTATTTCAATGGTTATTATGACAAATTTATTTATAATTATATTAGCATTTAACTATAATGGCAACTTTCCCGCCCTTCCATCAATGGGAAGATTTCCATTGACAAATTTTCATACTCTTTCAACAATGGACAATCCTTAAAACATTAAATTTTCCCTATCCTTTCACAATGGAAAAATTTATAGTGACTAATTTTCCCACGTTTTCAACAATGAATAAATCTTAAAATAAAAAAAAATTCCCGCAACAATTTAAAATTAGTCTTTAAATCTTCCTTTTTCAATTGTTATTATGTCAAATTTATTTATAATTATATTAGAAGTTACCTATAATGACAAAATTCCCGCGCTTCCAACAATACAAAACATTCCATTGACAAATATTTATAAGCATACAAGAATGGACAATAGTTAAAACGTAAAAATGCCCCTATCCTATAACAATGGAAAAATTGATAGTGACAAATTTTCCCACGATTTCAACAATGAAGAAATCTTAAAATAAGAAATTATTCCGCAACAATGAAGAGTATAAGTATAAGAAAGACTATAAAAGTAAATAAGACTATAAGTATTCCTTTTTCTATTGTTATTATGACGAATTTATTTATAATTATATTAGAAAATAACTCTAATGACAAATTTCCCGCACTCCCAACAGTGGAAAAATTTCCATTGACAAATATTGACACGCTTTCAACAATCCAAAATATTTAAAACGTGAAAATGTCCCTAGCCTTTAACAATAGAAAGATTTATAGTGACAAATTTTCCCACGATTTCAACAATGAAGAAATCTTAAAATAAAATTTTTTTATCGCAACAATGAAAAATTCCACTTTACGTCTTCCTATTTCAATTGTTATTATGACAAATTTATTTATAATTCTATTAGAAGTTATCTATAATGACAACTTTATCGCGCTCCCAACAATAGAAAAAATTCCATTGACAAATATTGATAAGCTTTCAACAATGGCAATAATTAAAACGTAAAAATGTTGCTATGCTTTAACAATGGAGAAACTTACAGTGACAAATTTTTCCACGCTTTCAACAATGAAGAAATCTTAAAATAAGAAATTTTTCCCGCAACAATGAAAAATTCCACTTTAAGTCTTCCTATTTCAATTGTTATTATGACAAATTTATTTATAATTATATTAGAAGTTATCTATAATGGCAACTTTCCCGCGCTTCCAATAATGAAATAATTTCATTGACAAATATTGATAAGCTTCAATAATGGACAATAATTAAAACGTAAAAATGTTCCTATGCTTTAGCAATGGAGAAATTTATAGTGACAAATTTTCCCACGCTTTCAACAGTAAAGAAATCTGAAAATAAAGAAAATTTCCAGAAAAAATTAAAAATTCGACTTTAAGTCATCCTTTTTCAATTGTTATTACTTTCTTCTATCTATAATAGAAGAAAGTATTGTAATAAAAAAATTTTGACGGATTTACACGTTTCAGGAATCAGAGATTCCGAAAGACATGTTTTTACAATATGTCTGTCTGTACGTCTGTCCGTCTTTCTGTCTGTGTGTTTTCATTGTATCATCCAAATGTGTTGAAGATATGCTTCAAATTGAACCTCATTTTTTTATGTTTTTGGCTATGGCAAGAATGTTCTATTACAATTTGAGGATATTTCGACGAAAAGGAGCGCTGTGATCGATATTTTGGTTCAATTTTCACTATTGTACCATCTGAAATTGTATGAAGTTATGTTTAAAATTGAACCACATTTTTTTTTCTATGTCTTTGGCTATGGCAAGCAGGTTCTATTAGAATTTGTGGATATTTCGATGAAAGGGGACGCTGTGATAGCCATTTAAAAATGTCAAATTCAAAATGATGTGCAAAAAAATTAGAAATCCTAAAAGATTTTTTCGTTAAATGTTCGGCTTTGATCAGGAGAATCCGGAACCATTTTTTTTCCTCTATCTTAAAAAGTGGCTGAGATATAGCGGTTTGAAATTTAAAGGTGGCTGACATCTTCTAAAAAGAAAAACCATAAATGAAGCCAACTTGGCTGTAGAGGACAAATTTGGCGATATTCTCATTCAAATTCAATGTTGACGTGAACTGGGATTGAATCTTCATTAATTATGTTCCACGCATTTTAGCTTCGTGTTTTCCAGTAATATTAGCTAAAATCATAAAATCAAGAAATAGGGAGGCTATCTGTTCCTGTTGGTTCAGGCCAGAAGGACTTTTCTCAGTTTAGTATACATCAGTTGATCGCATCCCTGTAACACGGCGATTCACAAGAAGCTGACGTACAACAGAATGACGAAAAATATTGATTTTATTGGCGATGTGATAGCGAATTTTGAAGTACTAACATGACTGAGATAGAAGAAAGTTTTGGGATTGGCACATTCGACTAGTTATGAAAAATGTATTTATAAACATATTAGAAGTTATCTATAATGACAACTTTCCCGCGCTTCCAACAATGGAAAAAATTCCATTGACAAATATTGATACTGATATTGGCTTTCAACAATCCAAAATATTTAAAACGTGAAAATGTCCCTAGCCTTTAACAATGGAAAGATTTATAGTGACAAATTTTCCCACGATTTCAACAATGAAGAAATCTTAAAATAAGAAATTTTTACCGCAAAAATGAAACATTCGACTTTAAGTCTTCCTCTTTCAATTGTTATTATGACAAATTTATTTATAATTATATTATAATTTATCTATAATGAACTTTCCCGCGCTTCCAACAATAGAAAAAATTCCATTGACAAATATTGATACGCTTACAAGAATGGACAATATTTAAAACGTGAAAATGTCCCTATCCTTTAACAACGGAAAAATTTATAGTGACAAATTTTCCCACGCTTTTAACAATGAAGAAATATTAAAATAAGAAATTTTTCCAGCAACAATGAAACATTCGACTTTAAGTCTTCCTTTTTCAATTGTTATTATGACAAATTTATATATAATTATAGTTGAAGTTATCTATAATGAAAACATTCCCGCGCTTCCAACAAAACAAAAAATTCCATAGACAAATATTGATACGCTTTCAACAATGACAATAGTTAAAACGTGAAAATGGCCCTATCTTTTAACAATTGAAAAATTTATTGTGACAAATTTTCCCACGCTTTCAACAATGAAGAAATCTTAAAATAAGAAATTTTTCCCGCAACAATGAAAAATTCCACTTTAAGTCTAACTATTTCAATTGTTATTATGACAAATTTATTTATAATTATATTAGAAGTTGTCTATAATGTCAACTTTCCCGCGCTTCCAATAATGGAAAAATTTGATTGACAAATATTGATAAGCTTCAACAATGGACGATAATTAATACGTAAAAATGTTCCTATGCTTTAGCAATGGAAAAATTTATAGTGACAAATTTTCCTTCGCTTTCAACAATGAAGAAATCTTAAAATAAGTAAATTTTTCCGCAACAATGAAAAATTCGACTTTAAGACATACTTTTTCAATTGTTAATATGACAAATTTATTTAAAAATCTATTAGAATTTAACTATAATGACAACTTTCCCGCACTCCCAACAATGGAAAAATTTCCAATTACAAATATTGATACGCTTTCAACAATGGACAATATTTAAAACGTGAAAATGTCCCTAGCCTTTAACAATGGAAAAATTTATAGTGACAAATTTTCCCACGCTTTCAACATTGAAGAAATATTAAAATAAGAAATTTTTACCGCCAAAATGAAAAATTATTCTTTAAGTCTTCCTATTTCAATTGTTATTATGACAAATTTATTTATAATTATATTATAATTTATCTATAATGAACTTTCCCGCTCTTCCAACAATAGAAAAAATTCCTTTGACAAATATTGATACGCTTACAAGAATGGACAATAGTTAAAACGTAAAAATGTGCCTATCCTATAACAATGGAAAAATTGATAGTGATAAATTTTCCCACGCTTTCAACAATGAAGAAATCTTAAAATAAGAAATTTATCCGCAACAATGAAAAATTAGTCTTTAAGTATTCCTTTTTCTATTGTTATTATAACGAATTTATTTATAATTATATTAGAAAATAACTATAATGACAACTTTCCCGCACTCACAACAGTGGAAAAATTTCCATTGACAAATATTGATACGCTTTCAACAATCCAAAATATTTAAAACGTGAAAATGTCCCTAGCCTTTAACAATGGAAAGATTTATAGTGACAAATTTTCCCACGATTTCAACAATGAAGAAATCTTAAAATAAGAAATTTTTATCGCAACAATGAAAAATTCCACTTTACGTCTTCCTATTTCAATTGTTATTATGACAAATTTATTTATAATTATATTAGAAGTTATCTATAATGACAACTTTCCCGCACTCCCAACAATTAAAAGATTTCCATTGACAAATATTCATACTCTTTCAACAATGGACAATCATTAAAACGTGAAAATGTCCCTATCCTTTAACAATGGAAAAATTTATAGTGACAAAATTTCCCACGCTTTCAACAATGAAGAAATATTAAAAAAAGAAATTTTTCCCGCAACAAAGAAAAGTTAGTCTTTAAGTCTTCCTCTTTCAATTGTTATTATGACAAAATTATTTATAATTATATTAGAAGTTATCTATAATGGCAACTTTAACGCGCTTCCAATAATGAAGTAATTTCATTGACAAATAATGATAAGCATCAACAATGGACAATAATTAAAACGTAAAAATGTTCCTATGCTTTAGCAATGGAGAAATTTATAGTGACAAATTTTCCCACGCTTTCAACAATGAAGAAATCTTAAAATAAGTAAATTTTTCCGCAACAATGAAAAATTCGACTTTAAGACATACATTTTCAATTGTTATTATGAAATTTTTTTTTATAATTATATTAGAATTTAACTATAAGAACAACTTTCCCGCGCTTCCAACAATGAATAAAATTCCATTGACAAATATTGATATGATTTCAACACTGGGCAATATTTAAAACGTGAAAATGTCCCTAGCTTTTAACAATGCAAAGATTTATAGTGACAAATTTTCCCACGATTTCAACAATGAAGAAATCTTAAAATAAGAAATTTTTATCGCAATAATGAAAAATCGAAGTTTAAGTTTTTCTTTTTCAATTGTTATTATGACAAATTTAGTTATAATTATATTAAAAGTTATCTACAACGACAACTTTCCGTCGCTTCCAACAATGGAAAAAATTCCATTGACAAATATTGATACGCTCTCAACCTAGACAATAGTTAAAACGTAAAACTGTCCCTATCCTTTAACAATGGAAAAATTTATAGTGAAAAATTTTCCCATGCTTTCAACAATGAAGGAATATTAAAATAAGAAATTTTTCCCACAACAATGAAAAATTAGTCTTTAAGTCTTCCTTTTTCAATTGTTATTATGACAAATTTATATATAATTATATTATAATTTAACTATAATGGCAACTTTCCCGCTCTTCCAACAATTGAAAAATTTCCATTGACAAATATTGATACGCTTTGAACAATCTACAATATTTAAAACGTGAAAATGTCCCTAACATTTAACAATGGAAAAATTTATATTGACAAATTTTCCCACGCTTTCAACAATGAAGAAATCTTAAAGTAAGAAATTTTTATCGCAGCAATGAAAAATGGAAGTTTAAGTCTTTCTTTTTCAATTGTTATTATGACAAATTTATTTATAATTATATTAGGATTTAACTATAATGGCAACTTTCCCGCTCTTCCAACAAAGGAAAAATTTTCATTGACAAATATTCCTACTCTTTCAACAATGGACAATCATTAAAACAGGAAATTTTCCCTAACCTTTAACAATGGACAATTTATAGTGACAAATTTTCCCACGCTTACAACAATGAAGAAATCTTAAAATAAGAAATTTCTCCCGAGACAATGAAAAATTCGACTTTAAGTCATCGCTTTTCAATTGTTATTACTTTCTTCTATCTATATAATAGAAGAAAGTATTGTAATCGAATTTTTTTTCTACTTCCGGTTTTGGACGGATTTACACATTTTAGGTGTCAGAGATGTGTCAGAGAAAAACATGTTTTTACAAAATATCTGTCTGTACGTCTGTCCGTCTGTCCGTCTGTGTGTCTTCATTGTATCATCCAAAAGTGTTGAAGTTATGCTTCAAATTGAACATCATTTTTTTTCTATGTTTTTGGCTATGGCAAACAGGTTCTATCAGAATTTGGGGATATTTCGAAGAAAGGGGGCGCTGAGATCGATATTTTTGTTCCATTTTCCCTATTGTATCAATGAAAAGTGTATGAAGTTATGTTTCAAATTGAACCACATTTTTTTTCTATGTTTTTGGCTATGGCAAGCAGGTTCTATTAGAAATTGTGGATATTTCGACGAAAGGGGACGCTGTGATAGCTATTTAAATATGTCAAATTCAAAAAGATGTGCAAAAAAATTAGAAATGCTAAAAGATTTTTTCGTTAAATGTTCGGCTTTGATCAGGAGAATCCGGAAAATTTTTTGTTTTGCCTGTATCTTAAAAAGTGGCTGAGATATAGCGGTTTGAAATTTCAGGGTGGCTGACATCTTCAAACAAGAAAAACCATAAATGAAGCCCACTTGGCTGTAGAGGACAAATTTGGCGATATTCTCATTCAAATTTAATGTTGGCGAGAACTGGGATTGAATCTTCTTTAATTAGGTTCCACATATTTTACCTTCGTGTTTTCCAGTAAAATTAGCTAAAATCGTAAAATCAAGAAATAGGGAGGCTAGAAATAGGAGGATTCGCAAGAAGCTGACGTACAACAGAATGACGAAAAATATTTATTTTATTGGCGATGTGATAGCGAATTTTGAAGTATTAACATGACTGAGATAGAAGAAAGTTTTGGGATTGGCACTTCCGACTAGTTATGAAAAATAAATTTATAAACATATTAGAAGTTATCTATAATGACAACTTTCCCCCGCTTCCAACAATGGAAAAAATTCCATTGACAAATATTGTTACGCTCTCAACATAGACAATAGTTAAAACGTAAAAATGTCCCTATCCTTGAACAATGGAAAAATTTATAGTGAAAAATTTTCCCACGCTTTCAACAATGAAGAAATCTTAGAATAAAAAAAATTTCCCGCAACAAAGAAAAATTCGACTTTAAGTCTTCCTTTTTCAATTGTTATTAAGACAAATTTATTTATAATTATATTAGAAGTTATCTATAATGGGAACTTTCCCGCGCTTCCAATAATGAAATACTTTCATTGACAAATATTGATAAGCTTTCAACAATGGACAATAATTAAAACGTAAAAATGTTCCTATGCTTTCGCAATGGAGAAATTTATAGTGACAAATTTTTCCACTCTTTCAACAATGAAGAAATCTTAAAATAAGTAAATTTTTCCGCAACAATGAAAAATTCGACTTTAAGTCATCCTTTTTCAATTGTTATTACTTTCTTCTATCTATAATAGAAGAAAATATTGTAATCGAAATTTTTTTCGACTTCCGGTTTTCGACGGATTTACACGTTTCAGGGGTCAGAGATTCCGAAAAACAAGTTTTTAAAAAATGTCTGTCTGTACGTCTGTCCGTCTTTCCGTCTGTGTGTCTTCATTGTATCATCTAAAAGTGTTGAAGTTATGCTTCAAATTGAACCTCATTTTTTTTATGTTTTTGGCTATTGCATGCAGGTTCTATCACAGTTTGGGGACATTTCGACGAAAAGGGGCGCTGTGATCGATATTTTTGTTCATTTTTCAATATTACCAACTAAATTTGTATAAAGTTATGCTTCAAATTGAACCACATTTTTTTCTATGTTTTTGGCTATGGCAAGCATGTTCTATTAGAATTTGGGGGTATTTCAACGAAAGAGCTCGCTGTGATAACCATTTAAAAATTTAAAAATCCAAAAGATGTGCGAAAAAATTAGAAATCCTGAAAGTTTTTTTCGTTAAATGTTCGGCTTTGATCCGGAGAATCCGGATTAATTTTTGTTTTGCCTCTATCTTAAAAAGTATCTGAGATATAGCGGTTTGACATTTTAGGGTGGCTGACATCTTTAAACAAGAAAAACCATAAATGAAGCCAACTTGGCTGTAGAGGACAAATTTGGCGATATTCTCATTCAAATTCAATGTTGACGAGAACTGAGATTGAATCTTCTTTAATTAGGTTCCACGCATTTTACCTTCGTGTTTTCCAGTAAAATTAGCTAAAATTGAAAAATCAAGAAATAAGGAGGCTATCTGTTCCTGTCGGTTCAGGCCAGAAGGACTTTTCGCAGTTTAGTATACATCAGTTGTTCGCATCCCGGTAACACGGTGATTCGCAAGAAACTGACGTACAACAGAATGACGAAACATATTGATTTTATTGGCGATGTGATAGCGAATTTTGAAGTATTATCATGACTGAGATAGAAGAAAGTTTTGGGATTGGCACATCCGACTAGTTATGAAAAATGTATTTATAAACATATTAGAAGTTATCTATAATGTCAACTTTCCCGCTCTTCCAACAATGGAGAAAATTCCATAGACAAATATTGACACTCTTTCAACAATGACAATATTTAACACGTGAAAATGTCCCTATCTTTTAACAATGGAAAAAATTATAGTGACAAATTTTCCCACGCTTTCAAAAATGAAGAAATATTAAAATAAGAAATTTTTCCCGCAACAATGAAAAATTCGACTTTAAGTCTTCCTTTTTCAATTGTTATTATGACAAATTTATTTATAAATCTATTAGAATTTAACTATAATGAAAACTTTCCCGCACTCCCAACAATGGAAAACTTTCCAATGACAAATATTGATACGCTTTCAACAATGGACAATAATTAAAACGTAAAAATGTTCCTCTGCTTTAGCAATAGAGAAATTTATAGTGAAAAATTTTCCCACGCTTTCAACAATGAAGAAATCTTAAAATAAGAAACTTTTCCCGCAATAATGAAAAATTAGTCTTTAAGTCTTCCCTTTTCAATTGTTATTATGACAAATTTATTTATAATTATATTAGAAGTTATCTATAACGACAACATGCCCTCGCTTCCAACAATGGAATAAATTCCATTGACAAATATTGATGCGCTCTCAACATAGACAATAGTTAAATCGTAAAAATGTCCCTATCCTTTAACAACGGAAAAATTTATAGTGACAAATTTTCCCACGCTTTCGACAATGAAGAAATATTAAAATAAGAAATTTTTCCCGCAACAATGAAAAATTCGACTTTAAGTCTTCCTTTTTCAATTGTTATTATGACAAATTTATATATAATTATATTTGAAGTTATCTATAATCACAACATTCCCGCGCTTCCAACAATACAAAAAATTCCATAGACAAATATTGATACGCTTTCAACAATGACAATAGTTAAAACGTGAAAATGTCCCTATCTTTTAACAATTGAAAAATTTATAGTGACAAATTTTCCCACGCTTTCAACAATGAAGAAATATTAAAATAAGAAATTTTTCCCGCAACAATGAAGAATTGGTCTTTAAGTGTTCCTCTTTCAATTGTTATTATGACAAATTTATTTATAATTATATTAGAAGTTATCTATAATGGCAACTTTCCCGCGCTTCCAATAATGAAATAATTTCATTGACAAATATTGATAAGTTTCAACAATGGACAATAATTAAAACGTAAAAATGTTCCTATGCTTTAGCAATAGAGAAATTTATAGTGAAAAATTTTCCCACGCTTTCAACAATGAAGAAATCTTAAAATAAGAAACTTTTCCCGCAACAATGAAAAATTAGTCTTTAAGTCTTCCCTTTTCAATTGTTATTATGACAAATTTATTTATAATTATATTAGAAGTTATCTATAACGACAACATGCCCTCGCTTCCAACAATGGAATAAATTCCATTGACAAATATTGATGCGCTCTCAACATAGACAATAGTTAAATCGTAAAAATGTCCCTATCCTTTAACAACGGAAAAATTTATAGTGACAAATTTTCACACGCTTTCAACAATGAAGAAATATTAAAATAAGAAATTTTTCCCGCAACAATGAAAAATTCGACTTTAAGTCTTCCTTTTTCAATTGTTATTATGACAAATTTATATATAATTATATTTGAAGTTATCTATAATCACAACATTCCCGCGCTTCCAACAATACAAAAAATTCCATAGACAAATATTGATACGCTTTCAACAATGACAATAGTTAAAACGTGAAAATGTCCCTATCTTTTAACAATTGAAAAATTTATAGTGACAAATTTTCCCACGCTTTCAACAATGAAGAAATATTAAAATAAGAAATTTTTCCCGCAACAATGAAGAATTGGTCTTTAAGTGTTCCTCTTTCAATTGTTATTATGACAAATTTATTTATAATTATATTAGAAGTTATCTATAATGGCAACTTTCCCGCGCTTCCAATAATGAAATAATTTCATTGACAAATATTGATAAGTTTCAACAATGGACAATAATTAAAACGTAAAAATGTTCCTATGCTTTAGCAATAGAGAAATTTATAGTGACAAATTTTCCCACGCTTTCAACAATGAAGAAATCTTAAAATAAGTAAATTTTTCCGCAAAAAGGAAAAATTCGACTTTAAGACATACTTTTTCAATTGTTGTTATGAAAATTTTTTTTATAATTATATTAGAAGTTATCTATAAGAACAACCCATATAGCACATGTGTTTCTCTAGGACATCCCCAGGAAGATTGACATACATCCCCCAGGCATCCCTGAGGATGCAAAAATTTGTCACCCGGAGGTCCTCAGGAACCGAAAATTTCCGCCTCATAGCATCCCGGGGAGCTCCCCAGGACCTCCTTCAGGTTCCTCCTCAGGTTGTTCTAGGGAAGATTTCAGGAAGTAATATCGGAGGAATTTTGGAAACTTCAGGGTCACTTAATGTGCATAAAAAACATCCGAAGTTATTATTATTCGACGTAATGTAAAAAGTATTTATTTATTTATTCATTTTTTCTTTTAATAAATACGGACATTATTTAAAAAAATAAATTTACATAACACATACATTGCTTTTATTAATCACGCACACAGAATCACATGAAAGCTATGGCAAAGATATTACGGAATAAACTTTCTTACTGCCGACTGGAATTGAACCTGGATACTTACGCATACGAGAAACACGCTCTAGTGACTACGCTACACGGCCGTTGTACGTGAGCAGTTTATAAGGTATTCATGTATTTCTTTCTCCTCTTATGAAAGTCAGTAAATCGAAAACATGCATATTTTTAAGCTTCATATAGCAGGAATTCTGTAACTTTTATTGGAAATAAACATGCATACCCTTTGATACATATTCAATACAATTTTAAATTGATAACTTGAAAAAAAGCGTATTAATAATTATTTAAGGCTGTTCTCAAACCCAAAAGAGCTGCTTTCTGGCACATTTTTTAACTCGTTTTTGTTCGGAAATGCAGCATTAAATTGGCAGGTGGTCTTATTTAGAAACTATGTAATACTAGAAAAACATTTTCCTTTTTTTTTTTTTTTTTTTTGTAAACGCAGATTTTTTAGAAAATACTGTGAAAGTCTCCCTTTTGAACCGAATTTCCCACGCTGCATCACAATAATCAGGAAAAGGGTAGTGTTTTATCATTTGCAACAACATTGCGTTTTATCATTTTAGTTAGGAGCCACATATATCAGGGTAAGGGGTCTATGATAAGGGGGCCAATTAAATAAAAATATTTACAATTAAATAAATTAAACTATAAATTATAAATAATCACAATTAAAGAATGTAAGAGAAAAATTGACTTTTTTATAAACCAAAAGTTGAAAAACAAATTCAAAATGCACTTTTTAAAAAATTATAAATATTATAATTTTAAATTTAGAATTAGAATAAGCAAAACTGAATTTGATTTCTAATATTGATATTACAATATTACAAGTTGTTAAACGATAATCTATAAAAGCTTTTCTGAGTTTAGGCATGCTAGGCTGTTCTCAAATCCAAATTGGCTACTTTATGACATATTTTTTAGTTCATTTTTGTTCGGAAACGCATGAAATTGGCAGGTGTTCTTATTTATAAACTTTATAATCAAAAGATGTTTTCCATTTTTTGGCAAAGACAGAATAATAAAATATAAAATTATTAATTATTTGAAAATGTAATTTAATAAAAGAAGAATAATAAAAGTAAATATGCTCGATATGATTTAAATATGATTCGATTTTGAAACTTACATGAAAAAACTTACATAAAATTTCCTACGCTTTCAACAATGAAGAAATATTAAAATAAGAAATTTTTCCCGCAACAATGAAAAAGTTGTCTTTAAGTCTCCTTTTTCAATTGTTATTATGACAAATTTATATATAATTATAGTTGAAGTTATCTATAATGACGACATTCCCGCGCTTCCAACAAAATAAAAAATTCCATAGACAAATATTGATGCGCTTTCAACAATGACAATAGTTAAAACGTGAAAATGTCCCTATCTTTTAACAATTGAAAAATTTATAGTGACAAATTTTCCCACGCTTTCAACAATGTAGAAATCTTAAAATAAGAAATTTTTCCCGCAACAATGAAAAATACGACTTTAAGACTTCCTATTTCAATGGTTATTATGACAAATTTATTTATAATTATATAAGCATTTAACTATAATGGCAACTTTCCCGCCCTTCCATCAATGGGAAGATTTCCATTGACAAATTTTCATACTCTTTCAACAATGGACAATCCTTAAAACATTAAATTTTCCCTATCCTTTTACAATGGAAAAATTTATAGTGACTAATTTTCCCACGTTTTCAACAATGAATAAATCTTAAAATAAAAAAAATTTCCCGCAACAATTTAAAATTAATCTTTAAATCTTCCTTTTTCAATTGTTATTATGTCAAATTTATTTATAATTATATTAGAAGTTACCTATAATGACAAAATTCCCGCGCTTCCAACAATACAAAACATTCCATTGACAAATATTAATAAGCTTACAAGAATGGACAATAGTTAAAACGTAAAAATGTCCCACGCTTTCAACAATGAAGAAATCTTAAAATAAGAAATTTTTCCGCAAAAATGAAAAATTAGTCTTGAAGTATTCCTTTTTCTATTGTTATTATGACGAATTTATTTATAATTATATTAGAAAATAACTATAATGGCAACTTTCCCGCACTCCCAACAATTGAAAGATTTCCATTGACAAATATTCATACTCTTTCAACAATGGACAATCATTAAAATGTGAAAATGTCCCTATCCTTTAACAATGGAAAAATTTATAGTGACAAAATTTCCTACGCTTTCAACAATGAAGAAATATTAAAATAAGAAATTTTTATCGCAACAATGAAAAATTCCACTTTACGTCTTCCTATTTCAATTGTTATTATGACAAATTTATTTATAATTATATTAGAAGTTATCTATAATGACAACTTTACCGCGCTCCCAACAACAGAAAAAATTCCATTGACAAATATTGATAAGCTTTCAACAATGTCAATAAATAAAACGTAAAAATGTTGCTATGCTTTAACAATGGAAAAACTTACAGTGACAAAATTTCCCACGATTTCAACAATGAAGAAATCTTAGAATAAAAAAAATTTCCCGCAACAATGAAAAATTCCACTTTAAGTCTTCCTTTTTCAATTGTTATTATGACAAATTTATTTATAATTATATTAGAAAATAACTATAATGGCAATTTTCCCGCACTCCCAACAATTGAAAGATTTCCATTGACAAATATTCATACTCTTTTAACAATGGACAATCATTAAAACGTGAAAATGTCCCTATCCTTTAACAATGGAAAAATTTATAGTGACAAAATTTCCTACGCTTTCAACAATGAAGAAATATTAAAATAAGAAATTTTTATTGCAACAATGAAAAATTCCACATTACGTCTTCCTATTTCAATTGTTATTATGACAAATTTATTTATAATTATATTAGAAGTTATCTATAATGACAACTTTACCGCGCTCCCAACAACAGAAAAAATTCCATTGACAAATATTGATAAGCTTTCAACAATGTCAATAATTAAAACGTAAAAATGTTGCTATGCTTTAACAATGGAAAAACTTACAGTGACAAAATTTCCCACGATTTCAACAATGAAGAAATCTTAGAATAAAAAAAATTTCCCCCAACAATGAAAAATTCCACTTTAAGTCTTCCTTTTTCAATTGTTATTATGACAAATTTATTTATAATTATATTAGAAAATAACTATAATGGCAACTTTCCCGCATTCCCAACAATTGAAAGATTTCCATTGACAAATATTCATACTCTTTTAACAATGGACAATCATTAAAACGTGAAAATGTCCCTATCCTTTAACAATGGAAAAATTTATAGTGACAAAATTTCCTACGCTTTCAACAATGAAGAAATATTAAAATAAGAAATTTTTATTGCAACAATGAAAAATTCCACTTTACGTCTTCCTATTTCAATTGTTATTATGACAAATTTATTTATAATTATATTAGAAGTTACCTATAATGACAAAATTCCCGCGCTTCCAACAATACAAAACATTCCATTGACAAATATTAATAAGCTTACAAGAATTGACAATAGCTAAAACGTAAAAATGTCCCTATCCTATAACAATGGAAAAATTGATAGTGACAAATTTTCACACGCTTTCAACAATGAAGAAATCTTAAAATAAGAAATTTTTCCACAAAAATGAAAAATTAGTCTTTAAGTCTTCCTTTTTCTATTGTTATTATGACGAATTTATTTATAATTATATTAGAAAGTAACTATAATGGTAACTTTCCCGCACTCCCAACAATTGAAAGATTTCCTTTGACAAATATTGATCAGCTTTCAACAATGTCAATAATTAAAACGTAAAAATGTTTCTACGCTTTAACAATGGAAAAACTTACAGTGACAAATTTTCCCACGCTTTCAACAATGAAGAAATCTTAAAATAAAAAAAAAATTCCCGCAACAATGAAAAATTCCACTTTAAGTCTTCCTTTTTCAATTGTTATTATGACAAATTTATTTATAACTATATTAGAAAATAACTATAATGGTAAATTTCCCGCACTCCCAACAATTGAAAGATTTCCATTGACAAATATTCATACTCTTTCAACAATGGACAATCATTAAAACGTGAAAATGTCCCTATCCTTTAACAATGGAAAAATTTATAGTGACAAAATTTCCTACGCTTTCAACAATGACGAAATATTAAAATAAGAAATTTTTCCCGCAACAATGAAAAAGTCGTCTTTAAGTCTTCATTTTCAATTGTTATTATGACAAATTTATTTATAAATCTATTAGAATTTAACTATAATGAAAACTTTCCCGCACTCCCAACAATGGAAAAATTTCCAATGACAAATATTGATAAGTTTCAACAATGGACAATATTTAAAACGTGAAAATGTCCCTATCCTTTAACAACGGAAAAATTTATAGTGACAAATTTTCCCACGCTTTCAACAATGAAGAAATATTAAAATAAGAAAATTTTCCAGCAACAATGAAACATTCGACATTAAGTCTTCCTTTTTCAATTGTTATTATGACAAATTTATATATAATTATAGTTGAAGTTATCTATAATGACGACATTCCCGCGCTTCCAACAAAACAAAAAATTTCATAGACAAATATTGATACGCTTTCAACAATGACAATAGTTAAAACGTGAAAATGTCCCTATCTTTTAACAATTGAAAAATTTATAGTGACAAATTTTCCCACGCTTTCAACAATGTAGAAATCTTAAAATAAGAAATTTTCCCCGCAACAATGAAAAATACGACTTTAAGACTTCCTATTTCAATAGTTATTATGACAAATTTATTTATAATTATATTAGCATTTAACTATAATGGCAACTTTCCCGCCCTTCCATCAATGGGAAGATTTCCATTGACAAATTTTCATACTCTTTCAACAATGGACAATCCTTAAAACATTAAATTTTCCCTATCCTTTCACAATGGAAAAATTTATAGTGACTAATTTTCCCACGTTTTCAACAATGAATAAATCTTAAAATAAAAAAAATTTCCCGCAACAATTTAAAATTAGTCTTTAAATCTTCCTTTTTCAATTGTTATTATGTCAAATTTATTTATAATTATATTAGAAGTTACCTATAATGACAAAATTCCCGCGCTTCCAACAATACAAAACATTCCATTGACAAATATTGATAAGCTTACAAGAATGGACAATAGTTAAAACGTAAAAATGCCCCTATCCTATAACAATGGAAAAATTGATAGTGACAAATTTTCTCACGATTTCAACAATGAAGAAATCTTAAAATAAGAAATTTTTCCGCAACAATGAAAAATTAGTCTTTAAGTATTCCTTTTTCTATTGTTATTATGACGAATTTATTTATAATTATATTAGAAAATAACTATAATGGCAACTTTCCCGCACTCCCAACAATTGAAAGATTTCCATTGACAAATATTCATACTCTTTCAACAATGGACAATCATTAAAATGTGAAAATGTCCCTATCCTTTAACAATGGAAAAATTTATAGTGACAAAATTTCCTACGCTTTCAACAATGAAGAAATATTAAAATAAGAAATTTTTATCGCAACAATGAAAAATTCCACTTTACGTCTTCCTATTTCAATTGTTATTATGACAAATTTATTTATAATTATATTAGAAGTTATCTATAATTACAACTTTACCGCACTCCCAACAACAGAAAAAATTCCATTGACAAATATTGATAAGCTTTCAACAATGTCAATAATTAAAACGTAAAAATGTTGCTATGCTTTAACAATGGAAAAACTTACAGTGACAAAATTTCCCACGATTTCAACAATGAAGAAATCTTAGAATAAAAAAAATTTCCCGCAACAATGAAAAATTCCACTTTAAGTCTTCCTTTTTCAATTGTTATTATGACAAATTTATTTATAATTATATTAGAAAATAACTATAATGGCAACTTTCCCGCACTCCAAACAATTGAAAGATTTCCATTGACAAATATTCATACTCTTTTAACAATGGACAATCATTAAAACGTGAAAATGTCCCTATCCTTTAACAATGGAAAAATTTATAGTGACAAAATTTCCTACGCTTTCAACAATGAAGAAATATTAAAATAAGAAATTTTTATCGCAACAATGAAAAATTCCACTTTACGTCTTCCTATTTCAATTGTTATTATGATAAATTTATTTATAATTATATTAGAAGTTACCTATAATGACAAAATTCCCGCGCTTCCAACAATGCAAAACATTCCATTGACAAATATTAATAAGCTTACAAGAATGGACAATAGCTAAAACGTAAAAATGTCCCTATCCTATAACAATGGAAAAATTGATAGTGACAAATTTTCACACGCTTTCAACAATGAAGAAATCTTAAAATAAGAAATTTTTCCGCAAAAATGAAAAATTAGTCTTGAAGTATTCCTTTTCTATTGTTATTATGACGAATTTATTTATAATTATATTAGAAAGTAACTATAATGGTAACTTTCCCGCACTCCCAACAATTGAAAGATTTCCTTTGACAAATATTGATCAGCTTTCAACAATGTCAATAATTAAAACGTAAAAATGTTGCTACGCTTTAACAATGGAAAAACTTACAGTGACAAATTTTCCCACGCTTTCAACAATGAAGAAATCTTAAAATAAAAAAAAATTTCCCGCAACAATGAAAAATTCCACTTTAAGTCTTCCTTTTTCAATTGTTATTATGACAAATTTATTTATAACTATATTAGAAAATAACTATAATGGTAAATTTCCCGCACTCCCAACAATTGAAAGATTTCCATTGACAAATATTCATACTCTTTCAACAATGGACAATCATTAAAACGTGAAAATGTCCCTATCCTTTAACAATGGAAAAATTTATAGTGACAAAATTTCCTACGCTTTCAACAATGAAGAAATATTAAAATAAGAAATTTTTCCCGCAACAATGAAAAAGTCGTCTTTAAGTCTTCATTTTCAATTGTTATTATGACAAATTTATTTATAAATCTATTAGAATTTAACTATAATGAAAGCTTTCCCGCACTCCCAACAATGGAAAAATTTCCAATGACAAATATTGATAAGTTTCAACAATGGACAATATTTAAAACGTGAAAATGTCCCTATCCTTTAACAACGGAAAAATTTATAGTGACAAATTTTCCCACGCTTTCAACAATGAAGAAATATTAAAATAAGAATTTTTTCCAGCAACAATGAAACATGCGACATTAAGTCTTCCTTTTTCAATTGTTATTATGACAAATTTATATATAATTATAGTTGAAGTTATCTATAATGACGACATTCCCGCGCTTCCAACAAAACAAAAAATTCCATAGACAAATATTGATACGCTTTCAACAATGACAATAGTTAAAACGTGAAAATGTCCCTATCTTTTAACAATTGAAAAATTTATAGTGACAAATTTTCCCACGCTTTCAACAATGTAGAAATCTTAAAATAAGAAAATTTTCCCGCAACAATGAAAAATACGACTTTAAGACTTCCTATTTCAATGGTTATTATGACAAATTTATTTATAATTATATTAACATTTAACTATAATGGCAATTTTCCCGCCCATCCATCAATGGGAAGATTTCCATTGACAAATTTTCATACTCTTTCAACAATGGACAATCCTTAAAACATTAAATTTTCCCTATCCTTTCACAATGGAAAAATTTATAGTGACTAATTCTTCCACGTTTTCAACAATGAATAAATCTTAAAATAAAAAAAATTTCCCGCAACAATTTAAAATTAGTCTTTAAATCTTCCTTTTTCAATTGTTATTATGTCAAATTTATTTATAATTATATTAGAAGTTACCTATAATGACAAAATTCCCGCGCTTCCAACAATACAAAACATTCCATTGACAAATATTGATAAGCTTACAAGAATGGACAATAGTTAAAACGTAAAAATGCCCCTATCCTATAACAATGGAAAAATTGATAGTGACAAATTTTCTCACGATTTCAACAATGAAGAAATCTTAAAATAAGAAATTTTTCCGCAACAATGAAAAATTAGTCTTTAAGTATTCCTTTTTCTATTGTTATTATGACGAATTTATTTATAATTATATTAGAAAATAACTCTAATGACAACTTTCCCGCACTCCCAACAGTGGAAAAATTTCCATTGACAAATATTGACACGCTTTCAACAATCCAAAATATTTAAAACGTGAAAATGTCCCTAGCCTTTAACAAAAGAAAGATTTATAGTGACAAATTTTCCCACGATTTCAACAATGAAGAAATCTTAAAATAAAAAATTTTTATCGCAACAATGAAAAATTCCACTTTACGTCTTCCTATTTCAATTGTTATTATGACAAATTTATTTATAATTATATTAGAAGTTATCTATAATGACAACTTTATCGCGCTCCCAACAATAGAAAAAATTCCATTGACAAATATTGATAAGCTTTCAACAATGGCAATAATTAAAACGTAAAAATGTTGCTATGCTTTAACAATGAAGAAACTTACAGTGACAAATTTTCCCACGCTTTCAACAATGAAGAAATCTTAAAATAAGAAATTTTTCCCGCAACAATGAAAAATTCCACTTTAAGTCTTCATATTTCAATTGTTATTATGACAAATTTATTTATAATTATATTAGAAGTTATCTATAATGGCAACTTTCCCGCGCTTCCAATAATGAAATAATTTCATTGACAAATATTGATAAGCTTCAATAATGGACAATAATTAAAACGTAAAAATGTTCCTATGCTTTAGCAATGGAGAAATTTATAGTGACAAATTTTCCCACGCTTTCAACAATAAAGAAATCTGAAAATAAAAAAAAATTCCAGAAACAATTAAAAATTCGACTTTAAGTCAGCCTTTTTCAATTGTTATTACTTTCTTCTAACTATAATAGAAGAAAGTATTGTAATAAAAAAATTTTTGACGGATTTACACGTTTCAGGAGTCAGAGATTCCGAAAAACATGTTTTTACAATATGTCTGTCTGTACGTCTGTCCGTCTTTCTGTCTGTGTGTTTTCATTGTATCATCCAAAAGTGTTGAAGTTATGCTTCAAATTGAACCTAATTTTTTTTATGTCTTTGGCTATGGCAAGCAGGTTCTATTAGAATTTGTGGATATTTCGATGAAAGGGGACGCTGTGATAGCCATTTAAAAATGTCAAATTCAAAATGATGTGCAAAAAAATTAGAAATCCTAAAAGATTTTTTCGTTAAATGTTCGGCTTTGATCAAGAGAATCCGGAACCATTTTTTTTCCTCTATCTTAAAATGTGGCTGAGATATAGCGGTTTGAAATTTTAAGGTGCCTGACATCTTCTGAAGAGAAAAACCATAAATGAAGCAAACTTGGCTGTAGAGGACAAATTTGGCGATATTCTCATTCAAATTTAATGTTGACGTGAACTGGGATTGAATCTTCATTAATTAGGTTCCACGCATTTTAGCTTCGTGTTTTCAAGTAAAATTAGTTAAATCGTAAAATCAAGAAATAGGGAGGCTATCTGTTCCTGTCGGTTCAGGCCAGAAGGACTTTTCTCAGTTTAGTATGCATCAGTTGATCGCATCCCGGTAACACGGCGATTCGCAAGAAGCTGACGTACAACAGAATGACGAAAAATATTGATTTTATTGGCGATGTGATAGCGAATTTTGAAGTATTAACATGACTGAGATAGAAGAAAGTTTTGGGATTGGCACATTCGACTAGTTATGAAAAATGTATTTATAAACATATTAGAAGTTATCTATAATGACAACTTTTCCGCGCTTCCAACAATGGAAAAAATTCCATAGACAAATATTGATACTGATATTGGCTTTCAACAATGACAATATTTAACACGTGAAAATGTGCCTATCCTATAACAATGGAAAAATTATAGTGACAAATATTCCCACGCTTTCAACAATGAAGAAATCTTAAAATAAGAAATTTTTCCGCAACAATGAAAAATTAGTCTTTAAGTATTCCTTTTTCTATTGTTATTATAACGAATTTATTTATAATTATATTAGAAAATAACTATAATGGCAACTTTCCCTCACTCACAACAGTGGAAAAATTTCCATTGACAAATATTGATACGCTTTCAACAATCCAAAATATTTAAAACGTGAAAATGTCCCTAGCCTTTAACAATGGAAAGATTTACAGTGACAAATTTTCCCACGATTTCAACAATGAAGAAATCTTAAAATAAGAAATTTTTACCGCAAAAATGAAACATTCGACTTTAAGTCTTCCTCTTTCAATTGTTATTATGACAAATTTATTTATAATTATATTATAATTTATCTATAATGAACTTTCCCGCGCTTCCAACAATAGAAAAAATTCCATTGACAAATATTGATACGCTTACAAGAATGGACAATATTTAAAACGTGAAAATGTCCCTATCCTTTAACAACGGAAAAATTTAGAGTGACAAATTTTCCCACGCTTTCAACAATGAAGAAATATTAAAATAAGAAATTTTTCAAGCAACAATGAAACATTCGACTTTAAGTCTTCCTTTTTCAATTGTTATTATGACAAATTTATATATAATTATAGTTGAAGTTTTCTATAATGGCAACATTCCCGCTCTTCCAACAATGAATAAAATTCCATAGACAAATATTGATACGCTTTCAACAATGACAATAGTTAAAACGTGAAAATGTCCCTATCTTTTAACAATTGAAAAATTTATAGTGACAAATTTTCCCACGTTTTCAACAATGTAGAAATCTTAAAATAAGAAATTTTTCCCGCAACAATGAAAAATACGATTTTAAGTCTTCCTTTTTCAATTGTTATTATGACAAATTTATATATAATTATATTTGAAGCTATCTATAATGACAACATTCCCGCGCTAACAACAATACAAAAAATTCCATAGACAAATATTGATAAGCTTTCAACAATGACAATAGTTAAAACGTGAAAATGTCCCTATCTTTTAACAATTGAAAAATTTATTGTGACAAATTTTCCCACGCTTTCAACAATGAAGAAATTTTAAAATAAGAATTTTTTCCCGCAACAATGAAAAATTCCACTTTAAGTCTAACTATTTCAATTGTTATTATGACAAATTTATTTATAATTATATTAGAAGTTTTCTATAATGTCAACTTTCCCGCGCTTCCAATAATGAAATAATTTGATTGACAAATATTGATAAGCTTCAACAATGGACAATAATTAATACGTAAAAATGTTCCTATGCTTTAGCAATGGAAAAATTTATAGTGACAAATTTTCCTTCGCTTTCAACAATGAAGAAATCTTAAAATAAGTAAATTTTTCCGCAACAATGAAAAATTCGACTTTAAGACATACTTTTTCAATTGTTATTATGACAAATTTATTTAAAAATCTATTAGAATTTAACTATAATGACAACTTTCCCGCACTCCCAACAATGGAAAAATTTCCAATTACAAATATTGATACGCTTTCAACAATGGACAATATTTAAAACGTGAAAATGTCCCTAGCCTTTAACAATGGAAAAATTTATAGTGACAAATTTTCCCACGCTTTCAACATTGAAGAAATACTAAAATAAGAAATTTTTACCGCAAAAATGAAAAATTATTCTTTAAGTCTTCCTCTTTCAATTGTTATTATGACAAATTTATTTATAATTATATTATAATTTATCTATAATGAACTTTCCCGCGCTTCCAACAATAGAAAAAATTCCATTGACAAATATTGATACGCTTACAAGAATGGACATAGTTAAAACGTAAAAATGTGCCTATCCTATAACAATGGAAAAATTGATAGTGACAAATTTTCCCACGCTTTCAACAATGAAGAAATCTTAAAATAAGAAATTTATCCGCAACAATGAAAAATTAGTCTTTAAGTATTCCTTTTTCTATTGTTATTATAACGAATTTATTTATAATTATATTAGAAAATAACTATAATGACAACTTTCCCGCACTCACAACAGTGGAAAAATTTCCATTGACAAATATTGATACGCTTTCAACAATCCAAAATATTTAAAACGTGAAAATGTCCCTAGCCTTTAACAATGGAAAGATTTATAGTGACAAATTTTCCCACGATTTCAACAATGAAGAAATCTTAAAATAAGAAATTTTTAACGCAACAATGAAAAATTCCACTTAACGTCTACCTATTTCAATTGTTATTATGACAAATTTATTTATAATTATATTAGAAGTTATCTATAATGACAACTTTCCCGCACTCCCAACAATTGAAAGATTTCCATTGACAAATATTCATATTCTTTCAACAATGGACAATTATTAAAACGTGAAAATGTCCCTATCCTTTAACAATGGAAAAATTTATAGTGACAAAATTTCCTACGCTTTCAACAATGAAGAAATATTAAAAAAAGAAATTTTTCCCGCAACAAAGAAAAGTTAGTCTTTAAGTCTTCCTCTTTCAATTGTTATTATGACAAAATTATTTATAATTATATTAGAAGTTATCTATAATGGCAACTTTAACGCGCTTCCAATAATGAAGTAATTTCATTGACAAATAATGATAAGCATCAACAATGGACAATAATTAAAACGTAAAAATATTCCTATGCTTTAGCAATGGAGAAATTTATAGTGACAAATTTTCCTTCGCTTTCAACAATGAAGAAATCTTAAAATAAGTAAATTTTTCCGCAACAATGAAAAATTCGACTTTAAGACATACTTTTTCAATTGTTATTATGACAAATTTATTTAAAAATCTATTAGAATTTAACTATAATGACAACTTTCCCGCACTCCCAACAATGGAAAAATTTCCAATTACAAATATTGATACGCTTTCAACAATGGACAATATTTAAAACGTGAAAATGTCCCTAGCCTTTAACAATGGAAAAATTTATAGTGACAAATTTTCCCACGCTTTCAACATTGAAGAAATACTAAAATAAGAAATTTTTACCGCAAAAATGAAAAATTATTCTTTAAGTCTTCCTCTTTCAATTGTTATTATGACAAATTTATTTATAATTATATTATAATTTATCTATAATGAACTTTCCCGCGCTTCCAACAATAGAAAAAATTCCATTGACAAATATTGATACGCTTACAAGAATGGACAATAGTTAAAACGTAAAAATGTGCCTATCCTATAACAATGGAAAAATTGATAGTGACAAATTTTCCCACGCTTTCAACAATGAAGAAATCTTAAAATAAGAAATTTATCCGCAACAATGAAAAATTAGTCTTTAAGTATTCCTTTTTCTATTGTTATTATAACGAATTTATTTATAATTATATTAGAAAATAACTATAATGACAACTTTCCCGCACTCACAACAGTGGAAAAATTTCCATTGACAAATATTGATACGCTTTCAACAATCCAAAATATTTAAAACGTGAAAATGTCCCTAGCCTTTAACAATGGAAAGATTTATAGTGACAAATTTTCCCACGATTTCAACAATGAAGAAATCTTAAAATAAGAAATTTTTAACGCAACAATGAAAAATTCCACTTAACGTCTACCTATTTCAATTGTTATTATGACAAATTTATTTATAATTATATTAGAATTTATCTATAATGACAACTTTCCCGCACTCCCAACAATTGAAAGATTTCCATTGACAAATATTCATATTCTTTCAACAATGGACAATTATTAAAACGTGAAAATGTCCCTATCCTTTAACAATGGAAAAATTTATAGTGACAAAATTTCCTACGCTTTCAACAATGAAGAAATATTAAAAAAAGAAATTTTTCCCGCAACAAAGAAAAGTTAGTCTTTAAGTCTTCCTCTTTCAATTGTTATTATGACAAAATTATTTATAATTATATTAGAAGTTATCTATAATGGCAACTTTAACGCGCTTCCAATAATGAAGTAATTTCATTGACAAATAATGATAAGCATCAACAATGGACAATAATTAAAACTTAAAAATATTCCTATGCTTTAGCAATGGAGAAATTTATAGTGACAAATTTTCCCACGCTTTCAACAATGAAGAAATCTTAAAATAAGTACATTTTTCCGCAACAATGAAAAATTCGACTTTAAGACATACTTTTTCAATTGTTATTATGAAATTTTTTTTTATAATTATATTAGAATTTAACTATAAGAACAACTTTCCCGCGCTTCCAACAATGAATAAAATTCCATTGACAAATATTGATACGATTTCAACACTGGGCAATATTTAAAACGTGAAAATGTCCCTAGCTTTTAACAATGCAAAGATTTATAGTGACAAATTTTCCCACGATTTCAACAATGAAGAAATCTTAAAATAAGAAATTTTTATCGCAATAATGAAAAATCGAATTTTAAGTCTTCCTTTTTCAATTGTTATTATGACAAATTTATATATAATTATATTTGAAGTTATCTATAATCACAACATTCCCGCGCTTCCAACAATACAAAAAATTCCATAGACAAATATTGATACGCTTTCAACAATGACAATAGTTCAAACGTGAAAATGTCCCTAACCTTTAACAGCCCCACCAGTGGCTGAGAGGTTGTGCTCTCGAAGCTGGTAGACGGGAGGTGCTGGGTTCGATCCCAATCGCGCCCGTCGGCCTAATCGCTCGGAGTTTTCGTGGTTTTCTTTCGAGCCGTGGATTTTCTCCATGCGTAAATACGGATTAGGTTCCCTTAGAAAGACCCCCACGAAGGGCGCTCCCCCCGGCCTATATCCCTAGTGTCGATAATTGGCCGTCAATAATCAACCCAACCCAACCCTAACCTTTAACAATGGACAATTTATAGTGACAAATTTTCCCACGCTTACAACAATGAAGAAATCTTAAAATAAGAAATTTCTCCCGAGACAACGAAAAATTCGACTTTAAGTCATCCCTTTTCAATTGTTATTACTTTCTTTTTCTATTGTTATTATGACAAATTTAGTTATAATTATATTAAAAGTTATCTACAACGACAACTTTCCGTCGCTTCCAACAATGGAAAAAATTCCATTGGCAAATATTGATACGCTCTCAACCTAGACAATAGTTAAAACGTAAAACTGTCCCTATCCTTTAACAATGGAAAAATTTATAGTGAAAAATTTTCCCACGCTTTCAACAATGAAGGAATATTAAAATAAGAAATTTTTCCCACAACAATGAAAAATTAGTCTTTAAGTCTTCCTTTTTCAATTGTTATTATGACAAATTTATATATAATTATATTATAATTTAACTATAATGGCAACTTTCCCGCTCTTCCAACAAATGAAAAATTTCCATTGACAAATATTGATACGCTTTGAACAATCTACAATATTTAAAACGTGAAAATGTCCCTAACATTTAACAATGGAAAAATTTATAGTGACAAATTTTCCCACGCTTTCAACAATGAAGAAATCTTAAAGTAAGAAATTTTTATCGCAGCAATGAAAAATGGAAGTTTAAGTCTTTCTTTTTCAATTGTTATTATGACAAATTTATTTATAATTATATTAGGATTTAACTATAATGGCAACTTTCCCGCTATTCCAAAAAAGGAAAAATTTTCATTGACAAATATTCCTACTCTTTCAACAATGGACAATCATTAAAACATGAAATTTTCCCTAACCTTTAACAATGGACAATTTATAGTGACAAATTTTCCCACGCTTACAACAATGAAGAAATCTTAAAATAAGAAATTTCTCCCGAGACAATGAAAAATTCGACTTTAAATCATCCCTTTTCAATTGTTATTACTTTCTTCTATCTATATAATAGAAGAAAGTATTGTAATCGAAATTTTTTTCGACTTCCGGTTTTGGACGGATTTACACATTTTAGGTGTCAGAGATGTGTCAGAGAAAAACATGTTTTTACAAAATATCTGTCTGTACGTCTGTCCGTCTCTGTGTCTTCATTGTATCATCCAAAAGTGTTGAAGTTATGCTTCAAATTGAACATCATTTTTTTTCTATGTTTTTGGCTATGGCAAACAGGTTCTATCAGAATTTGGGGATATTTCGAAGAAAGGGGGCGCTGAGATCGATATTTTTGTTCCATTTTGCCTATTGTATCAATGAAAAGTGTATGAAATTATGTTTCAAATTGAACCACATTTTTTTTCTATGTTTTTGGCTATGGCAAGCAGGTTCTATTAGAAATTGTGGATATTTCGACGAAAGGGGACGCTGTGATAGCTATTTAAATATGTCAAATTCAAAAAGATGTGCAAAAAAATTAGAAATGCTAAAAGATTTTTTCGTTAAATGTTCGGCTTTGATCAGGAGAATCCGGAAAATTTTTTGTTTTGCCTGTATCTTAAAAAGTGGCTGAGATATAGCGGTTTGAAATTTCAGGGTGGCTGACATCTTCAAACAAGAAAAACCATAAATGAAGCCCACTTGGCTGTAGAGGACAAATTTGGGGATATTCTCATTCAAATTTAATGTTGGCGAGAACTGGGATTGAATCTTCTTTAATTAGGTTCCACACATTTTACCTTCGTGTTTTCCAGTAAAATTAGCTAAAATCGTAAAATCAAGAAATAGGGAGGCTAGAAATAGGAGGATTCGCAAGAAGCTGACGTACAACAGAATGACGAAAAATGTTGATTTTATTGGCGATGTGATAGCGAATTTTGAAGTATTAACATGACTGAGATAGAAGAAAGTTTTGGGATTGGCACATCCGACTAGTTATGAAAAATAAATTTATAAACATATTAGAAGTTATCTATAATGACAACTTTCCCTCGCTTCCAACAATGGAAAAAATTCCATTGACAAATATTGTTACGCTCTCAACATAGACAATAGTTAAAACGTAAAAATGTCCCTATCCTTGAACAATGGAAAAATTTATAGTGAAAAATTTTCCCACGCTTTCAACAATGAAGAAATCTGAAAATAAGAAACATTTCCCGCAACAAAGAAAAATTCGACTTTAAGTCTTCCTTTTTCAATTGTTATTAAGACAAATTTATTTATAATTATATTAGAAGTTATCTATAATGGGAACTTTCCCGCGCTTCCAATAATGAAATACTTTCATTGACAAATATTGATAAGCTTTCAACAATGGACAATAATTAAAACGTAAAAATGTTCCTATGCTTTCGCAATGGAGAAATTTATAGTGACAAATTTTTCCACTCTTTCAACAATGAAGAAATCTTAAAATAAGTAAATTTTTCCACAACAATGAAAAATTCGACTTTAAGTCATCCTTTTTCAATTGTTATTACTTTCTTCTATCTATAATAGAAGAAAATATTGTAATCGAAATTTTTTTCGACTTCCAGTTTTCGACGGATTTACACGTTTCAGGGGTCAGAGATTCCGAAAAACAAGTTTTTACAAAATGTCTGTCTGTACGTCTGTCCGTCTTTCCGTCTGTGTGTCTTCATTGTATCATCCAAAAGTGTTGAAGTTATGCTTCAAATTGAACCTCATTTTTTTTTATGTTTTTGGCTATGGCATGCAGGTTCTATCACAGTTTGGGGACATTTCGACGAAAAGGGGCGCTGTGATCGATATTTTTGTTCATTTTTCAATATTACCAACTAAATTTGTATAAAGTTATGCTTCAAATTGAACCACATTTTTTTCTATGTTTTTGGCTATGGCAAGCATGTTCTATTAGAATTTGGGGGTATTTCAACGAAAGGGCTCGCTGTGATAACCATTTAAAAATTTAAAAATCAAAAAGATGTGCAAAAAAATTAGAAATCCTGAAAGTTTTTTTCGTTAAATGTTCGGCTTTGATCCGGAGAATCCGGATTAATTTTTGTTTTGCCTCTATCTTAAAAAGTATCTGAGATATAGCGGTTTGACATTTTAGGGTGGCTGACATCTTTAAACAAGAAAAACCATAAATGAAGCCAACTTGGCTGTAGAGGACAAATTTGGCGATATTCTCATTCAAATTCAATGTTGACGAGAACTGAGATTGAATCTTCTTTAATTTTGTTCTACGCATTTTACCTTCGTGTTTTCCAGTAAAATTAGCTAAAATTGAAAAATCAAGAAATAGGGAGGCTATCTGTTCCTGTCGGTTCAGGCCAGAAGGACTTTTCGCAGTTTAGTATACATCAGTTGTTCGCATCCCGGTAACACGGTGATTCGCAAGAAACTGACGTACAACAGAATGACGAAACATATTGATTTTATTGGCGATGTGATAGCGAATTTTGAAGTATTATCATGACTGAGATAGAAAAAAGTTTTGGGATTGGCACATCCGACTAGTTATGAAAAATGTATTTATAAACATATTAGAAGTTATCTATAATGTCAACTTTCCCGCTCTTCCAACAATGGAGAAAATTCCATAGACAAATATTGACACGCTTTCAACAATGACAATATTTAACACGTGAAAATGTCCCTATCTTTTAACAATGGAACAAATTATAGTGACAAATTTTCCCACGCTTTCAAAAATGAAGAAATATTAAAATAAGAAATTTTTCCCGCAACAATGAAAAAGTCGTCTTTAAGTCTTCCTTTTTCAATTGTTATTATGACAAATTTATTTATAAATCTATTAGAATTTAACTATAATGAAAACTTTCCCGCACTCCCAACAATGGAAAAATTTCCAATGACAAATATTGATACGCTTTCAACAATGGACAATATTTGAAACGTGAAAATGTCCCTATCCTTTAACAACGGAAAAATTTATAGTGACAAATTTTCCCACGATTTCAACAATGAAGAAATATTAAAATAAGAAATTTTTCCAGCAACAATGAAACATTCGACATTAAGTCTTCCTTTTTCAATAGTTATTATGACAAATTTATATATAATTATAGTTGAAGTTATCTATAATGACGACATTCCCGCGCTTCCAACAAAACAAAAAATTCCATAGACAAATATTGATACGCTTTCAACAATGACAATAGTTAAAACGTGAAAATGTCCCTATCTTTTAACAATTGAAAAATTTATAGTGACAAATTTTCCCACGCTTTCAACAATGTAGAAATCTTAAAATAAGAAATTTTTCCCGCAACAATGAAAAATACGACTTCCTATTTCAATGGTTATTATGACAAATTTAGTTATAATTATATTAAAAGTTATCTACAACGACAACTTTCCGTCGCTTCGAACAATGGAAAAATTCCATTGACAAATATTGATACGCTCTCAACCTAGACAATAGTTAAAACGTAAAACTGTCCCTATCCTTTAACAATGGAAAAATTTATAGTGAAAAATTTTCCCACGCTTTCAACAATGAAGGAATATTAAAATAAGAAATTTTTCCCACAACAATGAAAAATTAGTCTTTAAGTCTTCCTTTTTCAATTGTTATTATGACAAATTTATATATAATTATATTATAATTTAACTATAATGGCAACTTTCCCGCTCTTCCAACAATTGAAAAATTTCCATTGACAAATATTGATACGCTTTGAACAATCTACAATATTTAAAACGTGAAAATGTCCCTAACATTTAACAATGGAAAAATTTATAGTGACAAATTTTCCCACGCTTTCAACAATGAAGAAATCTTAAAGTAAGAAATTTTTATCGCAGCAATGAAAAATGGAAGTTTAAGTCTTTCTTTTTCAATTGTTATTATGACAAATTTATTTATAATTATATTAGGATTTAACTATAATGGCAACTTTCCCGCTATTCCAACAAAGGAAAAATTTTCATTGACAAATATTCCTACTCTTTCAACAATGGACAATCATTAAAACATGAAATTTTCCCTAACCTTTAACAATGGACAATTTATAATGACAAATTTTCCCACGCTTACAACAATGAAGAAATCTTAAAATAAGAAATTTCTCCCGAGACAATGAAAAATTCGACTTTAAGTCATCGCTTTTCAATTGTTATTACTTTCTTCTATCTATATAATAGAAGAAAGTATTGTAATCGAAATTTTTTTCGACTTCCGGTTTTGGACGGATTTACACATTTTAGGTGTCAGAGATGTGTCACAGAAAAACATGTTTTTACAAAATATCTGTCTGTACGTCTGTCCGTCTGTCCGTCTGTGTGTCTTCATTGTATCATCCAAAAGTGTTGAAGTTATGCTTCAAATTGAACATCATTTTTTTTTCTATGTTTTTGGCTATGGCAAACAGGTTCTATCAGAATTTGGGGATATTTCGAAGAAAGGGGGCGCTGAGACCGATATTTTTGTTCCATTTTCCCTATTGTATCAATGAAAAGTGTATGAAGTTATGTTTCAAATTGAACCACATTTTTTTTCTATGTTTTTGGCTATGGCAAGCAGGTTCTATTAGAAATTGTGGATATTTCGACGAAAGGGGACGCTGTGATAGCTATTTAAATATGTCAAATTCAAAAAGATGTGCAAAAAAATTAGAAATGCTAAAAGATTTTTTCGATAAATGTTCGGCTTTGATCAGGAGAATCCGGAAATTTTTTTGTTTTGCCTGTATCTTAAAAAGTGGCTGAGATATAGCGGTTTGAAATTTCAGGGTGGCTGACACCTTCAAACAAGAAAAACCATAAATGAAGCCCACTTGGCTGTAGAGGACAAATTTAGCGATATTCTCATTCAAATTTAATGTTGGCGAGAACTGGGATTGAATCTTCTTTAATTAGGTTCCACACATTTTACCTTCGTGTTTTCCAGTAAAATTAGCTAAAATCGTAAAATCAAGAAATAGGGAAGCTAGAAATAGGAGGATTCGCAAGAAGCTGACGTACAACAGAATGACGAAAAATGTTGATTTTATTGGCGATGTGATAGCGAATTTTGAAGTATTAACATGACTGAGATAGAAGAAAGTTTTGGGATTGGCACATCCGACTAGTTATGAAAAATGTATTTATAAACATATTAGAAGTTATCTATAATGTCAACTTTCCCGCTCTTCCAACAATGGAGAAAATTCCATAGACAAATATTGACACGCTTTCAACAATGACAATATTTAACACGTGAAAATGTCCCTATCTTTTAACAATGGAAAAATTATAGTGACAAATTTTCCCACGCTTTCAAAAATGAAGAAATATTAAAATAAGAAATTTTTCCCGCAACAATGAAAAATTCGACTTTAAGTCTTCCTTTTTCAATTGTTATTATGACAAATTTATTTATAAATCTATTAGAATTTAACTATAATGAAAACTTTCCCGCACTAACAACAATGGAA
Source organism: Maratus michaelseni (assembly GCA_963931845.1). NCBI lineage: Eukaryota > Metazoa > Arthropoda > Arachnida > Araneae > Salticidae > Maratus > Maratus michaelseni. The sequence goes on along the minus strand of OZ007587.1, from coordinate 215,392,482 downwards.
AAATTTCCAATGACAAATACTGATACGCTTTCAACAATGGACAATAATTAAATCGTAAAAATGTTCCTATGCTTTAGCAATAGAGAAATTTATAGTGAAAAATTTTCCCACGCTTTCAACAATTAAGAAATCTTAAAATAAGAAACTTTTCCCGCAACAATGAAAAATTAGTCTTTAAGTCTTCCCTTTTTAATTGTTATTATGACAAATTTATTTATAATTATATTAGAAGTTATCTATAACGACAACATGCCCTCGCTTCCAACAATGGAATAAATTCCATTGACAAATATTGATGCGCTCTCAACATAGACAATAGTTAAATCGTAAAAATGTCCCTATCCTTTAACAACGGAAAAATTTATAGTGACAAATTTTCCCACGCTTTCAACAATGAAGAAATATTAAAATAAGAAATTTTTCCCGCAAGAATGAAAAATTCGACTTTAAGTCTTCCTTTTTCAATTGTTATTATGACAAATTTATATATAATTATATTTGAAGTTATCTATAATCACAACATTCCCGGGCTTCCAACAATACAAAAAATTCCATAGACAAATATTGATACGCTTTCAACAATCACAATAGTTAAAACGTGAAAATGTCCCTATCTTTTAACAATTGAAAAATTTATAGTGACAAATTTTCCCACGCTTTCAACAATGAAGAAATATTAAAATAAGAAATTTTTCCCGCAACAATGAAGAATTGGTCTTTAAGTGTTCCTCTTTCAATTGTTATTATGACAAATTTATTTATAATTATATTAGAAGTCATCTATAATGGCAACTTTCCCGCGCTTCCAATAATGAAATAATTTCATTGACAAATATTGATAAGTTTCAACAATGGACAATAATTAAAACGTAAAAATGTTCCTATGCTTTAGCAATAGAGAAATTTATAGTGACAAATTTTCCCACGCTTTCAACAATGAAGAAACCTTAAAATAAGTAAATTTTTCCGCAAAAAGGAAAAATTCGACTTTAAGACATACTTTTTCAATTGTTGTTATGAAAAATTTTTTTATAATTATATTAGAAGTTATCTATAAGAACAACCCATATAGCACATGTGTTTCTCTAGGACATCCCCAGGAAGATTGACATACATCCCCCAGGCATCCCTGAGGATGCAAAAATTTGTCACCCGGAGGTCCTCAGGAACCGAAAATGTCCGCCTCATAGCATCCCGGGGAGCTCCCCAGGACCTCCTTCAGGTTCCTCCTCAGGTTGTTCTAGGGAAGATTTCAGGAAGTAATATCGGAGGAATTTTGGAAAGTTCAGGGTCACTTAATGTGCATAAAAAACATCCGAAGTTATTATTATTCGACGTAATGTAAAAAGTATTTATTTATTTATTCATTTTTTCTTTTAATAAATACGGACATTATTTAAAAAAATAAATTTACATAACACATACATTGCTTTTATTAATCACGGACACAGAATCACATGAAAGCTATGGCACAGATATTACGGAATAAACTTTCTTACTGCCGACTGGAATTGAACCCGGATACTTACGCATACGAGAAACACGCTCTAGTGATTACGCTACACGGCCGTTGTACGTGAGTAGTTTATAAGGTATTCATGTATTTCTTTCTCCTCTTATGAAAGTCAGTAAATCGAAAACATGCATATTTTTAAGCTTCATATAGCAGGAATTCTGTAACTTTTATTGGAAATAAACATGCATACCCTTTGATACATATTCAATACAATTTTAAATTGATAACTTGAAAAAAAGCGTATTAATAATTATTTAAGGCTGTTCTCAAACCCAAAAGAGCTGCTTTCTGGCACATTTTTTAACTCGTTTTTGTTCGGAAATGCAGCATTAAATTGGCAGGTGGTCTTATTTCGAAACTATGTAATACTAGAAAAACATTTTCCTTTTTTTTTTTTTTTTTGTAAACGCAGATTTTTTAGAAAATACTGTGAAAGTCGCCCTTTTGAACCGAATTTCCCACGCTGCATCACAATAAACGGGAAAAGGGTAGTGTTTTATCATTTGCAACAACATTGCGTTTTATCATTTTAGTTAGGAGCCACATATATCAGGGTAAGGGGTCTATGATAAGGGGGCCAATTAAATAAAAATATTTACAATTAAATAAATTAAACTATAAATTATAAATTATAAATAATCACAATTAAAGAATGTAAGAGAAAAATTGACTTTTTTATAAACCAAAAGTTGAAAAACAAATTCAAAATGCACTTTTTAAAAAATTAAAAATATTATAATTTTAAATTTAGAATTAGAATAAGCAAAACTGAATTTGATTTCTAATATTGATATTACAATATTACAAGTTGTTAAACAATAATCTATAAAAGCTTTACTGAGTTTAGGCATGCTAGGCTGTTCTCAAATCCAAATTGGCTACTTTATGACATATTTTTTAGTTCATTTTTGTTCGGAAACGCATGAAATTGGCAAATTCTGAATATGTACAAATATGTAAATATATATTAAACTGTTTACAAAATCCTTATTTGTAACAAATTTTTGATTCCTTTTGATTTCTTACAGTTAAAAAATAAAAATAAATAAATAAATAAAAAATAAAAAACTCATTTTTAAGAATGATAAAAGAAATATATATATATATATATATATGTATGTATATGATAATATAAAATGATCAGCGAAAAAAAAAATAAGAAATCGAATTTATATTTTAAAATTAAATATTGATCGAAAAATTATTTATATATATAATTCAAATTAATATGAAATGATTAATTATTTAATAAAAATAATAATAATAATTTAATACATAAGACTATATTTAAAGGATCAGAAGAAATTAAAATTTACTACGTATTTCTAATTCGTAATTTATAAAATATGGTTATATACAAACATATAAATATATATTAAACTTTTGAGAAATTTCGTGTTTCGAAAAAAATAATTCTGATTTCTTGTAAATGAAAACAAAAATAATTTATTAGGCGAAAGTAAATTAATTTTATATTTAAAATTAAATTATTTCTATAGAAACTAAGAACGTATATAAGTGAAACCAATGTAAAATTACGTATTAGTTAGATGAGAAAGTAATAGTAAAAATATATAACTATATAAGTAATTGCTGAAAGTTCAGAAAAAATAATTAGTGAATGTAATAATAAAATAAATTATTATATAAGTTAATTTTTAAAAGATCAGAAAAAAAATAAATAAAAAGAATTCAATTTATATTTAAAGATTAATTTATTTTATTTATTAATACATGATGTGGAACATTAAATTTAATTTTCTAAATTCAATTTAACTACATTTCGATTGCATTTTATAAATTGAAAATATATCTAAATAAGGATAATTAAATATTATAACAATAATTAAAAGTTAAACAATAACCAGATGTGCTTAGGAAATAAAATAAATCAAATAATAATATAAACTTTATTAATTAAAAAATCGAATCACATCAAATCAAGTATATTAAAAAAAAAAGTTATAATAAGTTATTTTAGTGTCAAAATCACTCATGAGATGGCACCAGTACCGTCTCTTCCTAGGTACATCCCAGGAATATCAACCCCAGGAGACTGCTCCCTGGGAAGAATCTGGGAGGTCAGTCCTGGGGAAGTAATTAAAGTATCTTCCCCAGGAACGCCTGATAGCGTCATTGCAGTTTCAGGAAGAATTTGGGAAGAACTGGGGCTCCTGGGGAGGTTTTCCGAAGCTTTGGTGCTATATGGGAACTTTCCCGCGCTTCCAACAATGAAAAATATTCCATTGACAAATATTGATACGGTTTCAACAATGGACAATATTTAAAACGTTAAAATATCCCTAGCATTTAACAATGGAAAAATTTATAGTGAAAAATTTTCCCACGCTTACAACAATGAAAAAATCTTAAAATAACAAATATTTTTCTTGACAATGAAAATTTCGACTTTAAGTCATACTTTTTCAATTGTTATTATGAAAAATGTATTTATAATTATATTAGAAGTTATCTATAACAACAACATGCCCTCGCTTCCAACAATGAAAAATATTCCATTGACAAATATTGATACGGTTTCAACAATGAACAAATCTTAAAATAAGAAATTTTTCCCGCAACAATGAAAATTTCGACTTTAAGACTTCCTATTTCAATGGTTATTATGACAAATTTATTTATAATTATATTAGCATTTAACTATAATGGCAACTTTCCCGCCCTTACATCAATGGGAAAATTTCCATTGACAAATTTTCATACGCTTTCAACAATGGACAATCCTTAAAACATTAAATTTTCCCTATCCTTTCACAATGGAAAAATTTATAGTGACAAATTTTCCCACGTTTTCAACAATGAATAAATCTTAAAATAAGAAATTTTTCCCGCAACAATTAAATTAGTCTTTAAATCTTCCTTTTTCAATTGTTATTATGACAAATTTATTTATAATTATATTAGAAGTTACCTATAATGACAAAATTCCCGCGCTTCCAACAATACAAAACATTCCATTGACAAATATTAATAAGCTTACAAGAATGGACAATAGTTAAAACGTAAAAATGTCCCACGCTTTCAACAATGAAGAAATCTTAAAATAAGAAATTTTTCCGCAAAAATGAAAAATTAGTCTTGAAGTATTCTTTTTTCTATTGTTATTATGACGAATTTATTTATAATTATATTAGAAAATAACTATAATGGCAACTTTCCCGCACTCCCAACAATTGAAAGATTTCCATTGACAAATATTCATACTCTTTCAGCAATGGACAATCATTAAAGCGTGAAAATGTCCCTATCCTTTAACAATGGAAAAATTTATAGTGACAAAATTTCCTACGCTTTCAACAATGAAGAAATATTAAAATAAGAAATTTTTATCGCAACAATGAAAAATTCCACTTTATGTCTTCCTATTTCAATTGTTATTATGACAAATTTATTTATAATTATATTAGAAGTTACCTATAATGACAAAATTCCCGCGCTTCCAACAATACAAAACATTCCATTGACAAATATTAATAAGCTTACAAGAATGGACAATAGTTAAAACGTAAAAATGTCCCTAATGGAAAAATTGATAGTGACAAATTTTCACACGCTTTCAACAATGAAGAAATCTTAAAATAAGAATTTTTTCCGCAAAAATGAAAAATTAGTCTTGAAGTATTCATTTTCTATTGTTATTATGACGAATTTATTTATAATTATATTAGAAAATAACTATAATGGCAACTTTCCCGCACTCCCAACAATTGAAAGATTTCCATTGACAAATATTCATACTCTTTCAACAATGGACAATCATTAAAACGTGAAAATGTCCCTATCCTTTAACAATTGAAAAATTTATAGTGACAAAATTTCTTACGCTTTCAACAATGAAGAAATATTAAAATAAGAAATTTTTATCGCAACAATGAAAAATTCCTCTTTACGTCTTCCTATTTCAATTGTTATTATGACAAATTTATTTATAATTATATTAGAAGTTATCTATAATGACAACTTTACCGCGCTCCCAACAACAGAAGAAATTCCATTGACAAATATTGATAAGCTTTCAACAATGTCAATAATTAAAACTTAAAAATGTTGCTATGCTTTAACAATGGAAAAACTTACAGTGACAAAATTTCCCACGCTTTCAACAATGAAGAAATCTTAAAATAAAAAAAATTTCCCGCAACAATGAAAAATTCCACTTTAAGTCTTCCTTTTTCAATTGTTATTATGACAAATTTATTTATAATTATATTAGAAAATAACTATAAATGCAACTTTCCCGCACTCCCAACAATTGAAAGATTTCCATTGACAAATATTCATACTCTTTCAACAATGGACAATCATTAAAACGTGAAAATGTCCCTATCCTTTAACAATGCAAAAATTTATAGTGACAAAATTTCCTACGCTTTCAACAATGAAGAAATATTAAAATAAGAAATTTTTATCGCAACAATGAAAAATTCCACTTTACGTCTTCCTATTTCAATTGTTATTATGACAAATTTATTTATAATTGTATTAGAAGTTACCTATAATGACAAAATTCCCGCGCTTCCAACAATACAAAACATTCCATTGACAAATATTAATAAGCTTACAAGAATGGACAATAGTTAAAACGTAAAAATGTCCCTATCCTATAACAATGGAAAAATTGATAGTGACAAATTTTCACACGCTTTCAACAATGAAGAAATCTTAAAATAAGAATTTTTTCCGCAAAAATGAAAAATTAGTCTTGAAGTATTCCTTTTCTATTGTTATTATGACGAATTTATTTATAATTATATTAGAAAATAACTATAATGGCAACTTTCCCGCACTCCCAACAATTGAAAGATTTCCATTGACAAATATTCATACTCTTTCAACAATGGACAATCATTAAAACGTGAAAATGTCCCTATCCTTTAACAATGGAAAAATTTATAGTGACAAAATTTCCTACGCTTTCAACAATGAAGAAATGTTAAAATAAGAAATTTTTCCCACAACAAAGAAAAGTTAGTCTTTAAGTCTTCCTCTTTCAATTGTTATTATGACAAATTTATTTATAATTATATTAGAAGTTATCTATAATGGCAACTTTCCCGCGCTTCCAATAATGAAGTAATTTCATTGACAAATATTGATAAGCTTCAACAATGGACAATAATTAAAACGTAAAAATGTTCCTATGCTTTAGCAATGGAAGAAATTGATAGTGACAAATTTTCCCACGCTTTCAACAATAAAGAAATCTGAAAATAAAAAAAAAATTCCCGAAACAATTAAAAATTCGACTTTAAGTCATCCTTTTTCAATTGTTATTACTTCCTTCTATCTATAATAGAAGAAAGTATTGTAATAAAAAAAATTTCGACTTCCGGTTTTCGATGGATTTACACGTTTCAGTGGTCAGAGATTCCGAAAAACATGTTTTTACAATATGTCTGTCTGTACGTCTGTCCGTCTTTCCGTCTGTGTGTTTTCATTGTATCATCCAAAAGTGTTGAAGTTATGCTTCAAATTGAACCTCATTTTTTTGTGTTTTTTGCTATGGCAAGCAGGTTCTATTACAATTTGGGGATATTTCGACGAAAAGGAGCGCTGTGATCGATATTTTCGTTCAATTTTCACTATTGTACCATCTAAATTGTATGAAGTTATGTTTACAATTGAACCACATTTTTTTTCTATATGTTTGGCTATGGCAAGCAGACTCTATTAGAATTTGTGGATATTTCGACGAAAGGGGACGCTGTGATAGCCATTTAAAAATGTCAAATTCAAAATGATGTGCAAAAAAATTAGAAATCCTAAAAGATTTTTTCGTTAAATGTTCGGCTTTGATCAGGAGAATCCGGAACCATTTTTTTTCCTCTATCTTAAAAAGTGGCTAAGATATAGCAGTTTGAAATTTTAAGGTGGCTGACATCTTCTAAAGAGAAAAACCATAAATGAAACCAACTTGCTGTAGACGACAAATTTGGCGATATTCTCATTCAAATTCAATGTTGACGTGAACTGGGGTTTAATCTTCTTTAATTAGGTTCCACGCATTTTAGCTTCGTGTTTTCCAGTAAAATTAGCTAAAATCGTAAAATCAAGAAATAGGAAGGCTATCTGTTCCTGTCGGTTCAGGCCAGAAGGACTTATCGTAGTTTAGTATGCATCAGTTGATCGCATCCCGGTAACACGGTGATCCGCAAGAAGCTGACGTACAACAGAATGACGAAAAATACTGATTTTATTGGCGATGTGATAGTGAATTTTGAAGTATTAACATGACTGAGATAGAAAAAGTTTTGGGATTGGCACATTCGACTAGTTATAAAAAATGTATTTATAAACATATTAAAAGTTATCTATAATGACAACTTTCCCTCGCTTCCAACAATGGAAAAAATTCCATAGACAAATATTGATACTTATATGGGCTTTCAACAATGACAATATTTAACACGTGAAAATGTCGCTATCTTTTATCAATGGAAAAAATTATAGTGACAAATTTTCCCACGCTTTCAACAATGAAGAAATCTCAAAATAAGTAAATTTTTCCGCAACAATGAAAAATTCGACTTTAAGACATACTTTTTCAATTGTTATTATGAAATTTTTTTTAATAATTATATTAGAATTTTACTATAAGAACAACTTTCCCGCGCTTCCAACAATGAAAAAAATTCCATTGACAAATATTGATACGGTTTCAACAATGGACAATATTTAAAACGTGAAAATGTCCCTAGCTTTTAACAATGCAAAGATTTATAGTGACAAATTTTCCCACGATTTCAACAATGAGGAAATCTTAAAATAAGAAATTTTTATAGCAACAATGAAAAATCAAAGTTTAAGTCTTTCTTTTTCAATTGTTATTATGACAAATTTAGTTATAATTATATTAGAAAATAACTATAATGGCAACTTTCCCGCACTCCCAACAATTGAAAGATTTCCATTGAAAAATATTCATACTCTTTCAACAATGGACAATCATTAAAACGTGAAAATGTCCCTATCCTTTAACAATGGAAAAATTTATAGTGACAAAATTTCCTACCTTTCAACAATGAAGAAATATTAAAATAAGAAATTTTTCCCGCAACAAAGAAAAGTTAGTCTTTAAGTCTTCCTCTTTCAATTGTTATTATGACAAATTTAGTTATAATTATATTAAAAGTTATCTACAACGACAACTTTCCGTCGCTTCCAACAATGGAAAAAATTCCATTGACAAATATTGATACGCTCTCAACCTAGACAATAGTTAAACGTAAAAATGTCCCTATCCTTTAACAATAGAAAAATTTAGAGTGAAAAATTTTCCCACGCTTTCAACAATGAAGAAATATTAAAATAAGATATTTTTCCCGCAACAATGACAAATTCGACTTTAAGTCTTCCTTTTTCAATTGTTATTATGACAAATTTATTTATAAATCTATTAGAATTTAACTATAATGACAACTTTCCCGCACTCCCAACAATGGAAAAATTTCCAATGACAAATATTGATGAGCTTTCAACAATGGACAATATTTAAAACGTGAAAATGTCCCTATCCTTTAACAATGGAAAAATTTATAGTGACAAATTTTCCTACGCTTTCAACAATGAAGAGATATTAAAATAAGAAATTTTTCCCGCAACAAAGAAAAATTAGTCTTTAAGTCTTTCTCTTTCAATTGTTATTATGACAAATTTATTTATAATTATATTAGAACTTATCTATAATGGCAACTTTCCCGCGCTTGCAATAATGAAATAATTTCATTGACAAATATTGATAAGCTTCAACAATGGACAATAATTAAAACGTAAAAATGTTCCTATGCTTTAGCAATGGAGAAATGTTTAGTGACAAATTTTCCCACGCTTTCAACAATGAAGAAATCTTAAAATAAGTAAATTTTTCCGCAACAATGAAAAATTCAACTTTAATATATACTTTTTCAATTGTTATTATGACAATTTTTTTTATAATTATATTAGAAGTTATCTATAAGAACAACTTTCCCGCGCTTCCAGCAATGAAAAATATTCCATTGACAAATATTGATACGGTTTCAACAATGGACAATATTTAAAACGTGAAAATGTCCCTAGCCTTTAACAATGGAAAGATTTATAGTGACAAATTTTCCCACGATTTCAACAATGAAGAAATCTTAAAATAAGAAATTTTCCGCAAAAATGAAAAATTAGTCTTGAAGTATTCCTTTTTCTATTGTTATTATGACAAATTTATTTATAATTATATTAGAAAATAACTATAATGGCAACTTTCCCGCACTCCCAACAATTGAAAGATTTCCATTGACAAATATTCATACTCTTTCAACAATGAACAATCATTAAAATGTGAAAATGTCCCTATCCTTTAACAATGGAAAAATTTATAGTGACAAAATATCCTACGCTTTCAACAATGAAGAAATATTAAAATAAGAAATTTTTATCGCAACAATGAAAAATTCCACTTTACGTCTTCCTATTTCAATTGTTATTATGACAAATTTATTTATAATTATATTAGAAGTTATCTATAATGCAACTTTACCGCGCTCCCAACAACAGAAGAAATTCCATTGACAAATATTGATAAGCTTTCAACAACGTCAATAATTAAAACGTAAAAATGTTGCTATGCTTTAACAATGGAAAAACTTACAGTGACAAAATTTCCCACGCTTTCAACAATGAAGAAATCTTAAAATAAAAAAAATTTCCCGCAACAATGAAAAATTCCACTTTAAGTCTTCCTTTTTCAATTGTTATTATGACAAATTTATTTATAATTATATTAGAAAATAACTATAATGGCAACTTTCCCGCACTCCCAACAATTGAAAGATTTCCATTGACAAATATTCATACTCTTTCAACAATGGACAATCATTAAAATGTGAAAACGTCCCTATCCTTTAACAATGGAAAAATTTATAGTGACAAAATTTCCTACGCTTTCAATAATGAAGAAATATTAAAATAAGAAATTTTTATCGCAACAATGAAAAATTCCACTTTACGTCTTCCTATTTCAATTGTTATTATGACAAATTTATTTATAATTGTATTAGAAGTTACCTATAATGACAAAATTCCCGCGCTTCCAACAATACAAAACATTCCATTGACAAATATTAATAAGCTTACAAGAATGGACAATAGTTAAAACGTAAAAATGTCCCTATCCTATAACAATGGAAAAATTGATAGTGACAAATTTTCACACGCTTTCAACAATGAAGAAATCTTAAAATAAGAATTTTTTCCGCAAAAATGAAAAATTAGTCTTGAAGTATTCCTTTTCTATTGTTATTATGACGAATTTATTTATAATTATATTAGAAAATAACTATAATGGCAACTTTCCCGCACTCTCAACAATTGAAAGATTTCCATTGACAAATATTCATACTCTTTCAACAATGAACAATCATTAAAATGTGAAAATGTCCCTATCCTTTAACAATGGAAAAATTTATAGTGACAAAATATCCTACGCTTTCAACAATGAAGAAATATTAAAATAAGAAATTTTTATCGCAACAATGAAAAATTCCACTTTACGTCTTCCTATTTCAATTGTTATTATGACAAATTTATTTATAATTATATTAGAAGTTATCTATAATGCAACTTTACCGCGCTCCCAACAACAGAAGAAATTCCATTGACAAATATTGATAAGCTTTCAACAACGTCAATAATTAAAACGTAAAAATGTTGCTATGCTTTAACAATGGAAAAACTTACAGTGACAAAATTTCCCACGCTTTCAACAATGAAGAAATCTTAAAATAAAAAAAATTTCCCGCAACAATGAAAAATTCCACTTTAAGTCTTCCTTTTTCAATTGTTATTATGACAAATTTATTTATAATTATATTAGAAAATAACTATAATGGCAACTTTCCCGCACTCCCAACAATTGAAAGATTTCCATTGACAAATATTCATACTCTTTCAACAATGGACAATCATTAAAATGTGAAAACGTCCCTATCCTTTAACAATGGAAAAATTTATAGTGACAAAATTTCCTACGCTTTCAATAATGAAGAAATATTAAAATATGAAATTTTTATCGCAACAATGAAAAATTCCACTTTACGTCTTCCTATTTCAATTGTTATTATGACAAATTTATTTATAATTGTATTAGAAGTTACCTATAATGACAAAATTCCCGCGCTTCCAACAATACAAAACATTCCATTGACAAATATTAATAAGCTTACAAGAATGGACAATAGTTAAAACGTAAAAATGTCCCTATCCTATAACAATGGAAAAATTGATAGTGACAAATTTTCACACGCTTTCAACAATGAAGAAATCTTAAAATAAGAATTTTTTCCGCAAAAATGAAAAATTAGTCTTGAAGTATTCCTTTTCTATTGTTATTATGACGAATTTATTTATAATTATATTAGAAAATAACTATAATGGCAACTTTCCCGCACTCCCAACAATTGAAAGATTTCCATTGACAAATATTCATACTCTTTCAACAATGGACAATCATTAAAACGTGAAAATGTCCCTATCCTTTAACAATTGAAAAATTTATAGTGACAAAATTTCTTACGCTTTCAACAATGAAGAAATATTAAAATAAGAAATTTTTATCGCAACAATGAAAAATTCCACTTTACGTCTTCCTATTTCAATTGTTATTATGACAAATTTATTTATAATTATATTAGAAGTTATCTATAATGACAACTTTACCGCGCTCCCAACAACAGAAAAAATTCCATTGACAAATATTGATCAGCTTTCAACAATGACAATATTTAACACGTGAAAATGTCGCTATCTTTTATCAATGGAAAAAATTATAGTGACAAATTTTCCCACGCTTTCAACAATGAAGAAATCTCAAAATAAGTAAATTTTTCCGCAACAATGAAAAATTCGACTTTAAGACATACTTTTTCAATTGTTATTATGAAATTTTTTTTAATAATTATATTAGAATTTAACTATAAGAACAACTTTCCCGCGCTTCCAACAATGAAAAAAATTCCATTGACAAATATTGATACGGTTTCAACAATGGACAATATTTAAAACGTGAAAATGTCCCTAGCCTTTAACAATGCAAAGATTTATAGTGACAAATTTTCCCACGATTTCAACAATTAAGGAATCTTAAAATAAGAAATTTTTATCGCAACAATGAAAAATGGAAATTTAAGTCTTTCTTTTTGAATTGTTATTATGACAAATTTATTTATAAGTATATTATAATTTATCTATAATGAACTTTCCCGCGCTTTGGAAAAAATTCCATTGACAAATATTGATAAGCTTTAAACAAAGGTAATTAATTAAAACGCAAAAATGTTCCATAGCTTTAACAATGGAGAAACTTACAGTGACAAATTTTCCCACGCTTTCAACAATAAAGAAATCTTTAAATAAAAACTTTTTCCCGCAACAATGAAAAATTCCACTTTAAGTTTTCCTTTTTCAATTGTTAATATGACAAATATATTTATAATTATATTTGAAAATAACTATAATGGCAACTTTCCCGCACTCCCAACAATTGAAAGATTTCCATTGACAAATATTCATACTCTTTCAACAATGGACAATCATTAAAACGTGAAAATGTCCCTATCCTTTAACAATGGAAAAATTTATAGTGACAAATTTTCCTACGCTTTCAACAATGAAGAGATATTAAAATAAGAAATTTTTCCCGCAACAAAGAAAAATTAGTCTTTAAGTCTTCCTCTTTCAATTGTTATTATGACAAATTTATTTATAATTATATTAGAAGTTATCTATAATGGCAACTTTCCCGCGCTTCCAATAATGAAATAATTTCATTGACAAATATTGATAAGCTTCAACAATGGACAATAATTAAAACGTAAAAATGTTCCTATGCTTTAGCAATGGAGAAATGTATAGTGACAAATTTTCCCACGCTTTCAACAATGAAGAAATCTTAAAATAAGTAAATTTTTCCGCAACAATGAAAAATTCAACTTTAAGATATACTTTTTCAATTGTTATTATGACAATTTTTTTTATAATTATATTAGAAGTTATCTATAAGAACAACTTTCTCGCGCTTCGAACAATGAAAAATATTCCATTGACAAATATTGATACGGTTTCAGCAATGGACAATATTTAAAACGTGAAAATGTCCCTAGCCTTTAACAATGGAAAGATTTACAGTGACAAATTTACCCACGATTTCAACAATGAAGAAATCTTAAAATAAGAAATTTTTATCGCAACAATGAAAAATCGAAGTTTAAGTCTTTCTTTTTCAATTGTTATTATGACAAATTTATTTATAATTATATTAAAAGTTATCTATAACGACAACTTTCCCTCGCTTCCAACAATGGAAAAAATTCAATTACGCTCTCAACCTAGACAATAGTTAAAAAGTAAAAATGTCCCTATCCTTTAAAAATGGAAAAATTTATAGTGAAAAATTTTCCCACGCTTTCAACAATGAAGAAATCTTAAAATATGAAATATTTTTCGTGACAATGTAAAATTCGACTTTAAGATATACTTTTTAAATTGTTATTATGAATTTTTTTTTTATAATTATATTAGAAGTTAGCTATAAGAACAACTTTCCCGCGCTTCCACTAATGAAATAACTTCATTGACAAATATTGATAAGCTTCAACAATGGACAATAATTAAAACGTAAAAATGTTCCTATGCTTTAGCAATGGAGAAATTTATAGTGACAAATTTTCCCTCGCTTTCAACAATGAAGAAATCTTAAAATAAGTAAATTTTTCCGCAACAATGAAAAATTCGACTTTATGACATACTTTTTTAATTGTTATTATGACAAATTTATTTAAAAATCTATTAGAATTTAACTATAATGACAACTTTCCCGCACTCCCAACAATGAAAAAATTTCCAATGACAAATATTAATAAGCTTTCAACAATGGACAATATTTAAAACGTGAAAATGTCCCTAGCCTTTAACAATGGAAATATTTATAGTGACAAATTTTCCCACGATTTCAACAGTTAAGAAATCTTAAAATAAGAAATTTTTATCGCAACAATGAAAAATCGAAATTTAAGTCTTTCTTTTTCAATTGTTATTATGACAAATTTATTTATAATTATATTAAAAGTTATCTATAACGACAACTTTCCCTGGCTTCCAACAATGGAATAAATTCCATTGACAAATATTGATACGCTCTCAACATAGACTATAGTTAAAACGTGAAAATGTCCCTAACCTTTAACAATGGAAAGATTTATAGTGACAAATTTTCCCACGATTTCAACAATGAAGAAATCTTAAAATAAGAAATTTTTATCGCAACAATGAAAAATTCCACTTTACGTCTTCCTATTTCAATTGTTATTATGACAAATTTATTTATAATTATATTAGAAGTTATCTATAATGACAACTTTACCGCCCTCCCAACAACAGAAAAAATTCCATTGACAAATATTGATAAGCTCAATATTTATTATGAGGAAATCTTAAAATAAGAAATTTTTATCGCAACAATGAAAAATCGAAGTTTAGGTCTTTCTTTTTCAATTGTTATTATGGCAAATTTAGTTATAATTATATTGGAAAATAACTATAATGGCAACTTTACCGCACTCCCAACAATTGAAAGATTTCCATTGACAAATATTCATACTCTTTCAACAATGTCAATAATTAAAACATAAAAATGTTGCTATGCTTTAACAATGGAGAAACTTACAGTGACAAATTTTCCCACGCTTTCAACAATGAAGAAATCTTAAAATAAAAATTTTTTTATCGCAACAATGAAAAATTCCACTTTAAGTCTTCCTTTTTCAATTGTTATTATGACAAATTTATTTATAATTATATTAGAAAATAACTAAAGTGGCAACTTTCCCGCACTCCCAACAATTGAAAGATTTCCATTGACAAATATTCATACTCTTTCAACAATGGACAATCATTAAAACGTGAAAATGTCCCTATCCTTTAACAATGGAAAAATTTATCGTGACAAAATTTCCTACGCTTTCAACAATGAAGAAATTTTTCCCGCAACAAAGAAAAGTTATTCTTTAAGTCTTCCTCTTTCAATTGTTATTATGACAAATTTATTTATAATTATATTAAAAGTTATCTATAACGACAACTTTCCCTCGCTTCCAACAATGGAAAAAATTCCATTACGCTCTCAACCTAGACAATAGTTTATAAGTAAAAATGTCCCTATCCTTTAAAAATGGAAAAATTTATAGTGAAAAATTTTCCCACGCTTTCAACAATGAAGAAATCTTAAAATATGAAATATTTTTCGTGACAATGTAAAATTCGACTTTAAGATATACTTTTTAAATTGTTATTATGAAATTTTTTTTTATAATTATATTAGAAGTTAGCTATAAGAACAACTTTCCCGCGCTTCCAACAATGAAAAATATTCCATTGACAAATATTGATACGGTTTCAACAATGGACAATACTTAAAACGTGAAAATGTCCCTAGCCTTTAACAATGGAAAAATTTATAGTGACAAATTTTCCCACGCTTTCAACAATGAAGAAATCTTAAAATAAGAAATTTTTCCCGCAACAATGAAAATTTTTACTTTAAGACTTCATATTTCAATGGTTATTATGACAAATTTATTTATAATTATATTTGAAAATAACTATAATGACAACTTTCCCGCACTCCCAACAATTGAAAGATTTCCATTGACAAATACTCATACTCTTTCAACAATGGGCAATCATTAAAACGTGAAAATGTCCCTATCCTTTAACAATGGAAAAATTTATAGTGACAAATTTTCCTACGCTTTCAACAATGAAGAGATATTAAAATAAGAAATTTTTCCCGCAACAAAGAAAAATTAGTCTTTAAGTCGTCCTCTTTCAATTGTTATTATGACAAATTTATTTATAATTATATTAGAAGTTATCTATAATGGCAACTTTCCCGCGCTTCCAATAATGAAATAATTTCATTGACAAATATTGATAAGCTTCAACAATGGACAATAATTAAAACGTAAAAATGGTCCTATGCTTTAGAAATGGAGAAATGTATAGTGACAAATTTTCCCAAGCTTTCAACAATGAAGAAATTTTAAAATAAGTAAATTTTTCCGCAACAATGAAAAGTTCAACTTTAAGATATACTTTTTCAATTGTTATTATGACAATTTTTTTTATAATTATATTAGAAGTTATCTATAAGAACAACTTTCCCGCGCTTTCAACAATGAAAAATATTCCATTGACAAATATTGATACGGTTTCAACAATGGACAATATTTAAAACGTGAAAATGTCCCTAGCCTTTAACAATGGAAAGATTTATAGTGACAAATTTTCCCACGATTTCAACAATGAAGAAATCTTAAAATAAGAAATCGCAACAATGAAAAATCGCAACAATGAAAAATCGAAGTTTAAGTCTTTCTTTTTCAATTGTTATTATGACAAATTTATTTATAATTATATTAAAAGTTATCTATAACGACAACTTTCCCTCGCTTCCAACAATGGAAAAAATTCCATTACGCTCTCAACCTAGACAATAGTTAAAAAGTAAAAATGTCCCTATCCTTTAAAAATGGAAAAATTTATAGTGAAAAATTTTCCCACGCTTTCAACAATGAAGAAATCTTAAAATATGAAATATTTTTCATGACAATGAAAAATTCGACTTTAAGATATACTTTTTCAATTATTATTATGAAATTTTTTTTTATAATTATATTAGAAGTTAGCTATAAGAACAACTTTCCCGCACTTCCAACAATGAAAAATATTCCATTGACAAATATTGATACGGTTTCAACAATGGACAATATTTAAAACGTGAAAATGTCCCTAGCCTTTAAGAATGGAAAAATTTATAGTGACAAATTTTCCCACGCTTTCAACAATGAAGAAATCTTAAAATAAGAAATTTTTCCCGCAACAATGAAAATTTTTACTTTAAGACTTCATATTTCAATGGTTATTATGACAAATTTATTTATAATTATATTATAATTTAACTAAAATGGCAACTTTCCCGCTCTTCCAACAATGGGACAATTTCCATTGACAAATTTTCATACTCTTTCAACAATGGACAATCATTAAAACGTAAAAATGTTCCTATGCTTTCGCAATGGAGAAATTTATAGTGACAAATTTTTCCACGCTTTCAACAATGAAGAAATCTTAAAATAAGAATTTTTTCCGCAAAAATGAAAAATTAGTCTTGAAGTATTCCTTTTCTATTGTTATTATGAAAAATGTATTTATAATCATATATTAGAAGTTATCTATAATGACAACTTTCCGGTCCTTTCAACAATGAAATAAATTCCATTGAGAAATATTGATACGCTTTCAACAATGGACAATATTTAAAACGTGAAAATGTCCCTAGCCTTTAACAATGGAAAGATTTATAGTGACAAATTTTCCCACGATTTCAACAACTAAGAAATCTTAAAATAAGAAATTTTTATCACAACAATGAAAAATCGAAATTTAAGTCTTTCTTTTTCAATTGTTATTATGAAAAATTTATTTATAATTATATTAAAAGTTATCTATAATGGCAACTTTCCAGCGCTTCCACTAATGAAATAACTTCATTGACAAATATTGATAAGCTTCAACAATGGACAATAATTAAAACGTAAAAATGTTCCTATGCTTTAGCAATGGAGAAATTTATAGTGACAAATTTTCCCTCGCTTTCAACAATGAAGAAATCTTAAAATAAGTAAATTTTTCCGCAACAATGAAAAATTCGACTTTATGACATACTTTTTTAATTGTTATTATGACAAATTTATTTAAAAATCTATTAGAATTTAACTATAATGACAACTTTCCCGCACTCCCAACAATGAAAAAATTTCCAATGACAAATATTGATAAGCTTTCAACAATGGACAATATTTAAAACGTGAAAATGTCCCTAGCTTTTAACAATGGAAATATTTATAGTGACAAATTTTCCCACGATTTCAACAGTTAAGAAATCTTAAAATAAGAAATTTTTATCGCAACAATGAAAAATCGAAATTTAAGTCTTTCTTTTTCAATTGTTATTATGGCAAATTTAGTTATAATTATATTGGAAAATAACTATAATGGCAACTTTACCGCACTCCCAACAATTGAAAGATTTCCATTGACAAATATTCATACTCTTTCAACAATGTCAATAATTAAAACATAAAAATGTTGCTATGCTTTATCAATGGAGAAACTTACAGTGACAAATTTTCCCACGCTTTCAACAATGAAGAAATCTTAAAATAAAAATTTTTTTATCGCAACAATGAAAAATTCCACTTTAAGTCTTCCTTTTTCAATTGTTATTATGACAAATTTATTTATAATTATATTAGAAAATAACTAAAGTGGACACTTTCCCGCACTCCCAACAATTGAAAGATTTCCATTGACAAATATTCATACTCTTTCAACAATGGACAATCATTAAAACGTGAAAATGTCCCTAACCTTTAACAATGGAAAAATTTATCGTGACAAAATTTCCTACGCTTTCAACAATGAAGAAATTTTTCCCGCAACAAAGAAAAGTTATTCTTTAAGTCTTCCTCTTTCAATTGTTATTATGATAAATTTATTTATAATTATATTAAAAGTTATCTATAACGACAACTTTCCCTCGCTTCCAACAATGGTAAAAATTCCATTACGCTCTCAACCTAGACAATAGTTTATAAGTAAAAATGTCCCTATCCTTTAAAAATGGAAAAATTTATAGTGAAAAATTTTCCCACGCTTTCAACAATGAAGAAATCTTAAAATATGAAATATTTTTCGTGACAATGTAAAATTCGACTTTAAGATATACTTTTTAAATTGTTATTATGAAATTTTTTTTTATAATTATATTAGAAGTTAGCTATAAGAACAACTTTCCCGCGCTTCCAACAATGAAAAATATTCCATTGACAAATATTGATACGGTTTCAACAATGGACAATATTTAAAACGTGAAAATGTCCCTAGCCTTTAACAATGGAAAAATTTATAGTGACAAATTTTCCCACGCTTTCAACAATGAAGAAATCTTAAAATAAGAAATTTTTCCCGCAACAATGAAAATTTTTACTTTAAGACTTCATATTTCAATGGTTATTATGACAAATTTATTTATAATTATATTATAATTTAACTAAAATGGCAACTTTCCCGCTCTTCCAACAATGGGACAATTTCCATTGACAAATTTTCATACTCTTTCAACAATGGACAATCATTAAAACGTAAAAATGTTCCTATGCTTTCGCAATGGAGAAATTTATAGTGACAAATTTTTCCACGCTTTCAACAATGAAGAAATCTTAAATTAAGTAAGTTTTCCCAAAACAATGAAAAATTCGACTTTAAGTCATCCTTTTTCAATTGTTATTATGAAAAATGTATTTATAATCATATATTAGAAGTTATCTATAATGACAACTTTCCGGTCCTTTCAACAATGAAATAAATTCCATTGAGAAATATTGATACGCTTTCAACAATGGACAATATTTAAAACGTGAAAATGTCCCTAGCCTTTAACAATGGAAAGATTTATAGTGACAAATTTTCCCACGATTTCAACAACTAAGAAATCTTAAAATAAGAAATTTTTATCACAACAATGAAAAATCGAAATTTAAGTCTTTCTTTTTCAATTGTTATTATGAAAAATTTATTTATAATTATATTAAAAGTTATCTATAATGGCAACTTTCCAGCGCTTCCACTAATGAAATAACTTCATTGACAAATATTGATAAGCTTCAACAATGGACAATAATTAAAACGTAAAAATGTTCCTATGCTTTAGCAATGGAGAAATTTATAGTGACAAATTTTCCCTCGCTTTCAACAATGAAGAAATCTTAAAATAAGTAAATTTTTCCGCAACAATGAAAAATTCGACTTTATGACATACTTTTTTAATTGTTATTATGACAAATTTATTTAAAAATCTATTAGAATTTAACTATAATGACAACTTTCCCGCACTCCCAACAATGAAAAAATTTCCAATGACAAATATTGATAAGCTTTCAACAATGGACAATATTTAAAACGTGAAAATGTCCCTAGCCTTTAACAATGGAAATATTTATAGTGACAAATTTTCCCACGATTTCAACAGTTAAGAAATCTTAAAATAAGAAATTTTTATCGCAACAATGAAAAATCGAAATTTAAGTCTTTCTTTTTCAATTGTTATTATGACAAATTTATTTATAATTATATTAAAAGTTATCTATAACGACAACTTTCCCTGGCTTCCAACAATGGAATAAATTCCATTGACAAATATTGATACGCTCTCAACATAGACTATAGTTAAAACGTGAAAATGTCCCTAACCTTTAACAATGGAAAGATTTATAGTGACAAATTTTCCCACGATTTCAACAATGAAGAAATCTTAAAATAAGAAATTTTTATCGCAACAATGAAAAATTCCACTTTACGTCTTCCTATTTCAATTGTTATTATGACAAATTTATTTATAATTATATTAGAAGTTATCTATAATGACAACTTTACCGCGCTCCCAACAACAGAAAAAATTCCATTGACAAATATTGATAAGCTCAATATTTATTATGAGGAAATCTTAAAATAAGAAATTTTTATCGCAACAATGAAAAATCGAAGTTTAGGTCTTTCTTTTTCAATTGTTATTATGGCAAATTTAGTTATAATTATATTGGAAAATAACTATAATGGCAACTTTACCGCACTCCCAACAATTGAAAGATTTCCATTGACAAATATTCATACTCTTTCAACAATGTCAATAATTAAAACATAAAAATGTTGCTATGCTTTAACAATGGAGAAACTTACAGTGACAAATTTTCCCACGCTTTCAACAATGAAGAAATCTTAAAATAAAAAAAATTTTATCGCAACAATGAAAAATTCCACTTTAAGTCTTCCTTTTTCAATTGTTATTATGACAAATTTATTTATAATTATATTAGAAAATAACTAAAGTGGCAACTTTCCCGCACTCCCAACAATTGAAAGATTTCCATTGACAAATATTCATACTCTTTCAACAATGGACAATCATTAAAACGTGAAAATGTCCCTATCCTTTAACAATGGAAAAATTTATCGTGACAAAATTTCCTACGCTTTCAACAATGAAGAAATTTTTCCCGCAACAAAGAAAAGTTATTCTTTAAGTCTTCCTCTTTCAATTGTTATTATGACAAATTTATTTATAATTATATTAAAAGTTATCTATAACGACAACTTTCCCTCGCTTCCAACAATGGAAAAAATTCCATTACGCTCTCAACCTAGACAATAGTTTATAAGTAAAAATGTCCCTATCTTTTAAAAATGGAAAAATTTATAGTGAAAAATTTTCCCACGCTTTCAACAATGAAGAAATCTTAAAATATGAAATATTTTTCGTGACAATGTAAAATTCGACTTTAAGATATACTTTTTAAATTGTTATTATGAAATTTTTTTTTATAATTATATTAGAAGTTAGCTATAAGAACAACTTTCCCGCGCTTCCAACAATGAAAAATATTCCATTGACAAATATTGATACGGTTTCAACAATGGACAATATTTAAAACGTGAAAATGTCCCTAGCCTTTAACAATGGAAAAATTTATAGTGACAAATTTTCCCACGCTTTCAACAATGAAGAAATCTTAAAATAAGAAATTTTTCCCGCAACAATGAAAATTTTTACATTAAGACTTCATATTTCAATGGTTATTATGACAAATTTATTTATAATTATATTATAATTTAACTAAAATGGCAACTTTCCCGCTCTTCCAACAATGGGACAATTTCCATTGACAAATTTTCATACTCTTTCAACAATGGACAATCATTAAAACGTAAAAATGTTCCTATGCTTTCGCAATGGAGAAATTTATAGTGACAAATTTTTCCACCTTTTCAACAATGAAGAAATCTTAAATTAAGTAAGTTTTCCCAAAACAATGAAAAATTCGACTTTAAGTCATCCTTTTTCAATTGTTATTATGAAAAATGTATTTATAA
Source organism: Maratus michaelseni (assembly GCA_963931845.1). Classification (NCBI taxonomy): domain Eukaryota; kingdom Metazoa; phylum Arthropoda; class Arachnida; order Araneae; family Salticidae; genus Maratus; species Maratus michaelseni. The sequence continues at coordinate 215,369,930 of OZ007587.1, read as the reverse complement.
TCATATATTAGAAGTTATCTATAATGACAACTTTCCGGTCCTTTCAACAATGAAATAAATTCCATTGAGAAATATTGATACGCTTTCAACAATGGACAATATTTAAAACATGAAAATGTCCCTAGCCTTTAACAATGGAAAGATTTATAGTGACAAATTTTCCCACGATTTCAACAACTAAGAAATCTTAAAATAAGAAATTTTTATCACAACAATGAAAAATCGAAATTTAAGTCTTTCTTTTTCAATTGTTATTATGAAAAATTTATTTATAATTATATTAAAAGTTATCTATAATGGCAACTTTCCAGCGCTTCCACTAATGAAATAACTTCATTGACAAATATTGATAAGCTTCAACAATGGACAATAATTAAAACGTAAAAATGTTCCTATGCTTTAGCAATGGAGAAATTTATAGTGACAAATTTTCCCTCGCTTTCAACAATGAAGAAATCTTAAAATAAGTAAATTTTTCCGCAACAATGAAAAATTCGACTTTATGACATACTTTTTTAATTGTTATTATGACAAATTTATTTAAAAATCTATTAGAATTTAACTATAATGACAACTTTCCCGCACTCCCAACAATGAAAAAATTTCCAATGACAAATATTGATAAGCTTTCAACAATGGACAATATTTAAAACGTGAAAATGTCCCTAGCCTTTAACAATGGAAATATTTATAGTGACAAATTTTCCCACGATTTCAACAGTTAAGAAATTTTAAAATAAGAAATTTTTATCGCAACAATGAAAAATCGAAATTTAAGTCTTTCTTTTTCAATTGTTATTATGACAAATTTATTTATAATTATATTAAAAGTTATCTATAACGACAACTTTCCCTGGCTTCCAACAATGGAATAAATTCCATTGACAAATATTGATACGCTCTCAACATAGACTATAGTTAAAACGTGAAAATGTCCCTAACCTTTAACAATGGAAAGATTTATAGTGACAAATTTTCCCACGATTTCAACAATGAAGAAATCTTAAAATAAGAAATTTTTATGGCAACAATGAAAAATTCCACTTTACGTCTTCCTATTTCAATTGTTATTATGACAAATTTATTTATAATTATATTAGAAGTTATCTATAATGACAACTTTACCGCGCTCCCAACAACAGAAAAAATTCCATTGACAAATATTGATAAGCTCAATATTTATTATGAGGAAATCTTAAAATAAGAAATTTTTATCGCAACAATGAAAAATCGAAGTTTAGGTCTTTCTTTTTCAATTGTTATTATGGCAAATTTAGTTATAATTATATTGGGAAATAACTATAATGGCAACTTTACCGCACTCCCAACAATTGAAAGATTTCCATTGACAAATATTCATACTCTTTCAACAATGTCAATAATTAAAACATAAAAATGTTGCTATGCTTTAACAATGGAGAAACTTACAGTGACAAATTTTCCCACGCTTTCAACAATGAAGAAATCTTAAAATAAATTTTTTTTTATCGCAACAATGAAAAATCGAAGTTTAGGTCTTCCTTTTTCAATTGTTATTATGACAAATTTATTTATAATTATATTAGAAAATAACTAAAGTGGCAACTTTCCCGCACTCCCAACAATTGAAAGATTTCCATTGACAAATATTCATACTCTTTCAACAATGGACAATCATTAAAACGTGAAAATGTCCCTATCCTTTAACAATGGAAAAATTTATCGTGACAAAATTTCCTACGCTTTCAACAATGAAGAAATTTTTCCCGCAACAAAGAAAAGTTATTCTTTAAGTCTTCCTCTTTCAATTGTTATTATGACAAATTTATTTATAATTATATTAAAAGTTATCTATAACGACAACTTTCCCTCGCTTCCAACAATGGAAAAAATTCCATTACGCTCTCAACCTAGACAATAGTTTAAAAGTAAAAATGTCCCTATCCTTTAAAAATGGAAAAATTTATAGTGAAAAATTTTCCCACGCTTTCAACAATGAAGAAATCTTAAAATATGAAATATTTTTCGTGACAATGTAAAATTCGACTTTAAGATATACTTTTTAAATTGTTATTATGAAATTTTTTTTTATAATTATATTAGAAGTTAGCTATAAGAACAACTTTCCCGCGCTTCCAACAATGAAAAATATTCCATTGACAAATATTGATACGGTTTCAACAATGGACAATATTTAAAACGTGAAAATGTCCCTAGCCTTTAACAATGGAAAGATTTATAGTAACAAATTTTCCCACGATTTCAACAACTAAGAAATCTTAAAATAAGAAATTTTTATCACAACAATGAAAAATCGAAATTTAAGTCTTTCTTTTTCAATTGTTATTATGAAAAATTTATTTATAATTATATTAAAAGTTATCTATAATGGCAACTTTCCAGCGATTCCACTAATGAAATAACTTCATTGACAAATATTGATAAGCTTCAACAATGGACAATAATTAAAACGTAAAAATGTTCCTATGCTTTAGCAATGGAGAAATTTATAGTGACAAATTTTCCCTCGCTTTCAACAATGAAGAAATCTTAAAATAAGTAAATTTTTCCGCAACAATGAAAAATTCGACTTTATGACATACTTTTTTAATTGTTATTATGACAAATTTATTTAAAAATCTATTAGAATTTAACTATAATGACAACTTTCCCGCACTCCCAACAATGGAAAAATTTCCAATGACAAATATTGATAAGCTTTCAACAATGGACAATATTTAAAACGTGAAAATGTCCCTAGCCTTTAACAATGGAAAAATTTATAGTGACAAATTTTCCCACGCTTTCAACAATGAAGAAATCTTAAAATAAGAAATTTTTCCCGCAACAATGAAAATTTTTAATTTAAGACTTCATATTTCAATGGTTATTATGACAAATTTATTTATAATTATATTATAATTTAACTAAAATGGCCACTTTCCCATTCTTCCAACAATGGGACAATTTCCATTGACAAATTTTCATACTCTTTCAACAATGGACAATCATTAAAACGTAAAAATGTTCCTATGCTTTAACAATGGTGAAATTCATAGTGACAAATTTTTCCACGCTTTCAACAATGAAGAAATCTTAAATTAAGTAAGTTTTCCCGAAACAATGAAAAATTCGACTTTAAGTCATCCTTTTTCAATTCTTATTATGGAAAATGTATTTATAATCATATTATAAGTTATCTATAAGAACAACTTTCCCGCGCTTCCAACAATGAAAAATATTCCATTGACAAATATTGATACGGTTTCAACAATGGACAATATTTAAAACGTGAAAATGTCCCTAGCCTTTAACAATGGAAAGATTTATAGTGACAAATTTTCCCACGATTTCAACAATGAAGAAATCTTAAAATAAGAAATTTTTATCGCAACAATGAAAAATCGAAGTTTAAGTCTTTCTTTTTCAATTGTTATTATGACAAATTTATTTATAATTATATTAAAAGTTATCTATAACGACAACTTTCCCTGGCTTCCAACAATGGAATAAATTCCATTGACAAATATTGATACGCTCTTAACATAGACTATAGTTAAAACGTAAAAATGTCTCTATACTTTAACAACAGAAAAATTTATATTGACAAATTTTCCCACGCTTTCAACAATGAAGAAATCTTAAATATGAAATTTTTTTCGTAACAATGAAAAATTCGACTTTAAGTCTTCTTTTTTCAATTGTTATTATGACAAATTTATTTATAATTATATTTGAAGTTATCTATAATGACCACATTCCCTCGCTTCCAACAATACAAAAAATTCAACAGACAAATATTCATACGCTTTCAACAATGACAATAGTTAAAACGTGAAAATGTCCCTATCTTTTAACAATGGAAAAATTTATAGTGACAAATTTTCCCACGATTTCAACAATGAAGAAATATTAAAATACGAAATTTTTACCGCAACAATGAACAATTATTCTTTAAGTCTTCCACTTTCAATTGTTATTATGACAAATATATTTATAATTATATTATAATTTATCTATAATGAACATTCCCGCGCTTCCAACAATAGAAAAATTCCATTGACAAATATTGATAAGCTTTCAACAATGGTAAATAATTAAAACGCAAAAATGTTCCAATGCTTTAACAATGGAGAAACTTACAGTGACAAATTTTCTCACGCTTTCAACAATGAAGAAATCTGTAAATAAAAAAATTTTCCCGCAACAATGAAAAATTCCACTTTAAGTCTTCCTTTTTCAATTGTTAATATGACAAATTTATTTATAATTATATTTGAAAATAACTATAATGGCAACTTTCCCGCACTCCCAACAATTGAAAGATTTCCATTGACAAATACTCATACTCTTTCAACAATGGGCAATCATGAAAACGTGAAAATGTCCCTATCCTTTAACAATGGAAAAATTTATAGTGACAAATTTTCCTATGCTTTCAACAATGAAGAGATATTAAAATAAGAAATTTTTCCCGCAACAAAGAAAAATTAGTCTTTAAGTCGTCCTCTTTCAATTGTTATTATGACAAATTTATTTAAAATTATATTAGAAGTTATCTATAATGGCAACTTTCCCGCGCTTCCAATATTGAAATAATTTCATTGACAAATATTGATAAGCTTCAACAATGGACAATAATTAAAACGGGAAAATGTCCCTAGCCTTTAACAATGGAATGATTTATAGTGACAAATTTTTCCACGCTTTCAACAATGAAGAAATCTTAAAATAAGTAAATTTTTCCGCAACAATGAAAAATTCAACTTCAAGATATACTTTCTCAATTGTTATTATGACAATTTTTTTTATAATTATACTAGAAGTTATCTATAAGAACAACCTTCACGCGCTTCCAACAATGAAAAATATTCCATTGACAAATATTCATACGCTTTCAACAATGACAATAGTTAAAACGGTGAAAATGTCCCTATCTTTTAACAATGGAAAAATTTATAGTGACAAATTTTCCCACGCTTTCAACAAGGAAGAAATATTAAAATAAGAAATTTTTACCGCAATAATGAAAAATTATTCTTTAAGTCTTCCTCTTTCAATTGTTATTATGACAAATTTATTTATAATTATATTACAATTTATCTATAATGAACTTTCCCGCGCTTCCAACAATAGAAAAAATTCCATTGACAAATATTGATAAGCTTTAAACAAAGGTAAATAATTAAAACGCAAAAATGTTCCTATTTTTTAAAAATGGAGAAATTTATAGTGACAAATTTTTCCACGTTCTCAACAATGAAGAAATCTTAAATTAAGTAAGTTTTCCCGAAACAATGAAAAATTCGAGTTTAAGTCACCTTTTTTCAATTGTTATTATGAAAAATATATTTATAATCATATTAGAAGTTATCTATAATGACAACTTTCCCGCGCTTCCAACAATAGAAAAAATTCCATTGACAAATATTGATAAACTTACTACAATGGAAAATAATTAAAACATAAAAATGTTCCTATGCTTTAACAATGGAGAAATTTATAGTGACAAATTTTTCTACGCTTTCAACAATGAAGAAATCTTAAATTAAGTAAGTTTTTCCGCAACAATGAAAAATTCGACTTTAAGTCTTCCTTTTTTAATGGTTATTATGACAAATTTATTTATAATTATATTAGAAGTTATCTATAATGACAACTTTCTCGCGCTTCCAACAACAGAAAAAATTCCATTGACAAATATTGATAAGCTTTCAACGATGAAATAAATTAAAACGTAAAAATTTTCCTATGGTTTAACAATGGAGAAATTTATAGTGACAAATTTTCCCACACTTTGAACAATGAAGAAATCTTAAAATAAGTAAGTTTTCCCGAAACAATGAAAAATTCGACTTTAAGTCATCCTTTTTCAATTGTTATTATGAAAAATGTATTTATAATCATATTAGAAGTTATCTATAATGACAACTTTCCCGTGCTTTCAACAATGGAAAAAATTCCATTGAGAAATATTGATACGCTTGCAACAATGGACAATATTTAAAACGTGAAAATATCCCTACATTTTAAGAATGGAAAAATTTATAGTGACAAATTTTCCCACGCATTCAACAATGAAGAAATCTTAAAATAAGAAATTTTTACTGCAACAATGAAAATTTCGAATTTCAGTTTCCTTTTTCAATGGTTATTATGACAAATTTATTTATAATTATATTAGAATTTAACTATAATTGCAACTTTCCCGCTCTTCCAACAATGGAAAAATTTCTATTGACAAATATTGATACGCTTTCAACAATGGTAAATAATTAAAACGCAAAAATGTTCCTATGCTTTAAAATTGGATAAATTTATAGTGACAAATTTTCCCACGATTTCAACAATGAAGAAATATTAAAATACGAAATTTTTACCGCAACAATGAAAAATTATTCTTTAAGTCTTCCCTGTGACAAATTTTCCCACGATTTCAACAATTAAGGAATCTTAAAATAAGAAATTTTTATCGCAACAATGAAAAATGGAAATTTAAGTCTTTCTTTTTCAATTGTTATTATGACAAATTTATTTATAATTATATTTGAAGTTATCTATAATGACAACATTCCCTCGCTTCCAACAATACAAAAAATTCCACAGACAAATATTCATACGCTTTCAACAATGACAATAGTTAAAACGGTGAAAATGTCCCTATCTTTTAACAATGGAAAAATTTATAGTGACAAATTTTCCCACGCTTTCAACAAGGAAGAAATATTAAAATAAGAAATTTTTACCGCAATAATGAAAAATTATTCTTTAAGTCTTCCTCTTTCAATTGTTATTATGACAAATTTATTTATAATTATATTACAATTTATCTATAATGAACTTTCCCGCGCTTCCAACAATAGAAAAAATTCCATTGACAAATATTGATAAGCTTTAAACAAAGGTAAATAATTAAAACGCAAAAATGTTCCTATTTTTTAAAAATGGAGAAATTTATAGTGACAAATTTTTCCACGTTCTCAACAATGAAGAAATCTTAAATTAAGTAAGTTTTCCCGAAACAATGAAAAATTCGAGTTTAAGTCACCTTTTTTCAATTGTTATTATGAAAAATATATTTATAATCATATTAGAAGTTATCTATAATGACAACTTTCCCGCGCTTCCAACAATAGAAAAAATTCCATTGACAAATATTGATAAACTTACTACAATGGAAAATAATTAAAACATAAAAATGTTCCTATGCTTTAACAATGGAGAAATTTATAGTGACAAATTTTTCTACGCTTTCAACAATGAAGAAATCTTAAATTAAGTAAGTTTTTCCGCAACAATGAAAAATTCGACTTTAAGTCTTCCTTTTTTAATGGTTATTATGACAAATTTATTTATAATTATATTAGAAGTTATCTATAATGACAACTTTCTCGCGCTTCCAACAACAGAAAAAATTCCATTGACAAATATTGATAAGCTTTCAACGATGAAATAAATTAAAACGTAAAAATTTTCCTATGGTTTAACAATGGAGAAATTTATAGTGACAAATTTTCCCACACTTTGAACAATGAAGAAATCTTAAAATAAGTAAGTTTTCCCGAAACAATGAAAAATTCGACTTTAAGTCATCCTTTTTCAATTGTTATTATGAAAAATGTATTTATAATCATATTAGAAGTTATCTATAATGACAACTTTCCCGTGCTTTCAACAATGGAAAAAATTCCATTGAGAAATATTGATACGCTTGCAACAATGGACAATATTTAAAACGTGAAAATATCCCTACATTTTAAGAATGGAAAAATTTATAGTGACAAATTTTCCCACGCATTCAACAATGAAGAAATCTTAAAATAAGAAATTTTTACTGCAACAATGAAAATTTCGAATTTCAGTTTCCTTTTTCAATGGTTATTATGACAAATTTATTTATAATTATATTAGAATTTAACTATAATTGCAACTTTCCCGCTCTTCCAACAATGGAAAAATTTCTATTGACAAATATTGATACGCTTTCAACAATGGTAAATAATTAAAACGCAAAAATGTTCCTATGCTTTAAAATTGGATAAATTTATAGTGACAAATTTTCCCACGATTTCAACAATGAAGAAATATTAAAATACGAAATTTTTACCGCAACAATGAAAAATTATTCTTTAAGTCTTCCTCTTTCAATTGTTATTATGACAAATGTATTTATAATTATATTATAATATATCTATAATGGACTTTCCCGCGCTTCCAACAATAGAAAAAATTCCATTGACAAATATTGATAAGCTTTCAACAATGGACAATATTTAAAACGGGAAAATGTCCCTAGCCTTTAACAATGGAATGATTTATAGTGACAAATTTTTCCACGCTTTCAACAATGAAGAAATCTTAAAATAAGTAAATTTTTCCGCAACAATGAAAAATTCAACTTCAAGATATACTTTCTCAATTGTTATTATGACAATTTTTTTTATAATTATACTAGAAGTTATCTATAAGAACAACCTTCACGCGCTTCCAACAATGAAAAATATTCCATTGACAAATATTGATACGGATTCAACAATGGACAATATTTATAACGTGAAAATGTCCCTAGCCTTTAACAATGGAAAGATTTATAGTGACAAATTTTCCCACGATTTCAACAATTAAGGAATCTTAAAATAAGAAATTTTTATCGCAACAATGAAAAATGGAAATTTAAGTCTTTCTTTTTCAATTGTTATTATGACAAATTTATTTATAATTATATTTGAAGTTATCTATAATGACAACATTCCCTCGCTTCCAACAATACAAAAAATTCCACAGACAAATATTCATACGCTTTCAACAATGACAATAGTTAAAACGGTGAAAATGTCCCTATCTTTTAACAATGGAAAAATTTATAGTGACAAATTTTCCCACGCTTTCAACAAGGAAGAAATATTAAAATAAGAAATTTTTACCGCAATAATGAAAAATTATTCTTTAAGCCTTCCTCTTTCAATTGTTATTATGACAAATTTATTTATAATTATATTACAATTTATCTATAATGAACTTTCCCGCGCTTCCAACAATAGAAAAAATTCCATTGACAAATATTGATAAGCTTTAAACAAAGGTAAATAATTAAAACGCAAAAATGTTCCAATTTTTTAAAAATGGAGAAATTTATAGTGACAAATTTTTCCACGTTCTCAACAATGAAGAAATCTTAAATTAAGTAAGTTTTCCCGAAACAATGAAAAATTCGAGTTTAAGTCTTCCTTTTTCAATGGTTATTATGACAAATTTATTTATAATTATATTAGAAGTTATCTATAATGACAACTTTCCGGTCCTTTCAACAATGAAATAAATTCCATTGAGAAATATTGATACGCTTTCAACAATGGACAATATTTAAAACGCGAAAATATCCCTAGCCTTTAACAATGGAAAGATTTATAGTGACAAATTTTCCCACGATTTCAACAACTAAGAAATCTTAAAATAAAAAATTTTTATCACAACAATGAAAAATCGAAATTTAAGTCTTTTTTTTTCAATTGTTATTATGAAAAATTTATTTATAATTATATTAAAAGTTATCTATAATGGCAACTTTCCAGCGCTTCCACTAATGAAATAACTTCATTGACAAAAATTGATAAGCTTCAACAATGGACAATAATTAAAACGAAAAAAATGTTCCTATGCTTTAGCAATGGAGAAATTTATAGTGACAAATTTTCCCTCGCTTTCAACAATGAAGAAATCTTAAAATAAGTAAATTTTTCCGCAACAATGAAAAATTCAACTTTAAGATATACTTTTTCAATTGTTATTATGACAATTTTTTTTATAATTATATTAGAAGTTATCTATAAGAACAACTTTCCCGCGCTTCCAACAATGAAAAATATTCCATTGACAAATATTGATACGGTTTCAACAATGGACAGTATTTAAAACGTGAAAATGTCCCTAGCCTTTAACAATGGAAAAATTTATAGTGACAAATTTTCCCACGCTTTCAACAATGAAGAAATCTTAAAATAAGAAATTTTTCCCGCAACAATGAAAATTTTTACTTTAAGACTTCATATTTCAATGGTTATTATGACAAATTTATTTATAATTATATTATAATTTAACTAAAATGGCAACTTTCCCGCTCTTCCAACAATGGGACAATTTCCATTGACAAATTTTCATACTCTTTCAACAATGGACAATCATTAAAACGTAAAAATGTTCCTATGCTTTCGCAATGGAGAAATTTATAGTGACAAATTTTTCCACGCTTTCAACAATGAAGAAATCTTAAATTAAGTAAGTTTTCCCAAAACAATGAAAAATTCGACTTTAAGTCATCCTTTTTCAATTGTTATTATGAAAAATGTATTTATAATCATATATTAGAAGTTATCTATAATGACAACTTTCCGGTCCTTTCAACAATGAAATAAATTCCATTGAGAAATATTGATACGCTTTCAACAATGGACAATATTTAAAACGTGAAAATGTCCCTAGCCTTTAACAATGGAAAGATTTATAGTGACAAATTTTCCCACGATTTCAACAACTAAGAAATCTTAAAATAAGAAATTTTTATCACAACAATGAAAAATCGAAATTTAAGTCTTTCTTTTTCAATTGTTATTATGAAAAATTTATTTATAATTATATTAAAAGTTATCTATAATGGCAACTTTCCAGCGCTTCCACTAATGAAATAACTTCATTGACAAATATTGATAAGCTTCAACAATGGACAATAATTAAAACGTAAAAATGTTCCTATGCTTTAGCAATGGAGAAATTTATAGTGACAAATTTTCCCTCGCTTTCAACAATGAAGAAATCTTAAAATAAGTAAATTTTTCCGCAACAATGAAAAATTCGACTTTATGACATACTTTTTTAATTGTTATTATGACAAATTTATTTAAAAATCTATTAGAATTTAGCTATAATGACAACTTTCCCGATTTCCCAACAATGGAAAAATTTCCAATGACAAATATTGATAAGCTTTCAACAATGGACAATATTTAAAACGTGAAAATGTCCCTAGCCTTTAACAATGGAAAAATTTATAGTGACAAATTTTCCCACGCTTTCAACAATGAAGAAATCTTAAAATAAGAAATTTTTCCCACAACAATGAAAATTTTTACTTTAAGACTTCATATTTCAATGGTTATTATGATAAATTTATTTATAATTATATTATAATTTAAGTAAAATGGCCACTTTCCCATTCTTCCAACAATGGGACAATTTCCTTTGACAAATTTTCATACTCTTTCAACAATGGACAATCATTAAAACGTAAAAATGTTCCTATGCTTTAACAATGGTGAAATTCATAGTGACAAATTTTTCCACGCTTTCAACAATGAAGAAATCTTAAATTAAGTAAGTTTTCCCGAAACAATGAAAAATTCGACTTTAAGTCATCCTTTTTCAATTCTTATTATGAAAAATGTATTTATAATCATATTATAAGTTATCTATAATGACAACTTTCCCGCGCTTCCAACAATAGAATAAATTCCATTGACAAATATTGATAAGCTTTCAACAATGGAAAATAATTAAAACGTAAAAATGTTCCTATGCTTTAACAATGGAGAAATTTATAGTGACAAATTTTTCCACGCTTTCAACAATGAAGAAATCTTAAATTAAGTAAGTTTTCCCAAAACAATGAAAAATTCGACTTTAAGTCATCCTTTTTCAATTGTTATTATGAAAAATGTATTTATAATCATATATTAGAAATTATCTATAATGACAACTTTCCGGTCCTTTCAACAATGAAATAAATTCCATTGAGAAATATTGATACGCTTTCAACAATGGACAATATTTAAAACGCGAAAATATCCCTAGCCTTTAACAATGGAAAGATTTATAGTGACAAATTTTCCCACGATTTCAACAACTAAGAAATCTTAAAATAAAAAATTTTTATCACAACAATGAAAAATCGAAATTTAAGTCTTTTTTTTTCAATTGTTATTATGAAAAATTTATTTATAATTATATTAAAAGTTATCTATAATGGCAACTTTCCAGCGCTTCCACTAATGAAATAACTTCATTGACAAAAATTGATAAGCTTCAACAATGGACAATAATTAAAACGAAAAAAATGTTCCTATGCTTTAGCAATGGAGAAATTTATAGTGACAAATTTTCCCTCGCTTTCAACAATGAAGAAATCTTAATATAAGTAAATTTTTCCGCAACAATGAAAAATTCAACTTTAAGATATACTTTTTCAATTGTTATTATGACAATTTTTTTTATAATTATATTAGAAGTTATCTATAAGAACAACTTTCCCGCGCTTCCAACAATGAAAAATATTCCATTGACAAATATTGATACGGTTTCAACAATGGACAGTATTTAAAACGTGAAAATGTCCCTAGCCTTTAACAATGGAAAAATTTATAGTGACAAATTTTCCCACGCTTTCAACAATGAAGAAATCTTAAAATAAGAAATTTTTCCCGCAACAATGAAAATTTTTACTTTAAGACTTCATATTTCAATGGTTATTATGACAAATTTATTTATAATTATATTATAATTTAACTAAAATGGCAACTTTCCCGCTCTTCCAACAATGGGACAATTTCCATTGACAAATTTTCATACTCTTTCAACAATGGACAATCATTAAAACGTAAAAATGTTCCTATGCTTTCGCAATGGAGAAATTTATAGTGACAAATTTTTCCACGCTTTCAACAATGAAGAAATCTTAAATTAAGTAAGTTTTCCCAAAACAATGAAAAATTCGACTTTAAGTCATCCTTTTTCAATTGTTATTATGAAAAATGTATTTATAATCATATATTAGAAGTTATCTATAATGACAACTTTCCGGTCCTTTCAACAATGAAATAAATTCCATTGAGAAATATTGATACGCTTTCAACAATGGACAATATTTAAAACGTGAAAATGTCCCTAGCCTTTAACAATGGAAAGATTTATAGTGACAAATTTTCCCACGATTTCAACAACTAAGAAATCTTAAAATAATAAATTTTTATCACAACAATGAAAAATCGAAATTTAAGTCTTTCTTTTTCAATTGTTATTATGAAAAATTTATTTATAATTATATTAAAAGTTATCTATAATGGCAACTTTCCAGCGCTTCCACTAATGAAATAACTTTATTGACAAATATTGATAAGCTTCAACAATGGACAATAATTAAAACGTAAAAATGTTCCTATGCTTCAGCAATGGAGAAATTTATAGTGACAAATTTTCCCTCGCTTTCAACAATGAAGAAATCTTAAAATAAGTAAATTTTTCCGCAACAATGAAAAATTCGACTTTATGACATACTTTTTTAATTGTTATTATGACAACTTTCCCGCACTCCCAACAATGGAAAAATTTCCAATGACAAATATTGATAAGCTTTCAACAATGGACAATATTTAAAACGTGAAAATGTCCCTAGCCTTTAACAATGGAAATATTTATAGTGACAAATTTTCCCACGAGTTCAACAGTTAAGAAATCTTAAAATAAGAAATTTTTATCGCAACAATGAAAAATCGAAATTTAAGTCTTTCTTTTTCAATTGTTATTATGACAAATTTATTTATAATTATATTAAAAGTTATCTATAACGACAACTTTCCCTGGCTTCCAACAATGGAATAAATTCCATTGACAAATATTGATACGCTCTCAACATAGACTATAGTTAAAACGTGAAAATGTCACTATCTTTTAACAATGGAAAATTTATAGTTACAAATTTTCCCCGATTTCAACAATTAAGGAATCTTAAAATAAGAAATTTTTATCGCAACAATGAAAAATGGAAATTTAAGTCTTTCTTTTTCAATTGTTATTATGACAAATTTATTTATAATTATATTTGAAGTTATCTATAATGACAACATTCCCTCGTCTCCAACAATACAAAAAATTCCACAGACAAATATTCATACGCTTTCAACAATGACAATAGTTAAAACGGTGAAAATGTCCCTATCTTTTAACAATGGAAAAATTTATATTGAAAAATTTTCCCACGCTTTCAACAAGGAAGAAATATTAAAATAAGAAATTTTTACCGCAACAATGAAAAATTATTCTTTAAGTCTTCCTCTTTCAATTGTTATTATGACAAATTTATTTATAATTATATTACAATTTATCTATAATGAACTTTCCCGCGCTTCCAACAATAGAAAAAATTCCATTGACAAATATTGATAAGCTTTAAACAAAGGTAAATAATTAAAACGCAAAAATGTTCCTATGCTTTAACAATGGAGAAATTTATAGTGACAAAATTTTCCACGTTCTCAACAATGAAGAAATCTTAAATTAAGTAAGTTTTCCCGAAACAATGAAAAATTCGAGTTTAAGTCACCCTTTTTCAATTGTTATTATGAAAAATGTATTTATAATCATATTAGAAGTTATCTATTATGACAACTTTCCCGCGCTTCCAACAATAGAAAAAATTCCATTGACAAATATTGATAAGCTTACTACAATGGAAAATAATTAAAACGTAAAAATGTTCCTATGCTTTAACAATGGAGAAATTTATAGTGACAAATTTTTCTACGCTTTCAACAATGAAGAAATCTTAAATTAAGTAAGTTTTTCCGCAACAATGAAAAATTCGACTTTAAGTCTTCCTTTTTTAATGGTTATTATGACAAATTTATTTATAATTATATTAGAAGTTATCTATAATGACAACTTTCTCGCGCTTCCAACAACAGAAAAAATTCCATTGACAAATATTGATAAACTTTCAACGATGAAATAAATTAAAACGTAAAAATTTTCCTATGGTTTAACAATGGAGAAATTTATAGTGACAAATTTTCCCACACTTTGAACAATGATGAAATCTTAAAATAAGTAACTTTTCCCGAAACAATGAAAAATTCGACTTTAAGTCATCCTTTTTCAATTGTTATTATGAAAAATGTATTTATAATCATATTAGAAGTTATCTATAATGACAACTTTCCCGTGCTTTCAACAATGGAAAAAATTCCATTGAGAAATATTGATACGCTTGCAACAATGGACAATATTTAAAACGTGAAAATATCCCTACATTTTAAGAATGGAAAAATTTATAGTGACAAATTTTCCCACGCATTCAACAATGAAGAAATCTTAAAATAAGAAATTTTTACTGCAACAATGAAAATTTCGAATTTAAGTTTCCTTTTTCAATGGTTATTATGACAAATTTATTTATAATTATATTAGAATTTAACTATAATTGCAACTTTCCCGCTCTTCCAACAATAGAAAAAATTCCATTGACAAATATTGATAAGCTTTCAACAATGGTAAATAATTAAAACGCAAAAATGTTCCAATGCTTTAACAATGGAGAAAGTTACAGTGACAAATTTTCTCACGCTTTCAACAATGAAGAAATCTTTAAATAAAAAAATTTTCCCGCAACAATGAAAAATTCCACTTTAAGTCTTCCTTTTTCAATGGTTATTATGACAAATTTATTTATAATTATATTAGAAGTTATCTATAATGACAACTTTCCCGCTCTTCCAACAATAGAAAAAATTCCATTGAAAAATATTGATAAGCTTTCAACAATGGACAATATTTAAAACGTGAAAATGTCCCTAGCCTTTAACAATGGAATGATTTATAGTGACATATTTTTCCAGGCTTTCAACAATGAAGAAATCTTAAAATAAGTAAATTTTTCCGCAACAATGAAAAATTCAACTTTAAGATATACTTTCTCAATTGTTATTATGACAAATTTTTTTATAATTATATTAGAAGTTATCTATAAGAACAACCTTCACGCGCTTCCAAGAATGAAAAATATTCCATTGACAAATATTGATACGGTTTCAACAATGGACAATATTTAAAACGTGAAAATGTCCCTAGCCTTTAACAATGGAAAGATTTATAGTGACAAATTTTCCCACGATTTCAACAATGAAGAAATCTTAAAATAAGAAATTTTTATCGCAACAATGAAAAATCGAAGTTTAAGTCTTTCTTTTTCAATTGTTATTATGACAAATTTATTTATAATTATATTAAAAGTTATCTATAACGACAACTTTCCCTCGATTCCAACAATGGAAAAAATTCCATTACGCTCTCAACCTAGACAATAGTTAAAACGTAAAAATGTCCCTATCCTTTAAAAATGGAAAAATTTATAGTGAAAAATTTTCCAACGCTTTCAACAATGAAGAAATCTAAAAATATGAAATAATTAACTAAAATCGCTTCGTGACAATGAAAAATTCGACTTTAAGATATAGTTTTTCAATTGTTATTATGACAATTTTTTTTATAATTATATAAGAAGTTAGCTATAAGAACAAATTTCCCGCGCTTCCAACACTGAAAAATATTCCATTGACAAATATTGATACGGTTTAGACAATGGACAAAATTTAAAACGTGAAAATGTCCCTAGCCTTTAACAATGGAAAAATTTATAGTGACAATTTTCCCACGCTTTCAACAATGAAGAAATCTTAAAATAAGAAATTTTTCCCGCAACAATGAAAATTTCGACTTTAAGTCATCCTTTTTCAATGGTTATTATGACAAATTTATTTATAATTATATTAGAATTTAACTATAATTGCAACTTTCCCGCTCTTCCAACAATTGAAAGATTTCCATTGACAAATATTGATAAGCTTTCAACGATGAAAAAAATTAAAACGTAAAAATTTTCCTATGGTTTAACAATGGAGAAATTTATAGTGACAAATTTTCCCACGCTTTGAACAATGAAGAAATCTTAAATTAAGTAACTTTTCCCGAAACAATGAAAAATTCTAATTTAAGTCATCCTTTTTCAATTGTTATTATGAAAAATGTATTTATAATCATATTAGAAGTTTTCTATAATGACAACTTTCCCGTGCTTTCAACAATGGAAAAAATTCCATTGACAAATATTGATACGGTTTCAACAATGGACAATATTTAAAACGTGAAAATGTCCCTAGCCTTTAACAATGGAAAAATTTATAGTGACAATTTTCCCACTCTTTCAACAATGAAGAACTCTTAAAATAAGAAATTTTTCCCGCAACAATGAAAATTTCGACTTTAAGACTTCCTATTTCAATGGTTATTATGACAAATTTATTTATAATTGTATTATAATTTAACTATAATGGCAAATTTCCCGCTCTTCCAACAATGGGACAATTTCCATTGACAAATTTTCATACTCTTTCAACAATGGACAATCATTAAAACGTAAAAATGTTCCTATGTTTTAACAATGGAGAAATTTATAGTGACAAATTTTTCAACGATTTCAACAATGAAAAAATCATAAATTAAGTAAGTTTTCCCGAAACAATGAAAAATTCGACTTTAAGTCTTCCTTTTTCAATGGTTATTATGACAAATCTACCCTATATATATAAAATCCTAATGAAACGAATTTGTGAAACGATTTTATGAAACGAATTTATGAAACGATTTTATGAAACGACTGGTTAAACGACTGATTATGTTTCAGGGATATTTTTAATAAAATATTAAACGCTTGATGGTGAAATTAATACCAATTGTCTATAAAAATCCGCGGATGTCAAAACTGGTAATAGAATTTTGAAATTCGAATTAGTTTTCGAGATATAATTTTTTTTCTAATTTTAATAACATTTCTGTAATGATGGCAACTAATTACTCAGTTTTTTTGTGACAAAAAAGGGAAAAAAAGTGAAAAGGATCCCGATAGGGATTATTTATTTCTTTTTATTCGTCATTTTCAAATTAAAATTGAATTTATCTTTGATTTCAATCGATAATGAAGACAAGATTGTGATTAAATTATGTTTTTCAGGAAAATTTGAAAAAAAAATCACATTTCTATCGTCAGGATTCAATCGTTTGTCAGCATTTAATTTAATTTATAAACTGAAAATATTTTGAATAAATTCCTCCAAATGACGTCATTTATGTAAACGCAAAAGAAAGCGGGGGAAAAAATGCTCCCTATGTATTAGAGAAATATTTTTAAAGTTTAAAACAAATGAATATTTCAGTAGCATTACTTTTTTAATAATGAATTATATGTTTACACATAAATAACAAAAAGAAGAAAAAACTACAAATAATTAAATTACTATACTCGAAACACACTTAAGGTGTAAATTACGTTATATATTAAAATGATTTTCGTTTCTTTTCCAATTTAGGGGCCTTCGCGAGATATAGAAAGTGACCTTGGCGATGAATTGAAATTCGGCAACATGTTTTCTAACAATCTATTCGCTTTTTGATATACACAAGCAATTATTTCGATATTTATACAATTTATTTAATATAAAGAAGCCATTTATCTATTTTTATGTACAAAAATAGGTAAATTGAAAGACAATTATAAATAAATTGTATATATACATATAAATACATGTATAAACAAGCATAAAAGTTCGGTGATTTTCCAGTATATGGGGCCTTGACGAAACAGAGAAAATAGCCTTGGCGGAAAAGGAAATTTGGCAACATACTTTCTGTCAACTTATTCACTTTGTCATTTCGTATACAGAAGCATTTTTTCAATATTTATACAATTTGTTTAGCGTAAAATGTCATTTATCCTATTTTACATATAATCAGAAGTAATTTGTATAGAAAGAACAATAATAATATACGTATAATTAAAATACGCATATAAACAAAAAAATCGTCGAATTTTTTTCGATGGCTGTTTATGTCATTTGGCACCAAATCTCACTTTCTGATGCACGAATTGCGCCAAGCATTTTAAAAAAGCGTCAAGACCCCTATAATAGGAAAGCAACAAAAGTTCATTGGGTTTGTTTTCATAACTTTTGGCAACAAATCTATGTATATTAACGAATCTATCCCTTTTTGAAGCTCGAATTACGCCAAACCTAAAAGCAAAGGATCCTATACTGAAAAAGTACCCGATTTTCTTATGGACAATATTCAAGTGACATAACATGGTGTAAAATTATCGCGGATAGCAAATTTGTTTAAATATCTCATCAATTGATGCCAAATAAATGCAGGCATGCATGAAACAAAATATTTAATTAATTGTGTATGATAAATAATTATTAGAAAAATCGTATATACATATTAATTAAAATAAATAATTTACATATTTAAAATAACATGAAAATATGCATGATGGGGCACTAAAAATAGAGAGAAAATTAAAGCCTGTTACTGAAAATGTCTATAACATAGTACTTTTCAATACCATGGTTCTTAATGTTATTCACAAGCAGATGGAATTTTTCTCATCCTTAAACGCAAAGGAAGAATAGAATACAAATCGTTGTTATAAAAGTCCGAGAGGTAGCCACAATTTAAGCCTAACTATTTTATACAAGCTGGTTTTCAAGTTGTAATTGATTTTACTTATCAATCCCGAAAACAGTCGTCAGTTGTCGCAATAGCTGTGTATGAGGCCATGATAATAAAAAAATGCCCCATTAAAACTTTAAAAGCATGGCAACCCAATTACAGATTTACCAATATTTTTAAAACAAAGCATGCTGTCATGTTTTTAGAGGCCTCAAAGTCTGAGCGGGGGTTGGCGAGCGTAGCTCGCAGGGGGTAGGCCCCCTAGTTTATTTATAATTATATTAGAAGTTATCTATAATGACAACTTTCCCGCGCTTCCAACAATACAAAAAATTCCATTGACAAATATTGATAAGCTTTCAACAATGGAAAATAATTAAAACGCAAAAATGTTCCAATGCTTTAACAATGGAGAAACTTACAGTGACAAATTTTCTCACGCTTTCAACAATGAAGAAATCTTAAAATAAGAAATTTTTCCCGCAACAATGAAAATTTCGACTTTAAGTCATCCTTTTTCAATGGTTATTATGACAAATTTATTTATAATTATATTAGAATTTAACTATAATTGCAACTTTCCCGCTCTTCCAACAATTGAAAGATTTCCATTGACAAATATTGATAAGCCTTCAACGATGAAAAAAATTAAAACGTAAAAATTTTCTTATGGTTTAACAATGGAGAAATTTATAGTGACAAATTTTTCCACGCTTTCAACAATGAAGAAATCTTAAATTAAGTAAGTTTTCCCGAAACAATGAAAAATTCGACTTTAAGTCTTCCTTTTTCAATGGTTATTATGACAAATTTATTTATAATTATATTAGAAGTTATCTATAATGACAACTTTCCCGTGCTTTCAACAATGGAGAAATTTATAGTGACAAATTTTTCTACGCTTTCAACAATGAAGAAATCTTAAATTAAGTAAGTTTCCCCGCAACAATGAAAAATTCGACTTTAAGTCTTCCTTTTTTAATGGTTATTATGACAAATTTATTTATAATTATATTAGAAGTTATCTATAATGACAACTTTCTCGCGCTTCCCACAACAGAAAAAATTCCATTGACAAATATTGATAAGCTTTCAACGATGAAAAAAATTAAAACGTAAAAATGTTCCTATGGTTTAACAATGGAGAAATTTATGGTGACAAATTTTCCCACACTTTGAACAATGAAGAAATCTTAAATTAAGTAAGTTTTCCCGAAACAATGAAAAATTCGACTTTAAGTCATCCTTTTTCAATTGTTATTATGAAAAATGTATTTATAATCATATTAGAAGTTATCTATAATGACAACTTTCCCGTGCTTTCAACAATGGAAAAAATTCCATTGAGAAATATTGATACGCTTGCAACAATGGACAATATTTAAAACGTGAAAATATCCCTACATTTTAAGAATGGAAAAATTTATAGTGACAAATTTTCCCACGCATTCAACAATGAAGAAATCTTAAAATAAGAAATTTTTACTGCAACAATGAAAATTTCGAATTTCAGTCTTCCTTTTTCAATGGTTATTATGACAAATTTATTTATAATTATATTAGAATTTAACTATAATTGCAACTTTCCCGCTCTTCCAACAATGGAAAAATTTCCAATGACAAATATTGATACGCTTTCAACAATGGTAAATAATTAAAACGCAAAAATGTTCCTATGCTTTAACAAGGGATAAATTTATAGTGACAAATTTTCCCACGATTTCAACAATGAAGAAATATTAAAATACGAAATTTTTACCACAACAATGAAAAATTATTCTTTAAGTCTTCCTCTTTCAATTGTTATTATGACAAATGTATTTATAATTATATTATAATATATCTATAATGAACTTTCCCGCACTTCCAACAATAGAAAAAATTCCATTGACAAATATTGATAAGCTTTCAAATATGGTAAATAACTAAAACGCAAAAATGTTCCAATGCTTTAACAATGGAGAAACTTACAGTGACAAATTTTCTCACGCTTTCAACAATGAAGAAATCTTTAAATAAAAAAATTTTCCCGCAACAATGAAAAATTCCACTTTAAGTCTTCCTTTTTCAATGGTTATTATGACAAATTTATTTATAATTATATTAGAAGTTATCTATAATGACAACTTTCCCGCTCTTCCAACAATAGAAAAAATTCCATTGAAAAATATTGATAAGCTTTCAACAATGGACAATATTTAAAACGTGAAAATGTCCCTAGCCTTTAACAATGGAATGATTTATAGTGACATATTTTTCCAGGCTTTCAACAATGAAGAAATCTTAAAATAAGTAAATTTTTCCGCAACAATGAAAAATTCAACTTTAAGATATACTTTCTCAATTGTTATTATGACAAATTTTTTTATAATTATATTAGAAGTTATCTATAAGTACAACCTTGACGCGCTTTCAAGAATGAAAAATATTCCATTGACAAATATTGATACGGTTTCAACAATGGACAATATTTAAAACGTGAAAATGTCCCTAGCCTTTAACAATGGAAAGATTTATAGTGACAAATTTTCCCACGATTTCAACAATGAAGAAATCTTAAAATAAGAAATTTTTATCGCAACAATGAAAAATCGAAGTTTAAGTCTTTCTTTTTCAATTGTTATTATGACAAATTTATTTATAATTATATTAAATTTATCTATAACGACAACTTTCCCTCGCTTCCAACAATGGAAAAAATTCTATTACGCTCTCAACCTAGACAATAGTTAAAAGGTAAAAATGTCCCTATCCTTTAAAAATGGAAAAATTTATAGTGAAAAATTTTCCCACGCTTTCAACAATGAAGAAATCTAAAAATATCAAATAATTAACTAAAATCGCTTCGTGACAATGAAAAATTCGACTTTAAGATACAGTTTTTCAATTGTTATTATGACAATTTTTTTTATAATTATATAAGAAGTTAGCTATAAGAACAACTTTCCCGCGCTTCCAACACTGAAAAATATTCCATTGACAAATATTGATACGGTTTAGACAATGGACAAAATTTAAAACGTGAAAATGTCCCTAGCCTTTAACAATGGAAAAATTTATAGTGACAATTTTCCCACGCTTTCAACAATGAAGAAATCTTAAAATAAGAAATTTTTCCCGCAACAATGAAAATTTCGACTTTAAGTCATCCTTTTTCAATGGTTATTATGACAAATTTATTTATAATTATATTAGAATTTAACTATAATTGCAACTTTCCCGCTCTTCCAACAATTGAAAGATTTCCATTGACAAATATTGATAAGCTTTCAACGATGAAAAAAATTAAAACGTAAAAATTTTCCTATGGTTTAACAATGGAGAAATTTATAGTGACAAATTTTCCCACACTTTGAACAATGAAGAAATCTTAAATTAAGTATCTTTTCCCGAAACAATGAAAAATTCGAATTTAAGTCATCCTTTTTCAATTGTTATTATGAAAAATGTATTTATAATCATATTAGAAGTTTTCTATAATGACAACTTTCCCGTGCTTTCAACAATGGAAAAAATTCCATTGACAAATATTGATACGGTTTCAACAATGGACAATATTTAAAACGTGAAAATGTCCCTAGCCTTTAACAATGGAAAAATTTATAGTGACAATTTTCCCACTCTTTCAACAATGAAGAACTCTTAAAATAAGAAATTTTTCCCGCAACAATGAAAATTTCGACTTTAAGACTTCCTATTTCAATGGTTATTATGACAAATTTATTTATAATTGTATTATAATTTAACTATAATGGCAACTTTCCCGCTCTTCCAACAATGGGACAATTTCCATTGACAAATTTTCATACTCTTTCAACAATGGACAATCATTAAAACGTAAAAATATTCCTATGTTTTAACAATGGAGAAATTTATAGTGACAAATTTTTCCACGATTTCAACAATGAAAAAATCATAAATTAAGTAAGTTTTCCCGAAACAATGAAAAATTCGACTTTAAGTCTTCCTTTTTCAATGGTTATTATGACAAATCTACCCTATATATATAAAATCCTAATGAAACGAATTTGTGAAACGATTTTATGAAACGAATTTATGAAACGATTTTATGAAACGACTGGTTAAACGACTGATTATGTTTCAGGGATATTTTTAATAAAATATTAAACGCTTGATGGTGAAATTAATACCAATTGTCTATAAAAATCCGCGGATGTCAAAACTGGTAATAGAATTTTGAAATTCGAATTAGTTTTCGAGATATAATTTTTTTTCTAATTTTAATAACATTTCTGTAATGATGGCAACTAATTACTCAGTTTTTTTGTGACAAAAAAGGGAAAAAAAGTGAAAAGTATCCCGATAGGGATTATTTATTTCTTTTTATTCGTCATTTTCAAATTAAAATTGAATTTATCTTTGATTTCAATCGATAATGAAGACAAGATTGTGATTAAATTATGTTTTTCAGGAAAATTTGAAAAAAAATCACATTTCTATCGTCAGGATTCAATCGTTTGTCAGCATTTAATTTAATTTATAAACTGAAAATATTTTGAATAAATTCCTCCAAATGACGTCATTTATGTAAACGCAAAAGAAAGCGGGGGAAAAAATGCTCCCTATGTATTAGAGAAATATTTTTAAAGTTTAAAACAAATGAATATTTCAGTAGCATTACTTTTTTAATAATGAATTATATGTTTACACATAAATAACAAAAAGAAGAAAAAACTACAAATAATTAAATTACTATACTCGAAACACACTTAAGGTGTAAATTACGTTATATATTAAAATGATTTTCGTTTCTTTTCCAATTTAGGGGCCTTCGCGAGATATAGAAAGTGACCTTGGCGATGAATTGAAATTCGGCAACATGTTTTCTAACAATCTATTCGCTTTTTGATATACACAAGCAATTATTTCGATATTTATACAATTTATTTAATATAAAGAAGCCATTTATCTATTTTTATGTACAAAAATAGGTAAATTGAAAGACAATTATAAATAAATTGTATATATACATATAAATACATGTATAAACAAGCATAAAAGTTCGGTGATTTTCCAGTATATGGGGCCTTGACGAAACAGAGAAAATAGCCTTGGCGGAAAAGGAAATTTGGCAACATACTTTCTGTCAACTTATTCACTTTGTCATTTCGTATACAGAAGCATTTTTTCAATATTTATACAATTTGTTTAGCGTAAAATGTCATTTATCCTATTTTACATATAATCAGAAGTAATTTGTATAGAAAGAACAATAATAATATACGTATAATTAAAATACGCATATAAACAAAAAAATCGTCGAATTTTTTTCGATGGCTGTTTATGTCATTTGGCACCAAATCTCACTTTCTGATGCACGAATTGCGCCAAGCATTTTAAAAAAGCGTCAAGACCCCTATAATAGGAAAGCAACAAAAGTTCATTGGGTTTGTTTTCATAACTTTTGGCAACAAATCTATGTATATTAACGAATCTATCCCTTTTTGAAGCTCGAATTACGCCAAACCTAAAAGCAAAGGATCCTATACTGAAAAAGTACCCGATTTTCTTATGGGCAATATTCAAGTGACATAACATGGTGTAAAATTATCGCGGATAGCAAATTTGTTTAAATATCTCATCAATTGATGCCAAATAAATGCAGGCATGCATGAAACAAAATATTTAATTAATTGTGTATGATAAATAATTATTAGAAATATCGTATATACATATTAATTAAAATAAATAATTTACATATTTAAAATAACATGAAAATATGCATGATGGGGCACTAAAAATAGAGAGAAAATTAAAGCCTGTTACTGAAAATGTCTATAACATAGTACTTTTCAATACCATGGTTCTTAATGTTATTCACAAGCAGATGGAATTTTTCTCATCCTTAAACGAAAAGGAAGAATAGAATACAAATCGTTGTTATAAAAGTCCGAGAGGTAGCCACAATTTAAGCCTAACTATTTTATACAAGCTGGTTTTCAAGTTGTAATTGATTTTACTTATCAATCCCGAAAACAGTCGTCAGTTGTCGCAATAGCTGTGTATGAGGCCATGATAATAAAAAAATGCCCCATTAAAATTTTAAAAGCATGGCAACCCAATTACAGATTTACCAATATTTTTAAAACAAAGCATGCTGTCATGTTTTTAGAGGCCTCAAAGTCTGAGCGGGGGTTGGCGAGCGTAGCTCGCAGGGGGTAGGCCCCCTAGTTTATTTATAATTATTTTAGAAGTTATCTATAATGACAACTTTCCCGCGCTTCCAACAATACAAAAAATTCCATTGACAAATATTGATAAGCTTTCAACAATGGAAAATAATTAAAACGTAAAAATGTTCTTATGCTTTAACAATGGAGAAATTTATAGTGACAAATTTTTCCACGCTTTCAACAATGAAGAAATCTTAAATTAAGTAAGTTTTCCCGAAACAATGAAAAATTCGACTTTAAGTCTTCCTTTTTCAATGGTTATTATGACAAATTTATTTATAATTATATTAGAAGTTATCTATAATGACAACTTTCCCGTGCTTTCAACAATGGAGAAATTTATAGTGACAAATTTTTCTACGCTTTCAACAATGAAGAAATCTTAAATTAAGTAAGTTTTTCCCGCAACAATGAAAAATTCGACTTTAAGTCTTCATTTTTTAATGGTTATTATGACAAATTTATTTATAATTATATTAGAAGTTATCTATAATGACAACTTTCTCGCGCTTCCCACAACAGAAAAAATTCCATTGACAAATATTGATAAGCTTTCAACGATGAAAAAAATTAAAACGTAAAAATGTTCCTATGGTTTAACAATGGAGAAATTTATAGTGACAAATTTTCCCACACTTTAAACAATGAAGAAATCTTAAATTAAGTAAGTTTTCCCGAAACAATGAAAAATTCGACTTTAAGTCATCCTTTTTCAATTGTTATTATGAAAAATGTATTTATAATCATATTAGAAGTTATCTATAATGACAACTTTCCCGTGCTTTCAACAATGGAAAAAATTCCATTGAGAAATATTGATACGCTTGCAACAATGGACAATATTTAAAACGTGAAAATATCCCTACATTATAAGAATGGAAAAATTTATAGTGACAAATTTTCCCACGCATTCAACAATGAAGAAATCTTAAAATAAGAAATTTTTACTGCAACAATGAAAATTTCGAATTTCAGTCTTCCTTTTTCAATGGTTATTATGACAAATTTATTTATAATTATATTATAATTTAACTATAATGGCAACTTTCCCTCTCTTCCAACAATGGGACAATTTCCATTGACAAATTTTCATACTCTTTCAACAATGGACAATCATTAAAACGTGAAAATGTCCCTATCCTTTAACAATGGAAAAATTTATAGTGACAAATTTTCCCACATTTTCTACAATGAAGAAATCTTAAAATAAGAAATTTTTATCGCAACAATCAAAAATCGAAGTTTAAGTCTTTCTTTTTCAATTGTTATTATGACAAATTTATTTATAATTATATTAAAAGTTATCTATAACGACAACATTCCCTCGCTTCCAACAATGGAAAAAAACCCATTGACAAATATTTATATACTCTCAACATAGACAATAGTTAAAACGTAAAAATGTCCCTATCCTTTAACAATGGAAAAATTTATAGTGACAAATTTTCCCATGATTTCAACAATGAAGAAATCTTAAAACAAGATTTTTTTCCCGAAACAATGAAAAATTCAATTTTAAGTCATCCGTTTTCAATTGTTATTATGAAAAATGTATTTATAATCATATTCGAAGTTATCTATAATGAACTCTACCGCGCTTCCAACAATAGAAAAAATTCCATTGACAAATATTGATAAGCTTTCAACAATGGTAAATAATTAAAACGTAAAAATGTTCCTATCTTTTAACAATGGAAAAATTTACAGTGACAAATTTTCCCACGCTTTCAACAATGAAGAAATATTAAAATAAGAAATTTTTACCGCAACAATGAAAAAATATTCTTTAAGTCTTCCCCTTTCAATTGTTATTTTAGCAAATTTATTTATAATTATATTAGAAGTTATCTATAATGGCAACTTTCCCGCGCTTCCAATAATGAAATATCATTGACAAATATTGATAAGCTTTCAACAATGGACAATAATTAAAACGGAAAAATGTTCCTATGCTTTCGCAATGGAGAAATTTATAGTGACAAATTTTTCCACGCTTTCAACAATGAAGAAATTTTAAAATAATAAATTTTTCCGCAACAATGAAAAATTCGACTTTAAGACATACTTTTTCAATTGTTATTATGAAATTTTTTTTCTAATTATATTAGAAGTTATCTATAAGAACAACTTTCCAGCGCTTCCAACAATGAAAAATATTCCATTGACAAATATTGATACGGTTTCAACAATGGACAATATTTAAAACGTGAAAATGTCCCTAGTCTTTACCAATGGAAAGATTTATAGTGACAAATTTTCCCACGATTTCAAAAATGAAGAAATCTTAAAATATGAAATATTTTTCGTGACAATGAAAAATTCGACTTTAAGTCTTCCTTTTTCAATTGTTATTATGAAAAATTTATTTATGATTATATTAGAAGTTACCTATAATGACAACATTCCCGCGCTTCCAACAATACAAAAAATTCCATTGACAAATATTGATACGCTTACAAGAATGGACAATAGTTCAAACGTTAAAATGTCCCTATCCTTTAAAAATGGAAAAATTTATAGTGAAAAAGTTTCCCACGCTTTCAACAATGAAGAAATCTAAAAATATGAAATAATTTTCGTGACAATGAAAAATTCGACTTTAAGATATAGTTTTTCAATTGTTATTATGACAATTTTTTTTATAATTATATTAGAAGTTAGCTATAAGTACAACTTTCCCGCGATTCCAACAATGAAAAATATTCCATTGACAAATATTGATACGGTTTCAACAATGGACAAAATTTAAAACGTGAAAATGTCCCTAGCCTTTAACAATGGAAAAATTTATAGTGACAATTTTCCCACTTTTTCAACAATGAAGAAATCTTAAAATAAGAAATTTTTCCCGCAACAATGAAAATTTCGACTTTAAGACTTCCTATTTCAATGGTTATTATGACAAATTTATTTATAATTATATTATAATTTAACTATAATGGCAACTTTCCCGCTCTTCCAACAATGGGACAATTTCCATTGACAAATTTTCATACTCTTTCAACAATGGACAATCATTAAAACGTGAAAATGTCCCTATCCTTTAACAATGGAAAAATTTATAGTGACAAATTTTCCCACATTTTCTACAATGAAGAAATCTTAAAATAAGAAATTTTTATCGCAACAATGAAAAATCGAAGTTTAAGTCTTTCTTTTTCAATTGTTATTATGACAAATTTATTTATAATTATATTAAAAGTTATCTATAACGACAACATTCCCTCGCTTCCAACAATGGAAAAAAACCCATTGACAAATATTTATATACTCTCAACATAGACAATAGTTAAAACGTAAAAATGTCCCTATCCTTTAACAATGGAAAAATTTATAGTGACAAATTTTCCCACGCTTTCAACAATGAAGAAATCTTAAAACAAGATTTTTTTCCCGAAACAATGAAAAATTCAATTTTAAGTCATCCGTTTTCAATTGTTATTATGAAAAATGTATTTATAATCATATTAGAAGTTATCTATAATGAACTCTACCGCGCTTCCAACAATAGAAAAAATTCCATTGACAAATATTGATAAGCTTTCAACAATGGTAAATAATTAAAACGTAAAAATGTTCCTATCTTTTAACAATGGAAAAATTTACAGTGACAAATTTTCCCACGCTTTCAACAATGAAGAAATATTAAAATAAGAAATTTTTACCGCAACAATGAAAAATTATTCTTTAAGTCTTCCCCTTTCAATTGTTATTTTAGCAAATTTATTTATAATTATATTAGAAGTTATCTATAATGGCAACTTTCCCGCGCTTCCAATAATGAAATATCATTGACAAATATTGATAAGCTTTCAACAATGGACAATAATTAAAACGGAAAAATGTTCCTATGCTTTCGCAATGGAGAAATTTATAGTGACAAATTTTTCCACGCTTTCAACAATGAAGAAATTTTAAAATAATAAATTTTTCCGCAACAATGAAAAATTCGACTTTAAGACATACTTTTTCAATTGTTATTATGAATTTTTTTTTCTAATTATATTAGAAGTTATCTATAAGAACAACTTTCCAGCGCTTCCAACAATGAAAAATATTCCATTGACAAATATTGATACGGTTTCAACAATGGACAATATTTAAAACGTGAAAATGTCCCTAGTCTTTACCAATGGAAAGATTTATAGTGACAAATTTTCCCACGATTTCAAAAATGAAGAAATCTTAAAATATGAAATATTTTTCGTGACAATGAAAAATTCGACTTTAAGTCTTTCTTTTTCAATTGTTATTATGACAAATTTATTTATGATTATATTAGAAGTTACCTATAATGGCAACATTCCCGCGCTTCCAACAATACAAAAAATTCCATTGACAAATATTGATACGCTTACAAGAATGGACAATAGTTCAAACGTTAAAATGTCCCTATCCTTTAAAAATGGAAAAATTTATAGTGAAAAATTTTCCCACGCTTTCAACAATGAAGAAATCTAAAAATATGAAATAATTTTCGTGACAATGAAAAATTCGACTTTAAGATATAGTTTTTCAATTGTTATTATGACAAATTTTTTTATAATTATATTAGAAGTTAGCTATAAGTACAACTTTCCCGCGATTCCAACAATGAAAAATATTCCATTGACAAATATTGATACGGTTTCAACAATGGACAAAATTTAAAACGTGAAAATGTCCCTAGCCTTTAACAATGGAAAAATTTATAGTGACAATTTTCCCACGATTTCAACAATGAAGAAATCTTAAAATAAGAAATTTTTCCCGCAACAATGAAAATTTCGACTTTAAGACTTCCTATTTCAATGGTTATTATGACAAATTTATTTATAATTATATTATAATTTAACTATAATGGCAACTTTCCCGCTCTTCCAACAATGGGACAATTTCCATTGACAAATTTTCATACTCTTTCAACAATGGACAATCATTAAAACGTAAAAATGTTCCTATGCTTTAACAATGGAGAAATTTATAGTGACAAATTTTTCCACGATTTCAACAATGAAGAAATCTTAAATTAAGTAAGTTTTCCCGAAACAATGAAAAATTCGACTTTAAGTCATCCTTTTTCAATTGCTATTAAGAAAAATGTATTTATAATCATATTAGAAGTTATCTATAATGACAACTTTCCCGCGCTTCCAACAATACAAAAAATTCCATTGACAAATATTGATAAGCTTTCAACAATGGAAAATAATTAAAACGTAAAAATGTTCCTATGGTTTAACAATGGAGAAATTTATAGTGACAAATTTTTCCACGCTTTCAACAATGAAGAAATCTTAAAATAAGAAATTTTTCCCGCAACAATGAAAAATTCGACTTTAAGTCTTCCTTTTTCAATGATTATTATGACAAATTTATTTATAATTATATTAGAAGTTATCTATAATGGCAACTTTCCCGCTTTTCCAACAATGGAAAAATTTCCATTGACAAATATTGATACGCTTTCAACAATGGACAGTATTTAGAACGTGAAAATGTCCCTATCCTTTAACAATGGAAACATTTATAGTGACAAATTTTCCCACGATTTCAACAATGAAGAAATCTTAAATTAAGTAAGTTTTCCCGAAACAATGAAAAATTCGACATTAAGTCATCCTTTTTCAATTGCTATTATGAAAAATGTTTTTATAATCATATTGGAAGTTATCTATAATGACAACTTTCCCGCGCTTCCAACAATAGAAAAAATTCCATTGACAAATATTGATACGCTTTCAACAATGGTAAATAATTAAAACGCAAAAATGTTCCTATGATTTAACAATGGAGAAATTTGTAGTGACAAATTTTCCTTCGCTTTCAACATTGAAGAAATCTTAAAATAAGAAAATTTCCCCGCAACAATGAAAAATTAGTCTGTAAGTCTTCCTTTTTCAATTCTTATTATGACAATTTTATTTATAATTATGTTAGAAGTTATCTATAACGACAACTTTACCGCGCTTCCAACAATACAAAAAATTCCATTGACAAATATTGATAAGCTTTCAACAATGGATAATAATTAAAACGTAAAAATGTTCCTATGCTTTAACAATGGAGAAATTTATAGTGACAAATTTTTCCACGATTTCAACAATGAAGAAATCTTAAATTAAGTAAGTTTTCCCGAAACAATGAAAAATTCGACTTTAAGATTTCCTATTTCAATGGTTATTATGACAAATTTATTTATAATTATATTAGAAGTTATCTATAATGACAACTTTCCCGCGCTTCCAACAATACAAAAAATTCCATTGACAAATATTGATAAGCTTTCAACAATGGAAAATAATTAAAACGTAAAAATGTTCCTATGCTTTAACAATGGAGAAATTTATAGTGACAAATTTTTCCACGCTTTCAACAATGAAGAAATCTTAAAATAAGAAATTTTTCCCGCAACAATGAAAATTTCGATTTTCAGTCTTCCTTTTTCAATGGTTATTATGACAAATTTATTTATAATTATATTAGAATTTAACTATAATGGCAACTTTCCCGCTTTTCCAACAATGGAAAAATTTCCATTGACAAATATTGATACGCTTTCAACAATGGACAGTATTTAGAACGTGAAAATGTCCCTATCCTTTAACAATGGAAACATTTATAGTGACAAATTTTCCCACGATTTCAACAATGAAGGAATCTTAAATTAAGTAAGTTTTCCCGAAACAATGTAAAATTCGACATTAAGTCATCCTTTTTCAATTGCTATTATGAAAAATGTTTTTATAATCATATTAGAAGTTATCTATAATGACAACTTTCCCGCGCTTCCAACAATAGAAAAAAATCCATTGACAAATATTGATACGCTTTCAACAATGGTAAATAATTAAAACGCAAAAATGTTCCTATGATTTAACAATGGAGAAATTTATAGTGACAAATTTTTCCACGATTTCAACAATGAAGAAATCTTAAATTAAGTAAGTTTTCCCGAAACAATGAAAAATTCGACTTTAAGTCATCCTTTTTCAATTGCTATTATGAAAAATGTATTTATAATCATATTAGAAGTTATCTATAATGACAACTTTCCCGCGCTTCCAACAATACAAAAAATTCCATTGACAAATATTGATAAGCCTTCAACAATGGAAAATAATTAAAACGTAAAAATGTTCCTATGCTTTAACAATGGAGAAATTTATAGTGACAAATTTTTCCCCGCTTTCAACAATGAAGAAATCTTAAATTAAGTAAGTTTTCCCGAAAAAATGAAAAATTCGACTTTAAGTCTTCCTTTTTCAATGATTATTATGACAAATTTATTTATAATTATATTAGAAGTTATCTATAATGGCAACTTTCCCGCGCTTCCAATAATGAAATAATTTCATTGACAAATATTGATAAGCTTTCAACAATGGACAATAAATAAAACGTAAAAATGTTCTTATGCTTTCGCAATGGAGAAATTTATAGTGACAAATTTTCCACGCTTTCAACAATGAAGAATTCTTAAAATAATTAATTTTTCCGCAACAATGAAAAATTCGACTTTAAGTCTTCCTTTTTCAATTGTTATTATGAAAAATAAATTTATATTCAAATGTTTATCTTTTAACAATGGAAAAATTTATAGTTACAAATTTTGCCACGCTTTCAGCAATGAAGAAATCTTAAAATAAGAAATTTTTCCCGCAACAATGAAAATTTCGACTTTAAGACTTCCTATTTCAATGGTTATTATGACAAATTTATTTAAAATTATATTAGAAGTTATCTATAATGACAACTTTCCCGCGCTTCCAACAATACAAAAAATTCCATTGACAAATATTGATAAGCTTTCAACAATGGAAAATAATTAAAACGTAAAAATGTTCCTATGCTTTAACAATGGAGAAATTTAGAGTGACAAATTTTTCCACGCTTTCAACAATGAAGAAATCTTAAAATAAGAAATTTTTCCCACAACAATGAACATTTCGATTTTCAGTCTTCCTTTTTCAATGGTTATTATGACAAATTTATTTATAATTATATTAGAATTTAACTATAATGGCAACTTTCCCGCTTTTCCAACAATGGAAAAATTTCCATTGACAAATATTGATACGCTTTCAACAATGGACAGTATTTAGAACGTGAAAATGTCCCTATCCTTTAACAATGGAAACATTTATAGTGACAAATTTTCCCACGATTTCAACAATGAAGGAATATTAAATTAAGTAAGTTTTCCAGAAACAATGAAAAATTCGACATTAAGTCATCCTTTTTCAATTGCTATTATGAAAAATGTTTTTATAATCATATTAGAAGTTATCTATAATGACAACTTTCCCGCGCTTCCAACAATAGAAAAAATTCCATTGACAAATATTGATACGCTTTCAACAATGGTAAATAATTAAAACGCAAAAATGTTCCTATGATTTAACAATGGAGAAATTTGTAGTGACAAATTTTCCTTCGCTTTCAACATTGAAGAAATCTTAAAATAAGAAAATTTCCCCGCAACAATGAAAAATTAGTCTGTAAGTCTTCCTTTTTCAATTCTTATTATGACAATTTTATTTATAATTATATTAGAAGTTATCTATAATGACAACTTTACCGCGCTTCCAACAATACAAAAAATTCCATTGACAAATATTGATAAGCTTTCAACAATGGATAATAATTAAAACGTAAAAATGTTCCTATGCTTTAACAATGGAGAAATTTATAGTGACAAATTTTTCCACGATTTCAACAATGAAGAAATCTTAAATTAAGTAAGTTTTCCCGAAACAATGAAAAATTCGACTTTAAGTCATCCTTTTTCAATTGCTATTATGAAAAATGTATTTATAATCATATTAGAAGTTATCTATAATGACAACTTTCCCGCGCTTCCAACAATACAAAAAATTCCATTGACAAATATTGATAAGCTTTCAACAATGGAAAATAATTAAAACGTAAAAATGTTCCTATGCTTTAACAATGGAGAAATTTATAGTGACAAATTTTTCCACGCTTTCAACAATGAAGAAATCTTAAATTAAGTAAGTTTTCCCGAAAAAATGAAAAATTCGACTTTAAGTCTTCCTTTTTCAATGATTATTATGACAAATTTATTTATAATTATATTAGAAGTTATCTATAATGGCAACTTTCCCGCTTTTCCAACAATGGAAAAATTTCCATTGACAAATATTGATACGCTTTCAACAATGGACAGTATTTAGAACGTGAAAATGTCCCTATCCTTTAACAATGGAAACATTTATAGTGACAAATTTTCCCACGATTTCAACAATGAAGGAATATTAAATTAAGTAAGTTTTCCCGAAACAATGAAAAATTCGACATTAAGTCATCCTTTTTCAATTGCTATTATGAAAAATGTTTTTATAATCATATTAGAAGTTATCTATAATGACAACTTTCCCGCGCTTCCAACAATAGAAAAAATTCCATTGACAAATATTGATACGCTTTCAACAATGGTAAATAATTAAAACGCAAAAATGTTCCTATGATTTAACAATGGAGAAATTTGTAGTGACAAATTTTCCTTCGCTTTCAACATTGAAGAAATCTTAAAATAAGAAAATTTCCCCGCAACAATGAAAAATTAGTCTGTAAGTCTTCCTTTTTCAATTCTTATTATGACAATTTTATTTATAATTATATTAGAAGTTATCTATAATGACAACTTTACCGCGCTTCCAACAATACAAAAAATTCCATTGACAAATATTGATAAGCTTTCAACAATGGATAATAATTAAAACGTAAAAATGTTCCTATGCTTTAACAATGGAGAAATTTATAGTGACAAATTTTTCCACGATTTCAACAATGAAGAAATCTTAAATTAAGTAAGTTTTCCCGAAACAATGAAAAATTCGACTTTAAGTCATCCTTTTTCAATTGCTATTATGAAAAATGTATTTATAATCATATTAGAAGTTATCTATAATGACAACTTTCCCGCGCTTCCAACAATACAAAAAATTCCATTGACAAATATTGATAAGCTTTCAACAATGGAAAATAATTAAAACGTAAAAATGTTCCTATGCTTTAACAATGGAGAAATTTATAGTGACAAATTTTTCCACGCTTTCAACAATGAAGAAATCTTAAATTAAGTAAGTTTTCCCGAAAAAATGAAAAATTCGACTTTAAGTCTTCCTTTTTCAATGATTATTATGACAAATTTATTTATAATTATATTAGAAGTTATCTATAATGGCAACTTTCCCGCGCTTCCAATAATGAAATAATTTCATTGACAAATATTGATAAGCTTTCAACAATGGACAATAAATAAAACGTAAAAATGTTCTTATGCTTTCGCAATGGAGAAATTTATAGTGACAAATTTTTCACGCTTTCAACAATGAAGAATTCTTAAAATAAGTAAATTTTTCCGCAACAATGAAAAATTCGACTTTAAGACTTCCTATTTCAATGGTTATTATGACAAATTTATTTATAATTATATTAGAAGTTATCTATAATGACAACTTTCCCGCGCTTCCAACAATACAAAAAATTCCATTGACAAATATTGATAAGCTTTCAACAATAGACAGTATTTAGAACGTGAAAATGTCCCTATCCTTTAACAATGGAAACATTTATAGTGACAAATTTTCCCACGATTTCAACAATGAAGGAATCTTAAATTAAGTAAGTTTTCCCGAAACAATGAAAAATTCGACATTAAGTCATCCTTTTTCAATTGCTATTATGAAAAATGTTTTTATAATCATATTAGAAGTTATCTATAGTGACAACTTTCCCGCGCTTCCAACAATAGAAAAAAATCCATTGACAAATATTGATACGCTTTCAACAATGGTAAATAATTAAAACGCAAAAATGTTCCTATGATTTAACAATGGAGAAATTTGTAGTGACGAATTTTCCTTCGCTTTCAACATTGAAGAAATCTTAAAATAAGAAAATTTCCCCGCAACAATGAAAAGTTAGTCTGTAAGTCTTCCTTTTTCAATTCTTATTATGACAATTTTATTTATAATTATATTAGAAGTTATCTATAATGACAACTTTCCCGCGCTTCCAACAATACAAAAAATTCCATTGACAAATATTGATAAGCTTTCAACAATGGAAAATAATTAAAACGTAAAAATGTTCCTATGCTTTAACAATGGAGAAATTTATAGTGACAAATTTTTCCCCGCTTTCAACAATGAAGAAATCTTAAATTAAGTAAGCTTTCCCGAAAAAATGAAAAATTCGACTTTAAGTCTTCCTTTTTCAATGATTATTATGACAAATTTATTTATAATTATATTAGAAGTTATCTATAATGGCAACTTTCCCGCGCTTCCAATAATGAAATAATTTCATTGACAAATATTGATAAGCTTTCAACAATGGACAATAAATAAAACGTAAAAATGTTCTTATGCTTTCGCAATGGAGAAATTTATAGTGACAAATTTTCCACGCTTTCAACAATGAAGAATTCTTAAAATAAGTAAATTTTTCCGCAACAATGAAAAATTCGACTTTAAGTCTTCCTTTTTCAATTGTTATTATGAAAAATAAATTTATATTCAAATGTTTATCTTTTAACAATGGAAAAATTTATAGTTACAAATTTTGCCACGCTTTCAGCAATGAAGAAATCTTAAAATAAGAAATTTTTCCCGCAACAATGAAAATTTCGACTTTAAGACTTCCTATTTCAATGGTTATTATGAAAAATTTATTTATAATTATATTAGAAATTATCTATAATGACAACTTTCCCGCGCTTCCAACAATACAAAAAATTCCATTGACAAATATTGATAAGCTTTCTACAATGGAAAATAATTAAAACGTAAAAATGTTCCTATGCTTTAACAATGGAGAAATTTAGAGTGACAAATTTTTCCACGCTTTCAACAATGAAGTAATCTTAAAATAAGAAATTTTTCCCGCAACAATGAAAATTTCGATTTTCAGTCTTCCTTTTTCAATGGTTATTATGACAAATTTATTTATAATTATATTAGAATTTAACTATAACGGCAACTTTCCCGCTTTTCCAACAATGGAAAAATTTCCATTGACAAATATTGATACGCTTTCAACAATGGACAGTATTTAGAACGTGAAAATGTCCCTATCCTTTAACAATGGAAACATTTATAGTGACAAATTTTCCCACGATTTCAACAATGAAGGAATATTAAATTAAGTAAGTTTTCCCGAAACAATGAAAAATTCGACATTAAGTCATCCTTTTTCAATTGCTATTATGAAAAATGTTTTTATAATCATATTAGAAGTTATCTATAATGACAACTTTCCCGCGCTTCCAACAATAGAAAAAATTCCATTGACAAATATTGATACGCTTTCAACAATGGTAAATAATTAAAACGCAAAAATGTTCCTATGATTTAACAATGGAGAAATTTGTAGTGACAAATTTTCCTTCGCTTTCAACATTGAAGAAATCTTAAAATAAGAAAATTTCCCCGCAACAATGAAAAATTAGTCTGTAAGTCTTCCTTTTTCAATTCTTATTATGACAATTTTATTTATAATTATATTAGAAGTTATCTATAATGACAACTTTACCGCGCTTTTAACAATACAAAAAATTCCATTGACAAATATTGATAAGCTTTCAACAATGGATAATAATTAAAACGTAAAAATGTTCCTATGCTTTAACAATGGAGAAATTTATAGTGACAAATTTTTCCACGATTTCAACAATGAAGAAATCTTAAATTAAGTAAGTTTTCCCGAAACAATGAAAAATTCGACTTTAAGTCATCCTTTTTCAATTGCTATTATGAAAAATGTATTTATAATCATATTAGAAGTTATCTATAATGACAACTTTCCCGCGCTTCCAACAATACAAAAAATTCCATTGACAAATATTGATAAGCTTTCAACAATGGAAAATAATTAAAACGTAAAAATGTTCCTATGCTTTAACAATGGAGAAATTTATAGTGACAAATTTTTCCACGCTTTCAACAATGAAGAAATCTTAAATTAAGTAAGTTTTCCCGAAAAAATGAAAAATTCGACTTTAAGTCTTCCTTTTTCAATGATTATTATGACAAATTTATTTATAATTATATTAGAAGTTATCTATAATGGCAACTTTCCCGCGCTTCCAATAATGAAATAATTTCATTGACAAATATTGATAAGCTTTCAACAATGGACAATAAATAAAACGTAAAAATGTTCTTATGCTTTCGCAATGGAGAAATTTATAGTGACAAATTTTCCACGCTTTCAACAATGAAGAATTCTTAAAATAAGTAAATTTTTCCGCAACAATGAAAAATTCGACTTTAAGACTTCCTATTTCAATGGTTATTATGGCAAATTTATTTATAATTATATTAGAAGTTATCTATAATGGCAACTTTCCCGCGCTTCCAATAATGAAATAATTTCATTGACAAATATTGATAAGCTTTCAACAATGGACAATAAATAAAACGTAAAAATGTTCTTATGCTTTCGCAATGGAGAAATTTATAGTGACAAATTTTCCACGCTTTCAACAATGAAGAATTCTTAAAATAAGTAAATGTTTCCGCAACAATGAAAAATTCGACTTTAAGTCTTCCTTTTTCAATTGTTATTATGAAAAATAAATTTATATTCAAATGTTTATCTTTTAACAATGGAAAAATTTATAGTTACAAATTTTGCCACGCTTTCAGCAATGAAGAAATCTTAAAATAAGAAATTTTTCCCGCAACAATGAAAATTTCGACTTTAAGACTTCCTATTTCAATGGTTATTATGAAAAATTTATTTATAATTATATTAGAAGTTATCTATAATGACAACTTTCCCGCGCTTCCAACAATACAAAAAATTCCATTGACAAATATTGATAAGCTTTCAACAATGGAAAATAATTAAAACGTAAAAATGTTCCTATGCTTTAACAATGGAGAAATTTATAGTGACAAATTTTTCCACGCTTTCAACAATGAAGAAATCTTAAAATAAGAAACTTTTCCCGCAACAATGAAAATTTCGATTTTCAGTCTTCCTTTTTCAATGGTTATTATGACAAATTTATTTATAATTATATTAGAATTTAACTATAATGGCAACTTTCCCGCTAATCCAACAATGGAAAAATTTCCATTGACAAATATTGATACGCTTTCAACAATGGACAGTATTTAGAACGTGAAAATGTCCCTATCCTTTAACAATGGAAACATTTATAGTGACAAATTTTCCCACGATTTCAACAATGAAGAAATCTTAAATTAAGTAAGTTTTCCCGAAACAATGAAAAATTCGACATTAAGTCATCCTTTTTCAATTGCTATTAAGAAAAATGTTTTTATAATCATATTAGAAGTTATCTATAATGACAACTTTCCCGCGCTTCCAACAATAGAAAAAATTCCATTGACAAATATTGATACGCTTTCAACAATGGTAAATAATTAAAACGCAAAAATGTTCCTATGATTTAACAATGGAGAAATTTGTAGTGACAAATTTTCCTTCGCTTTCAACATTGAAGAAATCTTAAAATAAGAAAATTTCCCCGCAACAATGAAAAATTAGTCTGTAAGTCTTCCTTTTTCAATTCTTATTATGACAAATTTATTTATAATTATATTAAAAGTTATCTATAATGACAACTTTACCGCGCTTCCAACAATACAAAAAATTCCATTGACAAATATTGATAAGCTTTCAACAATGGATAATAATTAAAACGTAAAAATGTTCCTATGCTTTAACAATGGAGAAATTTATAGTGACAAATTTTTCCACGGTTTCAACAATGAAGAAATCTTAAATTAAGTAAGTTTTCCCGAAACAATGAAAAATTTGACTTTAAGTCTTCCTTTTTCAATGGTTAATATGACAAATT
This sequence comes from Maratus michaelseni, assembly GCA_963931845.1. Taxonomy (NCBI): domain Eukaryota; kingdom Metazoa; phylum Arthropoda; class Arachnida; order Araneae; family Salticidae; genus Maratus; species Maratus michaelseni. The sequence continues at coordinate 215,329,592 of OZ007587.1, read as the reverse complement.
TATTTATAATTATATTAGAAGTTATCTATAATGACAACTTTCCCGCGCTTCCAATAATGAAATAATTTCATTGACAAATATTGAATCGCTCTCAACCTAGACAATAGTTAAAAGGTAAAAATGTCCCTATCCTTTAAAAATGGAAAAATTTATATTGAAAAATTTTCCCACGCTTTCAACAATAAAGAAATCTCAAAATACGAAATATTTTTCGTGACAATGAAAAATTCGACTTTAAGTCATCCTTTTTCAATTGTTATTATTGAAAATGTATTTATAATCATATTAGAAGTTATCTATAATGACAACTTGCCCGTGCTTTCAACAATGGAAAAAATTCCATTGAGAAATATTGATACGCTTTCAACAATGGACAATATTTAAAACGTGAAATTATCCCTATCTTTTAAGAATGGAAAAATTTATAGTGACAAATTTTCCCATGCTTTCAACAATGAAGAAATCTTAAAATAAGAAATTTTTCCCGCAACAATGAAAATTTCGAATTTCAGTCTTCCTTTTTCAATGGTTATTATGACAAATTTATTTATAATTATATTAGAATTTAACTATATTGGCAACTTTCCCGCTCTTCCAACAATGGAAAAATTTCCATTGACAAATATTGATACGCTTTCAACAATGGACAATAATTAAAACGTGAAAATGTCCCTAACCTTTAACAATGGAAAAATTTATAGTGAAAAATTTTCCCAAGCTTTCAACAATGAAGAAATCTTAAAATAGGAAATATTTTTCGTGACAATGAAAAATTCGACTTTAAGTCACCCTTTTTCAATTGTTATTATGACAATTTCTTTTATAATTATATTAGAATTTAACTATAATGGCAACTTTCCCGCACTACCAACAGTGGAAAAATTTCCATTGACAAATATTGATACGCTTTCAACAATCTAAAATATTTAAAACGTGAAAATGTCCCTAGCCTTTAACAATGGAAAGATTTATAGTGACAAATTTTCCCACGGTTTCAACAATGAAGAAATCTTAATATCAGAAATTTTTATCGCAACAATGAAAAATTCCACTTTACATCTTCAATTTTAATTGTTATTACGACAAATTTATTTATAATTATATTAGAAAGATATCTATAATGACAACTTTCCCGCGCTTCCAACAATAGAAAAAATTCCATTGACAAATATTGATAAGCTTTCAATAATGGAAAATAATTAAAACATAACAATTTTCCTATCCTTTAACAATGGAAAAATTTATAGTGACAAATTTTCCAACGTGCTCAACAATGAAGAAATCTTAAAATAAGAAATTTTTCACGCAACAATGAAAAGTTAGTCTTTAAGTCTTCCTTTTTCAATCGTTATTATGAAAAATTTATTTATAATTATATTAGAAGTTATCTATAATGACAACTTTCCCGCGCTTCCAATAATGAAATAATTTCATTGACAAATATTAATAAGCTTTCAATAATGGACAATAATTAAAACTTGAAAAGGTCCCTAACCTTTAACAATAAAAATATGTAGTGAAAAATTTTCCCACGCTTTCAACAATGAAGAAATCTTAAAATATGAAATATTTTTCGTAACAATGAAAAATTCGACTTTAAGTTTTCCTTTTTCAATTGTTATTATGACAAATTTATTTATAATTATATTAAAAGTTACCTATAATGATAACATTCCCGCGCTTCCAACAATACAAAAAATTCCATTGACAAATATAGATACGCTTACAAGAATGGACAATAGTTCAAACGTTAAAATGTCCCTATCCTATAACAATGGAAAAATTGAGAGTGACAAATTTTCCCACGCTTTCAACAATGAAGAAATCTTAAAATAAGAAATTTTTCCGCAACAATGAAAAATTAGTCTTTATGTATTCCTTTTTCAATTGTTATTATGACAAATTTATTTATAATTATATTAGAAAATAATTATAATGGCAACTTTCCCGCACTCCCAACAGTGGAAAAATTTCCATTGACAAATATTGATACGATTTCAACAATCTAAAATATTTAAAACGTGAAAATGTCCCTAACCTTTAACAATTGAAATTTTTTTGTCACCCATAGCCTGTAGCATTCATAATATGTTATTTGAATGAGTGCTAAGGTAGTAAGTGCATACTAATAGGTGGTCCCTATCTCCAAGAGAGAAATAGAAAGTCCATCTCAACTAGCAATTATAATTCTAAATATATATTAATTAATATTAAATAAAGAAAGCTAGCACACACACCCTCCCTCCTACATACTATATACATATATAGAAAGGGAAAGAGGGAGAGCGTGTACAGAAGCTAATTTATTCTATAGAGACCCCCTATACGATGCAAAAATATAAGCCCCCCCCCCCTCCCCTCCCCGAATAGTAAAAAATAAAAGTAAAGATAGCTAGCTAACACACACTTTGAAAAATTCATTTATAATTATATTAGAAGTTATCTATAATGACAACTTACCCGCGCTTCCAATAATGAAATAATTTCATTGACAAATATTGATAAGTTTCAACAATGGAAATTAATTTAAACGTAAAAATGTTCCTATGCTTTAACAATGGAGAAATTTATAGTGACAAATTTTCCCACCCTTTCAACAATGAAGAAATCTTAAATTAAGTAAGTTTTCCAGAAACAATGAAAAATTCGACTACAAGTCATCCTTTTTCAATTGTTATTATGAAAAATGTATTTATAATCATATTAGGAGTTATCTATAATGACAACTTTCCCGCGCTTTCAACAGTGGAAAAAATTCCATTGAGAAATATTGATACGCTTTCAACAATGGACAATATTTAAAACGTGAAATTATCCCTATCTTTTAAGAATGGAAAAATTTATAGTGACAAATTTTCCCACGCTTTCAACAATGAAGAAATCTTAAAATAAGAAATTTTTCCCGCAACAATGAAAATTTCGAATTTCAGTCTTCCTTTTTCAATGGTTATTATGACAAATTTATTTATAATTATATTAGAATTTAACTATATTGGCAACTTTCCCGCTCTTCCAACAATGGAAAAATTTCCATTGACAAATATTGATACGCTTTCAACAATGGACAATAAATAAAACGTAAAAATGTTCTTATGCTTTCGCAATGGAAAAATTTATAGTGACAAATTTTCCACGTTTTCAACAAAGACGAAATCTTAAAATAAGAAATTTTTATCGCAACAATGAAAAATCGAAGTTTAAGTCTTTCTTTTTCAATTGTTATTATGACAAATTTATTTATAATTATATTAAAAGTTATCTATAACGACAACATTCCCTCGCTTCCAACAATGGAAAAAAATCCATTGAAAAATATTTATATACTCTCAACCTAGACAATAGTTAAAACGTAAAATTGTTAAATGTAAAATCCTTTAACAATGGGAAAATTTATAGTTACAAATTTTGCCACGCTTTCAACAATGAAGAAATCTTAAAATAAGAATTTTTTCCCGAAACAATGAAAAATTCGATTTTAAGTCATCCGTTTTCAATTGTTATTATGAAAAATGTATTTATAATCATATTAGAAGTTATCTATAATGAACACTTTCCCGTGCTTTCAACAATGGAAAAAATTCCATTGACAAATATTGATAAGCTTTCAACAATGGTAAATAATTAAAACGCAAAAATGTTCCTATGATTTAACAATGGAGAAATTTATAGTGACAAATTTTCCTTCGCTTTCAACAATGAAGAAATCTTAAAATAAGAAAATTTCCCCGCAACAATGAAAAATTAGTCTGTAAGTCTTCCTTTTTCAATTCTTATTATGACAAATTTATTTATAATTATATTAAAAGTTTTCTATAATGGCAACTTTACCGCGCTTCCAACAATAGATAAAATTCCATTGACAAATATTAATAAGCTTTCAACAATGGTCAATAATTAAAACGTGAAAATGTCCCTAACCTTTAACAATGGAAAAATTTATAGTGAAAAATTTTCCCAAGCTTTCAACAATGAAGAAATCTTAAAATATGAAATATTTTTCGTGACATTGAAAAATTCGACTTTAAGTCACCCTTTTTCAATTGTTATTATGACAAATTTTTTTATAATTATATTAGAATTTAACTATAATGGCAACTTTCCCGCACTCCCAACAGTGGAAAAATCTCCATTGACAAATATTGATACGCTTTCAACAATCTAAAATATTTAAAACGTGAAAATGTCCCTAGCCTTTAACAATGGAAAGATTTATAGTGACAAATTTTCCCACGGTTTCAACAATGAAGAAATCTTAATATCAGAAATTTTTATCGCAACAATGAAAAATTCCACTTTACGTCTTCAATTTTAATTGTTATTACGACAAATTTATTTATAATTATATTAGAAAGATATCTATAATGACAACTTTCCCGCGCTTCCAACAATAGAAAAAATTCCATTGACAAATATTGATAAGCTTTCAATAATTGAAAATAATTAAAACATAACAATTTTCCTATCCTTTAACAATGGAAAAATTTATATTGACAAATTTTCCAACGTGCTCAACAATGAAGAAATCTTAAAATAAGAAATTTTTCACGCAACAATGAAAAGTTAGTCTTTAGGTCTTCCTTTTTCAATCGTTATTATGAAAAATTTATTTATAATTATATTAGAAGTTACCTATAATGATAACATTCCCGCGCTTCCAACAATACAAAAAATTCCATTGACAAATATAGATACGCTTACAAGAATGGACAATAGTTCAAACGTTAAAATGTCCCTATCCTATAACAATGGAAAAATTGATAGTGACAAATTTTCCCACGCTTTCAACAATGAAGAAATCTTAAAATAAGAAATATTTTTCGTAACAATGAAAAATTCGACTTTAAGTTTTCCTTTTTCAATTGTTATTATGACAAATTTATTTATAATTATATTAGAAGTTACCTATAATGATAACATTCCCGCGCTTCCAACAATACAAAAAATTCCATTGACAAATATAGATACGCTTACAAGAATGGACAATAGTTCAAACGTTAAAATGTCCCTATCCTATAACAATGGAAAAATTGATAGTGACAAATTTTCCCACGCTTTCAACAATGAAGAAATCTTAAAATAAGAAATTTTTCCGCAACAATGAAAACTTAGTCTTTAAGTATTCCTTTTTCAATTGTTATTATGACAAATTTATTTATAATTATATTAGAAAATAATTATAATGGCAACTTTCCCGCACTCCCAACAGTGGAAAAATTTCCATTGACAAATATTGATACGATTTCAACAATCTAAAATATTTAAAACGTGAAAATGTCCCTAACCTTTAACAATTGAAAAATTTTTGTCGCCCATAGCCTGTAGCATTCATAATATGTTATTTGAATGAGTGCTAAGGTAGTAAGTGCATACTAATAGGTGGTCCCTATCTCCAAGAGAGAAATAGAAAGTCCATCTCAACTAGCAATTATAATTCTAAATATATATTAATTAATATTAAATAGAGCGTGTACAGCAGCTAATTTATTCTATAGAGACCCCCTATACGACGCAAAAATATAAGCCCCCCCCCCCGAATAGTAAAAAATAAAAGTAAAGATAGCTAGCTAACACACACTATGACAAATTCATTTATAATTATATTAGAAGTTATCTATAATGACAACTTTCCCGCGCTTCCAACAATAGATAAAATTCCATTGACAAATATTAATAAGCTTTCAACAATGGACAATAATTAAAACGTGAAAATGTCCCTAGCCTTTAACAATGCAAATATTTATAGTGACAAATTTTCCCACGTTTTCAACAATGCAGAAATCTTAAAATAACAAATCTTTATCGCAACAATGAAAAATCGAAGTTAGTCTTTCTTTTTCAATTGTTATTCTGACAAATTTATTTATAATTATATTAAAAGTTATCTATAACGACAACTTTCCCTCGCTTCCAACAATGGAAAAAATTCCATTACGCTCTCAACCTAGACAATAGTTAAAAGGTAAAAATGTCCCTATCCTTTAAAAATGGAAAAATTAATAGTGAAAAATTTTCCCACGCTTTCAACAATGAAGAAATCTAAAAATATGAAATAATTTTCGTGACAATGAAAAATTCGACTTTAAGATATAGTTTTTCAATTGTTATTATGACAAATTTTTTTATAATTATATTAGAATTTATCTATAAGAACAACTTTCCCGCGATTCCAACAATGAAAAATATTCCATTGACAAATATTGATACGGTTTCAACAATGGACAGTAGATTTAAACATGAAATTTTCCCCACCTTTAACAATGGACAAATTTATAGTGACAAATTTTCCCACGCTTTCCAACAATGAAGAAATCTTAAAATAAGAAAATTTTCCCGAAACAATGAAAAATTCGACTTTAAGTCATCCTTTTTCAATTGTTATTATGACAAATTTATTTATAATTCTATTAGAATTTAACTATAATGACAACTTTCCCGCACTCACAACAATGGAAAAATTTCCAATGACAAATATTGATACGCTTTCAACAATGGACAATATTTAAAACGTGAAAATGTCCCTATCTTTCAACAGTGGAAAAATTTATAGTGACAAATTTTCCCACGCTTTCAACAATAAGAAATTGTAAAATAAGAAATTTTTCCCACAACAATGAAAAATCGAAGTTTTAGTCTTTCTTTTTCAATTGTTATTATGACAAATTTTTTTTACAATTATATCAGAATTTAACCATAATGACAACTTTAACGCACTCCTCACAATGAAAAAAATTCCATTGACAAATACTGATAAGCTTTCAACAATGCAAAATAATTAAAATTGAAATTTTCCCGATCCTTTCACAATGGACAAATTTATAGTGACAAATTTTCCCACGCTTACAACAATCTTAAGAGATCTTAAAATATGAAAATTTTCTCGTCGCAATGAAAAATTCGACTTTCAGTCTTCATTTTTCAATAGTTATTATGACAAATTTATTTATAATTATATTAGAAGTCATCTATAATGGCAACTTTCCGGAGCTTCCAACAATGGAAAAATTTTCATTGACAAATATTCTTACTCTTTCAACAATGGACAATCATTAAAACATGAAAATTTCCCTATCCTTGAACAATGGAAAATTTATAGTGACTAATTTTCCCAGGCTTTCAACAATGAAGAAATCTTAATATATGAAAATTTTCTCGTAACGATGAAAAATTCGACTTTAAGTCTTCCTTTTTCAATTGTTATTACGACAAATTTATGTATAATTATATTAGAAGTTATCTATAATGGCAACTTTCCCGTCCTTCCAACAATGAAAAAATGTCATTGACAAATATTGATACGCTTTCAACAATGGGCAATGTTTAAAACGTGAAAATGTCCCTATCCTTTGACAATGGAAAAATTTATAGTGAAAAATTTTCCCACGCTTTCAACAATGAAGAAATCTGAAAATAAGAAACTTTTCCCTCAACAATGAAAAATTAGTCTTTAAGTCTTCCTTTTTCAATTGTTATTATGACAAATTTATGTATAATTATATTAGAAGTTATCTATAATGACAACTTTCCCGCGCTTCCAATAATAGAAAAAATTCCATTGACAAATATTGATAAGCTTTCAACAATGGAAAATAATTAAAACGTAAAAATGTTCCTATGTCTTAACAATGGAGAAATTTATAGTGACAAATTTTCCTACGCTTTCAACAATGAAGAATTCTGAAAAAAAGAAATTTTTCTCGCAACAATGAAAAATTTGACTGTAAGTCTTCCTTTTTCAATGGTTATTATGACAAATTTATTTATAAATATATTAGAATTTATCTATAATGACAACTTTCCCGCACTCCGAACAATAGAAAAAAATTCGATTGACAAATATTGATACGCTTTCAACAATGGACAGTAGTTAAAACATGAAATTTTCCCAACCTTTAACAATGGACAAATTTATAGTGTCAATTTTTCCCACGCTTACAACAATGAAGAAATCTTAAAATATGAAAATTTTCTCGTCGCAATGAAAAATTCGACTTTCAGTCTTCATTTTTCAATTGTTATTATGACAAATTTATTTATAATTATATTAGAAGTCATCTATAATGGCAACTTTCCCACGCTTCCAACAATGGAAAAATTTTCATTGACAAATATTCTTACTCTTTCAACAATGGACAATCATTAAAACATGAAATTTTCCCTATCCTTGAACAATGGAAAATTTATAGTGACTAATTTTAACAGGCTTTGAACAATGAAGAAATCTTAATATATGAAACTTTTCCCGCAACAATGAAAAATTAGTCTTTAAGTCTTCCTTTTTCAATTGCTATTATGACAAATTTTTTATATTTATATTAGAAGTTATCTATAATGACAAATTCCCGCGCTTCCAACAATAGAAAAATTTCCAATGACAAATATTGATACGCTTTCAACAATGGACAATATTTAAAACGTGAAAATGTCCCTATCCTTTGACAATGGAAAAATTTATAGTGACAAATTTTTCCACGATTTCAACAATGAAGAAATCTTAAAATAAGAAATTTTTCCTGCAACAATGAAAAATTAGTCTTTAAGACTTCCTTTTCAATTGTTATTATGAAAAATTTATTTATAATTATATTTGAAATTATCTATAATGACAACTTTCCGGGGCTTCCAACAATAGAAAAAATTTCATTGACAAATATTAATACGATTTCAGCAATGGACAATAGTTAAAACGTAAAAGTAATCCTAACCTTTAACAATGTCAAAGTTTATAGTGAAAAATTTTCCCACGCTTTCAACAATGAAGAAATCTGAAAATAAGAAACTTTTCCAGCAACAAAGAAAAATTTGACTTTAAGTCTTCCTTTTTCAATTGTTATTATGACAAATTTATTTATAAATATATTAGAAGTTATCTATAATGACAACTTTCCCGCGCTCCCAACAATAGAAAAAATTCCATTTACAAATATTGATAGGCTTTCAACAACTAGTCGGATGTGCCAATCCCAAAACTTTCATCTATCTCAGTCATGTTAATACTTCAAAATTCGCTATTACATCGCCAATAAAATCAATATTTTTCGTTATTCTGTTGTACGTCAGCTTCTTGCGAATCACCGTGTTAACAAGATGCGATCAACTGATGTATACTAAACTACGAAAAGTCCTTCTGGCCTGAACCGACAGGAACAGATAGCATCCCTATTTCTTGATTTTACCATTTTAACTAATTTTACTGGAAAACAAGAAGGTAAAATACGTGGAACCTAATTAGAGAAGATTCAATCCCAGTTCTCGTCAACATTGAATTTGAATGAGAATATCGCCAAATTTGTCCTCCACAGCCAAGTTGGCTTCATTTATGGTTTTTCTTGTTTGAAGATGTCAGCCAGACTAAAATTTCAAACGGCTACATCTCAGCTACTTTTTAAGATAGAGGCAAAACAAAAATTGTTCCGGATTCTCCGGATCAAAGCCGAACAGTTAACGAAAAAAACCTTTATGATTTCTAATTTTTTCTCACATCTTTTTAATTTGAAAATTTTAAATGGCTATCAGAGCGTCCCCTTTCGTCGAAATATCCCCAAATTCTAATAGAACCTGCTTGCCATGTCCAAAAACATAGAAAAAAAATGTGGTTCAATTTGAAGCATAACTTTAAACAATTTTAGATGGTACAATGAAGACACACAGACGACAGACGGACAGACGGACAGACGTACATACACACAGTTTGTAAAAACATGTTTTTCGGAATCTCTGACCCTTAAACGTGTAAATCCGTCAAAAACCGGAAGTCGAAAAAAATTTCGATTACAATACTTTCTTCTATTATAGATAGAATTGCGGAAAAATTTATAGTGACAAATTTTCCCACGCTTACAACAATGTGAAGAAATCTTATAATAAGAAAATTTTCCCAAAACATTGAAAAATTCGACTTTAAGTCATCCTATTTCAATTGTTATTATGACAAATTTATTAATAATTATATTAAAAGTTATCTATAATGACAACTTTCCGGAGCTTCCAACAATAGAAAAACATCCATTGACAAATATTGATACGCTTTAGACAATGGACAATAGTTAAAACGTAAAAATGTCCCTATCCTATAACAATGGAAAAATTGACAGTGAGAAATTCTCCCACGCTTTCAACAATGAAGAAATCTTAGAATAAGTCATTTTTCCGCAACAATGAAAAATTAGTCTTTATGTATTCCTTTTTCAATTGTTATTATGACAAATTTATTTATAATTATATTAGAAAATAACTATAATGGCAAATTTCCCGCACTCCCAACAGTGGAAAAATTTCCATTGACAAATATTGATAAGCTTTCAACAATCTACAATATTTAAAACGTAAAAATGTCCCTAGCCTTTAACAATGGAAAAATTTATAATGACAAATTTTCATACGCTTTCAACAATGAAGAAATCTTAAAATAAGTAATTTTTATCACAACAATGAAAAATTAGTCTTTAAGTCTTCCTTTTTCAATTGTTATTATGACAAATTTATGTATAATTATATTAGAAGTTATCTATAATGACAACTTTCCCGCGCTTCCAATAATAGAAAAAATTCCATTGACAAATATTGATAAGCTTTCAACAATGGAAAATAATTAAAACGTAAAAATGTTCCTATGTCTTAACAATGGAGAAATTTATAGTGACAAATTTTCCTACGCTTTCAACAATGAAGAAATCTGAAAAAAAAGAAATTTTTCTCGCAACAATGAAAAATTTGACTGTAAGTCTTCCTTTTTCAATTGTTATTATGACAAATTTATTTATAAATATATTAGAATTTATCTATAATGACAACTTTCCCGCACTCCTAACAATGGAAAAAAATTCGATTGACGAATATTGATACGCTTTAAACAATGGACAGTAGTTAAAACATGAAATTTTCCCTACCTTTAACAATGGACAAATTTACAGTGTCAAATTTTCCCACGCTTACAACAATGAAGAAATCTTAAAATATGAATATTTTCTCGTCGCAATGAAAAATTCGACTTTCAGTCTTCATTTTTCAATTGTTATTATGACAAATTTATTTATAATTATATTAGAAGTCATCTATAATGGCAACTTTCCCACGCTTCCAACAATGGAAAAATTTTCCTTGACAAATATTCTTACTCTTTCAACAATGGGCAATCATTAAAACATGAAATTTTCCCTATCCTTGATCAATGGAAAATTTATAGTGACTAATTTTAACAGGCTTTTAACAATGAAGAAATCTTAATATATGAAACTTTTCCCGCAACAATGAAAAATTAGTCTTTAAGTCTTCCTTTTTCAATTGCTATTATGACAAATTTATTTATATTTATATTAGAAGTTATCTATAATGACAACTTTCCCACGCTTCCAACAATAGAAAAATTTCCAATGACAAATATTGATACGCTTTCAACAATGGACAATATTTAAAACGTGAAAATGTCCCTAGCCTTTAAAAATGGAAAGATTTATAGTGACAAATTTTTCCACGATTTCAACAATGAAGAAATCTTAAAATATGAAATATTTTTCGTGAAAATGAAAAATTCGTCTTTAAGTCATACTTTTTCAATTGTTATTATGAAATATTTATTTATAATTATATTAGAAGTTATCTATAATGACGACTTTCCGGAGCTTCCAACAATAGAAAAAATTCCATTGACAAATATTGATAAGCTTTCAAGAATGGACAATATTTAAAAAGTGAAAATGTCCCTATCCTTTGACAATGGAAAAATTTATAGTGACAAATTTTCCCACGCTTTCAACGATGAAGAAATCTGAAAAAAAGAAATTTTTCCCGCAACAATGAAAAATTTGACTGTAAGTCTTCCTTTTTCAATTGTTCTTATGACAAATTTTTTGTATTTATATTAGAAGTTATCTATAATGACAACTTTCCGGTGCTTTCAACAATGAAATAAATTCCATTGAGAAATATTGATACGCTTTCAACAATGGACAATATTTAAAACGTGAAAATGTCCCTAGCCTTTAACAATGGAAAGATTTATAGTGACAAATTTTCCCACGATTTCAACAACTAAGAAATCTTAAAATAAGAATTTTTTATCACAACAATGAAAAATCGAAATTTAAGTCTTTCTTTTTCAATTGTTATTATGAAAAATTTATTTATAATTATATTAAAAGTTATCTATAATGGCAACTTTCCAGCGCTTCCACTAATGAAATAACTTCACTGACAAATACTGATAAACTTCAACAATGGACAATAATTAAAACGTAAAAATGTTCCTATGCTTTAGCAATGGAGAAATTTATAGTGACAAATTTTCCCTCGCTTTCAACAATGAAGAAATCTTAAAATAAGTAAATTTTTCCGCAACAATGAAAAATTCAACTTTAAGATATACTTTTTCAATTGTTATTATGACAATTTTTTTTTATAATTAAATTAGAAGTTATCTATAAGAACAACTTTCCCGCGCTTCCAACAATGAAAAATATTCCATTGACAAATATTGATACGGTTTCAACAATGGACAATATTTAAAACGTGAAAATGTCCCTAACCTTTAACAATGGAAAGATTTATAGTGACAAATTTTCCCACGATTTCAACAATGAAGAAATCTTAAAATAAGTAAGTTTTCCCAAAACAATGAAAAATTCGACTTTAAGTCATCCTTTTTCAATTGTTATTATGAAAAATGTATTTATAATCATATATTAGAAGTTATCTATAATGACAACTTTCCGGTCCTTCCAACAATGAAATAAATTCCATTGAGAAATATTGATACGATTTCAACAATGGACAATATTTAAAACGTGAAAATGTCCCTAGCCTTTAACAATGGAAAGATTTATAGTGACAAATTTTCCCACGATTTCAACAACTAAGAAATCTTAAAATAAGAAATTTTTATCACAACAATGAAAAATCGAAATTTAAGTCTTTCTTTTTCAATTGTTATTATGAAAAATTTATTTATAATTATATTAAAAGTTATCTATAATGGAAACTTTCCAGCGCTTCCACTAATGAAATAACTTCATTGACAAATATTGATAAGCTTCAACAATGGACAATAATTAAAACGTAAAAATGTTCCTATCCTTTAGCAATGGAAAAATTTATCGTGACAAAATTTCCTACGCTTTCAACAAAGAAGAAATATTAAAATAAGAAATTTTTCCCGCAACAAAGAAAAGTTATTCTTTAAGTCTTCCTCTTTCAATTGTTATTATGACAAATTTATTTATAATTATATTAAAAGTTATCTATAACGACAACTTTCCCTCGCTTCCAACAATGGAAAAAATTCCATTACGCTCTCAACCTAGACAATAGTTAAAAAGTAAAAATGTCCCTATCCTTTAAAAATGGAAAAATTTATAGTGAAAAATTTTCCCACGCTTTCAACAATGAAGAAATCTTAAAATATGAAATATTTTTCGTGACAATGAAAAATTCGACTTTAAGATATACTTTTTCAATTGTTATTATGAAATTTTTTTTTATAATTATATTAGAAGTTAGCTATAAGAACAACTTTCCCGCACTTCCAACAATGAAAAATATTCCATTGACAAATATTGATACGGTTTCAACAATGGACAATATTTAAAACGTGAAAATGTCCCTAGCCTTTAACAATGGAAAAATTTATAGTGACAAATTTTCCCACGCTTTCAACAATGAAGAAATCTTAAAATAAGAAATTTTTCCCGCAACAATGAAAATTTTTACTTTAAGACTTCATATTTCAATGGTTATTATGACAAATTTATTTATAATTATATTATAATTTAACTAAAATGGCAACTTTCCCGCTCTTCCAACAATGGGACAATTTCCATTGACAAATTTTCATACTCTTTCAACAATGGACAATCATTAAAACGTAAAAATGTTCCTATGCTTTCGCAATGGAGAAATTTATAGTGACAAATTTTTCCACGCTTTCAACAATGAAGAAATCTTAAATTAAGTAAGTTTTCCCAAAACAATGAAAAATTCGACTTTAAGTCATCCTTTTTCAATTGTTATTATGAAAAATGTATTTATAATCATATATTAGAAGTTATCTATAATGACAACTTTCCGGTCCTTTCAACAATGAAATAAATTCCATTGAGAAATATTGATACGCTTTCAACAATGGACAATATTTAAAACATGAAAATGTCCCTAGCCTTTAACAATGGAAAGATTTATAGTGACAAATTTTCCCACGATTTCAACAACTAAGAAATCTTAAAATAAGAAATTTTTATCACAACAATGAAAAATCGAAATTTAAGTCTTTCTTTTTCAATTGTTATTATGAAAAATTTATTTATAATTATATTAAAAGTTATCTATAATGGCAACTTTCCAGCGCTTCCACTAATGAAATAACTTCATTGACAAATATTGATAAGCTTCAACAATGGACAATAATTAAAACGTAAATATGTTCCTATGCTTTAGCAATGGAGAAATTTATAGTGACAAATTTTCCCTCGCTTTCAACAATGAAGAAATCTTAAAAGAAGTAAATTTTTCCGCAACAATGAAAAATTCGACTTTATGACATACTTTTTTAATTGTTATTATGACAAATTTATTTAAAAATCTATTAGAATTTAACTATAATGACAACTTTCCCGCACTCCCAACAATGAAAAAATTTCCAATGACAAATATTGATAAGCTTTCAACAATGGACAATATTTAAAACGTGAAAATGTCCCTAGCCTTTAACAATGGAAATATTTATAGTGACAAATTTTCCCACGATTTCAACAGTTAAGAAATCTTAAAATAAGAAATTTTTATTGCAACAATGAAAAATCGAAATTTAAGTCTTTCTTTTTTAATTGTTATTATGACAAATTTATTTATAATTATATTAAAAGTTATCTATAACGACAACTTTCCCTGGCTTCCAACAATGGAATAAATTCCATTGACAAATATTGATACGCTCTCAACATAGACTATAGTTAAAACGTGAAAATGTCCCTAACCTTTAACAATGGAAAGATTTATAGTGACAAATTTTCCCACGATTTCAACAATGAAGAAATCTTAAAATAAGAAATTTTTATCGCAACAATGAAAAATTCCACTTTACGTCTTCCTATTTCAATTGTTATTATGACAAATTTATTTATAATTATATTAGAAGTTATCTATAATGACAACTTTACCGCGCTCCCAACAACAGAAAAAATTCCATTGACAAATATTGATAAGCTCAATATTTATTATGAGGAAATCTTAAAATAAGAAATTTTTATCGCAACAATGAAAAATCGAAGTTTAGGTCTTTCTTTTTCAATTGTTATTATGGCAAATTTAGTTATAATTATATTGGAAAATAACTATAATGGCAACTTTACCGCACTCCCAACAATTGAAAGATTTCCATTGACAAATATTCATACTCTTTCAACAATGTCAATAATTAAAACATAAAAATGTTGCTATGCTTTAACAATGGAGAAACTTACAGTGACAAATTTTCCCACGCTTTCAACAATGAAGAAATCTTAAAATAAAAAATTTTTTATCGCAACAATGAAAAATTCCACTTTAAGTCCTCCTTTTTCAATTGTTATTATGACAAATTTATTTATAATTATATTAGAAAATAACTAAAGTGGCAACTTTCCCGCACTCCCAACAATTGAAAGATTTCCATTGACAAATATTCATACTCTTTCAACAATGGACAATCATTAAAACGTGAAAATGTCCCTATCCTTTAACAATGGAAAA
This sequence comes from Maratus michaelseni, assembly GCA_963931845.1. NCBI lineage: Eukaryota > Metazoa > Arthropoda > Arachnida > Araneae > Salticidae > Maratus > Maratus michaelseni. Next base: position 215,313,875 of record OZ007587.1, on the reverse strand, counting down.
ATTTATCGTGACAAAATTTCCTACGCTTTCAACAATGAAGAAATTTTTCCCGCAACAAAGAAAAGTTATTCTTTAAGTCTTCCTCTTTCAATTGTTATTATGACAAATTTATTTATAATTATATTAAAAGTTATCTATAACGACAACTTTCCCTCGCTTCCAACAATGGAAAAAATTCCATTACGCTCTCAACCTAGACAATAGTTTAAAAGTAAAAATGTCCCTATCCTTTAAAAATGGAAAAATTTATAGTGAAAAATTTTCCCACGCTTTCAACAATGAAGAAATCTTAAAATATGAAATATTTTTCGTGACAATGTAAAATTCGACTTTAAGATATACTTTTTAAATTGTTATTATGAAATTTTTTTTTATAATTATATTAGAAGTTAGCTATAAGAACAACTTTCCCGCGCTTCCAACAATGAAAAATATTCCATTGACAAATATTGATACGGTTTCAACAATGGACAATATTTAAAACGTGAAAATGTCCCTAGCCTTTAACAATGGAAAAATTTATAGTGACAAATTTTCCCACGCTTTCAACAATGAAGAAATCTTAAAATAAGAAAATTTTCCCGCAACAATGAAAATTTTTACTTTAAGACTTCATATTTCAATGGTTATTATGACAAATTTATTTATAATTATATTATAATTTAACTAAAATGGCAACTTTCCCGCTCTTCCAACAATGGGACAATTTCCATTGACAAATTTTCATACTCTTTCAACAATGGACAATCATTAAAACGTAAAAATGTTCCTATGCTTTCGCAATGGAGAAATTTATAGTGACAAATTTTTCCACGCTTTCAACAATGAAGAAATCTTAAATTAAGTAAGTTTTCCCAAAACAATGTGAAAAATTCGACTTTAAGTCATCCTTTTTCAATTGTTATTATGAAAAATGTATTTATAATCATATATTAGAAGTTATCTATAATGACAACTTTCCGGTCCTTTCAACAATGAAATAAATTCCATTGAGAAATATTGATACGCTTTCAACAATGGACAATATTTAAAACGTGAAAATGTCCCTAGCCTTTAACAATGGAAAGATTTATTGTGACAAATTTTCCCACGATTTCAACAACTAAGAAATCTTAAAATAAGAAATTTTTATCACAACAATGAAAAATCGAAATTTAAGTCTTTCTTTTTCAATTATTATTATGAAAAAATTATTTATAATTATATTAAAAGTTATCTATAATGGCAACTTTCCAGCGCTTCCACTAATGAAATAACTTCATTGACAAATATTGATAAGCTTCAACAATGGACAATAATTAAAACGTAAAAATGTTCCTATGCTTTAGCAATGGAGAAATTTATAGTGACAAATTTTCCCTCGCTTTCAACAATGAAGAAATCTTAAAATAAGTAAATTTTTCCGCAACAATGAAAAATTCGACTTTATGACATACTTTTTTAATTGTTATTATGACAAATTTATTTAAAAATCTATTAGAATTTAACTATAATGACAACTTTCCCGCACTCCCAACAATGAAAAAATTTCCAATGACAAATATTGATAAGCTTTCAACAATGGACAATATTTAAAACGTGAAAATGTCCCTAGCCTTTAACAATGGAAATATTTATAGTGACAAATTTTCCCACGATTTCAACAGTTAAGAAATCTTAAAATAAGAAATTTTTATCGCAACAATGAAAAATCGAAATTTAAGTCTTTCTTTTTCAATTGTTATTATGACAAATTTATTTATAATTATATTAAAAGTTATCTATAACGACAACTTTCCCTGGCTTCCAACAATGGAATAAATTCCATTGACAAATATTGATACGCTCTCAACATAGACTATAGTTAAAACGTGAAAATGTCCCTAACCTTTAACAATGGAAAGATTTATAGTGACAAATTTTCCCACGATTTCAACAATGAAGAAATCTTAAAATAAGAAATTTTTATCGCAACAATGAAAAATTCCACTTTACGTCTTCCTATTTCAATTGTTATTATGACAAATTTATTTATAATTATATTAGAAGTTATCTATAATGACAACTTTACCGCGCTCCCAACAACAGAAAAAATTCCATTGACAAATATTGATAAGCTCAATATTTATTATGAGGAAATCTTAAAATAAGAAATTTTTATCGCAACAATGAAAAATCGAAGTTTAGGTCTTTCTTTTTCAATTGTTATTATGGCAAATTTAGTTATAATTATATTGGAAAATAACTATAATGGCAACTTTACCGCACTCCCAACAATTGAAAGATTTCCATTGACAAATATTCATACTCTTTCAACAATGTCAATAATTAAAACATAAAAATGTTGCTATGCTTTAACAATGGAGAAACTTACAGTGACAAATTTTCCCACGCTTTCAACAATGAAGAAATCTTAAAATAAAAATTTTTTTATCGCAACAATGAAAAATTCCACTTTAAGTCTTCCTTTTTCAATTGTTATTATGACAAATTTATTTATAATTATATTAGAAAATAACTAAAGTGGCAACTTTCCCGCACTCCCAACAATTGAAAGATTTCCATTGACAAATATTCATACTCTTTCAACAATGGACAATCATTAAAACGTGAAAATGTCCCTATCCTTTAACAATGGAAAAATTTATCGTGACAAAATTTCCTACGCTTTCAACAATGAAGAAATTTTTCCCGCAACAAAGAAAAGTTATTCTTTAAGTCTTCCTCTTTCAATTGTTATTATGACAAATTTATTTATAATTATATTAAAAGTTATCTATAACGACAACTTTCCCTCGCTTCCAACAATGGAAAAAATTCCATTACGCTCTCAACCTAGACAATAGTTTATAAGTAAAAATGTCCCTATCCTTTAAAAATGGAAAAATTTATAGTGACAAATTTTCCCACGCTTTCAACAATGAAGAAATCTTAAAATATGAAATATTTTTCGTGACAATGTAAAATTCGACTTTAAGATATACTTTTTAAATTGTTATTATGAAATTTTTTTTTATAATTATATTAGAAGTTAGCTATAAGAACAACTTTCCCGCGCTTCCAACAATGAAAAATATTCCATTGACAAATATTGATACGGTTTCAACAATGGACAATATTTAAAACGTGAAAATGTCCCTAGCCTTTAACAATGGAAAAATTTATAGTGACAAATTTTCCCACGCTTTCAACAATGAAGAAATCTTAAAATAAGAAAATTTTCCCGCAACAATGAAAATTTTTACTTTAAGACTTCATATTTCAATGGTTATTATGACAAATTTATTTATAATTATATTATAATTTAACTAAAATGGCAACTTTCCCGCTCTTCCAACAATGGGACAATTTCCATTGACAAATTTTCATACTCTTTCAACAATGGACAATCATTAAAACGTAAAAATGTTCCTATGCTTTCGCAATGGAGAAATTTATAGTGACAAATTTTTCCACGCTTTCAACAATGAAGAAATCTTAAATTAAGTAAGTTTTCCCAAAACAATGTGAAAAATTCGACTTTAAGTCATCCTTTTTCAATTGTTATTATGAAAAATGTATTTATAATCATATATTAGAAGTTATCTATAATGACAACTTTCCGGTCCTTTCAACAATGAAATAAATTCCATTGAGAAATATTGATACGCTTTCAACAATGGACAATATTTAAAACGTGAAAATGTCCCTAGCCTTTAACAATGGAAAGATTTATTGTGACAAATTTTCCCACGATTTCAACAACTAAGAAATCTTAAAATAAGAAATTTTTATCACAACAATGAAAAATCGAAATTTAAGTCTTTCTTTTTCAATTATTATTATGAAAAAATTATTTATAATTATATTAAAAGTTATCTATAATGGCAACTTTCCAGCGCTTCCACTAATGAAATAACTTCATTGACAAATATTGATAAGCTTCAACAATGGACAATAATTAAAACGTAAAAATGTTCCTATGCTTTAGCAATGGAGAAATTTATAGTGACAAATTTTCCCTCGCTTTCAACAATGAAGAAATCTTAAAATAAGTAAATTTTTCCGCAACAATGAAAAATTCGACTTTATGACATACTTTTTTAATTGTTATTATGACAAATTTATTTAAAAATCTATTAGAATTTAACTATAATGACAACTTTCCCGCACTCCCAACAATGAAAAAATTTCCAATGACAAATATTGATAAGCTTTCAACAATGGACAATATTTAAAACGTGAAAATGTCCCTAGCCTTTAACAATGGAAATATTTATAGTGACAAATTTTCCCACGATTTCAACAGTTAAGAAATCTTAAAATAAGAAATTTTTATCGCAACAATGAAAAATCGAAATTTAAGTCTTTCTTTTTCAATTGTTATTATGACAAATTTATTTATAATTATATTAAAAGTTATCTATAACGACAACTTTCCCTGGCTTCCAACAATGGAATAAATTCCATTGACAAATATTGATACGCTCTCAACATAGACTATAGTTAAAACGTGAAAATGTCCCTAACCTTTAACAATGGAAAGATTTATAGTGACAAATTTTCCCACGATTTCAACAATGAAGAAATCTTAAAATAAGAAATTTTTATCGCAACAATGAAAAATTCCACTTTACGTCTTCCTATTTCAATTGTTATTATGACAAATTTATTTATAATTATATTAGAAGTTATCTATAATGACAACTTTACCGCGCTCCCAACAACAGAAAAAATTCCATTGACAAATATTGATAAGCTCAATATTTATTATGAGGAAATCTTAAAATAAGAAATTTTTATCGCAACAATGAAAAATCGAAGTTTAGGTCTTTCTTTTTCAATTGTTATTATGGCAAATTTAGTTATAATTATATTGGAAAATAACTATAATGGCAACTTTACCGCACTCCCAACAATTGAAAGATTTCCATTGACAAATATTCATACTCTTTCAACAATGTCAATAATTAAAACATAAAAATGTTGCTATGCTTTAACAATGGAGAAACTTACAGTGACAAATTTTCCCACGCTTTCAACAATGAAGAAATCTTAAAATAAAAATTTTTTTATCGCAACAATGAAAAATTCCACTTTAAGTCTTCCTTTTTCAATTGTTATTATGACAAATTTATTTATAATTATATTAGAAAATAACTAAAGTGGCAACTTTCCCGCACTCCCAACAATTGAAAGATTTCCATTGACAAATATTCATACTCTTTCAACAATGGACAATCATTAAAACGTGAAAATGTCCCTATCCTTTAACAATGGAAAAATTTATCGTGACAAAATTTCCTACGCTTTCAACAATGAAGAAATTTTTCCCGCAACAAAGAAAAGTTATTCTTTAAGTCTTCCTCTTTCAATTGTTATTATGACAAATTTATTTATAATTATATTAAAAGTTATCTATAACGACAACTTTCCCTCGCTTCCAACAATGGAAAAAATTCCATTACGCTCTCAACCTAGACAATAGTTTATAAGTAAAAATGTCCCTATCCTTTAAAAATGGAAAAATTTATAGTGACAAATTTTCCCACGCTTTCAACAATGAAGAAATCTTAAAATATGAAATATTTTTCGTGACAATGTAAAATTCGACTTTAAGATATACTTTTTAAATTGTTATTATGAAATTTTTTTTTATAATTATATTAGAAGTTAGCTATAAGAACAACTTTCCCGCGCTTCCAACAATGAAAAATATTCCATTGACAAATATTGATACGGTTTCAACAATGGACAATATTTAAAACGTGAAAATGTCCCTAGCCTTTAACAATGGAAAAATTTATAGTGACAAATTTTCCCACGCTTTCAACAATGAAGAAATCTTAAAATAAGAAATTTTTCCCGCAACAATGAAAATTTTTACTTTAAGACTTCATATTTCAATGGTTATTATGACAAATTTATTTATAATTATATTATAATTTAACTAAAATGGCAACTTTCCCGCTCTTCCAACAATGGGACAATTTCCATTGACAAATTTTCATACTCTTTCAACAATGGACAATCATTAAAACGTAAAAATGTTCCTATGCTTTCGCAATGGAGAAATTTATAGTGACAAATTTTTCCACGCTTTCAACAATGAAGAAATCTTAAATTAAGTGAGTTTTCCCAAACCAATGAAAAATTCGACTTTAAGTCATCCTTTTTCAATTGTTATTATGAAAAATGTATTTATAATCATATATTAGAAGTTATCTATAATGACAACTTTCCGGTCCTTTCAACAATGAAATAAATTCCATTGAGAAATATTGATACGCTTTCAACAATGGACAATATTTAAAACATGAAAATGTCCCTAGCCTTTAACAATGGAAAGATTTATAGTGACAAATTTTCCCACGATTTCAACAACTAAGAAATCTTAAAATAAGAAATTTTTATCACAACAATGAAAAATCGAAATTTAAGTCTTTCTTTTTCAATTGTTATTATGAAAAATTTATTTATAATTATATTAAAAGTTATCTATAATGGCAACTTTCCAGCGCTTCCACTAATGAAATAACTTCATTGACAAATATTGATAAGCTTCAACAATGGACAATAATTAAAACGTAAAAATGTTCCTATGCTTTAGCAATGGAGAAATTTATAGTGACAAATTTTCCCTCGCTTTCAACAATGAAGAAATCTTAAAATAAGTAAATTTTTCCGCAACAATGAAAAATTCGACTTTATGACATACTTTTTTAATTGTTATTATGACAAATTTATTTAAAAATCTATTAGAATTTAACTATAATGACAACTTTCCCGCACTCCCAACAATGAAAAAATTTCCAATGACAAATATTGATAAGCTTTCAACAATGGACAATATTTAAAACGTGAAAATGTCCCTAGCCTTTAACAATGGAAATATTTATAGTGACAAATTTTCCCACGATTTCAACAGTTAAGAAATCTTAAAATAAGAAATTTTTATCGCAACAATGAAAAATCGAAATTTAAGCCTTTCTTTTTCAATTGTTATTATGACAAATTTATTTATAATTATATTAAAAGTTATCTATAACGACAACTTTCCCTGGCTTCCAACAATGGAATAAATTCCATTGACAAATATTGATACGCTCTCAACATAGACTATAGTTAAAACGTGAAAATGTCCCTAACCTTTAACAATGGAAAGATTTATAGTGACAAATTTTCCCACGATTTCAACAATGAAGAAATCTTAAAATAAGAAATTTTTATCGCAACAATGAAAAATTCCACTTTACGTCTTCCTATTTCAATTGTTATTATGACAAATTTATTTATAATTATATTAGAAGTTATCTATAATGACAACTTTACCGCGCTCCCAACAACAGAAAAAATTCCATTGACAAATATTGATAAGCTCAATATCTATTATGAGGAAATCTTAAAATAAGAAATTTTTATCGCAACAATGAAAAATCGAAGTTTAGGTCTTTCTTTTTCAATTGTTATTATGGCAAATTTAGTTATAATTATATTGGAAAATAACTATAATGGCAACTTTACCGCACTCCCAACAATTGAAAGATTTCCATTGACAAATATTCATACTCTTTCAACAATGTCAATAATTAAAACATAAAAATGTTGCTATGCTTTAACAATGGAGAAACTTACAGTGACAAATTTTCCCACGCTTTCAACAATGAAGAAATCTTAAAATAAAATTTTTTTTATCGCAACAATGAAAAATTCCACTTTAAGTCTTCCTTTTTCAATTGTTATTATCACAAATTTATTTATAATTATATTAGAAAATAACTAAAGTGGCAACTTTCCCGCACTCCCAACAATTGAAAGATTTCCATTGACAAATATTCATACTCTTTCAACAATGGACAATCATTAAAACGTGAAAATGTCCCTATCCTTTAACAATGGAAAAATTTATCGTGACAAAATTTCCTACGCTTTCAACAATGAAGAAATTTTTCCCGCAACAAAGAAAAGTTATTCTTTAAGTCTTCCTCTTTCAATTGTTATTATGACAAATTTATTTATAATTATATTAAAAGTTATCTATAACGACAACTTTCCCTCGCTTCCAACAATGGAAAAAATTCCATTACGCTCTCAACCTAGACAATAGTTTAAAAGTAAAAATGTCCCTGTCCTTTAAAAATGGAAAAATTTATAGTGAAAAATTTTCCCACGCTTTCAACAATGAAGAAATCTTAAAATATGAAATATTTTTCGTGACAATGTAAAATTCGACTTTAAGATATACTTTTTAAATTGTTATTATGAATTTTTTTTTTATAATTATATTAGAAGTTAGCTATAAGAACAACTTTCCCGCGCTTCAGACAATGAAAAATATTCCATTGACAAATATTGATACGGTTTCAACAATGGACAATATTTAAAACGTGAAAATGTCCCTAGCCTTTAACAATGGAAAAATTTATAGTGACAAATTTTCCCACGCTTTCAACAATGAAGAAATCTTAAAATAAGAAATTTTTCCCGCAACAATGAAAATTTTTACTTTAAGACTTCATATTTCAATGGTTATTATGACAAATTTATTTATAATTATATTATAATTTAACTAAAATGGCAACTTTCCCGCTCTTCCAACAATGGGACAATTTCCATTGACAAATTTTCATACTCTTTCAACAATGGACAATCATTAAAACGTAAAAATGTTCCTACGCTTTCGCAATGGAGAAATTTATAGTGACAAATTTTTCCACGCTTTCAACAATGAAGAAATCTTAAATTAAGTAAGTTTTCCCAAAACAATGAAAAATTCGACTTTAAGTCATCCTTTTTCAATTGTTATTATGAAAAATGTATTTATAATCATATATTAGAAGTTATCTATAATGACAACTTTCCGGTCCTTTCAACAATGAAATAAATTCCATTGAGAAATATTGATACGTTTTCAACAATGGACAATATTTAAAACATGAAAATGTCCCTAGCCTTTAACAATGGAAATATTTATAGTGACAAATTTTCCCACGATTTCAACAGTTAAGAAATCTTAAAATAAGAAATTTTTATCGCAACAATGAAAAATCGAAATTTAAGTCTTTCTTTTTCAATTGTTATTATGACAAATTTATTTATAATTATATTAAAAGTTATCTATAACGACAACTTTCCCTGGCTTCCAACAATGGAATAAATTCCATTGACAAATATTGATACGCTCTCAACATAGACTATAGTTAAAACGTGAAAATGTCCCTAACCTTTAACAATGGAAAGATTTATAGTGACAAATTTTCCCACGATTTCAACAATGAAGAAATCTTAAAATAAGAAATTTTTATCGCAACAATGAAAAATTCCACTTTACGTCTTCCTATTTCAATTGTTATTATGACAAATTTATTTATAATTATATTAGAAGTTATCTATAATGACAACTTTACCGCACTCCCAACAATTGAAAGATTTCCATTGACAAATATTCATACTCTTTCAACAATGTCAATAATTAAAACATAAAAATGTTGCTATGCTTTAACAATGGAGAAACTTACAGTGACAAATTTTCCCACGCTTTCAACAATGAAGAAATCTTAAAATAAAATTTTTTTTATCGCAACAATGAAAAATTCCACTTTAAGTCTTCCTTTTTCAATTGTTATTATCACAAATTTATTTATAATTATATTAGAAAATAACTAAAGTGGCAACTTTCCCGCACTCCCAACAATTGAAAGATTTCCATTGACAAATATTCATACTCTTTCAACAATGGACAATCATTAAAACGTGAAAATGTCCCTATCCTTTAACAATGGAAAAATTTATCGTGACAAAATTTCCTACGCTTTCAACAATGAAGAAATTTTTCCCGCAACAAAGAAAAGTTATTCTTTAAGTCTTCCTCTTTCAATTGTTATTATGACAAATTTATTTATAATTATATTAAAAGTTATCTATAACGACAACTTTCCCTCGCTTCCAACAATGGAAAAAATTCCATTACGCTCTCAACCTAGACAATAGTTTAAAAGTAAAAATGTCCCTGTCCTTTAAAAATGAAAAATTTATAGTGAAAAATTTTCCCACGCTTTCAACAATGAAGAAATCTTAAAATATGAAATATTTTTCGTGACAATGTAAAATTCGACTTTAAGATATACTTTTTAAATTGTTATTATGAATTTTTTTTTTATAATTATATTAGAAGTTAGCTATAAGAACAACTTTCCCGCGCTTCAGACAATGAAAAATATTCCATTGACAAATATTGATACGGTTTCAACAATGGACAATATTTAAAACGTGAAAATGTCCCTAGCCTTTAACAATGGAAAAATTTATAGTGACAAATTTTCCCACGCTTTCAACAATGAAGAAATCTTAAAATAAGAAATTTTTCCCGCAACAATGAAAATTTTTACTTTAAGACTTCATATTTCAATGGTTATTATGACAAATTTATTTATAATTATATTATAATTTAACTAAAATGGCAACTTTCCCGCTCTTCCAACAATGGGACAATTTCCATTGACAAATTTTCATACTCTTTCAACAATGGACAATCATTAAAACGTAAAAATGTTCCTACGCTTTCGCAATGGAGAAATTTATAGTGACAAATTTTTCCACGCTTTCAACAATGAAGAAATCTTAAATTAAGTAAGTTTTCCCAAAACAATGAAAAATTCGACTTTAAGTCATCCTTTTTCAATTGTTATTATGAAAAATGTATTTATAATCATATATTAGAAGTTATCTATAATGACAACTTTCCGGTCCTTTCAACAATGAAATAAATTCCATTGAGAAATATTGATACGTTTTCAACAATGGACAATATTTAAAACATGAAAATGTCCCTAGCCTTTAACAATGGAAATATTTATAGTGACAAATTTTCCCACGATTTCAACAGTTAAGAAATCTTAAAATAAGAAATTTTTATCGCAACAATGAAAAATCGAAATTTAAGTCTTTCTTTTTCAATTGTTATTATGACAAATTTATTTATAATTATATTAAAAGTTATCTATAACGACAACTTTCCCTGGCTTCCAACAATGGAATAAATTCCATTGACAAATATTGATACGCTCTCAACATAGACTATAGTTAAAACGTGAAAATGTCCCTAACCTTTAACAATGGAAAGATTTATAGTGACAAATTTTCCCACGATTTCAACAATGAAGAAATCTTAAAATAAGAAATTTTTATCGCAACAATGAAAAATTCCACTTTACGTCTTCCTATTTCAATTGTTATTATGACAAATTTATTTATAATTATATTAGAAGTTATCTATAATGACAACTTTACCGCGCTCCCAACAACAGAAAAAATTCCATTGACAAATATTGATAAGCTCAATATTTATTATGAGGAAATCTTAAAATAAGAAATTTTTATCGCAACAATGAAAAATCGAAGTTTAGGTCTTTCTTTTTCAATTGTTATTATGGCAAATTTAGTTATAATTATATTGGAAAATAACTATAATGGCAACTTTACCGCACTCCCAACAATTGAAAGATTTCCATTGACAAATATTCATACTCTTTCAACAATGTCAATAATTAAAACATAAAAATGTTGCTATGCTTTAACAATGGAGAAACTTACAGTGACAAATTTTCCCACGCTTTCAACAATGAAGAAATCTTAAAATAAAATTTTTTTTATCGCAACAATGAAAAATTCCACTTTAAGTCTTCCTTTTTCAATTGTTATTATGACAAATTTATTTATAATTATATTAGAAAATAACTAAAGTGGCAACTTTCCCGCACTCCCAACAATTGAAAGATTTCCATTGACAAATATTCATACTCTTTCAACAATGGACAATCATTAAAACGTGAAAATGTCCCTATCCTTTAACAATGGAAAAATTTATCGTGACAAAATTTCCTACGCTTTCAACAATGAAGAAATTTTTCCAGCAACAAAGAAAAGTTATTCTTTAAGTCTTCCTCTTTCAATTGTTATTATGACAAATTTATTTATAATTATATTAAAAGTTATCTATAACGACAACTTTCCCTCGCTTCCAACAATGGAAAAAATTCCATTACGCTCTCAACCTAGACAATAGTTTAAAAGTAAAAATGTCCCTATCCTTTAAAAATGGAAAAATTTATAGTGAAAAATTTTCCCACGCTTTCAACAATGAAGAAATCTTAAAATATGAAATATTTTTCGTGACAATGTAAAATTCGACTTTAAGATATACTTTTTAAATTGTTATTATGAATTTTTTTTTTATAATTATATTAGAAGTTAGCTATAAGAACAACTTTCCCGCGCTTCAGACAATGAAAAATATTCCATTGACAAATATTGATACGGTTTCAACAATGGACAATATTTAAAACGTGAAAATGTCCCAATTTAACAATGGAAAAATTTATAGTGACAAATTTTCCCACGCTTTCAACAATGAAGAAATCTTAAAATAAGAAATTTTTCCCGCAACAATGAAAATTTTTACTTTAAGACTTCATATTTCAATGGTTATTATGACAAATTTATTTATAATTATATTATAATTTAACTAAAATGGCAACTTTCCCGCTCTTCCAACAATGGGACAATTTCCATTGACAAATTTTCATACTCTTTCAACAATGGACAATCATTAAAACGTAAAAATGTTCCTATGCTTTCGCAATGGAGAAATTTATAGTGACAAATTTTTCCAAGCTTTCAACAATGAAGAAATCTTAAATTAAGTAAGTTTTCCCAAAACAATGAAAAATTCGACTTTAAGTCATCCTTTTTCAATTGTTATTATGAAAAATGTATTTATAATCATATATTAGAAGTTATCTATAATGACAACTTTCCGGTCCTTTCAACAATGAAATAAATTCCATTGAGAAATATTGATACGCTTTCAACAATGGACAATATTTAAAACATGAAAATGTCCCTAGCCTTTAACAATGGAAAGATTTATAGTGACAAATTTTCCCACGATTTCAACAACTAAGAAATCTTAAAATAAGAAATTTTTATCACAACAATGAAAAATCGAAATTTAAGTCTTTCTTTTTCAATTGTTATTATGAAAAATTTATTTATAATTATATTAAAAGTTATCTATAATGGCAACTTTCCAGCGCTTCCACTAATGAAATAACTTCATTGACAAATATTGATAAGCTTCAACAATGGACAATAATTAAAACGTAAAAATGTTCCTATGCTTTAGCAATGGAGAAATTTATAGTGACAAATTTTCCCTCGCTTTCAACAATGAAGAAATCTTAAAATAAGTAAATTTTTCCGCAACAATGAAAAATTCGACTTTATGACATACTTTTTTAATTGTTATTATGACAAATTTATTTAAAAATCTATTAGAATTTAACTATAATGACAACTTTCCCGCACTCCCAACAATGAAAAAATTTCCAATGACAAATATTGATAAGCTTTCAACAATGGACAATATTTAAAACGTGAAAATGTCCCTAGCCTTTAACAATGGAAATATTTATAGTGACGAATTTTCCCACGATTTCAACAGTTAAGAAATCTTAAAATAAGAAATTTTTATCGCAACAATGAAAAATCGAAATTTAAGTCTTTCTTTTTCAATTGTTATTATGACAAATTTATTTATAATTATATTAAAAGTTATCTATAACGACAACTTTCCCTGGCTTCCAACAATGGAATAAATTCCATTGACAAATATTGATACGCTCTCAACATAGACTATAGTTAAAACGTGAAAATGTCCCTAACCTTTAACAATGGAAAGATTTATAGTGACAAATTTTCCCACGATTTCAACAATGAAGAAATCTTAAAATAAGAAATTTTTATCGCAACAATGAAAAATTCCACTTTACGTCTTCCTATTTCAATTGTTATTATGACAAATTTATTTATAATTATATTAGAAGTTATCTATAATGACAACTTTACCGCGCTCCCAACAACAGAAAAAATTCCATTGACAAATATTGATAAGCTCAATATTTATTATGAGGAAATCTTAAAATAAGAAATTTTTATCGCAACAATGAAAAATCGAAGTTTAGGTCTTTCTTTTTCAATTGTTATTATGGCAAATTTAGTTATAATTATATTGGAAAATAACTATAATGGCAACTTTACCGCACTCCCAACAATTGAAAGATTTCCATTGACAAATATTCATACTCTTTCAACAATGTCAATAATTAAAACATAAAAATGTTGCTATGCTTTAACAATGGAGAAACTTACAGTGACAAATTTTCCCACGCTTTCAACAATGAAGAAATCTTAAAATAAAATTTTTTTTATCGCAACAATGAAAAATTCCACTTTAAGTCTTCCTTTTTCAATTGTTATTATGACAAATTTATTCATAATTATATTAGAAAATAACTAAAGTGGCAACTTTCCCGCACTCCCAACAATTGAAAGATTTCCATTGACAAATATTCATACTCTTTCAACAATGGACAATCATTAAAACGTGAAAATGTCCCTATCCTTTAACAATGGAAAAATTTATCGTGACAAAATTTCCTACGCTTTCAACAATGAAGAAATTTTTCCCGCAACAAAGAAAAGTTATTCTTTAAGTCTTCCTCTTTCAATTGTTATTATGACAAATTTATTTATAATTATATTAAAAGTTATCTATAACGACAACTTTTCCTCGCTTCCAACAATGGAAAAAATTCCATTACGCTCTCAACCTAGACAATAGTTTAAAAGTAAAAATGTCCCTATCCTTTAAAAATGGAAAAATTTATAGTGAAAAATTTTCCCACGCTTTCAACAATGAAGAAATCTTAAAATATGAAATATTTTTCGTGACAATGTAAAATTCGACTTTAAGATATACTTTTTAAATTGTTATTATGAATTTTTTTTTTTATAATTATATTAGAAGTTAGCTATAAGAACAACTTTCCCGCGCTTCAGACAATGAAAAATATTCCATTGACAAATATTGATACGGTTTCAACAATGGACAATATTTAAAACGTGAAAATGTCCCTAGCCTTTAACAATGGAAAAATTTATAGTGACAAATTTTCCCACGCTTTCAACAATGAAGAAATCTTAAAATAAGAAATTTTTCCCGCAACAATGAAAATTTTTACTTTAAGACTTCATATTTCAATGGTTATTATGACAGATTTATTTATAATTATATTATAATTTAACTAAAATGGCAACTTTCCCGCTCTTCCAACAATGGGACAATTTCCATTGACAAATTTTCATACTCTTTCAACAATGGACAATCATTAAAACGTAAAAATGTTCCTATGCTTTCGCAATGGAGAAATTTATAGTGACAAATTTTTCCACGCTTTCAACAATGAAGAAATCTTAAATTAAGTAAGTTTTCCCAAAACAATGAAAAATTCGACTTTAAGTCATCCTTTTTCAATTGTTATTATGAAAAATGTATTTATAATCATATATTAGAAGTTATCTATAATGACAACTTTCCGGTCCTTTCAACAATGAAATAAATTCCATTGAGAAATATTGATACGCTTTCAACAATGGACAATATTTAAAACGTGAAAATGTCCCTAGCCTTTAACAATGGAAAGATTTATAGTGACAAATTTTCCCACGATTTCAACAACTAAGAAATCTTAAAATAATAAATTTTTATCACAACAATGAAAAATCGAAATTTAAGTCTTTCTTTTTCAATTGTTATTATGAAAAATTTATTTATAATTATATTAAAAGTTATCTATAATGGCAACTTTCCAGCGCTTCCACTAATGAAATAACTTCATTGACAAATATTGATAAGCTTCAACAATGGACAATAATTAAAACGTAAAAATGTTCCTATGCTTTAGCAATGGAGAAATTTATAGTGACAAATTTTCCCTCGCTTTCAACAATGAAGAAATCTTAAAATAAGTAAATTTTTCCGCAACAATGAAAAATTCGACTTTATGACATACTTTTTTAATTGTTATTATGACAAATTTATTTAAAAATCTATTAGAATTTAACTATAATGACAACTTTCCCGCACTCCCAACAATGGAAAAATTTCCAATGACAAATATTGATAAGCTTTCAACAATGGACAATATTTAAAACGTGAAAATGTCCCTAGCCTTTAACAATGGAAATATTTATAGTGACAAATTTTCCCACGATTTCAACAGTTAAGAAATCTTAAAATAAGAAATTTTTATCGCAACAATGAAAAATCGAAATTTAAGTCTTTCTTTTTCAATTGTTATTATGACAAATTTATTTATAATTATATTAAAAGTTATCTATAACGACAACTTTCCCTGGCTTCCAACAATGGAATAAATTCCATTGACAAATATTGATACGCTCTCAACATAGACTATAGTTAAAACGTGAAAATGTCAGTATCTTTTAACAATGGAAAATTTATAGTTACAAATTTTCCCACGATTTCAACAATTAAGGAATCTTAAAATAAGAATTTTTTATCGCAACAATGAAAAATGGAAATTTAAGTCTTTCTTTTTCAATTGTTATTATGACAAATTTATTTATAATTATATTTGAAGTTATCTATAATGACAACATTCCCTCGCTTCCAACAATACAAAAAATTCCACAGACAAATATTCATACGCTTTCAACAATGAGAATAGTTAAAACGTGAAAATGTCCCTATCGTTTAACAATGGAAAAATTTATAGTGACAAATTTTCCGATGCTTTCAACAAGGAAGAAATAGTAAAAAAAGAAATTTTTACCGCAACAATGAAAAATTATTCTTTAAGTCTTCCTCTTTCAATTGTTATTATGAAAAATTTATTTATAATTATATTACAATTTATCTATAATGAACTTTCCCGCGTCCAACAATAGAAAAAATTCCATTGACAAATATTGATAAGCTTTATACAAAGGTAAATAATTAAAACGCAAAAATGTTCCTATGCTTTAACAATGGAGAAATTTATAGTGACAAATTTTTCCACGTTTTCAACAATGAAGAAATCTTAAATTAAGTAAGTTTTCCCGAAACAATGAAAAATTCGAGTTTAAATCACCCTTTTTCAATTGTTATTATGAAAAATGTATTTATAATCATATTAGAAGTTATCTATAATGACAACTTTCCCGCGCTTCCAACAATAGAAAAAATTCCATTGACAAATATTGATAAGCTTTCTACAATGGAAAATAATTAAAACGTAAAAATGTTCCTATGCTTTAACAATGGAGAAATTTATAGTGACAAATTTTTCTACGCTTTCAACAATGAAGAAATCTTAAATTAAGTAAGTTTTTCCGCAACAATGAAATATTCGACTTTAAGTCTTCCTTTTTTAATGGTTATTATGACAAATTTATTTATAATTATATTAGAAGTTATCTATAATGACAACTTTCTCGCGCTTCCAACAACAGAAAAAATTCCATTGAGAAATATTGATACGCTTGCAACAATGGACAATATTTAAAACGTGAAAATATCCCTACATTTTAAGAATGGAAAAATTTATAGTGACAAATTTTCCCACGCATTCAACAATGAAGAAATCTTAAAATAAGAAATTTTTACTGCAACAATGAAAATTTCGAATTTCAGTCTTCCTTTTTCAATGGTTATTATGACAAATTTATTTATAATCATATTAGAAGTTATCTATAATGACAACTTTCCCGCGCTTCCAACAATAGAAAAAATTCCATTGACAAATATTGATAAGCTTTCTACAATGGAAAATAATTAAAACGTAAAAATGTTCCTATGCTTTAACAATGGAGAAATTTATAGTGACAAATTTTCCCACGATTTCAACAATGAAGAAATATTAAAATACGAAAATTTTCCCGCAACAATGAAAAATTCCTCTTTAAGTCTTCCTTTTTCAATGGTTATTATGACAAATTTATTTATAATTATATTAGAAGTTATCTATAATGGCAACTTTCCCGCGCTTCCAATAATGAAATAATTTCATTGACAAATATTGTTATAGGCTAATTTTATAGGCTAAATTTTCCCTCGCTTTCAACAATGAAGAAATCTTAAAATAAGTAAATTTTTCCGCAACAATGAAAAATTCGACTTTATGACATACTTTTTTAATTGTTATTATGACAAATTTATTTAAAAATCTATTAGAATTTAACTATAATGACAACTTTCCCGCACTCCGAACAATGGAAAAATTTCCAATGACAAATATTGATAAGCTTTCAACAATGGACAATATTTAAAACGTGAAAATGTCCCTAGCCTATAACAATGGAAAGATTTATAGTGACAAATTTTCCCACGATTTCAACAATTAAGGAATCTTAAAATAAGAAATTTTTATCGCAACAATGAAAAATGGAAATTTAAGTCTTTCTTTTTCAATTGTTATTATGACAAATTTATTTATAATTATATTTGAAGTTATCTATAATGACAACATTCCCTCGCTTCCAACAATACAAAAAATTCCACAGACAAATATTCATACGCTTTCAACAATGACAATAGTTAAAACGGTGAAAATGTCCCTATCTTTTAACAATGGAAAAATTTATATTGAAAAATTTTCCCACGCTTTCAACAAGGAAGAAATATTAAAATAAGAAATTTTTACCGCAACAATGAAAAATTATTCTTTAAGTCTTCCTCTTTCAATTGTTATTATGACAAATTTATTTATAATTATATTACAATTTATCTATAATGAACTTTCCCGCGCTTCCAACAATAGAAAAAATTCCATTGACAAATATTGATAAGCTTTAAACAAAGGTAAATAATTAAAACGCAAAAATGTTCCTATGCTTTAACAATGGAGAAATTTATAGTGACAAATTTTTCCACGTTCTCAACAATGAAGAAATCTTAAATTAAGTAAGTTTTCCCGAAACAATGAAAAATTCGAGTTTAAGTCACCCTTTTTCAATTGTTATTATGAAAAATGTATTTATAATCATATTAGAAGTTATCTATTATGACAACTTTCCCGCGCTTCCAACAATAGAAAAAATTCCATTGACAAATATTGATAAGCTTAATACAATGGAAAATAATTAAAACGTAAAAATGTTCCTATGCTTTAACAATGGAGAAATTTATAGTGACAAATTTTTCTACGCTTTCAACAATGAAGAAATCTTAAATTAAGTAAGTTTTTCCGCAACAATGAAAAATTCGACTTTAAGTCTTCCTTTTTTAATGGTTATTATGACAAATTTATTTATAATTATATTAGAAGTTATCTATAATGACAACTTTCTCGCGCTTCCAACAACAGAAAAAATTCCATTGACAAATATTGATAAACTTTCAACGATGAAATAAATTAAAACGTAAAAATTTTCCTATGGTTTAACAATGGAGAAATTTATAGTGACAAATTTTCCCACACTTTGAACAATGATGAAATCTTAAATAAGTAAGTTTTCCCGAAACAATGAAAAATTCGACTTTAAGTCTTCCTTTTTCAATGGTTATTATGACAAATTTATTTATAATT
Source organism: Maratus michaelseni (assembly GCA_963931845.1). NCBI lineage: Eukaryota > Metazoa > Arthropoda > Arachnida > Araneae > Salticidae > Maratus > Maratus michaelseni. The sequence continues at coordinate 215,294,487 of OZ007587.1, read as the reverse complement.
ATATTAGAATTTAACTATAATTGCAACTTTCCCGCTCTTCCAACAATGGAAAAATTTCCAATGACAAATATTGATACGCTTTCAACAATGGTAAATAATTAAAACGCAAAAATGTTCCTATGCTTTAACAAGGGATAAATTTATAGTGACAAATTTTCCCACGATTTCAACAATGAAGAAATATTAAAATACGAAATTTTTACCACAACAATGAAAAATTATTCTTTAAGTCTTCCTCTTTCAATTGTTATTATGACAAATGTATTTATAATTATATTATAATATATCTATAATGAACTTTCCCGCACTTCCAACGATAGAAAAAATTCCATTGACAAATATTGATAAGCTTTCAACAATGGTAAATAATTAAAACGCAAAAATGTTCCAATGCTTTAACAATGGAGAAAGTTACAGTGACAAATTTTCTCACGCTTTCAACAATGAAGAAATCTTTAAATAAAAAAATTTTCCCGCAACAATGAAAAATTCCACTTTAAGTCTTCCTTTTTCAATGGTTATTATGACAAATTTATTTATAATTATATTAGAAGTTATCTATAATGACAACTTTCCCGCTCTTCCAACAATAGAAAAAATTCCATTGAAAAATATTGATAAGCTTTCAACAATGGACAATATTTAAAACGTGAAAATGTCCCTAGCCTTTTACAATGGAATGATTTATAGTGACATATTTTTCCAGGCTTTCAACAATGAAGAAATCTTAAAATAAGTAAATTTTTCCGCAACAATGAAAAATTCAACTTTAAGATATACTTTCTCAATTGTTATTATGACAAATTTTTTTATAATTATATTAGAAGTTATCTATAAGAACAACCTTCACGCGCTTCCAAGAATGAAAAATATTCCATTGACAAATATTGATACGGTTTCAACAATGGACAATATTTAAAACGTGAAGATGTCCCTAGCCTTTAACAATGGAAAGATTTATAGTGACAAATTTTCCCACGATTTCAACAATGAAGAAATCTTAAAATAAGTAAGTTTTCCCGAAACAATGAAAAATTCGACTTTAAGTCATCCTTTTTCAATTGTTATTATGAAAAATGTATTTATAATCATATTAGAAGTTATCTATAATGACAACTTTCCCGTGCTTTCAACAATGGAAAAAATTCCATTGAGAAATATTGATACGCTTGCAACAATGGACAATATTTAAAACGTGAAAATATCCCTACATTTTAAGAATGGAAAAATTTATAGTGACAAATTTTCCCACGCATTCAACAATGAAGAAATCTTAAAATAAGAAATTTTTACTGCAACAATGAAAATTTCGAATTTCAGTTTCCTTTTTCAATGGTTATTATGACAAATTTATTTATAATTATATTAGAATTTAACTATAATTGCAACTTTCCCGCTCTTCCAACAATGGAAAAATTTCTATTGACAAATATTGATACGCTTTCAACAATGGTAAATAATTAAAACGCAAAAATGTTCCTATGCTTTAAAATTCGATAAATTTATAGTGACAAATTTTCCCACGATTTCAACAATGAAGAAATATTAAAATACGAAATTTTTACCGCAACAATGAAAAATTATTCTTTAAGTCTTCCTCTGTCAATTGTTATTACGACAAATGTATTTATAATTATATTATAATATATCTATAATGAACTTTCCCGCGCTTCCAACAATAGAAAAAATTCCATTGACAAATATTGATAAGCTTTCAACAATGGACAATATTTAAAACGGGAAAATGTCCCTAGCCTTTAACAATGGAATGATTTATAGTGACAAATTTTTCCACGCTTTCAACAATGAAGAAATCTTAAGTAAATTTTTCCGCAACAATGAAAAATTCAACTTTAAGATATACTTTCTCAATTGTTATTATGACAATTTTTTTTATAATTATATTAGAAGTTATCTATAAGAACAACCTTCACGCGCTTCCAACAATGAAAAATATTCCATTGACAAATATTGATACGGTTTCAACAATGGACAATATTTATAACGTGAAAATGTCCCTAGCCTTTAACAATGGAAAGATTTATAGTGACAAATTTTCCCACGATTTCAACAATGAAGAAATCTTAAAATAAGAAATTTTTATCGTAACAATGAAAAATCGAAGTTTAAGTCTTTCTTTTTCAATTGTTATTATGACAAATTTATTTATAATTATATTAAAAGTTATCTATAACGACAACTTTCCCTCGCTTCCAACAATGGAAAAAATTCCATTACGCTCTCAACCTAGACAATAGTTAAAAGGTAAAAATGTCCCTATCCTTTAAAAATGGAAAAATTTATAGTGAAAAATTTTCCCACGCTTTCAACAATGAAGAAATCTAAAAATATGAAATAATTAACTAAAATCGCTTCGTGACAATGAAAAATTCGACTTTAAGATATAGTTTTTCAATTGTTATTATGACAATTTTTTTTATAATTATATAAGAAGTTAGCTATAAGAACAAATTTCCCGCGCTTCCAACAATGAAAAATATTCCATTGACAAATATTGATACGGTTTCAACAATGGACAAAATTTAAAACGTGAAAATGTCCCTAGCCTTTAACAATGGAAAAAATTATAGTGACAATTTTCCCACGCTTTCAACAATGAAGAAATCTTAAAATAAGAAATTTTTCCCGCAACAATGAAAATTTCGACTTTAAGTCATCCTTTTTCAATGGTTATTATGACAAATTTATTTATAATTATATTAGAATTTAACTATAATTGCAACTTTCCCGCTCTTCCAACAATTGAAAGATTTCCATTGACAAATATTGATAAGCTTTCAACGATGAAAAAAATTAAAACGTAAAAATTTTCTTATGGTTTAACAATGGAGAAATTTATAGTGACAAATTTTTCCACGCTTTCAACAATGAAGAAATCTTAAATTAAGTAAGTTTTCCCGAAACAATGAAAAATTCGACTTTAAGTCTTCCTTTTTTAATGGTTATTATGACAAATTTATTTATAATTATATTAGAAGTTATCTATAATGACAACTTTCTCGCGCTTCCCACAACAGAAAAAATTCCATTGACAAATATTGATAAGCTTTCAACGATGGACAATATTTAAAACGTGAAAATATCCCTACATTTTAAGAATGGAAAAATTTATAGTGACAAATTTTCCCACGCATTCAACAATGAAGAAATCTTAAAATAAGAAATTTTTACTGCAACAATGAAAATTTCGAATTTCAGTCTTCCTTTTTCAATGGTTATTATGACAAATTTATTTATAATTATATTAGAAGTTATCTATAATGACAACTTTCCCGTGCTTTCAACAATGGAGAAATTTATAGTGACAAATTTTTCTACGCTTTCAACAATGAAGAAATCTTAAATTAAGTAAGTTTCCCCGCAACAATGAAAAATTCGACTTTAAGTCTTCCTTTTTTAATGGTTATTATGACAAATTTATTTATAATTATATTAGAAGTTATCTATAATGACAACTTTCTCGCGCTTCCCACAACAGAAAAAATTCCATTGACAAATATTGATAAGCTTTCAACGATGGACAATATTTAAAACGTGAAAATATCCCTACATTTTAAGAATGGAAAAATTTATAGTGACAAATTTTCCCACGCATTCAACAATGAAGAAATCTTAAAATAAGAAATTTTTACTGCAACAATGAAAATTTCGAATTTCAGTCTTCCTTTTTCAATGGTTATTATGACAAATTTATTTATAATTATATTAGAATTTAACTATAATTGCAACTTTCCCGCTCTTCCAACAATGGAAAAATTTCCAATGACAAATATTGATACGCTTTCAACAATGGTAAATAATTAAAACGCAAAAATGTTCCTATGCTTTAACAAGGGATAAATTTATAGTGACAAATTTTCCCACGATTTCAACAATGAAGAAATATTAAAATACGAAATTTTTACCACAACAATGAAAAATTATTCTTTAAGTCTTCCTCTTTCAATTGTTATTATGACAAATGTATTTATAATTATATTATAATATATCTATAATGAACTTTCCCGCACTTCCAACAATAGAAAAAATTCCATTGACAAATATTGATAAGCTTTCAACAATGGTAAATAATTAAAACGCAAAAATGTTCCAATGCTTTAACAATGAAGAAACTTACAGTGACAAATTTTCTCACGCTTTCAACAATGAAGAAATCTTTAAATAAAAAAATTTTCCCGCAACAATGAAAAATTCCACTTTAAGTCTTCCTTTTTCAATGGTTATTAAGACAAATTTATTTATAATTATATTAGAAGTTATCTATAATGAAAACTTTCCCGCTCTTCCAACAATAGAAAAAATTCCATTGAAAAATATTTTTAAGCTTTCAACAATGGACAATATTTAAAACTTGAAAATGTCCCTAGCCTTTAACAATGGAATGATTTATAGTGACATATTTTTCCAGGCTTTCAACAATGAAGAAATCTTAAAATAAGTAAATTTTTCCGCAACAATGAAAAATTCAACTTTAAGATATACTTTCTCAATTGTTATTATGACAAATTTTTTTATAATTATATTAGAAGTTATCTATAAGAACAACCTTCACGCGCTTCCAAGAATGAAAAATATTCCATTGACAAATATTGATACGGTTTCAACAATGGACAATATTTAAAACGTGAAAATGTCCCTAGCCTTTAACAATGGAAATATTTATAGTGACAAATTTTCCCACGATTTCAACAATGAAGAAATCTTAAAATAAGAAATTTTTATCGCAACAATGAAAAATCGAAGTTTAAGTCTTTCTTTTTCAATTGTTATTATGACAAATTTATTTATAATTATATTAAAAGTTATCTATAACGACAACTTTCCCTCGCTTCCAACAATGGAAAAAATTCCATTACGCTCTCAACCTAGACAATAGTTAAAAGGTAAAAATGTCCCTATCCTTTAAAAATGGAAAAATTTATAGTGAAAAATTTTCCCACGCTTTCAACAATGAAGAAATCTAAAAATATGAAATAATTAACTAAAATCGCTTCGTGACAATGAAAAATTCGACTTTAAGATATAGTTTTTCAATTGTTATTATGACAATTTTTTTTATAATTATATAAGAAGTTAGCTATAAGAACAACTTTCCCGCGCTTCCAACACTGAAAAATATTCCATTGACAAATATTGATACGGTTTAGACAATGGACAAAATTTAAAACGTGAAAATGTCCCTAGCCTTTAACAATGGAAAAATTTATAGTGACAATTTTCCCACGCTTTCAACAATGAAGAAATCTTAAAATAAGAAATTTTTCCCGCAACAATGAAAATTTCGACTTTAAGTCATCCTTTTTCAATGGTTATTATGACAAATTTATTTATAATTATATTAGAATTTAACTATAATTGCAACTTTCCCGCTCTTCCAACAATTGAAAGATTTCCATTGACAAATATTGATAAGCTTTCAACGATGAAAAAAATTAAAACGTAAAATTTTTCCTATGGTTTAACAATGGAGAAATTTATAGTGACAAATTTTCCCACACTTTGAACAATGAAGAAATCTTAAATTAAGTAACTTTTCCCGAAACAATGAAAAATTCGAATTTAAGTCATCCTTTTTCAATTGTTATTATGAAAAATGTATTTATAATCATATTAGAAGTTTTCTATAATGACAACTTTCCCGTCCTTTCAACAATGGAAAAAATTCCATTGACAAATATTGATACGGTTTCAACAATGGACAATATTTAAAACGTGAAAATGTCCCTAGCCTTTAACAATGGAAAAATTTATAGTGACAATTTTCCCACTCTTTCAACAATGAAGAACTCTTAAAATAAGAAATTTTTCCCGCAACAATGAAAATTTCGACTTTAAGACTTCCTATTTCAATGGTTATTATGACAAATTTATTTATAATTGTATTATAATTTAACTATAATGGCAACTTTCCCGCTCTTCCAACAATGGGACAATTTCCATTGACAAATTTTCATACTCTTTCAACAATGGACAATCATTAAAACGTAAAAATGTTCCTATGTTTTAACAATGGAGAAATTTATAGTGACAAATTTTTCCACGATTTCAACAATGAAAAAATCATAAATTAAGTAAGTTTTCCCGAAACAATGAAAAATTCGACTTTAAGTCTTCCTTTTTCAATGGTTATTATGACAAATCTACCCTATATATATAAAATCCTAATGAAACGAATTTGTGAAACGATTTTATGAAACGAATTTATGAAACGATTTTATGAAACGACTGGTTAAACGACTGATTATGTTTCAGGGATATTTTTAATAAAATATTAAACGCTTGATGGTGAAATTAATACCAATTGTCTATAAAAATCCGCGGATGTCAAAACTGGTAATAGAATTTTGAAATTCGAATTAGTTTTCGAGATATAATTTTTTTTCTAATTTTAATAACATTTCTGTAATGATGGCAACTAATTACTCAGTTTTTTTGTGACAAAAAAGGGAAAAAAAGTGAAAAGGATCCCGATAGGGATTATTTATTTCTTTTTATTCGTCATTTTCAAATTAAAATTGAATTTATCTTTGATTTCAATCGATAATGAAGACAAGATTGTGATTAAATTATGTTTTTCAGGAAAATTTGAAAAAAAATCACATTTCTATCGTCAGGATTCAATCGTTTGTCAGCATTTAATTTAATTTATAAACTGAAAATATTTTGAATAAATTCCTCCAAATTACGTCATTTATGTAAACGCAAAAGAAAGCGGGGGAAAAAATGCTCCCTATGTATTAGAGAAATATTTTTAAAGTTTAAAACAAATGAATATTTCAGTAGCATTACTTTTTTAATAATGAATTATATGTTTACACATAAATAACAAAAAGAAGAAAAAACTACAAATAATTAAATTACTATACTCGAAACACACTTAAGGTGTAAATTACGTTATATATTAAAATGATTTTCGTTTCTTTTCCAATTTAGGGGCCTTCGCGAGATATAGAAAGTGACCTTGGCGATGAATTGAAATTCGGCAACATGTTTTCTAACAATCTATTCGCTTTTTGATATACACAAGCAATTATTTCGATATTTATACAATTTATTTAATATAAAGAAGCCATTTATCTATTTTTATGTACAAAAATAGGTAAATTGAAAGACAATTATAAATAAATTGTATATATACATATAAATACATGTATAAACAAGCATAAAAGTTCGGTGATTTTCCAGTATATGGGGCCTTGACGAAACAGAGAAAATAGCCTTGGCGGAAAAGGAAATTTGGCAACATACTTTCTGTCAACTTATTCACTTTGTCATTTCGTATACAGAAGCATTTTTTCAATATTTATACAATTTGTTTAGCGTAAAATGTCATTTATCCTATTTTACATATAATCAGAAGTAATTTGTATAGAAAGAACAATAATAATATACGTATAATTAAAATACGCATATAAACAAAAAAATCGTCGAATTTTTTTCGATGGCTGTTTATGTCATTTGGCACCAAATCTCACTTTCTGATGCATGAATTGCGCCAAGCATTTTAAAAAAGCGTCAAGACCCCTATAATAGGAAAGCAACAAAAGTTCATTGGGTTTGTTTTCATAACTTTTGGCAACAAATCTATGTATATTAACGAATCTATCCCTTTTTGAAGCTCGAATTACGCCAAACCTAAAAGCAAAGGATCCTATACTGAAAAAGTACCCGATTTTCTTATGGACAATATTCAAGTGACATAACATGGTGTAAAATTATCGCGGATAGCAAATTTGTTTAAATATCTCATCAATTGATGCCAAATAAATGCAGGCATGCATGAAACAAAATATTTAATTAATTGTGTATGATAAATAATTATTAGAAAAATCGTATATACATATTAATTAAAATAAATAATTTACATATTTAAAATAACATGAAAATATGCATGATGGGGCACTAAAAATAGAGAGAAAATTAAAGCCTGTTACTGAAAATGTCTATAACATAGTACTTTTCAATACCATGGTTCTTAATGTTATTCACAAGCAGATGGAATTTTTCTCATCCTTAAACGCAAAGGAAGAATAGAATACAAATCGTTGTTATAAAAGTCCGAGAGGTAGCCACAATTTAAGCCTAACTATTTTATACAAGCTGGTTTTCAAGTTGTAATTGATTTTACTTATCAATCCCGAAAACAGTCGTCAGTTGTCGCAATAGCTGTGTATGAGGCCATGATAATAAAAAAATGCCCCATTAAAACTTTAAAAGCATGGCAACCCAATTACAGATTTACCAATATTTTTAAAACAAAGCATGCTGTCATGTTTTTAGAGGCCTCAAAGTCTGAGCGGGGGTTGGCGAGCGTAGCTCGCAGGGGGTAGGCCCCCTAGTTTATTTATAATTATATTAGAAGTTATCTATAATGACAACTTTCCCGCGCTTCCAACAATACAAAAAATTCCATTGACAAATATTGATAAGCTTTCAACAATGGAAAATAATTAAAACGTAAAAATGTTCCTATGCTTTAACAATGGAGAAATTTACAGTGACAAATTTTTCCACGCTTTCAACAATGAAGAAATCTTAAATTAAGTAAGTTTTCCCGAAACAATGAAAAATTCGACTTTAAGTCTCCTTTTTCAATGGTTATTATGACAAATTTATTTATAATTATATTAGAAGTTATCTATAATGACAACTTTCCCGTGCTTTCAACAATGGAGAAATTTATAGTGACAAATTTTTCTACGCTTTCAACAATGAAGAAATCTTAAATTAAGTAAGTTTTCCCGCAACAATGAAAAATTCGACTTTAAGTCTTCATTTTTTAATGGTTATTATGACAAATTTATTTATAATTATATTAGAAGTTATCTATAATGACAACTTTCTCGCGCTTCCCACAACAGAAAAAATTCCATTGACAAATATTGATAAGCTTTCAACGATGAAAAAAATTAAAACGTAAAAATGTTCCTATGGTTTAACAATGGAGAAATTTATAGTGACAAATTTTCCCACACTTTAAACAATGAAGAAATCTTAAATTAAGTAAGTTTTCCCGAAACAATGAAAAATTCGACTTTAAGTCATCCTTTTTCAATTGTTATTATGAAAAATGTATTTATAATCATATTAGAAGTTATCTACAATGACAACTTTCCCGTGCTTTCAACAATGGAAAAAATTCCATTGAGAAATATTGATACGCTTGCAACAATGGACAATATTTAAAACGTGAAAATATCCCTACATTATAAGAATGGAAAAATTTATAGTGACAAATTTTCCCACGCATTCAACAATGAAGAAATCTTAAAATAAGAAATTTTTACTGCAACAATGAAAATTTCGAATTTCAGTCTTCCTTTTTCAATGGTTATTATGACAAATTTATTTATAATTATACTAGAATTTAACTATAATTTCAACTTTCCCGCTCTTCCAACAATGGAAAAATTTCCATTGACAAATATTGATACGCTCTCGACAATGGACAGTATTTAAAACGTGAAAATGTCCCTATCCTTTAACAATGGAAAAATTTATAGTGACAAATTTTCCCACATTTTCTACAATGAAGAAATTTTAAAATAAGAAATTTTTATCGCAACAATGAAAAATCGAAGTTTAAGTCTTTCTTTTTCAATTGTTATTATGACAAATTTATTTATAATTATATTAAAAGTTATCTATAACGACAACTTTCCCTCGCTTCCAACAATGGCAAAAAACCCATTGACAAATATTTATGTACTCTCAACATAGACAATAGTTAAAACGTAAAAATGTCCCTATCCTTTAACAATGGAAAAATTTATAGTGACAAATTTTCCCACGCTTTCAACAATGAAGAAATCTTAAAACAAGATTTATTTCCCGAAACAATGAAAAATTCAATTTTAAGTCATCCGTTTTCAATTGTTATTTTGAAAAATGTATTTATAATCATATTAGAAGTTATCTATAATAAACTCTACCGCGCTTCCAACAATAGAAAAAATTCCATTCACAAATATTGATAAGCTTTCAACAATGGTAAATAATTAAAACATAAAAATGTCCCTATCTTTTAACAATGGAAAAATTTACAGTGACAAATTTTCCCACGCTTTCAACAATGAAGAAATATTAAAATAAGAAATTTTTACCGCAACAATGAAAAATTATTCTTTAAGTCTTCCCCTTTCAATTGTTATTTTGGCAAATTTATTTATAATTATATTAGAAGTTATCTATAATGGCAACTTTCCCCCGCTTCCAATAATGAAATATCATTGACAAATATTGATAAGCTTTAAACAATGGACAATAATTAAAACGGAAAAATGTTCTTATGCTTTCGCAATGGAGAAATTTATAGTGACAAATTTTTCCACGCTTTCAACAATGAAGAAATTTTAAAATAATAAATTTTTCCGCAACAATGAAAAATTCGACTTTAAGACATACTTTTTCAATTGTTATTATGAAATTTTTTTTCTAATTATATTAGAAGTTATCTATAAGAACAACTTTCCAGCGCTTCCAACAATGAAAAATATTCCATTGACAAATATTGATACGGTTTCAACAATGGACAATATTTAAAACGTGAAAATGTCCCTAGTCTTTACCAATGGAAAGATTTATAGTGACAAATTTTCCCACGATTTCAAAAATGAAGAAATCTTAAAATATGAAATATTTTTCGTGACAATGAAAAATTCGACTTTAAGTCTTCCTTTTTCAATTGTTATTATGAAAAATTTATTTATGATTATATTAGAAGTTACCTATAATGACAACATTCCCGCGCTTCCAACAATACAAAAAATTCCATTGACAAATATTGATACGCTTACAAGAATGGACAATAGTTCAAACGTTAAAATGTCCCTATCCTTTAAAAATGGAAAAATTTATAGTGAAAAAGTTTCCCACGCTTTCAACAATGAAGAAATCTAAAAATATGAAATAATTTTCGTGACAATGAAAAATTCGACTTTAAGATATAGTTTTTCAATTGTTATTATGACAAATTTTTTTATAATTATATTAGAAGTTAGCTATAAGTACAACTTTCCCGCGATTCCAACAATGAAAAATATTCCATTGACAAATATTGATACGGTTTCAACAATGGACAAAATTTAAAACGTGAAAATGTCCCTAGCCTTTAACAATGGAAAAATTTATAGTGACAATTTTCCCACGATTTCAACAATGAAGAAATCTTAAAATAAGAAATTTTTCCCGCAACAATGAAAATTTCGACTTTAAGACTTCCTATTTCAATGGTTATTATGACAAATTTATTTATAATTATATTATAATTTAACTATAATGGCAACTTTCCGGCTCTTCCAACAATGGGACAATTTCCATTGACAAATTTTCATACTCTTTCAACAATGGACAATCATTAAAACGTGAAAATGTCCCTATCCTTTAACAATGGAAAAATTTATAGTGACAAATTTTCCCACATTTTCTACAATGAAGAAATCTTAAAATAAGAAATTTTTATCGCAACAATGAAAAATCGAAGTTTAAGTCTTTCTTTTTCAATTGTTATTATGACAAATTTATTTATAATTATATTAAAAGTTATCTATAACGACAACATTCCCTCGCTTCCAACAATGGAAAAAAACCCATTGACAAATATTTATATACTCTCAACATAGACAATAGTTAAAACGTAAAAATGTCCCTATCCTTTAACAATGGAAAAATTTATAGTGACAAATTTTCCCACGCTTTCAACAATGAAGAAATCTTAAAACAAGATTTTTTTTCCCGAAACAATGAAAAATTCTATTTTAAGTCATCCGTTTTCAATTGTTATTATGAAAAATGTATTTATAATCATATTAGAAGGTATCTATAGTGAACTCTACCGCGCTTCCAACAATAGAAAAAATTCCATTGACAAATATTGATAAGCTTTCAACAATGGTAAATAATTAAAACGTAAAAATGTCCCTATCTTTTAACAATGGAAAAATTTACAGTGACAAATTTTCCCACGCTTTCAACAATGAAGAAATATTAAAATAAGAAATTTTTACCGCAACAATGAAAAATTATTCTTTAAGTCTTCCCCTTTCAATTGTTATTTTGGCAAATTTATTTATAATTATATTAGAAGTTATCTATAATGGCAACTTTCCCGCGCTTCCAATAATGAAATATCATTGACAAATATTGATAAGCTTTCAACAATGGACAATAATTAAAACGGAAAAATGTTCCTAAGCTTTCGCAATGGAGAAATTTATAGTGACAAATTTTTCCACGCTTTCAACAATGAAGAAATTTTAAAATAATAAATTTTTCCGCAACAATGAAAATTTCGACTTTAAGACTTCCTATTTCAATGGTTATTATGACAAATTTATTTATAATTATATTATAATTTAATTATAATGGCAACTTTCCCGCTCTTCCAACAATGGGACAATTTCCATTGACAAATTTTCATACTCTTTCAATAATGGACAATCATTAAAACGTGAAAATGTCCTTATCCTTTAACAATGGAAAAATTTATAGTGACAAATTTTCCCATATTTTCTACAATGAAGAATTCTTAAAATAAGAAATTTTTATCGCAACAATGAAAAATCGAACTTTAAGTCTTTCTTTTTCAATTGTTATTATGACAAATTTATTTATAATTATATTAAAAGTTATCTATAACGACAACATTCCCTCGCTTCCAACAATGGAAAAAAACCCATTGACAAATATTTATATACTCTCAACATAGACAATAGTTAAAATGTAAAAATGTCCCTATCCTTTAACAATGGAAAAATTTATAGTGACAAATTTTCCCACGCTTTCAACAATGAAGAAATCTTAAAACAAGATTTTTTTCCCGAAACAATGAAAAATTCAATTTTAAGTCATCCGTTTTCAATTGTTATTATGAAAAATGTATTTATAATCATATTAGAAGTTATCTATAATGAACTCTACCGCGCTTCCAACAATAGAAAAAATTCCATTGACAAATATTGATAAGCTTTCAACAATGGTAAATAATTAAAACGTAAAAATGTCCCTATCTTTTAACAATGGAAAAATTTACAGTGACAAATTTTCCCACGCTTTCAACAATGAAGAAATATTAAAATAAGAAATTTTTACCGCAACAATGAAAAATTATTCTTTAAGTCTTCCCCTTTCAATTGTTATTTTGGCAAATTTATTTATAATTATATTAGAAGTTATCTATAATGACAACTTTCCCGCGCTTCCAATAATGAAATATCATTGACAAATATTGATAAGCTTTCAACAATGGACAATAATTAAAACGGAAAAATGTTCCTATGCTTTCGCAATGGAGAAATTTATAGTGACAAATTTTTCCACGCTTTCAACAATGAAGAAATTTTAAAATAATAAATTTTTCCGCAACAATGAAAAATCCGACTTTAAGACATACTTTTTCAATTGTTATTATGAAATATTTTTTTTCTAATTATATTAGAAGTTATCTATAAGAACAACTTTCCAGCGCTTCCAACAATGAAAAATATTCCATTGACAAATATTGATACGGTTTCAACAATGGACAATATTTAAAACGTGAAAATGTCCCTAGTCTTTACCAATGGAAAGATTTATAGTGACAAATTTTCCCACGATTTCAAAAATGAAGAAATCTTAAAATAGGAATTATTTTTCGTGACAATGAAAAATTCGACTTTAAGTCTTCCTTTTTCAATTGTTATTATGACAAATTTATTTATGATTATATTAGAAGTTACCTATAATAACAACATTCCCGCGCTTCCAACAGTACAAAAAATTCCATTGACAAATATTGATACGCTTACAAGAATGGACAATAGTTCAAACGTTAAAATGTCCCTATCCTTTAAAAATGGAAAAATTTATAGTGAAAAATTTTCCCACGCTTTCAACAATGAAGAAATCTAAAAATATGAAATAAATTTCGTGACAATGAAAAATTCGACTTTAAGATATAGTTTTTCAATTGTTATTATGACAAATTTTTTTATAATTATATTAGAAGTTAGCTATAAGTACAACTTTCCGCGATTCCAACAATGAAAAATATTCCATTGACAAATATTGATACGGTTTCAACAATGGACAAAATTTAAAACGTGAAAATGTCCCTAGCCTTTAACAATGGAAAAATTTATAGTGACAATTTTCCCACGATTTCAACAATGAAGAAATCTTAAAATAAGAAATTTTTCCCGCAACAATGAAAATTTCGACTTTAAGACTTCCTATTTCAATGGTTATTATGACAAATTTATTTATAATTATATTATAATTTAACTATAATGGCAACTTTCCCGCTGTTCCAACAATGGGACAATTTCCATTGACAAATTTTCATACTCTTTCAACAATGGACAATCATTAAAACGTAAAAATGTTCCTATGCTTTAACAATGGAGAAATTTATAGTGACAAATTTTTCCACGATTTCAACAATGAAGAAATCTTAAATTAAGTAAGTTTTCCCGAAACAATGAAAAATTCGACTTTAAGTCATCCTTTTTCAATTGCTATTAAGAAAAATGTATTTATAATCATATTAGAAGTTATCTATAATGACAACTTTCCCGCGCTTCCAACAATACAAAAAATTCCATTGACAAATATTGATAAGCTTTCAACAATGGAAAATAATTAAAACGTAAAAATGTTCCTATGGTTTAACAATGGAGAAATTTATAGTGACAAATTTTTCCACGCTTTCAACAATGAAGAAATCTTAAAATAAGAAATTTTTCCCGCAACAATGAAAAATTCGACTTTAAGTCTTCCTTTTTCAATGATTATTATGACAAATTTATTTATAATTATATTAGAAGTTATCTATAATGGCAACTTTCCCGCTTTTCCAACAATGGAAAAATTTCCATTGACAAATATTGAAACGCTTTCAACAATGGACAGTATTTAGAACGTGAAAATGTCCCTATCCTTTAACAATGGAAACATTTATAGTGACAAATTTTCCCACGATTTCAACAATGAAGAAATCTCAAATTAAGTAAGTTTTCCCGAAACAATGAAAAATTCGACATTAAGTCATCCTTTTTCAATTGCTATTATGAAAAATGTTTTTATAATCATATTGGAAGTTATCTATAATGACAACTTTCCCGCGCTTCCAACAATAGAAAAAATTCCATTGACAAATATTGATACGCTTTCAACAATGGTAAATAATTAAAACGCAAAAATGTTCCTATGATTTAACAATGGAGAAATTTGTAGTGACAAATTTTCCTTCGCTTTCAACATTGAAGAAATCTTAAAATAAGAAAATTTCCCCGCAACAATGAAAAATTAGTCTGTAAGTCTTCCTTTTTCAATTCTTATTATGACAATTTTATTTATAATTATATTAGAAGTTATCTATAATGACAACTTTACCGCGCTTCCAACAATACAAAAAATTCCATTGACAAATATTGATAAGCTTTCAACAATGGATAATAATTAAAACGTAAAAATGTTCCTATGCTTTAACAATGGAGAAATTTATAGTGACAAATTTTTCCACGATTTCAACAATGAAGAAATCTTAAATTAAGTAAGTTTTCCCGAAACAATGAAAAATTCGACTTTAAGTCATCCTTTTTCAATTGCTATTATGAAAAATGTATTTATAATCATATTAGAAGTTATCTATAATGACAACTTTCCCGCGCTTCCAACAATACAAAAAATTCCATTGACAAATATTGATAAGCTTTCAACAATGGAAAATAATTAAAACGTAAAAATGTTCCTATGCTTTAACAATGGAGAAATTTATAGTGACAAATTTTTCCCCGCTTTCAACAATGAAGAAATCTTAAATTAAGTAAGTTTTCCCGAAAAAATGAAAAATTCGACTTTAAGTCTTCCTTTTTCAATGATTATTATGACAAATTTATTTATAATTATATTAGAAGTTATCTATAATGGCAACTTTCCCGCGCTTCCAATAATGAAATAATTTCATTGACAAATATTGATAAGCTTTCAACAATGGACAATAAATAAAACGTAAAAATGTTCTTATGCTTTCGCAATGGAGAAATTTATAGTGACAAATTTTCCACGCTTTCAACAATGAAGAATTCTTAAAATAAGTAAATTTTTCCGCAACAATGAAAAATTCGACTTTAAGTCTTCCTTTTTCAATTGTTATTATGAAAAATAAATTTATATTCAAATGTTTATCTTTTAACAATGGAAAAATTTATAGTTACAAATTTTGCCACGCTTTCAACAATGAAGAAATCTTAAAATAAGAAATTTTTCCCGCAACAATGAAAATTTCGACTTTAAGACTTCCTATTTCAATGGTTATTATGACAAATTTATTTATAATTATATTAGAAGTTATCTATAATGACAACTTTCCCGCGCTTCCAACAATACAAAAAATTCCATTGACAAATATTGATAAGCTTTCAACAATGGAAAATAATTAAAACGTAAAAATGTTCCTATGCTTTAACAATGGAGAAATTTATAGTGACAAATTTTTCCACGCTTTCAACAATGAAGAAATCTTAAATTAAGTAAGTTTTCCCGAAAAAATGAAAAATTCGACTTTAAGACTTCTTATTTCAATGGTTATTATGACAAATTTATTTATAATTATATTAGAAGTTATCTATAATGACAACTTTCCCGCGCTTCCAACAATACAAAAAATTCCATTGACAAATATTGATAAGCTTTCAACAATGGAAAATAATTAAAACGTAAAAATGTTCCTATGCTTCAACAATGGAGAAATTTATAGTGACAAATTTTTCCACGCTTTCAACAATGAAGAAATCTTAAAATAAGAAATTTTTCCCGCAACAATGAAAATTTCGATTTTCAGTCTTCCTTTTTCAATGGTTATTATGACAAATTTATTTATAATTATATTAGAATTTAACTATATTGGCAACTTTCCCGCTCTTCCAACAATGGAAAAATTTCCATTGACAAATATTGATACGCTTTCAACAATGGACAATAATTAAAACGTGAAAATGTCCCTAACCTTTAACAATGGAAAAATTTATAGTGAAAAATTTTCCCAAGCTTTCAACAATGAAGAAATCTTAAAATAGGAAATATTTTTCGTGACAATGAAAAATTCGACTTTAAGTCACCCTTTTTCAATTGTTATTATGACAAATTTTTTTATAATTATATTAGAATTTAACTATAATGGCAACTTTCCCGCACTACCAACAGTGGAAAAATTTCCATTGACAAATATTGATACGCTTTCAACAATCTAAAATATTTAAAACGTGAAAATGTCCCTAGCCTTTAACAATGGAAAGATTTATAGTGACAAATTTTCCCACGGTTTCAACAATGAAGAAATCATAAATTAAGTAAGTTTTCCCGAAACAATGAAAAATTCGACATTAAGTCATCCTTTTTCAATTGCTATTATGAAAAATGTTTTTATAATCATATTAGAAGTTATCTATAATGACAACTTTCCCGCGCTTCCAACAATAGAAAAAATTCCATTGACAAATATTGATACGCTTTCAACAATGGTAAATAATTAAAACGCAAAAATGTTCCTATGATTTAACAATGGAGAAATTTGTAGTGACAAATTTTCCTTCGCTTTCAACATTGAAGACATCTTAAAATAAGAAAATTTCCCCGCAACAATGAAAAATTAGTCTGTAAGTCTTCCTTTTTCAATTCTTATTATGACAAATTTATTTATAATTATATTAAAAGTTATCTATAATGACAACTTTACCGCGCTTCCAACAATACAAAAAATTCCATTGACAAATATTGATAAGCTTTCAACAATGGATAATAATTAAAACGTAAATATGTTCCTATGCTTTAACAATGGAGAAATTTATAGTGACAAATTTTTCCACGGTTTCAACAATGAAGAAATCTTAAATTAAGTAAGTTTTCCCGAAACAATGAAAAATTTGACTTTAAGTCTTCCTTTTTCAATGGTTATTATGACAAATTTATTTATAATTATATTAGAAGTTATCTATAATGACAACTTTCCCGCGCTTCAATAATGAAATAATTTCATTGACAAATATTGATACGCTCTCAACCTAGACAATAGTTAAAAGGTAAAAATGTCCCTATCCTTTAAAAATGGAAAAATTTATATTGAAAAATTTTCCCACGCTTTCAACAATAAAGAAATCTCAAAATACGAAATATTTTTCGTGACAATGAAAAATTCGACTTTAAGTCATCCTTTTTCAATTGTTATTATTGAAAATGTATTTATAATCATATTAGAAGTTATCTATAATGACAACTTGCCCGTGCTTTCAACAATGGAAAAAATTCCATTGAGAAATATTGATACGCTTTCAACAATGGACAATATTTAAAACGTGAAATTATCCCTATCTTTTAAGAATGGAAAAATTTATAGTGACAAATTTTCCCATGCTTTCAACAATGAAGAAATCTTAAAATAAGAAATTTTTCCCGCAACAATGAAAATTTCGAATTTCAGTCTTCCTTTTTCAATGGTTATTATGACAAATTTATTTATAATTATATTAGAATTTAACTATATTGGCAACTTTCCCGCTCTTCCAACAATGGAAAAATTTCCATTGACAAATATTGATACGCTTTCAACAATGGACAATATTTAAAACGTGAAATTATCCCTATCTTTTAAGAATGGAAAAATTTATAGTGACAAATTTTCCCATGCTTTCAACAATGAAGAAATCTTAAAATAAGAAATTTTTCCCGCAACAATGAAAATTTCGAATTTCAGTCACCCTTTTTCAATTGTTATTATGACAAATTTTTTTATAATTATATTAGAATTTAACTATAATGGCAACTTTCCCGCACTACCAACAGTGGAAAAATTTCCATTGACAAATATTGATACGCTTTCAACAATCTAAAATATTTAAAACGTGAAAATGTCCCTAGCCTTTAACAATGGAAAAATTTATAGTGACAAATTTTCCCACGGTTTCAACAATGAAGAAATCTTAATATCAGAAATTTTTATCGCAACAATGAAAAATTCCACTTTACATCTTCAATTTTAATTGTTATTACGACAAATTTATTTATAATTATATTAGAAAGATATCTATAATGACAACTTTCCCGCGCTTCCAACAATAGAAAAAATTCCATTGACAAATATTGATAAGCTTTCAATAATGGAAAATAATTAAAACATAACAATTTTCCTATCCTTTAACAATGGAAAAATTTATAGTGACAAATTTTCCAACGTGCTCAACAATGAAGAAATCTTAAAATAAGAAATTTTTCACGCAACAATGAAAAGTTAGTCTTTAAGTCTTCCTTTTTCAATCGTTATTATAAAAAATTTATTTATAATTATATTAGAAGTTATCTATAATGACAACTTTCCCGCGCTTCCAATAATGAAATAATTTCATTGACAAATATTAATAAGCTTTCAATAATGGACAATAATTAAAACGTGAAAAGGTCCCTAACCTTTAACAATAAAAATATGTAGTGAAAAATTTTCCCACGCTTTCAACAATGAAGAAATCTTAAAATATGAAATATTTTTCGTAACAATGAAAAATTCGACTTTAAGTTTTCGTTTTTCAATTGTTATTATGACAAATTTATTTATAATTATATTAGAAGTTACCTATAATGATAACATTCCCGCGCTTCCAACAATACAAAAAATTCCATTGACAAATATAGATACGCTTACAAGAATGGACAATAGTTCAAACGTTAAAATGTCCCTATCCTATAACAATGGAAAAATTGAGAGTGGCAAATTTTCCCACGCTTTCAACAATGAAGAAATCTTAAAATAAGAAATTTTTCCGCAACAATGAAAAATTAGTCTTTAAGTATTCCTTTTTCAATTGTTATTATGACAAATTTATTTATAATTATATTAGAAAATAATTATAATGGCAACTTTCCCGCACTCCCAACAGTGGAAAAATTTCCATTGACAAATATTGATACGATTTCAACAATCTAAAATATTTAAAACGTGAAAATGTCCCTAACCTTTAACAATTGAAAATTTTTTGTCACCCATAGCCTGTAGCATTCATAATATGTTATTTGATTGAGTGCTAAGGTAGTAAGTGCATACTAATAGGTGGTCCCTATCTCCAAGAGAGAAATAGAAAGTCCATCTCAACTAGCAATTATAATTCTAAATATATATTAATTAATATTAAATAAAGAAAGCTAGCACACACACCCTCCCTCCTACATACTATATACATATATAGAAAGGGAAAGAGGGAGAGCGTGTACAGAAGCTAATTTATTCTATAGAGACCCCCTATACGATGCAAAAATATAAGCCCCCCCTCCCCCCCCGAATAGTAAAAAATAAAAGTAAAGATAGCTAGCTAACACACACTTTGACAAATTCATTTATAATTATATTAGAAGTTATCTATAATGACAACTTACCCGCGCTTCCAATAATGAAATAATTTCATTGACAAATATTGATAAGTTTCAACAATGGAAAATAATTTAAACGTAAAAATGTTCCTATGCTTTAACAATGGAGAAATTTATAGTGACAAATTTTCCCACCCTTTCAACAATGAAGAAATCTTAAATTAAGTAAGTTTTCCAGAAACAATGAAAAATTCGACTATAAGTCATCCTTTTTCAATTGTTATTATGAAAAATGTATTTATAATTATATTAGGAGTTATCTATAATGACAACTTTCCCGCGCTTTCAACAGTGGAAAAAATTCCATTGAGAAATATTGATACGCTTTCAACAATGGACAATATTTAAAACGTGAAATTATCCCTATGTTTTAAGAATGGAAAAATTTATAGTGACAAATTTTCCCACGCATTCAACAATGAAGAAATCTTAAAATAAGAAATTTTTACTGCAACAATGAAAATTTCGAATTTCAGTCTTCCTTTTTCAATGGTTATTATGACAAATTTATTTATAATTATATTAGAATTTAACTATATTGGCAACTTTCCCGCTCTTCCAACAATGGAAAAATTTCCATTGACAAATATTGATACGCTTTCAACAATGGACAATAAATAAAACGTAAAAATGTTCTTATGCTTTCGCAATGGAAAAATTTATAGTGACAAATTTTCCACGTTTTCAACAAAGACGAAATCTTAAAATAAGAAATTTTTATCGCAACAATGAAAAATCGAAGTTTAAGTCTTTCTTTTTCAATTGTTATTATGACAAATTTATTTATAATTATATTAAAAGTTATCTATAACGACAACATTCCCTCGCTTCCAACAATGGAAAAAAATCCATTGAAAAATATTTATATACTCTCAACCTAGACAATAGTTTAAACGTAAAATTGTTAAATGTAAAATCTTTTAACAATGGGAAAATTTATAGTTACAAATTTTGCCACGCTTTCAACAATGAAGAAATCTTAAAATAAGAATTTTTTCCCGAAACAATGAAAAATTCGATTTTAAGTCATCCGTTTTCAATTGTTATTATGAAAAATGTATTTATAATCATATTAGAAGTTATCTATAATGACAACTTTCCCGTGCTTTCAACAATGGAAAAAATTCCATTGACAAATATTGATAAGCTTTCAACAATGGTAAATAATTAAAACGCAAAAATGTTCCTATGATTTAACAATGGAGAAATTTATAGTGACAAATTTTCCTTCGCTTTCAACAATGAAGAAATCTTAAAATAAGAAAATTTCCCCGCAACAATGAAAAATTAGTCTGTAAGTCTTCCTTTTTCAATTCTTATTATGACAAATTTATTTATAATTATATTAAAAGTTATCTATAATGGCAACTTTACCGCGCTTCCAACAATAGATAAAATTCCATTGACAAATATTAATAAGCTTTCAACAATGGTCAATAATTAAAACGTGAAAATGTCCCTAACCTTTAACAATGGAAAAATTTATAGTGAAAAATTTTCCCAAGCTTTCAACAATGAAGAAATCTTAAAATATGAAATATTTTTCGTGACAATGAAAAATTCGACTTTAAGTCACCCTTTTTCAATTGTTATTATGACAAATTTTTTTATAATTATATTAGAATTTAACTATAATGGCAACTTTCCCGCACTCCCAACAGTGGAAAAATCTCCATTGACAAATATTGATACGCTTTCAACAATCTAAAATATTTAAAACGTGAAAATGTCCCTAGCCTTTAACAATGGAAAGATTTATAGTGACAAATTTTCCCACGGTTTCAACAATGAAGAAATCTTAATATCAGAAATTTTTATCGCAACAATGAAAAATTCCACTTTACGTCTTCAATTTTAATTGTTATTACGACAAATTTATTTATAATTATATTAGAAAGATATCTATAATGACAACTTTCCCGCGCTTCCAACAATAGAAAAAATTCCATTGACAAATATTGATAAGCTTTCAATAATGGAAAATAATTAAAACATAACAATTTTCCTATCCTTTAACAATGGAAAAATTTATAGTGACAAATTTTCCAACGTGCTCAACAATGAAGAAATCTTAAAATAAGAAATTTTTCACGCAACAATGAAAAGTTAGTCTTTAGGTCTTCCTTTTTCAATCGTTATTATGAAAAATTTATTTATAATTATATTAGAAGTTACCTATAATGATAACATTCCCGCGCTTCCAACAATACAAAAAATTCCATTGACAAATATAGATACGCTTACAAGAATGGACAATAGTTCAAACGTTAAAATGTCCCTATCCTATAACAATGGAAAAATTGATAGTGACAAATTTTCCCACGCTTTCAACAATGAAGAAATCTTAAAATAAGAAATATTTTTCGTAACAATGAAAAATTCGACTTTAAGTTTTCCTTTTTCAATTGTTATTATGACAAATTTATTTATAATTATATTAGAAGTTACCTATAATGATAACATTCCCGCGCTTCCAACAATACAAAAAATTCCATTGACAAATATAGATACGCTTACAAGAATGGACAATAGTTCAAACGTTAAAATGTCCCTATCCTATAACAATGGAAAAATTGATATTGACAAATTTTCCCACGCTTTCAACAATGAAGAAATCTTAAAATAAGAAATTTTTCCGCAACAATGAAAACTTAGTCTTTAAGTATTCCTTTTTCAATTGTTATTATGACAAATTTATTTATAATTATATTAGAAAATAATTATAATGGCAACTTTCCCGCACTCCCAACAGTGGAAAAATTTCCATTGACAAATATTGATACGATTTCAACAATCTAAAATATTTAAAACGTGAAAATGTCCCTAACCTTTAACAATTGAAAAATTTTTGTCGCCCATAGCCTGTAGCATTCATAATATGTTATTTGAATGAGTGCTAAGGTAGTAAGTGCATACTAATAGGTTGTCCCTATCTCCAAGAGAGAAATAGAAAGTCCATCTCAACTAGCAATTATAATTCTAAATATATATTAATTAATATTAAATAGAGCGTGTACAGCAGCTAATTTATTCTATAGAGACCCCCTATACGACGCAAAAATATAAGCCCCCCCCCCCGAATAGTAAAAAATAAAAGTAAAGATAGCTAGCTAACACACACTAGGACAAATTCATTTATAATTATATTAGAAGTTATCTATAATGACAACTTTCCCGCGCTTCCAACAATAGATAAAATTCCATTGACAAATATTAATAAGCTTTCAAATATTATTATTAATAAGCTTTGTCCCTAGCCTTTAACAATGCAAATATTTATAGTGACAAATTTTCCCACGCTTTCAACAATGCAGAAATCTTAAAATAACAAATCTTCATCACAACAATGAAAAATCGAAGTTTAAGTCTTTCTTTTTCAGTTGTTATTCTGACAAATTTATTTATAATTATATTAAAAGTTATCTATAACGACAACTTTCCCTCGCTTCCAACAATGGAAAAAATTCCATTACGCTCTCAACCTAGACAATAGTTAAAAGGTAAAAATATCCCTATCCTTTAAAAATGGAAAAATTAATAGTGAAAAATTTTCCCACGCTTTCAACAATGAAGAAATCTAAAAATATGAAATAATTTTCGTGACAATGAAAAATTCGATTTTAAGATATAGTTTTTCAATTGTTATTATGACAAATTTTTTTATAATTATATTAGAATTTATCTATAAGAACAACTTTCCCGCGATTCCAACAATGAAAAATATTCCATTGACAAATATTGATACGGTTTCAACAATGGACAGTAGATTTAAACATGAAATTTTCCCCACCTTTAACAATGGACAAATTTATAGTGACAAATTTTCCCACGCTTTACAACAATGAAGAAATCTTAAAATAAGAAAATTTTCCCGAAACAATGAAAAATTCGACTTTAAGTCATCCTTTTTCAATTGTTATTATGACAAATTTATTTATAATTCTATTAGAATTTAACTATAATGACAACTTTCCCGCACTCCCAACAATGGAAAAATTTCCAATGACAAATATTGATACGCTTTCAACAATGGACAATATTTAAAACGTGAAAATGTCCCTATCTTTCAACAGTGGAAAAATTTATAGTGACAAATTTTCCCACGCTTTCAACAATAAGAAATTGTAAAATAAGAAATTTTTCCCACAACAATGAAAAATCGAAGATTTAGTCTTTCTTTTTCAATTGTTATTATGACAAATTTTTTTTACAATTATATCAGAATTTAACCATAATGACAACTTTCCCGCACTCCTCACAATGGAAAAAATTCCATTGACAAATACTGATGAGCTTTCAACAATGCAAAATAATTAAAATTGAAATTTTCCCGATCCTTTCACAATGGACAAATTTATAGTGACAAATTTTCCCACGCTTACAACAATGAAGAGATCTTAAAATATGAAAATTTTCTCGTCGCAATGAAAAATTCGACTTTCAGTCTTCATTTTTCAATAGTTATTATGACAAATTTATTTATAATTATATTAGAAGTCATCTATAATGGCAACTTTCCGGAGCTTCCAACAATGGAAAAATTTTCATTGACAAATATTCTTACTCTTTCAACAATGGACAATCATTAAAACATGAAAATTTCCCTATCCTTGAACAATGGAAAATTTATAGTGACTAATTTTCCCAGGCTTTCAACAATGAAGAAATCTTAATATATGAAAATTTTCTCGTAACGATGAAAAATTCGACTTTAAGTCTTCCTTTTTCAATTGTTATTACGACAAATTTATGTATAATTATATTAGAAGTTATCTATAATGGCAACTTTCCCGTGCTTCCAACAATGAAAAAATTTCATTGACAAATATTGATACGCTTTCAACAATGGGCAATGTTTAAAACGTGAAAATGTCCCTATCCTTTGACAATGGAAAAATTTATAGTGAAAAATTTTCCCACGCTTTCAACAATGAAGAAATCAGAAAATAAGAAACTTTTCCCGCAACAATGAAAAATTAGTCTTTAAGTCTTCCTTTTTCAATTGTTATTATGACAAATTTATGTATAATTATATTAGAAGTTATCTATAATGACAACTTTCTCGCGCTTCCAATAATAGAAAAAATTCCATTGACAAATATTGATAAGCTTTCAACAATGGAAAATAATTAAAACGTAAAAATGTTCCTATGTCTTAACAATGGAGAAATTTATAGTGACAAATTTTCCTACGCTTTCAACAATGAAGAATTCTGAAAAAAAGAAATTTTTCTCGCAACAATGAAAAATTTGTCTGTAAGTCTTCCTTTTTCAATGGTTATTATGACAAATTTATTTATAAATATATTAGAATTTATCTATAATGACAACTTTCCCGCACTCCTAACAATAGAAAAAAATTCGATTGACGAATATTGATACGCTTTCAACAATGGACAGTAGTTAAAACATGAAATTTTCCCTACCTTTAACAATGGACAAATTTATAGTGTCAATTTTTCCCACGCTTACAACAATGAAGAAATCTTAAAATATGAAAATTTTCTCGTCGCAATGAAAAATTCGACTTTCAGTCTTCATTTTTCAATTGTTATTATGACAAATTTATTTATAATTATATTAGAAGTCATCTATAATGGCAACTTTCCCACGCTTCCAACAATGGAAAAATTTTCATTGACAAATATTCTTACTCTTTCAACAATGGACAATCATTAAAACATGAAATTTTCCCTATCCTTGAACAATGGAAAATTTATAGTGACTAATTTTAACAGGCTTTCAACAATGAAGAAATCTTAATATATGAAACTTTTCCCGCAACAATGAAAAATTAGTCTTTAAGTCTTACTTTTTCAATTGCTATTATGACAAATTTTTTGTATTTATATTAGAAGTTATCTATAATGACAACTTTCCCGCGCTTCCAACAATAGAAAAATTTCCAATGACAAATATTGATACGCTTTCAACAATGGACAATATTTAAAACGTGAAAATGTCCCTATCCTTTGACAATGGAAAAATTTATAGTGACAAATTTTTCCAAGATTTCAACAATGAAGAAATCTTAAAATAAGAAATTTTTCCTGCAACAATGAAAAATTAGTCTTTAAGACTTCCTTTTCAATTGTTATTATGAAAAATTTATTTATAATTATATTTGAAATTATCTATAATGACAACTTTCCGGGGCTTCCAACAATAGAAAAAATTTCATTGACAAATATTAATACGATTTCAGCAATGGACAATAGTTAAAACGTAAAAATAATTCTATCGTTTAACAATGTCAAAATTTATAGTGAAAAATTTTCCCACGCTTTCAACAATGAAGAAATCTGAAAATAAGAAACTTTTCCAGCAACAAAGAAAAATTTGACTTTAAGTCTTCCTTTTTCAATTGTTATTATGACAAATTTATTTATAAATATATTAGAAGTTATCTATAATGACAACTTTCCCGCGCTCCCAACAATAGAAAAAATTCCATTTACAAATATTGATAGGCTTTCAACAACTAGTCGGATGTGCCAATCCCAAAACTTTCATCTATCTCAGTCATGTTAATACTTCAAAATTCGCTATTACATCGCCAATAAAATCAATATTTTTCGTTATTCTGTTGTACGTCAGCTTCTTGCGAATCGCCGTGTTAACAAGATGCGATCAACTGATGTATACTAAACTACGAAAAGTCCTTCTGGCCTGAACCGACAGGAACAGATAGCATCCCTATTTCTTGATTTTACCATTTTAACTAATTTTACTGGAAAACAAGAAGGTAAAATACGTGGAACCTAATTAGAGAAGATTCAATCCCAGTTCTCGTCAACATTGAATTTGAATGAGAATATCGCCAAATTTGTCCTCCACAGCCAAGTTGGCTTCATTTATGGTTTTTCTTGTTTGAAGATGTCAGCCAGACTAAAATTTCAAACGGCTACATCTCAGCTACTTTTTAAGATAGAGGCAAAACAAAAATTGTTCCGGATTCTCCGGATCAAAGCCGAACAGTTAACGAAAAAAACCTTTATGATTTCTAATTTTTTCTCACATCTTTTTAATTTGAAAATTTTAAATGGCTATCAGAGCGTCCCCTTTCGTCGAAATATCCCCAAATTCTAATAGAACCTGCTTGCCATGTCCAAAAACATAGAAAAAAAATGTGGTTCAATTTGAAGCATAACTTTAAACAATTTTAGATGGTACAATGAAGACACACAGACGACAGACGGACAGACGGACAGACGTACATACAGACAGTTTGTAAAAACATGTTTTTCGGAATCTCTGACCCCTAAAACGTGTAAATCCGTCGAAAACCGGAAGTCGAAAAAAATTTCGATTACAATACTTTCTTCTATTATAGATAGAATTGCGGAAAAATTTATAGTGACAAATTTTCCCACGCTTACAACAATGTGAAGAAATCTTATAATAAGAAAATTTTTCCAAAACATTGAAAAATTCGACTTTAAGTCATCCTATTTCAATTGTTATTATGACAAATTTATTAATAATTATATTAAAAGTTATCTATAATGACAACTTTCCGGAGCTTCCAACAATAGAAAAACTTCCATTGACAAATATTGATACGCTTTAGACAATGGACAATAGTTAAAACGTAAAAATGTCCCTATCCTATAACAAGGGAAAAATTGACAGTGAGAAATTCTCCCACGCTTTCAACAATGAAGAAATCTTAGAATAAGTCATTTTTCCGCAACAAGGAAAAATTAGTCTTTATGTATTCCTTTTTCAATTGTTATTATGACAAATTTATTTATAATTATATTAGAAAATAACTATAATGGCAAATTTCCCGCACTCCCAACAGTGGAAAAATTTCCATTGACAAATATTGATAAGCTTTCAACAATCTACAATATTTAAAACGTAAAAATGTCCCTAGCCTTTAACAATGGAAAAATTTATAATGACAAATTTTCATACGCTTTCAACAATGAAGAAATCTTAAAATAAGTAATTTTTATCACAACAATGAAAAATTAGTCTTTAAGTCTTCCTTTTTCAATTGTTATTATGACAAATTTATGTATAATTATATTAGAAGTTATCTATAATGACAACTATCCCGCGCTTCCAATAATAGAAAAAATTCCATTGACAAATATTGATAAGCTTTCAACAATGGAAAATAATTAAAACGTAAAAATGTTCCTATGTCTTAACAATGGAGAAATTTATAGTGACAAATTTTCCTACGCTTTCAACAATGAAGAAATCTGAAAAAAAAGAAATTTTTCTCGCAACAATGAAAAATTTGACTGTAAGTCTTCCTTTTTCAATTGTTATTATGACAAATTTATTTATAAATATATTAGAATTTATCTATAATGACAACTTTCCCGCACTCCTAACAATGGAAAAAAATTCGATTGACGAATATTGATACGCTTTAAACAATGGACAGTAGTTAAAACATGAAATTTTCCCTACCTTTAACAATGGACAAATTTATAGTGTCAAATTTTCCCACGCTTACAACAATGAAGAAATCTTAAAATATGAATATTTTCTCGTCGCAATGAAAAATTCGACTTTCAGTCTTCATTTTTCAATTGTTATTATGACAAATTTATTTATAATTATATTAGAAGTCATCTATAATGGCAACTTTCCCACGCTTCCAACAATGGAAAAATTTTCCTTGACAAATATTCTTACTCTTTCAACAATGGACAATCATTAAAACATGAAATTTTCCCTATCCTTGATCAATGGAAAATTTATAGTGACTAATTTTAACAGGCTTTCAACAATGAAGAAATCTTAATATATGAAAATTTTCCCGTAACAATGAAAAATTAGTCTTTAAGTCTTCCTTTTTCAATTGCTATTATGACAAATTTTTTGTATTTATATTAGAAGTTATCTATAATGACAACTTTCCCGCGCTTCCAACAATAGAAAAATTTCCAATGACAAATATTGATACGCTTTCAACAATGGACAATATTTAAAACGTGAAAATGTCCCTATCCTTTGACAATGGAAAAATTTATAGTGACAAATTTTTCCACGATTTCAACAATGAAGAAATCTTAAAATAAGAAATTTTTCCTGCAACAATGAAAAGTTAGTCTTTAAGACTTCCTTTTCAATTGTTATTATGAAAAATTTATTTATAATTATATTTGAAATTATCTATAATGACAACTTTCCGGGGCTTCCAACAATAGAAAAAATTTCATTGACAAATATTAATACGATTTCAGCAATGGACAATAGTTAAAACGTAAAAGTAATCCTAACCTTTAACAATGTCAAAGTTTATAGTGACAAATTTTCCCACGCTTTCAACAATGAAGAAATCTTAAATTTTTTTCGTGACGATGAAAAATTCGACTTTAAGTCTTCCTTTTTCAATTGTTATTACTAAAAAACATTTATAATTATCTTAGAAGTTATCTATAATAACAACATTCCCGCATTTCAAACAATACAAAAAATTCAATTGACAAATATTGATACGATTTCAACAATGGACAATAGTTAAAACGTAAAAATGTCCCTATCCTTTAATAATGGAAAAATTTATAGTGACAAATTTTCCCACGTTTTCAACAATGAAGTTATCTTAAAATAAGAATTTTTCTCGCAACAATGAAAAATTAGTCTTTAAGTCTTCCTTTTACAATTGTTATTATGACAAATTAATTTATAATTCTATTAGAAAATAACTATAATGGCAGCTTTCCCGCACAACCAACAATGGAAAAATTTCCATTGACAAATATTGATACGCTTTGAACAATATAAAATATTTAAAACATGAAAATGTCCCTAGCCTTTAACATTGGAAAAATTTATAGTGACAAATTTTCCCACGCTTTCAACAATGAAGAAATCTTGAAATAAGAAATTTTTATCGCAACAATGAAAAATCAAATTTTAAGACTTTCTTTTCCAATTGTTATTATGGAAAATTTATTTATAATTATATTAAAAGTTATCTATAATCACAACTTTCAGCAATTCCAACAATGAAAAAAATTCCATTGACGAATATTGGTACGCTCTCAACAATAGATAATAGTTAAAATGTAAAAATTTCCCTATCCTTTAACAATGGAAAAATTTATAGTGAAAAATTTTCCCACGCTTTCAACAATGAAGAAATCTGAAAATAAGAAACTTTTCCAGCAACAAAGAAAAATTTGACTTTAAGTCTTCCTTTTTCAATTGTTATTATGACAAATTTATTTATAAATATATTAGAAGTTGTCTATAAAGACAACTTTCCCGCGCTTCCAACAATAGAAAAAAATCCATTTACAAATATTGATAAGCTTTCAACAACTAGTCGGATGTGCCAATCCCAAAACTTTCATCTATCTCAGTCATGTTAATACTTCAAAATTCGCTATTACATCGCCAATAAAATCAATATTTTTCGTTATTCTGTTGTACGTCAGTTTCTTGCAAATCGTCGTGTTACAAAGATGGGATCAACTGATGTATACTAAACTACGAAAAGTCCTTCTGGCCTGAACCGACAGGAACAGATAGCATCCCTATTTCTTGATCTTACCATTTTAGCTAATTTTACTGGAAAACAAGAAGGTAAAATACGTGGAACCTAATTAGAGAAGATTCAATCCCAGTTCTCGTCAACATTGAATTTGAATGAGAATATCGCCAAATTTGTCCTCTACAGCCAAGTTGGCTTCATTTATGGTTTTTCTTGTTTGAAGATGTCAGCCACCCTAAAATTTCAAACGGCTACATCTCAGCTACTTTTTAAGATAGAGGCAAAACAAAAATTGTTCCGGATTCTCCGTATCAAAGCCGAACAGTTAAGGAAAATACCTTTATGATTTCCAATTTTTTCTCACATCTTTTTAATTTGAAAATTTTAAATGGCTATCAGAGCGTCCCCTTTCGTCGAAATATCCCCAAATTCTAATCGAACCTGCTTGCCATATCCAAAAACATAGAAAAAAAATGTGGTTCAATTTGAAGCATAACTTTATACAATTTTAGACGGTACAATGAAGACACACAGACGACAGACGGACAGACGGACAGACGTACATACAGACAGTTTGTAAAAACATGTTTTTCGGAATCTCTGACCCCTAAAACGTGTAAATCCGTCGAAAACCGGAAGTCGAAAAAAAATTCGATTACAATACTTTCTTCTATTATAGATAGAATTGCGGAAAAATTTATAGTGACAAATTTTCCCACGCTTACAACAATGTGAAGAAATCTTAAAATAAGAAAATTTTCCCAAAACATTGAAAAATTCGACTTTAAGTCATCCTATTTCAATTGTTATTATGACAAATTTATTAATAATTATATTAAAAGTTATCTATAATGACAACTTTCCGGAGCTTCCAACAATAGAAAAACTTCCATTGACAAATATTGATACGCTTTAGACAATGGACAATAGTTAAAACGTAAAAATGTCCCTATCCTATAACAATGGAAAAATTGACAGTGAGAAATTCTCCCACGCTTTCAACAATGAAGAAATCTTAAAATAAGTCATTTTTCCGCAACAATGAAAAATTAGTCTTTATGTATTCCTTTTTCAATTGTTATTATGACAAATTTATTTATAATTATATTAGAAAATAACTATAAAGGCAAATTTCCCGCACTCCCAACAGTGGAAAAATTTCCATTGACAAATATTGATAAGCTTTCAACAATCTACAATATTTAAAACGTAAAAATGTCCCTAGCCTTTAACAATGGAAAAATTTATAATGATAAATTTTCATACGCTTTCAACAATGAAGAAATCTTAAAATAAGTAATTTTTATCACAACAATGAAAAATTTGTCTATAAGTCTTCCTTTTTCAATTGTTATTATGACAAATTTATGTATAATTATATTAAAAGTTATCTATAATGACAACTTTCCCGCGCTTCCAATAATAGAAAAAATTCCATTGACAAATATTGATAAGCTTTCAACAATGGAAAATAATTAAAACGTAAAAATGTTCCTATGTCTTAACAATGGAGAAATTTATAGTTACAAATTTTCCTACGCTTTCAACAATGAAGAAATCTGAAAAAAAAGAAATTTTTCTCGTAACAATGAAAAATTTGACGAATAGTTAAAACGTAAAAATGTCCCTATCCTATAACAATGGAAAAATTGACAGTGAGAAATTCTCCCACGCTTTCAACAATGAAGAAATCTCTAAGTTATTTTTCCGCAACAATGAAAAATTAGTCTTTATGTATTCCTTTTTCAATTGTTATTATGACAAATTTATTTATAATTATATTAGAATTTATCTATAATGACAACTTTCCCGCACTCCTAACAATGGAAAAAATTTCGATTGACGAATATTGATACGCTTTAAACAATGGACAGTAGTTAAAACATGAAATTTTCCCTACCTTTAAGAATGGACAAATTTATAGTGACTAATTTTCCCACGCTTACAACAATGAAGAAATCTTAAAATATGAATATTTTCTCGTCGCAATGAAAAATTCGACTTTCAGTCTTCATTTTTCAATTGTTATTATGACAAATTTATTTATAATTATATTAGAAGTCATCTATAATGGCAACTTTCCCACGCTTCCAACAATGGAAAAATTTTCCTTGACAAATATTCTTACTCTTTCAACAATGGACAATCATTAAAACATGAAATTTTCCCTATCCTTGAACAATGGAAAATTTATAGTGACTAATTTTAACAGGCTTTCAACAATGAAGAAATCTTAATATATGAAACTTTTCCCGCAACAATGAAAAATTAGTCTTTAAGTCTTCCTTTTTCAATTGCTATTATGACAAATTTATTTATATTTATATTAGAAGTTATCTATAATGACAACTTTCCCACGCTTCCAACAATAGAAAAATTTCCAATGACAAATATTGATACGCTTTCAACAATGGACAATATTTAAAACGTGAAAATGTCCCTAGCCTTTAAAAATGGAAAGATTTATACTGACAAATTTTTCCACGATTTCAACAATGAAGAAATCTTAAAATATGAAATATTTTTCGTGAAAATGAAAAATTCGTCTTTAAGTCATACTTTTTCAATTGTTATTATGAAATATTTATTTATAATTATATTAGAAATTATCTATAATGACGACTTTCCGGAGCTTCCAACAATTGAAAAAATTCCATTGACAAATATTGATAAGCTTTCAACAATGGACAATATTTAAAAAGTGAAAATGTCCCTATCCTTTTACAATGGAAAAATTTATAGTGACAAATTTTCCCACGCTTTCAACGATGAAGAAATCTGAAAAAAAGAAATTTTTCCCGCAACAATGAAAAATTTGACTGTAAGTCTTCCTTTTTCAATTGTTATTATGACAAATTTATTTATAATTCTATTAGAATTTAACTATAATGGCAACAAACTCCCGCACTCCCAACAATGGAAAAATTTCCAATGACAAATATTGATACGCTTTCAACAATGGGCAATATTTAAAACGTGAAAATGTCCCAATCCTTTCACAATGGAAAAATGTATAGTGACAAATTTTCCTACGTTTTCAACAATGAAGAAATCTTAAAATAAGAAATTTTTCCTGCAACAATGAAAAATTAGTCTTTAAGTCTTCCTTTTTCAATTGTTATTATGACAAATTTATTTATATTTATATTAGAAGTTATCTATAATGACAACTTTCCCGCGCTTCCAACAATAGAAAAATTTCCAATGACAAATATTGATGCGCTATCAGCAATGGACAATATTTAAAACGTGAAAAAGTCTCTAGCCTTTAAAAATGGAAAGATTTATAGTGACAAATTTTTCCACGATTTCAACAATGAAGAAATCTTAAAATATGAAATATTTTTCCCGCAACACTGAAAAATTCGGCTTTAAGTCATCCTTTTTCAATTGTTATTAAGAAAATGTATTTATAATCTTATTAGAAATTATCTATAATGAAAACTTTCCCGCGCTTTCAACAATGGAAAAAATTCCATTGAGAAATATTGATACGCTTTCAACAATGGGCAATATTTAAAACGTGAAAATGTCCCTATCCTTTGACAATGGAAAAATTTATAGTGACAATTTTCCCACGCTTTCAACAATGAAGAAATCTTAAAATAAGAAAATTTTCCTGCAACAATGAAAAATTAGTCTTTAAGACTTCCTTTTTCAATTGTTATTATGAAAAATTTATTTATAATTATATTTGAAATTATCTATAATGACAACTTTCCGTGGCTTCCAACAATAGAAAAAATTTCATTGACAAATATTAATACCATTTCAGCAATGGACAATAGTTAAAACGTAAAAATAATCCTATCGTTTAACAATGTCAAAATTTATAGTGAAAAATTTTCCCACGCTTTCAACAATGAAGAAATCTGAAAATAAGAAACTTTTCCAGCAACAAAGAAAAATTTGACTTTAAGTCTTCCTTTTTCAATTGTTATTATGACAAATTTATTTATAAATATATTAGAAGTTATCTATAATGACAACTTTCCCGCGCTCCCAACAATAGAAAAAATTCCATTTACAAATATTGATAGGCTTTCAACAACTAGTCGGATGTGCCAATCCCAAAACTTTCATCTATCTCAGTCATGTTAATACTTCAAAATTCGCTATTACATCGCCAATAAAATCAATATTTTTCGTTATTCTGTTGTACGTCAGCTTCTTGCGAATCGCCGTGTTAAAAAGATGCGATCAACTGATGTATACTAAACTACGAAAAGTCCTTCTGGCCTGAACCGACAGGAACAGATAGCATCCCTATTTCTTGATTTTACCATTTTAACTAATTTTACTGGAAAACAAGAAGGTAAAATACGTGGAACCTAATTAGAGAAGATTCAATCCCAGTTCTCGTCAACATTGAATTTGAATGAGAATATCACCAAATTTGTCCTCCACAGCCAAGTTGGCTTCATTTATGGTTTTTCTTGTTTGAAGATGTCAGCCAGACTAAAATTTCAAACGGCTACATCTCAGCTACTTTTTAAGATAGAGGCAAAACAAAAATTGTTCCGGATTCTCCGGATCAAAGCCGAACAGTTAACGAAAAAAACCTTTATGATTTCTAATTTTTTCTCACATCTTTTTAATTTGAAAATTTTAAATGGCTATCAGAGCGTCCCCTTTCGTCGAAATATCCCCAAATTCTAATAGAACCTGCTTGCCATGTCCAAAAACATAGAAAAAAAATGTGGTTCAATTTGAAGCATAACTTTAAACAATTTTAGATGGTACAATGAAGACACACAGACGACAGACGGACAGACAGACAGACGTACATACAGACAGTTTGTAAAAACATGTTTTTCGGAATCTCTGACCCCTAAAACGTGTAAATCCGTCGAAAACCGGAAGTCGAAAAAAATTTCGATTACAATACTTTCTTCTATTATAGATAGAATTGCGGAAAAATTTATAGTGACAAATTTTCCCACGCTTACAACAATGTGAAGAAATCTTATAATAAGAAAATTTTCCCAAAACATTGAAAAATTCGACTTTAAGTCATCTTATTTCAATTGTTATTATGACAAATTTATTAATAATTATATTAAAAGTTATCTATAATGACAACTTTCCGGAGCTTCCAACAATAGAAAAACTTCCATTGACAAATATTGATACGCTTTAGACAATGGACAATAGTTAAAACGTAAAAATGTCCCTATCCTATAACAATGGAAAAATTGACAGTGAGAAATTCTCCCACGCTTTCAACAATGAAGAAATCTTAGAATAAGTCATTTTTCCGCAACAATGAAAAATTAGTCTTTATGTATTCCTTTTTCAATTGTTATTATGACAAATTTATTTATAATTATATTAGAAAATAACTATAATGGCAAATTTCCCGCACTCCCAACAGTGGAAAAATTTCCATTGACAAATATTGATAAGCTTTCAACAATCTACAATATTTAAAACGTAAAAATGTCCCTAGCCTTTAACAATGGAAAAATTTATAATGACAAATTTTCATACGCTTTCAACAATGAAGAAATCTTAAAATAAGTAATTTTTATCACAACAATGAAAAATTAGTCTTTAAGTCTTCCTTTTTCAATTGTTATTATGACAAATTTATGTATAATTATATTAGAAGTTATCTATAATGACAACTATCCCGCGCTTCCAATAATAGAAAAAATTCCATTGACAAATATTGATAAGCTTTCAACAATGGAAAATAATTAAAACGTAAAAATGTTCCTATGTCTTAACAATGGAGAAATTTATAGTGACAAATTTTCCTACGCTTTCAACAATGAAGAAATCTGAAAAAAAAGAAATTTTTCTCGCAACAATGAAAAATTTGACTGTAAGTCTTCCTTTTTCAATTGTTATTATGACAAATTTATTTATAAATATATTAGAATTTATCTATAATGACAACTTTCCCGCACTCCTAACAATGGAAAAAAATTCGATTGACGAATATTGATACGCTTTAAACAATGGACAGTAGTTAAAACATGAAATTTTCCCTACCTTTAACAATGGACAAATTTATAGTGTCAAATTTTCCCACGCTTACAACAATGAAGAAATCTTAAAATATGAATATTTTCTCGTCGCAATGAAAAATTCGACTTTCAGTCTTCATTTTTCAATTGTTATTATGACAAATTTATTTATAATTATATTAGAAGTCATCTATAATGGCAACTTTCCCACGCTTCCAACAATGGAAAAATTTTCCTTGACAAATATTCTTACTCTTTCAACAATGGACAATCATTAAAACATGAAATTTTCCCTATCCTTGATCAATGGAAAATTTATAGTGACTAATTTTAACAGGCTTTCAACAATGAAGAAATCTTAATATATGAAAATTTTCCCGTAACAATGAAAAATTAGTCTTTAAGTCTTCCTTTTTCAATTGCTATTATGACAAATTTTTTGTATTTATATTAGAAGTTATCTATAATGACAACTTTCCCGCGCTTCCAACAATAGAAAAATTTCCAATGACAAATATTGATACGCTTTCAACAATGGACAATATTTAAAACGTGAAAATGTCCCTATCCTTTGACAATGGAAAAATTTATAGTGACAAATTTTTCCACGATTTCAACAATGAAGAAATCTTAAAATAAGAAATTTTTCCTGCAACAATGAAAAGTTAGTCTTTAAGACTTCCTTTTCAATTGTTATTATGAAAAATTTATTTATAATTATATTTGAAATTATCTATAATGACAACTTTCCGGGGCTTCCAACAATAGAAAAAATTTCATTGACAAATATTAATACGATTTCAGCAATGGACAATAGTTAAAACGTAAAAGTAATCCTAACCTTTAACAATGTCAAAGTTTATAGTGACAAATTTTCCCACGCTTTCAACAATGAAGAAATCTTAAATTTTTTTCGTGACGATGAAAAATTCGACTTTAAGTCTTCCTTTTTCAATTGTTATTACTAAAAAACATTTATAATTATCTTAGAAGTTATCTATAATAACAACATTCCCGCATTTCAAACAATACAAAAAATTCAATTGACAAATATTGATACGATTTCAACAATGGACAATAGTTAAAACGTAAAAATGTCCCTATCCTTTAATAATGGAAAAATTTATAGTGACAAATTTTCCCACGTTTTCAACAATGAAGTTATCTTAAAATAAGAATTTTTCTCGCAACAATGAAAAATTAGTCTTTAAGTCTTCCTTTTTCAATTGTTATTATGACAAATTAATTTATAATTCTATTAGAAAATAACTATAATGGCAGCTTTCCCGCACAACCAACAATGGAAAAATTTCCATTGACAAATATTGATACGCTTTGAACAATATAAAATATTTAAAACATGAAAATGTCCCTAGCCTTTAACAATGGAAAAATTTATAGTGACAAATTTTCCCACGCTTTCAACAATGAAGAAATCTTGAAATAAGAAATTTTTATCGCAACAATGAAAAATCAAATTTTAAGACTTTCTTTTCCAATTGTTATTATGGAAAATTTATTTATAATTATATTAAAAGTTATCTATAATCACAACTTTCAGCAATTCCAACAATGAAAAAAATTCCATTGACGAATATTGGTACGCTCTCAACAATAGATAATAGTTAAAATGTAAAAATTTCCCTATCCTTTAACAATGGAAAAATTTATAGTGAAAAATTTTCCCACGCTTTCAACAATGAAGAAATCTGAAAATAAGAAACTTTTCCAGCAACAAAGAAAAATTTGACTTTAAGTCTTCCTTTTTCAATTGTTATTATGACAAATTTATTTATAAATATATTAGAAGTTGTCTATAAAGACAACTTTCCCGCGCTTCCAACAATAGAAAAAATTCCATTTACAAATATTGATAAGCTTTCAACAACTAGTCGGATGTGCCAATCCCAAAACTTTCATCTATCTCAGTCATGTTAATACTTCAAAATTCGCTATTACATCGCCAATAAAATCAATATTTTTCGTTATTCTGTTGTACGTCAGTTTCTTGCAAATCGTCGTGTTACAAAGATGGGATCAACTGATGTATACTAAACTACGAAAAGTCCTTCTGGCCTGAACCGACAGGAACAGATAGCATCCCTATTTCTTGATTTTACCATTTTAGCTAATTTTACTGGAAAACAAGAAGGTAAAATACGTGGAACCTAATTAGAGAAGATTCAATCCCAGTTCTCGTCAACATTGAATTTGAATGAGAATATCGCCAAATTTGTCCTCTACAGCCAAGTTGGCTTCATTTATGGTTTTTCTTGTTTGAAGATGTCAGCCACCCTAAAATTTCAAACGGCTACATCTCAGCTACTTTTTAAGATAGAGGCAAAACAAAAATTGTTCCGGATTCTCCGTATCAAAGCCGAACAGTTAAGGAAAATACCTTTATGATTTCTAATTTTTTCTCACATCTTTTTAATTTGAAAATTTTAAATGGCTATCAGAGCGTCCCCTTTCGTCGAAATATCCCCAAATTCTAATCGAACCTGCTTGCCATATCCAAAAACATAGAAAAAAAATGTGGTTCAATTTGAAGCATAACTTTATACAATTTTAGACGGTACAATGAAGACACACAGACGACAGACGGACAGACGGACAGACGTACATACAGACAGTTTGTAAAAACATGTTTTTCGGAATCTCTGACTCCTAAAACGTGTAAATCCGTCGAAAACCGGAAGTCGGAAAAAAATTCGATTACAATACTTTCTTCTATTATAGATAGAATTGCGGAAAAATTTATAGTGACAAATTTTCCCACGCTTACAACAATGTGAAGAAATCTTAAAATAAGAAAATTTTCCCAAAACATTGAAAAA
Source organism: Maratus michaelseni (assembly GCA_963931845.1). NCBI lineage: Eukaryota > Metazoa > Arthropoda > Arachnida > Araneae > Salticidae > Maratus > Maratus michaelseni. The sequence continues at coordinate 215,254,804 of OZ007587.1, read as the reverse complement.
TTCGACTTTAAGTCATCCTATTTCAATTGTTATTATGACAAATTTATTAATAATTATATTAAAAGTTATCTATAATGACAACTTTCCGGAGCTTCCAACAATAGAAAAACTTCCATTGACAAATATTGATACGCTTTAGACAATGGACAATAGTTAAAACGTAAAAATGTCCCTATCCTATAACAATGGAAAAATTGACAGTGAGAAATTCTCCCACGCTTTCAACAATGAAGAAATCTTAAAATAAGTCATTTTTCCGCAACAATGAAAAATTAGTCTTTATGTATTCCTTTTTCAATTGTTATTATGACAAATTTATTTATAATTATATTAGAAAATAACTATAAAGGCAAATTTCCCGCACTCCCAACAGTGGAAAAATTTCCATTGACAAATATTGATAAGCTTTCAACAATCTACAATATTTAAAACGTAAAAATGTCCCTAGCCTTTAACAATGGAAAAATTTATAATGATAAATTTTCATACGCTTTCAACAATGAAGAAATCTTAAAATAAGTAATTTTTATCACAACAATGAAAAATTAGTCTTTAAGTCTTCCTTTTTCAATTGTTATTATGACAAATTTATGTATAATTATATTAAAAGTTATCTATAATGACAACTTTCCCGCGCTTCCAATAATAGAAAAAATTCCATTGACAAATATTGATAAGCTTTCAACAATGGAAAATAATTAAAACGTAAAAATGTTCCTATGTCTTAACAATGGAGAAATTTATAGTTACAAATTTTCCTACGCTTTCAACAATGAAGAAATCTGAAAAAAAAAGAAATTTTTCTCGCAACAATGAAAAATTTGACGAATAGTTAAAACGTAAAAATGTCCCTATCCTATAACAATGGAAAAATTGACAGTGAGAAATTCTCCCACGCTTTCAACAATGAAGAAATCTCTAAGTCATTTTTCCGCAACAATGAAAAATTAGTCTTTATGTATTCCTTTTTCAATTGTTATTATGACAAATTTATTTATAATTATATTAGAATTTATCTATAATGACAACTTTCCCGCACTCCTAACAATGGAAAAAATTTCGATTGACGAATATTGATACGCTTTAAACAATGGACAGTAGTTAAAACATGAAATTTTCCCTACCTTTAAGAATGGACAAATTTATAGTGACTAATTTTCCCACGCTTACAACAATGAAGAAATCTTAAAATATGAATATTTTCTCGTCGCAATGAAAAATTCGACTTTCAGTCTTCATTTTTCAATTGTTATTATGACAAATTTATTTATAATTATATTAGAAGTCATCTATAATGGCAACTTTCCCACGCTTCCAACAATGGAAAAATTTTCCTTGACAAATATTCTTACTCTTTCAACAATGGACAATCATTAAAACATGAAATTTTCCCTATCCTTGAACAATGGAAAATTTATAGTGACTAATTTTAACAGGCTTTCAACAATGAAGAAATCTTAATATATGAAAATTTTCCCACAACAATGAAAAATTAGTCTTTAAGTCTTCCTTTTTCAATTGCTATTATGACAAATTTATTTATATTTATATTAGAAGTTATCTATAATGACAACTTTCCCACGCTTCCAACAATAGAAAAATTTCCAATGACAAATATTGATACGCTTTCAACAATGGACAATATTTAAAACGTGAAAATGTCCCTAGCCTTTAAAAATGGAAAGATTTATACTGACAAATTTTTCCACGATTTCAACAATGAAGAAATCTTAAAATATGAAATATTTTTCGTGAAAATGAAAAATTCGTCTTTAAGTCATACTTTTTCAATTGTTATTATGAAATATTTATTTATAATTATATTAGAAATTATCTATAATGACGACTTTCCGGAGCTTCCAACAATTGAAAAAATTCCATTGACAAATATTGATAAGCTTTCAACAATGGACAATATTTAAAAAGTGAAAATGTCCCTATCCTTTGACAATGGAAAAATTTATAGTGACAAATTTTCCCACGCTTTCAACGATGAAGAAATCTGAAAAAAAGAAATTTTTCCCGCAACAATGAAAAATCTGACTGTAAGTCTTCCTTTTTCAATTGTTATTATGACAAATTTATTTATAATTCTATTAGAATTTAACTATAATGGCAACAAACTCCCGCACTCCCAACAATGGAAAAATTTCCAATGACAAATATTGATACGCTTTCAACAATGGGCAATATTTAAAACGTGAAAATGTCCCTATCCTTTCACAATGGAAAAATGTATAGTGACAAATTTTCCTACGTTTTCAACAATGAAGAAATCTTAAAATAAGAAATTTTTCCTGCAACAATGAAAAATTAGTCTTTAAGTCTTCCTTTTTCAATTGTTATTATGACAAATTTATTTATATTTATATTAGAAGTTATCTATAATGACAACTTTCCCGCGCTTCCAACAATAGAAAAATTTCCAATGACAAATATTGATACGCTATCAGCAATGGACAATATTTAAAACGTGAAAATGTCTCTAGCCTTTAAAAATGGAAAGATTTATAGTGACAAATTTTTCCACGATTTCAACAATGAAGAAATCTTAAAATATGAAATATTTTTCCCGCAACACTGAAAAATTCGGCTTTAAGTCATCCTTTTTCAATTGTTATTAAGAAAATGTATTTATAATCTTATTAGAAATTATCTATAATGAAAACTTTCCCGCGCTTTCAACAATGGAAAAAATTCCATTGAGAAATATTGATACGCTTTCAACAATGGGCAATATTTAAAACGTGAAAATGTCCCTATCCTTTGACAATGGAAAAATTTATAGTGACAAATTTTCCCACGCTTTCAACAATGAAGAAATCTTAAAATAAGAAAATTTTCCTGCAACAATGAAAAATTAGTCTTTAAAACTTCCTTTATCAATTGTTATTAGGAAAAATTTATTTATAATTATATTTGAAATTATCTATAATGACAACTTTCCGTGGCTTCCAACAATAGAAAAAATTTCATTGACAAATATTAATACCATTTCAGCAATGGACAATAGTTAAAACGTAAAAATAATCCTATCCTTTAACAATGTCAAAATTTATAGTGACAAATTTTCCCACGCTTTCAACAATGAAGAAATCTTAAAATAAGAAATTTTTCCCGCTACAATGAAAAATTCGACTTTAAGTCTTCCTTTTTCAATGGTTATTATGACAAATTTATTTATAATTATATTAGAATTTAACTATAATGTCAACTTTTCCGCTCTTCCGACAATGGAAAAATTTTCATTGACAAATATTCATACTCTTTCAACAATGGACCATCATTAAAACATGAAATTTTCCAGATCCTTGAACAATGGAAAATTTATAGTGACAATTTTTCCCAGGCTTTCAACAATGAAGAAATCTTAATATATGAAAATTTTCTCGTGACGATGAAAAATTCGACTTTAAGTCTTCCTTTTTAAATTGTTATTATGGCAAATTTATTTATAATTATATTAGAAGTTATCTATAATGGCAACATTCCCGCGCTTCCAACAATGAAAAAATTTCATTGACAAATATTGATACGCTTTCAACAATGGGCAATATTTAAAACGTGAAAATGTCCCTATCCTTTCACAATGGAAAAATGTATAGTGACAAATTTTCCTACGTTTTCAACAATGAAGAAATCTTAAAATAAGAAATTTTTCCTGCAACAATGAAAAATTAGTCTTTAAGTTTTCCTTTTTCAATTGTTATTATGACAAATTTATTTATATTTATATTAGAAGTTATCTATAATGACAACTTTCCCGCGCTTCCAACAATAGAAAAATTTCCAATGACAAATATTGATACGCTATCAGCAATGGACAATATTTAAAACGTGAAAATGTCTCTAGCCTTTAAAAATGGAAAGATTTATAGTGACAAATTTTTCCACGATTTCAACAATGAAGAAATCTTAAAATATGAAATATTTTTCCCGCAACACTGAAAAATTCGGCTTTAAGTCATCCTTTTTCAATTGTTATTAAGAAAATGTATTTATAATCTTATTAGAAATTATCTATAATGAAAACTTTCCCGCGCTTTCAACAATGGAAAAAATTCCATTGAGAAATATTGATACGCTTTCAACAATGGGCAATATTTAAAACGTGAAAATGTCCCTATCCTTTGACAATGGAAAAATTTATAGTGACAATTTTCCCACGCTTTCAACAATGAAGAAATCTTAAAATAAGAAAATTTTCCTGCAACAATGAAAAATTAGTCTTTAAGACTTCCTTTTTCAATTGTTATTATGAAAAATTTATTTATAATTATATTTGAAATTATCTATAATGACAACTTTCCGTGGCTTCCAACAATAGAAAAAATTTCATTGACAAATATTAATACCATTTCAGCAATGGACAATAGTTAAAACGTAAAAATAATTCTATCGTTTAACAATGTCAAAATTTATAGTGAAAAATTTTCCCACGCTTTCAACAATGAAGAAATCTGAAAATAAGAAACTTTTCCAGCAACAAAGAAAAATTTGACTTTAAGTCTTCCTTTTTCAATTGTTATTATGACAAATTTATTTATAAATATATTAGAAGTTATCTATAATGACAACTTTCCCGCGCTCCCAACAATAGAAAAAATTCCATTTACAAATATTGATAGGCTTTCAACAACTAGTCGGATGTGCCAATCCCAAAACTTTCATCTATCTCAGTCATGTTAATACTTCAAAATTCGCTATTACATCGCCAATAAAATCAATATTTTTCGTTATTCTGTTGTACGTCAGCTTCTTGCGAATCGCCGTGTTAACAAGATGCGATCAACTGATGTATACTAAACTACGAAAAGTCCTTCTGGCCTGAACCGACAGGAACAGATAGCATCCCTATTTCTTGATTTTACCATTTTAACTAATTTTACTGGAAAACAAGAAGGTAAAATACGTGGAACCTAATTAGAGAAGATTCAATCCCAGTTCTCGTCAACATTGAATTTGAATGAGAATATCGCCAAATTTGTCCTCCACAGCCAAGTTGGCTTCATTTATGGTTTTTCTTGTTTGAAGATGTCAGCCAGACTAAAATTTCAAACGGCTACATCTCAGCTACTTTTTAAGATAGAGGCAAAACAAAAATTGTTCCGGATTCTCCGGATCAAAGCCAAACAGTTAACGAAAAAAACCTTTATGATTTCTAATTTTTTCTCACATCTTTTTAATTTGAAAATTTTAAATGGCTATCAGAGCGTCCCCTTTCGTCGAAATATCCCCAAATTCTAATAGAACCTGCTTGCCATGTCCAAAAACATAGAAAAAAAATGTGGTTCAATTTGAAGCATAACTTTAAACAATTTTAGATAGTACAATGAAGACACACAGACGACAGACGGACAGACGGACAGACGTACATACAGACAGTTTGTAAAAACATGTTTTTCGGAATCTCTGACCCCTAAAACGTGTAAATCCGTCGAAAACCGGAAGTCGAAAAAAATTTCGATTACAATACTTTCTTCTATTATAGATAGAATTGCGGAAAAATTTATAGTGACAAATTTTCCCACGCTTACAACAATGTGAAGAAATCTTATAATAAGAAAATTTTCCCAAAACATTGAAAAATTCGACTTTAAGTCATCCTATTTCAATTGTTATTATGACAAATTTATTAATAATTATATTAAAAGTTATCTGTAATGACAACTTTCCGGAGCTTCCAACAATAGAAAAACTTCCATTGACAAATATTGATACGCTTTAGACAATGGACAATAGTTAAAACGTAAAAATGTCCCTATCCTATAACAATGGAAAAATTGACAGTGAGAAATTCTCCCACGCTTTCAACAATGAAGAAATCTTAGAATAAGTCATTTTTCCGCAACAAGGAAAAATTAGTCTTTATGTATTCCTTTTTCAATTGTTATTATGACAAATTTATTTATAATTATATTAGAAAATAACTATAATGGCAAATTTCCCGCACTCCCAACAGTGGAAAAATTTCAATTGACAAATATTGATAAGCTTTCAACAATCTACAATATTTAAAACGTAAAAATGTCCCTAGCCTTTAACAATGGAAAAATTTATAATGAGAAATTTTCATACGCTTTCAACAATGAAGAAATCTTAAAATAAGTAATTTTTATCACAACAATGAAAAATTAGTCTTTAAGTCTTCCTTTTTCAATTGTTATTATGACAAATTTATGTATAATTATATTAGAAGTTATCTATAATGACAACTTTCCCGCGCTTCCAATAATAGAAAAAATTCCATTGACAAATATTGATAAGCTTTCAACAATGGAAAATAATTAAAACGTAAAAATGTTCCTATGTCTTAACAATGGAGAAATTTATAGTGACAAATTTTCCTACGCTTTCAACAATGAAGAAATCTGAAAAAAAAGAAATTTTTCTCGTAACAATGAAAAATTTGACGAATAGTTAAAACGTAAAAATGTCCCTATCCTATAACAATGGAAAAATTGACAGTGAGAAATTCTCCCACGCTTTCAACAATGAAGAAATCTCTAAGTTATTTTTCCGCAACAATGAAAAATTAGTCTTTATGTATTCCTTTTTCAATTGTTATTATGACAAATTTATTTATAATTATATTAGAATTTATCTATAATGACAACTTTCCCGCACTCCTAACAATGGAAAAAATTTCGATTGACGAATATTGATACGCTTTAAACAATGGACAGTAGTTAAAACATGAAATTTTCCCTACCTTTAAGAATGGACAAATTTATAGTGACTAATTTTCCCACGCTTACAACAATGAAGAAATCTTAAAATATGAATATTTTCTCGTCGCAATGAAAAATTCGACTTTCAGTCTTCATTTTTCAATTGTTATTATGACAAATTTATTTATAATTATATTAGAAGTCATCTATAATGGCAACTTTCCCACGCTTCCAACAATGGAAAAATTTTCCTTGACAAATATTCTTACTCTTTCAACAATGGACAATCATTAAAACATGAAATTTTCCCTATCCTTGAACAATGGAAAATTTATAGTGACTAATTTTAACAGGCTTTCAACAATGAAGAAATCTTAATATATGAAACTTTTCCCGCAACAATGAAAAATTAGTCTTTAAGTCTTCCTTTTTCAATTGCTATTATGACAAATTTATTTATATTTATATTAGAAGTTATCTATAATGACAACTTTCCCACGCTTCCAACAATAGAAAAATTTCCAATGACAAATATTGATACGCTTTCAACAATGGACAATATTTAAAACGTGAAAATGTCCCTAGCCTTTAAAAATGGAAAGATTTATACTGACAAATTTTTCCACGATTTCAACAATGAAGAAATCTTAAAATATGAAATATTTTTCGTGAAAATGAAAAATTCGTCTTTAAGTCATACTTTTTCAATTGTTATTATGAAATATTTATTTATAATTATATTAGAAATTATCTATAATGACGACTTTCCGGAGCTTCCAACAATTGAAAAAATTCCATTGACAAATATTGATAAGCTTTCAACAATGGACAATATTTAAAAAGTGAAAATGTCCCTATCCTTTGACAATGGAAAAATTTATAGTGACAAATTTTCCCACGCTTTCAACGATGAAGAAATCTGAAAAAAAGAAATTTTTCCCGCAACAATGAAAAATTTGACTGTAAGTCTTCCTTTTTCAATTGTTATTATGACAAATTTATTTATAATTCTATTAGAATTTAACTATAATGGCAACAAACTCCCGCACTCCCAACAATGGAAAAATTTCCAATGACAAATATTGATACGCTTTCAACAATGGGCAATATTTAAAACGTGAAAATGTCCCAATCCTTTCACAATGGAAAAATGTATAGTGACAAATTTTCCTACGTTTTCAACAATGAAGAAATCTTAAAATAAGAAATTTTTCCTGCAACAATGAAAAATTAGTCTTTAAGTCTTCCTTTTTCAATTGTTATTATGACAAATTTATTTATATTTATATTAGAAGTTATCTATAATGACAACTTTCCCGCGCTTCCAACAATAGAAAAATTTCCAATGACAAATATTGATGCGCTATCAGCAATGGACAATATTTAAAACGTGAAAAAGTCTCTAGCCTTTAAAAATGGAAAGATTTATAGTGACAAATTTTTCCACGATTTCAACAATGAAGAAATCTTAAAATATGAAATATTTTTCCCGCAAGACTGAAAAATTCGGCTTTAAGTCATCCTTTTTCAATTGTTATTAAGAAAATGTATTTATAATCTTATTAGAAATTATCTATAATGAAAACTTTCCCGCGCTTTCAACAATGGAAAAAATTCCATTGAGAAATATTGATACGCTTTCAACAATGGGCAATATTTAAAACGTGAAAATGTCCCTATCCTTTGACAATGGAAAAATTTATAGTGACAATTTTCCCACGCTTTCAACAATGAAGAAATCTTAAAATAAGAAAATTTTCCTGCAACAATGAAAAATTAGTCTTTAAGACTTCCTTTTTCAATTGTTATTATGAAAAATTTATTTATAATTATATTTGAAATTATCTATAATGACAACTTTCCGTGGCTTCCAACAATAGAAAAAATTTCATTGACAAATATTAATACCATTTCAGCAATGGACAATAGTTAAAACGTAAAAATAATCCTATCGTTTAACAATGTCAAAATTTATAGTGAAAAATTTTCCCACGCTTTCAACAATGAAGAAATCTGAAAATAAGAAACTTTTCCAGCAACAAAGAAAAATTTGACTTTAAGTCTTCCTTTTTCAATTGTTATTATGACAAATTTATTTATAAATATATTAGAAGTTATCTATAATGACAACTTTCCCGCGCTCCCAACAATAGAAAAAATTCCATTTACAAATATTGATAGGCTTTCAACAACTAGTCGGATGTGCCAATCCCAAAACTTTCATCTATCTCAGTCATGTTAATACTTCAAAATTCGCTATTACATCGCCAATAAAATCAATATTTTTCGTTATTCTGTTGTACGTCAGCTTCTTGCGAATCGCCGTGTTAAAAAGATGCGATCAACTGATGTATACTAAACTACGAAAAGTCCTTCTGGCCTGAACCGACAGGAACAGATAGCATCCCTATTTCTTGATTTTACCATTTTAACTAATTTTACTGGAAAACAAGAAGGTAAAATACGTGGAACCTAATTAGAGAAGATTCAATCCCAGTTCTCGTCAACATTGAATTTGAATGAGAATATCACCAAATTTGTCCTCCACAGCCAAGTTGGCTTCATTTATGGTTTTTCTTGTTTGAAGATGTCAGCCAGACTAAAATTTCAAACGGCTACATCTCAGCTACTTTTTAAGATAGAGGCAAAACAAAAATTGTTCCGGATTCTCCGGATCAAAGCCGAACAGTTAACGAAAAAAACCTTTATGATTTCTAATTTTTTCTCACATCTTTTTAATTTGAAAATTTTAAATGGCTATCAGAGCGTCCCCTTTCGTCGAAATATCCCCAAATTCTAATAGAACCTGCTTGCCATGTCCAAAAACATAGAAAAAAAATGTGGTTCAATTTGAAGCATAACTTTAAACAATTTTAGATGGTACAATGAAGACACACAGACGACAGACGGACAGACGGACAGACGTACATACAGACAGTTTGTAAAAACATGTTTTTCGGAATCTCTGACCCCTAAAACGTGTAAATCCGTCGAAAACCGGAAGTCGAAAAAAATTTCGATTACAATACTTTCTTCTATTATAGATAGAATTGCGGAAAAATTTATAGTGACAAATTTTCCCACGCTTACAACAATGTGAAGAAATCTTATAATAAGAAAATTTTCCCAAAACATTGAAAAATTCGACTTTAAGTCATCTTATTTCAATTGTTATTATGACAAATTTATTAATAATTATATTAAAAGTTATCTATAATGACAACTTTCCGGAGCTTCCAACAATAGAAAAACTTCCATTGACAAATATTGATACGCTTTAGACAATGGACAATAGTTAAAACGTAAAAATGTCCCTATCCTATAACAATGGAAAAATTGACAGTGAGAAATTCTCCCACGCTTTCAACAATGAAGAAATCTTAGAATAAGTCATTTTTCCGCAACAATGAAAAATTAGTCTTTATGTATTCCTTTTTCAATTGTTATTATGACAAATTTATTTATAATTATATTAGAAAATAACTATAATGGCAAATTTCCCGCACTCCCAACAGTGGAAAAATTTCCATTGACAAATATTGATAAGCTTTCAACAATCTACAATATTTAAAACGTAAAAATGTCCCTAGCCTTTAACAATGGAAAAATTTATAATGACAAATTTTCATACGCTTTCAACAATGAAGAAATCTTAAAATAAGTAATTTTTATCACAACAATGAAAAATTAGTCTTTAAGTCTTCCTTTTTCAATTGTTATTATGACAAATTTATGTATAATTATATTAGAAGTTATCTATAATGACAACTTTCCCGCGCTTCCAATAATAGAAAAAATTCCATTGACAAATATTGATAAGCTTTCAACAATGGAAAATAATTAAAACGTAAAAATGTTCCTATGTCTTAACAATGGAGAAATTTATAGTGACAAATTTTCCTACGCTTTCAACAATGAAGAAATCTGAAAAAAAAGAAATTTTTCTCGCAACAATGAAAAATTTGACTGTAAGTCTTCCTTTTTCAATTGTTATTATGACAAATTTATTTATAAATATATTAGAATTTATCTATAATGACAACTTTCCCGCACTCCTAACAATGGAAAAAAATTCGATTGACGAATATTGATACGCTTTAAACAATGGACAGTAGTTAAAACATGAAATTTTCCCTACCTTTAACAATGGACAAATTTATAGTGTCAAATTTTCCCACGCTTACAACAATGAAGAAATCTTAAAATATGAATATTTTCTCGTCGCAATGAAAAATTCGACTTTCAGTCTTCATTTTTCAATTGTTATTATGACAAATTTATTTATAATTATATTAGAAGTCATCTATAATGGCAACTTTCCCACGCTTCCAACAATGGAAAAATTTTCCTTGACAAATATTCTTACTCTTTCAACAATGGACAATCATTAAAACATGAAATTTTCCCTATCCTTGATCAATGGAAAATTTATAGTGACTAATTTTAACAGGCTTTCAACAATGAAGAAATCTTAATATATGAAACTTTTCCCGTAACAATGAAAAATTAGTCTTTAAGTCTTCCTTTTTCAATTGCTATTATGACAAATTTTTTGTATTTACATTAGAAGTTATCTATAATGACAACTTTCCCGCGCTTCCAACAATAGAAAAATTTCCAATGACAAATATTGATACGCTTTCAACAATGGACAATATTTAAAACGTGAAAATGTCCCTATCCTTTGACAATGGAAAAATTTATAGTGACAAATTTTTCCACGATTTCAACAATGAAGAAATCTTAAAATAAGAAATTTTTCCTGCAACAATGAAAAATTAGTCTTTAAGACTTCCTTTTCAATTGTTATTATGAAAAATTTATTTATAATTATATTTGAAATTATCTATAATGACAACTTTCCGGGGCTTCCAACAATAGAAAAAATTTCATTGACAAATATTAATACGATTTCAGCAATGGACAATAGTTAAAACGTAAAAGTAATCCTAACCTTTAACAATGTCAAAGTTTATAGTGACAAATTTTCCCACGATTTCAACAATGAAGAAATCTTAAATTTTTTTCGTGACGATGAAAAATTCGACTTTAAGTCTTCCTTTTTCAATTGTTATTACTAAAAAACATTTATAATTATCTTAGAAGTTATCTATAATAACAACATTCCCGCATTTCAAACAATACAAAAAATTCAATTGACAAATATTGATACGATTTCAACAATGGACAATAGTTAAAACGTAAAAATGTCCCTATCCTTTAATAATGGAAAAATTTATAGTGACAAATTTTCCCACGTTTTCAACAATGAAGTTATCTTAAAATAAGAATTTTTCTCGCAACAATGAAAAATTAGTCTTTAAGTCTTCCTTTTACAATTGTTATTATGACAAATTAATTTATAATTCTATCAGAAAATAACTATAATGGCAGCTTTCCCGCACAACCAACAATGGAAAAATTTCCATTGACAAATATTGATACGCTTTGAACAATATAAAATATTTAAAACATGAAAATGTCCCTAGCCTTTAACATTGGAAAAATTTATAGTGACAAATTTTCCCACGCTTTCAACAATGAAGAAATCTTGAAATAAGAAATTTTTATCGCAACAATGAAAAATCAAATTTTAAGACTTTCTTTTCCAATTGTTATTATGGAAAATTTATTTATAATTATATTAAAAGTTATCTATAATCACAACTTTCAGCAATTCCAACAATGAAAAAAATTCCATTGACGAATATTGGTACGCTCTCAACAATAGATAATAGTTAAAATGTAAAAATTTCCCTATCCTTTAACAATGGAAAAATTTATAGTGAAAAATTTTCCCACGCTTTCAACAATGAAGAAATCTGAAAATAAGAAACTTTTCCAGCAACAAAGAAAAATTTGACTTTAAGTCTTCCTTTTTCAATTGTTATTATGACAAATTTATTTATAAATATATTAGAAGTTGTCTATAAAGACAACTTTCCCGCGCTTCCAACAATAGAAAAAATTCCATTTACAAATATTGATAAGCTTTCAACAACTAGTCGGATGTGCCAATCCCAAAACTTTCATCTATCTCAGTCATGTTAATACTTCAAAATTCGCTATTACATCGCCAATAAAATCAATATTTTTCGTTATTCTGTTGTACGTCAGTTTCTTGCAAATCGTCGTGTTACAAAGATGGGATCAACTGATGTATACTAAACTACGAAAAGTCCTTCTGGCCTGAACCGACAGGAACAGATAGCATCCCTATTTCTTGATTTTACCATTTTAGCTAATTTTACTGGAAAACAAGAAGGTAAAATACGTGGAACCTAATTAGAGAAGATTCAATCCCAGTTCTCGTCAACATTGAATTTGAATGAGAATATCGCCAAATTTGTCCTCTACAGCCAAGTTGGCTTCATTTATGGTTTTTCTTGTTTGAAGATGTCAGCCACCCTAAAATTTCAAACGGCTACATCTCAGCTACTTTTTAAGATAGAGGCAAAACAAAAATTGTTCCGGATTCTCCGTATCAAAGCCGAACAGTTAAGGAAAATACCTTTATGATTTCTAATTTTTTCTCACATCTTTTTAATTTGAAAATTTTAAATGGCTATCAGAGCGTCCCCTTTCGTCGAAATATCCCCAAATTCTAATCGAACCTGCTTGCCATATCCAAAAACATAGAAAAAAAATGTGGTTCAATTTGAAGCATAACTTTATACAATTTTAGACGGTACAATGAAGACACACAGACGACAGACGGACAGACGGACAGACGTACATACAGACAGTTTGTAAAAACATGTTTTTCGGAATCTCTGACCCCTAAAACGTGTAAATCCGTCGAAAACCGGAAGTCGGAAAAAAATTCGATTACAATACTTTCTTCTATTATAGATAGAATTGCGGAAAAATTTATAGTGACAAATTTTCCCACGCTTACAACAATGTGAAGAAATCTTAAAATAAGAAAATTTTCCCAAAACATTGAAAAATTCGACTTTAAGTCATCCTATTTCAATTGTTATTATGACAAATTTATTAATAATTATATTAAAAGTTATCTATAATGACAACTTTCCGGAGCTTCCAACAATAGAAAAACTTCCATTGACAAATATTGATACGCTTTAGACAATGGACAATAGTTAAAACGTAAAAATGTCCCTATCCTATAACAATGGAAAAATTGACAGTGAGAAATTCTCCCACGCTTTCAACAATGAAGAAATCTTAAAATAAGTCATTTTTCCGCAACAATGAAAAATTAGTCTTTATGTATTCCTTTTTCAATTGTTATTATGACAAATTTATTTATAATTATATTAGAAAATAACTATAAAGGCAAATTTCCCGCACTCCCAACAGTGGAAAAATTTCCATTGACAAATATTGATAAGCTTTCAACAATCTACAATATTTAAAACGTAAAAATGTCCCTAGCCTTTAACAATGGAAAAATTTATAATGATAAATTTTCATACGCTTTCAACAATGAAGAAATCTTAAAATAAGTAATTTTTATCACAACAATGAAAAATTAGTCTTTAAGTCTTCCTTTTTCAATTGTTATTATGACAAATTTATGTATAATTATATTAAAAGTTATCTATAATGACAACTTTCCCGCGCTTCCAATAATAGAAAAAATTCCATTGACAAATATTGATAAGCTTTCAACAATGGAAAATAATTAAAACGTAAAAATGTTCCTATGTCTTAACAATGGAGAAATTTATAGTTACAAATTTTCCTACGCTTTCAACAATGAAGAAATCTGAAAAAAAAAGAAATTTTTCTCGCAACAATGAAAAATTTGACGAATAGTTAAAACGTAAAAATGTCCCTATCCTATAACAATGGAAAAATTGACAGTGAGAAATTCTCCCACGCTTTCAACAATGAAGAAATCTCTAAGTCATTTTTCCGCAACAATGAAAAATTAGTCTTTATGTATTCCTTTTTCAATTGTTATTATGACAAATTTATTTATAATTATATTAGAATTTATCTATAATGACAACTTTCCCGCACTCCTAACAATGGAAAAAATTTCGATTGACGAATATTGATACGCTTTAAACAATGGACAGTAGTTAAAACATGAAATTTTCCCTACCTTTAAGAATGGACAAATTTATAGTGACTAATTTTCCCACGCTTACAACAATGAAGAAATCTTAAAATATGAATATTTTCTCGTCGCAATGAAAAATTCGACTTTCAGTCTTCATTTTTCAATTGTTATTATGACAAATTTATTTATAATTATATTAGAAGTCATCTATAATGGCAACTTTCCCACGCTTCCAACAATGGAAAAATTTTCCTTGACAAATATTCTTACTCTTTCAACAATGGACAATCATTAAAACATGAAATTTTCCCTATCCTTGAACAATGGAAAATTTATAGTGACTAATTTTAACAGGCTTTCAACAATGAAGAAATCTTAATATATGAAAATTTTCCCACAACAATGAAAAATTAGTCTTTAAGTCTTCCTTTTTCAATTGCTATTATGACAAATTTATTTATATTTATATTAGAAGTTATCTATAATGACAACTTTCCCACGCTTCCAACAATAGAAAAATTTCCAATGACAAATATTGATACGCTTTCAACAATGGACAATATTTAAAACGTGAAAATGTCCCTAGCCTTTAAAAATGGAAAGATTTATACTGACAAATTTTTCCAAGATTTCAACAATGAAGAAATCTTAAAATATGAAATATTTTTCGTGAAAATGAAAAATTCGTCTTTAAGTCATACTTTTTCAATTGTTATTATGAAATATTTATTTATAATTATATTAGAAATTATCTATAATGACGACTTTCCGGAGCTTCCAACAATTGAAAAAATTCCATTGACAAATATTGATAAGCTTTCAACAATGGACAATATTTAAAAAGTGAAAATGTCCCTATCCTTTGACAATGGAAAAATTTATAGTGACAAATTTTCCCACGCTTTCAACGATGAAGAAATCTGAAAAAAAGAAATTTTTCCCGCAACAATGAAAAATCTGACTGTAAGTCTTCCTTTTTCAATTGTTATTATGACAAATTTATTTATAATTCTATTAGAATTTAACTATAATGGCAACAAACTCCCGCACTCCCAACAATGGAAAAATTTCCAATGACAAATATTGATACGCTTTCAACAATGGGCAATATTTAAAACGTGAAAATGTCCCTATCCTTTCACAATGGAAAAATGTATAGTGACAAATTTTCCTACGTTTTCAACAATGAAGAAATCTTAAAATAAGAAATTTTTCCTGCAACAATGAAAAATTAGTCTTTAAGTCTTCCTTTTTCAATTGTTATTACGACAAATTTATTTATATTTATATTAGAAGTTATCTATAATGACAACTTTCCCGCGCTTCCAACAATAGAAAAATTTCCAATGACAAATATTGATACGCTATCAGCAATGGACAATATTTAAAACTTGAAATTGTCTCTAGCCTTTAAAAATGGAAAGATTTATAGTGACAAATTTTTCCACGATTTCAACAATGAAGAAATCTTAAAATATGAAATATTTTTCCCGCAACACTGAAAAATTCGGCTTTAAGTCATCCTTTTTCAATTGTTATTAAGAAAATGTATTTATAATCTTATTAGAAATTATCTATAATGAAAACTTTCCCGCGCTTTCAACAATGGAAAAAATTCCATTGAGAAATATTGATACGCTTTCAACAATGGGCAATATTTAAAACGTGAAAATGTCCCTATCCTTTGACAATGGAAAAATTTATAGTGACAAATTTTCCCACGCTTTCAACAATGAAGAAATCTTAAAATAAGAAAATTTTCCTGCAACAATGAAAAATTAGTCTTTAAAACTTCCTTTTTCAATTGTTATTATGAAAAATTTATTTATAATTATATTTGAAATTATCTATAATGACAACTTTCCGTGGCTTCCAACAATAGAAAAAATTTCATTGACAAATATTAATACCATTTCAGCAATGGACAATAGTTAAAACGTAAAAATAATCCTATCCTTTAACAATGTCAAAATTTATAGTGACAAATTTTCCCACGCTTTCAACAATGAAGAAATCTTAAAATAAGAAATTTTTCCCGCTACAATGAAAAATTCGACTTTAAGTCTTCCTTTTTCAATGGTTATTATGACAAATTTATTTATAATTATATTAGAATTTAACTATAATGTCAACTTTTCCGCTCTTCCGACAATGGAAAAATTTTCATTGACAAATATTCATACTCTTTCAACAATGGACCATCATTAAAACATGAAATTTTCCAGATCCTAGAACAATGGAAAATTTATAGTGACAATTTTTCCCAGGCTTTCAACAATGAAGAAATCTTAATATATGAAAATTTTCTCGTGACGATGAAAAATTCGACTTTAAGTCTTCCTTTTTAAATTGTTATTATGGCAAATTTATTTATAATTATATTAGAAGTTATCTATAATGGCAACATTCCCGCGCTTCCAACAATGAAAAAATTTCATTGACAAATATTGATACGCTTTCAACAATGGGCAATATTTAAAACGTGAAAATGTCCCTATCCTTTCACAATGGAAAAATGTATAGTGACAAATTTTCCTACGTTTTCAACAATGAAGAAATCTTAAAATAAGAAATTTTTCCTGCAACAATGAAAAATTAGTCTTTAAGTCTTCCTTTTTCAATTGTTATTATGACAAATTTATTTATATTTATATTAGAAGTTATCTATAATGACAACTTTCCCGCGCTTCCAACAATAGAAAAATTTCCAATGACAAATATTGATACGCTATCAGCAATGGACAATATTTAAAACGTGAAAATGTCTCTAGCCTTTAAAAATGGAAAGATTTATAGTGACAAATTTTTCCACGATTTCAACAATGAAGAAATCTTAAAATATGAAATATTTTTCCCGCAACACTGAAAAATTCGGCTTTAAGTCATCCTTTTTCAATTGTTATTAAGAAAATGTATTTATAATCTTATTAGAAATTATCTATAATGAAAACTTTCCCGCGCTTTCAACAATGGAAAAAATTCCATTGAGAAATATTGATACGCTTTCAACAATGGGCAATATTTAAAACGTGAAAATGTCCCTATCCTTTGACAATGGAAAAATTTATAGTGACAATTTTCCCACGCTTTCAACAATGAAGAAATCTTAAAATAAGAAAATTTTCCTGCAACAATGAAAAATTAGTCTTTAAGACTTCCTTTTTCAATTGTTATTATGAAAAATTTATTTATAATTATATTTGAAATTATCTATAATGACAACTTTCCGTGGCTTCCAACAATAGAAAAAATTTCATTGACAAATATTAATACCATTTCAGCAATGGACAATAGTTAAAACGTAAAAATAATTCTATCGTTTAACAATGTCAAAATTTATAGTGAAAAATTTTCCCACGCTTTCAACAATGAAGAAATCTGAAAATAAGAAACTTTTCCAGCAACAAAGAAAAATTTGACTTTAAGTCTTCCTTTTTCAATTGTTATTATGACAAATTTATTTATAAATATATTAGAAGTTATCTATAATGACAACTTTCCCGCGCTCCCAACAATAGAAAAAATTCCATTTACAAATATTGATAGGCTTTCAACAACTAGTCGGATGTGCCAATCCCAAAACTTTCATCTATCTCAGTCATGTTAATACTTCAAAATTCGCTATTACATCGCCAATAAAATCAATATTTTTCGTTATTCTGTTGTACGTCAGCTTCTTGCGAATCGCCGTGTTAACAAGATGCGATCAACTGATGTATACTAAACTACGAAAAGTCCTTCTGGCCTGAACCGACAGGAACAGATAGCATCCCTATTTCTTGATTTTACCATTTTAACTAATTTTACTGGAAAACAAGAAGGTAAAATACGTGGAACCTAATTAGAGAAGATTCAATCCCAGTTCTCGTCAACATTGAATTTGAATGAGAATATCGCCAAATTTGTCCTCCACAGCCAAGTTGGCTTCATTTATGGTTTTTCTTGTTTGAAGAAGTCAGCCAGACTAAAATTTCAAACGGCTACATCTCAGCTACTTTTTAAGATAGAGGCAAAACAAAAATTGTTCCGGATTCTCCGGATCAAAGCCAAACAGTTAACGAAAAAAACCTTTATGATTTCTAATTTTTTCTCACATCTTTTTAATTTGAAAATTTTAAATGGCTATCAGAGCGTCCCCTTTCGTCGAAATATCCCCAAATTCTAATAGAACCTGCTTGCCATGTCCAAAAACATAGAAAAAAAATGTGGTTCAATTTGAAGCATAACTTTAAACAATTTTAGATGGTACAATGAAGACACACAGACGACAGACGGACAGACGGACAGACGTACATACAGACAGTTTGTAAAAACATGTTTTTCGGAATCTCTGACCCCTAAAACGTGTAAATCCGTCGAAAACCGGAAGTCGAAAAAAATTTCGATTACAATACTTTCTTCTATTATAGATAGAATTGCGGAAAAATTTATAGTGACAAATTTTCCCACGCTTACAACAATGTGAAGAAATCTTATAATAAGAAAATTTTCCCAAAACATTGAAAAATTCGACTTTAAGTCATCCTATTTCAATTGTTATTATGACAAATTTATTAATAATTATATTAAAAGTTATCTATAATGACAACTTTCCGGAGCTTCCAACAATAGAAAAACTTCCATTGACAAATATTGATACGCTTTAGACAATGGACAATAGTTAAAACGTAAAAATGTCCCTATCCTATAACAATGGAAAAATTGACAGTGAGAAATTCTCCCACGCTTTCAACAATGAAGAAATCTTAGAATAAGTCATTTTTCCGCAACAAGGAAAAATTAGTCTTTATGTATTCCTTTTTCAATTGTTATTATGACAAATTTATTTATAATTATATTAGAAAATAACTATAATGGCAAATTTCCCGCACTCCCAACAGTGGAAAAATTTCCATTGACAAATATTGATAAGCTTTCAACAATCTACAATATTTAAAACGTAAAAATGTCCCTAGCCTTTAACAATGGAAAAATTTATAATGAGAAATTTTCATACGCTTTCAACAATGAAGAAATCTTAAAATAAGTAATTTTTATCACAACAATGAAAAATTAGTCTTTAAGTCTTCCTTTTTCAATTGTTATTATGACAAATTTATGTATAATTATATTAGAAGTTATCTATAATGACAACTTTCCCGCGCTTCCAATAATAGAAAAAATTCCATTGACAAATATTGATAAGCTTTCAACAATGGAAAATAATTAAAACGTAAAAATGTTCCTATGTCTTAACAATGGAGAAATTTATAGTGACAAATTTTCCTACGCTTTCAACAATGAAGAAATCTGAAAAAAAAGAAATTTTTCTCGCAACAATGAAAAATTTGACTGTAAGTCTTCCTTTTTCAATTGTTATTATGACAAATTTATTTATAAATATATTAGAATTTATCTATAATGACAACTTTCCCGCACTCCTAACAATGGAAAAAAATTCGATTGACGAATATTGATACGCTTTAAACAATGGACAGTAGTTAAAACATGAAATTTTCCCTACCTTTAACAATGGACAAATTTATAGTGTCAAATTTTCCCACGCTTACAACAATGAAGAAATCTTAAAATATGAATATTTTCTCGTCGCAATGAAAAATTCGACTTTCAGTCTTCATTTTTCAATTGTTATTATGACAAATTTATTTATAATTATATTAGAAGTCATCTATAATGGCAACTTCCCACGCTTCCAACAATGGAAAAATTTTCCTTGACAAATATTCTTACTCTTTCAACAATGGACAATCATTAAAACATGAAATTTTCCCTATCCTTGATCAATGAAAAATTTATAGTGACTAATTTTAACAGGCTTTCAACAATGAAGAAATCTTAATATATGAAACTTTTCCCGTAACAATGAAAAATTAGTCTTTAAGTCTTCCTTTTTCAATTGCTATTATGACAAATTTTTTGTATTTATATTAGAAGTTATCTATAATGACAACTTTCCCGCGCTTCCAACAATAGAAAAATTTCCAATGACAAATATTGATACGCTTTCAACAATGGACAATATTTAAAACGTGAAAATGTCCCTATCCTTTGACAATGGAAAAATTTATAGTGACAAATTTTTCCACGATTTCAACAATGAAGAAATCTTAAAATAAGAAATTTTTCCTGCAACAATGAAAAATTAGTCTTTAAGACTTCCTTTTCAATTGTTATTATGAAAAATTTATTTATAATTATATTTGAAATTATCTATAATGACAACTTTCCGGGGCTTCCAACAATAGAAAAAATTTCATTGACAAATATTAATACGATTTCAGCAATGGACAATAGTTAAAACGTAAAAGTAATCCTAACCTTTAACAATGTCAAAGTTTATAGTGACAAATTTTCCCACGCTTTCAACAATGAAGAAATCTTAAATTTTTTTCGTGACGATGAAAAATTCGACTTTAAGTCTTCCTTTTTCAATTGTTATTACTAAAAAACATTTATAATTATCTTAGAAGTTATCTATAATAACAACATTCCCGCATTTCAAACAATACAAAAAATTCAATTGACAAATATTGATACGATTTCAACAATGGACAATAGTTAAAACGTAAAAATGTCCCTATCCTTTAATAATGGAAAAATTTATAGTGACAAATTTTCCCACGTTTTCAACAATGAAGTTATCTTAAAATAAGAATTTTTCTCGCAACAATGAAAAATTAGTCTTTAAGTCTTCCTTTTACAATTGTTATTATGACAAATTAATTTATAATTCTATTAGAAAATAACTATAATGGCAGCTTTCCCGCACAACCAACAATGGAAAAATTTCCATTGACAAATATTGATACGCTTTGAACAATATAAAATATTTAAAACATGAAAATGTCCCTAGCCTTTAACATTGGAAAAATTTATAGTGACAAATTTTCCCACGCTTTCAACAATGAAGAAATCTTGAAATAAGAAATTTTTATCGCAACAATGAAAAATCAAATTTTAAGACTTTCTTTTCCAATTGTTATTATGGAAAATTTATTTATAATTATATTAAAAGTTATCTATAATCACAACTTTCAGCAATTCCAACAATGAAAAAAATTCCATTGACGAATATTGGTACGCTCTCAACAATAGATAATAGTTAAAATGTAAAAATTTCCCTATCCTTTAACAATGGAAAAATTTATAGTGAAAAATTTTCCCACGCTTTCAACAATGAAGAAATCTGAAAATAAGAAACTTTTCCAGCAACAAAGAAAAATTTGACTTTAAGTCTTCCTTTTTCAATTGTTATTATGACAAATTTATTTATAAATATATTAGAAGTTGTCTATAAAGACAACTTTCCCGCGCTTCCAACAATAGAAAAAAATCCATTTACAAATATTGATAAGCTTTCAACAACTAGTCGGATGTGCCAATCCCAAAACTTTCATCTATCTCAGTCATGTTAATACTTCAAAATTCGCTATTACATCGCCAATAAAATCAATATTTTTCGTTATTCTGTTGTACGTCAGTTTCTTGCAAATCGTCGTGTTACAAAGATGGGATCAACTGATGTATACTAAACTACGAAAAGTCCTTCTGGCCTGAACCGACAGGAACAGATAGCATCCCTATTTCTTGATTTTACCATTTTAGCTAATTTTACTGGAAAACAAGAAGGTAAAATACGTGGAACCTAATTAGAGAAGATTCAATCCCAGTTCTCGTCAACATTGAATTTGAATGAGAATATCGCCAAATTTGTCCTCTACAGCCAAGTTGGCTTCATTTATGGTTTTTCTTGTTTGAAGATGTCAGCCACCCTAAAATTTCAAACGGCTACATCTCAGCTACTTTTTAAGATAGAGGCAAAACAAAAATTGTTCCGGATTCTCCGTATCAAAGCCGAACAGTTAAGGAAAATACCTTTATGATTTCCAATTTTTTCTCACATCTTTTTAATTTGAAAATTTTAAATGGCTATCAGAGCGTCCCCTTTCGTCGAAATATCCCCAAATTCTAATCGAACCTGCTTGCCATATCCAAAAACATAGAAAAAAAATGTGGTTCAATTTGAAGCATAACTTTATACAATTTTAGACGGTACAATGAAGACACACAGACGACAGACGGACAGACGGACAGACGTACATACAGACAGTTTGTAAAAACATGTTTTTCGGAATCTCTGACCCCTAAAACGTGTAAATCCGTCGAAAACCGGAAGTCGAAAAAAAATTCGATTACAATACTTTCTTCTATTATAGATAGAATTGCGGAAAAATTTATAGTGACAAATTTTCCCACGCTTACAACAATGTGAAGAAATCTTAAAATAAGAAAATTTTCCCAAAACATTGAAAAATTCGACTTTAAGTCATCCTATTTCAATTGTTATTATGACAAATTTATTAATAATTATATTAAAAGTTATCTATAATGACAACTTTCCGGAGCTTCCAACAATAGAAAAACTTCCATTGACAAATATTGATACGCTTTAGACAATGGACAATAGTTAAAACGTAAAAATGTCCCTATCCTATAACAATGGAAAAATTGACAGTGAGAAATTCTCCCACGCTTTCAACAATGAAGAAATCTTAAAATAAGTCATTTTTCCGCAACAATGAAAAATTAGTCTTTATGTATTCCTTTTTCAATTGTTATTATGACAAATTTATTTATAATTATATTAGAAAATAACTATAAAGGCAAATTTCCCGCACTCCCAACAGTGGAAAAATTTCCATTGACAAATATTGATAAGCTTTCAACAATCTACAATATTTAAAACGTAAAAATGTCCCTAGCCTTTAACAATGGAAAAATTTATAATGATAAATTTTCATACGCTTTCAACAATGAAGAAATCTTAAAATAAGTAATTTTTATCACAACAATGAAAAATTTGTCTATAAGTCTTCCTTTTTCAATTGTTATTATGACAAATTTATGTATAATTATATTAAAAGTTATCTATAATGACAACTTTCCCGCGCTTCCAATAATAGAAAAAATTCCATTGACAAATATTGATAAGCTTTCAACAATGGAAAATAATTAAAACGTAAAAATGTTCCTATGTCTTAACAATGGAGAAATTTATAGTTACAAATTTTCCTACGCTTTCAACAATGAAGAAATCTGAAAAAAAAGAAATTTTTCTCGTAACAATGAAAAATTTGACGAATAGTTAAAACGTAAAAATGTCCCTATCCTATAACAATGGAAAAATTGACAGTGAGAAATTCTCCCACGCTTTCAACAATGAAGAAATCTCTAAGTCATTTTTCCGCAACAATGAAAAATTAGTCTTTATGTATTCCTTTTTCAATTGTTATTATGACAAATTTATTTATAATTATATTAGAATTTATCTATAATGACAACTTTCCCGCACTCCTAACAATGGAAAAAATTTCGATTGACGAATATTGATACGCTTTAAACAATGGACAGTAGTTAAAACATGAAATTTTCCCTACCTTTAAGAATGGACAAATTTATAGTGACTAATTTTCCCTCGCTTACATTAATGAAGAAATCTTAAAATATGAATATTTTCTCGTCGCAATGAAAAATTCGACTTTCAGTCTTCATTTTTCAATTGTTATTATGACAAATTTATTTATAATTATATTAGAAGTCATCTATAATGGCAACTTTCCCACGCTTCCAACAATGGAAAAATTTTCCTTGACAAATATTCTTACTCTTTCAACAATGGACAATCATTAAAACATGAAATTTTCCCTATCCTTGAACAATGGAAAATTGATAGTGACTAATTTTAACAGGCTTTCAACAATGAAGAAATCTTAATATATGAAACTTTTCCCGCAACAATGAAAAATTAGTCTTTAAGTCTTCCTTTTTCAATTGCTATTATGACAAATTTATTAATATTTATATTAGAAGTTATCTATAATGACAACTTTCCCACGCTTCCAACAATAGAAAAATTTCCAATGACAAATATTGATACGCTTTCAACAATGGACAATATTTAAAACGTGAAAATGTCCCTAGCCTTTAAAAATGGAAAGATTTATACTGACAAATTTTTCCACGATTTCAACAATGAAGAAATCTTAAAATATGAAATATTTTTCCCGCAACACTGAAAAATTCGGCTTTAAGTCATCCTTTTTCAATTGTTATTAAGAAAATGTATTTATAATCTTATTAGAAATTATCTATAATGAAAACTTTCCCGCGCTTTCAACAATGGAAAAAATTCCATTGAGAAATATTGATACGCTTTCAACAATGGGCAATATTTAAAACGTGAAAATGTCCCTATCCTTTGACAATGGAAAAATTTATAGTGACAATTTTCCCACGCTTTCAACAATGAAGAAATCTTAAAATAAGAAAATTTTCCTGCAACAATGAAAAATTAGTCTTTAAGACTTCCTTTTTCAATTGTTATTATGAAAAATTTATTTATAATTATATTTGAAATTATCTATAATGACAACTTTCCGTGGCTTCCAACAATAGAAAAAATTTCATTGACAAATATTAATACCATTTCAGCAATGGACAATAGTTAAAACGTAAAAATAATCCTATCGTTTAACAATGTCAAAATTTATAGTGAAAAATTTTCCCACGCTTTCAACAATGAAGAAATCTGAAAATAAGAAACTTTTCCAGCAACAAAGAAAAATTTGACTTTAAGTCTTCCTTTTTCAATTGTTATTATGACAAATTTATTTATAAATATATTAGAAGTTATCTATAATGACAACTTTCCCGCGCTCCCAACAATAGAAAAAATTCCATTTACAAATATTGATAGGCTTTCAACAACTAGTCGGATGTGCCAATCCCAAAACTTTCATCTATCTCAGTCCTGTTAATACTTCAAAATTCGCTATTACATCGCCAATAAAATCAATATTTTTCGTTATTCTGTTGTACGTCAGCTTCTTGCGAATCGCCGTGTTAAAAAGATGCGATCAACTGATGTATACTAAACTACGAAAAGTCCTTCTGGCCTGAACCGACAGGAACAGATAGCATCCCTATTTCTTGATTTTACCATTTTAACTAATTTTACTGGAAAACAAGAAGGTAAAATACGTGGAACCTAATTAGAGAAGATTCAATCCCAGTTCTCGTCAACATTGAATTTGAATGAGAATATCACCAAATTTGTCCTCCACAGCCAAGTTGGCTTCATTTATGGTTTTTCTTGTTTGAAGATGTCAGCCAGACTAAAATTTCAAACGGCTACATCTCAGCTACTTTTTAAGATAGAGGCAAAACAAAAATTGTTCCGGATTCTCCGGATCAAAGCCGAACAGTTAACGAAAAAAACCTTTATGATTTCTAATTTTTTCTCACATCTTTTTAATTTGAAAATTTTAAATGGCTATCAGAGCGTCCCCTTTCGTCGAAATATCCCCAAATTCTAATAGAACCTGCTTGCCATGTCCAAAAACATAGAAAAAAAAATGTGGTTCAATTTGAAGCATAACTTTAAACAATTTTAGATGGTACAATGAAGACACACAGACGACAGACGGACAGACGGACAGACGTACATACAGACAGTTTGTAAAAACATGTTTTTCGGAATCTCTGACCCCTAAAACGTGTAAATCCGTCGAAAACCGGAAGTCGAAAAAAATTTCGATTACAATACTTTCTTCTATTATAGATAGAATTGCGGAAAAATTTATAGTGACAAATTTTCCCACGCTTACAACAATGCGAAGAAATCTTATAATAAGAAAATTTTCCCAAAACATTGAAAAATTCGACTTTAAGTCATCTTATTTCAATTGTTATTATGACAAATTTATTAATAATTATATTAAAAGTTATCTATAATGACAACTTTCCGGAGCTTCCAACAATAGAAAAACTTCCATTGACAAATATTGATACGCTTTAGACAATGGACAATAGTTAAAACGTAAAAATGTCCCTATCCTATAACAATGGAAAAATTGACAGTGAGAAATTCTCCCACGCTTTCAACAATGAAGAAATCTTAGAATAAGTCATTTTTCCGCAACAATGAAAAATTAGTCTTTATGTATTCCTTTTTCAATTGTTATTATGACAAATTTATTTATAATTATATTAGAAAATAACTATAATGGCAAATTTCCCGCACTCCCAACAGTGGAAAAATTTCCATTGACAAATATTGATAAGCTTTCAACAATCTACAATATTTAAAACGTAAAAATGTCCCTAGCCTTTAACAATGGAAAAATTTATAATGACAAATTTTCATACGCTTTCAACAATGAAGAAATCTTAAAATAAGTAATTTTTATCACAACAATGAAAAATTAGTCTTTAAGTCTTCCTTTTTCAATTGTTATTATGACAAATTTATGTATAATTATATTAGAAGTTATCTATAATGACAACTTTCCCGCGCTTCCAATAATAGAAAAAATTCCATTGACAAATATTGATAAGCTTTCAACAATGGAAAATAATTAAAACGTAAAAATGTTCCTATGTCTTAACAATGGAGAAATTTATAGTGACAAATTTTCCTACGCTTTCAACAATGAAGAAATCTGAAAAAAAAGAAATTTTTCTCGCAACAATGAAAAATTTGACTGTAAGTCTTCCTTTTTCAATTGTTATTATGACAAATTTATTTATAAATATATTAGAATTTATCTATAATGACAACTTTCCCGCACTCCTAACAATGGAAAAAAATTCGATTGACGAATATTGATACGCTTTAAACAATGGACAGTAGTTAAAACATGAAATTTTCCCTACCTTTAAGAATGGACAAATTTATAGTGACTAATTTTCCCACGCTTACAACAATGAAGAAATCTTAAAATATGAATATTTTCTCGTCGCAATGAAAAATTCGACTTTCAGTCTTCATTTTTCAATTGTTATTATGACAAATTTATTTATAATTATATTAGAAGTCATCTATAATGGCAACTTTCCCACGCTTCCAACAATGGAAAAATTTTCCTTGACAAATATTCTTACTCTTTCAACAATGGACAATCATTAAAACATGAAATTTTCCCTATCCTTGATCAATGGAAAATTTATAGTGACTAATTTTAACAGGCTTTCAACAATGAAGAAATCTTAATATATGAAACTTTTCCCGTAACAATGAAAAATTAGTCTTTAAGTCTTCCTTTTTCAATTTCTATTATGACAAATTTTTTGTATTTATATTAGAAGTTATCTATAATGACAACTTTCCCGCGCTTCCAACAATAGAAAAATTTCCAATGACAAATATTGATACGCTTTCAACAATGGACAATATTTAAAACGTGAAAATGTCCCTATCCTTTGACAATGGAAAAATTTATAGTGACAAATTTTTCCACGATTTCAACAATGAAGAAATCTTAAAATAAGAAATTTTTCCTGCAACAATGAAAAATTAGTCTTTAAGACTTCCTTTTCAATTGTTATTATGAAAAATTTATTTATAATTATATTTGAAATTATCTATAATGACAACTTTCCGGGGCTTCCAACAATAGAAAAAATTTCATTGACAAATATTAATACGATTTCAGCAATGGACAATAGTTAAAACGTAAAAGTAATCCTAACCTTTAACAATGTCAAAGTTTATAGTGACAAATTTTCCCACGATTTCAACAATGAAGAAATCTTAAATTTTTTTCGTGACGATGAAAAATTCGACTTTAAGTCTTCCTTTTTCAATATTTATTACTAAAAAACATTTATAATTATCTTAGAAGTTATCTATAATAACAACATTCCCGCATTTCAAACAATACAAAAAATTCAATTGACAAATATTGATACGATTTCAACAATGGACAATAGTTAAAACGTAAAAATGTCCCTATCCTTTAATAATGGAAAAATTTATAGTGACAAATTTTCCCACGTTTTCAACAATGAAGTTATCTTAAAATAAGAATTTTTCTCGCAACAATGAAAAATTAGTCTTTAAGTCTTCCTTTTACAATTGTTATTATGACAAATTAATTTATAATTCTATTAGAAAATAACTATAATGGCAGCTTTCCCGCACAACCAACAATGGAAAAATTTCCATTGACAAATATTGATACGCTTTGAACAATATAAAATATTTAAAACATGAAAATGTCCCTAGCCTTTAACATTGGAAAAATTTATAGTGACAAATTTTCCCACGCTTTCAACAATGAAGAAATCTTGAAATAAGAAATTTTTATCGCAACAATGAAAAATCAAATTTTAAGACTTTCTTTTCCAATTGTTATTATGGAAAATTTATTTATAATTATATTAAAAGTTATCTATAATCACAACTTTCAGCAATTCCAACAATGAAAAAAATTCCATTGACGAATATTGGTACGCTCTCAACAATAGATAATAGTTAAAATGTAAAAATTTCCCTATCCTTTAACAATGGAAAAATTTATAGTGAAAAATTTTCCCACGCTTTCAACAATGAAGAAATCTGAAAATAAGAAACTTTTCCAGCAACAAAGAAAAATTTGACTTTAAGTCTTCCTTTTTCAATTGTTATTATGACAAATTTATTTATAAATATATTAGAAGTTGTCTATAAAGACAACTTTCCCGCGCTTCCAACAATAGAAAAAATTCCATTTACAAATATTGATAAGCTTTCAACAACTAGTCGGATGTGCCAATCCCAAAACTTTCATCTATCTCAATCATGTTAATACTTCAAAATTCGCTATTACATCGCCAATAAAATCAATATTTTTCGTTATTCTGTTGTACGTCAGTTTCTTGCAAATCGTCGTGTTACAAAGATGGGATCAACTGATGTATACTAAACTACGAAAAGTCCTTCTGGCCTGAACCGACAGGAACAGATAGCATCCCTATTTCTTGATTTTACCATTTTAGCTAATTTTACTGGAAAACAAGAAGGTAAAATACGTGGAACCTAATTAGAGAAGATTCAATCCCAGTTCTCGTCAACATTGAATTTGAATGAGAATATCGCCAAATTTGTCCTCTACAGCCAAGTTGGCTTCATTTATGGTTTTTCTTGTTTGAAGATGTCAGCCACCCTAAAATTTCAAACGGCTACATCTCAGCTACTTTTTAAGATAGAGGCAAAACAAAAATTGTTCCGGATTCTCCGTATCAAAGCCGAACAGTTAAGGAAAATACCTTTATGATTTCTAATTTTTTCTCACATCTTTTTAATTTGAAAATTTTAAATGGCTATCAGAGCGTCCCCTTTCGTCGAAATATCCCCAAATTCTAATCGAACCTGCTTGCCATATCCAAAAACATAGAAAAAAAATGTGGTTCAATTTGAAGCATAACTTTATACAATTTTAGACGGTACAATGAAGACACACAGACGACAGACGGACAGACGGACAGACGTACATACAGACAGTTTGTAAAAACATGTTTTTCGGAATCTCTGACCCCTAAAACGTGTAAATCCGTCGAAAACCGGAAGTCGAAAAAAAATTCGATTACAATACTTTCTTCTATTATAGATAGAATTGCGGAAAAATTTATAGTGACAAATTTTCCCACGCTTACAACAATGTGAAGAAATCTTAAAATAAGAAAATTTTCCCAAAACATTGAAAAATTCGACTTTAAGTCATCCTATTTCAATTGTTATTATGACAAATTTATTAATAATTATATTAAAAGTTATCTATAATGACAACTTTCCGGAGCTTCCAACAATAGAAAAACTTCCATTGACAAATATTGATACGCTTTAGACAATGGACAATAGTTAAAACGTAAAAATGTCCCTATCCTATAACAATGGAAAAATTGACAGTGAGAAATTCTCCCACGCTTTCAACAATGAAGAAATCTTAAAATAAGTCATTTTTCCGCAACAATGAAAAATTAGTCTTTATGTATTCCTTTTTCAATTGTTATTATGACAAATTTATTTATAATTATATTAGAAAATAACTATAAAGGCAAATTTCCCGCACTCCCAACAGTGGAAAAATTTCCATTGACAAATATTGATAAGCTTTCAACAATCTACAATATTTAAAACGTAAAAATGTCCCTAGTCTTTAACAATGGAAAAATTTATAATGACAAATTTTCATACGCTTTCAACAATGAAGAAATCTTAAAATAAGTAATTTTTATCACAACAATGAAAAATTAGTCTTTAAGTCTTCCTTTTTCAATTGTTATTATGACAAATTTATGTATAATTATATTAAAAGTTATCTATAATGACAACTTTCCCGCGCTTCCAATAATAGAAAAAATTCCATTGACAAATATTGATAAGCTTTCAACAATGGAAAATAATTAAAACGTAAAAATGTTCCTATGTCTTAACAATGGAGAAATTTATAGTTACAAATTTTCCTACGCTTTCAACAATGAAGAAATCTGAAAAAAAAGAAATTTTTCTCGCAACAATGAAAAATTTGACGAATAGTTAAAACGTAAAAATGTCCCTATCCTATAACAATGGAAAAATTGACAGTGAGAAATTCTCCCACGCTTTCAACAATGAAGAAATCTCTAAGTCATTTTTCCGCAACAATGAAAAATTAGTCTTTATGTATTCCTTTTTCAATTGTTATTATGACAAATTTATTTATAATTATATTAGAATTTATCTATAATGACAACTTTCCCGCACTCCTAACAATGGAAAAAATTTCGATTGACGAATATTGATACGCTTTAAACAATGGACAGTAGTTAAAACACGAAATTTTCCCTACCTTTAAGAATGGACAAATTTATAGTGACTAATTTTCCCACGCTTACAACAATGAAGAAATCTTAAAATATGAATATTTTCTCGTCGCAATGAAAAATTCGACTTTCAGTCTTCATTTTTCAATTGTTATTATGACAAATTTATTTATAATTATATTAGAAGTCATCTATAATGGCAACTTCCCACGCTTCCAACAATGGAAAAATTTTCCTTGACAAATATTCTTACTCTTTCAACAATGGACAATCATTAAAACATGAAATTTTCCCTATCCTTGAACAATGGAAAATTCATAGTGACTAATTTTAACAGGCTTTCAACAATGAAGAAATCTTAATATATGAAACTTTTCCCGCAACAATGAAAAATTAGTCTTTAAGTCTTCCTTTTTCAATTGCTATTATGACAAATTTATTTATATTTATATTAGAAGTTATCTATAATGACAACTTTCCCACGCTTCCAACAATAGAAAAATTTCCAATGACAAATATTGATACGCTTTCAACAATGGACAATATTTAAAACGTGAAAATGTCCCTAGCCTTTAAAAATGGAAAGATTTATAGTGACAAATTTTTCCACGATTTCAACAATGAAGAAATCTTAAAATATGAAATATTTTTCGTGAAAATGAAAAATTCGTCTTTAAGTCATACTTTTTCAATTGTTATTATGAAATATTTATTTATAATTATATTAGAAATTATCTATAATGACGACTTTCCGGAGCTTCCAAAAATTGAAAAAATTCCATTGACAAATATTGATAAGCTTTCAACAATGGGCAATATTTAAAACGTGAAAATGTCCCTATCCTTTGACAATGGAAAAATTTATAGTGACAAATTTTCCCACGCTTTCAACAATGAAGAAATCTTAAAATAAGAAAATTTTCCTGCAACAATGAAAAATTAGTCTTTAAAACTTCCTTTTTCAATTGTTATTATGAAAAATTTATTTATAATTATATTTGAAATTATCTATAATCACAACTTTCCGTGGCTTCCAACAATAGAAAAAATTTCATTGACAAATATTAATACCATTTCAGCAATGGACAATAGTTAAAACGTAAAAATAACACTATCCTTTAACAATGTCAAAATTTATAGTGACAAATTTTCCCACGCTTTCAACAATGAAGAAATCTTAAAATAAGAAATTTTTCCCGCTACAATGAAAAATTCGACTTTAAGTCTTCCTTTTTCAATGGTTATTATGACAAATTTATTTATAATTATATTAGAATTTAACTATAATGTCAACTTTTCCGCTCTTCCGACAATGGAAAAATTTTCATTGACAAATATTCATACTCTTTCAACAATGGACCATCATTAAAACATGAAATTTTCCAGATCCTTGAACAATGGAAAATTTATAGTGACAATTTTTCCCAGGCTTTCAACAATGAAGAAATCTTAATATATGAAAATTTTCTCGTGACGATGAAAAATTCGACTTTAAGTCTTCCTTTTTAAATTGTTATTATGGCAAATTTATTTATAATTATATTAGAAGTTATCTATAATGGCAACATTCCCGCGCTTCCAACAATGAAAAAATTTCATTGACAAATATTGATACGCTTTCAACAATGGGCAATATTTAAAACGTGAAAATGTCCCTATCCTTTCACAATGGAAAAATGTATAGTGACAAATTTTCCTACGTTTTCAACAATGAAGAAATCTTAAAATAAGAAATTTTTCCTGCAACAATGAAAAATTAGTCTTTAAGTCTTCCTTTTTCAATTGTTATTATGACAAATTTATTTATATTTATATTAGAAGTTATCTATAATGACAACTTTCCCGCGCTTCCAACAATAGAAAAATTTCCAATGACAAATATTGATACGCTATCAGCAATGGACAATATTTAAAACGTGAAAATGTCTCTAGCCTTTAAAAATGGAAAGATTTATAGTGACAAATTTTTCCACGATTTCAACAATGAAGAAATCTTAAAATATGAAATATTTTTCCCGCAACACTGAAAAATTCGGCTTTAAGTCATCCTTTTTCAATTGTTATTAAGAAAATGTATTTATAATCTTATTAGAAATTATCTATAATGAAAACTTTCCCGCGCTTTCAACAATGGAAAAAATTCCATTGAGAAATATTGATACGCTTTCAACAATGGGCAATATTTAAAACGTGAAAATGTCCCTAACCTTTGACAATGGAAAAATTTATAGTGACAATTTTCCCACGCTTTCAACAATGAAGAAATCTTAAAATAAGAAAATTTTCCTGCAACAATGAAAAATTAGTCTTGAAGACTTCCTTTTTCAATTGTTATTATGAAAAATTTATTTATAATTATATTTGAAATTATCTATAATGACAAATTTTCGTGGCTTCCAACAATAGAAAAAATTTCATTGACAAATATTAATACCATTTCAGCAATGGACAATAGTTAAAACGTAAAAATAATCCTATCGTTTAACAATGTCAAAATTTATAGTGAAAAATTTTCCCACGCTTTCAACAATGAAGAAATCTGAAAATAAGAAACTTTTCCAGCAACAAAGAAAAATTTGACTTTAAGTCTTCCTTTTTCAATTGTAATGACAAATTTATTTATAAATATATTAGAAGTTATCTATAATGACAACTTTCCCGCGCTCCCAACAATAGAAAAAATTCCATTTACAAATATTGATAGGCTTTCAACAACTAGTCGGATGTGCCAATCCCAAAACTTTCATCTATCTCAGTCATGTTAATACTTCAAAATTCGCTATTACATTGCCAATAAAATCAATATTTTTCGTTATTCTGTTGTACGTCAGTTTCTTGCAAATCGTCGTGTTACAAAGATGGGATCAACTGATGTATACTAAACTACGAAAAGTCCTTCTGGCCTGAACCGACAGGAACAGATAGCATCCCTATTTCTTGATTTTACCATTTTAACTAATTTTACTGGAAAACAAGAAGGTAAAATACGTGGAACCTAATTAGAGAAGATTCAATCCCAGTTCTCGTCAACATTGAATTTGAATGAGAATATCGCCAAATTTGTCCTCCACAGCCAAGTTGGCTTCATTTATGGTTTTTCTTGTTTGAAGATGTCAGCCAGACTAAAATTTCAAACGGCTACATCTCAGCTACTTTTTAAGATAGAGGCAAAACAAAAATTGTTCCGGATTCTCCGGATCAAAGCCGAACAGTTAACGAAAAAAACCTTTATGATTTCTAATTTTTTCTCACATCTTTTTAATTTGAAAATTTTAAATGGCTATCAGAGCGTCCCCTTTCGTCGAAATATCCCCAAATTCTAATAGAACCTGCTTGCCATGTCCAAAAACATAGAAAAAAAATGTGGTTCAATTTGAAGCATAACTTTAAACAATTTTAGATGGTACAATGAAGACACACAGACGACAGACGGACAGACGGACAGACGTACATACAGACAGTTTGTAAAAACATGTTTTTCGGAATCTCTGACCCCTAAAACGTGTAAATCCGTCGAAAACCGGAAGTCGAAAAAAATTTCGATTACAATACTTTCTTCTATTATTGATAGAATTGCGGAAAAATTTATAGTGACAAATTTTCCCACGCTTACAACAATGTGAAGAAATCTTATAATAAGAAAATTTTCCCAAAACATTGAAAAATTCGACTTTAAGTCATCCTATTTCAATTGTTATTATGACAAATTTATTAATAATTATATTAAAAGTTATCTATAATGACAACTTTCCGGAGCTTCCAACAATAGAAAAACTTCCATTGACAAATATTGATACGCTTTAGACAATGGACAATAGTTAAAACGTAAAAATGTCCCTATCCTATAACAATGGAAAAATTGACAGTGAGAAATTCTCCCACGCTTTCAACAATGAAGAAATCTTAGAATAAGTCATTTTTCCGCAACAATGAAAAATTAGTCTTTATGTATTCCTTTTTCAATTGTTATTATGACAAATTTATTTATAATTATATTAGAAAATAACTATAATGGCAAATTTCCCGCACTCCCAACAGTGGAAAAATTTCCATTGACAAATATTGATAAGCTTTCAACAATCTACAATATTTAAAACGTAAAAATGTCCCTAGCCTTTAACAATGGAAAAATTTATAATGACAAATTTTCATACGCTTTCAACAATGAAGAAATCTTAAAATAAGTAATTTTTATCACAACAATGAAAAATTAGTCTTTAAGTCTTCCTTTTTCAATTGTTATTATGACAAATTTATGTATAATTATATTAGAAGTTATCTATAATGACAACTTTCCCGCGCTTCCAATAATAGAAAAAATTCCATTGACAAATATTGATAAGCTTTCAACAATGGAAAATAATTAAAACGTAAAAATGTTCCTATGTCTTAACAATGGAGAAATTTATAGTGACAAATTTTCCTACGCTTTCAACAATGAAGAAATCTGAAAAAAAAGAAATTTTTCTCGCAACAATGAAAAATTTGACTGTAAGTCTTCCTTTTTCAATTGTTATTATGACAAATTTATTTATAAATATATTAGAATTTATCTATAATGACAACTTTCCCGCACTCCTAACAATGGAAAAAAATTCGATTGACGAATATTGATACGCTTTAAACAATGGACAGTAGTTAAAACATGAAATTTTCCCTACCTTTAACAATGGACAAATTTATAGTGTCAAATTTTCCCACGCTTACAACAATGAAGAAAAATATGAATATTTTCTCGTCGCAATGAAAAATTCGACTTTCAGTCTTCATTTTTCAATTGTTATTATGACAAATTTATTTATAATTATATTAGAAGTCATCTATAATGGCAACTTTCCCACGCTTCCAACAATGGAAAATTTTTCCTTGACAAATATTCTTACTCTTTCAACAATGGACAATCATTAAAACATGAAATTTTCCCAATCCTTGATCAATGGAAAATTTATAGTGACTAATTTTAACAGGCTTTCAACAATGAAGAAATCTTAATATATGAAACTTTTCCCGCAACAATGAAAAATTAGTCTTTAAGTCTTCCTTTTTCAATTGCTATTATGACAAATTTATTTATATTTATATTAGAAGTTATCTATAATGACAACTTTCCCACGCTTCCAACAATAGAAAAATTTCCAATGACAAATATTGATACGCTTTCAACAATGGACAATATTTAAAACGTGAAAATGTCCCTAGCCTTTAAAAATGGAAAGATTTATAGTGACAAATTTTTCCACGATTTCAACAATGAAGAAATCTTAAAATATGAAATATTTTTCGTGAAAATGAAAAATTCGTCTTTAAGTCATACTTTTTCAATTGTTATTATGAAATATTTATTTATAATTATATTAGAAGTTATCTATAATGACGACTTTCCGGAGCTTCCAACAATAGAAAAAATTCCATTGACAAATATTGATAAGCTTTCAACAATGGACAATATTTAAAAAGTGAAAATGTCCCTATCCTTTGACAATGGAAAAATTTATAGTGACAAATTTTCCCACGCTTTCAACGATGAAGAAATCTGAAAAAAAGAAATTTTTCCCGCAACAATGAAAAATTTGACTGTAAGTCTTCCTTTTTCAATTGTTCTTATGACAAATTTTTTGTATTTATATTAGAAGTTATCTATAATGACAACTTTCCCGCGCTTCCAACAATAGAAAAATTTCCAATGACAAATATTGATACGCTTTCAACAATGGACAATATTTAAAACGTGAAAATGTCTCTAGCCTTTAAAAATGGAAAAATTTATAGTGACAAATTTTCCCACGCTTTCAACAATGAAGAAATCTTAAAATAAGAAAATTTTCCTGCAACAATGAAAAATTAGTCTTTAAGTCTTCCTTTTTCAATTGTTATTATGAAAAATTTATTTATAATTATATTTGAAATTATCTATAATGACAACTTTCCGTGGCTTCCAACAATAGAAAAAATTTCATTGACAAATATTAATACCATTTCAGGAATGGACAATAGTTAAAACGTAAAAATAATCCTATCCTTTAACAATGTCAAAATTTATAGTGACAAATTTTCCCACGCTTTCAACAATGAAGAAATCTTAAATTTTTTTCGTGACAATGAAAAATTCGACTTTAAGTCTTCCTTTTTCAATTGTTATTATTAAAAATGTATTTATAATTATATTAGAAGTTATCTATACTAACAACATTCCGCATTTCAAACAATACAAAAAATTCAATTGACAAATATTGATACGATTTCAACAATGGACAATAGTTAAAACGTAAAAATGTCCCTATCCTTTAATAATGGAAAAATTTATAGTGACAAATTTTCCCACGTTTTCAACAATGAAGTTATCTTAAAATAAGAATTTTTCTCGCAACAATGAAAAATTAGTCTTTAAGTCTTCCTTTTTCAATTGTTATTATGACAAATTTATTTATAATTATATTAGAAAATAACTATAATGTCAACTTTCCCGCACTCACAACAATTGAAAAATTTCCATTGAGAAATATTGATACGCTTTGAACAATCTACAATATTTAAAACGTTAAAATGTCCCTAGCCTTTAACAATGGAAAAATTTCTAGTGACAAATTTTCCCGCGCTTTCAACTGTGAAGAAATCTTAAAATACGAAATTTTTATCGCAACAATGAAAAATTCGTCTTTAAGTCTTCCTTTTTCAATTGTTTTTATGACAATTTTTTTTATATTTATATTAGAAGTTATCTATAATGACAAATTTCCCGCGCTTCCAACAATAGAAAAAATTCCATTGACAAATATTGATAAGCTTTCCAAAATGGACAATAATTAAATCGTAAAAATGTTCCTATGCTTTATCAATGGAGAAACTTATAGTGACAAATTTCCCCACGCTTTCAACAATGAAGAAATCTTAAAATAAGAAATTTTTCCCGCAACAATGAAAAATTCCACTTTAAGTCTTCCTTTTTCAGTTGTTATTATGACAAATTTATTTATAATTATATTAGAAAATAACTATAATGGCAGCTTTCCCGCACAACCAACAATGGAAAAATTTCCATTGACAAATATTGATACGCTTTGAACAATCTAAAATATTTAAAACATGAAAATGTCCCTAGCCTTTAACAATGGAAAAATTTATAGTGACAAATTTTCCTACGTTTTCAACAATGAAGAAATCTTGAAATAAGAAATTTTTATCGCAACAATGAAAAATCAAATTTTAAGACTTTCTTTTCCAATTGTTATTATGACAAATTTATTTATAATTATATTAAAAGTTATCTATAATCACAACTTTCAGCAATTCCAACAACGAAAAAAATTCCATTGACGAATATTGGTACGCTCTCAACAATAGATAATAGTTAAAATGTAAAAATTTCCCTATCCTTTAACAATGGAAAAATTTATAGTGAAAAATTTTCCCACGCTTTCAACAATGAAGAAATCTGAAAATAAGAAACTTTTCCAGCAACAAAGAAAAATTTGACTTTAAGTCTTCCTTTTTCAATTGTTATTATGACAAATTTATTTATAAATATATTAGAAGTTATCTATAATGACAACTTTCCCGCGCTCCCAACAATAGAAAAAATTCCATTTACAAATATTGATAAGCTTTCAACAACTAGTCGGATGTGCCAATCCCAAAACTTTCATCAATCTCAGTAATGTTAATACTTCAAAATTCGCTATTACATCGCCAATAAAATCAATATTTTTCGTTATTCTGTTGTACGTCAGCTTCTTGCGATTCCGTGTTAACAAGATGCGATCAACTGATGTATACTAAACTACGAAAAGTCCTTCTGGCCTGAACCGACAGGAACAGATAGCATCCCTATTTCTTGATTTTACCATTTTAGCTAATTTTACTGGAAAACAAGAAGGTAAAATACGTGGAACCTAATTAGAGAAGATTCAATCCCAGTTCTCGTCAACATTGAATTTGAATGAGAATATCGCCAAATTTGTCCTCTACAGCCAAGTTGGCTTCATTTATGGTTTTTCTTGTTTGAAGATGTCAGCCACCCTAAAATTTCAAACGGCTACATCTCAGCTACTTTTTAAGATAGAGGCAAAACAAAAATATTTCCGGATTCTCCGGATCAAAGCCGAACAGTTAACGAAAAAAACCTTTATGATTTCTAATTTTTTCTCACATCTTTTTAATTTGAAAATTTTAAATGGCTATCAGAGCGTCCCCTTTCGTCGAAATATCCCCAAATTCTAATAGAACCTGCTTGCCATATCCAAAAACATAGAACAAAATGTGGTTCAATTTGAAGCATAACTTTAAACAATTTTAGATGGTACAATGAAGACACACAGACGACAGACGGACAGACGGACAGACGTACATACAGACAGTTTGTAAAAACATGTTTTTCGGAATCTCTGACCCCTAAAACGTGTAAATCCGTCGAAAACCGGAAGTCGAAAAAAATTTCGATTACAATACTTTCTTCTATTATAAATTTTATAGTGACAAATTTTCCCACGCTTACAACAATGTGAAGAAATCTTAAAATAAGAAAATTTTCCTAAAACATTGAAAAATTCGACTTTAAGTCATCCTATTTCAATTGTTATTATGACAAATTTATTAATAATTATATTAAAAGTTATCTATAATGACAACTTTCCGGAGCTTCCAACAATAGAAAAAATTCCATTGACAAATATTGATACGCTTTAGACAATGGACAATAGTTAAAACGTAAAAATGTCCCTATCCTATAACAATGGAAAAATTGATAGTGAGAAATTTTCCCAACAATGAAGAAATCTTAAAATAAGTAATTTTTCCGCAACAATGAAAAATTAGTCTTTATGTATTCCTTTTTCAATTGTTATTATGACAAATTTATTTATAATTATATTAGAAAATAACTATAATGGCAAATTTCCCGCACTCCCAACAGTGGAAAAATTTCCATTGACAAATATTGATAAGCTTTCAGCAATCTACAATATTTAAAACGTGAAAATGTCCCTAGCCTTTAACAATGGAAAAATTTATAATGACAAATTTTCATACGCTTTCAACAATGAAGAAATCTTAAAATAAGTAATTTTTATCGCAACAATGAAAAATCGAAGTTTAAATCTTTCTTTTCCAATTGTTATTATGACAAATTTTTTTATAATTTTATTAAAAGTTATCTATAATGACAACATTCCCGCACTTCCACAAATGAAAAAAATTCCATTGACAAATATTGATACACTCTCAACAATAGACTGTAGTTAAAACGTAAAAATGCCCCTATCCTTTAACAATGGAAAAATTTATAATGACAAATTTTCCCACGCTTTCAACAATGAAGAAATCTTAAAATAAGAAATTTTTATCGCAACAAAGAAAAATCAAAGTTTAAGTCTTTCTTTTCCAATTGTTATTATGACAAATTTATTTATAATTATATTAAAAGTTATCTATAATGACAACTTTCCGCGATTCCAACAATGGAAAAAATTCCATTGGCGAATATTGATAAGCTCTCAACAATAGACAATAGTTAAAATGTAAAAATTTCCCTATCCTTTAACAATGGAAAAATTTATAGTGAAAAATTTTCCCACGCTTTCAACAATGAAGAAATCTGAAAATAAGAAACTTTTCCCGCAACAAAGATAAATTCGACTTTAATTCTTCCTTTTTCAATTGTTATTATGAAAAATTTATTTATAATTATATTAAAAGTTATCTATAATGACAACTTTCCCGCGCTTCCAACAATAGAAAAAAATTCATTGACAAATATTGATAAGCTTTCAACAATGGACAATAATTAAAACGGAAAAATGTTCCTATGCTTTAACAATGGAGAAATTTATAGTGACAAATTTTCCCACGCTTTCAACAATGAAGAAATCTTAAAATAAGAAATTTTTCCCTCAGCAATGAATAATTTGACTTTAAGTTTTCCTTTTACAATATTTATTATGACAAATTTATTTATAATTATATTAGAATTTAACTATAATGGCAACATTCCTGCTCTTCCAACAATGGAAAAATTTTCATTGGCAAATATTCATACTCTTTCAACAATGGACATGGACATTCATTAAAACATGAAATTTTCCCTATCCTTTAACAATGGAAAATTTATAGTGATAAATTTTCCCACGCTTACAACAATGAAGAAATCTGAAAATAAAAAAATTTTCCCGAAACAATTAAAACTTCGACTTTAAGTCACCCTTTTTCAAATTGTTATTACTTTCTTCTATCTATAATAGAAGAATGTAGTGTAATCGAAATTTTTTTCGACTTCCGGTTTTCGACGGATTCACACGTTTTAGGGGTCAGAGATTCCGAAAAACATGTTTTTACAAAATGTCTGTCTGTACGTCTGTCCGTCTGTCCGTCTGTCCGTCTGTGTGTCTTCATTGTATCATCCAAATGTGTATGAAGTTATGCTTCAAATTGAACCTCATTTTTTTTCTATGTTTTTGGCTATGGCAAGCAGGTTCTATTATAATTTGGGGATATTTCGACTAAAGGGGGCGCTTGATCGATATTTTTGTTTAATTTTCACTGTTGTACCATCTAAAATTATAAAGTTATGCTTCAAATTGAAACACATTTTTATAGTGGTTTAAACACACATGGATATTTCGACGAAAGGGGATGCTGTGATAACCATTTAAAAATTTCAAATTCAATTTTTGTTCCATTTTCACTATTGTATCAATGAAAAGTGTATGAAGTTATGCTTCAAATTGAACCACATATTTTTTCTATGTTTTTGGCTATGGCAAGCAGGATCTATTAGTATTTGGTGATATTTCGACGAAAGGGGACGCTGTGATAGCCGTTTAAAAATTTCAAATTCAAAAAGATGTGCAAAAAAATTAGAAATCCTAAAAGTTTTTTTCGTTAAATGTTCGGCTTTGATCCGGAGAATCCGGAACAATTTTTGTTTTGCCATCTTAAAAAGTAGCTGAGATATAGCGGTTTGAAATTTTAGGGTGGCTGACATCTTCAAACAAGATAAACCATAAATGAAGCCAACTTGGCTGTAGAGGACAAATTTGACGATATTCTCATTCAAATTCAATGTTGACGAGAGCTGGGATTGAATCTTCTTTAATTAGGTTCCACGCATTTTAGCTTCTTGTTTTCCAGTAAAATTAGCTAAAATCGTAAAATCAAGAAATATGGAGGCTATCTGTACCTGTCGGTTCAGGCCAGAAGGACTTTTCATAGTTTAGTATACATTAGTTGATCGCATCTTGGTAACACGGCGATTCGCAAGAAGCTGACGTACAACAGAATGACGAAAATTTTTGATTTTATTGGCGATGTGATAGCGAATTTTGAAGTATTAACATGACTGAGATAGAAGAAAGTTTTGGGATTGGCACATCCGACTAGTTTTATTGTTATTAATATTTTAAATATTCAGAAGATTATTGAAACAATGCCATGTATGTTTGATAAATTTTATTTCAATGAGAAGTGAAAAATGAATAATTTATATCATGTTTCCTAAAACCTTTTTTCATTCGATCATCTTTCACTTTTTTCCCTATCATTTTAAAAACTATGGTTTAGTAAAATAATGTAATTTTGGTAATTTATTTTTCTCTAAACGTTGTGCAAAATTTGTAATTAAATCTCTTTAGTTATTTTCATTTTTTTAAACCAATTATAACTATCTATCATTCTTTAAACGCGTTTTATTTTGAATAATGTTAAGTGAGAATACATATAATTTATCTTAAATGTTTGGATATTTGTTTATGTGATTAAGAACAACGATAGAAGTTCCAAAGGCATATACAACTAAAAGAATTTTCCGGAACAAAGACAATCAATCGATGTTTACACAGCTTCCAATTTTTTGCTGCTGCCTGTCTCGTGAAGTAAAGCTTTCGAATTTATCCATAGAAGGAGTTTTATGGGTATTTAAGTGGCGTGTATTGTCAGGATAAATAAGAATGATGAATTAATGTTTTAGAAACTGGAGGACGATTGGATTAATTTCAAGTTTCGAAGACTTAGCACATAGAATGAAAATGGGGTTCATTTTTTTTAGAAGATACAGTTGGGAGTTTAATTTATTTTACTTCGTTTAAAGATTTCAAAGTTTATCCAAACACTATCAGATAAGTTTAATGAATTTTATGTTAATGAAAAAATAAAATATTAACAATGTAGATTATCTTTACACTGCTCAAATGAAAAAAATTGGATTTTATTATTATTATTATTATTATTATTAATTTGTCTCTCTTTAATTTTTTTTTATTAGTCTAAGCTATTAATTTGTTGTGAGCTACGTTATTTAGAAGGTTTATTTTCAAATCATTTCAAAGTATATTGAAACATTACCATGCAAGTTTAGTAAATTTCATGTCTATCAAAAATGGAAAGGTGAACAATCTATGTTTGCTTAAACTTCTTTAAAAAAATGTTTTAGATATTTTTTGTTTTCGTTTATCACCTTTTTTACGATGGTTTCACGACTTTTTTACGCTTATTAAAACGATGTAATCAGGACAAATGTGTAATTTTTGTAATCTATTTATGTGCATGGTGCAAAACACTTTTCGAAATTTCTCATTAAATCACATCAATTCTTTTCAATAAAACAAAGTATAAAGGTTTATCATTATTTATATGCATTTACACACTTTAATGTTAAATAATAATGCATTTTTTATCAAAATGTTTGGTTTATTTATATACTTTATTTTATATCGAAAAAACGTTAGAAATTTATTTCTTCAAAGGCATATACAACTAAAAGAATTTTTCGAACGAAAACGTTGTTTCTACAAATGCTGATATTTAATATTATTATTATTACTATTATTTGTTTTATTTTATTTATTTGTATTTATTTATCTATTTATTTTATTTTATTCATTTTGTATTTTTTTATTTATTTATTTACTTACTTGACTTTTACTTAATTTATTTATTTTGCAATCGTTGCTTTGTCAAGAAAAACTTCTAAATTCATTTATAGAAATAGCTTTATGGAAATTTAGGTGATGTGCATTATCGGGAATATCAGAATAATTAAGAATGAAGAATTGCTGTATTAGAAGTTTGAGGAAGATCGGATTAAATTCTATTTTTGTATACTTAGCTCGTAGAATGGAAGGAAGATTTATTTTCAAAACCTTTCGAATTTCATTGAAACAATATAATGTACGTTTAAAAATGTTTGTGTCTATGAAGGATGAAAAAGTAAACAATCTGCATCATGTTTACTTAAAATTTCCTAAAAAATAAATGTGCTATAGAGTCACTTTTTACCTTTTTACTGAACAATCTCTCTCTCTCTCTCTCTCTCTCTCTCTCTCTCTCTCTCTCTCCACACATATTTACATATATATAATTGTATATAATATATATATGTTACATTACTAATCCTTCCTTCGCGATATTTCCTTGTTTTATGCTAAATTACCACCACACACACACACACACACACACACACAATTTCACTATTTCCTTATTCCCTAATAATACCTATCGTTAATTCTATTAATTTCCCCTTAAATGTATTATTATTTTGCCCGATTTACTAACATTTAAAGCTTTTAGTTATTTCTAAATTATATCATCATTTCTTATCATTTCTGTAAATTCGAATGTTTTTTCGAAAGCCATTT
Source organism: Maratus michaelseni (assembly GCA_963931845.1). NCBI lineage: Eukaryota > Metazoa > Arthropoda > Arachnida > Araneae > Salticidae > Maratus > Maratus michaelseni. The sequence continues at coordinate 215,209,856 of OZ007587.1, read as the reverse complement.
TCTTTTTCTTTCCGAGATTTTTTCGCGCCTTGGGTTATTTTTTTTTTTACTTTAAAATACGTCCACTTAAAATTGTCAGGAGTCTTTTCTGTATCATTCTCATTGGTCGTGACGTAGATTGTACGCGTATTCCTTGCTCTCACATTGGCTAGAGCTCGCACGACGTCATGATTTGGTATTTCTCCGCTTGTTCACAAAAAACAGGTGCACACGATCTCCAGTCAGTTTTTTGCCGAATTGTTCAAGTGTAAAACAGCTGCTTGGCTTTGAGTTTGACTTACCATGTATTCCAAATGATTTAAATTAATACTTTGTTCGAGAGTTATGTTAGACGTATTTTAAGAACAGCTTGTAACAACTAACTAGTTAGAGATGGCACTGCCCATTTAAATCATGTGTGGACTGCTTCCATGATGATTGTTTAAATAAAAGCATGGAAGCATCGCCTTGTTTTCTACATCTTGGAGAAACACCAACTATTTTAATTCATCATCTTGTCTAGCCACGACACGATTGTATCCACAGTATTACACTTCGAATGGCCGACTGTCTACTCTGATATAATGCTCTTCCATTATATAAAGTTTATCGCCAATCTCAATACTCAATCGCGTCAGTTTCATGTATTGTAATACACAATCTTCCATCTCATCGATTTCAGCTATTATGACATACATACATATATCTATACTAATAAAAGAAAGTTTCGCTCTGTGTGTGTCTGTGTGTCTGTGTGTCTGTGTGTCTGTTGGCGATGGCTAGGAAAATCCAGCCCACCTAGAAGGCTGCAAATTTTGATATAGGTAGTCCAAACCCTCTCCTGGTGCACCATTACCTCAGAATTTTAATATTTTGAAAATTAAAGTAGTTATTAATTAAAAACTGATCAAAGGTCACAAATAAAAACGTAATTATTCAAAAGCTAGCTGGCGCATGTGCAGAAACCAATATCCGTATCTTCCGGAATAGAAGAAAGAAAGCACAACACATCCCGTTTTTGTTTTAAGTTTTTTCTAAATTCGCCATGAGCAAACAGATAGAAATACGAAAAAACCGTCTACATATTCTGAAAGAAAATACTTTTACGTCTCAAACGATCTGGTTGGTTTGAAAACAATTTACATTTAACCCTTTCAAAAAAAATAATCAAAAAGCATCGAATTCATGTTTTTTATTTTCTCCCGTTTTCCGAGCCTTGCGTCCACCGAAATACAAAAAATACGGAAAAACGAAGGTCACCAAATTAAAGAACTGATTTTGCCCTTTCCAAAGGCCCCTTTGGTTTTAAAAAATACAAAAATTAACCCTTCTAAAAAGTATATTTTCTGTATGCCGTTTTGTGATTTTTGCGTTTTTGGCAATTTTTAAAAATTCGCATCGGCGATTCAGAGAAAGGTACGAAAAACTAAAAATACCAGACAATATCAACATTTATTCCTTTTTCGACATCTGTGTTTATTTTTGAAAAATACAAATATTAACTCTTCAAAAATAATTCGTGCGCAGGACTCTCTTTTGCGAATTCCGATTTTCTATGATATATAAAATCTGGCATCGGCTTTCTAAAATAACCAAACAAAAATCCAACACATCTAAAGACATCTACGTTCTGTCGGATTTAGGCAGAAACCTTTAGTTTAAAAATAAATCACGTTAACCCTTTCGAAAACGTTTTTTACCGTAAGTCAATTTCGCTTTTTTAACTATTTCCCCTAGCTTTAAAAATCCGAAGTGGCGTTTATAAACAAGATACGAAAAACTAAAAATACCTCAACTAATCTACATCCCTTTGTTTTTTAAACTCTGGTATCCGTTTTGAAATGTTTTAATTTTAACCCTGCAAAAAAAAAATCCTTTCCAAAACTCACTCACGCGATTTTCGTTTTTCGGTCCAGGTTTAAAAATCAGCATCGACTCAGGAAATGTGAGTACGGACAAACAGTAGACTCTAGATCATAGACGCGATCATTTTCTTCAAAACGCATGATTGGGTTTTAAAAAATATCTACATTAACCCTTTAGAAACCGATCGATTACGTAACCAACTTTCGCGATTTCCGCTATTTTGGCAATGTTTACCCGTGGTTAAATTTCAATTCTACTAGGAAATTTGGTTGGGTCGAGTGTTCTGAAAAGGCCTCTTTCAGAACAGACTGCGCCCCCTGGCGGTGGAAGGTGGAACTATGGACCCAATTACGACGGGGTTTGGTTTAAGTTTCGTATAGACTAGATTATTAATATTTTTGACCCGTGCAACGCCGGGCGGGTTAGCTAGTATATATATATAAGTGAAATGAAGACATATGATACTCGAAGTCTATCTGTCTTTCCCAATTTTCACAAAGCGTTTCGAAACGCATTCTGGTTCATTCAGCTAATAACCTGTTCTTTTTATATTCATTAATATAGAAATCTCAACTATTATGCATATACAGGGTGATTCAGAAATGTATGTCAAAAATGTAAAAGCAAGTAAAAGGGATTTAAAAAAGCCGATTTCGTATAATAGTGTGTGTGTGGTAATGCCGCATTAAAGCGATAGCATGTAAAGCAGTATGAATCACAGGAAACTGAAAAGTAAAATATATATATATATTAACTGTTTACATGAGCTGCTCAAAAGAGCGGCCACCAACAGCGATGCAAGATTCATAGCGGTGGTGCATGGAGCGACGCACATTAGAAAAGACGTCTGGCATGTCGAGAAAATGTCCAACAACATTAGACAAGCGGGCAACAAGATCTTCAATAGATGTGACGGGACTCTCGTACACGAGGCTTTTAATTTGACCCCAAAAGAAGAAGTCCAAGCAGATTAAATCAGGAAAACGCGGTGTCCAGGGAACTGGTACAAACCGTCCTATCCAATGCTGGCCATAGATCAAGTGATTCCTGACGTCTCGGCAGAAGTGAGGTGGGTCTCTATCATTCTGGAACCACATTCGTCTGCGAACAGCTGGAGAAACATCGACCAGAAGTTCCGGTAAGACCTCCTGTAGGAAGATACTGTATGTATGTCCAGTCAAACGACTAAGTAGAATGTACGGCCCAACTAATTTATTGTGCACAATGCCTGCCCAAACATTAATGAAAAAGATTTCTTGGTAGGGGTGTGCTATTGTGCCATGTGGATTATCATGAGCCCACAGGTGAAAATTATGGATGTTAAACATTCCCGACCGCGTAAAGGTAGCCTCATCAGTGAATAAAACATCTGCAGCGAAGATTTGATTGGCTGCTGTATGTACCAACGGGCAAAGTTGAGACGTGGAAGATAATCGTCAGGGGTCATTGCTTGCACTCTATGTAAATGATATGGATGCATTCTGTCTTCATGTAAAGTCCTCAAGACAGTTGCATGGCTCACACCCAACGCACGTCCTACAGCTCAGAAATGCAGACGCTCGAATGTTCGACGATCCGGTTGTTTTCTATCCGGGAATCGCTCCCTGTACATCCTTTGTACAGCTAATCCATTTCCTTGTGCAGCCCCATACATGAAATGCATGTCGGCAAGCTCCACATTGGTGAAACGTGCATGCTGCTCGAGAGCTTTGCGGAAAATAAAGAATCCAGCTAGTGCAGCGCTTTTATACGCCGCACTCATCTGCGCTCTCTACTGGCTCAACGCGGAATTACCGTACACACATTCCTATACAAAATCTGCTTACTTATATTCCCTCTACTTGCCTTTACATTTTTGTCATATGTACTGAACTACCCTGTATTTTCCTAATTTTTAATATTTCATTTTCATACTCGGCGCATTACGCGCATCTGTAAATTTCGAGAAACGTTCTTGTTTCAAAAGTGTGCATTATAGCCGGAATATACAGTACATAATATATATATACAAAAATCCTTTAAAATTCCGTACAGTCACTGTAGGATGTAATACTTATAATTCACTTTTTTATAAAATATTCTCACATAAATCTCCGATTTATCGCTCAATAAAGACAACACACAATATAAAAACAGTTTTGTATTAGTTATAAAATCAAGGCACTAACAGAAATTAAAAATATTATTATATATGGTTTCAAGGACCTACTCAATAATACTCTTTTGACTGATTTACATTCAACTATTTATTCACTATTTATAGAAAATTTCTCATCATTGCAATTACCTGACAACATTGATATTGATTACTTCTAATCTTTAAGTAATCATTTACTCTTTCATAACTATAGTTCCAGTATGCTTTCAGATTTATATATTTATTTCTATTAAAGAAAGTTTATTAACAATAATATTTTGCTTTATATATTGCTGATATCATTATTTTTTCTATTAATGATAATCATTCTATATTTGTTCCTGTAGCGTATCCTTCTAATCTATAACTTAGTACTACCTATTTAAATAATTATAGAATTAATGTTATGAAAGCTAATGTTACTATTCTTTCTGATCATACTCTAACTTTCAATCTTTATGACAAACGTAATGAATTAATTTTATAAATGAATTAATTTTACCACTCATTTAATGTTATTAATTGTGCCAATTTTTATTCTTGTCTACATATTTCAGCTTGCAGAAATATTCTTCTTAATCTCTGCAAACGTATTAAACGTTTATGTTCTTCCCATTTTATAAGGCCAAATTTATTAAAATTAAAACATACAGCATTGTCTTATAATTTCCCCCTTTCTTTTATTTCTTCATGGATGAAACATTAAATTTCCATCTCCTTTTACCTTTTTGGGCATTAATTATGTATAAAAAGTATAAAATTGGAAAAGAATACTATTGAGGGTGGACGTGGACTGCTGAAAAAATTATAAACACTATTTAAAAAATCGGAAAAAAGCAAAAAAATTAAAAAACTTTTCCACAAAAATTATGAAATCAAAAATGCCTTTAAGAGGGTAGAGCTGGGAATGCTAAAATAGGGACTGCTCAAATTTCAAAAATGGGTCTTATGCATTTAACACAATCATCTATAATTCAATATTTTACATAGTGTCTTCTGATACATAGATAAATATTTTCACTCTCTTAAATTATTACTTTTTAATATTAATTTTTATTTACATAATCATCTCTTTTTGTTATTTTTTCTATTTATATTATTATTTAATACTATCTTCTTCATCTATTAAATTTTTAAGTAATTACATACATTTAACTTTCAATATTATTTATTACTATTAATAATATTATTAACTGCATTATTTTACCCTTTAATGTTCATATCTAGTTTTATAGTAGTAACTTAATATTAAGAATAATTCTTCTTTTTGGAGATAGATGGCAGCACTGCTCCTCTCTCTTTCTATTGTACTTATGACTCAGAACATCTTTTAGCAGAAAATGAGGATTTGCATGGTAGGTCCTTTTTAGCATCTAATTTTATAATTACAACAACTTTTTTTTTTTTTTTTTTTTTTTTTTTGCTGGTGGGTTGTGTTTTTTTGATTTTTTAGCTATTGCAAATAGATAATTACTTATTTTTTCATTTCTTATTGCTTCATATGTCTTGAGTTTTATTTGATATATTAAAAAGATCATAGTATTGTCATTTTTAGGCTTAATGCTGACAATATTTGACGAAATGACATATCTTTGCTATGAATTATACTTATGATGCTCCTCTCACGAATCCATAAGTTATTCATAGATTTTCATATTTGTATTTTCATCTTATTGGGTTTAATTTTGTAGTCTCCTTTCATTTGATTTTTATACCGTCTCTCCTTTGATTTATATATTCATATACAGGGTGTCCCAAAAAGGAGTACCTATTTTTAAAAATGAATAAGAAACAAACGAATAGAGTTTTTGAATAAATTCTTGCAGGAAACGGTTGTGTGAAGTCTGGAATTTTGTTTAGAGTACCTTATTATGTTAGTTAAAATTCTTACCGACAGATGGCGCTGCGGCTACTGCATTCATCAGCAATAGTTGAAAATTAAATGACAGTATTTTCAATATGTCCTCAATTCATCACAATAACATGCCGGAGTCTTAGAATGAACTTTCACTGACCACGTCTGCTTCTGTCTGGTCTTCACGCATGCTCCGTTTGTTCATATAGCCACCAAAATGTGCTGTAGCGCCATCTGTCGGTCAGATTTTGAACTATCATAATAACATGTTCTAAACAAAATTCCAGACTTCACACATCCGTTTCCTGCAAGAATTTTTTTAATAACTCTATTCGTTTGTTTCTTATTCATTTTTAAAAATAGGTACTCCTTTTTGGGACACCCTGTATGTGTGTGTGTTTACTTTAATGTTCTAAAAACAAATGTGCTTTGCATCCTTTTATTAATTATATCCTGTTATTTTAAAACATTTTAACGATCTAACTCCGGTAATCTATTTGCGTGCATACTCTATACATGGTTGGTGATCACCCCCCATCCTTTTTTCTTTATTTTTGCAACCAAAGCATAACTACCTATGATTCAATATAATAAATTATAGCACCTTGTAATAATATATTTCTTTTAAGTGCTGAAAGGTATAAATTAACAACATAAAAAATACATAGTAAAATAACTTTTATTAGATTGTTTGACATATTTCGGCTCATTCCGAGCCATTTTCTAAAACAAATGAAAATACTCCATAATTGCACGGTCTTTGAAGTTATTATTTAAAATGCTTAGCGAGCCGAAATATATCAAACAACCTAATAAAAGTTATTTTACTATGTATTTATTATATTGTTAATTTACACCTTTTAGCATTTAAAAGAAATATACCTATGATCCATTAAATGCATTTAGTTTAATGTTAAATGATAATACACATCATTTATCAGAATGTTTGTGTTATTTATGTAATTTGTTTATTTCTTTAAATATAAACGATAGAAGTTTATTTTTTTAAGAAAGCATAAACAATTAAAATAATATTTTTAACGAAAGCAGTTAATCGATGTTTACACAAATTCCAATATTTTTTTCGATCGTCTCCGTTGTAAAGGTAGGCTTTGAAATTCATCGACAGAAACAGTTTTATGAGATTTTAAGTAGCGTGTGTTGTCAGAATAAATAAGAATGATGAATTAATGCATTAGATACTTAAGGTCGATTGGTCTGGATTCGAATCTGGTAGCATAGCACGTAGAATGGAAATGAAGTTCATTTTTTAAAAGATACAGTTTCGAACTTGCCTTTTTGTTTTGTTTTCTGTTTAATTATGTTTAAGTTTATTGAAATAATACCACATAAGTTTCGATGAACTTTATATTTGTGAAGGATTAAAATATTAATAATCTAGAATCATTATTTAAATTGCTTAAATGGATCAGCTTTAGATAGTATTTTGTCTATCATTATATCAACTGTTCAATATGAACTATTACTGTGTTATTTGGTTAAATTAAGTCTACATGCATTACATGCTTCATTTTTACCCAACTTAATAAATTATTCGCAATATTAAAATTATTTTATATACATAAAATAATCGTTTTAAATTGGGCTGGTGTAGTGTATGTTTAAAATCTTCCTTTGTCTATTTCTTTTTATACTATTTAAGGAATGGCGATAATTCGGATGGAACTAAAACTGGAAACAGTTAGTAAATTAGATTATCATTTAACTATTTAAATAGATTCTCTATTCTTTTAATGTTTTTCTCGAGGTTAAAATTAAAATTTTACCATTTTTAAGTCGAACAGCATTATCGAACTTTCTCTTTCCCTACCGTTTATGAAAACTAACATAAAAGCATATATATGTTATATTATGACGTGATACAGTCACTTATCTGGTGTAAACATTTTTAAAATTTCAGACAGGAATAGATGTAAATAAGGTTTTTAAAAAATTTCTACTAAATAGTTAGCAGCTATTAAGTTTATTCGTTAGCAGCTAATTTTTTAAACATAATCGATAAAAGAATTGGATCATTTCATATCAGAGGTTGGCAGTCGTTGGTAAAATAAGTCTGAGTAGAATCGAAGAAATAAACACTGAAATTTCTCCAAAAAAGAAAGAGTCAAAATTCAGACGAACAATGTTTATCCTAAAATAATCATTATCTCGATGGCTACTCTTCATATTCAAAACATTTGCCTCAGATAATTTGATATAAAAATATCTTAATTTAAGTTCAGCCACCTCCATTAAATATAGTCAGTAACCATTAGAATAATACGGCGGCAAAAATAAGAAATTCTACGAGACAACGATGTTGCGATCTTACTGCATGTTGCACAACACAAAAAAGCAAGTTCTAAATTGATGGAATAGCTTTAATAAAACGCGGTGGAAGAATACAAATATACAATGCGGCAAAAGCTCTGAGCGAATCAGGAACCTTGTTTTGGAGCTGCTTCGCGGATGAAAAAACTGCAGTGATTAATCCACGAAAACGCAGGAAAAAGTTCTAGAATGATTTGGTCCAAATAGAATGTTTGAATTCGAATACATTGTAAAGAGAAATAATACTGGTGCAATGCCAAAGTGAAAATTAAATATTGATGTGTTAAAAATTAGATTCTTTGAAAAGAGAGAAAAAAAAAGAAGAATAGCATTTTAATGACGAAAAATAGTAAAATTAATTGAGAAAAAATTATAATAAATTCAAGATAGGTTAATTATTAAAAATGTGTTATACTTATAGATTCCAATTATAGTTAAATATTAATGAATGTACTTACTATGTCTGTTCTAATTTTTCTTTTGGTTCTGTATGCTTATTTTTTATCTATTTCCATTACAAAACAAGAGCATAACAAAACATTAACATTTCTCGACATCGGTGCAAAAATATTCCTAACTTATAACAGACTGAATAGTTTCAACAATCTGTGAATTATGACTTTTATATTTCAGGAAAGGGTTATACAGTTTTGGTTGTTGAGTTCTCCCCGGTCTGTTAACGGAGTTGGAAATTCAAAATCTTTCAAAAGTCACCTGTTTCCTCAATCTAAATTAAGGCTAAAAAATACGAATGTTAGAGACTAAGGGTCTCTGCCTCCTGGTCGCTACGCTCACCAACCCCCGTTCTGCTTTCAACACGTGATCGTTTAATTATTATTTTAAACTTTCATCATTGTTTTTACTAGTCTCGAGCAAATACATTTTTTATTTGATATAAAACATAATTCTTTGCGTTGATTTAGATATTGGCAACAATATAAAAAAGTGACTTTTTCAATAAAAGATTTTTTACTCGATTTTTAAGGATTTTTTGAGTTTTTGTTGACCAACCGTGATAATTTTTTGAATTTCTGAAAGCTTGTTATATTTCACGTCTGGTGGTACGATTTTCGAATACGTAGGATGACTAGAAAAAAAGTAATCGCTTCTCAAAAAAAGTCCTTAGTAAAAAAGCGATGAGAATTACCCGGAATATCTACGCAGATTTTCATTGGTCCATTTCCAAATCGTTAGTTTTTTTTTATAGAGAGAGGGATTACCGGAAGATTTTCGAACAGCAGTTGGCTTTTAGTATCTTCTTTCAGTATCTTTTATGATTTGTCGGTAGCTCCCATTACAAAGAATAAAAAAAAACTACCTATTGAAACCATTCGGATGAAATCAATTCCGGATAATTTTGGTATATTGTCATCGATCGAGACCCCAGATTCCAAAACCACCCCCGTTGAAATGTTGATAATATATATATATATATATATATAATGATAAACTCAATGACATCTCTTTTGCAGAACCAATACCAACTAAAACCAATACAACACATAAACTAGAAACTAGAAACAACAACGAACGACTGAAACAATGAAAACACGAAGAAAGGTGGGGAAAATGAACGGGAGATAAGAAGCATGGCTTATGACATGCTCTTCTGGGCTTTTCTAGTATTAGACATGCAACATTCCCTATGCCTGCCAAGACCAGACTGAAAGTACAGAAAAACTCCCATCACAACGAAAACGATCGGATTTACCCAACATCGGCACTCTCATAACTTTCACTTGGACAAACCACTCTCGTATCGATCATTAACTCATCGCGATAACCTTTATTTTTTTATGAGACCGTTTGTTAGATCATCTAGCAGCTTAACTGGATAACCCTACGCTATCGCCACACCGTAAAGATTAGTTATATCCCTGGTAATACTTACAAAACTAGAGCTCAATTCGATTTAATCAATTTATATAAATATTTCTGAAAATAATTAAATATGCATTTGAACTAAAATGCAACATTTTAATCTCTTATCGTAAATACTCGTGATCCATTCTCTATGTTTATAGCGACATACAAATAGTTAACTTGTTTTGGGCTGCTTGATGCCCTATTCAGGCTCAGACAATTTGGATAATGATTAAAACTGTAACTCTCCAAGGAATACGCGACCTTTACCACTAGAAAATCATGTATGTGTAATTTATAAAATTTTTATTTAAAGTATCCAACTTCTTCATATGTGTATAGATAAATATCAGTAGGATGGAGCTGCAGCTCCCCTCCATGGGTATACATATCTTTAGTCTGTTTAAAATCTAGTTTACCATTATATAAATAATTCGCTTTAACGACGAAGTTCTAAACATTAGTGAACTGTTCAAAGCTTATATCTGTAACATTAAACTCTTTAAAAAAATTCCGTATTTTTTTTCTATCTTCCAAATTTATACTATTGTATAAATCTTCAAAGTCATAAGCATGTATTTCCACCATATTTCAGAATTCGTTTTAATTTCTCTGTTAATTCGAAACTAGTTTTATACATGTAGATTTTTCTTTTAAAACTTATTTAAATGTTTTATTTAATATATCCAAAAACTTTTTATTTGCTATTTTCAAATATGAAAAAAGACACATGTAATCGTTCTAAAGGTTACGTCGTTAAAGGTATTAGTTCTAAAGGAAACTAGAACAAGATACGTCAGATCATTACAGCATTGTTTAATTTCTTGTAGACAGCCCTGATCCTGTCTCCAACAAATTGCTTGTTAGATTTTAAAAGTGCATAGTTTTCCTTATTTCCATAATTCCCCTCAGTATTTCTCCATATATTCGTTTACATATTATTGCGTAATTAGTATTAGCTTTATCGACGTAGGTGATAATAAAGCAATTTAGTAACTCCTTTATGGAACACTTTAAATCATTATAACATTCACCTGTCACAAGCTCACTTTTTTTATTGTATATTTTGCTTATTTACTTCAAAATATTATATTTGCACTCCAAAAATAAAAAAAACACTTTCTGGTAAGCCATATTAATCCATCAATTTCTGAACAAAAATGTTAAAATGTTTTGTTATATGCTTTATAGTATGAGTTTTTGTGACTATCCTTTGCAGGCGGTATTTCATGTCGTAACTCATATATTATTTAAGATTTATGTTGGACAGAATATCTAAATTTCCTGTTAAAATATAACCATATATTTCATTTATATAACTCTTGTATTGCGTATCATTGCAACGACATACATCATTATCAATGCCCTTTTATAATTCTCTAGCACAACAATTATAGTTAAGTATTTCTCGTCCCATTGGTTTACCATATATGAATGTCTTTACAATCATTATTTTTTTTTATCAGGGAATAGTTCATTGTATTTGTTTATACTTCTGTTAAAATTAATACCTTTCATTTTGTGATCTATGTAGTAGACCATGACAATTTTTTTCAATTTTATCATGCTTATTCTGTAACTGAAAATAGGTCTCCAAAATTTTTAATCTTCCTGTAAATCTAAGCAAATCCAGACCCATATCGATGTTACTATTACTATGTTTAAATGCATGCAACTTAGTAGTTCTGGAATTTGTCGTTTTTTATATTAAATACAATAAATTTAATTACGGTTAAATTATGTTTAATGTGTCACAACTAAATATAGCCTTTTGAATTTCCACAATGTTTTTTAAGAATTATTAAAGCTGTATTATTTTCTTTATTATTTTTATACTCCTTTTTTGTGTCAGGATTAGTTCTTTCATATACTGATATACGTCCAAAACTTTATCTCTAAAGCTTTTTAAATACATTGACTTGGTTCCCACTGAGTATCTGAGGGCTTTACTGCATTTTCATAAAAATGATCATAAAACTGATATTAAGTTAAATTTTCTTTTCCTGCTCGTTTCTAAAATAACTTCATACCACTTTATTTTACATATATCTTGAAATATAATTCTGTTAAGAAACATTTTGTCTGCAGGCGATTTAAGTTGTTTTGAGGAAAACCGAGAAATACGGGCTAAACCGCTTAGAGGTTTAGGCAAAACGTTTAACCCATAAGGGTAAGCAATTCCATATTTTATCGTCATATCTCTCTCACACAACAATCTCTCCTTCTTATTCGGAACTATATTAAGAATTGATAATTTTATATTCTGTATACCCTGTTTATTAAAAAGGATTATCAAAATTTCTTGTACTTTTTTACTACTTTTACAATGTCTAGAATCACAATTGTGATTATTAAACCTTACATTAAATGGACCTGAGGTTTTTCCAATATATGACAAATTACAGATTTTATATTTGAGTCTGTATACACAGTTGTAAACCTTACATAACTTTAAGTAACTTTCATCTTCAAAGCTGTTATATTCCTCCTTCAGACACAAACAAATTTTACAACTCCGATTCTTGCATTTCTTTAATTTAAGACGGTGACTCTCATTATGTTCGACCTTTTTCTTTCTGTTATAAAACCATCTGTTTTTATATTTTACAGTTCTTTTAATCCGCTTGCTATTTTTTCATCACATCTCCAGTATTACTATTAAACACAACATTGCCCATATTCAAGACCTGCACTCCCGTCATTAAATCCACTATCAAACTCACAATTTTTATCGTGTACTTTTTCGCCCTTTTTGTTTTTAATTATAAATGAAACTCTTCTGGAATTTTTCACAATTGACATTACTATATCCATTTTGATACTCATTTCGCAGAACCTCTACTACCCTTATTTTTTTGTTGTTGTTGTTTGTTAGGAATAGGAACGCAATGAGTTTAAATAAAATTTCGAAAAATTTTAATCAATGAATTATAGAAAAGGATATAGATAAGGATAAAAAGCAGCTAATTTAAAACTGCATATGCTGCAGAAAACTGTACTACATAAACTACATAAAATTGTATATATGATTTCACATCACATCCCACATGGTCATTTTTGGACGACTGTACCCTACCGTGATATTGGAAGCCGACCGGGCACAATGGTCATTCACTAAATTCCATTTCTTGCCGGTATCTATACCACTAATTTTTTTTACTTCATTATAATTAATATTCTGAATGCACTAAGTATACGAACAAACTAAAACCAACGGCGGAAAACATCCGTCAAACACTAAGTAAATCAACCAAAAAATCAACATTCTATAAATTGCAGAACAATATATAAATACAAAACAATTAAAAATGCAAAAAACAAACAAACTAAAACTTCACTGAATTGATAAACAGGAAACTATAACTCATCAGCAAGTTGTGACTCGGTTACTGCTTAAGTCCCAGACACACAGTAGATATATGATGCAATAGCATGTCTGATATAGCCCAAAATTCGTAAAAAAAACATTTATCCAAACTACTCATGAACTGCAATTTAAAAAATCCATACCTTATAAAGCCGTAGCTATGACATCCTACTTCATCGGCTGATATAACGATAAACTCCATGACTTCTCTTTTGGAGAACCAATATAACTAATACCAACTAAAACTAATAAAACACGTAAACTGAAAACTAGAAACCACTATGAACGATAGCAACAATGAAAATGCGAACGAACGTTTCATCACCTTTCTTTTTTTTTAATTTATATCTAAATTTCAAAAATCCATCTACAAAATTAAGATTAGTCTGTACTAGACTGAACAACTAAAGCATATATGAAAAAATTAAAAGAGGATAATGAAGTGAAAGAACAAAACAAAGCAAAAAATTCCCTGACGGCTCGATCGACAGGCACATGCAGATTTCGAAGACGCAGACCGTGGTGCGCCTGTTTTTGGGGGGAATTGCAGAAGAAATTACCTTTTTGCCATGATGCGGCAGTTGGGACCGCCCACTTCGAAATATAACTTTCTGTAGGCGGAGCCGGCAGAGATTTTTTTTATTTTTTTATTTTATTTATTTATTTTTGTTATAAGGATTGGTCCAATAAAACACTTGTGAATATAAAAGTTTTAGATAATATTAAGAGGATTTATAATAAATTTAAGCGGATTTGATATCTTGTGAATTGACAAAGTTATGAATTTTTTTCTTCTTCAACCCCTCCTTTGGGGCCATTTTTAATGATATCAAAAATCTGTCATACATAAATTTTCGACGTGTTCCTAGAAGTAATAACAACTTTAAACAGATTCTATACGTATCATAATTAAGAAGTTATGGGGTTTTTCTGTTTTCTCAAAACGCCCCCATCCCCCCCCCTTGGTTCGATTTTGCCCTTTAAAGAACTTTCCCGACATTTTATGTCCCTTGATTTTATGTATGAGTTTGGAAGAGATTTGTGCAGAATTATTGAAGTTATCGTGTCCATAAAAAAAGTGACATAGATAGATAGATAGATAAAGATTTGAACTGGGCATAAAAATCTGGGCATAAAAAAAGGGGGTGGTTTTGGGTTCTGGGAGTCATGATCGGCGTAGATCTGTAAAAACTTTTCAGAAATTCCAACTTAGGGGAGAATGTAATAGGTAGTATTTCTTACGAAATGTACCTAAAATGGAAAAGAGAGAACAAAGTAAAGCCTAAAGAAGCAAAAACAGAACTTCAAAAACAGAAATCGGCAAAAACTCGAAGTCAGTTGCTAAACTAATCTGGAAGTAAAGGTGCAGCAGAAACAAAAATTCCGAAGAAGCCCAAACCTCAAACTCATCTAGATCCATGCCTCTAAGAAACCAAAAGAAAACAATTGAGGCCTACGCGGCAGATGAAACCCACAAAGGTAACCCACAAAGCAAACTGAGCTTGCATTATATTTGGTAAAATTTATGTTGTACCAGTCATTCATTATTTGCTTCTTGTTTTATTTATTTATTTTTTTTTTTTTATTATTATTTTTTTTTTTTGCATGGTAAAGGTTAAAGTGCGTAAAGTATACATTATTTAATTATAATATATTCAAGTTTATTTATCTAAGTTATTTTTTATATTATTTAAGTTATCATTAAATAAAGTTAATAGTATAGTTAAAGTATAGTTAATAGTATAGTTAATAGTAAGTTTAAAGTTAATAGTTTCAATAATCCACTATTCAACTTTCAATTTTATGTATTTCAAATCTTTATTAAGTAATTAAAATATTTTAGCAATTAAATGAATAGTTTAATATGAATTGACATGTATAAAATGCATTGTCGTATTTAGGACGTTGGACATCTTATTTAAGTTTTAACTACTGTAAATACGGCAAAAATAACCTAAATGCGACTTTCATATATTACAGGTAATGATTCAATTCCTACAAAACTAGTTAGTTTTGAATTAAAAGCACAATATCCATTTATTTTCTGCTTTAGAAAAGAATTATTTATTTTTAAAAATGCCAAACATACCCTAAATGCGACAAAACTATGGGAATCGTGTCGCATTTAGAAACAATGACCTTATACTTTACATTTTTGTAGGTTCATATAATATTTTATTTATATTGTATTATAAACTTTATATTAAACTTTGAATTATAATAAATTACTCATATGAAATATAGCATTTTAGACATATACCAATATTTGTACAGCATGTTTAATATTTTTATATATTCATGTAAAAGTATAACATTTTTGTTTCTACTAAACTAATTCAAACTAAAAATTCTCTATCACTAATAAGTCTTTACATTTCAATGAGCACATGGAATGTTTTTCAAAGTTTAGTCATGTATACATTACTTATTATTTCCACTTACATCTTCAGTCAGTGATAACTGATTATTATAAATTCATAGCAATAAATAAACAGGATCTCATTTGAGTCAATATAGTCAAACCGATGAATAACGTTGAAAATTGCCGAAGCAATAAACGAAATTTTAGAAATTCATATAGTTTCGGTACCGACCAAATATTTAACAGTATTTTCACCGAAAACGAATATTAGCCAAAACGGAGATCTCGGGCCGAAAACTAAAACGAAATTGAATATTTTGGTCGAACTCTAGTTTTGTGTGACGGTTTTTTGTCTAAACCATCTGTTTTGGTCTTTTTTTTCAGTAGGGTAGACCGGGGCACGTGTGCATGGATGCTAGAATCCAAAAAAGGTGGCAAAAGGTGGTCCCATGACAAGTGTGCAAAAGGAAATACTTTATTTTTTGTTTGTAAAAACTGTAACAGTGATGATGAAGATGACTAAATAGTTTCTGTTTTTAACTAGCAATAAGCCCTATGTTTTCAGTTTAGCCTATAAAATGTTCTTTAATTAATTTTCTTTAATTTTTTTTTGTTTTTAAACAGTGTTTTAAGTTATAAATAAAACATCTCAATTTGATTAAATATTTATTTCACTTACTCTTTGGTATCACTTAGAATATGCGTAAACATGCCCCGTTCCCGGGACAAGTTTACGCAAATGACTTGGACCTAAAAGTGGTGAAATAACAAAGCAAATAAATAGACGAGGCCTTGGATCGAATATCTATTGAGTTACGAAAGAACATTACACAATGACAAAAACATAGTAACTAAACTGAAAATTGAACATCACTTATATTTATAAATTCGTCTGGGATGCTGCAGTCAAGTTTCCCGGACGTGCAAGAAAACTTACACAAAAGTATCATCCAATAAAATTTAAGATGTAATGCTACGATTACAATTACGATACGATATACTAACACCCGCCCATAATCTAGCATTACATTAGAAAACACAGAATAAAAAAATTACAATAAACAAACATTAAAAGTATGACACAGTTAAAACATTACTTATACAAACAGCAAAGAACCAACAATTCATAAAATTTAACTTTAGGCAATGCCTTTGTAAACATATCAGCAATTTGCATATTTGTAGGAATATATTCAATTTTGATATTATTTTCTTTTACAACATTACGAACAAATTTTAGTTTTATATCTATATGTTTCATTCTACCATAACTATTTTCATTACTGATACATTTTATGCAAGACTGATTATCCTCTAAAATAACTAAATCCTTAATACTTACAATTTCACAAGCAATATTTTTGAACCACAACAGGTCTTGCAAACTTTTAGTTAAGGCAATAACTTCAGCTTCAATTGACGATAATGCAACTGATTTTTGTTTATTACAACACCAGGGAACAGGCATGTTACAAAACATTAAAATGTAACCTGATAAAGATTTTCTATCATTTGTATTAGCCCCCCAATCAGAATCAACATACATAGACAATTTAGGATCAGATGTTTGCTGTTTATACACAAATTTTAAGGACAAAGTTCCTTTCAAATATCTTAAGATTTTCTTTAGTGCAATCCATGCAACTTCAGTAGGATTTTCCTGCATTTGACTCAAAAAATTAACACTATATAAAATATCAGGTCGTGAAATATATGCTAAATACAATAAACAACCTATAAGTTCACGGTATGGACCATTAAATGGTTTTCCATTTTTGAATCAGATGGAGTGGATTTAGGAGAATAGGAATATCACTAGGTTTACATTCTAGCATGTTAAATTTACTTAACAATTTAATTATATAAGACTCTTGATCCATTATTAAACTATCAGATTTAAATTTCATTTGAATACCCAGAAATTCTGAAACACATTCTGATTTTGACATATGAAACTCTTTAGAGAGTAAAGAAATAACTACATTAGTTTCGTTTAAATCTGAACCTGCTATAAGCATATCATCAACATACAGAGCAGTAATTATTTTATGACCATTACTATAACGAATAAAAATACAAGGTTCATTATCAAGAGATTTTAATTTTAATTTTGAAACAAATTCAAGAAACCTTTCAAACCATTGTCGTGGGGCCTGTTTCAGGCCATATAAACTCCGTTTGAGTTTACATTTTAACCCACTGTCGTCATTATAGCCTTGCGGCTGATCCATAAAAACAAGTTCATTTAACTTTCCATTCAGGACAGCTGTTTTTACATCCAAAACAAATGCATGTAAGTCATCATTTAAAATCACAAAAAGCACTAAACGTAAAGCTGGCATACTTATCACAGGGGCGAAAGTTTCACTATAGTCTAGTCCTTCTTTTTGCATAAATCCACGGGCTACAAGGCGAGCCTTATAACGTCCATCTCTTTTGATGGTATACACCCATTTGCAGGAAATAGCTCGTTTGTCAGGTGGTAATATTTCGAGATGCTTTCTATCTCTGCATCCATAGCTTCCTTCCATAAACGTTGTTCATCAACAGGGAGAAATTTGATCTCATCAAAAGATAAAGTTTCTTGTTGGCAAAGTAATGTTTCATACACCTCAGGAGCTGGATACCGAATAGGTTGTTTTCTTGATCTCTCGGATTTTCTCATTTTATCTTCTTTCTCTTCTGAATCCTCTGATTCTTCACTAGTTCTTTCTTGAGAATCTGGCTTAATTTCACAATCGGTCAAGTCTGAATTTTCCACTATGTGTTGTTTTGAGTTTATGGTATGCTTCTTCTCTTCATCAAATTTGACATTTCTTGAAATAGTTATGCGTTTCGTCTCAGGATCTAGCAATCGATATCCCATTGAAGAATAACCTATGAAGATCATATGTTTAGACCTATCATCAAGCTTCTTACGATGAACGGAAGTAATTAACATGTAGGCACTGCATCCAAAAACGCGTATGTGATTCAAATCGGGATCTTCTCCAAATTTTAAGAAATACGGCGTTAAGTTCTCAGTGGAGCTGCTTGGCATTCGATTTTTCAAGTAAGCTGCTGTAAGAATAGCTTGACCCCAAGAAGCCTTAGGTAAATGTGATTCAGCAATTAAAGCCCTTCCTATATCTAGGAGCGATCTATTGAATCTTTCAGCAACTCCATTCAAAGCTGGAGTGTATGGAGGAGCGGGATCAATCACTATACCAAGATCTCGAGTGAAATTCACCAAATCATTGCTTAAATATTCTTTTCCGTTATCGCATCTGATTTTCTTTACTATAGGATTAGTTTTTAAGAAAACTTTCAATTCCTCTGAAGCTTCACTTTTATGCTTCAATAATCGAACTTCAGTAAATCGTGAAAAATCATCTATGATAGTCATAAAATAACATTCACCAGAAAAAGCTTTCGGAACAATAGGGCCACATATGTCAGAATGAATAGCAGTCATTGGGGTACTTTCTCTTTTCCTAGGTCCTCTTCCCATGGGTGTTGCACTCTGTTTTGCTCGAACACAAACATCACAAAAAGAAAGTGGTATTGGAAGTTTCATTTCCTTCAACACTTTGTCACTTGGATGGCCCATTCTGCGATGCCAAATTTCAGAATCACTTTCTTTTGATGTGAGAACAGTTTCCTAATTTGGGACAAAATAACTGACATATTGTCCATTTGAATCACGTTCACCAAAATAAAAATGATGTCTTCCTTTTTCTATGAACACCTTTTTATTCTTGAAAATAACTGCATAATTTGCGTTTTCGATTTTTCTAACGGAAATCAACTGTCCACTTAAATCTGGTACGTAAAGAACATTATTTAGGGTAATTTCCATTCCGTTTGATAATTTTCCAATAATATTTCCAACACCTTTAATTTCAAGATTCGTTGTTTTCGACGCACACTTAATAGTTCCTGAAGATGGCTGTAAAGACGTGAAATATTTCTCATTAGAGCACATATGGGAAGTCGCTCCAGAATCCACTATAAATTCATTCATTTTAACGTTCCCCGCAACAAAAGATACCGCTGAAGAAGCAAATTTTTCCTCATTTGAATTTTTAACAGCTTTACAGTTTCGTTTAAAATGGCCAGGAAGTCCACATTTGAAACAAGTAAGTTTCTTTCTACAGTATTTAGCTATGTACCCCTTTGAATTACAGTTTTTGCACACATATTCTTTGCGAGTTGATAAAAACGCGGTATTATCATGAGCAGTTCTGGTATGCACTTTTTCTTTCTTTGCGTCGATCAGAAGTGCTTCAGCATCTAACAGCCGTTGTGTAACAAAATCTAGAGTCAAAACAGTATTCGGTTAATTTTCTAACGCAGTTTTAACATTTTCAAATTCTTGAGGCAACGACATTAGAATATAAACAATAGTATCGGTTTCACTTACTTCAGCACCGGAAATTTTAAGTTCCGAAATTAATTTATTTATTTCATCAATGTGACGTCTCATCGACACAACACGATCCTTTTTAACCCTCTGAGCGTTTTGAAAAAGAGAAAAATTGTAATGTTGTTTTCCCTGCATTTTATTTTAAATGCTAAAAAATATAATTCTTTCAGCATTATAAATAAAACTTAATTACAAATATGAATGTAACCCTTGAGAGTATTAATCATTCTTCAATGTTTTGAAAATTCATTAAATCTATAGAATTATATTATCTTAAACATTGCATATATTGCAGTGAAACCTGGAGCTTAGTGAACGGAATATTACGTTCAACACGCTTAGAGGGTTAATAGTTGCTAACCTCTTTCTAATTAAAATTTGATTAACTGCAAGCTTGGTATCATATGTTCGTTCTAATTTATTCCATATCATATGCGCAGTATTTTCTTCTTGCAATGACGCAAGAACCCCATCGCTTAAAAGCAATAATAATAAAGCATAAGCCTTTTTCGATTTTACAACTTCCGCAGTTTCAGTTGTCGCTTCATTGTCTAAATATTTATCCAAATCTTTAGCCGCAAATTTGGCTTTGACAAGCCTTTTCCAAACAGAAAAATTTGTACCGTCCCCGTCAAAAGGAGCAACTCCGTATAATTTTTTTTCACTTTCCATCGCTGGGTAAAAAAAAACAGAAACAAAAGAAAAATAAATTTTCTCTCTCAAAACCACAGCAATAAATATGAAAAGGGACTAGCGTCACTCTATCTGCGAATTAAACCAAGCTCTGCTGATGAAATAACAAAGCAAATAAATAGACGAGGCCTTGGATTGAATATATATTGAGTTACGAAAGAACATTACACAATGACAAAAACATAGTAACTAAACTGAAAATTGAACATTACTTATATTTATAAATTCGTCTGGGATGCTGTAGTCATGTTTCCCGGACGTGCAAGAAAACTTACACAAAAGTATCATCCAATAAAATTTAAGATGTAATGCTACGATTACAATTACGATACGATATACTAACAAAAAGAATTTTTTTTTTACGGTTAAGAACACAAATAGGGCATCAACTGAATACACAAATTTTGACTTTATTAACTGCTTTATAAAACCACAATGTCTAAAATTTCCTAAGTTAAAACATAAAAATTAGAAAATTCAATGAAAAAAACCGCGTAAATGTACCCCGGTCTACCCTACTTCTTTTCTTTGTACGATCTCGGCTTCATAAAAAATGAGTAAGTTTTCGAGTAGATATAGCCAATACAAACATTATCGTTGAGAGTTATTTTTATATTTGTACAAAATACAACATATGTAGTAAATTATTTCTCTATAGGAAACAATATTTCGTAACAGAATAGAGTGGAGAAGAAATCTCCGTTTTATAACAGGAATCTTCTCGTTCAATACGCATTTTTTCTTATTGTTTCTCAACGGCTGCAAAGACAATATTATAGTTAATGAAATACTAAGGCAGTAAAACCTGACAAGTTAATATTGTTGTAAATAAATATATGTCTTTGGAAGTATCTTGTTTGACGAAACAAGAATATGAATTTGATTTCCAGACAGCTAATTATTTTTTCGAGCAAGTACCAGAAATGAACCAGACATCATCCATAATACCAAATCTTATTCCCGTTACAACAAGGTTTTTTTTAATGTATATTTGTTGTTTTTTTTAATTATCTGGCGTTTTCATTTGGAATTAGCGAAAAAGCAGCATGATTTAAACACATATCTTCTTTTCAAGTTATTCATTATTTTCTAAATAACTAATATTATTAATAAAACTAAAATTATATTCTCATAAAACCTAAATACAAGACGCATATATATATTTTTTTTATATTGCAGTACAATTTTCGAATTCTTCTGCACTTCTAATGACAGTAATTAATTCGTAAATAAAATTTTTAAAGTGAATAAACAATAATAGTCATAAGAACTACTTCCCTGTATTTTTCTTTCATGTTTTTGTTACAAGAAAAATCTTGAAAACATATCAAAGATTAAATAGCATCAGTAACAGATAAATAAAGATTCGCTCTGAATCTTTTTACTCCGGTCTTCTGAAGAAATCACATTGATTTATCGCAAAAAATACGTTTTCCAATAAGCGGAGGAAAAACTGAAAGACAACATAAACACAATTTTTTCTAAAGGTTTTTCTTTACGTATCAGTCTGTCAATAGTTATAATTCCATCGTATTTGTTTGTTTGAGTGTAACTGTATAACGGTAAATAAAATGTTTTTTATTTGAATTGCTTTGAAAAGCAGCATAACAAATCGCATTTATACGCATTATTATTTTTTTTTTTTGAGATGAGATTTTCAATAGTTTTATTGAAACGTTTATTTATTTTTGTGATTTTATTTTCCTTCTTATTTAGGTTAATTTAATTTAAACTTACAAACGTATGATTTTTTTCTTCTTCTTTGATCAATCAAAAAACTAATGGAGTTTAATTATGAGAAATATTCAGCCTGAATTCACTCTTAAAAAATATCTCTTAGTGTATTTAATGGCTTCGTTTAAAACTATGTGTGATTACAATATATTCCCAGTTCATTAGAAACACTTCACTAAGATAGAAGAATTACAACTCGTTGAAAAAATAAATTATTTTGGAAAAATTTACTAAAGATACAGATTTTATTATTTTCGTCATATTAATAGGAATTTTGTAAGAATGGGGTGGAGTTACTGCATTTGAACAAATCAGGCTAAATAGAAGTATGTAAAAAAATATACCTAATAAAATTGCATTGTTTTTGAAAAAATTGATTACACCGTTTATTGATTAACAAACAGTCTGATTTTCACAAGTTTGCAGTTTTATATGCATGAATGTTCCTTTCTGGTATTTTGTTTCTCTTTTCTTTTCTACTCTAGGCTTACTGATTGCCATAACACCAAAATCACGCCATATTTCACCCCCAAACGTTAAAACAAAATAAAAAACAACTCTACATCCAAAGCAAAATACATCCATAATATTGTATACCATGTACAATACTTTGTACCTGTGTGGAATTCCAGTACTTATCATTATGTAAAGATGATTATTTTTAGTTCAGAGTACGCAAAAAAGAACTTTACAATGCAACAGCCACATAGTCACATAGAGTATGATACTTGCCAAGATGAAGTCTCTCCCACCAAGATTTCTCTACAGCAGGGCTGTCCAACCTTTCGGTAAGCAAGGCGCTCTTCAGCTGTTGAAAAGCAATGATGGACGCCATTATTCACATCACTGGAAACATACAGTATTAGCTGACTTTGGTAGTGTTAGCGACAGGCATTGCCAACCCGCTACTTATTTATTTAAATTGATTGATTATCACCACATCTTTGTAATGCATAATTATGTAAGGGAAATATTGCTATTTCAAAAAAAGTGGCAAAAATCAAGCAATTTAAATAATAATAATAATAAAATAGCGGATACTTAGCGACACACACACGTATTTTACGATGCACATGCATCTCACAATATTACCCACACCCATGTCAAAATAAACTACAGAGAAAATATAAATCGTAATAAATCTAGAATTACATTTCCCTGAGAGGAGCTTATCTTAAAAACTTTTGAAGGACAAGAAAGTAATTATGCCTACAATAGAAAAACGTAGAAATGTTAATATGGCTTAAAAATAAAATATTTTTTTTAAAATGGATTCAGCTAGTAACAGAGATAAGCTAGTAACAGGAAATATTCGAAATGCACACACACGTCTTATAGAATATACATACCAGGTGCACCGAAAATTCGTTAAAACTTTAAAAATTCATTAAAAAGAAACAAACGATGCTAAAAAATAGCAGTTTGTAGGTATGTGATTAGAGAGATATCGGACTTTTTTTATAACAAAAACAAATTGTGGTTCAAAAAATTACCGATAGGGTGCGTTGACATGCATAATATGAAGCAGATTTGTGAAAATCAGGCTGTCTATAAAACACTTCAATGCACATAGATTCTTAATTGGATGCCAGCAATATGCTACCGTTACCAGATCAAGCGTTGCTAGTTACCGGCGCATTGAGAAAGTTTCGCACCGCAAAAGGACTCAAGACAAGAAAAATACATACACGTCGAATTGATAAGCTCCTCCTTTTTTGAGTCGGTTAAAAATCCCGTTTTATGTGCTGGGATACTGAAGCTTGTCAGACTCTTCATAGAAACGGACCGTTAGGAGAATCATCCCGAAGTGGAAGACCGTCCTTGAGATCTGCTTCATATTATACATGCCATCGCCATCTATCGGTAATTTTTTTAATTAAAACTTTTTTGTTATTAAAAAAATCCGATCTCCCTCTAATTTCCTTTCTGCAAACCGCAATTGTTTAGCGTAATTTATTCCTTTTTAATGAATTTTTAAAACTTTAACGAACTTATGGTGCACCCCGTACATCTCATAGTTATAGACATACCCATTTAAAAATAAACTGCAGAGAAAATATAAATAATAGTAAACTTAAAACTACACTTGCCTGACAGGAGCTTTCCTCGAAAACATTTGTAGGATAAAAAGCTAAAAACTTTGATGCTGCCTACAATAAAGAAAAGCATAGAAACATTAATTATTAGAAAATTACAAATTTTTAAGCATTTTTAAAATGGATTTTTTATTTTAAAAAAGGTAGCAACAAGAAACATTAGAAATGCACCAAGAATTTTTTTAAAGGGCGCCGGTTTGGACAGCCCTGCTCTAGCGGAACAAAACAGCATTCGCTAGGCCAGTTCTGCCAAAGAACAGATTACCTCAAAATACTGTAGTGCACATAAATACTCGACTTCTACCATTATCCCCAGCATCTCCTACTTTTATTTTTATTTATTATTCAATGCATCATTTGTCTTACACTTCTTCGCCAATTATTTTTAAATGCGTATGAAATGTAAACATTTGTCTAAATTTATAGAAACTAGATTTTAGTGAAATTTCTTTTAAATGAATAAATTCAAATATAGAAAGTTTAAAATACGCAATTATTATGAATTTAAATGAAGTTAATGTGTAATAGTATTTTATTACGTATCGTGTCTATATATATATATTTATTTAATCTTGAAATCGATGTAATGCAATAAAACATTATATGAAATCATGTATTCTATATATTCAAAATTCTCTTTAAATTAAAAGTATAGATATAATAAAATAGGTCGATGTTCATCACGTTGAGTCTTCAAACACTTCTCTTCCTTACTTCCTGGCATTTTTAAAGCACAGTTTATTAACATAGCTTTAATGGATAAAAATTTTTCATATATTTTTTTTCTAATAAAGAAGTGCATAGATGATTTTATTAAATAATAGCAAATTTGCCCGGCGTTTCCTGGCACCGCAGAAAGGTACCATCTATCCGTGGTTATTCTTTTTTTTTTCATTATTATCTGGGCCATATGAATAGCAATTTTAAACTGTAGAAAAGCCGGGAAATATATAAAATGCTTTTTTTTTTTTTTTTGAAATAGTAAATATTTATATATTTTTAAATCAAAGGTATCGTTGAGAGCAGAAAAATACCGTCTATACATTTTTCTATCTGCGCTACAGGGAAAGTGATTTAAAACTGCAAAATAAAAGGAAAATATGAAAACGACCTCCAAAAAATATTTTTTAAAAACAGTAAACGTGCAATTTTTTGAAATAAAAGAATCCATCACTACTTAGAAAGTACAAGCAATAAGTAGGTATTTTTTATACATATAAATTCATAATAGCCACAGCTTACTTACGGTATACCTCTACATTTAAATAAACAAGTTAAGGCAAATATAACAAATTGTTCTATGTGAATGACTATACAATTAGCTATGTAAAATACTTTTCACGATTACTTGAAGCGTAGTTAAAGGAATTTAGTTTCAGCCCTTAAACCATAAGTATGTATTTTAGTAACAGGAAGTTGCTGTATAAGGGTTTCAAGAAAACAAAAGAATTCCTAATAGTATTAAGATTACGGAAAGAACAACATAAAAAAATCTGGAAATGTTTAAAATTTTGAAGTAATGTCATTAATAGATTTTTATAAATAAAAAGTTTACATGCGTTTTCTAAAAAATGTGATTTTCTTGAAAAATCAGTTCATAAATTGAAACATTATGGTTATAATGGTAAAAAAACTTCTAAATAACATCATAAAATTAAAGAGAAAGGAAGAAGTGCTTTCACCTTGAAAGCAATTGCAAGACTGAAATGAAATGGAAGAAAGAAATGACAATTTAAAGAAAACAGCCAAGAGGACAGCAGAAGGCTTCAGCCTATGACACAGAGAACATTGCAGCTTTAAAAACTTGTTCAGTTAAACCATTTAACCTTTTTTTATATATTTGTCTATATAATTATTTTTTATTACTATTATTATATTTAATTATTTTATTTATGTTTTTAATTTAATTTAATTAATATATTTATTTTTATTTGTTTGTATTTCTTCTTTGTTTATTATAGATATTACATTTTTTTTCTTTTTTTTTCCTTTTTATTTTCTGATTCTGTTTTTTATTTATTTATTTGCTTCATATTCCTTATTCTATGTTGCCTTCTTGTAGTTGGTTAATACTGTCTGTGCCTTTGGCTGGTGCCTTCTGCTTTTCTATTGGCTGTTTTCTTTAACAGGTGCTTTTCTCTTCATTTTCCTTTAAGTCAGGCTCTTGCTTCTAAAGTGAAGCACGTCTTCTTTGCACCTGGTGAAGAAAGACAATGTTCTTTCGATATCACACTAGTTTGTTCAACATTTTATTGGCGTTATGGTTTTATTTATGTAAAACTGGTCGCCTACAGTACATGTGATATATCGTGTATGTAATGAACTATTAGTTTAAATATCTGAGAACTTTCTAAAATTTTACATTTTTATTAATTAGCATAAGGAAAATAATCGAAAAATCATCAAAAAGATAATTGGAATGGGTGCAGCAGAGAGTTTTATCTGTGGAAGATTTATTTACTGTAGATCATTGCATTCTTGGTACCTCAAATAGTATATTTAATGTAACAATATTAGTAAAATATCATTAATTTTGCTTTTAAAAAAATAAAAAGAAATTGCATGAAAATTATTTATTTAACAAATGAAGTTCTCTTTGTATATACTAATTTGTTCGAAACAGTCAGTATTTTACTTTTATTATTGGTTTAATTTAAAAGAAAATGCATGTGAAACGTAGTGTGTTATGATAAATTAGAATTTCCATTCTCACTTTATTTTAATAAAATCAGTTTATTCAAATACATGTAATGGATTAAAAATTGGAATGTCTTTCTATCTGGAAAATCACTGGGGATTTTATTATATATAACATTCGTTCTGGTCAGAATCAAAAACCGTGGCTACCAACTTGGTTCTGCACAAATTCCCCTTAATAGACATTTTTAAAATAAAATACACTTTACAGATTCCTATGATTTTATCTTACTTCAATTTAATTTCAACTTCTTTGTGTTTTTTTGCCCACTACTATTATGCAATACAAACACAAAAAAAGAAATAATGGTACCGAGTTAAAATTCAAATCAGTAAAAATAATATGGAATATATTATGTTAATATTTATTATTCGAAGCATAATTTATTTTATACTTATTCTCCATAAACTTTAGATTTATGAAAAATGGAAGGACTTAAAATATTTACTTAAATTAATGGGAAATGCATGTTAGATGAATTTATCAAAAGATGAAATCCAAAAACAAAAATTTTAATCTACAATGTTGCGATTATTTTAAAGAAATTAAATTAGGGTATTATTTTCTTTGTAATTATGTATTTTTTGCATTTAATATGAAAACTTATTAATATTTGTATGCGAGAGTAATAAAACATTTCAATATTTATCGAACTGATCCGATGTATCCAAAGTTCTCTATAACTTAAAATTCAATTAGCGAAATTTATTTAATAACAGCAATTTACTCAAATTGTATTAGTCGATTGTCACATATAGCAACTTTTAATATAATAAACATTAATGTCTTACTCCTATAAAAGTCTTTGTATTTGTAGAAAAGTAAATGGTTTGTACACAGGTAAAACTAACATTGTTTACTTTAAAATTATATATAAAAATACCTATCTGGACACCTAACCCGGTGTCTGAAGGTTCATAGGCAAGCACAATCCCAATGATTCAGGGACAATGATAGGGGTAGACTTGTTTGTACAGCACAGAACTACTATTTCTAGGATTGTGGATTCAATTCAATTCGATTCCATTGCATAACTTTGACCATGTACGCCGATTACACCTAGTGGACTATTAATTTTTTTTTATGTGTGGAGAATGGACAATATTCATGGGGCGTCGCAGTCGAATCACGTGGCGTAAAAGTAGCGGCTAGCGCGTTTTGTTTACATATTGCACCACTTGATGCAGAATAAATACAAATAAATGCATGAGTAAAATACTTTAGATTTATTTTGTACAAATTACTGTTCGATAAACAGATATTAGAAAAATCATATATACTTAAATTAATTAAAATTGGCAAATTTCATTTTATAAGTAAAATGAAAAATAGGCACGGAGTTTCATTGAAATAGGGAAAAGTAATCATGAATAATCTATACTTGTTCCTGCAAATATCTAAAATTCGATATAAAGATAAAATATAAGCGTAAATTTTCAAAACACAATGTTTTTAATGGCGCGGCATTAAATGTTATTCCTAAGCAAACGAATTTTTGTAGCTTCAAACCCAAATGAAAAATATTGTTCACATCGGAGACTCTATTCGTTATCATAGATTTTAAGTCATATACATTTACAATTAGATTAATACCATGATTAAACGAGTTGGAAATTGTCCGTTAAACGTGACAAATGACGTACGTTCGTACTATAACTAGTTTTACAATGTATAAAAAATCATTGTTATTATTTCAGTGAAATGAATTTTATCGTCTGTTATGAGCGAAATGAGCATGCGTTTTTTTTTTCTTATTACCTATGCCACGTCGCCAAGTCCGATGAACTAGTCGCTTCCTCCTTTCCTAGGATTCGATAATCGGAAGGCGTGGTTACAGTAATGGGTCGGGGGGTGGTTCGGCAATGGCCTAGAACCCGGTTCCTCCCATGAAGTTCCGGCTACTAAGCCGTCGAATCGTCTCCGCGTCCGCCCAAGTGTCGTGTGGTGGTGTCCTTTACTTGGGATTCACCGCATGTCGCAGTGACCGCTGACTTCACTCATTTTGGTTAGGGTGAGAGCTGCAAGTAGGCTTCGGCCCCCGTCTTTCCCCAGGCCGAAGAGCCCCAACTTGGAGGTGTCCGAGTAAATCGGCCCTCTTTGGCAGTGACCTCGTATAGGCTCACGAGAGCCAGGATTCGGCGGTGAAGTACGACTGCCTTCGGCAGCCGTAGCTTATCATAACCTATGCCACGTTTACAGATGCGATTTTTTTTTCGACACCAGACAACGCTTTAAAATTCACCATGGAGATCTTGTTTTGCGAATGATCACCTCCATGGTTTAATATTTCTATGACTCAAGGTGAATGAATCTCTTTTGTTTATTTACTTTAATGTATTGAAATATTCGGCTTTTAACCTTTCCACTGAAGCTATCTCAGGATCTATAGATTTTTTAATGTAACTCATCTCTCAAGCAAACAATTTTTTTGAACGATCTTTCTAAAAATGTAACTTCTATACAATTTTATTCGAAAAAATAATTTTTAATAAACATGGCTACTTAGCATATAAAAAAGATGTGGTAGCCCATAATTGTTTTCCTCTGTCACATGACTTGCGCTTTTAATATATAGATTACGTATGATAGGATTTAATAAAAGAAGAAAACTTTTGTTAATATCTTTTAAGTTTTGATTGGATTTTCATAAAATTTGAAGTGACTAGACTAAATTTTGCATCGATTATATACATTACATTTCAAACCATTCGGTTGGCTAGTTTTTGCGTACTTATATGCGGGCGGACAAACAGGCAGACGGACAGACGGACGAACCAGACGACGATTATAGGTGCTAGGTATTTATATAATTACAAAAGCACCTAAAATAAAGACACTATTCTGTATTTGTAAAGTAGACTCAGTATATTTACATATTTGAAAATACTCAATATTCTCCAACTTTAAGTGCTTAAGAATAGTGAAGGATTTGTAATTTTACATGAAAAATAGAATATTTGGGACGGGGTTTCTGAAAGAGGAAGTACGGATAAATTACAAGTCTAAGCAAGGGGTGCGCGAAAGAAAAAAGTTGGAGTACCGCTGCTCTAGAGAATCACTATTTATAATTAGGAAATCAAAATACAATTCGGACATATTGTGCTGCAGCGTATCTTTTAACCAATTTATCTTAACTTGATATTAATTTTATCTTCAACATAAAATTAAATTCTACAGAGTGGCCAAGATAAAAGAGGCCCGATATACAGAAGTACAAATACTTACTAATTTTTATTTAAAAGTAGTAAATACAGAATATTATGAATAACAACACCTCCTGTGAACTATTGAATGTTCAGTATGTTGTTATTCATAATATTCTGTATTTGCTACTTTAAAATAAAAATTAGTAAGTATTTGTACTTCTGTATACCGGACCTCTTTTACCTTGACAACTCTGTATTATGTCGTTGACAGATTTCAGTTTAGCGCCAAAGTGCGATGCCGCAAGTTTAATCTGATCTTATGGTTAATATGTTTTTCCTTTCCAATTTTCTCTGTTCAATTAATTGTCAATTGTTAGAATTCTTTTGTTCATTTCTGTAAATTAACCATAAATGCCACCTACTCCATAATCTATAGAAAACGTGTTGTAGTATACATCAGTGATTCTTTTTACTTAGAATCATAGCATCATTAAAATGCACCGCAGTCAATTTTTCACCGTGCACTATAGTGTAAAGAAATTGTTATGTACGTCCCAGTAAACGATCTGTAAATGCTATGTCTTCAATACTCCTGCGAAAGCATGTTTTAGTACCTCTTAGTGATGCATATCAATCTCATTGCGTTTGAAATATCGTCACATCAGTAAAATGCACCTTAAACGATTTTCCCCATAGACTATAATGTAACGGAATTCTTTTGTGTGTTCCTGTAAAATAACTATAAATGTTATACACTTGATTTTCAGTTTTTAACATTTTATACTAAATCTTAATACCACATAAAACATACATGTCAATCCGAATATATTTATGAGAGGAAAAGCTTGGCTAGACGGCCAGACAAACAAACCGAATTCATAAACAGTTTTCAACAACGTTGGAAAGTGTTAAAAATCAACAATGAATTATTTAGATTTGAATACTTAGCCCACATACTTTAAATGGCAGGATATCCTGCAAAGCGGTGTTGCCAGCTGGGCGGAGTATTTTAATTCAAATTTGCTTGATTGTTACCAGTTCTTTTAATTAGTAATATTCGCCTTATTTAATGCCCTATAGGTCCTAAAATATATGTAAAAAATGTAAAGGCAGGTAGAGGGGACCTAAACAAGTTGTTTTCGTATAGGAATGTGGGTGCGGAAATGCAGCGTTGAGGCAGTAAAGGGCGCTGTTGAGTTCGGCGGATGAAAGCGTTTCGCTGGTTTGAATCGCCATTCCCCGCACGGATTTCAAGTAACATGCATCGTTACACCAATACTTATCATGCTGACATGAATTTCACTTAT
Source organism: Maratus michaelseni (assembly GCA_963931845.1). Classification (NCBI taxonomy): domain Eukaryota; kingdom Metazoa; phylum Arthropoda; class Arachnida; order Araneae; family Salticidae; genus Maratus; species Maratus michaelseni. Next base: position 215,178,017 of record OZ007587.1, on the reverse strand, counting down.
GGGGCTGCGCAAGAAATTGGAGCGGCTGCTTAAAGGATGTACATGGAACGATTTCTGGGTAGAAATCTGCTGGATCGCCGAACATTTGAGCGTTTTCATCGGTAGTTATACACAAGTGGATCGTTTTATGCTTCCACGCGTGATACGGACCCTGGAAGATATCGCAGAATTCCTGCAGTTAGAAGAAGAAGTATTAGTAGAGGATAGTCCTTCGACAAGCTTGAGAGCCGTTGAACGTGCGCATCCTTTCAGCAGCTCCATAGATTAAATTCATGCCGGCATTGGTGTAACGGTGCATATTGCTCGAAATCCGTGCGGGAAATGGCGTTTCAAGCCAGCGAAACGCTTTCATCCGCTGAACTTAACAGCGCACTCTACTTCCCTAACGCTTCATTTTCGCACCCACATTCCTATACGAAATCTGCTTATTTAGGTCCCCTCTACCTACCTTTACATTTTTGACATATATTTTAGGACCACCCTGTATAATGACAGATTATACTAGTCGGATGTGCCAATCCCAAACCTTTCTTCTATGTCACACAGGTTTCGCATATACTAAAATGAATCAACAACCAATTTATATCAAGGTCTAACTGAATCTAAAGTTTTATTAACTTCCGTGTGTTAGTTCTTGAGCTATGACCATTGCTAAAATCGTGTAAATCCTGCAAAATGCAGCATAGCAGAGCCATCTGTTGGTAGATTTAGACCACCAACAACTTATGACAACGTCTAACTGAATCTGAAGTTTAATGAAAATCCGTGCATTAGTTTTTAAGATATAGTTATCGTGATAATAATGAAAAAAGTAGCATAGCAGTGCTACCTGTTGGGTTATTTACACCAAAACGTAAGCATCATTTATTTATGTCAAGGTGTAACAGAATCTGAAGTTTGATGAAGTTCCGTGCATTAATTCTTGAGATATAGCTATCGTAAAAATAATGGAAAAAAGTGATATAGCAGCACCACTTGTTGAGATGTCTACACAAGAACGTAATCAGCATCTATTTATCTCAAGGTCTAACTTAATCTAAAGTTTGATGAAAATAAGTGCATTAGTTCTTGAGATAGACCTATTGCGAAATCACGAAATGTCAGCATAGTAGCGCCACCTGTCAGGCGATTTTCACCTAAAACTAATAAGCATCAATTTATATGAGGGACTAACTGAATATAAAGTTTTAATAAATTTCGTGCATTAGTTCTTGAGATAGAGCTCCCACAAAACTTTTGCCACATAAAGACAGACAGGCAGAGTCACTGACTTACAGACAGACATTTTCTAAAAACACTCAAATCGTGTTCAGGACATTATAAAACGTATAAATCTGTCGAAAACCGTAAGTCAAAAATTTTCATGAATCCAATACTTTCTTCTTTTAAAGATAGAAGAAAGTAATAAGGCGACTATTCTTTTTTTCAAAAACATGGAAGCAATCAAGGATCATGAATTGGAGAAGAAAAAATAATTCTTGAAACAAATGGGTTAATGTAATTTTTTTATTCTTAAGCCGTAAGTGAGAGTTATAGTTATTAGAGTTTCTCAATTTTAGTATACCATTATTGTAATTTATACTCGCTTACTTTTAACGGATTAAAACTTTCAGTATTTTAGTTTCTTAAAAAACAGCAGAAACGAAATATAAGCTCTGTTCTGTTTAATATCAAAATACACTGATACTCATCTAAATATACCCAATTACTTATCGAATGTGGAAAATAAAATGGCTTTAAGAGGAAATTTTATTTAGGAGATTTTTTTTCTTCTTTCTTTAATTTACTTAAAAGAAATGCACATAATCTCTATTTTTCTTCCGTATTCTGCAATTCTAATGCTAGAAGAAATAACAGTAACTTCGTAGCATACAAATGTGTAATAGTTGTATAAAGCGCATGGTTTTTATCGATATTATTTAAGGGATCATTTGACTATAATTCGTTCGGAGAATTGATATATTCTGTTAAATCTTTAAATTTTCCAATATTTACTGTAATTAATAAGAATTAGGTACTGATATTTTTAACTCTAAATTGGTTTGTTATTATAATTTGTAACGGGAAAATTTTGATTTTGTCATGCATAAGTGTTCCTAAACGATACAATTTTACAAAGTGGAACTTCCATTTAACGAAGTCTCACCGTTACACTTAAAAACTTCGTTATGAAGAAAATTCGTTAAATAGAAATTAAATTCATGAAATTTTTTCTTGAGATATGACAAACAGATATTGGATTCAGAAGCATTTGATTCAGTTTTAATTATGAAGCCGTCTTTTACAAAACAGTTGTGTACGGTCGATGAAATCACGTCACATTCCCAAGCTTTGGCCCAAGCTTTCATCAGCTCTGATACACAGAATTTCAAACTAATGTTTTCACTACATCGGCTTTTTTCTGTCTTTTTCGCTAATGTACTTGAAGATTTTTTATTATTCCTTAGACTAATGATTGAAGTTTAGCTGTATTGGCAGGATAAAAAATAACTTTGATGTTCTTCGATTTGTATTTTGAATCACGTTCTTTTGGATGTACAAAGCAATTGTCTATCAGCAATGGAAAGTCAGAATGGTACCTGTCTGACTCTAATAGATATTTTTTGTTTCAATGCATCTGACGCCATTGCGACACCTCATCTTCTATATCACTGAAGGTAAAAAAAGGATTTTGACCTCCCCAACTGTCAGCGCTGGAGTCTCGGAGTGGGAGAATGGTGATAACAAGTGTTTTTCTTAGAGTGAAAAAAAATTGTTTTATTTAGCACCAAGCAGAATGGAAATTATTTAAATGTGTTCATTTTCATACAATCGAATCCGCTGAAATAAATTTGCATATCCTTCGAACAGCAATCGCTTAATTTAAATTCTGTACACGTACAAAAGTGGAATAAACTTCGTTATATAGAATATATTTTTCGTAATGTGGAGATTAATTTACATGCTAATGGTGTTCAAAGTCAAAGTTCTGCAGAAAATTTCGTTAAGTAGAAAACTTCGTTAAATAGGGACTTCGTTAAAGGGAAGTTCCACTGTATCTCAGTACGTATGTACAGCATATCTCCCCATGCATTTCAATCTCCAAATTGTCACAGAAAAAAACTGAAATAGTCATTCGACTAGAATTTATTTTTTCAATTTATGTTTAAAAGAAAATTTTAGCTGTCATCTTCATTACTGAATTTGTACGAAACTCTGAAATTGACATACTTTAGACATTATATTTAGTATTTTCGGTAAATTTTACCTGAGGATATTAAACGGAGGGTCATTCGCTCACATAGTTTAGAAATTATGAATATTGTAATCGTTGCTAAACAGGTGGCAGTGTGGTTAGTTTATTGAGTATAGCTCACAAACTACCAATTAGAATGAGCTGTAGTTTTGGATTCGCATATAGCCTTTAGAAGTCGATTTCTGTTACAAAATTCATAGGTTACAGTTTATATATTTTTTAATTAATTTAAAAGTACATATATTTTTAGGTGCGTTTTTAATTATATAAATACGTACCACCTATAGTAGTCTGGTCCGTCCGTCTGTCTGACCGTTCGTCCGCATATAACAGCGCAAAAACTACCTAACCGAATGGTTTGAAATTTAATATATATAATCGTTGCAGATGTTTGTCGAGTCATTTCATATTTTATGAAAATCGAATCAAAACTTAAAAGGTATTAATAAAAGTTTTCTTCATTCTATTAAATCCTATCGTGCGTAATCTATAAAATAAAAGCCCAAGTCATGTGACTGAGGAAAACAAATGCGGGCACACCACTTCTTTTTTCATATACCAGGCGACCGTTTTTATTCAAAAATATTTTTTCGGATAAAATTGCATAAAAGTTACATTTTTAGAAAGATCGTTAAAAAAAATTGTTTACTTTAGAGATGAGTCACATTAAAAAATCTATAAATTCTGAGATATTAGTACAGTGGAAATTAGGTTAACAGTCGAATATATCAATCCATTAAAGTAAATAATCGCTGGAGATTCGTTCATTATGAGTCATAAAAGTATTAAACCATGTAGGTAATCATTCGCAAAGCAAGATCTAGATGGTGAATTTTGCAGAACTGTTTGGTGTAGACAAATAATTCGCATTTGTAAACGTGGCATACGTAATAAGAAAAAAAAATAAGGCATGCTCATTTCGCTCACAGCAGACGATATAATTCTTTTCACTGAAATAATAAGTATGATTTGTTTACATCTTAAACTAGTTATGAAACGAACGCAACTCATTTGTTACGTTTAACGTACAATTTCCAACTTGTTTAAATACGTTTTCAAAAACAATATTAATTGTAACCTATAAGTTTTTCAAAAGAAAACGTTTTCTAGAAACTTTAAATATTCGAATCCAAAATTACAGCTCATTCCGACAACTAGGTCTTGAGTCATGCTTAAAAAACTAAAATAACTTTTTTTTATCAAATAAGACAAGAATCAAGTATTTAGTATTAATGGTTTTCTCTTAATGAAGGAAAAACTGCAATTTTTCACCAAAAATCGCAGTTTTTCAATAATTCAACCCCGATGAGGCACGAGTTAATATTATTAAATTGAGCTGAAACTTTAACAATATCATTTTCTAACTAATTGGCAAATTTTAGCAGGGTTCCCTAAAAAGTAAGATGAAAAAAAAATTCCCCATATAACGTCTGACCCCCCCTAATGTAGTATACAGGATGGTTCAGAACTATATGTCGAAAATGTAAAGGCAGGTAGAGGGGACCTAACTAAGCTGATTGCGTAAAGGAATCTGCGTGGAAATCCCGCGTTGAGGCAGTAGTAGGTACTGTTTATTTCGGCGAATGAAAGCAATTCGCTGGCTTGAATCGTCACTCGCCACACGGATTTCGAGTAACATGCATCATTACACAAATGCGGACCTTGCTGACATGCATTATATGTAGTGGGCTGCGCAAGGAAAGGGTGCGGCTGCTCAAAGGATGCACACGTCCGAAAGCTCTCGAGTTTGTCGAAGGATTATCCTCTAATGTGCGTAATATTTCTTCTTCTACTGCAGGAATTCTGCGATATCTTCCAGTGGCCGTATCACGTCTGGAAGCATAAAACGATTCACCCACGCACAACTCCTGATGAAGACGCTCAAATGTTGGGTGATTCGGCAGATTCCTAATCGGGAATCGTTCCAGGTACATCCTTTGAGAGCCGCTCAATTTCCTTGCGCAACCCCATACATGAAATGCATGTCGGCAAGCTCCACATTGGTGTAACGATGCATGCTGCTCGAAATCCGTGCGGCGAATAACGATTCAAGCCAGCGAAGCGCTTTCATCCGCCGAACTCAACATCGCCATCTACTGCCTCAACGCTGCATTTCTGCACCTTTATTCCTATACTAAATCTGCTTATTTAGGTCTCCTCTACCTGCCTTTACATTTTTGACATATAGTTCTGAACCACCCTGTATATACCGAAGAGCCAAAACACTATGACCTTTCCCACATTTTACAATGAACTCGCCTAGATGACGTGGATGGAACATGATCAGGTGGAAGTGGTATTTAACTGCAGCTGGAGTGTCTGAGAAATCATTCTTGTGCTTACTTCTGCGTGTTATAGCAATGGCTGTTGATCTAAGCGACTTTCATAGAGTACAGATTGTAATTGCCCGATTGCTCGGAACGTGTATCTCCAAAACTGCATGACTCGTGGGTTGTTCGCGACTTGTTATTGTTAGTATTTATGCAAAGTGGATGAATGACGATGAAACCAACAGTAATCACCATGGCGTTGGATTTCAGTGCGTCATCAAAAAGAAAGGACATTGGAGACTGTCTCGCTTGGTGAAGATAAATCGGCGCCAGACAGCGGTTCAACTGAAAGCCCAATACAATTAAGGTCCAAATAGAATTGTTTCGAAGCACACAGTTTAGCAGACACTGTTGGATATGGGACTACGCAGAAGACGTCCCACTCATGTGCCTCTGTTGACCAAGCGTCATCGCCAACTATGCTTACACTGGGCCAGAGAACATCGTGACTCAGATTCAGATTCAACCAAGCAGGGAGGCCTACCATATGGCTTTAGCCCCTGCAAGCCCTGCTTGGCAAGTTTATTTAAAAAAAAAACTGGACCATGGATAAGTGGGAGAGAATTATCTGGTCAGATAAATCACGATCACTCATTCATCACGTCGATAGTTGTGTCTGGGTACGCCCCCGTCTTCCAGGCGAACAGTTGCTTCCTCAATCTACAGCAGGTTGGAGCGGTATTGTGCTTTAAGAAATGTTCTCATGAGCGTCTCGGGGACCCGTAGTTGTGGTAGAACAAATCATGAAATCATGGCTATATGAACATCATTGCGGACCAGTTGTACCCTTACATGGCGTCTGTATACCCAACTGGAAATGAAGTCTTGTAGCAAATCCATGCTCCATGTCACAAGGCTCGGAGTGGTTCCAGGAACATAATGATGAATTCAAGTTAATATCCTGGCTGCCTAACTCAACGGATCTTAATCCGATAGAGCACATTTGGGGTGCCATGGAACGGCAGCTCAGAGCTCAAAAACCAACATGTCGGAAAATCTCGGATTTTAATGACCGCTGCTCTAACATCTGGTGCACCCTGTCTCCGACCATCTACCAAGAACTTGTGGTATCCATGCCAAGGCGGGTTGCATCTGTTTTGTTGGCCAAAGGTGGACTAACTCATTATTAGGTAAGTGGGCATAATATTTTGACACTTTAGTGTATACAAATCTATAGATTACATACAAGGCTTCACTAATGAATTTGATATATTTCCGACTATAGATGGTAATTGCTAAAGTTAGATTTTAAAATGTGTTGTATGTTTTTCAAATTGTTTACTTAAATATCATCTTTCACCTTATTAAACTTCGAAGTTTTGTAACAGTATTCTAAATGTGTTGGAGAGCATTTCATAATCTATGAATTACGGAAGGTTTTTCTCTCTTGTTTTATTTCTCGCCTAGAACATAGAACAAGTTATAATGAACATTTTTTTCGTACTGAACCTAATTCTAATCTCAAACGTACTTCAAAAAAATTTTGTTAATAAAGATAAATGTTTTAAATAAGTATATCATTTAATATAAATATTTTTAATATAAATATTTTATCAAATTATTTTCAATATTTTAATTTGCAAAAAAACTTTATTAATTGATTGAGATTTTATAAATTCATTCTACAAATATCACAGAAAATATATCATTAACGAAAATAGATACTCATTATTGTTAATAATATTTATAAAAGTTTTTATTCTTTTTAATCAAATCAAACCATTATTTGCAAACAGATCAGTGCATTTAATTCATATAAATAATTTTATTTGCTCGGTCATTAAATTTATTAAAATTTCATACTGAAAATAAAAACTTAATAAAAAAGAAGCTTGAATTTATACATTTTCTTTATTTTGCTGTTTACGCGACGTCAATTTTATTTTTGCTACTCTTGCAAAATGATTTTAATAAATTTTCTTCAAAATTTAACCTTACACGTTAGCTAACCACTATTATTTTCACCACTATTATTCTCTTTTAGCAAAATATACAGAATAAATCACTCCTGATTATTAATTATTATCAGATGAAAGTTTTTCAAGTATGACAGGATTTCAATTTAGTCCTTCGGTTGATATTAATGCGATTTAGTGTAATAATGTATTTCAAAATAAATTTCGGTCCGTTATCGGATCAGTCCTTAATCGGTCCGTTAGATCGAAGTTATCCTTGTTGTTAGAAAATGATTTTTTGTGCTAAATTTGGTGATCTATTGCCATGTATCACAAAGCTTGTCAACAATTTAGCGCATGTGTGTGTCCTTATATATGCGTACGTGTACAAGTATATGCTCACATAAACGCAAGTATCGCTGTTTTGAAATATACATCACAATGCATTCTCACATTTAACCCATTTTCTCCTTTAATATGATAACGTTATTGTATAATGTCGTTTCAATACTTACAGAAGGACTGGCACATTTTTATTTCATATGATAAAAAATTGTTATTTTCATTTTAGATTTTAAAAGAAATATTATGCATTTGGTTTAAATAATAACACATTATGGAAATATATATATGTGTGTGTGTGCGTGTGTGTGTGTGTGATTTAGGTAAATCATAAAATAATTTGACCGCAATAATAATTACCCTTGGATGTGAAGACGATAACAAACATTTAATAAGACTTGTAATACATCAAAAATAATTACCACATACTTATACAATGGATTAACACAATGAACAACATGGCCTATTGCTATTTTACAAACTGCATATGTCGGAAAGACACTTTCGCTTTTCAGCTTTTAATAAAAATAACCAGCTACTTTAGCCATGCACAAACGAAACTCCAAAAAATACCACTTTGGAAACTATTCTGATAATAATCTCATCCATGATCGTGGAACGTGTACCTATGAAAGTTAATTCTTACACTCCATTGAGTTGATGTGTTTCATTTAGATGACGTATATTTTTCTGTGTCGTATATTTTTCAGATGTCGTATATATATTATTTTAGCTAAATCCTGACAATCTGTCGATATCGACAGTCACTATAACTTCTCATAGAATTATAATATTCTAATAGAACTGAAATGTAAAAAAAAAGTTTTAGAGTGAACTCTTTTTGAGACTGAGCAGAATCTGTTTCCACTTCGCTCTTAATATGGCTAAACAATTTCTACATCTATAAAAAAATATTCTCATGTCTGGCTTCTCTATGTCTACAAGCATTGAAATTAAGAGAAATATGGTCGCGTTTGGCTCTACCTTCAAATCTATTACTTGTATTAATGTCAAATATAGCTTCATATCCACTATAATTAAAACTATTAAGAGTGTATATTTCTAGTCCTATTATACCAAAGGTATAGATTCTTACAAATCCAACATCTTTTACGCAATTCACCCTTTACCTCTTCAACTCTTATTAGTTAAAACCTCTGATTTTTTCTTTCAAGATTCTCATGTTCAATTTTTATATCTTCTCGATTTCATTTAAGTCTTAAAGAATCATTCGTATTTTCTTTCTCTTCCTCTCAGTTGTATATCTAACAAACTTCTTCGTCCTTCCCTATTTCTATATTCTTCAAAACACGTGCGACTTTTATCAACAAAATTGCATCTTGTGTAATGTGGTTTTACCCCATCTCTATAATCGTATTCATGTTCCTTAAAAGTTCAACAAAATCGTTTTTCATTTTCATTTATTTTTTTAACATTAGAGGAAAAGGTCAAAATTCCGGCTACCCACTTTAAATTTTAATCTAGATCCCATAATTTTGAATATTAGTGGAGGGAAAGTCATGATAGGGTATCGTGATATATTTCGCATCCTCATAGAAAAAAAAGTCAGTTTAAAAAGCGTTTTCTGTTTATAAAAAGCAAAATTTCTTTTGTGTTTTGAAAATGGGATCAAAATAACGACTACCTCAGTTTTTTTTTTTTCAAAATAATCACAAAATTAGGGCTAATTTAGCTAATTAAGAGAGAATAACATTGTTTTAATAAATTTTATTGATTAATAACATTTAATATGTACAGAAAGAGCATGGAAGTTTAAATAAACAAGCATTGTTGTTAAATTTATAAAAAACTTAACGACTATCACTGGCAGTCTCCTTTCTATTCTGTTCTTAGTTTTGTTTTTAACGTGCTAAATTAAAAAAATGCTTGCTGCTTGAAATGTAGATTAATTTATCTACAAAACTCACACAAACATAGTAATCATTGTCTGCGTCGGTACAGTCACTATGGGCTCATATATCGTATTCTAAACCTCGAATCCAGAGTTTCTCCTTATTGTTCATAGAGAAAACACCCTCGCAGAAAACACAAATTGCATTATATTCCTATGTCGAATAGATTCTTTTTTTAACCTTTTTAAAATCCAATTTCTAGTTTTCCTCCACCATTTTTCTTATTTCTTTTCCTATTTATTGAGGACGATTATTTGGCCAATATTGTAACCATAGCCATATACGTACATTGTAGCAGTAAAATGAAGCAACAAAGCAATGCAGCGTCCGTGATCCCTTAAAGTAATTTAGTTTTCTCCCTTTCACTCGGAGCAAACACAGAGATGTCCAATACCTGCTAGTTGGTATTTAGACCACTCTATGGGTGGCAGATATTTGAACTACTGCTGTGTTTCAGTTAAAACCGGTATGACTCGTATGACTCGTTCATATAGTAAAATACCAATAACGTGCTTGCGGCATTTAGCAGCGAAATATGTCTAAAAATTAATTTAATCGACAATTTGGGCCACTATGCAGTCAGTATTAAAAAAAATGAGAAATAAACTGAAAAACTTTTCACATCTCAGTTCTCGTCGTGTCGATACTTTTGCTCTTACTATTTGTAAATTGGACAGACTGCAGCGACGTACTACTCATGCCCTCCCTCTTTCAATTAAATGTGCAAATTCGGCCTATCACCGCTAGGCTGCGCTTCGCTCACTTCTCAGAACACCTACTAGCCGGTATTTGAACCTTAACAGGGTATTTTGTCTTTCTCCTCTAATTTCTTCTCTCGTGTTTTTTGGTTTATAATATTTTTCAATTTTATTTGTTTCTTTTTCCTTTTCTGATTCTCGTGAGTTCAGTGGATTTTATCAACTTTCAGAACGCGTCCCAAATTAATCGAGGAATTTATCTCTAAGATTTTTTTTTTGTAATTTTAAGCAATTTTCTCTGGTTTCAAGATTTGTTTTTTGCTCTCGTGAATTAATTGTTTCTGATATTTTCTTCTTATTATAGGAAGTTGCAATACAGTTTGATTTTTCAAATGGTATTTTCTGCAATACTATTGAAACCTACGTGAAATATATTGGGTTATTACACAAGCATGTTGTGAAAGTAAAATGTGAAAGGAATTGATGTTGAAAGCCCAATAAAATGCATATTTATGATTTTTTAAGTTGAAGATAATTAAGTTCTTTAAAGACAGCGTGATGTAAGTTGTGTAACTTGTGTTTGGTGAGTATTTGAACATATATGTCTATGCTTAGGAATATACGAGGGTTGTAAATTAAATAGTGGCAACTTAACCTTGAAACTCGCAGAAGTGCGGGCATGCGCAAATAGGATATGGGAGCGGTGAGGTGGCGCTGTTGTCGATGTGTAGAGTGCAAAAAACAGTTGATCTGCTTAGAAGGATATTTGTTGTGTGGCGTTAAAGTGAGGAGTTTCGTTTCCATCGCTCTAAAGCCTGTTTTCAAATGGTGATCAGCGGTCGTGGCTTAAAATAGAGGTTGCCCGTGGCAAAAATGCCACAGAATACTATCGAGGATTAGTGGAAGCCTGTGGCACAAATGTTTTACCGTATAGGACAGTAGCGCGATGGGTTCAAGCATTTCATTCGGGTCGAAATGAGACTGTGGATTTGCAACGCACAGGGCACGCAGTATGGCGCTCGGTCGCTTACATCAACAATCAACACCTTGCCACTGGTCTACAACGGCTTCGCGACATTTGGCAAAAGGTTATAAGCTTTGCTGGTGATTACATAGAAGAAATGTAATGCAATTGTACTTGTAAGTTCATTAAAAATTGATTTATACCTATGTTGCCATTACTTAATTTACAGCCCTCGTAGGTATAAGTGATAGTTCTACCAAACTGGCTGTAAATAGCACCCGATGCAAAATATCTATTTTACTGCATAGTAGCTTGATGACTAGACACTCATTGTAGCGTGTTCAGAAAATCCTTATTTTGGATATTATTTATGAAATATTGACTTACACCAATCTTCCCGTAAACTGCTGAATTTATACATCAGACGGAAATTGTTATCATTAAAAATACATATACATTATTACATATACTCAAAAAAATTATGACGGTTTCGTTGTCGATTTTAGAAGGAAAATCAACTAGTCAAAAACAGCTATTTTTCTATAAGTGATGCCCCACATTACAGTTAAAAGAATTATTCTCCTCAATCTGCAGAAAGGCATGCCTTTCTGCTAACAATTGTTTCTTCTATAATTATTGCGAAAGCATTTTCAAATTACATATTTTTATGACATGTTTAGATTTTAATGAATTCAGGAAGGATACATTCTTAAACTAAATTAGTAAATATATTTTCATCTTCATTAAACGTATTTAAATGTTCTCATTCCTCTTCCGAATTTATAGAAAGTATATATTACTACTTCAGTGAATATAAGTAAATTAACATATTATGTATAGGTTATGCAATAATATATAATGCGTTAAGAAATATAAAAATGTATAGTTCATTTGAAACTTATTATAATGTTATGCAATATCACAGTTAAACTTGTTTATAACGAAGACGTAAAGAATACTACGTTTGCTTTTCATATCAGTTTTCTTGCAAATGCCACGTTTATTGTATCGTACTGTGAAAAGGAGAAATTAATTACAGTTAAGCTATTAATAATGACAGTATGATCACTCTTATAGGGACAATTTTAAATTTCTAAATTAGCAATACAAAGTTATATTATTTGTAACTGGAGATTAATTTTCATATTTATTTTTTAGTACTTCTGAATTTGTAAGTAAAGAAAAATACTTTCAACAGAATTCAAAGAGAATGTTATTATAACTTCCACGTCATATATTTCTCTGCAAATGAATTTCAATCAACAAAAAAAAGGAGGAAGAGACTGAAGGAAAATACAAATTTGAATGGACTACAAAACAGAAGTTTGCTGACAGAATAGTTATTTAGAGACACCATTTTATATAGTTTCGTCAAAATTCCATAACGCATACGAATTTATACATTTTCCAAGGAATTTTTTTAAAGGTGTGACAGTGCAAAATTTTACTTATTATATCTGAATTTCACTCATTAAAATGGAATTTTCTGCATCGCATTTTTATATTAGACGAAATATTTCTATTATATATACTCGTTTAAAACGGGTCCTCGATACAACCGAGCTCATCATAAACAAGTCGTACTAAATATTTAAATTTTCACAAATTTGCTAAAACGTTTATTGCTTTAATGAAATCAATTAAAGGAAATGCGAAAACTTCATGAACAAAACTTACCCCCACCCACTTCCCATATGTACTTTGAAATTGAAATAGTCATAAAATAACAAAATATCCACGAAATTAATTTTATAATGAATATCTGAGCAAGATAAAAGAAATTCTCTTTTTGAAATATTTTTTTTTAAGAAAGAAACATGCACACAGATGTATTTTCTTTTTTAAATTTGTCAGTTAAGTACATTTTATGTATTTCCGTTACTTGAAAAGTTTTAAAACGACTTTTCTTTTTAGTTACAAAGTTTAATTGTAAAAAAATGCAATTCTGACTAAAAATCTTTAGAAATGAGATATGATTTTTGATGCAATAAACTTTTAAAAATCATAAAGTTATTGAAAATTGAGAGGTTTTCTTTTCATTTGCAAAAGTTTTAAATAAATCGGAACGATAATTATTTAAACTTTTTAATTTACCCGTGTAAAAATAAATATGCATTTCTGAAATGTGATCAATATAAGAGAATTTACTGGGGGTTTTTTTCATACTCGTTATATTATTAATATTTCTTTTTTCTTAAAAATAACTCGGTTCAAGTTGCTTCCGTTCTTTAATAAGTTTGTTAAGTTATAATTAAGTTTCTTTAAACTTCAATTTATAAAACGATCAAACAATTTAATACAATTATTCCTGAAGCTTCAATTACATATTGAATCTAAGTACATATTATATATTTTTTCTTCTGAAAATGAGTTTTAATGCATGAAACATAAAAGTACAAAAAAAATAGGAAATTCGGATTTTTTTTCATTTAGTCAACAATTTTATAAGGTTGAAAAATATTTGTTCGTCTGTTTTTACTAAACAAATACAGGAGTATGGTAAAAGGTTTTAGTATTTCCTCGTGTTATACTATTTATGGTTAACATATGTCTACATTTCAAAACCGTGAACAGTTCGGGGCAGGAACTTGTAATCTTTTGTATTATTGTTATTTCTATGGCCATGAAAAGTATTCAGATTTCACTTTATTTGATAGGCGATTGAGACTTCTCATACGTCGAAATACACCATGAAAGAAATTAAGGGGGTCGAAGCAAGATACTGCTAAGCCACATTTTTGAACTTCTGAGACATATCAATTTAAAAATTAGATCAAATACTCAAATCAAAATATTTAACGTAAAGTTTTTTGCCAATTTCTGAGTAACATTTGAGATATTCTGAATAACAATATGGCATTACTTTAATGATATTATTTTGAAGATATACATTTTCTTTCTGGTAAAAAACTTCCAGAAAAATTTGAGGGAAAAATAAAATTTGGAACATTTGCTGCCCCCTAAAGACATTAGAAAGAAATAAAATGTAGGATATTATAATTTACAATATTAAGCAACAGATTACAGTGTCAGATTTATTTCACCAAAAATGTAGCTTGACTCTTTCTTGCCCCGACCCCTTAATTATACCTTCATAAAGGTTATTGTTATTATTATTATTATTATTAAAACTTTTTTCAGCATGCCCTGTGACAATGTCACACTACATGAAAGAACCCATTTATTATAAATTAAACAAGTTACAGAAAATAGAAATTTAAAATATAACAACAAAAAAGGTTTAAATGATCTTTTCTTAACAGATTACTGAAATTAGGTAGACAGAAGTGATTGGAAATGACTGTTCAAAGAAGCTGGATTCTATACGGATTCAATTGTGGTAAAAAATAAAGCACATGTTCTACTGATTAGATTACACTTAAGTCAGACGGCATCAATCTGTATCCGAATATTTATAGTTTAAAGCGTATTTGTTGGTCCTTGCATGGTCTCACAAAATTTGAGTTTATTTGCCTGCATGATAAATCGTCTATCTACTTAACCGATCTATAATTAAAGTAGAGGCCTGCTGGAACCCAGCCCGTTTATATTTTCGCAGTTCATGACACGGCCCGTCAAAAGTCAATGAAATCAGTTGCGACTCAATTTCTACAAAAAAATTCAATTTTTCTTAGCATGCAATTAAGACTGTTTTAAAAAATACTGCATACATATTTATGCGAAAATTTTACAATATATTTCAGACCACATGTCCTCAAGCCATAAAATACAGAATAGCAACATTAATGATCACTTGGACTCTTAAACTATTACATTCAAATAAAAACTCTCTAAAAAATTTATATAATAAAAAAAAAACAATGATTAAAAACATCTTAACTTTTGAAGTTGTGCGGTAAAAAATAATAATAATAATAATAATAATAATAAAGTAGATTTTTGGAAATATGTCTCTGTAATTTATTAAAGTATATTTCCAAAGATTCCATTAACAAAATTTCATATCACTAACTATTATTTTTACAAAAACAAATTGTATGTCCAACACGTTTTGGTAATCAAGTCCGGCTAGGCCCGAGTATGTAGAAACAAAATGTAAGCCTGAGCACGGCTCGGACAGAGTTTGCTGAAAAAATTAATCTCCGGCTGAGACAGAATGCAATTGTCCGATGCAGATTAATATGTTGGACACATTATATATGTATTGGTGTTGTCAAGCTATACCATCGTCTCGAGCAGCACATTTATACTTATTCTCGGCCCATCTAGGTCCATTGAAAAATGTTCATATTTTGTCGGCTTAGTCCGGCATTTTTAAATTTCTTAAATCGGCCCTGCCAGCCCGCTTAATTTTTTATCGGCCCGGATGGTAGTTTAATTTATTTTTTATCGATTCAGCCCGAGCCGATTATATTTTTTATCTACCCGTCCCGTAAGGAGACACACTACCTTGAAAGTGGTCAAAATATCGATTTTTTATTATTATAATTACTATTATTGGCTTAAACTATAACTACACCTTTTAAAAATATACTGGTGAAATTTCAAAGCTGCATCGTTAAAAATAAAGACGTTATTAAAGATTTTATGCGCAGTGAAAGAATTTAAAATGTTCATATTTTCATAACTTGCGTGTTCGATAAATGCTAAGGTTTTTTTTTTTTTTTTTTTTTTTTTTTTGCCAATTGATTCTATTTCGTTTGAATTTTTTTTTACTTGTTTTCCATAGTGTATTTAATATTTTTTTGCATAGATTTAACATTCAAGCTATAGTTTTTTTCTTTTTTTATTTAAATTGTGAGTTTGTTGAATTTTCATGATTTTTTTAATATACACGAGAAAAAAATTAAATTTTAGATTTATCCCATAAATCTAAAAATATATGCACAGTTGTATGTAGTATTTTCTAATGAATGTGGAAAAAAAGTCGAAGCAAAACTATTCATATTTAAAAAAATAGTAGGGATTTTTGAAAATCAAATTTTTTTTTTAATTTAAATTTTAGTAAAATTGGCTGTTTTACAAGATTTTTTGAAAAATATGTATTTACTTTTTAGTATTAAATATAATGCCACCACAGATTTTTCAGTATTATTCAAAACGGAAAAAATACGTAGTTTAAAAAGGACAATGATCACATTTTAATTCATTTTTTTTGTACGTTTAGTTAATAAATTTCGAAAAGTGAAAGCATTCTTCGCAAAATCTGTTTTAAAGTAGAAATTATGGTTTAGTTTATACGAGTAAAATTTAAAAGCTAAATCGAGTTTCAATAATATATTAATCAATTTTCAAATTTAAATACTTTTACAAAGCACGTCACTTAGTCTACGTCGAAACATGAATAGCAAAATATATCAAAGCTATCCTCTATGAAAAGCCTTGATAATCAAACTGCAGCTGTGCAAACACCGATTCTTAGCTTATGTTTCAAAAAGTTTCGCTTGCTTTGAACCTTTCAAAAATTTTAACTACCTCACTCCGCACGAGTAAAGTATACAAGGATGATACATCGGGTAAATATGCTTATAAATGAAAAATGATTTGTACTGAAAAATACTGATGCTTTTACAGAAGGGAATAGATTAATGCACTCTGTAAATATTCAAACATTTACATTTATTTTTGCGATACTTTTTTTTAAAATTTTGCATGTAAAAATATTTTTTTTAAATGTAAAACCTTTTTTCGAGAATCCCTTTCTTATCTTTTATCTTTTCTTCCTTTACATTTTTTTCTTATTATAAATGCTGGATATGTTATTATATAAGTATCAATTTTGTAAACAAACAAACAAAACAAAACGTAAACTTTTATTAGCACTTCAAAAGTGCTAAAATAGTTATAAGTTTCAAAATCTAAAATTAGATGCATCTCTTCATCAGGCAAAACCTAGTAGAACAGTCCAATAGAACATTTTAAAAAGGCTAATCTTTCATAGGCCGTTTTCACCTGATTATACAATTTTCCCCATAATGCTATACTCTATACCTAAGCAACGTAGAAGTATATTTTATATATACTACAACATTTCCTGAAAAATTATATACCAAACGGTGCAATTTCCATGAAAATCCATTTTTGCAGAACTCGAGTTATAAGCAGGCGGAACGTAATTTGCATTTGCATTTTAAACATGTAGTAGATGACAGCAGGAAACAGTAAATAAAACTTTATTTAAACTATCTTTTTGGGATTTCTA
Source organism: Maratus michaelseni (assembly GCA_963931845.1). Classification (NCBI taxonomy): domain Eukaryota; kingdom Metazoa; phylum Arthropoda; class Arachnida; order Araneae; family Salticidae; genus Maratus; species Maratus michaelseni. Next base: position 215,160,477 of record OZ007587.1, on the reverse strand, counting down.
AATTTAGTTCTCAATGTATAATCTTAATTTAATTAATGTGAAACTGTTAATTGATTAAAGAGTATTTTTAAAAAAATGTATTATAATCTATTTTTTAGGTATACTTTCTAATTTTTTGTTCTTAAAATTTTTCGTTGTTACAGTTTCACAGCCAGTTGGCTCTTTTTGAGGATCGTGGTTTGGCGCATAATTAAATCAATTGTTGTTGTAATTCGTATACAATTGTAACCATAAAGAATATTTAGGGATTTATCACATGTGGCGGGCTAACTGGAAAATAATTTAAAATTAATTTATTAACTTATAATTAAGCTCTAAAATATTAAAATATTGTATTGCCATGGGAAACCCACATATTAATATAACTTTAAAATTCTAGCATATCAAGAAGTAAGTGAAAAATCGATTACAAAATTCCATATTTATATATAAAAACCAAGTTTAATTAAAAATCCAGAACGAAAATGCGTCAAGTATAGGTTATAAAACACTTTCCAACAGACCCAGAAAACTTTAAGAAAACTTCGCCGTTAAATAAGGTGAAGGAAGATATATAAATACACAGTTTACAAAACATGTAACACATTTAAAAAGCCAGTTTTCTCAATTGTCTTCCATACTCAAAAAAATAGTCGAATTATTTGGTGGAGCCCTGTATATGATCTATAGATAGTCATATTTACTACATAGCATGCTAAAATGTACTTCAGTAAGAAAATTCACTTTTAGCAATTTTCGCCAATAGATGGAAATGCACTCGAATTCTTTTGTACAGACATGTATATTATATAAACACTTTTTTGCACACCATATATTAAGCTGGTGTGTATAAAGTTAAATTTTAATTCAGGTAAAAAACGCGTAACACACTTAAACTGCACGTCCAGTAATTACCAATCATAAACGGCAATGTGTCTTGTTCTTTGCGTAGCCCTGCGAATTTATTTATATTTTACATGATGAATTCATTTATAGTCTACAAAAGTCTGTTACTATGCGAAATATAGCTCATCCAGATAATGCATAGCACGATTAAAAACTACCCTTAAGCCATTCGCTTCCATAGTCCGTAAAATTTATGAATTCCTTTGTGTAGCCCCGTAGATGATCAACAGAATTTATATACATCACGTACTTTTATGCAAATATTTGTGTACATATGAGAAAAAGGGTCCCATATGCACTGGGGAATTTCTTACTATTAATTACCAATATTATTATTAAATTCAGAAACTGAAAAAAATTTATAAATGATAATTAACAGCAAGAGAAAATAAAGCGTTGTGATTTAACCTTATTATTAATGAAGAATATTATTAATATCTTGCACATGAGCAATTTTATATAGTGGTAAAAATAAGAATGAAATTTCATATTTTTAATAATTACCTTGTAAATTAAAAGAAATGAACACTTAATTAAAATACTAAAATTTCTCCGAAAGTGCAAATTGGAATTTTTATTTAGAAAAGGGAAAACATTAAATAATAAAACATGAAGAATTGAACACAAGGGGATAAAAAAACATGCGCATGCATACAGCAAATTTAAATAAACACATATATATATATATATTTCTAGTACTAAAAACCAAATGAATTAAAGAAATAAATTATCAGTTACACGGCAAAACTCTCATTTTCGTTACTCCACCTCAAATCAAGTGTAAGCACGGAGGAAGATAGATGGAGGGGAAAGTAACGTTGAAATTTTACAATACAGTTTTTCTCCTCATAGATGGCGCTACGGTAAACTGACGGCTGTCTTAGCCTGCTTCTGCAATGCTTTTCAATGCAAAAAGCATTTATTTTTTAAATGTTTTTGATTGAAAAGTTGAACTTTAAAAAAGTCAAACAAGTAGAAATTTCACTAAATAAAGTTTTCTTCTCAACATGCATATATTTTAATAGATATTTGGCGTTTCGATTGCTTTTTATAACTCTTTAAATAAGAGTTCATCCTGACAAAAACATCTGAATAGTCATTTAAAAATAAATATCACGGATATTGTACTGCGAAGAAATACGGAATGGACGTATAATTTTTACAGATTAAAAGTATTATTCAAATTTTCTGAAATAAGTTTTAATCTTGCTTATATATCGATAACCTTTGAATAATTTAATAACTCATAACTTTTTATATCTATGCAATTAATATTATATACATTTAAAAACAAAATTTTATCTTAATTATTTGGGAACTTGAATAAATAATAGGGTCTATTAACTAATTTTTGCAAGAATCGTAAATTGTGACTTTAATATAATGTTAGTTATGAATGGTCCAAAAACTCTCTTTTTTTTATCATACATAAATGCTTCCTCTTTCATACACACTTACACACTGCTTCAGATAGAAAAGGTAACATACTTACCTTACAATTTGAAAATTATACAGTTATTAAAAACAATATATACTTAAATCTTTTTCTTTGTGAATATTAAATTTGTTATTTAAATTAGTTCTTTTTCCTAATTTACAATCAATAAAATTTTTTGATTTAATTGAACAGCCAAGTAATGAAATTAAATTTTTAAATTACACTTATGAGAGAGGCAAATATATATATATTTTTTAAATGAGTTCTTGCATTTGCACTTCTGAATGAAGCCCCAAAATACTTTTTAGTATAATATATTAAAGTATAATATAAAGCACTCACCTTTGGAGCTCTAAACATACTTAAATTTTTTTTCCCTTCGATTTTTCTTTTTTTTATCTCATCATCATAGCCCGATTTACATCCCGGAATAAAACATTTATACCCCATCTTAAATTTATGACATATAATTGCTATAATTAAAAATAATCGAGTAAAATACTTTCAGAATTTAACATGTAATCTAATGAGATTCTGTTTAAAGACAGCCGCCAAAATTTTACAGCGCCCTCTTTCGTTAAAAAAATCTGACTTGCATTTTCGATATCCTCGCCTATTCTAGTTTCCCCTCCAGGTTCTTTCTCCGTGAGTGTAAGACTTGAAAACTCTATCTAAATGCATCTTCTTTATGCAGCTTTTGATAAAAAAGATAATATTATATTTCTGATTATCATTCTCTACATTTCTTGATCATCACATTATTTTTGTAGCTTTACACTTTACTCAAATTACACTGTGAAAAAAGACTTGCATGCCGCACTTACTTCCTTTAAGACAAAATTAACACATTTTAACAAAATAATATTTTGCACTAGACTTATTTCGATGAACCACTAATTACGGAATTCAACACAAAACTTGGGCTTCTTTTTCGATCGATCAAATGTAAACAAACACACGAGCATGATAGCGCACTAGATGACAATACTAAGGCTTGAGAACTTCAGCGGACAGAGAATTTTCTTCAGCACAAAAGACCTCCATGCATTTGAAAAAATAGTTCGAAATTGATGATGATCATATCTCTCATAACTTTACAACATTCTTCCACACAAAAAAACTCAAAAGCAATAACGGGCTAGCTACAGACCGCATCCTAAAAAAGAATACTACTGAGCTACCCCAAACTATCTTCACCAGCAAAAATTCCGTCCTAACTGCTTCTCTTTCGAGTTGCCACTCCGCGGACGAAGAACTGGGAAAAAACTCACTTTTCTCCCTCTTACTCCTTGACTTGCTTGCCGCGGGAGAAAGAGATGAACTGCTTGCAGAATAGAGTACCATTATAAGTCGGAGTACTTTGCTGTCGTACAGTTAGCTTGTGTTAGGTAGTGCTCTATACGTTGAATGCTGGTTTTATTTGTGAAGAAATATCTTTTCAAATAAATATGTAGAGACTTTTTCTCTACAATTTGTTTAACCTTAAAAACGCAAACCAAAATTGAAAATGCACTTCCAGCAATCAAAGACAGTACTGTAACCGAATTATTTTGTGTGCCCTTGTAAATAAACGATAAATGCAATGTACAACATACTTTTCAGTAAGCAACTTATAGTGCATCCCAGTAATGCATATAAATTTCATTATGTTTGAAACAGTACAAGATAATTAAAATACACCGCAAACGATTTTTTCTCGTAGACTATTATGTAACAGAATATTTTTGTCTGACCCTGTAAGTGAATAATAAATGTTTTTCACCCCATATTATACAAAATGCATGTTTTATTGCACTTCATAAATGCATATTAATTTCATTATGTTTGAAATAGTGTAACATCATCAGAATGCACTTGAAATGACTTTCTCTCTTTGACAGCAATGAAACGAAATAATTTTTGCTGTCCCTGTAAACAAACTATAAATGCTACACATTTCATTTTCAATTGCAATCGTGCTATATTAAACGTCAATAACAAAAAAATTACAAGGCAATCGGGGTATATTTACGAGAGTTAGAGCACGGACAGACGGACAAACAAAGCAAAGTATAAACACTTTTCAATTATGTTGGAAAATATTTTAAAAATATAACAAAGCCCAAATTTTGAAATTTTTATTTAAGTAAATACTTAAAAAGTAGTCTTAATAAATACATAGAAATTAAGGAAACAATTTTTGGAAAACTGCTAAATCAACGTCGAACATCAATTCGCTAATTGCGAAAATAGAATTTAGAACAAAATTACGTAATGAGTAATCCTCATTGGAAATTTCCATATTGGTTAACATTGGATTTAACGTGTAACGAGGAATAAACGAGTAATATAAGAGTAATAAACGAGAAATAAATTAATTTTAAACAAACTGTTCTCAAATCCAAACGGGCTACTTTATAACATAGAGTTTTTAATTTACTTTTCTTCGGAAATGCATGAAATCGGCAGATATTCTTATTCAGAAACTTTGTAATCGAAACACGTTTTTAAATTTTTTTGTTAAAGGCAGATGATTTTTCAGAAAATACTGTCAAAGTCGACGTTTTGAACCGATTTACTGCCGTGACGCAGCGAGCAAGGCGGAAAACGTGTTGTCAAGTGACATGAAACGCTTATTACGCGATACGTAATTTATTTATTAAAAAATGGAAAACTCTTTTCGATTACAAATCATTTCAATAGTTAGCCCTGCCAATTTTTTTCCCTTTGCGTTTAAAAATGAGTCAAAAATTGTATCTGAAAGTTTTACGTTGACCAGCAGGTCATTTGAGAACCACCATAAATTAAACATGTATGCTTAAGATTTTTTAACCTGGTTTAGTGCTTTCCAACCGGCGTGCCACGTCATGTGAATGTGCCCTGGGAGGAACTGACACGGAAATTTACACTCAAAATCTATAATGTTTTTGCGGAGTCATTGAAAATAAAATTATTAAACACATCATACTTAAATTATCCGATTTATTTTCCGACGAGATTTAGTATAATATAATAGCCCATTTTGCAGGTTCTTTCAGTGTTTAAATACTGTTTGTATGGGTATGGGGAAAAAACAAGAAAATGACATCGCATCTGAAAATAAAGGAAATGCTTTGATACTTATATATTAAATGTGCCAGGAAGAGCCAACAATGGCGCCGATAACACTAATTACAGTAACCCCTTTTTTTCACATTTCTACATATTGTAACTACATATATAGTTAATACTGTATAGTTGATATATTAAATTCAATTGCAGAAGAAATTATATCATATATTATAATATGAGCGAAAATTGTGTGTGTCTGAGTATGCAAATTTTATCTTAAAGTCAGCCCTCAGGATTTTGACGCAATTTTGTATCTTACTGTTTTCGGGCACGAGAAGACCTTTGGGCTATGTCACATGATAAAAAAAATCGATTTGTGGGTCATTTTGGGTCACTATGGGTAAGGGTCAACATAATTCTATCTACAAAAAGGCTTCAGTGATTTTGACTAAATTTTCTATCCCAGCATTTTCCAGCGCGAGAAGAACATTGGGCTTGGTCACATGTTCGAGAAATTACGATAAGTGGGTAATTTTTGGATCACCGCGGGCCAAGCTAATTTTATCTAAGAAACGGCTCTAACTATTTTAACCAAATTTTCTTTCCTATTGTTGTCAGGCACGAGAAGACCATTGGGCTGGGTCACATGTTCGAGAAAATTCGATTAGTGGGTCAATTTTGGGTCACTACGGGTCAAGCAAATTTTATCTAAAAAACAGCTTTAACGATTTCGACTAAATTTTGTATCTTATCGTTTTCGGGCACGAAAAGACCGTTGAGCTAGGTCACATGATCGAGAAAATTCAATCAACAGGTTATTTTGGGTCACTCCGAGTCGGTCAAGCTAATTTTATGTAAAAAACGGCTGAAACGATTTTGATAATTTTTTTTATCCTACCGTTTTAGAGCACGAGTAAGCCATTAGGCTAGGTTACATGTTCGAGAAAATTCGATTAGTGGGTCATTTTGGGTTACTATGGGTCAGGGTCAAACTTGTTTTATGTAAAAAACGGTTAAAACGATTTTCGCGAATTTTTTTATCCTAAACTTTTTGAGCACGAATGTGAAAAAATCCGCGCAAAACTCGAAAAAAACCGCTAAAATTCGCATTGAAACTCGCGAATGACAAAATTAAATAACCAAATTTCTTTTAAAATGTTAAAAAATCGTCGCGGATTGCCAATGTTACAAATGACAGTGATAAAACCAAAAAAAAAAAAAAAAAAAAAAAAAAACACGTAGGGCAAATAGACTGTGTTAGGCTAAAAATTTTAAAACGAATTCTTTTTTCGAATACCAAAAAATCGCGGAGGACAAAATTTCCTATAATTGGCTACATGTTTGAAACCGAATTCCTAATACATATATCAAACAATCGTCGCGGAACTCCGAAAAAACGCTAAAATTCGCATTAACAATCGCTTAAATTAGAAAATCGCTTAGGCCCAAATTTACTATGTTAAAGTAAAAGTTTAAAACAGAAATTTTTACAAGCGTCATAAAGCCGCCGAAAAACTTGAAAAATCGCTAAAAATTGAAACATTACGGAGGACAAAATTTATATTAGGCTACATGTTTGAAACTAAATTCTTTTTCAAGATGTCTAAAGGCACTAAAAATCGCATTCAAAATCACTTTAAAAATCGTGGAGGACAAAATTTACTAGATTAGGCTAATATCTTGAAAAAAAAAATTCGTTTTCCGAATGTAAAAAAATCTCCGCGAAACTCGAAAAAACGCCAAAAATCGCTAAAAATTGCATTTAAAATCGCATTAAAAATCGCCAAATTTATAAAATCTTAGAAGACAATATTTACTATATTAAGTTAAAAGTTTGCAACCAAATACCTTTTCCAACTCTCAACAAATCTCCGCAGTACTCGAAAAATCACTAAAATACAAAATTCTTTGAGTTAAAAATTTACTGTATTAGGCTAAAAGTTTGAAACCGAATTCATTTTACCAATGTAAGAAAATCACTTCAAAATTTGAGAAATCTCTAAACATCGCAAAACAAAATTCGCGAAAAATTCAAATATAGCTGTACGAGTTCCGGATACATTTGATTGAAATGAGAACAGCATTTACTATTTTGAGCTAAAAGATTGAAACTAGATTCTTCTTATTAATATAAAAAAAATCAAAAAAAGTCGAATAAAAAATTTTAAAATCGTGCTTCGATATGCGAAACATACAATCACCTCGGTATTCGAAAAAACTCTGAAAATCGTATTGAAAATCACATTTAAAAAATCAGATAAAATATCGCTAAAATTCAAACATCTTGGAGGACAAAATTTACTATTTTAGGCTACAAGTTTGAAACCGAATTACTTTTACCAATGTTAAAAAATCGCTGTGAAATGTGAAAAAAATATCTAAAAATCGCATAAAAATTTCGGGAAATATTCAAAAATTGCTGTACGAATTCCAAATAAACTTTATTAAAAGAGTGTTTTTGTCAAAATATACACTATTGGGCTAAAAGATTGAAACCAGATTCTTCGTATTAATGTAGAAAAAAATTGCCTCAAAACGTGATATATCGCTAAAAATCACAAAAAATTTAAATAAAAAAATCTAATGAAAAAATCCAAAATCGCGTTTAATACATAGATGTACCCTCCTACCAAATTTTATAGCTCTGCATGCAGCGGTCTCTTCAGAACACAGTCCACACTCAGACATACATACACACAAGCTTCTTTCTTTATTATGTGTATAGATAGATATTATTTCTTATATATTTCTTTACATCATAATATGCTGCAGATGTATAAATAAGCATTGAAGAATGCCACGAGACTAAAGAGGTTGAAAAATACTGATAGAAAAATCTCAAAAAATTCTTACATTAAAGTCATATGGTACCTTGGGAAGTATTTTGTTGCCTTAAGGTATCAATACGTAAGGTATAAATCTAAAATAGATTCTTTGTCTTCCAAACGGTATTCTGACTTTTTTGCTTGACAATGTTGATCACAACAATTTTCATTAGAAAAAGATACAAGATTCACAGAACGAGAGAACAAAAAAGTTTGTACTTTTATTTAATTTCATATTTGATATTTGATATTTTAATAATTGAATTCTATAGACAGATAGCTAGTTGTATTTGCTGTCTTATTTCCCAACATTATAAAAGAATAGAAATTCATGAAAATCCTTGATCCTTTCCAATTTCAAGAAAGATTAAGTGAAATTTCTAAAGCTTCTTACTTTTTTTTATCTGCAGCAATAGCCTTTAGGATAGTAGTATCAAGTGCTACCTTACTTTGCAAACCAAAAAGCCAATTACAATCCCCGCAGGGAAAACACGTCTTTCTTTGAAGTTCTCTTGCTTCCTTTTCGAAAGAGCTTAATCCAAAGATTTATACCGGGTGAGAAGATTAAATCCGTTTTATAAGCATATATATCACATATGCGCTTACAAAGTTTGAGATATTCCCTTTTATATATGTGCTCTTTTTTTTTTTCTTTTTTTTTGTAAAAGTATTAGGTAGCATCTTTTAATATTGCAAAAATACAATATTTTAAAAAAGCATATGTAAATTAAGTGAATTATCTTTTGCTGCACAGCCAACTTTTCTTACAATAGGATTTAAAAATAAAAATCTTACAATAATTCTGCTGTCAACCTGCATTAAATTTTTGTTGTTGATATTACAAGAACTTAAAAATAGAACATTGATGTACAAAACTCAAATTTCATTAAAAAAAAAAGCTATAAATTACACTGGACAACAATGGTTCTGTACAAGAACTGAAATTAGTTTATCCTAGATCAGTTTCTTGCGCTGATACCGTATATACTTTCCGTTTTTCTCTATCTCGTCCAGTTTTTTAGAAATTTGTATATTTACAGTTATGCAAATTTAAACATTTTTGGGCCATTTTATGGAAATTTTAGGTACAATCTATGTCAGATTGAATTGCCTTTTTTAGATTATTTTTACAGGACTATTTGCTTCAGATAAATGTCGCACTCTACATGTTCTTAACATTTACCTGTCAGTTACTAAGCCTAATTTGCGTATTTTTCAATAGTATAATATTTACATTACTTTCAACTTTAAAGTAGTTACCACAGAATTGATATAATGTTTTTCTAGACTAGATTTTTATGTTGATTTCGAATTTTTAATGCGTTTCCTTATATCACGTCTAGATTTTTAGTAAAATGACTTTCTACATTTGTATTGTATTGGCACACGTTTGATATAAAATGCTTTTTAGGGCTGTGTACCTCATTGTCAAAAAGGTGAATAGTATCAAATTCCTATTAGGGACACAATCACGAATGGGTACAATCGAAAAACAATTGAAAAAAGTAGTAGAATCTGTCCTAATTAGCTGAAGTACATCACAAAGTAGCATAAAAAGCATTTTCTGGCTGTTTTATTACGAAAACATAAATTTACTTTTTTAAAATACTGGGCATGATAGAAGAAAACGGATACCAGATTTGAAATCAGCGTAAAAAATTGGTTTAGAAACATACTAACGTACTCATGTGGCAGAAATATTTGGACGTCAAGAAATGTTATTAGAAAAAATCTAAAAATATGTAAATTAGGCACAATATTTCACGGTCACATGTCCGTATAATATCGGACACAACATTTTTATTAAGGAAACTAACCAGTAATCATAACATCAAACAAAAAATCCAGTCTGATAATGCTTTATGCCTTAAATTTGCATATAATTGTACAAAAGTTCCAAAAATTGCATAAATCAAAATATGCAAATAACTCAAAAACTGGACGTGCTAGAGAAAATCTAAAACTATATTCGGAATCAGCGCAAAAAACTGAATAAGAAACAACTAATGTTGGTTTTGGAGCAGGAAAAAAGTTCAAATTTGTTGTCCACTGTTATTAACTTATTTACTTAATTCAGTAGGAAATACATAGAGAAAACGAAAAGTTACTAAACACCTTTATTGTGGTTATACATTAAAAATATTATGAATATTCTGTGCTTGCAAATACAACAGTCGTGCTAATTTAGACAAAATATAAAAATTGTATCCTTAGTTTTAAAACAAATAATATTTTATTGCGTTGTATGAGTTTAAGTAATTGAAATCAACTGAAAAGTATAAGGATACTCAAAAGAATAAAGAAAAATTTCCCGTAGAATTGCATTGCTTAGTAAATTAAAGCTTTATTCATTTGACACGCTCTGCTAAACATGAAAAATATGTAATGTGACGAAAGACAATTAACATAATACTAAAATTTTAACAGTTGAGTTATTGCTTTAACACTATTTCATAGACTAACATAATACTAAAATTTTAACAGTTGAGTTATTGCTTTAACACTATTTCATAGACATAAAATATTTAAAATTTTTAAACATCATATAATTATATTATACCTAATTATACCTAATATATACCTAAATAAATATAATAATACCTAATATAATTATATATACCTAATTTACTTCAACTTTGCTCATTTCTCAGAAATTCATGTGCGTTAACATGTGCAGATTAACATTTCATAACATAGTTCTTACTGCACAAATTACAATATTAACCCTCCATCGGTCGCGCCTGACAGGCACCGAAAAGCTGTTCTCGATCTCTCTCCACGGAAATGAGACACAAGGACCTTTCCCTCCTAGTCAGTTTTCGCACCCCCTGAGTGGAGTGCAGTAGTGACTCTCCTAACCTCTTGCGCCCATTGCACTCGAACTCATCCGACATTTGAATGGTTGTATTTCCTTTTATTTTCATCACAATTGTTTATTTTGATCATTTTATGAATGAAAATTACAAAGGCTGTGGGCGGAAATATATAGATTTGTCCAGAATGGCCTCTCGGTTACATTGCGCCCAAACTTGCAGTCATGTTCGTGTTTTCTCTTTTTTGTTTCATATTTGATGCTGAAATGGCTCGTAAAACATGTTATTTGACAAACCAGAATCACTGACAAGTGATATGATGAAGAGATTGGTCAAACTATATTTTGTCCCACTCGCAACATTACTGCTGATCATTGGTTTACTGCTACGTATATACCTCATCGATGACTCTACTGTATCTAAATTGCGAAGTTTTTTCGTAGTTCTAATGCTTATTCGATTTTTTTTTTCATACAAACTTCAGGCCATGTGGTGGCGCGTGTTAAATTTCAGTATTTTTAGTTTTACATCTTTTGAGATTAATAAATGAGATTTCTAATATTCTGTCTTTGTTCATCCTAATGAAAATTACTGATCACTTTTAAAGCGTTAGTATTTAGTTAATTATGTGCTAATGACAATAAGCGCCTGTTAGGCTCACTGCGCCCGAACTTGGGGGTTCAGAATTGCGTCTGACGGCGGAAAAATGTGAAAAAAAATTAAATTGTTAAAGTAAAAATAAATTGGGTTAATATTGATAGTAACATGATTTTGTAATTTTTTCAACTGGGTGAAAATTAAATTTCCTGTTAGAATAATTGTGTTAAAATTTATCAAGTATTAATACTAACGGGTTTTTTTGTTTGTTTATATATATATATATATATATATATATATATATATATAATAGAACTTTTTTGAACATGACGTAAACTTTTACACATTACAAAATTATTAGGTACAGATGAAGGCTACATATCTAAAATTGAAGACAATATTGTAAACTAAATTAAAATAAAGACACGTTGTGAATAAATTGTGTGATATATGAATTCTTGGCTCCCAAATCCAAATATTTTTCTAATTGTGAATCTTCGACATGTTACTAATAGGCAAATAATATTTGTACAATATTGTTTGTATTGGCTATAAATTAGATACATCTTGGCCAGTATTGTAATGGAATATTCCTCTAGCATTGCGATGTTTATAATTTTTCAATATTCCACCAATATTGTCACAAAATATTTTGTTTTTCCATTGTCAATATTTTCTATGTAAAACCAATATTTTTGCCATATTGACGGTTAATTGCAAATATTCCCAATGTAAAACTAATATTGAAACAATATTGGTATTTTATCGAAAATACTTGCAGTGACTGCAATAATGCACCTCAATGCAGCAAATACGTATAACCATTATTTGTTTTTGAGTAGTAGGGGAAGGGTGGGGAGGGTATTGCTGTGAGCCAACTACACGTGTTACTTTCAAATGTTATTGCATAAAAAGTTTCTAAATGACTTCGTAACTTCCACATACATACATAAAACATTCTTTAAGACTTTTTAAAATACAATTCATACTTATTTAAATAACATTGTAGTTTCGTTCGATTCAAAACCTATCACGTTCTGAGCAAATTCAGCATTCAAAGCAAATTCAGAATAGACACGTTTCTATAGTTTGCGAAATGCCGGAAGGGGCTAGCTAAAACTTTATACATGGGAAAAGAAATAAAAATCAAGAACAATATAAAATTTTAAAGAATACAAAAATAAATTCTGAAAATAAAGTGCTTTTATGTTTAAAGAAGCATGTTTAAGCAAAAGTGATTAAAACACTCATTCTCATATGTATCTTTTTGAGATGGAAGAAAAATGATATAGAAATATTGGATATGGATTTATGAATCTATTGACGTATTACATACTAAGAAATGGAATTATTAATCATTAAAAACTGAGAAAAGTTCTATAATAAATTGTATTGCGTTGATAGTAATTAATTAACTAATTTTTTGTTTAAAGCTTGATTATTCTCTATCTTTGAATGCTTTCGTTTCGGATCTGAACTAATAAAAAATATATAATTTATAAGAATATTCTGTATATTCTTTTAACGAATAATGTTTAAAAATTACTTAAAAACACTTTTAAATTATTATTAATAAAAACTTAAAACACTACCAAAAATAAATTAATTCACTATTTAATTACGACAAATGAGAATTTTTTATTCGGTAACTGTGCTAAGATTTTCAAAATAATCGATTTTCTAATATTCAGAACTACCATGAATATGAGAATTAGGTTACGTGTAATTTATTTGTATTTCCATTTAAAGCACAAATTTTATCTCTTAAAATTATTCATTTATACTTCTAATAATTTAATAATAAGAAGAGCAGCACTTTGTTGTTATAATCATTGTTCTAGTGTATTAATTTTAACAATTGCAAACTTAACAAATGTAATGCATAGTTCACAGCTATACATCTATATAGAAAATATACATAAATTTACACAAATGTAATGAATGTACATTGATGTACTGCAAAAGTAATACATGAGAAATTATTGTGAAACACTGGAGAAAAATAATATTGTATTTACTTCAAAGTCATGATTATATTAGATATGTGTAGAATTACAGAAGATAACATGGACAATAATGAATTATTTAAAATTTAACAACATCCATATTTATATATCGCAGGACGTTTTTGTTGTATACAAAATTACAGACAAATATTTTCAATTTATTAAATTATCGACAAAACTTTTTTATAAATATAAAATTCGTTGCTTCAGTGTTGTACCGAAACATGCCTTGATAGTAGATAGTCTATTTTTACTTATTAGCTAAATAATAATCCTTGCGTTCTGAATGAAGTATTAGAACTCAGATAAGGAAGACTCTATTTAAGATACGGCTAAACTATAAATCATGCCCAGCATTCTCACAAGAAGTCCATTCCAGTGTTCTCCTATATTTAAATTAATTCTTATTTTTTAAAATTATAATAAGCATACACTTCTTATCAATTACTGTATTTTGAATACCTAATTAGTAAGGTATCTGTATCTGTTCTTGCGTACCTGTAAGAAAAAGTTGTACAACATATTTATGTATTGTAATAGAAAATGTGAATTTAATAATTTTAATGGCTACTCATTTAATGAACTAAAATGGATTTTATTTTCATTAGTTTAGAAAACATAAAGAATATACTAAAATCCATTTACATATAGGATAAACTTTATATACAATGATAATATTAGAGTGGATGAAAACGGAACAGCAGCCATAGAATGAAATGACATGTTTTATTTCAAACACAATCTCCAAATCTACACTTATCCTTCTGTTTCACCAAATAGTGAATACCTTACTGATTGTAATTCTTTGGCTGAAATCGGAACCAGTTTCGAACATTGTCCATCATTTCGCTGTCACAGTAGAAACGGCGACCCTTCAATGACTTTTTCAGCGGACCAAATATTGGATAGTCATATACCGAAAGATCCGGGCTACGGTGGGATTCCAAGACTGTCCACCGAGACTTCACCAGTTTCTCTTGCAGACGTGCTTGTGTCCGTCCTGTTCATGAGTCAAAGACAATACATCTTATCCGTACATTGCCTTCATTCGCCAATGCGCTTCGCGAAATCCAACTTCTTCTATCACTAAATAACGAATAACACTCGGTTGGTATTTTTTATTCGCAAACATTCCGCAGACGCAGATGAATAAAACAACCGATTTCCTGGCGGACGCCAAACTGATGGCCGATCACCAGAGCATATCACGTGCTTCTGCGTGACTACTTAGGGCAAGTTCATTTCCTCAGTAGAAGTTGTCCTCCTTACATACCCATTCTACCCTGTACACAAAGTTCACCACACTCATACAAAAATAAACCAAATTATAACCACTGTTCCGTTTTCATTTGATCCACCCTTATATAAACAAGGCATTTAACACAATCAGTCTTTTCGTAATTTTAACCAATGAATTTTTTTTATCCTCTCATACCGCAGTTTTTCAAATTTACATTCATGAATTCTAAGTATTATCCCATAACAATTGTCCAGTTCACCAATGGTTATCTTTTTAACACAATTAAATTCCGATTAAATCTAAAACAACATGTATAGAAGTTTAATCCTTCCCATTAACACTCTATTGATTACATGCCAAAACAGTTTCTAAATGCACAATTCTTACTTTGAAGTCTGTGAGGCATCAATTATTTCTAAATCATACAAAAGGGGATTACAGGACTTCTAGTGGGTACCCAAGGTAGGTTTTAGTGTTTCCCAGGTCTCTTTTTCTCAGAATTACAAAATAATTAATTATGTTCGTGGATAAGGCATCTAATAATAGAAGGACCGGCAAGAGTATAATTAACTTTTTATACATAATCTTTTATTAATAATTCATTTTTTATAAATAATCTTCATCTTTTGCACACACGATATTCGAACAAAATCATCCTTTGCTCTATTGTCTATTCCAAAAAACTCTGAAGTGCCAATTTTTGTATTGCGACTTTTTATTCTCCAATTGAAAACACGGAATATTTTTATAAGTCCTGTCAAATCACTATTAAATTTATTTCACCAGCTCTGATACGTTTCTCACAAGAAATGTTGGTGCCATGAGAACATATGACACCCTGTTCTCATGGCCCCCTTTCCCCCCCCCCTCGCCTGGTACATAAATCCCTCTTTATGACTCAAATATTTAGATAGACTTGATATTATTCAAAAGACACAAACATCTACAACCTGCGGACAGAATATGTGCTATACTTTTTTTTTCACATGAGAAGGCGATTTGTTTAAATAACAATTATTTTTTCGTCATAAGAACTGGATGAATTTTCTAACTACCGTAATAATTGTGTCATAATAAAATCGTTTACATTATTGAATGTGGAAATGAAATATCTTTACAGCGATATCAAATACACACATATAATTATATTAATTAATAAAATATAAATATAAATCGGTCAAATACAAGTATATTTCGAGCTAAAAGGGTTCCGTACATTACATTTATTAATTACTATTTATTAAAGAATAAAGTCCTACTACTCCTAATTTTTTCATATTTTTTGGAAATAGGAGGGGTGGGGGGTGGTCTTATTTAGTTCAGTTATATATATTTTCCAGTATACTTTCCGCGATATCTCTGAAAATATACTGCCTAAAATTAAAACAAATATATTTTTTTAGTTCGATGTTACGAAATCTTTCGAACAATACCCTAAACGATATATAAAAAGAAAGTGTTTTTTTTTGTTACAAGTAACTTAATTAATATCTCGGCTAATTACCGACGATTGTTCTCGAAAATCATTATCAAATTCCTTGGATGATTCTGCATCGATAGATACCTCGAGTGCCCGTCAACTCCCCCGCTGACCGGCCGAAAAGTAAAGTTTGTGTGTGACAGAAAAATGCGTTCTTCTCAAAAACTACGTTGCCTAGGAAAATCTCCATAGTTTTAATCCATCTCCATAGTTCTCCATTTAAACCTGCAAGGTTTAAATAAACTACTATTACCCCTAATTTTTTCATATTTTTAGTTTCAGTAGATTCGAAAATACAAGGGAAAGGGCATATTTTTGCAGTGCATTTTCGACGATATCTCTGAAAATATAATACATAAAATTAAAACAAATATATTTTTGAGTTCGATATGACAAGATCTTTCAAACGATACCCCACAAGATATACAAAAAGAAAAAAAAATTATGTAACTTACTTAACCCCGTAAATGTTTCCTATACATATTTGTGAATGGCTCATAATCTGAAAGTGTGTGGATAAAAATACTTTATAACTTTCCCAAGTTTGAACTTTCCACTTACCACAGTTTACCAGAAAATGGTCTGTGACAGACAGAGAGACAGACACAGGAGTGATCTTATAATGGTTTTTTTTTTTTTTTTTTTTTACTTTGTTAGTACGGAACACTAATAGTAACCATTTGACTTTCACAATGGTACCAGAATCTGCACAACACTCAGTTAAATGTAATTTCCATCGAAATCTGAAAAAAAAACTAATCTTACTATTATACCGCCAGACAGCATTTAGACATTTAGATCAAAAGATACTGTAACCTTTGTCACATACTGTGAAAACATTTTTAAAACCTTTCATTAATAGCGAACTTTATAACCCAACATCATAAAGAATATGTGTCGTAATTTCATAACTATAATTAATAGAATAAATATATAATAATTATACAATAATAATGCGTATACTAGTGTAACCATGAAAACAACGAGAAAGCATAAAATAAAACATTTAAGTGTTTTACCGATAAATAACTATTACTCTAAACTACTATTGGAATTTAATTGATATATAACTTGTTTCTATAGTATGATCTACAGTAGATTAGTTCATTATTTCATGAATGAAACAAGTAGAAAGTTACGTATTTATACAAAACTACAGAATTCTGATGGTTCTGTGAATATTTTTTCTAATTTATTTTATTCGTTTCTTACGAATTATTAAGCGTGGGAAAAGTAAAAGTAGATAAAACACGCAAAGCATTCATCATATTTCATCTGTTGAATCATGTCACATTTAATGGAAAATGCAATGGTTTTGTATGAATAAAACTTTGTATCAGCGTATTTTCTTTAAGATATTCGTTTTCATTATGTAGAATGTAGAAGTGATTCTAAGGATGTCTTGATAACCTTCGAAAAGTAGGTGATAAAAGTTTTTGCACAGCTTTTCATATAACACTCCAGTTTGTACAAACTCTAGTTTAGATAGCTTATTATCAGTGTTACAAGAATGAATATAAAACACATTATATTACTAAATTGAGTGAAACTGATAATTAAACATGTAATATGAATCAATATTTATATGTTTCAAATGAAAAAAAAAGTGTACAAATGGATTAAAAAGATTTTATGGGCACACAAATTTATACACGTTCATTAACAACGGATATGATATACAAATGTATTGCCAGAAGGACAGTTATGCACCACTTTTCACTTAATTTCCTAATCAATTGTTACATTGATTAAACTACAAGACGAACATGTCAAAATGGTTTGTTAGAAATCATGTCCTTGGTTGTACAGTGCCACAACTCTAAAGCAGAATAGAAGCAATTATATTGCAGAATGCAAAATTACCCGACAGTTGTTTTGAGTCATTTCTTCAACTTATTCTGTGCGCACTTGAAATATTGATGATGTTAGACACCATACTGTACTTTATTCCTGATTTTCAGCTCACAGGCTATCAAAGCCTGAGAGCTAATGTGGCCGCCTGTTCTGTATGTATGTACGTATGTACGTAACGCGATAACTCTTGATAGAAATAACCGTTTTGCTTCAAACTTCGTTTATAGGTTCATTGTGAGAAGGCGCTTCCCTGATTAGTTTTGGGAATTCATTGGTTATGTATAAAAGGGGGTAACGGGGGGCTAACCCCCCTTAATTTAGATAAATGGGTTTTTTATGCAGAATTATCCGATTTGCTTCAAATTTTGTATACATATTCATTGTAATTAGAGGCTTCCCTGATTAGTTTAAGGGGTTCATTAGTTAACTATGAGGGGGTAACGGGGGGACCCCCTTAATATATTGTCGATTTCTTTATTTTTCGAGGGACTTATTTCAAACTCTTTGAAATAAGAGTATAATATACAATTAGTGTGAATAGCCTGTGAGCTCAATGCCCTCAGTTTAACTGGGCAGTATTCTTTTTATTATATCTTCTCTGGTTGATTTAAATAGGCGATACCACTTTATAACATGTCTTTTGTTATCATTGCTCTGTCACGGATCATCTTCAACTATATGATCTGTTTTTAAATTTTGGTTCTTGACACATTCTTAACTCATAATAATCGGTCAAGTACGAGTATAACTCGCACTAAAAGAGTTCCGTACTTTACATTTATTAATTAAAATTTATTAATTAATAAAGTTCTACTACCCGTATTTTTTTCATAATTTTTAGGAAATAGAAGGGGTGGATGGGGGGGGGGGGGTCTTATTTTTCCAGTATACTTTCGACATATATCTGAAAATATAATACCTAAAATTAAAACAAATATATTTTTGAATTCGATATTACAAGTTCTTTCGAACGATACCCTACACGATACTTAAAAAGAAAGTTTTTTTAGTAAATTAATTAATATCTTGGCTAATTACCGGCAATTTTTTTCGAAAAACATTATCGAATATCCTTGGATGATTCTGCTTCGATAGATACCTCGAGCGCCCTTCACCTCCCCCCCGCTAACCACCGAAAAAGTAACGTTTGTGTGCAACAGAAAACTGCGTTTTCCTTAAAAACTGTGTTACCTAGGATAACCGCTATAGTTTTCCTGCAAGGTTTAAATAAACTCCTACTACCCCTACTTTGTTCATCATTTTAGTTTTAGTATAATCGAAAATAGAGGGGTGGGGGACATATTTTTGCAGTGCATTTTCGACGATATCTCTGAAAATGTAATACCTAAAATTAAAACAAATATATTTTTACATTTCGGTATTACGAGATCTTTCTTACGATACCCAACATGAAATACAAAAAGAAAACTTTTTAATCAAGTTAACTGATTACCCCCCCCCCTAATTTTTCCCTAAATATATTTGTGAATCGATAATAGTTTGAAAATATGTGAGTAAAAAGGCTTTATAATTATCCCAAGTTTGAATTTTCCACTCCCATAGTTTATAAGAAAAAGGGTGGTGACAGACGGACGGACAGACACAGGAGGGATCGTATAATGGTTCCGTTTTTACTTTTTAAATACGGAACCCTAAAAATTATATTGTGCTTCTCGTTTTAACAAAAAATCATTTTTTAAGTTTCTCACTATTTCAATGGCTAAAGCTCGTCTGTAATTAACGAGGAATATCGGAAATATACAGTGCGTCTCATAAATATAAAGACACTAATATTTTCGAAATAATATTTTAATTATTGAGTATTCAAAAATATGTTTATGCATATAACAAAAAGCCTGTAACAAACAAACATTTTACAGTAAATTAAATTAGAATTAAATAATTTCAACTCGAAAATTGATAAATTTGCTGTCTCATAAATATAAAGGTATTTTACATACTTTTGAATTATCGTCCAACAATAGATCCATTTTTATTAATCTATGGATATGGATATGGAGCTATGGATATGGATATGGATATGGATTATGGAGCATAATCTATGGATATGGATATGGAAAAGCATTATCTGTAGTTCCATCAAAAGAGAAGCCACCCCAAACCATCACAGAACCTCCCCTTTTTTGTCTACTGAAAAGGGTTCGAGGTTCACGTCTTAAATCTATGGATATGGATATGGAGCAAATATTCTAGCTGGCATGCTGTTTATTAAGTTGTGTAAGTATTCTGGCTTTATATCAAACTAACTTCGTTCGATTTCCTTTTTCAACTCAACGACGTTTGAAAACTGTCTTCCAGATGCATATACACTGCAAACGAGAAGGCGCCAAAGATTCTCAACTGTATTTAAACCATTGCTACATGCGGGCCATACCATTTTTTAGTCTTGATGTGTGAATCGGTACATTATCCTTTTGGTACAAATAATTTCGATCACCAAGAGTTTCAGCAATTGGCAACAAGTGACTATCGAGCACTTCTATATACCCTTTAGATGTCTGTTTACCTTCCAGAAAATCATTATCTGTAGTTCCATCAAAAGAGGAGCCACCCCAAACCATCACAGAAGCTCCCCTTTTTTGTCTACTGAAAAGGATTCAAGGTTCACGTCTTAAATTGTGCCAGTAAGAATTCCAACGATCTGGGCCATCCAAGTTAAATCCTTTTTCATCTGGAAAAATTACTTAATCCATTCGTCCTTCCAATGCATGTGATATTTAGCTCTGAGTAGTCTCCGTTCTTTGTGTTCTTGTTTCAGTAAATGAAATCTGCACATATGCCGGCACACAATATTTTTGCTTTCTTTTATACAACGATCTACTGTGTACTTTGAGACCATACCATCAACTTCTTGAGACACTTGTAGGAGTGACATTTTTGCGACGAAACACGTTGCATGATCTGGAGATCGAGTCTTTTACTCGTCTTTCTTAGTCTGCCAGATCGTTTCCTTGAATTTAATTTGTAAGTTTTTGAAGTTTGTAAGTTTCCCAGTTTTTTTACATATTTGAGAAAATGTTAAGCCATTAGCATTAAATCCACGTTTTTTCCAAACATCTTCTTTAGAAATTTCAATGTTCTGCGGCATTTTTGCAATTGAATCAAATAACTTTGTTCGTTTGGGAAACTCAAAGCGTATTTCTGCACATGCGCATTATTTCTTTACGCACGCATTCGAAAAAAAATTGCACATGAAGCAGTTTCAAATTTGTCTTTATATTTATGAGACAGCATAATTTTTCATTTTTTTTATTATTATTTGAGTCGAAATTATTTTATTTAAATTTAAACCCCGATAACAGATTCATTTCATTGTTCTTAATATGAGGCATAAAATTTAATTTCTTTTACTGAATTAATAAAATGTAATTTCAAAAACATCTGTGTCTTTATATTTATGAGACGCACTGTATATTGTTAAAACATTTAAGGCCTAACGCTGCACAATTGGGATAAATTTACTTTCATGTCGACTCATGTAGTGGAATCATGTCTCTTCTAAACTTTATTTTTGGTTCATTTAAGAATTATCAAAATGATTAAAATTTTAGAAATGGATTGTGTTATTTTTTTAGCCTTAATATATTAGCGCTCTTTTCTTTAACACCTTTAGATGCAAGCATATAAACTACAGATTGATGCATTGAGGCATCCAAAAGCGTTTAACTATCACATGTATTAAAACTTAAAATGTAAAGTGCATGTAAAACGTTTAATCTTTTACAAGCTCGCAGGATATATTTAATAAAATATTATTAAGAATTGTTTCTTTAAATGCTATTTGAAAGAAATCACAAATACGGTGATACCAACCTTAATAAAAACAGGTAAATCATCATTAACCATTAAAACTAGGTTAAAACTTGACAAAATTCTAAGGCTATCTGGCAGAACAAATTATTGGAATTTTTATTTTTATTTTCTTGTGGGCATTTCACTTAACTTATGATATAAAAATATTAGTGATAATATGATAATAATAATGACAGCATAATATAAATGCTGGACGATTACACCAGGAAACATTACAACATTAAAGACTTGAGTATAAAACATCATAAATGTACGGAATGGTGTGTACAAATGTCAAATTTAAAATTTTATACATCCATTAAAATTAAAAATATCGACGTTTCGACCACCTTTTATGGTCATCATCAGGAAATATTTGTTATATTGCATCTAAAGTTTCAAATATGAAAAAAAAATCCATCCGCTGCCACATTATTAATTTGTGGACGGCAATAATAATGTGGCAACGGACGGATTGTTTTTCACATTTGAAACTTTAGAAGCAATATAACAAATATTTCCTGATGATGACCATACACTGTTAAAAATTTGCAGCAAACTGTCCAGTCATTTAACCGTTTTTGTACAAAAATGTTACATAACATTAATTTTACTATATTCTGATCATATTATTAACCATTTTATGGTCAGAATATAGTTAAATTACGGTTATGTAACAGTTTTCTACAAAAACGGTCAAATGACTGGACAGTTTGCTGCAAATTTTTAACAGTGTAGAAGGTGGTCGAAACGTCGATATTTTTAATTTTAATGTATGCATAAAATTTTAAATTTGACATTTGTACACACCATTCAGTAAATTTGTGATGTTTTATACTCACGTCTTTAATGTTATAATGACAGCATCTTGACAACGTCTGACCTCTTCAACTTTGAACAAAAAAAAAATAAGTTTATGTGAAGCAAAATATTAATTTTACATAAAACTGTCAGTCTTTTAATAACAGAAGGACTAATTAAAGTTATAAAAGTTTGAATTGTGTGAAGAAAAGGCTTTTTAATGGCTCTTTCTAAGAACAATGTTGCCCGTCATAAGGCATATCTTTGGAACGTAGTTTCAATGATTTGATGTAATAAGATTATAATTATGTTTCAAATATTCTTTGCAACATTTCTATGCCAGGAGAACACTAAATCCCTTCTTTCCCGAGAATTGCTTTTTAACACTTTCCAAAATACCCGAAAAGTGTTTATGAATTCGGTTTGTCTGGCCGTGCTCTAATTCACGTAAATATATTCGGATTGTCGTGTCATTATCGAGGCTTACCATGGCATGTTCGGTATTAAAAATGGAATGTGTAGCATTTATAGTCCGTTTACAGGGACACGCAAAATAATCCCGTTACATTATTGTCTATAGGAAAAATCGTTTGCAGTGTGTTTTAATGCAGTTACACTATTTAGAACATAGTGAAATTGATATAATTTATTGAGGTGTAATACAACATTATTTCTATAGAATATAGAATGCATGACATTAAATATTCATTTACAGGGAGACACAAACGAATTATGCTACATTATAGTATGTGTGAAAAAAAAGTTTAATGTAGAATATAGAAGGCATAACATTTATTTGTCCATTTACAGGGGAAGATTCCTAGGGACACAAATGATTCAATTACAGTATTGACTATGAGCAATAATCTCTAAAAATGCGTTTTTAGATGCGATACGAGTTTTAATTCTTAACCTAATTGCTCTACATTACGTGGTATTTATAAATTCTCATATACAGTGTTGTGTAAAAAAATTCGTAAGCCTCTACTGTGTATAGGTGCCATTTGCTTAGAGGTGTTTTTCAATTGTATTATGCATTTTTCAATTTAACTGTATTTAATTAGTATATATTAAGATGTGCTTACATAGAAATAAATTCATACACAAGGCTACGCAAAAAAAGAAAAAATATATATATATAAAAGATAAAGATATGTAAATAGTTGATTTACTGGAATTATATGAACAAATAGACGATGAATAACAAAATATGAACTTTAATACAGTCCTAGAAATACAACTCTACAATACTTTACTAACAATTTCTTTTCAGCTAATACACTTCTCGCCAAACATATACAATATATTTATTTACTAAAAAAACAACCAGGCCTAACAGCGCCTTTACTGGATATTTCTCATTTCGATGCTTGCTTCACATAAAAATTAGAAGACTGGCTCTTTTTTCAATTTTGAATATATTCTGATCTCGCGATCTAAACTTTTTATAACTCGTGTATTTAAATTTTGGATAATAATAGTACTAGAGCGTCAGTTAATTTGATGATAATGCACGTACGTCATAAAGGAAATGAAGTGTTTAAACTGAATCAGAGGCAAAGGTGGTATTTATAATCCGAAAAATTCCATGAAATGAAACCAGAAGCAGCAATTGGGGTGTTTACAGCAGTTCTGAAATCTTATGGGAAAAAGCTTTTTCTCAGAAATTACTGAAGCGATTTTAATATTTTTTTATTGCTTAATTTTTCTTTTGATACTATAATTAGCTATATTTACATCGTTTTGTTTTTCTGGAAAAAAAAGTTCCTTTTTTAAAAATGTTAGTTTAAAAAAAAATCTAGTGTATTTTTTGTTGTTTGAGCTGTTATATTTTTTGTTTGCCGAATGCTCAATAATTAGAAAAGCTACTGCCAAAACTATTTCCAAAAATATTATAATTGCTTCAGTTAGTTTCCGAGTAAAAAGCAAATCAAAATCAGCTGTCTTCCATAGGATTTCGCAAGTGTTATTGCCCCGTTAACACTTTATGTTTTGATTAAATAAGACGAAGATTATTATTAAAAAATAACGATGAAACAAAAATGTAAAAGTTAGCAGCCATGCAAACATGAGCATACTCGCGACCAGACAACAATGCGTTAATTCCCAAATTAAAAAATTTTTGTGGTTTAGAGGTCGATATATCCAATTTTGGAATCCATGTAAAAATCTTTTTTAGCTATTTTCTTTATTATCTCTTTTCTACAGCTTCTTGCATCAAGATGATAACAGAAATTGTGTTAACCCTGTTAACACTTTATTTTTGATTAAATAAGACGAAGATTACTGTTAAAAAATAACGATGAAACAAAAATTTAAAAGTTAGCAGCCATGCAAACATGATAATACTCGCTACCAGGCAACAATGTGTTAAATCACAAATTAACAATTTTTTGTGGTTTAGAAGTCGATATATCCAATTTTGGAATCCATGTAAAAATCTTTTTTAGCTCTTTTCTTTATTACCTCTTTTCTACAGCTTCTTGCAGCAGGGTGATAACGGAAAATTGTGTTAACCCTGTTAACACTTTATTTTTTGATTAAATAAGACGAAGATTATTATTCAAAAATAACTATGAAACAAAAATTTAAAAGTTAGCAGCCATGCAGACATGAGCATACTCGCGACCAGACAACAATGTGTTAATTCCCGAATTAAAATTTTTTTGTAGTTTAGAGATCGATCTATCCAATAATGGAAAGAAATTAGATTCTTTACAAGCATGAATTTTAAATGTACTTTTTTATACTCGGTAGGGCTTTAGAATTTTAAATGTCATTTTAAAGAAAAGAATTTTGCCTCCCTTCTTTTGAACAGGTTTCTTTACAAATATTATGTTTAATATTAATCAATATAATTTAATTTAAATAATTCCAAAACGTTATTTTTGGTATCGTTGTGAATAATTACCTATTTTTCAGATTGTGGATCTTCATTACATTCTCAAATAAGCGCGTAAATAAATGCAAGGGAAAAAAAAGTAACTATCCGAAACTGCCCGTGAGGAAGATAATTATTTCCTACTTCTGTAGTTATGTAGAGTTTATGTTGAAATTTTATGCTTCTACTGAACGCAGGCGCTGTTAGCTATACATCTGACAAAAACCCTTGTTTCAAAATTATCTTAACCAAAGCTGGAGTCGGATGTGCAATTTCAATCGGAAGTTCCCAACTTTCTCAATCAAAAAGCTTTCTTACCGTATAGATAACAATCAGTGAACATTGTTACATGTACTGTATAGGTATAAACAGGATTATTTTGTAAATAGATATACCCAAAGCTTGATTTAGAATTAAAATTTTGCAAATGAATGTGACTTTTTATCAGCATTAAGAGTTTATTTAAATTCATGTTTTACAAAAGTTGATAATCATAATTTAAGAAACTTATTTATTCGGACCATGGTTTCCTATATAAAAATTGTCCAACTCATGAATAATATTAACCATTTCATTTCTCAAAACAGTTTATGAATATCCTGTATATTAAAATATATTGGTCTGCTACCCATTTACAAAAAATATTCATCTTAATATTGGTGCAAAAAAAATTTGCAAAAAAAAAATATAATAATAATAATAATAACTGGACATACATTACTTCAAACTTTATTCCAGTTATATGCCTCTAGATAGGAATAAAATATTTTGTCAAAAGTTGGAAATATGTGTTTCTGTGATAATTTTATTTCATTTAAAGACAATTGGAACTTTTACTTAGTCTTCAATTCTGTTGAAGTATGCTGAAGAATATAATAGTATAACTCAAGTACCTATGGAAATTCAAGCAGATTTTTATCACTGCTAAGTATGACTATCGGCAGTTTTTATACTTGAAATCAACGGAACACTAATTAGTTACCCTGGAGCTTTTTCCTCTGGAATTATTGAGCTTTAGTTTGTTGAATGAAATTTTATATTCTTACATGATATTTAAAAAGTATTTTGAACATTTCTAAGTTCAAAACATGTTCTAATTATTTGATTTTATTTTTCTTCTCAACAGAATATTATATATTTTTATTATTACTATATAACAGTCATTTTATTATTATTTAAAAAAAAAACATAATAAATCGAAAACTTATTCATTATATACTCTACTTTATAAAAACACTGTGCATTTTTTTTTCTAACCAAACCAGAATTTAGGCACAAAAAAGTCATAAATAAATTTACTTTTGTTATTCATTGTAATGTACTGTAAAAAAATTCCGAAACGTTTCTATATAGCAGTCAGTTTACGAAAATTTCATGTAACTTCGTAAAATTTCAAAGTTAAACATAACAGAGGAGACATTTTCCATATCTTCAGGAACTATAGTTCCTGAAGTAAACTGTCACTGTAGTAAACCCATCAAGAACCGCAAAATACTTTTCCGCTTTATTAAAAAAAATCGTACAAGCAGACCCTTTGGCACCTTGTAATTTTCGAGAATGTTTCGAAGTAACATTTACTGTATGCGTAGTATTTTTTATATTATTAAATCTGGTTCAAACAGTTAATTTTTAATTACTACATTCTTTAAAAAACTTTTTTATGTTGTTTTATTTCTTAGCATAGATTTGTATGTTTTAGTAACAATAAAATAAAACTTCATTATAATTTTAAAATGAAATAATAAATAATAACATTTTTAAGCAAAGCTTTTATTACGTTATATGTAGCAGTAGCATTTTTTGTTATTTTGTAGGCAAAATACGATTTTTTTTAAGTGTATCCATTTGTATTTTATTGTAACAGTAATCCAAAGAAGCAACATCTCTATTTTGCTACTGTTACGAAAATCTATTTTGTATTTATCAACTCATCATTGTTCATCTTTAGTAATAACTAACGGTGCAGATGAAGTCCCAATCCAATTTGGTACGTGCCAAGGCACCTGCCGCAACTACCGTTACTGAAGCTTATTCATTATTCATTCTCAAAATCTGTATTTTGAATCATACAAAAAGACTAATTACATTACAGCGTAAGCACAATTCTCATATTAAATATATTTCAAGAGGAAGATAATCTTTTTGTAAACAAATGTATGCTAGCTTATCCACAATTTTGCTATTGAGGATAAATCTGGGGGATTATTAAGAAAGGGTTGTACACTTATTTCACTATAACTTAGATATAACGTAAGATTTTTTATGAAATATGATCATAAGTAAAAATAATTTAATAGAAATATAGAAATAAGAAAAAATAACCTCGTCTTAATAATGTGAAAACCTAGTTACCCGGCAAAGGTGGAATGATATTCAATCTGTACATGTTTCGATTCTGGCCAGGACAACTACTCTCTACAAACCAATCACTTGATGATGAGAGCTGATAATTAATTGCCCTCAAAAATTTAGCTATGTTCTTTAATCATTATAAGGAGACAAAAGAAGTTATATTTCTATATAATGTTTGAGTGAATATATTTCATTGCACAAAAATCACTGACTTAAAAAACTGAATCTACAAACAATAAAATAACTTGCTTTTTCCATTTTTACCACTTTTACTTATTTTCCGTTTTTGAGAAAATTAGAATAAAATTTTTTTAATAGGCTTTTTATTATTATTGTTATTATTATTATTATTATTATTATTATTATTATTATTTTAATATTATGATATGTTCTTTTAAATTCTTTTACACCATAGTCACCCTCTACTGTATTTTGCATGATAAAGAATTTAAAAATAAAACAAACATCACAGCTCGTTAAGGTGTTTTGTTTCTACAATTGTCCAAATAATTACTAATTTAACGAGTTTTCTTTTACGAATGATGTTTTTGTGTCTAATATAATCTATACTTCAAATAAACCATGTTTGCAAAATATATTTTTATACTAAAATAAAGTAAGTTTTCAAAAACTTGAAAATTTAAAAGTTTTAGACACAGTGGATTTTCATTTCTCCTTACCAGTTTTATCGAAGAATCTTTTCTTTTCTTCACCAAAAATTTATAAAAATCTTCACTACTTTTCTGCTTTTAATTAGATTTCCATGTTTGAACATGGATATTCTTCTTTTAGAAAACTTTTTAATTTATTCTCCTTATTTCTCTTTTTCCATTAGACTTTGTAAGTTTATACAAATATTTTGAAGAAAAATGTATTCATTAAGAATTTCAACAATTCAACGAATGTTTCAGTTAAAATATATATAAATTGGAGTTCCATATTTTCTTGTGTATATCAACAAAAACTTTTTCTGAAAGATTTGTTTCCTTGAATAACAAACTTTTTCTTGTACGAAAATCTAAAAATTGATTCTTCTGAAAAATATTAGGTATAGTTAAGTTGTTTTCATGATTATAGTATTGATTTTATTGTTAATTATATCATAATATTCAGACTTAAAAAAAGAACAAACATCATAATTCATTAAGGTTTTTTTGTTTATAAAATTTCCCACATAACTTTTTAACAAGAATTTGTTTTTTTATGAATGATGTTCGCATTTCTACTATTCTTCTACAATAACTAATTTAAATATTTCATATATCTGCAAAATACATTTTTAAACCAACCTAAAACATGTTTTTAAGAAATTCAAAAGTTAAAACTTTCAGTATATATTGAAGTTTTATGTGTCATTGGCAGTTTTATCCAAAAAGAGCATATTTTTCCCAAAAATGTATTATAAGAATCCTGCCAAAGTTTCTACATTTAATTAGATTTCCATGTTTGAACAAGAATATTCCTCTTTTAGAATATTTTTTAATTTATTCCTCTTATTTTTTTAATTAGATTTTGTAAGTTTATAGAAATCCTTTGAAGAAAAATGTACTCATTACGAATTTCAAGAATTCGATGAAAGAACGAATGAAAGTTTCGCTAAAAGTATAAATAATTTTGTGCTCCATATTAGCATGCATATCAGCAAAATGTTTTATCATAAGGTTTAGGTTAGAAAATAAGCTTCTTCTTGTACAATAATATAAAATATCGACGAAAAGAAGAGAAAAATGAGTATTTGTTAAAAATTATTAATGAGTATGTAATGTTAATTATACAGTTTTTTAATAAGTAAAAAAACGTTATTGTTGTTTTTTCTTGTTTTTTTTAATTTGCTATGTTTTTATGACTGTAAAATCCTTTCATAACAGTCATTTTAAGGATTTAATTTTTGACTTTGAAAGTATTAAAAAAAATGGTATTGCGCCAATAAATACTACAAAAAATTGATTTTAGAATAAAAATCTGTTAGTGAAGACGCCAGTAAAAAACTGCTTATTTTACAAAGAAAAAAATCTGCAGTCCATTTATTTTACAACAAAATCTATTAAAATAACAGAAAGTTCGTTATAAATACAGATTTTATTTCCGAGGAAATTTGTAAACTGTTTATTTTACGAACAAAAACTGTTAAAATAACAGAAAATGCGTTATAAATACTGATTATTATTCGTTAAATAAACAGTTTCTTACTGGAGTCCTGGCTGACACTCCTTTCCTGTAAAATCAACAGATTTTTTGCATTGTGTACTGAGAAACAGACCATTCATTTACTTTCTATTATCATGTGAAAAATTTTTGTATTTGTTGCTTTACAAAATATGTTTAGCCGTCGAAAAATCATGAAAAACTCCACATAAACATGTTTCAAAGCGTTTAAGAATCAATTATATTTTAAGCATTGAACATCGTGACTGACAGTTAAAGTTTTTCTCTATAAAATCAACAGATTTTTTAAGGTATACACTGTAAAAAAAAATTGCAGTAAAATTGCGGGCAGAGGCCAGCAGCAGAGATTCCAGTCATACCTCGTAAAAAAAAAAAAAAAAAAAAAAAAAAAAAAAAAAAATCCATGCCCATCATTTTGTGCAGCCCGTAATTTTACGGGCAAAGTAATATAGCATTATAATGCACAGGATATAATGCACTTTAAAACACAATAACAATTTGCTTACTGTTCCGTAGCACGTAGCAGGTTAGATAATCATCACAGAATCCCTGTTTTGGTGGGCTAAAATTTTCGAAACACGAGTAAAATGAAGGGTTACACCGTAATGGAGGACAATGTATGGGGTCGTACCGTATTTTTGCTAACATATGGGCTAGAACTGTAAGAATATGTGGATTGCTCTTAATTTTCTAAGTATCTAAGGCATAAGGCCGCTTATTTAGTGGATCAGTCTGTTTTTCATCAAATAAGGCTGTTGCCCGTGAAAATTGAAGGGCAAACGCTCATAAATTTACAGTTTTTTCTGAGAGTGTATTTTAAGTATTGAACGTCCTGACTGACAGTTAAAGTTTTTCTATGTAAAATCAACAGATTTTTTAAGGTATATGTTTAAGGACAAAATATTTTATAAATGCTATATAATTAAGAATTTTTTTTATACAAAAAGAGACTGCAGTAAACGTTTGTTGTTTTTATAAGCAAGCCACACAAAAGACTGAATTATTCATGAAATTAAGAAAACATTTTTTTTTCTTACATAGAGGGTAGAAATCGTATAACTTTCCAGCATTTTCATTTGTAAACGGGTGTGACTACAGTTATAAAAGTTGTGTATATATATAAGTACATATGGTATACCCACTGAGACCACTCACAGCGCTTTTAGCTGTGAAATGCGGAACTTGGGGTTTTTATCTCTAAAACAAATGGAGGTATAGAAAAAATAATAATTAGACAGTTGTTCAATGCTTTCGGTTAAGTAGAGAGTATTACTTTATGCTCATGAATAGCATAAATCGGAACCAAAAAAATATGAATATCATAATTTCTTCAGGGAGAATTAATGACTTGTAGCTGAAGGTGAGCCATTTCGAGCATAGATAATAAAGTTATATTTTCTGTACTTTAGTTAGGCTGCTTGATTGAAATCCGTAGACATTTTTCTCATGCTATTCATCTCTGTAACAGAAACAGTAATTAAGTATCGAAGCGAATCGGGCAAATAACAAACATATCCTAAGTCTACGTAGGTAGAAACAAAGATTCTCACGTATATTCACGTTTCATTAAAGTATTTTTTTTAAACCTTTTTAAATATTCTAACATAAAATGAAAAAGAAGATAAGAAAGTCACCTTTAGAGCCTTATTAAATGTTCTAGACTTATTTGAATTAAATATTTATTTTTTATAGAATTTCAAAACTAAAATATGCTTGTAAAGAGTGTTTCAAATAATATTTAATTCCTGTAACTTCTGTTTTTAAAAATAAATTTGTATAACACGTTTTGAAATAAACTTCGCTTGTAATCATTAAAAAGTCATTTGGAATTAAAAATATTTTCCCCAACACTTCTAATCATTATTAATAGAAAACTTTTTTTAGATATATTGGAACTAGTTTAATCTAATTTTTGCATAGTAAATGACATTTTCTATGTATTTACTTTCTCATATAATTTTAATTTAGCCATATGAGGTGACAAAATAATAAATATTCAATTTTTTCTGTCTGTTAATTAAACTTTTTGTGTTTTATGATATGTGAAATTGTTTAATGTTGAACTTTTGCTGATTTAATGGACACACACACAACTGCTTTATCTTTGTACCAAATTTCTTTTTAATAAAAATGTCACAGAACAAGATACTATCTGCGTTATTATAGCTAACGCTACACAAGATAGAATGATAAACAGATATTTTCCTCTTTTAACAGGTAATAACAATAAAACATTAAAATGCTACTTTGCAGCATACAATCGTGATAGTTCTAGAAATTTCAACTGTGTGTCACACCCATTTAACTCACCGAAAATGTGAGGTTTAGAAATATGTTTCGTATAAATGTGGTGTTCAAAAAGTAATATTCTCTGTGCACAGAATCTAAATTAATTAAAGCGATGCAAGGAAATTTTAAAGTTACGGCATAATCACGTTACGTCATAATGGTAATAACCATTCATTGTTCTCCCTGAGTACAAATAAGACAAAGAAAAGGAAAGCATTTTGAATTAACTTGCATTCGTGAATGTAATATTTTGTTACTGCGAAGAATGAATATTTAAAAAAAAATATGAAACTACTTAACGTTAGTTGTGATTTACTGTAGATCTTGAATGCTTTTATAAACTTTTAGTGAATCCGCATGAATATAAAAAATCGAATGATCTGAAAATGATTGCTACCTTATCAGAAAATACAACTGTAGGCTTTAAATTGTTTAATTAAATAATTTAAATTATGCTTAAATTTGCTGTTGTAGATGTACAAGAAAATGTATATACATTTATACATTATCAACATTATTTCATAAATTTTAAAGCTCTAAACAAACCTACCAGTACCATTATACTAACAGGGCAGCAAGGCGGAGGGAAAAGGCAGGCTGCGTCACGTGTTTGTTTCGCCTCCAGACACTTTGAGTCACGTGATACTCTTTCGTAACGCATTTTCGATAAATGCACAAGTACAGGTGCGCAAAAAGAATATTATGTGACTCCCGAAGGAAAACGAACGGGTGACATTGTGCGGCTGCCTGTATTTTTTGTCTGCCTCGACCAGGCCAATACATCATATATGGTCACCAGTGTTACAGTCACAACTGTTACCAAAATGTGATATCGTCGTGAAATATTTTAATCAAGAATTTTCTATATTGCTGAAACGATCTGCTTAGTGAAGCATATCAATTGAATCTGCAAAACAAATAAAGAGAAAAAAGAAAAAGCAAAAACTGACAAATGAAAGAAAATCATGAATTTTTTTTAATTTTTCAAAAAGGAAATTTTTAATTTTTCAAGAAAGAAATCTTCCGTTTTTCTACAGATTATTTTCAGTTTTACACATGGGAATACATCATTTTATTAACAAAAATTCCATAAAAAAAGACGTATCTTGTAAAAGAAAAGTGTTATACATATTCGAAATAACATCCTCAAAAAGGTTGTACGCATTGCATCCATAAACTACAAAATCTGTGTAATACTTCTTTGCATGTCAATATATCATAATCAAATATTATCATATGTAAATGAATAATGACATTGAGAGTTTCCGATGGTAGCAAAACACCCATTTTTTCCAAATCTCTATGGATGATCACCTCGAAAAGAACTATTACGTGTTAACCAAGTATTTTATTAAATTTGTGTCCTTATTAGTTTAATATTTCTACTTGCTTGTGCTATTTGAACTTTTCATACAATAAGTTTTACAATAAGTTAAGTCTGCGCGTAAATAGAACAGCCTATTCTTGCATTAATATCAATTTGGCAGTTAATAATGAATTCCATAAGTAAAAGAAACAGTTATGTTATAAATGCAAGCAGAAAAACCAGTTAAATATGTAAAGAAAACTTATGAGTACTTAGAGAGAAAGAGTGTGTTTTTTGCGTACCCTGTGTGTACTGTGATGAAAAAGTATCCGAAATGCTTCATTTAAAATACATTTATAATAGTTGTATATCGTCTGCAAACTTTTGTCAAACATTTTTATGACTTCTATAAACATCTGGCAATACCCAGGAAATTATTCCATTTTATCGTCCAAAAATAAATTTGTTTTTAATGAGATAAGAATTTTGATTCTGTTGATTTTCCGAAATGTCGAATTTTACTGAGCAAAGAACATACATTAAATTTTGTTTTCACAATGAAATTTCTGCTACAAAAGCATTTGAAATGTTGCAAAAAGCTTGTAAAGTCGACTGTTTATCAAAAACAACAGTATATGATTGGTATAAAAAGCTTAAAAATGACAGAGAATCTGTCGTACAAAAAACAAGGTGATATTGACTGTTTTCTTTGATTGTCGTGGTATTGTGCATTCCTGCCAACTGGCCAGACAGCCAATAAAGATTCTTATTTGAGTGTTTTTGCGGCATTTGCGTGAAGGAATTCGTCGAAAAATGTCTGAAATGTGCCTAGAAAACTCATGGGTTTTGCACCAAGGTAATGCGCCTTCTCATAGTGCAATTATTATTCGTCAGATTTTAACCAAACATTCAACAAATACTGCTCCACAAGCTCCGTATTCACCTGATAGGGCCCGTCTGACTTTTCTTTATTCCCACAGTTGAAATTGCTTCTTCGTGGTTACCATTTTGAGTCCATTAATTCGATACCAGAATATTCTCTACCAATTCTGAAGGAGTTTCACAAAAACGACTTTAAACCATGTTTTGGTGATTGGAAAAAACGTTGGCAGAAGTGCATTGTAGTCAGAGGAGATTACTTTAAGGCGATGCAATAAATTTTGACCAATAAATTGATACATTTTGTTAAAGGCTACCATTCCGTACTTTTGATCACAGTAGTACAGGGTGATTTTTTTTTAAGTTGTGAAAGTAAAACACTATAACAAAAAAACCACTGATCCAAATGACCTAAAATTTCACCAGTATGCTCCCAAAGCAATGGGAATTTTTTAGGCATGGTTAAAAAAACTTAAAATCGCACCGACAGATGGCGCTGTAAGGTAGCATAAACAAAGAATATCGTATGTGGGAGGAAAACAGTGGACGGTACTTTGATAAACCATCTTCCGTAGGCCCTCTGTCGTCATTGGACCTTTTCTTAAATTCGTAAGTGTCCTAAATCTCATAAGAGCAGTTGCTGCGCTGTCATTATTCTGATAATACAGTTTCACTAACAACGCATGGTCCGTCAATGGCGCAGTCATTGCAAGGATTTCCGTAGAATAATGAACACGAGGTGTGCGTACTTCATGTTTTTATCGCTAATGTGCGTGTGACGGGCGGAAGTTCGTCTCCCGAATTTACTGCATGTACAGCGCCATCTGTCAGAGTGATTTTAAGTTTTTTTAAACATGCCAAAAAAAAAACCATTGCTTTGGGAGCATACTGGTGAAATTTTAGGTCATTTGGATCAGTGGTTCTTTTGTTATACGGTTTTACTTTCACAACTTTAAAAAAAAATCACCCTGTATATTGATTTCCTTTGCATTATTAAAGATGTGTACAAATAAGTTTATGTATTTAAACCAAAAGAAATATATTACAGAATATCGTCTTAAAACTTTGAAATGCACACTTTAATTTAATAATTATACGTAAGTTTTCAATACTTTTCATCGTTATAAATATTTAATGATAAAATTTTATTTAATTTAATAAATAATTTAGTTTTAAGATATACAGTAATTTGTTTTCAATTAAAAAAACAGAAACACAATTTATTCTTAATTATGATGAAAGCGCATAAGTTAAATGTCATTAAAAATGTATAAATTTAATGAACTATATTAGTAATATTTCTTTTTCCAACTTCTTAAATATGTAATAAGAGAACTAAATTAATTTTTTTTTCAATTTTTAGATATTCAGTTTTTATTATTTGTTTTGAATAAAAAAATAGAGATATTCATCGTTTTCTTATAATAAATAATTAATTATATATTAAAATTCATTAAAAATTTATAAATTTAATAACGATTTCTGAATTTGTTAAAAACTAGTCTCTCATTTGATATTAATTATAGAAGGGAAAAATAATAAGAGAAGAAAATATATGAAGAAAATTGATTAATGTATTTTTTAATTAGAAGCATGCTTATTAATTTTATTCCTTCCTGCTTAAATTTTAATATAAATATGTGTGAAATGTTACGACAACAAATGGAAGCATACTTATGATCGCTATTATTAACAAGCTTAGTTAACATTCTATTTAATATTAATGAGCCTTAATAGAAATGATTTTTTTAGTGTTTTATACCACTTTAGCATTGTATTTTTATAAATCAACACTTTTCTGCATATTCTTATAATATACTATTAAAATTATGAAATTTATAACTGTCGCAAATCGAACTAAATAATCACACTGGTGTATATTTTTTTCAATATGTTATTATTTTTTTCAATCTTTTTTATTGATAATAATCTTTTTTAACGCTTTCCAAAATAGTTCAAAAATGATTCTGGATTCTGTTTATTTGTCTGTCTCGTCGTCTGGCCGTGTTTTAACTCCGGTAAATATACTTGGATTGCCGTATAATTTTTATATGTTATTGAGGTTTGCTATAGAATGTTCGGAATTTAATATGCAGCTTGTAGCAATTATAGCTCGTTTACAAGGACACACAAAATTTTTCCATTACATTATTGTCTATGGAAAAAAAACGTTTGATTTGTATTTTATTTGAATATTTCAAATAAAATGAGATTGACGTGGATTACTGAGGTGGACTACAACATGATTCCTTAGAAGCAGAGAACAAGTAGCATTTATAGTTCGTTTACAGGGATGCGCAAATGAATTCCATTACATTATCATATGTGGGGATAAATCGTTTGCGGTGCATTTTAATAACGTTAACGTTATGATACTGCAAACAATATAAAATTGAAAAGGACCTTTAAGAGGCACTACAATATGTTTTCTATAGACTATGGAGTGTGTAGCATTTATCGCTCATTTATAGAGACGCACAAAAGAATTCGGTTACCGGACTGACTGTGATCGATACTTACTGAAAGTGCGTTTGGCACAGATGTTATATACGTACCATGTTAGTGTGATTTTTTTCCTCGCCAATTTGGCAAAAACCTTGTTTTCTGAATATTAGTTAATAAATTGTTGTTTGTTTACTTTTATTTTTATTTTAATTCTATAAATTATTTTTATTATCTATTTATTTATATCAAACTATCATTTATTTATTTTTATTTCCTTTTTTAAAATAATAGAAGATATTTAATTTATTACGTTATATTACTTTTTTATTGAAATAAAAAATCACGTGCTATTATTGCATGCTATTTGTAACTAATATTCAAAAACAAAGTTTTCGCCAAATTGGCTGGGGAAAAAAATCGCACCAACGTGGTGCGTATATGACATCTGTGCCGTGCGTTTTCCACTGTGGTATGCATTTTTAAACTTACCTAATGTTTAGTGTATTACGTGGTGTGTATCAATTCTATACATCATACACAGACCTGCACGAAATAATTCGCACACATTACCGGCTGCTGACAGCAACTGATGAAAATGTTCTTTACTGAGTTATGTGTTTTCGAAATTACTTATTCAGATATTTCATTTTATATTATTGTGTGAAAAAATGAAATTTTGGTTTAATATTATGTTAGTATAGGAAAGTGTTTCATAGTCCGTGCCTGATGTATGCTTTTTCGTTCTTGTCTTTCCTCTGAATCGTAAAAGGAAATCCAAAAATAAATACTGAGATATACTATTCAAACAATGCACGTTATTCAGAAACATTCCAGCTTCATATCGCATAGATCAATTTCTGAACGATGAAATCACGAAAACAGAACAATACAACAAGCAGAATGGAAAGTTTGGCAGTCTCATCTCTCTTGGTCAACAATCCTTGTAAAAGTTCCAATGACGTTTTTTCAGTTTTTTTAGACCATTTTTGATATTTGCGGGTTGAATTAGTCTAGTAGAAATTTTTCATAAAAATGTGTGGTGCTAAAAATGCATACTTGAAAATTTTTAATTTTAATAACGACTTCTGAATTTGGTAAAAACTAATCTTTCGTTTAATATTAATCATAGAACTGAAAAGTATTCCCATAAAATCAAAACAGAGAAAATCGACAGTAATGTAAAAAAAAAATTAAAATCATGCTTATTATTTTATTTCTTCTTGCCTAAGTTTTAATATGAATGACTTTAAAATTTGAAATAAAAGCATACTTATCTACATTAGTTAAAAAATATATGTTTGTTCGTGAAGGAAGAATGGCAAGGGAAATCTAGCATACGTAGAGGTCTGAAAATATAGATAGAGGAAGACAGGTCCGAATTTTCTTTTTTTCCTATTCCGTTTCAGGTTTTCTTTTTTTTTTTCTACATTTTGAAACTTCCGGATGAGCTTCCCGGACGAAATTAAAAAAGAAAAAAATATATCCACTTATTTCCGGTACATTTCTGGTTATAACGATGCCTTTCTTTCAAAAAAAAATATATATATACTAATATTTACTATCGCACAAAAATTATTTTCGGGAAGTCGACAGATTCGCCAGGCATTTTTTTCTCTCAATGTTTTTGAAGATATCTTTTCCCGTTTTAAGACAATTATGCTTTCGAAAGGGTTTTTGTTTCTGCGCATGTCCGTAGAAATCGCTACATTTTCAACACAGGTTGTTAATACTGGAAGATACCATTCCGTGTTTTAAATGATTGTGGGGCGAATTCGCGTTTTATATTATTTGGGCTTCACCAGGAATTTTTTGAAAGTTTAATACATTTAAATGTCAGAAATTTAAATCGGTAATTAGTATAAGGATTAGTTAGTTCGTTTAAAAAGTTTTTCGTTTAATAAATATAAAATCATACAAATATGAGCTTCGTTTGCAAAAACATATCTGGGAGTGCATAACATGCCCGGTGTATGCTGCCGAAGGTAATGGGATCCCATATCTATGTTCATTTGGATATATTTTCGTTTAAAAATATAAAATCATGTAAATTCGATAGTGCACACTGCCGAAGGCATTGGTGGACCCAACGTTAGGTTCGTTTGGAAATACTTTCAACTAAATATATAAATCCATTCAGCATTGATATTTAAGAGTATATTAGGTATATTTAAGGTTACTATCATGGGCACGGGCAATTCGAAGAATATCAGTTAGTGCTCGATATTATTAAGTTTGGCGAAATTTATTAGCATTTTATTTAATATTAAGGAATGTTCAAATAAAAATATTGTAAATTTATTCTTATAAATCAACAGTTTTCCGTATATTTATAATCTACTGACAATGTCAAATTTATAACTATAGGAAATTGAATTAAATAATCCTCGGATATGTATTTTTTACTATTATTTATTCTGTTATTCTTTTATTTTCTTTTAATCATAATTATATGCATCCTTTTTCGAAATCTTTATTTTTCTGTACATTGAAAGAATATCCAAGAATAAGTATGCATTCGCATTCTCGCTGAAAAAGGAACATTACTCAGCAAATACTCTAGCATCATGTCTCACAGTTCCCATTTCGAAACAATGAAATCTTGAAAACAGTACAATCACTATAACACAAAGAGCAGAATTTAAAGTATCATAGTATCATTTCTCCCCTTTAATATCGTGGTGAGAGTAAAGACGATGTTATTTCAGTTTTTCTGGAACATTCTAAAGTATCGTGGATTGAATTAGTCTAACTAGGGAACATACTGAACTGTTAGTTCTGGATTTTGTCAATAGTGGTAAGTTGAAAAGCTTTTGCCATTAGGATTGAGAAAAATTAGAAATTCCGAATCAAACTGTTCTCGAGCCAATTTCTTCCGTAACGTCATGCATATAGAAAAATAAAACAGGGATCCGATTTCGTAAACAGTGCCGCTGTCTTGGGAAAACTCTTGTAACGAGGATTGACAAACGCATACGAACTACACACTCGAATCTTACCATGAATGAGCGGTCCATTTTTATCGGTCTCGTCATGCACAAAGAAACAAAAAGAGTGAGAAGACGCCTCTATAAGTGAAATTCCATAAGTGAAAATAAAGTAGCTAAAATTAAATAACAGATTCTGTTAATAAGAAAAGTTAAAGTACGAATACTATGCTTGATAAGAGAGGATATAGTAAATGAACAGAACCTTCTCACTTGTTTACTTTTATGCACAATGTCACGGAAGAAATGGTCTCATATCCCGTGCACGACTGGATTTGGATGGGTATTTCCTACATCCTCATGGCAAGAGCTTTCCAATAATACTACTCTTGATGAAAGCGGATTTATTATTTATTTTTCTTTATGTATGAAGTTAAAGGAGGAATTGACACTTATCTTGTGAACGGTTGATTTCGGGCGGGTATTTCCTAAATATTTTTTATCCGCGTGACAAGATCTCTCTAACGACACAACGCTTTGCAAAATCCAGAACTAACCGTTGAGTATGTTCCCTAGTAAAATGTTTCATTTCTGTAATTTTCATACACGGTGTTTCAAAATTATAGATATAAACGTTGAAGGTAATACTACTGTTGCGGCGAGGTCGAAGCCCTCGGCTTCAGATCGGAAGACCGATAAGGTGCCGTGGGCGGGCACTCAAAGGAATCGATCCATGATTGGACATGAGCCACTCTACATTGCTACTGAGACATGCGAACCGCTACTAAACAGAGGAACCCGCTCATAGGTTCGAAAGAAGCCGGATTTGGTCCGGGTCCCGGGCAGAGCCTACGACATCATCGCCCCCAAGCTCTACTGGAGTCTCACTGGAGAAACCAGGGTCTCGAAAACTAATCAAGGGCTCCCTCCAGAGATCTAGTTTACCCCGGATCGAGAAGCATCTATAAGGTTACCTCTAGTTCCATTCCAAAAGCCAAAACAACATAAAAAAAGTAAAACTTAAAAACTAGATAGACATAAACAATTAAGAAAGTTAGTCACCCACCACCGTCACGGAACGAAGGGACTAGACTCAGGGCGCCGTATGGCAAAGTAGAACTGACAGCAAAAACATGGTCACCTTGTACCGCCCATGCTCCGGTATCTCGTCTTCTCTAGATATGATCACTTGCTTTCCATGCTCTTAATCAGAAGCCACCACACAACTGGCTCCAACATGTAACGGTCTGTTTCCAGCGCCTCCACTATAGCCCTGAGACCGGCCGAGAGAAGCACTCTTCTCGGCTAGCCTCTGGAGTGACCAGAGTTAGAAAGGCCGCACGATGCCGCACTAGGACAATAACTCGGAGAGGCCTTGAGTCCGATAGACAAACTTAGCGATAGACGAGCAAGCTCATGAAATCGGGAGTAGGGACTCTGTCGGTACCTGCCGTCATTTGGGACTCCGCTTTGGCTTCCTCTCGAAACTGAAAGGGGTCCTGGTCATCTTCCCGCGCATAAGCCTGGTTGAGTCGGGTCCACTTGGAGGGACCCTAAACGTTGAGGGTAGGCAGACTACACTACAGATCTTTTGTATATGTTTTTGTGGGGTTTTGTTCATAGCTTAAAAATGTCGAAGGTTTCAACGAAAATTTTAACTGACTTACATTGCTTTGTGCGAAATGCGATGTATTAAATAAAAATTCGGAAGAGTATAGTAATTCCGTCAGTGAATCTCTATGTACTAAGCAATCTTCTAAAACCTGTCTAATTTTTTAGTGCTGTTTGCATGCGTTTAATAGCTAATTCTTCCTCTTCTTGTGATATCGTGAAGTTCTACACAAAAGAAAGTGAAACTACTGAAATTTACGTTAAAATATCGTCATTATTTTAGGTAGCTTTCAATACAAAAAAGTATAAAGCTACCTATTGCAGCCGTTCGGAGGAAAGTAATTCCGTAAAATTTCGATATATTTTCACCGATCATGACCCCCAGACCACAAAACCACCCTCCGTTCAAATGTTAATTTATATATATACATATACAGTTGAACCTCGTTAACACGAAATTGAAGGGACTGGGAATTTTTTTCGTGTTATCCGAAATTTCGTGTTAACCGTCATAATAGTGGTGCCATCTATGTTAGATATAAAAACTAAATAAATTAACCTACAAATATCCCTGCTCAAAAAATCATAAATTAATAAGAAATAGTAAATTTCATTAACAAATTAATTATCGTTTTTTAGGCAATAATAATTTTATTTACATGCTAATCATATTTTTAAATAGTCCGTTATTGACTTTGGCTTCAATTTTTGTAGAGTACTTTTTTTAGGAACGTATGGACCTAATCTAATTTGTCCAAAGCTCGGGAAGTATCCTCTTGATCCATAAGGAAACGTTGTACAGTTTTCAATGCTGCGGTAGATTCATTTATTGACAGTATACTTTTCCGTTCTGTGTCAATTTCTTCTTCCTTGTCTGACACTTCAATGTTGTCATCTTTATTTTTCAGCAATTATTTCTTCATCTGTCGTCACATCCGAAGTCAGCACATCTTCATCTATGCAAATGTAGTTGGAAAAAACAATATCTAAGAAAGAATTTACCAATTTTGGCTACATATCTTTCTGCAGACAAGTCTATGGTGCTATTTAAATCTTGTCAGTCATCCGTTAGAAAATATGAAATCGCTCTCACCGAGAGCATCAGCAAAAGCCTCTGCTTCATCTTGCAAAACTGCAAAAATTAAAACAATGTTCTAGCTTATTGCCTCTTTTATCCACCGCAAGAGAGCAATTTCAATTTATTCATTATTTCTTCTACACATTTGTTTTCTTACTGGTTTGAATTAACTCACAGCATAAACAGCTTCAATCTTTTCGCGATTCTTTAAAATTGTAGAAGAATTGTAGGTATCCTATACTTCGCCGCATTTTGTGATATTTTCAGCACTTTATTGCTAACTTCATTTAATTTTTTTGCTTAAATTTCTTAAGAAACTGCTTGCTGTTTTCGACTCATCTTTCACAGAATTCTACAGAGCAACTGTGAACAGCGTTTCCATTCTGTTAGTTAGGTAGTGAAGTAGAGATAGTCACTTATTTCACTCACAGATAGGAGAATTCAGAGCCCCGGTTTATAGTTTATGTTACTGTCAATACAGTCAACCGAGTAATGGAACAATCACTTTCAAAAAAAGAAATTCCTTCCCCAAACTTTCATTGTGACTAATATATTGCTCATATGCTTAAAGTGGGAACACTTGCGCATATCAGAGATCAAAGAAAAGCAGGGATTATTCAGGAATTCAGTATTTCCGAATTTTCTGAGACCCTTTTTCACTTTAAATCGTTTTCAAACCATGATAAAATTCCACTTTTAATAAGAGTATGTGACGTTTAAGTTTGAAATGTCGAAAAATTGCATAAAGAATCATGTTTTGATTTTGAAGCCAAAAAAAATTTTTCGCCTTAAGCGGGATTTTCCGAATTTCTATTTCGTGTTAAACGAATTAACATTGATTTTTAGACTCATCTGACGGGACCTGAAAATTATTTCGTGGTAAGCGAAATTTCGCGTTAAGCGATTTCGTGTTAACGAGGTTCGACTGTATATATATATATATCCATATATATATATGAGCTATGTCATACGATACCACTCTTATTTATAAATAAATTTTGATGAAACTAATTGTGTGTATTAAGCTCACCAATGCCTCGACCGAGTTCGTTGGCCAGCTTGGTTTGCCATCTTGTTTCAAAATGGCGGCCATTTAAATATTTAAAACTAAAATAAATAAACAAAAAAATTAAAAATTAAAATTTATTTTTCACTTAAGTATTAGGCCTTGATACAAGGATTCCGGAGCATTTTTTGTTTTACCTCTATCATATGTGATTCTAGATTCCTAATTAAAATAATTTGTTGTAGTGCGTTCTACCTCACCTCAAAGTTTATACCTATATTTCGGAGATACCCTCTTAGTCACAAGTGACTGTAAAGCTACTTTTATAGAAATGAGAATACTTGTAGCATGAAACAGCATATGATATTTCTTAACAGTTAACATCATGGAGCTGATAAGGATTAATTATTATATTGAACAATCTTTTTTAATTCTTTTTTACTCATAAAATAAATTAACAATATATTTATATAATCCTTTTTATCGTTTTCAATTCAGTCTGTCTTTACATTACGTTTATGTTAAATAATCGTATGATTATTTTTACTTTCTCAAATTGTAAAATTTTATCGTCATTTTATTATTATCTATATATTTTTATTTTATTCTATTTATTTTAATGAGGTCGTAAATATTTATGCGATAAACAAACTTAAAGAAATTTT
The DNA here is from genome assembly GCA_963931845.1 of Maratus michaelseni. Taxonomy (NCBI): domain Eukaryota; kingdom Metazoa; phylum Arthropoda; class Arachnida; order Araneae; family Salticidae; genus Maratus; species Maratus michaelseni. Next base: position 215,116,093 of record OZ007587.1, on the reverse strand, counting down.
TATTTTTATGAAAATATATCAATTTCAGCATTCTTTCATCTGCTTTGCGTGCTTTAAGCCAATAAGGCCTATTGTATGCAGTTTATTTATATAGGAAACAATCTAACATTCTTTTGTTTTATAAATTTCCAAAATTCGTTATCTTTACATCTATATGTTTTATCTAGTCAATCGATCTTAAAGTAATGAGTGGGTATTTACATGTTAAACAATCTTGCCCTCATTCCTTTTCATATATTTTAATATTTTTATTACAATTTCCTTAGCTTCATTTTTGTCTTCAGCCATCTGCTCATTCATTTTGTCAGTCCATCTGCTTTAATATATGTTGGGTATATATGCATTAAATGATCTGGCATTCTTCGTTTTTAAATAATTTTTGAAATTTGAGTATCTTTTCATCCATTTTTTAGCTAATCTGTCTTAATGTATGTATGAGCATTCATCAATTTTGATATTGCATTATCAATCGATGTTTTTAAATTATTCACTCTATCTTAACCCATGCTTGAATGTGTGATATACGTACAAATTTATATATTCAAAAACATAAACATATACAAAATATTAAAAGTTTTACAGCCAAATGGTTAAAAATCTAACTTGGTTGTACTAATATTATACTCCATAATATTTCAACTCTATAAATATTTCTTTGACGTGCTACATTTAGAGTGCATGCAAAGAAAAAAATTGATTTTCAACTTTTACTAGTAAAAGCTGCTGCCAATTTTATATATCTACTGATAATTTGGGAACTACTGAAAGAAAATTTATATTGGATGCTTTTCCATTATTCAGTTTGTATGGTGACGAACAGAATATATGTTCCAATTTATGAAATTTTAACTATCGCATTATTAATGAATAATTAATATTACAATAACATAGTTACAGAAAATATGAATGCGGGTTATGGTTGGGCTTTTACAAAACATAATGTAAAACGAAAATAATAAAATGCATAAATTATTGTTCGATTTATACTTAAATAACAACGGGCATGTATCTTGAACGTTGATTGGTTCACTTTGTTAAATTTTGTCACTGAATTATAATGATTGGTGCTGATATCATATGAATGACATTTTCTCAACTGAGTGAAAATGTTTCCTGGTCTTGAGTCCATCCTAAGACTTCTGGCTTTACATTGCCATCACTCTGCCTATTGAACTACATGGACCAACAACCGGCCGGCAAAATTCACCCAGACAATCTTTAAAGTTATATCATCTGGTGTGTTCTTTGAAACAGCTCAACAGACTACATTGCAGATAATAGAATTCCACTAAACGATGGATACGTAGATACACTGGACACTTTTTCACTCAGTTGGAAAAATGGCAATTCGTATTGATTTGTTCATTTTCCAATACTATATCTCACTAACTTATCATTTAAAATTGATTCCATTTTGTATTTCCACATTTTTGCGCATGGGCAACTTAAATGTGCAATACAATTATGGTGTTACTGTTAAACTTTAAGAAGTTAGGTTCAATTTGAATATGTGTGACAAAATAAATCGCATAGAATTATAAAAAACTTTATACGAATTAAAACTGTCCCAATTCACCTATTATACTCTTAGCTGCAAGTTACTATAAAACTGTACCGAACCCTTGTAGACCTCAGCTAGAAATGTAATCCATGACACAATATTTAACAATACTTATTTTTTAAATCAATAGATGAGGGCTGTTGGCAGTAGAGCGGGCAGTTCTAAGATGACGAAAGTTAAGCTTGGAACTCTAAAGGCCTCAGACGGGTAATGTTTCCCCCAAAATATTCAATAATTTTCAAACGCTTACTCGGAATGCTTCGGCTTATTTTTGGCGGAACCTAAAAAATATCACTTCAGCTCACTATAAAAATGTCACTAGAAATCCTGTAGTTAGTACTATAAAATTTCACTTCAAAACACTGTAATATCACTATCAAAAGGAAACCCGTACATTCCATTACTCTTTTATTTGAAATATTGATTCTAACGCCTTGTGGTGTTGGCGAGCTCTCAGCCGAAGAAGCTATTCAAAACAGCTAACTGTAAACTTCAATGGCTACACACACACAGCACATGGAAATTCTCCACCCAAAAGCAAGAAGCAAAAAAAAACCCGCATAATTTACCACTAAGCCGAGATGTGACTAAATCCACTGAATGTAACTCCTGGCGCAATATTTATAGCAGCTAAACAACCACAGATTCTTAATTATCATATCATTGTACAAAATAACCCTAAAAATGTTATATCCGAAGATTCAGACACACTGTGCGAAACTTATAGAAATGAGAGAATAGGTAACACATTCACCCACAAATGTTAGAAATCATGACACCACGATCGTACGCAAAACTCAAAACTCACTCGACGATAGACTACCTTCATAAGACAGTAGCTAGGCTCTTATGCTACAAAACTATTTTAAACAAAAGTACATGAGCAAAGAAAAATTTCTCATATTTTCTAACAGTGAACATTATATAAGATATAAGAAATACAAATCATTTTGTACAGTCTTAATGCAATTTTTCTTATTTATTCTTAAACTTTAAAATTTGACAATCTTTATACCTCTTTATTTTTCTTTTCCTATTCAATCTATCTTAATGTATAGGTAAGTTTTGATTATGTTAAATAGTCTTATATATTATTAATAGTTTCAGATATTTTCAAAATTTATTTTCTTTGATTCTGTTTTATTGTAATGTAGTCGTGAGTACCTATACAACGAGCAATCTTGAAACCATTATTATTTTTTGTAAGTATGTAAATTTTGTTCTCATTTCATCTGTTTTGTTGTTGTTGTTGTTGTTGTTGTTGTTAGTCAATATGCCCTAATGTATTCTGATTATTTATATTAAACCATCTAGCACCACTAAACCTTCTTTCTTTTTATAAATTTAAAAACTTTGTTATCTGTACAACTTTTTTTTTTCTAAATCTAGGCAATCTACTTTAAAGCAATTAATAAGGTTTTATACGTTAAATTCTGTTGCATTCATTCTTTTTATAGATAAATTTCTTAGCTTTTTTTTTTTTTTTTTTTTTTTTTTTTTTGCAGTACATCAGAGTAAATATATGGTGAATATATACATACTAAATGATCTTACATTCTTTGTTTTAAAACAAAATTGGAAATATGATTATTTTTCCACGTGTTTGCTTTTCTTTTATTGAATCTGTTCTAATGGCGAATACACGAGTATTTATATTTTAAACGCGGCTTCAAATATCCTTCTTTTCATCAGTTTTGATATTACATTATCATTCGATTTTTTACATTAATACATTTTATTGAATAATACATACGTACAAACTTATGTATAAAAAATATATATAAACATATAAAAAGCTTTAAATGAAAATTAAAATTTCTCAACATACTACAAATTTCTTAAGTAAGATTATATTTCTCTTTGCATATAAAACAAAATAGTATTTCAGACTAAGTAATTTTATGAAAGTAATATTGAGCCTTTTTTCATTTACCCTTTTAATAATGAATTTATAACAAACTTCATATCTTTTGCTTTTGTCTCATAAAAATTAAAGATATTTTAAGAAATGAAATTCATGTTATTTATTCAGAATTTTACTTAAAAAGTTTTTGGAATACATTTTAAATGCTTAATAATAAATTTCAAATATATTATATCTTTTCTTTTCTTTTTATATAATTTTCTCCCATTGATAAAAGCAAAGTTAGGGAAAATGTAAAGTTCTTCATTAATTACTTTTAAGTGCATATTTGTGTCAAGTACCCAGCTGCTTAAAAGAATACTTTTTAGAATACATTTTTATTAATTTAAAAGGTGCACAGTATTCTTTTTAAATTTTTATTCATAAATGAATATGGTGGTTCCGATAAAATTATACATTTTTCCTTAATAAAAAAGGAGAAAATTGTCATAGTAGAGTCAGCTCATTTTAGAAGGATTTGTTGGAAATTTCTTATTCGATGATAGCGAGTCAATAAATGTACACTGTAAAAAAAATTGCAGTAAAATTACGGGCAGAGGCCGGCAGCAGAGATTCCAGTCATACCCCGTAAAAAAACAATCCATGCCCATCATTTTTTGTAGCCCGTAATGTTACGGGGCAAAGTAATACAGCATTATAATGCACAGGATATAATGCACTTTAAAACGCAATAACACTTTACTTACTGCTCCGTAGCACGTAGCACGTTAGATAATCATCACAGAATCGCTTTTTTGGTGGGTTAAAATTTTCGAAACATGAGTAAAATGAAGGGTTACACCCTATCGGAGGACAATGTATGGGGTTGTACCGTATTTTTGCTAACATATGGGCTAGAGCTGTAAGAATATGTGGATTGTTCTTTATTTTCTAAGTATCTAAGGGATAAGGCCGCTTATTTAGAGGATCAGACCGTTTTTCATCAAATAAGGCTGTTGCCCGTGAAAATTGAAGGGCAAACGCTCATAAATTTACAGTTTTTTCTGAGAGTGTACTGTCACTGAAAGCCTAGTAAAAAAGGTCACGGAACCCTAATGGAAGAAGTAAAGTAAAAAGCAAGTGATAAAGAAAACTAGTGTTTCTATGGTAGGACAGTAATATTTCAACTTCCCAAACAATATGTCCAGGATCTATTCTGAAATATGTTGAAAGCTGAAAGTACAGTAAAATGCATGCTGCATCGTATAAAAGTCGCAAAATAAAGCTGTTTGTATCAAAGTTCCTTGTTTATGATTTTCTGAAATTCTTTTATGGAAAATTTTCTTCAGGGGCGCATGCATAGTTATTTTTGTATGAATTTGGAAATCTCAAACCAAGGCAATACATTTTTTATTTCATTTGATTTGCTATTCCTAATTTATCTTGAATGCAAAGGATCAGGGTCCATAAGCCGTGTTTTCGGCCCATGAAATAAGACTAAAATTGGATTTTGTTATACTGACTTAATTACATTAAATTTTAATATTAGAAGGTTTATTCTGTACGATTTCAACAATAGTTTTTGCATTTTGTTCGGATTTATATGACTTAAACAAGCTCAAACTTCGTATTATTCGTAGATTTTGATGAAAAATACGCTATTTCTCCTAAATTACTTATAAGAGTGCAATCATGCAACACTTTCTTCTTTACATGTATTCTAAAACGAGCAGGGAAGACCGAGCAATGCTCGGTCAAAATTAAATTTGAGTTCAAATATCATGACCCATGACCAAAATGACCCACTAATTGAATTTTCTCGAACATGTGACTTAGCCCAACAGTCTTCTCGTGCCGGAAAACCATAGGATGCAAAATTTAGTGTAAATTGAGCCGCTTTTTAGATATTGACCCACAATGACCCAGAAATGACCCACTAATCGAATTTTCTCGAACATGTGACCTAGTCTAATGATTTTCGCGTGCCCGAAACTCGTAAAGTACAAAATTTAATCAAAATCGTTAGAGCCGTTTTTTAGATAAAATTAATTTGACCCGCTTTGACCCAAAAATGACCCCCTAATCGAAAGTTCTCGAACATGTGACCCAGCCCAATAGTCTTCTCGTGCCCGAAAATAGTCGAATACAAAATTTCGACAAAATCGTTTGGACCGTTTTTTAGATAAAATTAGCTTGACCATGACCCAAAATGACCCAAAATGACCCACTAATTGAATTTTCTCGAACATGTGACCTAGCCCAACAGTCTTCTCGTGCTCGAAAACCATTGGATGCAAAATTTAGTGTAAATTGAGCCGCTTTTTAGATCTTGACCCACATTGACCCAGAAATGACCCACTAATCGAATTTTCTCGGACATGCGACCTAGCCCAATGCTTTTATCGTGCTCGAAACTCGTAGGACACAAAATTTAATCAAAATCGTTAGAGCCGTTTTTTAGATAAAATTAATTTGACCCGAGTTGACCCAAAAATGACCCACTAATCGAAAGTTCTCGAACGTGTGACCCAGCCCAATTGACTTCTCATGCCCGAAAATGGTCGGATACAAAATTTCGTCAAAATCGTTTGAACCGTTTTTTAGATACAATTAGCTAGACCATGACCCAAAATGACACAAAATGACCCACTAATCGAATTTTCTCGAGCATGTGACCTAGCCCAATGGTTTTCTGGTGCCCCAAAACGGTAGGATACGAAATTTCGTCAAAATCGTTAGAGCCGTTTTTAAGATAATTTTTGCATATATATATATATATATATATATATATATAACCACCCACAAGATTTGCTCGTATTAGAATATATGATACATCAAAATGTACAATATATGTAAAAATAAAAGTGTTCAAAAGCGGCGCTCATAGTAAAATATTAAAAATAGAGAATTAAGTAACTGCATTCCTTCACATTACAAAAAAGTACAAGTAAATAAAAAAATTATTTTTTTTTCAAATTTGCAGTTGAAAAAATGGATAGAAAAATAAATGTAGCAGTAATAACTATTGAAAAACCTTTTAACCCTTTGAAGGGTGGGTGTATATTATTTATGCCACCTATTTTGATTCCAAACTGTCAAATGACACCCAGATTTTTGAATAAAATGTCACTGTTACGTTGTGCGTAAAGAACAAAAATTATTTACTTTCAAATCAATTTGTTCGTAAATTCTGGTGACATTTAGTTATTTCAGCATTTTAGCAACATAATTACTTTGTCCCTTTTTTCAAATATTATGGGTTTGGACAAGAAACTTATGCGAATTGTAAAAACTTTTTATAAATTTTAACAAATGTATTTGGAGTTTTTGAAATGTTTTGGACATTGATATATAACTTATTATTATATAAATACAATAATAAGTTATATAATATAAACAATTGACAACGCTCTGCCTATTGAGCTACCTGGACATTCTAACTCAGATAAACTTATTGGAATAGCCTCTGGTCTGCCAAGTAGAAAACTCAATAGAAATATGTATCTTCATATATGTTTAATTTATGAAATTTATGAAATATTTGAAATATATGTTAATATACGTTTGCATTAAGTAATATTTCACTTTTATATATTTATAACACTATGTAATTTATAAACTTTTAACTCCCTTTTAATACTTTACCACTATTAATTAATTTTCATAAGGAAGCAATCTTTGGAAATTCCAAGCAATTTTAAACCTTATGTAATTTGTATTATTTTTTAACCTTTTAACTAATGAAAAATAGAAAGAGACTGTAAAAGAAACACATACAAAACCTTTTGTTTTTAAAAAATGTTATTACTTTACATGTGTAAGAAATGTTTATTTCTTAAAACATCACTTCAAAAATATTGATTTATTTCACCTTTACTAGAAAATAACAATAAAAGTCGCAAACGTCGTACAAAACCATCGCTCTTCTTATTCAGAAAACATTTCCTCTTTATTTTCAGCATATTAACAATTCATCATTTCTTCATTAACAACGTAATTTGTTCATTAAATTTTAATGATTAAAGCTGTTGCAACGGTGGGTGAATGCATGTAAATCTAATTTACTTGCTACTGGTAGTTAAAAAGAAATAAAAATAATTTGTTGGACGAGAGCTCTTTATTAAACTCCTACGTAGTATCATAGACTTTCTTTTGAGGGGATATTTCTTCTGAAAATTCATATGATTATCTTCATTATAATGTACTTTAAAGAATAAATTACTTATAATTTTTCATCCCCGCATTATTAGAAATTATTACTAAAATATTTAATTAAGTCATTTAATATAATTTAGATGATAGCGTTTTACCAATAAAAATCTGTTATACTAAAAGTTCGAAGCAATAGCAAGCGATAAATCCTTTTTCCTATAAAAAAATTTATTGAATCTTTATGTCATCGTATTTCACTTATAAAGTCATTTATTGTGCCTAAATTTGATGCAAATTCTCATACGTTGGTCACATTTAGGGCATGTTTCGTACTTTATTAAACATAAAATGCCAAAAATAAGCAAATAAGAACTGTTTTTTATGATTTTAAGTCAAAACAATTTGTTTTGAAGAAATTGAATTATAATATGTAATCTAAGCAAAAATATATCCTTGCCACATTTAGTTCATTTTCGTCCGATTTAGTTGAAACATAATGAGATGTTGAAAGTTCCTAAATGTGACAATGAATTTTATGCATGTCAGTTCATCTTAATTTCATTAATTTAATTGTAATCAGTTTTTTAAAATACTTAATACTACCATATAAAATAATGTATCATATTTAACGTCTATACTTGAAAACCTTTAACTTTGACAATCAATAAGGAAGTCACAAATGAATCATCAATACAACTTTAATTTTACAAAACTATTATTGAATGTTCTACATAACAATTTCATAAAATATTTTTTATATACTTATAAGAATTCCTAGAATGCTCTTCTTGGAAAATAACAATTATGGTAATGCATAGCTGCCAACCTTCCAATTATTTTTCCAAATCAAATAAATATAAAACATAACATGATCTTAAAGGTTCATTGCCTAATTAAAAGGTGACATTAAAATACGACATGTAACGATACAGTGCCATAGAATATACCTAGCATATGGTTAAATTCCTAAATATTAAAAAGATAAACATCCAAGAACTTTTTCCTACATATGTTTCAAATTATTTACAAATTCAGTCCAGATATACATGGCAATCACTTCTGGCAACACCCAAAGAATGATGGACTCCCCCACCTCAAACGAGACGAATTGGTTAGATGAACAAAGCAAAAGGAAATTTTCTCTCTGATGAAGGTTGCGGATGCAACGGAAAGTACCTGGAGGTTTAAATAAATTTGTATTTTCGAGTTTTACATCTTTTAACATGTATTTATCACCTTTTATTAATATCACCTTTTAAGTAAACAATTAACCTTTTAAGTTCATGTTAATTGCATTTTACGATTAACTCAAGTTGAATTTTACATTTCGCCCTACAATTTTTATTTACATATAAATACAATTTGAAAAAGAAAATCATGTAGTTTTGTCCACTTCCAACTTCTGGAACCACTCATTACCTTATCACTCATTTACCTCTCTACCTTAATAGTGACAATAATACTTACAGAAATTCACCATTATCCTCAACAATTACATAGCTGCTAAACTTAATCTTATCATTAGGCTCTTCAATTAGTATTTTATCAAATAAGGTAAAGTGACTGCTGCAAAAGTTCAACCTTTTACTTGACCATGAATTATTGAATGAGGAATATTATATTACCTAAGGGCCTGCCATGATGCCAGTTGACCAGCTTGAACATCCTCTAAAGCTTGTTTAACTTCTAGGATACTTTAGAAGATACTTTGAAAATTTTATTACACCATTTATTACACCATTCCATAATAAAAAAAAATACTTTAACAAATTAAATGAAATACAACTAAAGACAATAATTCGAGACCAAATATGTTGCACCCATGTTTCTAGGAAATTTTAGGAAAAGCTATTTTGTGTTGCCCTAAACCCCTTGGTTCAAATCTAAAACGTATCCAGGCCAGGAGTCGAACTCAAGACCTTTAGCTTAAATTGCGAACGCTCTGCTTATTGAGCTACCCGGACATTCTAACTCAGATAAACTTATTAATAGCATCTGATCTGCTATGTAGAAAGATCAATAGAAATATATGTGTTCATATATGTTTAATTTATGAACTATATGAAATATGTGAAATATATGTTAATATATGTTTTTATTAAGATATATTTCACTTTTCACCTTCATAAATAATTAATAATAAAACTACATTCAACTTAATAAATATTTTATTTATTTTTTAATTTTAACATTCAATAACTTGTAAGAAAAATAAAATTGAAATATTGGTCTTCTTCAGAATTCAGAATCAATTGTAAGTTAAATTTCATAAAACTTAATGAATTTGATAACGACTTTTGAATAAATTACAAAGTCTCTCATTTTATATTAATAGGAGAATTGAAAGATATTTCTATGTAAGGGGAAAACTGGTGAAAAGAAAATTAATTAGTATTTTTTTTTTTTCATTTCTGCCTATATTTTAAGATGAAATGTTAAAATAAATTTTAAGATAAAATGTTGGTATTCAAATGTACTTATGCTCATAATTCCACATTTTCACTCAGATGGGAAAATTACTACTCGTGTGAATTATTTACCAATCAGTTGATTTTGCTAAAAATAATTATAGTGTAATTACTCATCCATAGTTTGTTGGAGTTCCCTTACCTACGGTTTGTTTGTTTGTTTATGGAATATATACATCAGACTTGCGGGCTTGATACAAATATCCACTTATAAATCTTCGTCAAAATGAGGACCGGGTAGACACAAGAAAATTGCAACACTGAGGAATTACAGCCCGGAACTCACCAAAGAGTGTGCAATGGAGTTGATGGGAGTCAAACCCGCCGCCCTGTCTCCTACTCTCTCAAGCGATTAGCCGAATGGTGTCTTAACCGCTTGGCCACCAAAGGCCCCTTACCTGCGGTTTTTCCTTTGTGCTGTTTCAAATAACAGTCCAGATTTCATGACCAAATGGTTGATCTGAGGGAATATTGTGTTGCCTGAGATGTCGTCCAGATAGCTCAATTGGAAGAGCATTGGCAATTGATGTCAAATGTTCTCGTTTGGAGTTCTAGCCTGGACACATTTTCACATAGATACGAAAATTATTATTCGTATGATTTCTTTACCAATCAGTTGATTGCGTTAAAAATATTATATCTTATTTTCACTATTAAAGAAGCAGAAAGATCGTTTTAAAAATTCTTAAACGGAAATTTAAAAAAAAAAAACTTTCCTTATGGCAGAATTTCATTAATATGAGAAAATACAAAATCAATTTTAATATTTAATACATTGGGTAATATTCCAATTTCCCTTTTTCCAACTATTTGTGATAAAATTGTGTACAATACACTGAATTATTAGTGATTTTAATTTTTTTTTCATATGATTAAAAACAATTAGTAAATCTGCCTTCTTCACAAATAATTAACTTTCAATTACACCTTAATGTTACTTAATTTTTTTAATTTAATAACGATTTCTAAGTAATAAAAATGTCACTAATTTAATATTAATTACTTAATTGGAAAAATTTATATGAATTGAAATGGGAAAACTCAATATTTAACTTTCTTCCTAGAAATGATTTAAATCACGAGTCTTTAAATCATTATACAATCGAAAACGAAAATAAAATGCGTTCATTATTTCCAATTCCGACAAATATAATTTAGAATTCTATTTATTATTAATGAATCGGGAAACAAATGTATCTTTTGTCTATTTAGTTTATCATATATTTTACAGTTGTAAATGAATATGTATTTTCTTATAAAAATCTGTACAAATTTCGATGTTATCAAGACTGATATGATTAATAAATAATTAAATAACTATTAATTGGTTAAAAGAATAAAGATTGAAACAACGATTGCATGCAAAACTTTAAATTTTTTAAAGTGTTAGTTAATTTACTTGTATAATATACATTTCCTATTCCAAACATCAGCTGCGAAATATCGATTTGTTTTAGTGTTGTAAGAAAATAATTATAATTACAAACATCGTAGAAAATCACCGTGCTGCTTATTCAGAAAACATTTCCTCTTTATCTTCAGCAAATTAATAATTCAGTACCTCTTCATCAGCATCGTAATTTGTTAATTATAAACTTTATGATGAAAGCTGTTGCAACGATGGGCACGTGCATGTAAATCCAATTTAACCTGCTATGGTGGGTAAAAAGAAATGATACTACTACCTAGAATTGTGAGAGCTTTAATAAACTCATACGTGATTTTAAAAGAGTTCTTTTAAGGTGACACCTCGCGAGTTTTGTGCATTTTTAAGAAGGATTTTCATTTTAATGTCATTTAAAGAATAAATTACTCAAACATTTTCATTTTAGGAGTTATTGGGTATCATCAGTGGAATATTTAATTATGGGATTTCACTCTTTCAATAGAAACTGTTCTAATTTCTGATATAATTTATTTAATTATAAAAAATATCAGATTAAGCATTTAAAAAAGAAGTAAGTCTATAATTTATATGAGCAAATTTAAATACCAAAATTGATATTATGTACCAGAATTACATATTTTATAATACAGAAAAGATTTACATGCACAAGATTAGGGAGCTTTGTATCTAATGTTCAACCTTCCAATCGAGGTTTAGGTAAGAACTGTCCAACCAGTGGCCACTTTGTTGTTCACTGTTGTAATGAATGCAGCCCAGAGACTCAAACATTTATTATAAATATTGATATTTCGATGTAGTTTTTAAAATCTTAGATTGCTGCATTCTTACGGAAATGCTAAAATTGAATGCTTCATGACGCATAGCAAATAATGTACTACGGTCGTTTGAGGAGCATAATTCTCACTATCGTTAATACCATGTTAACTTTAATTCACTGGATAATGAAGCAGAATTTGATAATTGAAATAGCATGGCCTAAGCGTTTACTACAGTCTACTTTTGGCTACTTATTACGGGCTTTAACCTTCTATTTCAAAAATAAATATAAATGTTTTGCATATCTAAGTTGGATTCCCACACTATTATGTGATTAGTTATAATATTCTGGGTAAGGTGTTAAATAATTCTAAAGCACTTCTAAAAAGAAAGTAGTAAAACGTTAATTTCTGCGACATTTTTGCATTTGTATCACTTTGGCTATTTTACCTTTTCTACCATTTTTATACTACTTTTAACATTAGTATAGCGAATGCACGGCCTGAAAACAAATTTTTCTATTCAAATTCTGTCCGAGGAAGAAATTTAAATGTTTTGCATATCTAAGTAGGATTCACACAATATTATGCGATAAATTATAAGGTTCTAGGTGAAGTGTTAAATAATTTTAAAAGTACGTCTAAAAAAAGTGAGACGGGACGTTATCTGCTTCAACATTTTTTCATTTTTATCACGTAGATATTTTGAATTTTCTAACATTTTTGTTTAAAACAGACTGATAGTATTAGTATGGTAAATGTGTGGCCTGAATTTTTTTTCATATTCGTATACTGCCCGAGGAAGAAATAAAAATGCTTTGTATATCTATGTATGATTCGCATAGTACTATATGGTCAGTTATAACGTTCAGGGTAAGGTGTTAAATAGTTTTTAAATCACTTCAACTAAAACGGAAGGAAAACGTTATTTTCTTCGACATTTTCGCTTTTTTTTCTCAAGATGGATATTTTATGTTTTCTAGCATTTTTGTTTAACAATTACTTGTAGTACTGGTATAGTGAATATGCCTCCTGAAATGAAAAAAATAATCAAATGCGATTCACGGAAGACGAAAAGTTGGATACTCTTGATCAAGATAATTCTATTGATAGAAACACTCTTCTCCGCCCCTCTCTCTTTTTTCCTCTAATTTCTAATGTTTTATCTAATAATTGATTAAAAGTTATATGCATAAGTGTGTGTGTGTACGTGCATATATATGCGTGTTGAGTCTTTTAATGAAGAGGAGGTATGAATAAAGTAGTTACAAGCATCTTCCAAAGTCACGGGAATCACTGTTGATAGACATATATTCCGCTAAAACTTTTTTGTATTTTACTTGAATATGCATATTAGCTCTACTCAAGCGCAGCGACAATTCATAATTTATGCAATGATAGTGATAATTCTTACTTAATAATTCACCATTTTTGACGTAATTTTATATTCATATTTTCTGTTTAATTGACAGTTTTTGAACTAGGTGAAATTGGTTGCTTGTCCATAGAATGAAACTTTGAAAGGCTAAAAGCATATAAATTTCTTAGTTAGAACTTTAAAGACATTTATAAGCAACATTCTGAGTGATAGATTTAACCTTTTCACTGCTTTGTTGAGTGCGACTCGATTACGCTTGATGCTACCGCTACTTTACTATTAAGGTTTGTCTACCACTTATTAAAAAAAAAACTCATAGTATATTTCTACAACATTTTTAATAGGAATATACAACGAAGATTATAGTATAGAAATAGTGGTAGAAAAAGGGTGTTCGCTATTTCGAAACAATCATTTTCAAAAAGTGGAAAGGGTTCAATTTGCCGTCATATAGTGGCTAAAACAATCTCCGCCACTTTCTTGGAAAAACTTTGTTTTGCAAGCAAGATTTTAAAGTATTTATATTTTACCTTTTTTTTTTTTTTTTTTTTTTTTTTTTTTTTTTGCTAACATGGTATTTATTTTATTAGTACTCATTGTTTTATTAATTTTATTAATTGATTCTAGTTAAAACTAACTAAAGATGTATATATTTAAAGTGATGAAAGAAGTCAGAAAGGCTTATAAATACTTTTTAATATAAAGATCGACATGTTTTGAATGCACAAATGGCGAGATTTTCTAGAACAAAAATGATAAATAAACTATGAATGCAAAACATTTTGAAAATAAACATAATAAACATAAACCATGCAATCATATGTATAAGAAAAGCAGGTTCTTAAAAATGGTCATCTGAAAACGTGAAAATTAATATTTTCTTATTGCTTTTTTTAATCTGTAAAGGATCTCGTGCCAAATTTTAGGTAATTCAAAACAGACTGATTCATTAGCTGACTCATTCATTTATTTACGGATAAGGGATGGGAAATAAAGTCGCGAAGGAGAAATTATTTTACTATTCTTAAAATCAGTTAATATTATCGTCTTTTATCTTGAAAATGTCGCCATTTGTGCGTTCGAAACATGTCGATCTTTATATTAAAAGGTTTTTATAAACATTTTTGCATTCTGTTTTATCACTTTAAGTATATACATCTTTAGTTTAATGTTAATGAGAGACTTTTTTTATATAATTAGGTAATTCTATTTTTTTTTCTTTTTTTTTAGGGTGAAAACTGTGAAGTATCAAATATGTGATTCATTGTGGATACTGAGGCAACATTAAGGAATTCAATGAGTGTCTCAGTTTTTACAAATAGCTAAAATATTCTTTACATCTGTTTGATTATGACTGAGAACTAAATACGAGGGAAAGTCATTAAGTAAGCCACAAAAGATAATTAAATAATAACTTATAATGATATTCACTTCAAAACTATTTTTATTTCTCAACATATTCTCCACCAATATTTATGTACTTATATCACCGACGAAGCTGTTTAGTGGATGTTGAAGAAGTTGCCAACCAAACTGTTGAATTGTCTCCTGGGTTCAACTTGAAGTACTAATGTGGCTGAGACAGCAACCCAAAGAATCTTATGCAGTTGGTGTTGGGACACTGATAAAACAGTGATATAAGAGCATAAATATTGGTGGAGAATATGTTGAGAAAAAAAAAATAGTTTTGAAGTGAATATCATTGTAAGGTATTACTTAATTATCTTTTGTGACTTACTTAATGACTTTTCCTCGTATAAAATAATATCAATATCCCCTCAATTAATAAATAATGTAAGCCCCAACAGCCACATAAATAAAAATTTGTAGATAAAGCAATTACGTATGATATTTTCATAAATTTCTATAGAACTGCAGTGCAAGGTAAATTTAGCGATTTCAAAATATTTCTAAAGTTAACAAAGGCAGTGTTATTACTTAGATTTTTATCTTATTTCCTATAACTTATGCTTTGTTTCAAGACTTTTAACGACTGAAAGAATCATTTTATCAAGAGGGCCAATATCAATCATACTTATGTCAGTTGATAGTATATGTTATCAAAACAGCGATAAAAAAAATTACGAAACGGAAAACGGAATTTTAGTATTATTAACACTTTCCAACAATGTTGAAAAGTGTTTATGAATTAGGTTCGTCTGTCCATCTATCCATATTATAACTTGCGTAAATATACTCGGATTGACATGTAATCTTTATATGTTAATGAGGTTCACTATGGAATGCTTACTATTGAAAATGAAGTATCTAGCATTGATAGTTCGTTTACAGGGATGAACAAAAAATTTTTCGTTACATTATGGTGTTTGGAGAACAATCGTTCAAGATGCATTTTATTTAAATTGCTTATTTAGATATCTCATTTCATTGTATTGAAAAATTTTAATTTCTTAAAATAATATTCATTTAGTGCTGGAAAATTGTTTTATGATCTATGCTTGATGCATGATTTTTGTTCTTATTACATCACACATGGTAACTTGATAACTCTATCTAATTGTTCAGATGGAGCAAAAAAATTGCATTTTCAACTTACATAATCAGACACAATATTGCAGAAATCAAATATGATGAGCGATTGTCTTTGTTACCTAAATTTATCTGCCTAAGACTCCAAAGGATAAGTGACACCAAAGGATGTAATAATTAAATCAAGTATGAAAAGTAATGTTTTTTATTTTCTATATAATGAAAATTTGTAAGTGTGTTTTAAATTTGAACATTTAACTTGCTGTTTAAGTGTAAAAAGATTTTAAAAGTAACTTTACCGACGAATATGATTTATTGAGGTGATTTTAGTAGTTGCAGATTACAAAATAATTGAATATTTGTTATAAAGATGAGAACTTACTTTTCACCCCACTATACATGCAAATATAAAATTAGTAACGACAACGGCATTTTCAAGTGAACAAAGAAATTTTAGTAAACAAACATAGCCAGGGTATTCTTATATATGCATATTATATTGAAAATGAAGTAAAGATTTCATGTATATATGTATATATTCTTATAGATCTTTGAAAATCAAAACTGATAGCAACATACAATTTCAAATAAATTCAAAATGTATCATGCAACAAACTGTGAACTATTCCATAAGCATATTTAATTTACATTTTGACATTTTTGCATAATTACTTTATTTGAAAATGTTTTGATTTGAAAACGTTTGATTTAGGACACAATTTTCCAGTACTATGTTTAATTATTTTTATTTTTATTTTGCGTTTTTTTAATGGCAGCGAAATATTTTCATATACTGCCTATCGAAAGAGTTAATGTTGGAAATCATGGCCGCATCTGCGAAATTCCCATTTTTTATAAAAAATTTGTATTACATCAAATTATTTATAAGAATTAAATATTTTACGATGTTATTTAATTAATAAAAAATTAAAATATAAACGCATTAAAAGACAAGTCAATTTTGTTCGTTTAGATGAAGCATTCAGGTTACTGCATTTTTAATTAATATACTCATACGAATAATGACATTTTATTACTTCTCCACAGGTTTAACAGAATAAAAAAACTGGAAATCAAATAAAAATACATTTTGACATTATAATGAATACAGATGGAAACAGGGTTGAACGATTCTTTAAATTAAACTAGAAAAGTTTAACAAGTTTTTTTTTCTTTTTTCGTGTATATGCAATTCCATGTGTGTAAATGTTGAACATGAACAAAGAGACTAAATGTTATTATAAGAATATTTATGAAAAGAAAATTTTTTCCCCTTTCATAGTAAATTTCATGTTAAAAATTATACATAAGGAATGTAAACAAATCTTTTGAGCGTGATTAAAAATTCTGAATATATATGAATCAAATATTTATCTTTCAAAAATATTCACAAATTACAAAAAAGCTTGAAAAGGGTGTTTAAAGAGATGATTAATTTTGGGATAATAATTTTTCATGAAAGAAGAAATTGGAGAATTTTTTTTTTTACAAATTGAATTAATACTTTTAAGTGAACTTGTTCAGCCATAATGAAAAAGAAATTGGGAATTAATTAACGCCTTTTAGGTCACATTTAACTATAGCCAATACAGAAGCAGATTTTTAAATTAGTTTAACCGACTGAATCCATATTAGATACGAAAAGTAAATTTATTATCAAAATCCTCTTTTCCAAATTCCCATACAAATTAGTAACATCCGATAAAGAAAATGACAGTTTAAGAACGTTTTTGTTGATTTGACCTTATTTACTCAATTATCGTGTGATAATACAGTGTAATATCTGTAATTTGACATTCCAAGAGATCAGAAAAATTTTCATTTTTTAAGGTTATTCGTTTAGTGAGGTTTTTCGGTACTTCCTTTTTATACGGGACTTGGAGAGATGAAGAAATTGACCACGTCAAGAGAAGTTACTTTCAGATAACCAGTTCACTGTTTTATATGCATAAGCAGTTCGTTCAGCGTTTTCACAATTTTGATTAATGCATACAAACAGAAACAATTTATGTAGTGTATACAAACAAAAGCAATTTATCTGATACATATAACCAGTCGCAAGATTTAATAAAAACAAGTATAATAAGTTTTATTTTTTGTTGTTGTTGTTGTTTATTTTGTTTTTTATGGCTGTTAATATCACTAGGTGATCCAACGCGGTCTTCCCAGCTCACAGAATATAGGTGAAAACCATTTTTTCTTTTACTCTAATATTAACATATAATATATTTTTTGGGTTACACACTAACAACACCAAAATGCATTTTTATATGAAATATATCAATAATGTACAAAAATAAAGTTTTGAAATTCATTAAAAACGATACTTTCGTATTAGCCGCATGCCAGGAGTTAATAGCCGAAGAAATAGCCAAAGATTTCGTTACATAACATACAATAGCCTTCTTTATTCTGATAATTTCAGTAATTTAAGAGCATAGTTAGATTACCTGTCTGTTAAATTAGTGATTTATTTATGTTATTTTCTTTATTTATTGATGAAGCTTCTATTTCGTTACAGAATATTAGCAGAAAACAAATGTTGAACTATTTACGTTGTTTTAAGTGCAAACAGATTAATTTTCATAATCGTCTGCACGCGATATAGTCCAGGTGCTAGGAGTGAAAAACTGTAAATCGTGATACAGTTATACCGTTTGGTCAGTACCTACTCTATATTAATACACAGCATATAAGAAGGGGTGGCATCGCGTAAAGTCGGAGGAATTCAAGATGGCGGCTGTTATTCAAAATGGCGTCATTTTCGGGAATTAGTGCAATTTCATTTCTATTCATCGTATAAAAGCATGTTTAATGGAAATTTCGATGTTTTTAGATAAAAAATATTATTTGTAACACTTTACAGAACAGTCGAAAAGTATTTATGAATTCAGTTTGCCTGTTTGTCTGTCTGTCTGGTCGTCTGTCCAGTCGCTCACTAACTCGAAAAGAAATAACCTGATATCCAGATAATTAAAATATGGTATTGTAGTATACCGTAACAAGTTCGGTATTTATTTTCAAGTGTGCATCATTCATAGTTCATTTACAGGGGCAAACAAAATATTCCGTTACATTATGGTCTGTAGACGAAAATCGCTTGCAATGTGTTTTAATGATGTTATACTCTTTGTAACATATTCAAATTAATATACATCAGTGCGGTGCAGTATAAGATACTTACGTTGTCTCTTAACGCGATCCGAACCAGGAAATTGAAGTTAACCCGAAACCGGGCCGGAACCAGAAAAAACATCCATCGATGCTTAACCCGATCTGAACCTGACAAAATAATTTCCGTCGTCATGCAACCCGACCTGAACCTGAAAATTGAAGATAACTCGAAACGCGACCAAAACTCGACAAAAAAATCCATCGAGTAAACTTGAATTTTTTATTTTGGATCGGGTTGTGACACGAAGGAACTTATTTTGTCGGGTTCGGATCGGGTTACGGTTCGATGGATTTATTTGTCGGGTTTGGGTCAGGTTTTCGGTTAACTTCAATTTTCATGTTCGGGTCGGCTTTCGGATTAACTTCAATTTTCACGTTCGGGTCGGGTTGCGAGACGAAGAAATTTATTTTGTCAGGTTTGGATCGGGTTACTGTTAAATGGATTTTTTTGTCTGGTTCGGGTCGGTATCTGGGCGATGGTAATTTTTTGTCGGGTTTGCGTCGGGTTTCGGGTTAACTTAAATTTTCAGGTTTGGGTCAGGATTCGTGTTAATTTAAATTTCCAGTTCAGGTCGGGTTTGAGTTTAACTTTAAATTTCAAGTTCGGATCGGTTTGCGTTGCGACGGAATTTATTTTGTCGGATTCGGATCGGGTTATGGTTCGATGGATTTTTTGTCAGGTTCTGTTCTGGTTGGGTTTCGTGTTAACTTCAATTTTCAGTTTCGGGTCGGGATGCATGCCGACGGAAATTATTTTGTCAGGTTCGGCTCAGGTTACGGATCGATGGTTTTTTTTTGTCTGGTTCCGGTCGGGTTTCGGGTTAACTTCAATTTTCTGGTTCAGATCGCGTTCCGTTACGACGTAAGTATCTTGTACTGCACCGCAGTGATGTATATTAATTTGAATATGTTACAAAGAGTATAACATCATTAAAACACATTGCAGGCGATTTTCGTCTACAGACCATAATGTAACGGAATACTTTTGATGGCCCTTGTAAATGAACTATGAATGATGCACATTTGAAAAGGAATACCGAACTTGTTACGGTATACTACAATACCATATATTAATTATCTGGATATCCGGTTATTTTTTTTCGAGTTAGTGCGCGACTAGACAGACGACCAGACAGACAGACAAACAGGCAAACTGAATTCATAAATACTTTTCAACTGTGCTGTAAAGTGTTACAAATAATATTTTTTAACTAAAAACATCGAAATTTCCATCAAACATGCTTTTATACGATGAATAGAAACGAAATTGCACTAATTCCCGAAAATGACGCCATTTATAATAACAGCCGCCATCTTGAATTCCCCCGACTTTACGCGATGCCTCCCCTTCTAATATGCTTTGTATTAATATAGAGTAGATACTGACCAATCGGTATAACTGTATTACAATGTGCAGTTTTCATCTTATTTTTGTCGTGTAGCACTTGGACTAATAGAGATGATAGATTTTTAAAAATCATGCTTGAACTTTATTTTTGAACCCGAAAAAAAAATCAGTAATTTGTGATACAGTTTTCAAACAAATTGTATTTGAAAGAACACGTTTTTCCCTATTCAATGTTGTAAAAATTTAAAATATGCTATACCTGTATTATTTATAATATGCTAAGAAGCTTTAACAATTGCATTAAAAGCGAGATTTAATCGTCAATTGTTGCCAACGTCAAAATGACGAAAACGCTACTTGCGACGAAAACTCTACTGCGTTCTTTATAATATAGATTTGGCAACAAACCTCATTTACTTAAGCCAACTGTGCTAACGCCATTTTAAAAAAGCGTTGAGTCCCAGTAAAAAGAAAAGTACTGATTTTTCAGCGCTTCACGGTTAATAGGTTTTAAACAACGTTTTTAAACAGCATTATTAACATAATAACTTCTCACTTAATAAGCCTCTCACTTATGGCTTTCCCTGTTACATGCCGATTTCTTCAGGACCCAACAGCTCACTATCGGAAATTTTGTAAAACTTCTCTAAGATATGTGACATTTTCTGTCAATTATACAACGGTGGATCAATTTTTTTCTAGAATTAAAAGGTTTAACAATTGCATTAAAAGCGAGAATTAATCGTCAATTGTTGTCAACGTTAAAATGACGCCAACGCTACTCGCGGACACGTTTGTTCTTTATAATATAGATTTGGCAACAAATCTCACTTTCTTAAGCCAGCTGTGCTAACGCCATTTTAAAAAAGCGTTGAGGTCCCGATAAAAAGAAGTACCCATTTTTCAGCGCTTCACGCTTAATAGATTTTAAACAACGTTCTAACAGCATTATTAAAACAACGACATCTCACTTATAAGTAGAGATCGACCGAAACAAGTTTTTAAGACCGAAACCGAAACCGAATTTCGGTGATCTTCCCACTTTCTGCCGAAACCGAAACTGAAAGTGAAAGCGTAAAAAAAGAAAAATTTAAACTGATTAATACATACATAACTGCATATAATTATTAATTAATTAATTAATTAATAACAAATAATTAATAACTACTTAATAATAACTAATTACGTTACTAATTAATTTATTAATTATACATGTATTGAACCCGTTTCTAACAGACAAACGTACATATATATGTGTGTGTATACGTTTCAAACAAAAATGAAACATAAATAATACAACTTTTATATTTTATTATTTTATAACAACCAATAATTATATAATTTATCAATAATTAATTAACAGTGTAGTTAACTAATGTAAAACAAATTCAATAATGAATATTGAATTTTAAAATATATTCATATTTTCAGTTCGTTAATATTTTAAATTTAAATTGATTGAAATAAAGTACTTAAAAGTTTGTTTTTCAGGAAATTAACATTGAATAAGTTTTAACCACTTAATAATTATAAATATTATTAATTTAATAGACATTTAAATACAGATATATATTTAAATATTGCTGAATATTATTATTAATTATTTAGAATTGTGTACAAACATTTTTATGGTACATATCTCGATGTATCTTTTGTAATAAATTTCGTAAATCTTCATATGTTTTAACAACACCTTTCTCATAAAGTATTCGAAACAATCTGGAGTTTCAAAGTAAAAATTTTCTGTTACTGTTAAGTTTTCAGCTTTTAAAGATCACGTGATAAGCGTCTTTTAAGTTTAGACATATATGCATTGCTTGCTTAATAATTTACAGTAGCATGATGAATGAAGTGCAATGAAATTTAATCGTATAAGATAATTATCGTGTTATAAAACAATTGTATATTTTACAACAGGTACAAAAATTATATTTTTTAAAACAGGTGCAACCAACAAATATTTGTGCTGCAACAAAATGATTTCTTTTAAAAGTGTTTAAAAGCATTGCTAGTGCTAGACATAGCATTAAATATTTGTGTATCATGTTGCAAACAGCAGCAAACTGACATAACTGCCTTTTTTAAAGAAAAAAAACTAATTAAATGTATATTTTAGAAATAAAAGACAAATATTACATGTTAATATTTTTCAACTTTTTTCATTTAACGAGTTTTTTAAAAATCATTAAATTTAGGATTCTATATATTAAATCAATATTTATTAGTTTAAATAGATACAATATATAATAATGCACGTATGAAATTAAATAATATATTCTAATACAAGCAAATCTTGTGGGTGGTTATATATATATATATATATATATATATATATGCAAAAATTATCTTAAAAACGGCTCTAACGATTTTGATGAAATTTCGTATCCTACCGTTTTGGGGCACCAGAAAACCATTGGGCTAGCTCACATGCTCGAGAAAATTCGATTAGTGGGTCATTTTGGGTCATTTTGGGTCATGGTCTAGCTAATTGTATCTAAAAAACGGTTCAAACGATTTTGACGAAATTTTGTATCCGACCATTTTCGGACATGAGAAGTCAATTGGGCTGGGTCACAAGTTCGAGAACTTTCGATTAGTGGGTCATTTTTAGTCAACGCGGGTCAAATTAATTTTATCTAAAAAACGGCTTTAACGATTTTGATTAAATTTTGTGTCCTACGAGTTTCGAGCACGATAAAAGCATTGGGCTAGGTCGCATGTCCGAGAAAATTCTATTAGTGGGTCATTTCTGGGTCATTGTGGGTCAAGATCTAAAAAGCGGCTCAATTTACACTAAATTTTGCATCCAATGGTTTTCGGGCACGAGAAGACTGTTGGGCTAGGTCACATGTTCGAGAAAATTCAATTAGTGGGTCATTTTGGGTCATTTTGGGTCATGGTCAAGCTAATTCTATCTAAAAAACGGTTCAAACGATTTTGACGAAATTTTGTATCCGACCATTTTCGGGCATGAGAAGTCAATTGGGCTGGGTCACATGTTCGAGAACTTTCGATTAGGGGGTCATTTTTGGGTCAAAGCGGGTCAAATTAATTTTATCTAAAAAACGGCTCTAACGATTTTGATTAAATTTTGTATTTTACGAGTTTTGGGCACGCGAAAATCATTAGACTAGGTCACATGTTCGAGAAATTTCGATTAGTGGGTCATTTCTGGGTCATTGTGGGTCAATATCTAACAAGCGGCTCAATTTACACTAAATTTTGCATCCTATGGTTTTTGGCACGAGAAGACTGTTGGGCTAAGTCACATGTTCGAGAAAATTCAATTAGTGGGTCATTTTGGTCATGGGTCATGATATTTGAACTCAAATTTAATTTTGACCGAGCATAGCTCGGTCTCCCTGCTCGTTGATATAATAGGGTGATCTCTCAGACATTTCTCTTCGATTCGTTGAAAGTCGTATTGAGTGATTACTGTACTGCAATTTTCCTAAATCAGGCTACATGCTTTTCTCAGAACTAAATAATTAAATGTTTGGTAGAAGATTTGACAAGCCTATAATCTGTTCATATATGTTATTAAACTAATGTTAAATATTAAATCTATATTAAATTCCTCATATTACTTTTAATATTAACTTTGATCTAATTTAATATTTTCATTTTTTTTTTCTTTTCTGTGTCCGATGAAATTTGAAAAAAAAAATTAACCTAGAGATGTCTTATTGAGAATGTTATGAAAAAGTCTGTGCAGTATATTTTTATAAATATTAGATATTCTAGATTATATTATATTTTCCATTTGCATTCTCAAGTTCCCTTTCTTCTCGTAACAAAAGCAATCGCTCCTCGGAAACTCAATGTTTTTACTTTCTTCTGTCTTTACAAGAAGAAAGTATTGGATTCAGGAAAATTTTCGACTTCTGGTTTTCGACGTATTTATACGTTTTAGAAGGTCCTGAACACGATTTGACTATTTTTAGAAAATGTCTGTCTGTGTCTCTGTCTGTCTGTCTGTCTGTATGTGACAAAAATTTTGTGGGCGCTCTATCTCAAGAACTAATGCTCGGAATTTAATAAAACTTCATATTCAGTTAGTCTCTGATATAAATTAGAGCTGATTAGTTTTTGGTAAAAATCGCCCCGCAGGTGGCGCTGCTATTCCACATTTTTCACGTTTGCCGCAATAGCTGTATCTCAAGAACTAATGCTCGGAATTTAATAACATTTTATATTCAGTTAGTCTCTGATATAAATTGGTGCTGATTAGTTTTTGGTAAAACTCGCCCAGCAGGTTACGCTGCTATGCAGCATTCTGCAGATTTTGCAGGATTTACACGGTTTTAGCGATAGTCATATCTCAAGAAATATTGCACGGGATTTAATAAAACTTGAGTTTCAGTTAGACCTTGATATAAATTGGTGCTGATTCTTTTTAGTGTATGCGAAACCTATGTGAGATAGAAGACAGTTTTAGGATTGACACATCCGACTAGTTATTATTTGTTTTTAAGTGAATGGTTTGAGGTAAGTTGTATGATTTAGAAGGATTTTCTTTAAAAAAAAAAAGATACGTTAACTTCCAAAGCCTTGTATTGTTTGAGTATTTAATGTAGCAATAGATAAAATCACTTTTATAAATATTTAAAGGGAAGAAATTGCCCTGTTAAATATATCATTTTCATAGAATTTAAAGAATAAAAACTTCATACATAATGCAAACTAAAATAAAAAAACACAAATAATTTTTTAATGGATAAAGTGAGAGTTGTGGCAAGAGTGTCTACCTAAACGACTTTGTGCTATCATACGAAAGTGCCTCCTATTAGCAAAATTTTGAAGTTATAGATCCTATTTCGAATTCTATGAGAGATCAGCCACGTGTTCGTCGATGCATTTCTGACCACTTAAACATCTTTTTCTGAATCAATGAAGCATCTGTAAATTATTATAAAAAAATACATTTTTTTTTACATTCGTTGATAATAAATGCTAGCTTTAATCGGAATAAAAAAAAGTTCTCAATCTGTTTATTAAAAACACAATAAAATCTGCCAAGGACAAACTGTTGAAAACTTCACTTAATCTGAAACAAAAAGTATTTTTGAGCATTTCTTCCATTTTTATATCTTTGATATTTGTGACGAAGTTTTTGTTATTACACATGACATTTGTTATAAATGTATATTTAGATTCGTTCAACACCTGTATGTATGATAATATAATATGTTTATCGAATTTGCACCGCCCACGCCCATATAAATATGTGTGTGTTTATGTTAAAGGTGTGCTCTCACAAAGAGTACCTGCAAAGTAAAGTATTTAAGCAAACTTTATCATTATTATACATTATAATTACTAAGCTTTTGTTAAACATTCATTTAGTATTTAAAACAAAAGCTTTAAAAATTATCTATATTACCATAGTTGGTATAATTTCTAAATATTTTTTTAACATCAACATAATGAATGGTAGAAGAATGCCCATAAAATATTAAAATTTTAATCATTATAATATCATATTTATTTTCTCGATTCTATTTCTCTTCAACGTTTAGTAATTACATGTAAAAAATCTCTAAAAATTCTGAACATTATCAAAAATATTTTTAACTTTTTGATACAAATAATAAAAGAAAACTAAAAAATCAATACACCTACCAAAATATTTTATTCTTTTTTCCTAGTTTAATAATCTACAAAATATCTGTACTTATCAAGATTGACACAATTACTAAATAATTTTTAATGCTTTTAAATTATATTAAAAATTTAAAGGCTAATGCAAAGTTAATATTATTGCAAAAAATAGTATTAAATGGTTATAAATATATTTTCTTATAAGCAGAACAGTTTTATAAACATTTTATAAATAGTACATATATCAAATAGATTTCTCAAAATACAAATTACAAACATATTGATTTATCTCAGCGTCGCATAATGATAATAGTTAAATACGAAATAATAGTTAAAACATCAAATATCGTACAAAATCATCCCGCTGCTTATTCAGAAAACATTTCCTCGTTATCTTCTGCAAATTAATTATTCATCATCTCTTCATCAACATCATAATTTGTTCATTAAACTCTAATGATAAAAGCGGTTGCAGCGGCAAGCACGTGTATATAAATCCAATTTACTCGCTTCTGGTAGGTAAAAAGAAAAAAAAATAATTTATAGAGATGGTTGTGAGAACTTTAATAAGCTCATATGTGATTTACTGGGTATTATTTTAAGGAGGCTCATCAGCTTTACAGTACCTTCAACTGCAAGATTTTTTATCTTTAATTCATGTATCATAGTTTTCTTCAGATTTATTCGATTTAAAAATATTGTTCAGAAATTATTCTTTACAGTCTGGTTATTATATTCCAAGCTCAATTTTAATATCAATGAATAAAAATTTTATTTACGACACGAAAAATGTTCACCATTTATTAAAAAAATAAATTTTAATACAATTGTTGCGCGCAATAATACAGACACAAAACCTAAATTTTAGTTTCATTTTGAGTTTTCATTAATATAAATGCGTTAGATATAAACCTAGACCTATTGTTTTATAATATGCGTGATGTAAATGCCATTAGTTGTACTCAGAATGATTTTGTGAATGTGATATTTTCACTAATTTAAATATACGTTCTCCTCCATTAAAATGATTTTCATATAATCTAAAAACTACCTTTGGTCTAGATTTATATCTTATGTATTTACATTATTAAAAACACAAAATAGCAACTAATAATTAGTTTTTGTGGCTGTAAGATTGCACGCAACAATTATAATATATTTATTTATAGATTTATATCTTATGTATTTACATTATTAAAAACACAAAACAGCAACTAATAATTAGATTTGTGGCTGTAAGATTGCACGCAACAAATATAATATATTTATTTATTTCATAAATAGTGAATATTTTCTATGTCGTAAATAAAGTTATTATTCATTGATATTAAAATCGATCTTGAATTATAATACTTAGACTATAAAGGGTAATTGTTGAAGAGTACGTTTAACTTAAATAAATCTGAAGAAAACTATGACACATGAAAAAAAGTTATAAAACTCTTGCATTTAAAGTTACCATAAAACTGATGAACCCCTTAAGGTGATATCTTGTGGAGTTTTTCTCAAAATTTTGAAGTATATTATCATTAGAATTTAATTTAAATGGCATCCATAAATTTTCATCTAATGAATTGTTAGACATTACCACTGAAATATTTAGTTACATGATTTAACCATTTATGTTGCAACAAATATTAAAAAAAACTTCATATAATTTATTTAAATAGAATTTACTTTATCAGAAATATCATTTTAAGAACATAAAAAATTAGGATTAAGGTACAAAAATCTAAAGATTTAACTGAAAAAATGTTTAACAAAATAATGTTTTTATAAGAAGAAAATAAAATTTCATGCCATTGTTCCTTCTTAAAATAGGGAAAGGTATGTTAAAATAATTCGGTCTTTCTGTTTTAAATTTCTGCTATATTTAAAAATTATGCTTTCATTTTTCAGAGTTTGATTTCCATGAAGAAATTCAATAAAATTTTCTTATATTATCAAGCCATATGATTATTAAGTATTTCTTATTGCTTTTTAAATGACATTAAGTAATAAAAGTACTTTTGAGTTAATGTACATACAAAAACCTTCATTAAAAAAAAAAGTTAACCCTTTAACTGACAAAACTATAAAGTAGGGCTTTTCATCTTTTTTGTTGAAAGTCGTTTACAACCAGAAATTTCGAAAAGTAATCTTCGATTTATTTTATCACAAAGCTTTAGTCATTAAATAAGGCAAATGT
Source organism: Maratus michaelseni (assembly GCA_963931845.1). Taxonomy (NCBI): domain Eukaryota; kingdom Metazoa; phylum Arthropoda; class Arachnida; order Araneae; family Salticidae; genus Maratus; species Maratus michaelseni. Next base: position 215,087,727 of record OZ007587.1, on the reverse strand, counting down.
TTCATTTCTGAAATAGTGGTAGCTAGTAAGTTAATTTAAGTATGAGCATTTATTTTGAAAGTTACGTCAACGCAACACCAGCGGCAATGGGTTAATTTATGTGTGTAACAAATGTTTTTTTTTAAACATCAGTTATTAAATGTTGATTTATTTCAGCATCACTATGAGATAATAACAAACACAACAAATATCATACAAAATCATCGCGCTTCCTTATTTATAAAAAAGTTATCTTTATCTTCTACAAATTAATTATTCATCATTCCTTCATGAACACCGTAATTTGTTTATTAGGCTTGATAAAATTCCCACCGCACGGTAAAGAAAGACAAGCGTTTCTTAATCTAGAAAAATATATTTAATATAACCACGAACTGAAATATACAATAACCTCTTCCGAAATACCCACGATTTCGGAAAGCTTTCTTAATTTTTAGGGACCTCAGGAAACAATACATTTTTCTGCCACTGATATTCGAAAACGTTTTCGAGTAGTTTTTATAATGTATTAATCTACTACTATACTAATTTACTAATACTATATAGTATATAGTATCTACTCGAAAATCGGTATTTGCAAATGAAACTATGTTTTTATAAATGTTTCTTTTAATCTTGAAAATATATTAGTTTCTGAGGTTTTTAAAGGTAAAAGACGCTCTCTGAAATAATGGATAACTCGGTTAAGAGGTTATTGCATAAGAGGTTATTGCATGTTTTCGTTCGTGGTGATATTATATTTTCCTCGATTAACAATGTTTTTTACAGTGTACACAATAATATAAGTACGATAAAAAAATTTAAAGAAAAGTAACAAAATAAAAATAATTATAAATAACAATATAATAATAATATTGCTACATTCGCGGTTAGATTACATTTTAGTAGATTAAAAAACAACTCTTTTTATACAGTTATTTTATATTATTAAGTCTTATTTTTATATATAATTAAGTCTTAGTATACAGTGCGCTACTGCTGTTGTAGTGATGGGCACGTGTATATAAATCCAATTTACTCCTTATTGACTGCTAAAAAGAAATAATAATTATTTTCAGAGTATTTTGCGATAGCTTTAATAAAATTCCGTGATTTTCTAGGCCAACTTTGAAAAAGATATCTTACGATATGCCTCCTTGATCGTTTTGAGAGTATCTTAATTACAATGTCATTTAAAGAATAGTTTATTCATAACGCATAATTAAACATTATATTTGAATATTTAATTACGTTAATACACATTTTTTAGCGCAACATCCAGAAACAAAATTTACATAAATATGAGAACTATTATTTTAAGCATTGTAAAAGACAATATTAAAAAACAAAAATGTTAAAATTTATATCCAATTTGTTTTACCAAAATAAGGTTTTCTTATAAATACTATGAATTTTCCGGTATACAAAATATTTTTATAAGTAGGAAATATATTTTAATATTAAAATCTCCGCTTTAAGAGTAAACCTGTGGTGGAAAATCAGCAAACACTCTCAATAAAAAAATTCTGGTACTTTTCCATGCGCTAGCCTAGGCACTTTTATAAACTGGTATCTTGCGTTGTTTTTTCTCAAAATTTAAAAAAGCTTCTGTATTATAATGACAGTTAAAACATATTAAAACGACATACTTTACTCATTATTTTTCGTTAAGGAATAATTGAACATTATAATTTAATTTCTAATTTTATAATATAACCCTTTATTACCACAACAATGCGAAACAACTTGCTTAGATCTGAAAACAAAAATCATTTTAAGCATGAAAAAAATAAATAAATCAGAATTCATATACCGAAATAGGTATAATCTATAAATATAATGAATGTTTTGACTTAAAAAAAATTAAAAGAGAAAAAATATATATTAGAAAATCAGTCAACATTATCCTGAAAAAACTGCCGGATGCTTTCCTCCAGTCACATACGACATCTAATGAATATCATTTATGTCGCCATCGTTAATAGAAAAACCACTTTTTTTTTTCATGTGCATGGGGCATTACAAATTAGTTATGTTTAAATTAAATGTTTTCGGTTTTTATGATATGAATTCTCATTAAATTAGCTGTTTGTCGTTGTTTTTATTTGAAATAAAACGAGTATCAGTTGTTCTTATATATATTTTTTTAATGTATTTTTATTTTCTTTCTTACGTAGTCTTTTCAGTTATTTAATTGCAATTATATAGCGTCAGCAATGAAAAGAATTTGGCAGTGGCAATAATTGTATCATTTTTCTTTTAATTTAATTTACTCCTTTTGGCCTAAATTATGATATACATTTTAAAATTATCTTTTTCCGAATTTGTGGTATAAATTTGCAAGTTACTGTGCAAGTTTTAACTAAGCAGAGGAATTTTATTGATAGTAGTACACATTTATATAATTGAATTATAATACAATTCGTAATTCATTTTAGACATTTACATAATTCAAGCAAATTCAAGAGGGACATGGTCCTATCCAGGGCTTTTGGGGAACATATTAAATTTTCTGATCAATATGAGGAATCTTGCGTTCAACATTGCTCTCAACAGTTAATTGCTTCGTTTTGATACTTCTTCTTTAAAATACAACACTGTTTTCCTCAAACTCATCCATTTCGTAAATATATCAGGTATAATTTTATTTTACTTAAGGTAAAATATGTTTCTTGTTAAAAACTTCTGACTGACATGAGAGGTAACATTTCACACTTTATTTAAAGATCACTGTCAGATACAAACAAAGATTACTTGCTATTATTTATATCATCACTTGATTTTCATATGTATAACATGTTTTTTGACTAAGAAAGTATTATTTTTCTCCCTTTTTCTCTGTTTAATCTGGCTGAGTAATGTAGTATGGAAACTCGAAAGTAAATCATAAAAAATATCTCCATTTATGTGTTGTAGTTACACTGCCGCGTTGTGACAAATTATTATTCATTTATAAATTTTATCAAATGTAGCTGAGAGATCTAAAAAACCTCGAACATAATTTCCAAAGCCAAGATTTCCGGAAAAGTCATAACAATTTCGAAAATATGTATCAATCTGTTGCTCTTAAAATATATCAATGTTGTGTTTCCCACTTATTTCTTTTTTAGGCGTTCTAATTATATATATACGTAGCACCTATAGTCGTTGTCTAGTCAAATAGCGCAAAAACTACCCAACCGAATGGTTTGAAATTGAATATATATAATCGTTGCAAAATGTTGTCGAGTCATTTCAAATTTTATGAAAATCGAAACAAAACTTAAAAAGATATTAATAAAAGTTTTCTTTATTTTATTAAATCTTATCATACGTAATCTATATGATAAAAGCGTAAGTCATGTGACTGAGGAAAACAGATACGGGCAAACCACATCTTTTTCCATATGCCAAGCGGCCATTTTTATTCAAAATTAATTTTTCGAATAAAATTGCGTAAAAGTTACATTTTTAGAAAGATCGTTAAAAAAATTTGTTTGCTTGAAAGATGAGTTACATTCAAAAATGTATAGATTCTGAGATAACTTCAGTGAAAATTAGGTTAACAGCCGAATATCTCAATCCATTAAAGTATTAAACAAAATATTCATTCATCGTGAGTCATAGAAATATTAGCCATGGAGGTAATCACTTGCAAAACCAGATCTCCAGGGTGAATTTACAGCTCTGTCTGTGTCGAAAAAAAAATTCGCATCTATAAATATGGGATACGTAATAAGAAAAACAAGGCATCCTCATTTCGTTCATAGCAGACGATATAATTAATTTCACTGAAATAATAACGAGGATTTTTTACATTGTAAAACTAGTTATAGTACGAACTCAGCTCATTTGTCACGTTTAACGTACAATTTCCAACTTGTTTTAAATGTAATCCATTTTTATTTATCTAAAAATCGATTTTTGATAAATCAGGATATCATACATAAATATCATTTTATATCAATTGTAATTTCTGTTTACTCTCCTTATTTTTTCTATCAATATTTTTTGAAGAAGTTGAACTATTTAAAAATATTTCGAAATTTCTCTGTTCATTACTTGTTTCGAGCTTTTAAAATAATTTGGCGAATAATTTGCGTTTGCTTTCCAATGATGCTAATTCGTAAATTTCAAAGAAACAATTAGCAAATTTGTTTGTTAAATGAGAAACGAAAAGACGGATAGAGCTCGATTTGTATCTCTAAGGAATTTTAACCTGAATTTGACTAATGAAATCCAAAATAAAAGTTTAGTCTAAACGCTAATTTTTTTAGTTAAAATTTGTTAGTTAAATTGCTAAGATGTGAGAGTTCAAACTTTTTTCTTCTCAAAGATATCTTTATTTGTTATGCGCCATTTGAAAATGTTTTAGTGAGTGTTATTCATATTATAGCCAGAAAATATTCATATTGTGCGATTCAAAGACATGAGCCACAAATTTACAACATTAATAGCACACAAATTTAAGTATTATAACATTAAACTACATACGGCCGTTTCAATGATACGCCAGATTCCCTTCAACAGTGTAGCAAAAAAATAGGTAAAGAAATAAAAAACTAAAATCAAAAAATAGAAAGATTAAAAGACTAAAAGGGTTCGAAGAACCCCACCGGCTATTTGAGTACTGGCTGATGGACTGGCCAACATGGTAAAAGTATGAGTTTATATATCAGATAAAGTAAAAGTGACGTACCTGACAGGAAAACACCGAAAAATATATATCACTGCGCAAGATTCCTCCACACAAGCGAGAGAAAATGAATGCAATCATGTCATTGACCCAGGAAACTGTATATTTATGAATATAATAAGCGTCGTAAAAATTACAAAAACGAATTACATTCCGAATGACACCGACATGATTCTGAGTTTTTGACGACAGTTTTGCGTAAACCTTTTGGGGTTAGTCTCCCCCCCCCCATTTAAAATCAAACCATCCCCCAAAATAAAATTTTTGCTGCTTTCAATAGTCTTATTTTTCGTGCTCGTAATATCCGTTTTAATTCAGAATTATTTAATAATTAATTTAATTATATCAAAGCAGTTGCCATCGAACGTGGTTTTTCTTTGGATCATTGACCTATTTTATTTAAATCCCCCCAAAGTCACCGTTTCTGTTATTGCAAATAAGGAATTTAAAAATGTTATTGTATTGTATTGTATTTTCCAAAAATTAGTACATAAATTTCACGTATTCTCAATAAGTTTAGTTTCAAGGTTGTTTTCTCTCCGGTTAATAAATTCGCTTTTTCTAATCTCAAGGTTCCTATTGACAGTCATAATAGTTGGGGTATTTAAATAATTTTTTGTGATTGTGGACTCTTTTATATTGGGTAGACGAAACAAGCGATTAGATTTAGGTTGGAGGAACGTGAAAATTATGTTACGAAACAAGAATTGGATAAATCCACCGTAGCAAAGCTTTGTTGGAATTCTAAAGATGAGTTTAACTTTTCCGGGGCTAAAGTTATTCAAAAATTGCAATTCGTTTTTTATCTGGATTTTTACTAGGCTTATTATATCCATAAATGTACAGATTCCTTCGTCAATGACTTGAGTAGTATCCCTTTTCTCTCCCTTGTGTGGATGTATCCTCTGCAGTGATACCTGTGTTTTGGTGTTTTCGTGTCAAGTACTTCAATTTTACTTTATCTGGTATATAAAATCTTACTTTTTTCCATTTTACTCAGCCAGTACTCGGTGCTAAACCCAAAGGGCTTTGAATCCTTTTTATATGTAATTGTTTTATTTTTTATTTTTTGTTTTTCATTTCTATGCCTATTTTTTTACACTGGTGAAGGGGATGTGGGATATCTTGAAAAGGCCGTATGTAGTTTAATGCTATGGTAGTTGAATTTGTGTGTGTTTTAACGTGGTAAATTTTTGGCTCATGTCATAAATTCTTACTGTTTGATTATAATCCACCTATATTTGTATACCAAAGTGTATCAATGGCATCAATTACTATCCGTAACTTACAATCGATGTTTTGTACATGAGTGTTGTAATGTAGAATTTTTTAAAAGGAACCTTCAAAAATTTTAAAGGTTGTATATGTACTAATAAAAAGAAAAGTGCCCAGTTAAACTGATGTCATTGAGCTCACAGGCTATTCACACTAATTGTAAATTATACTCTTATTTCAAAGAATAATGCTCTCGAAAAATAAGACAATAAATTAAGGGGGGTTAGCCTACCGCAAACCCTCCCTTCATACATAACCAATGAACCCCCAAAACTAATCAGGGAAACGCTTTATCACAATGAACCGACATACAAACTTGGAAGCAAATCGAATAATTTTGCAGGAAAATCAAATTTATATAAATTAAGGGGATGATTAGTCCCCCGTTCCCCTCTTTATACTTAACCAATGAATATCCAAAACTAATTGGGCAAGCGCCTTATCAGAATGAACCTAGATACAAAATTTAAAAAAAAAAAAATCGGATAATTCTGCATAAAAAACTCATTTATCTAAATTAAGGGGGAAAGGGATTAGACCCCGTCCCCCCATTTATACTTAACCAATGAACCCCAAAACTAATCAGGGAAGCGCCGTATCAGAATGAACCTATATACAAAATTTGAAACAAATCTGATAATTCTGCATGAAAAACCCATTTATCTAAATTAAGGGGGGATTGGACCCGTTCCACTCATTTATACTTAACCAATGAACCCCAAAAACTAATCAGGGAAGCGCCTTATCAGAATTAACCTATATACACATTTTTAAACAAATCGGAGAATTCTGCATTAAAAACCCATTTAGCTCAATTAAGGGGGTATTAGCCCCCTGACCCCCTTTTTACTTAACCAATGAACCCCAAAATTAATCAGGGAAGCACATTATCAGAAACAACCTATATACAAAATTTTAAACAAATCGGATAATTCTGCATTTAAAACCCATTTATCTCAATTAACGAGGCGGGATTAGTCCCCGTTCCCCTCTTTATACTTAACTAATAAACCCTCAAAACTAATCAGGGAAGCGCCTTATCAGAAAGAATCTATATACAAAATTTGAAAAAAATCGGATAATTCTACATAAAAAACCCATTTATCTAAATTAAGGGGGGGGGATTAGACCCCGTCCCCTAATTTTTACTTAACCAATGAATTCCCAAAACTAATCAGCGAAGCTCCTTATCAGAAACAACCTATATGCAAAATTTGAAACAAATATGAACAATTCTGAAACCTATTTATCTGAATTAAGGGGGGGATTACCCCTCGTTCTCCCCCTTTATACTTAACCAATGAATCCTCCAAACTAATCAGGGAAGCGCCTTATCACAATGAATCCATATACAAAATTTGAAACAAATAGGATAATTCTGTATGAAAAACCCATTTATCTAAATTAAGGGGGGGTTAGTTCCTCCCCGTTCCTCTCCTTAATACTTAACCAATAAATCCTCAAAACTAATCAGGGAAACACCTTATCACAAAATTAACCTATATACAAAATTTGAAACAAATCGGATAATTCTGTTTTGAAGATGCATATATTTAAATTAAGGAAGTGGGGGGGGGAGTTAACCCTTCGTTCCCTCCTTTATAGTTAACCAATGAACTCCCAAAACTAATCAGGGAAGCGCCTTATCACAATGAACTTATAAACAAAATTTGAAACAAAACGGATATTTCTATCAAGTGTTATCGCGTTGCTTACTTACGTACGTACGTACATACAGAACAGGCGGGCACATTAGCTCTCAGGCTTTAGCCTGTAAGCTAAAAATGAGTCATTTTGCAAAAAAACCTTGCTTCAGTTAATACAGACACTATTTATGGTATCTGACAATGTTCTTAGACTATATTACAGTTAGAGACTATGTTAGTATGATATGTATCACTGTGTAACACGATATCAATAAAAAATTCTTCTTCAGCTCAAATACAGAAACCATAATAACTAAGTTTTCTTTTATCTAGATACCTCCATCTGTTAATAATTATTCCTATAATTTAAGGTACTTAAATATATATAATTTTTTTGAAACGCACTAGTTATTACAGTTCTTATCAACGAAATTAGATGAGAATAAATACGTTGATAAGTAAGTTCAAAGGCAGTATTTTTTTCGTTGGTTCTGAAATGATAAGACGATTAAAATTCCAAATGAATCTCTGGAGAATTTTGAGGTTAATATGAATAACTTAGCAACATCAATGCCGTCGTATCTGTGGGATTTCTAAATTTTCCTCTTTCGCAAACAAAGGTTTCAGCCATATGTCATTAGAAAATACTATGGTAATATATTTATCATTACTTCTTAACTCTTATCAAATAATTTATTTCAATTTATAAAATTTGAAAAAAAAATTCTAATTTTATCAGTATAATAATATTTTACAATACTTTTTGTGTATAGTAAGTGTTAAGTACACACATAATACAAAAAAAAGCATATTTGTGCTCATTATTTTTAAAAAAGGTTAAAATACTTCGAAAAGCGATTTTTTATGTAGTAAGATACTTAGATCTATATATAACATAACTTTTGTGATGTAAAGCAACGTGCATACCCAAGAATTTGATTTTAGGCTTTTTGAAACGTCCTCTTTAAAGGCTATCTTCTTTAAAAATATACCCAAGGCCTAATAAATCAACACCATTCTTAATAATTCCATAAGCAGATAAAACCAAAATAATGTCTATATACCATCTAAAATAAGCTTAAGCATCCATAAAAGGAACTTTGAAATGTCAGTTAAATTTACTAATGTAATTTATTGTCCTAAAACCAGTCTTTTTACAAATTATTTTACAAACTGTGTGCGTAATATTCAGTAATTTGATGAAGAACTATCTAAAAATTGTCTTAGTCACCGATATTTATTTTAACGCATGAAATAGATATTATTTCATTCAAGAATTAGAATAGTACACTATGTTATATATATATATATATATAAACATAGTTTACTATTCTAATTCTTTTCCCGCATTTAATTTGTTATTTTTCCCTTTAAAATACTTTTTCTTTTCTTTCCCTTTCTCAAATTCCAATTGTTTTTGCGGCTCTTTAATATTTCGCTCCTGTCTCCAAATTTATTCCATTTAGAATATTCTCATTGAGCTATAATCCTATTTTTATTTCTTTGTCGGCTTTGAAGAGTTTTTCCGTGTAAAGCAGGACAGTAGCACAGTGATTTTCTCCTGTAAAGAGCCCTAGCGCACCTTCTGATTGGTTTAAAACCTTTGACGCAACGCACTTTTCATAATTTTGTAATCTTTTGTAATGATGTAGATTAAATATAAAGAGTTTCCCATCTGTTATTGAATGAACGACAAATAAACATGATGTGTTCAACTTTTGACTGTTTCTTTCCTCGGTTAACATCATTGGGGTTTTCGAATTCGTTCACGCCTGTAGACCACTCCATTTCGACTACATACTATCGTATCTGTTTCCAACATATCTGAATTTGTTGATCATCGTGGATGTCTACAAATTCTGATCGCTTACGGGCTAAAATCTTACCTACTGTCTCACCGAATTAATGCATCCCCTGCTACATAAATCCTGCAACAATTGTATTTTTACCGGGATTAACAGACTGCAGTAGAGCTTGCGGATAACACGACATATATATATACAGTCTGTTATAGATAAATAAAAAGTCTGTTCACAAAGACAGTGACGGTCTTTTTATTATAAGAAAACACCGCATCCCCCTCTGTCTTAATATGTTTTAATCATTATTTTATGCTCTTATGTGCAGTGTTTACTTTGTCGGCAAATTGTATTATAGATGTCAATTAATACCTAATTATTACAGTGCGTTTAAATGTTCTGAAACGATTCAAGGCAGTGCTTTTAGTTAATCACGCGAAAGGACCTAAAATGGCATATAAAGCGACTGCAAAATATATGAAGACGTCTGAGACTTTCAATAAAAAGTGCGTACAGCGATATTTGCTGACCGGTGATGTGGATGATCTGCCTCAGAGCGGACTAGAGCGCGCAACAACAACAAAGGAGGATACAATGATCGCATATAACTCCCAAAAATGCAAACAATCTACTAGAAATACTTGCTGAAGTCGTATGAAAAACTTTCAAAAGAAACGTCATTAAAATCACACCCGAACATGCAGCTACCACGATAGAAATTTGGACCTAACGAAACGTCTATATCATCTTGCCTCATTAAACCTTAACTATTAGCCTCAGAGACATAAGTGTGGTTGTCGTATTTTAAGATACGAGGTGTTTTTGAAAAGTAACGATGCACCTCTGATCGCCGAAGAACTCCCAAAAATGCGAACCATCTACTAGAAATACTTGCTGAAGTCGGATGAAAAATTTTCAAGTGAAACATCATTAAAATCACACCCGACCATACAGGTACAGTCGTGGAAAAAAAAACTGGACCCCCCCCCCCCTAACTCTGCAACAAATTATAGTAGAAGGAAGTGATTGGTACCAAACGATTGGAAATAAAGTCTACTTTTAAATTATGTATCTAAAATTTGCTTAAGGGGCCATCTACATATTAAAACCAGCCTAAACTTTATTTTTTCAATGGCAACACCCACTTTTGACATGATATTTTAAATCTTCGGTTCAAACTATGCCTAGATACAAAATTTTAAGTCATTTGGATGATAAGTTTTCGAGTTAACATTCAAATTTTAGAGCTTCTAATGTTAAATTACATTTTCATATTTTTATTAATATCTCCTGAAATTATAATCCTAATGTGCTAACGTTTTGTTTGGTTATAAAACTCAAAAACCCAAACATAACTACGTTAAACTTGTAATTTTTAAAATTTTATAATATGAATTATGAATTATGAAATTAATATTCGAAAAAATTATGAATTGCAACCTACAATTTTTTTGATGGATTTATATTTATTATGTCCTGCTTTATGTGTATTCAAAATTTCAAATTTTTCTTCCAAGTAGTTTTCAAATTATGCTTAATAAACGGCAAGATGCTGCTTTAAGGGGCCGTATATGATGTGCATTAAAGCATAGTTTGAACAGGGATGGGAGTGCTCCGACTCGAAATCCCGATTGACACCACTAAATTTTAATAGTATTTGTTACCTGATTCAAGGACAAAATTTCTGAAATTCATTACGTTGGAGAATACTATTAAAATTTAGTGGTAAAAATCGATATTCGGGTCGGAGCGCTCTCATCCCTGTTTGAGAAAATATTATACTCATAGGCTGGGATTATAGTGACGTCGTCAAATGTTTTCTGTTCTTTTTAAATAGATTCCGATGATGCATTTATGAGAAAAATTTTATATAATTCTTGCATTAGGTATCTTCAAAATTTTGGTCGAAAACAATTTACATCATTTAAACCTTTAATATATAAACATTATAATCACTGAGATATTTATACTTATTAATTCAATTTACTCAAATCTTGTTAAATTGTTTGCAATATTACACTAAATGGTTGTTAGATAAAATATTACCGCGAAAGTATTACTTTGTTACTTAAAAATGCAAATTTAAACTTTTATTAACTTTTGTATGTCAATCAAAAATTGTAATCTTTACAAATATGTATGGATGTTCAGTTTTTATTCCATTAATAACGAACTTAAAATAATTAAACTTTTTCTTCGATAACTTTCGTATTTAGATCTATTCGATTAAACAGGCTAATTGAAAAAAAAATTACAAGTTATTTTTATGGTTTTCTGATATGCAAGATTATTTCCCAATCGCTAGCATTGTGCAAAAAAATCTAATAATAATAATAATAATAATAATAAATGTCAAATGGCAAGTTTTCCTGCCAAGAGGCATTAATGACTTAATTGTAAAATTTCAAATGAACTACCACAATAGGTTTAATCACAGAATCATTAACCCTATTCCGAAGGAGAATAACGGATGTAAAGTTATTCAGATGTCTTTATAACATAGATTTAGTTTTAGCTCTTCAAATAAATCGGAATATAAATCCTGCGAACATATCTCAAAACAAGACACCCCCCCCCCCCCTCGCTACTAAAAAAAAAAGCAATGTCTGGATTTATTTTCAGACTAAAAAACAATTTATCTGCGTTTTTTTTTTACTTTGATTCCTTACGCTGCCTTATACTATTTTGTTTAATTCTAAATTTTGTATTTGTCAATATTATTCACGTTTCTGCCAATAAGCTAAAAAAAAAGGCGAGTTAAATCGATCCAAAATCTGAGAAAAAGCATTATAAAAGCACCTGTAAAATTCCAATAACATTTACATATTCTAAAACTATTTTAATTACAAATAATCTTATGGTTTTTTAACCCTTTCGTGACGAGCGTCTATTACAGAATTTTTAATAATTTACCACCGGTTTTTTAAAATAGAAATTTTCGTCTAATTGAATCATGGAAATGCTAAGATATAATAAGGCAAAACTTACAATAAAAAATAACTGGTGGGAAAAATCGAGGATTCTGAGCATCTTATGCGTCACGTATACGTGTTGCTCGTCCCCAAGGGGTTAAAATCGGATAATTCAACACTTGTAAACATTATGTTACCGCATATAACAATAACCGAAACTTATTAAGTGAGTAAAATGGTCATATCGGTAAAACATAATACATTAAAAGAAGTGACATTCTGCAGCATTTCAACTATCGAGTACCGAACTTCAATTTGGATACAGCCCCTTAAGTATGCTCATTATAAAGTAATTAATTTCTCAGAAACTAATCGTAGGAATTTAATGAAATTTGGTATCTAGGCATAGTTTGAACTGCAGATTTCAAATATGTTGTCAAATTTGGGTCTTGCTATTGAAAAAAAACAAAGTTTGGGTGTGTTTTTATATGTAGATGGCCCCCTAAACAAATTTTATATACATCATTTAAAAGTAGACTTTATTTCCAATCGTTTGGTACCAGTCACTTCCTTCTACTATAATTTGTTGCAGAGTTAGTGGGGGGTGTCCAGTTTTTATTTTTCACGACTGTACCACGATAGAAATTTGGACCTAACGAAACGTCTATACTATATCATTTTGCCTTATTAAACCTTAACTATTAGCCTCAGAGACGTAAGTGTGGTTGACGTATTTTAAGATACGAAGTGTTTTCAAAAAGTATCGATGTACCTCAGGAAGCAGGAAAGAAAAACACATTTAACGAGCGCGTTGCCAACACATATTGTAATCATGACCTTTCCCTCGCAGTCTTTCGTTATTTGTACGGGAAGTCTGTTGCGTGTAGTACGTGTTTTTAATGACTGCATTAATTCATAATCCCGCTAAATATGAAGTACGTTTTGTCATACTTTTTATTCATGCAGAAGGTGAGCGTTGATCGGAAATTCACAAAGAAATTGTTTCCGTCTATGGGAACATTAGGAATCAACAAAATGTAACGAAATGGTGTTGAGCTTTCTCTAGAGGTTGGACAAATGTTCATGAAGAACCCAGAACAGGTAAGTCATCTGTGATCACTGGACCTTGCACTTGCACTCAGCCACTACCACTTATTCATTTGCCTAAAGAAACATCTTGCAGGGAAAAACTTCCACGACGATGATGTGATCAAAATCAAAGTTGAAATGTGATTTCGACAACAGGTGGTAAACTTCTATGACTGTGGTATAAAAAGGCTTGTACCCAGACTTAACAAATGCTTGGACAATGACGGCAACTATGTCGAAAAATAAGACATATACCAGTAAATAATTTGTAAAGGACATTTTATCAATTAAAAGTTTTTTGAATGAGTATGCGGCATTGTATCTTTACTCTTCGAAAACCCTCTTAATGGTCAGCTGATTTTGAGTTTGCGGCGAGGAGAACGCACAACGCTAAATGGCCGAAACTGGCACTGTATTTCACGATTAAGATGTGGAATTGTGGTGATTCGGCATTTATGTGTAGAGTTTCTAAATATCGATTAATTTAAATAATAGTAAGTGTATTTTGAACAACATTCCCATGTAAAAACTTAAAGAAATTGGGCGGTAAAATGGAAAATTCAATATATCGGCCCCAGACCGCGAAAAAGTCACTGAAAATACAGATCACGGATATAGAGGAGGTTATGAGCCACGCACAGATACCCCAATGCCCGGTACCGAGCGAGCGAGAGTGTCTGGAGAACGTCCCGTCGTGAAGTTGTTGCGTCGCGCTCGGTGAACGACGGGTCGAGCACCTCTACCGCTACTTACCCGAACCGAGTGGAGATGACACCCATACATCTGTCGAAGACATCTCTGAGCTGATGGATATCAACATCAGTCGAATTGTTGTGATCCAGGGGTGTCCAACAGAAGTACACTTCAAAAAGGTTCGACCTCAAATACGTGCCTACAGAACCCATTGCGCTGGGCAATACTATGTTTGATTGTATGTTCACCAGACACATCGATGTTGATATTCTGCTCTTATGTGTCTTACTTTTCTTATTACAGGCCGATTCGAAACAAAATTGTCTTCAAATACTAGTCGACAAAAATCATGTACCGTTGAGTGTTTGTTTTATTTTGACTGAAAACACTACTGTCCGATATTGCTGGCGGACACAGCCCCGCCCAATTTTTTTTTTAGTTCTGCCAGAATGAGTTGGGTGCTGCAAGATGACAATGACCCTAAAAATCTCTGCAAACTCTGTAGTGCGTGGAAACATCAAACTTGTGTCACAACAATGGAATGGCCGAAAAAATCCGATTCAAAACGTGTGGTCGTACATCAATATGAAGCTTAAAGAAAAGCTAGTATACATGATAAAGTAGCCGATATTTTAAATCAAGAAGGTATGGCGACCTTTGCCAATTGAATATGCAGGAAACCTCCTCAAAAGTATGGGAAATAGATGTTAACTTATAATCAGTAATGGAGATGATTGGACGAAATATTAGGTAACTATGCAATATTTAATAAAGTCTGTTTCAATAAAAAGAGAAACAAATAATCACAGTTCTTATTTTTTCCAGATTATGGCGGGTACTTTCTTGTTGAACATACTGTATATATATATATATATATATATGCATTTTATTAAAAACATCCATAAATATTCATGCAAAGTACTTAAAACTATTCATTAGCATACTTTAAAATATATCAAAGAATATTAAGTAAACAGTTTCGAGTGGCATTAAGGCAATTTTCATAAGATAAATCTTAGTTAATCTCAACTATCAAAAACTTATAATTCGATCGATTGTTTAACGTATTATTTCAAACATTCACTATATCCGCAATAACATTAAATTGACACGGAAAGTGGTCTGTGGGATTTATAATTACGTGCACTTTCATCGTTGTTAGATTTGTTTAAGTGATCCAGAAAGACTCTGAGATATATATGTCTCAAGTAAATTTTCCTGGGAGTAAACTTCGACGTACTCAAAATTGTAGGTAAATAGTAGTCTGGAATAATTTGCATGATAGCAGAAAGTTTGAAAAGATTTTTCATAAAATTGTATTGCAAATTCGAAATTTGCAAATTCGTATTTAAATTATATTTAGTATTTTTAGTAACGCATATAATTTTTTTTCCGATTAATAGAAATTATATTTCCGAACAGAGTAAAACCCTCTTAGACGCAATCTAAAGGACTTATTGTAATTTATATTAATAATTGTTCCCTATCTAAAGCTAGTTATGAATATCCAATATCCTACATATAATTTTTAAAGCGTGTATAATATACTAGCTGTTACCCGTGACTTCGTTCACGCAACATTAAAATAAAAATAAATACATTAATTAAGCAAAATATTTCACTCCCGATAATTATAAACGTTAATAATTAACTATTTATCACATTTCATAGGAGACAATACGGTATTTTTTGTTATAGGGACCTTGACGTAACTCAGTCTTAAAAAAGTTAAATTTTGTGCCAAATAATCGCAAAAATGAAATTGCAACCAATGCAAAAAGGAGGGCCAAATAAAATCGTGGAAATAGACGAATTGGGTAAAAACAAATGTCAATTTTACCTGATAAACAATTTTACTTTTAACGCCTTTGTGAAACGTTTTAACAGCCATCCTTCAAAAAAACATTAATTGGAAATAGTATATGCTTTTTCTTTAAATTAAATTCTGCCTCGTTGGTTTAATGTAAACAAATCTTGTTTTCAAAATGACAGTATGTTGACAGGCAATTTTTGTTCTCCAGAATAAATTGAATCATGAAGTTTGAATATGAGAAAATATGTTTTTTTTTTTTGGATAATTTACTGAAATCAAGATTTTGTTTTCACCATCTATTCAAAATGAAAATAAATTCTGTTTTTTTTCGTTTTAATGAGAAAATGGTGTAAAAAATATACTGATCTGTTTTATTTCTCCTTTTTATAGAAAAATATGGAGCAATTTACTTTCAGTTTTTAGAAAAACTTCGTTAAAATAAAAAAAAATAAAAAAAAAATCTTGGCATCTAATTTAATTTTTTAAATTCTGAGAGTTTGTGTGACATACTCGGATCAATGATAACGGTTATTAAGTAAATCGTGTTGCGTTCGATAGTCTAGGAATAGTTGCGAAATACAAACACATGGTCAGATTTTAATATAATAGATTCGTATGATGTGATTTTTAGCAGAAAACTCTCATCTGTATATAACGGATGCTCATTCTTAATAATCAGTATAGATTTAAAAAAAAAAACATTTAAATTTTTCGTTATAAATATGGCGTGAAACTCATCTACTTTCTATACTTACTATTCCTTGTATTATTAATGTAAGGAATTGATTCACACTCATTTTAAAACATATAGGAAAATTCCTGTTTTATTACAAATAAAACGTTTCTTTTTCCCCAGAGAAATCCCTTCTTAATGACATAATTCTTGTTAATTTTCTTTTCCGGGCAATTAATTTCAATACTGGCATAGGGGAAATGATGTTACTTTAACGAAATAATATTAAATCTTTAGGTTTTATCAACAAAAATAGAACTGTTAACATTCGTCTTTTTTTTTTTTTTTTTTTTTTTTTTTTTTTTTTTTTGGTAATCGAGTTAATTCTTTTAGTTTTAAGAATGAAAAAAAAACTATTTCTCGCTATCCATGACATCATTTTCGACATGGATAATTTTGCGGAGAATATTATTGACATTTGCTAGCCATTTTCTTTTGAAACTTTTTACTTTTTTAAAAATTAAATTAAAAAATACGGCATAGTTATATTAGCCGTGCGCAGACGGTAAAACGCAAAGTATTGTTGCCATACAAATGAAAAAGAAAAGTGAAGAAAAAACCCAAGATCGTTTTATTTCACCAATCAAAGCATATCCGCTTTATTTTAGATGTATTACGTCATATTCGCGTGTTTCCTATGGTTACGCATATTGAAACCTTGTATTATTATCAAAAACTAAAAAAAGTACATTTTATTTCTAATAATAATAGTTAATCTTCTTTTTAATTCTTTAAATTTTTCTATTTCATTTTCATTTTTCACGTGAAAATTTTTCAATTGTAACCAAATTGTTGATAAAAAATTATTATTCCGGGTTCTGAATTAGTTTTGGCAACGATAAAGTATTAGCAACGGTAAAGTAAATTTAACCATTTTAAAACATTATACGGAAAAATGTCCATTTATTCTCTAATGAAAATAACGAAATTTTGAATTATTAAGAAAAATATTTGAATGAAATAAACAAAACCCAGCCTATGTTCATTGGAGGGTTATAATTAACCTATATGCAAAGATACAGGATCATTAAATGCTCCATTTTGACGCTGGCTTCAGCCTAACATTTGCACACAATGAGATTTATAATATTATTAGGATAATGCAGCATACTTTCACTATTATTCTCTTGTAAATATATTTTTAGCGTTTTTGTAAAATTATATGAAAAAATGTAAATTTATCTGTATTCAGAAATCAATTTTTAAAAAACTATTTAATGCAAGAAATTTTATGAAAAAATCCCTGTGAATTTATATTTAAGTATCTTTCAATAAAAAAAACCTTTTTTTTTTCAGCTTAATAAAATATTAACGATGATTCAAGACATTCAAACACTATTGTAATGTAATGCAGAAAATTTCTTATAATGAGCTGAAATATCTTCTGTTTTTGCGAAATTAATCAAGCTTTGTTGTATTAATTTTCGTATATGTATAACTGCATGACATAGATTTACGCGGGATCAATCTAACACAGCTTAATCATTTGTTCTGGAACATTATATTAATTTAGTCCCATATCATACGATACTCTACTCTAAAATTTTAGAATTTCCAGAAACGTGTCACAAGATGGTGGAATGATTAAATTGGCTTTAATAACTTTATAAATATAGTAAATTAATGTTTAAAATGTGGTGTAATCAAAACAAACACACAGAAAAAAAGATAATAATAAATAACAGAATTTTTTTTTTTTTTTTTTTTTTTTTTTTTTACAAAAGTAGGGAAAATATTTTCTATTTAATTGGTCTTTTACACTGTAAAAACAAAATCAGTAAAAAAAAAACGGAAAATGCCTTGGCAGCAAAGTTACCATCTGTTATCCTTTTTTTCGCAAAATTTCACGTTTTCAAGACTCAATTTTTCCGCTATTCAAAACGGGAAATTTCTGTTTTTAAATATCTATAAGTAATAGCACAATATTAAAATAAAATCTGCATAAATAATTATATACGAGGTTTTCAAAAAGAATCATCCTATTCACAAAAATTATAACTACTCAGCTTTTAATCCGTTTTGATCGAATAATGTATAGGTAGAAAGGAGAAAATCTTGAGTTTCACGCAGTTGGATTGGCCGTGCGGGAACTGATGATTCAGTTAAACATCACTGGTCTCCAAAATTGTCGGACCTCTCACTGTACGATTTCTTCTTGCGGGTAAAAGACTACGTTCCTCCCCTTGCAGCTACATTATCTGAACTGAAGAAACACATAACAGCAGCCGTGGAATTAGTGGATGCAGACACGCTTGCAAAATTTGGGACGAATTTGACTGACCGATATGCCTGATATGCCATGCTACCGAAGGTGGACATATTGAGCCCCTCTAATTTGGTTTGTAAAAAAACTTTATGATTAGCCATGTAATATAACATTAATCTTAAGTGTCTATGTTAAATATATTTCATAATATACGCATTTCAAAGCGGGTGATTATGTTTGAAGCACTCTGTATATTGATGCTTATTTATACGGTATAGATATTTGTATTGAATATTATCAAACCCATTTTTATTACATTGTCTTCCTCCGGATTCGAGCTTTGGCACTACTTTGGTACTACACTTTGGAAGGTGCGCTACATTAACTGGCTACACCCAACTATTTGGTTATAGGTCAAAATATCGATTACAAAAATTTAACCGTATTTTTTTCGGTTTCCCTCCGAATCCATTCTAAAGAGTTATAAACAAAATCATCACAGATTGGCAAAATGATTGGACCAACTCAACGAAAGGAAGAGAAACGTATAAAATTCTTAATAAGGTGGATGTTAAAATTTTATGTGTTCAGAAATCAGCAGCATGTTATTTTAGCGGCCATGGAAGTTTCCCAAGATTTATATATAAAATTGGTAAAAGAACCACGGATAGATGTCCTTGTGACAAAAACCCTGGAACTCCTATACACTACACCTTCGGTAACTGTCCTCTTATGGAATACCATTTTAACTTCAATAAAAATAAAACATTAAAGAGAAACCTACAACGTGTGCTATTAGACGCTTCTAATTACGAAAAGTTAGATAAAAACTATAATGTCCTAAATAAAAACTTTTCATACATCAAAGAATTATTATAGCCTATATAAAATTCTAGATCTTTAGATTTTAAAAACTATATCTTAAAAGACTTAATAGACTAGTGCATAATACAATTGAAAATTTTCAGTACAATATTATTATTGTAAATATCTGTAAATATTTATCTTTTATATTATGTAATCTTATCAGTATATTCATATAGAACTTATATACATGTAATGTAATAACTTTGGGCTCACCCAGCAATAAGCAATATTGGGTAGCTCGTGTGATTGTTTTTTTTAACTTTCTGGGGACTCCGGGTCCTTGGACACTGGGGTTCCTGGTAGATATAGGTTTTCCCCTCGTGGGCTATAGTTCCTATGCCGAGAGGTTGGTTGTCCACGAGTGGGAGGTTTCTGTTTCTGTTTCTGTCTTTCTTGAAAGAAACATTTCCGTTTTTTAAATTCAACGAGTAAGGATAAAAAGGAAATTTTCCGTTTATTCCCCAAAAATTTAAGACTTCCATTCAAAACAGAATGTTTCCGTTAAAAGACAGAAAATTTACATAAAATCACCCATATATGTACGGAACTTTTTTTACAGTGTACGTTTTAAATTTTAATCTAACTACTATTACAACAATTTCTGTTTTCTATTATTAAAACTCAGTCATTTGGCGTTTAATGAACTAAATAGACAATAATAAATGAAAAACTATCTTTTATTTTTTAAACAAAACAACAACAAAATATTGCTAATTCTTATTTAATAGATGTGACTATTCTATCTATGCAATTTTTCTGAAATGCTTTGCTAAGCGTTAAAACTGCAAGAATAATAAGGACGCACACACGCAAAAAAAACCCAAAAAACAATAAAGTCTATTTTTTACGTGATTTATAAATCAACAAGAAAGAAATAACATCCGTCTAGCATAGATTATGAACGCTTTCCAACACATTCAGAATTTTGCAACAAAACTTCACCGTTTGATAAGGTAAAACATGATGTTCTGAAATCGTATAACGCATTTGGTAACCCAATTTCAGAAATTACCATCTATAGTCGGAAAAAAATTCGATTTAATTTTTGTTCAGCTCTGTATATAATCTACAGATTTATATATACTACGTTAGTATACAAAATTTAGTTCAGTTAAGAAATGCATCACACAGTTAAAAATTCGCCTTCAGCAATTTCCGTCAGTAAGCGAAAATATACTCTTATTCTTTGTGCAGTCCTGTATATGATTTATAGAATTTATACACACTACATACTATGCAAAAAATTTAGTTAAACATAAAAACGCAAACCAAAGTTGAAAACGCACTTCCAGCAATTCTTGCTCATAGACAGTACTGTAACCCAAATTTTGTGTATCCCTGTGAATAAACGATAAATGCTATGCACATCATATTCTGCTGCAAATATTTTGTAGTAAACCTCAGTAATGTATATAAACTTCATTATGTTTTAAATGGTGTAACGTCATTAAAATAAATTGCAACCGATTTTCCCCGTAGACTACTACGTAACGGAATCATTTTGTATGACCCTCCAAATTAATAATAAATGCTTTGCTCTCCATATTTTACAGAAAGTATGTTTTAGTGCACTTCACAAATGCATATCAATTCCATTATGTTTGAAATGGCTTAATATCATTAAAATGCACCTGAAATGATATTTTCCATTGGAGATAATGTAACTGAATATGATTGACTGCCCATGTAAAAGAACTATAAATGCTATGCACTTCATTTTCAATAGCAATCGTGCTATAGTAAACGACCATAACATATAAAAAATACAATGCAATCCGAGTAATATTTACAAGAATTAGAGAACGGACAGATCAACAGATAAACCGAAATCATAAACAATTTCATCTACGATAGAAAGTGTTAAAAACGAAATAGCAGAGATTTTAGGTTAGTTTGCGCGCACAGAACGAACTTTGATTACATTGGAATATTGCCTCTATATATAAATCAATTCAAAGAAAAAAGTACTCTTCGGTATTCGTGAGTTGCTTATATAAAATCGCAACAAACATATGATTAAACTAGAGATTATTTATATATACGAGTACAGGGTTCTATTAATAACAAATTGTACACTGCAAAAAAAAAAAAAAAAAAAAATGTTGATTTTACAGTATTTACATTTTAAAATTAACAGTAATAAAATCAATAAGATAATAATAATAGATGATGCTATTGCTAAATATACTTAATAAACGTTAATTCTATCTTTTAAAAAATTCCAAATTGAAATGTTTCTTTTTGATAAAATAAGAAAGACGAGCAATCGATTCCCAATCCATGCAAATTCGAGATTTAAGAAAGATATTTTTAAGGGTGAAAATTATTCATCAATGAATTTACAAAAAAATCCCGAAGTATGACTTACGTGAATTTTTTTTATACGTCATCTACATCATCAATAAAAATTTGTACCAACTCATTTTTTGAAATAGTAACATCCTCATATGAATTTTTATTTTGATTCACTAATTAAAAATTACATACATTGTAAAAAAATTCTCAATTCCTCGTGGGCTTAAAAAGAGTCGTAGTTTCAGAATACTAATGTTAAATGTACTTGATTAACTTTAATTTTTATCTTTAAAATAACCCCAGATTAAAATGTTTCCTTGTTATAAAATAAACAAAGAAATGAAATCATGTACGCTAATGGCCCGGTGCATGTAAAATCCGTCGTGGGTGTAAAATCCTCCAAGTTACCTGTGAATTATATCTCTGGGGGTCCTAGTCTGATGAAGGTCTCGTCACCAGATCAAGGTTCTAAATTACGAGATCAACTCGAGTAGCGATGGCATAACGTAAGGATGAGCGATGCAGCGAGGAAATAGTAAATATCCCAGCGTCTCACATCCGTCCGGCATGACTTCGCTACACTGCGCAGTGCTGAACCGCCTCATCAAAAATCAATTAGCAACCGGCCAACTAAGAAAAAGCAATTAAAGCAACAGGACGCACTGAAGCCACGTCGGCCTATAGATTTAACAAACACATCTTCGCCAAGCAGAGAGCTGGTGAATCTTCGCCCCGTTGCCAGGTATCAACTCGTTAAGCTAGGCAAAAGCCTGGAAGGTAGGGGCCTGGTCAACGGCATCAAAAAATGAACAATCCATTCCCAATCCAGACTAACTCGTAATTCAGGAAAATCGTTTTAAAGGTGAAAATTATTTATCAATACATTTTCAAAATAATCAAGAATTATGACTTACATGAATTTTTTATACATCATCAACATCATCAATGAAAATTTGTACCAACTCATTTTTTGAAAAAGTAACACCCACATACGAGTTTTTATTTAAATTCACTAAGTAAAAATTACATCGGAAAATCATTTTCTTAATTTCTCGTTGGTTTAACAAAAGTCGTAATTTGAGGATAATAATGTTAAATATACTTGATTAACTTTAATTTCTATCTTTAAAAAAACTCCAGATTAAAATGTTTCTTTATGATAAAATGAACAAAGAAATGAACAATCCATTCCCAATACCGACAAACTCGAAATTCAAGAAAATACTTTTAAGGGTGAAAATTATTCACCAAGGCATTTAAAAATATATATATTGAATTATGACTTACGTGAATATTTTTCATAAATCATCAACATCATAAAAAACATGGTTGTATAATTTTACAGCTCGTTTTTTCTTAGTTTTAAAAATGAAAAAAAAAAAGAAATAAAGAAAAATCTCTACAGGCTTATCTCTTGTAACCTTTTTGCTTCAACAGACGAAAAAATAAATATAAAACTATAATGACTAAAAAATGATAGATATCATGGCCGAAAATAAAAAATATATAATAACCAAACCAAACAACAACTAATA
Source organism: Maratus michaelseni (assembly GCA_963931845.1). NCBI lineage: Eukaryota > Metazoa > Arthropoda > Arachnida > Araneae > Salticidae > Maratus > Maratus michaelseni. The sequence goes on along the minus strand of OZ007587.1, from coordinate 215,064,210 downwards.
TATATAAAAAATGACATAATAGCATGTTTTAAGTTTTGTTTGAAAGGAAACTTGCATTTCATAATTCATAGAATGTAAATAATTTTACGCAAGTAAAAGATTTTATTTTTCATCGCCTTCATCAAATTTGTAATGATATTAAATAATTTATATAAAATAGTGTGTATTTCGTACAAAATTTGTTTTGTTCGATTTATTTATTTATTTCAGTTCAAACATTTTTTAAGTCTTAACATATATATTAATCTTTTTTTTTTATCTTACCTAAAGAAATGCAAAAAATATTCAATGGCATAAAAATAAATACATTTACAAAAAAAAAGCATTCATTACTTTTTTTTTTTTTTTGCATTGAGTAAATAGCTTGAAAAAAGTGCATTTTTTATGATAATTATATGAACAATGCAAATGATTTTCCTCCACACCCTTTTCTTCTAAAATTATACAATTTCTTCAAATTATATGTTATCTTTTTTTTAAGTATGTGTAAAGGAGTTCTTCTAAGCTATTTTAAAGAAAATTAATTTGTTTAAGTATGATTGTTTCTGAACTTATGCGAATATTATTTTTATTCATTGAGTTTATCCTTGATTTTCTTTTTTCGGCTATTTATTTCTTATATTATAACTTTAAAATACCCTGGTTATTTTTATACTAGTAGTCGCGCGTCAGTCTTTTAGCTGCAAATATGAGATAATCTCACCTAACCCATCTCCCTTTAAAAATACAATAGGAAAATTCCATATAGCTAATTTTAAATAAATCTCCTTCACCATAGAAAAATTACAAGACATTACTGCTTTTTATCACCTATATATTGACAAGCAAAGTTTAAATTCATCGAAAATACTAAGACACCATCAATAGTGTCAGTTGATGTTTACCCTTTCCCAATAATTGAAAGCTCGTGAGAAAACTGTAAAATTTCAGAAAATAACAACTTTTTTACAACTTTATTACAACTTTGAAAAGTAATATTCAAATGTTGAGTGAAAATTATTTTTTATCTTGCATCAAAAAGGCCAAACGCGATCAACTGTGTTCCAAAAAAAGACGCGCCTACTCTCGGTTTAATTAATAAAAAGCATGTCGATGCAGCAATATATTTTTATACATAATTAAAGGATCCATTTTTGATGAAAACATTATATAGTTTGCCTGTATGTACGCAACGAAATTATCATCAGTGAATTATGAATAACTAAGAAACCTGTTAAACAATCGACACTTCACAATAGTCAATGCTCAGTTATAAAATCTCAGAAATAAAAAGCTCACCACTCCCTATTAATTCTGCTACAAACGAGCGTATAAAAGTGTCACTGGTACCAATCAATTAGTATTAACGTCTACTAATTAGTTCTATACTTAAATTTTGCTTAGACGGTCGTCTATATACAGAAATGATAAAAAAACTATAAAGTTTTTAATACTGATTCCTAATTTTGACAATAGACGTGGATTTTTTTATAAATGTTACGAAATTATGTAGGTTTAAAGTTTACAACTCTTAAATGTTAAATTTAATTTTAATATTTGCGAAAGAAATTTCAATTCTGGTAGTTTTTTAAGCATAACTCAAAAACTATTTGGCGGCATGATCTGTAATTTGGGATTCGTATAATTGAAGCTTTTAGAAATCGATTTCTGTTAAAAGGTTTCAGTTTATATTTTTTTCTAAATTTAATTTCAAGATGTATAATTTGGAAATTAATTTGTTTCTTTTCAAAATGTTTTAATAGATTTTAATTGCTTTTCCTGCATTTTTATAATTTAAGAACAATGTTATTTATTAATTAGTTTGTCATAACGCGTGCATGAGGACTAGCGAACAGATAAATACCTAATTTTATAATTATATCGTTATGTTGGAAAGTTCGTTATGTTGGTTTTATTTTGTCTAGTTGTCATTATTATTCGCATTATTTTATGTAAACTTTTATGTTACTTGGCCTTACATACTTTATGAATTGGGTGAAAAGTTACATAAAGGCAATATGTCATAAATGTTTTTGGCACCATTTCTATAAAAAGAGCTATATTTCTATATTTCTAAATTTTCTATAAAATAGTTATTTTCTATAAAACTCGTTTTATTTTTATGTGTTTTGATGTAAAATAAACTAAAGTAGATTTTTCAAAACAATAAGAAAATTATTACGTCTTTTAAGCATACAAACTTTTTTTGCATGTGGGGTATTGGACAACATCTAGTTCCAAAAGGTTTTTATTGTACATTTACTTCTTTATTACATATATTATACAAGTACTTGAGAGAAAATTATATATTCTTTTTCCAATAAATTTTAATGTTTTGCCGATTCACTTATTTTTAGATTGGGCGTATTATTTTCGATGCCATTAGAATATCCATTCTGCTACTGCTTGTAAAATACTAGTAGCAAAAACAAAATTCTAACTCAATTTTCTGATATTAAGCACTTTATATAAAAATTATTTTTGATAAATCCGTTTTCATAAAAAAAAAGAAAAAAGAGAAAAGAAAAGAAAGAAATTATCGTATATAGAAAAATGTAGATTTTTTTATTATATTTTTAAAGATAAATAGTTTCATCCCGGAAGAATATAATCAGAAACATACCTAAAAGTTATGTCAAATTATTTATTACTTGTAAAAAAACGTATCTTTTCTTCCTTTAAAAAAAAAAAAAAAAAAAAAAAAAAAAAAAAAAAACATCAGATCTGTTAATTTTATACTAAAAATATCAACGTTTGACACACAATAACATCGTGTAATAAACAGACGCACGTTTCATGAGTATCCTGGACTCATTTCCTCAGTGTAAATAAACTAAACCCTATTGTATCCCCCCAAAGACATGAAAATGAATCTAAAAACCCAAATGAAAAACAACAACACACCGAGAAACTCCTCCAATCTGATTAAGTCGGTTGGTTGGTTGTAGAGGATTCACTATGACAAAGTAACTCAACCCAGAAAGGTGAGATGTACGGTACACTTGAAAAATCATTAACCAGGGAGTTACCAAATTTATGAATATACACTGCCTCAAAGAAGTCTAAATCTAATGGAGTGTTACATTTCTTAATAATAGTGGCTGAGTCGAAGTTAAAATTATGTCCCTCACTCCAACAGTGACAGGCAATAGAGGACTTTTGTAATTCTTTTTTCTTAATGTAATTTCTGTGTTCATTGAGTCTGAAACGGAGTTGTCGTTTAGTCTGTCCTATATAGGACAAACCACATTGACATTGGATATTGTAAATGCCCCAAAAGTTTTGATGTGAAATTTTATCCTTTAACTGTGAAAAATTTAGTTTATTAACTGGCTTAAAAACAACCTTAAAATCATATTGCCTTAAAATATTAGCTATTTTATAGCTAATGCTATTGTGAAATGGTAAAATAATGAGGTTAGAAAAAGATTCTGGGACATCAGAAGGAACAAGATTACTATTTTTATTTAGACAACGAAAAATTAAACGGTTGATATAAGTCAAACTAAAACCACGATTAATAGCAACAGATCTAATATAATTCAATTCTGTACCAAGGGAAACATTATCAGAACAAATGGAAATTGCTCTATTAATAAAGAAATGAAAAGCCGAGGCTTTCTGAGAAGGGGGGTGACACGAATTAAAATGAGGGGGGAGTGAGACTGCAAAAGGTTTCCGGTATACACAGGTATCAAATGTATTAGGCTGACGTGTGACTAACACATCAAGAAAGGACAATTTATTTTCAACTTCAACTTCATATGTAAACTGAATAACAGGATCTATTGAGTTTAGAATAGTTAAGACGTTATCAATGGATGAAATAGACAGGTCCAAGAGTGCAGAGAGTTTTTTTTCATTATCGTTGGTTTCAACGGACCTTTTGGGGATTTTTTATCATGTCTGATTTTAACCGTTTTTACAAACTTAGATTAAAGCGTGAAAGGCTTTTAAATCATTTGCATTTTTTGTGTAGTTGTAAACGTCTAGGTGTTGTTCCTGATTTTATTTGTTTGAAGTTTAATCTTCCTTTAACTAAACGTCTCTCTAGGTCTATACACAACTGTAAATTACTTTTGCTTCGTGCCATTATTCAGGATACTCGTGGGAAACTGGCTTTTGTTGAGAGAGAACTCTGCTATTTACATATTTCACTTGGAAACACAATGATAAATTTCGACACACTGGATCGTTCATCATGGTTTCGTGCCATTAAAATGTCTGCTTTTCATAAACTTTCGTTGGTTAAAAAACTGTCAAATTTACTCCCTCATTCTCCTACACCCCCTTCGGGGCTTCCAATGGTTAATAATAATGCTATTGTTAACCTTTCCTCTCACCAATTGACACCATCACAAGAGGAAGCACTTAAGCTTAATTATAATTTTTCTTTTGCTAAACGCCCGGATTTACCTAACCTTATTGCTCCAGTAGAGAGAAGCTTTAAATTTAGCAAACTATCTGTTTCTCAAAAGGATTCTATTAGAGTTCTGATTAAAAATACTATTGAGCACAACGCAGTGAATTTTACACCGAATGTTAACAAGGATCTCAGTAATGCATTACTTACAATAAAGTCCAACGAAGACATTGTTATTTCTAAAGCGGATAAAGGGGGTCAAATAGTGTTGCAGGATAAATCAGATTATTTTAATAAAGTACACGATCTCTTACAATCTGGTCCATATGTTAAATTACACCGGGATCCATCTAACAGTTATCTTCTGAGTACTAGAAAACTCATTAAAACTTCTCCATGTATTGATGAAAATACTATAAATTCTTTAACTCCTTCCATAGCTAACTGCAGTCGTTTTTATGCTCTTCCAAAAGTACATAAAATTGGTGTCCCCCTCCGTCCTATTGTATCAAATATTGGTACTGCTTCTTACCCACTCGCCAAATATTTGGTTAAACGGTTTTCTTTTCTTTCAGTTTCCAATTTATATACTATTCATAATTCAAGTGCTTTTGTGAACCGTATTAGGAACTTCCCCCCCTCCCCCTCATTTCGCATGGTGTCCTTTGATGTTATTTCACTGTTTACCCATGTTCCTGTCCAAGGGGCACTTCAATGTCTCACTTTAAGATTAAATGAATTCCATTACCCAGATTATGAGATAAACCACATTATTGAGTTATTCAGTATTTGTTTAACGCAAAATGCATTCCAGTTTTTAAATCAATTTTATTCTATGTCAGATGGTTTAGCGATGGGTAATCCTTTAAGTCCTTTCCTAGCAGATTTGTATATGCATTATTTTGAGGATAAATTATTTAATTTTATAAATTTTCCATTTTATTGCAGATATGTTGATGATTCTTTTGCACTCTTGGACCTGTCTATTTCATCCATTGATAACGTCTTAACTGTTCTAAACTCAATAGATCCTGTTATTCAGTTTACATATGAAGTTGAAGTTGAAAATAAATTGTCCTTTCTTGATGTGTTAGTCACACGTCAGCCTAATACATTTGATACCTGTGTATACCGGAAACCTTTTGCAGTCTCACTCCCCCCTCATTTTAATTCGTGTCACCCCCTTTCTCAGAAAGCCTCGGCTTTTCATTTCTTTATTAATAGAGCAATTTCCATTTGTTCTGATAATGTTTCCCTTGGTACAGAATTGAATTATATTAGATCTGTTGCTATTAATCGTGGTTTTAGTTTGACTTATATCAACCGTTTAATTTTTCGTTGTCTAAATAAAAATAGTAATCTTGTTCCTTCTGATGTCCCAGAATCTTTTTCTAACCTCATTATTTTACCATTTCACAATAGCATTAGCTATAAAATAGCTAATATTTTAAGGCAATATGATTTTAAGGTTGTTTTTAAGCCAGTTAATAAACTAAATTTTTCACAGTTAAAGGATAAAATTTCACATCAAAACTTTTGGGGCATTTACAATATCCAATGTCAATGTGGTTTGTCCTATATAGGACAGACTAAACGACAACTCCGTTTCAGACTCAATGAACACAGAAATTACATTAAGAAAAAAGAATTACAAAAGTCCTCTATTGCCTGTCACTGTTGGAGTGAGGGACATAATTTTAACTTCGACTCAGCCACTGTTATTAAGAAATGTAACACTCCATTAGATTTAGACTTCTTTGAGGCAGTTTATATTCATAAATTTGGTAACTCCCTGGTTAATGATTTTTCAAGTGTACCGTACATCTCACCTTTCTGGGTTGAGTTACTTTGTCATAGTGAATCCTCTACAACCAACCAACCGACTTAATCAGATTGGAGGAGTTTCTCGGTGTGTTGTTGTTTTTCATTTGGGTTTTTAGATTCATTTTCATGTCTTTGGGGGGATACAATAGGGTTTAGTTTATTTACACTGAGGAAATGAGTCCAGGATACTCATGAAACGTGCGTCTGTTTATTACACGATGTTATTGTGTGTCAAACGTTGATATTTTTAGTATATTTATCCACACAAGATTTTTTTTCATTACTGTTAATTTTAGTTCTTAGCAAAATTTTCTATTTATAAAATAATAAAAGTGTTTCTAGACGTTGTATGGTTGCTGAGAATAGAAATGGATTAATAGAACAAAAATATCTTCCAGCTTGTGAAAATAACCAATTTTCGATGATTAAAAACAAAATTATTCTTTCTTTTAGTAGTAAATATAAATATTTTGATCATATTCCGTTAAATTTATAATAGTTCTTCGAATGCTTTTCTAAAAAATGACTTCTGTGCATATGTTCAGCCGATAAAAATACTTATTTATTTATATTCAACAAGTAACATTTATAGAGCTGTTCGATTGCTGCAAATGATTAGAATAAAGCAAATCGCAAAATTTAGATTCCCTGTTCTATATTTTGTACAGAAAACTTTGAAAGATGTCACTATTAATTATTATTTTCTTGTAAAAAAAAGTATTTTAACTTTTAAAATATCTTACGAAGGGATTAAAATTATGATATTGTTTTGTCTATAGTTCATTCTAATCTTTGTTGCCTAAAACTCTTTGATGAATACGTTGATAAAAAAATTATTGGATATCATGAGAAAAAAAAACTATTTAATCAATTTTAAAATGTTCAAGATGTACTCTAATTATTTATCGTAATTCAAAATTTGTATTTGATATATTTGTTTGAATTTGAAAAAAAGAGTTTTGTGACAACATATATTTAAGGACCCGTTCTGCTACATATTTACAGAAAATAATTTTCAAAACTCAAAATATTTTAGTCCAATTTTTTAAATTTTTCTTTTATGATGAGAAATATACAAGTTAAAAGAGTTATTTTAAGATTGAATCCTTTATGGGAAACTGCTTACAGAGAAAACTTGTAAATTAAGGCGGTATTCAAAAAAAAAAATTCCACGCTCAGCAACTCAAAATTTTGAGACACATTTTCAGACTCACTTTTAAAAGTAAAAACATGAAACTTGGCGGCGTGATTTATGAAGAGATTTATAAGGACCCATGTTTTTATTTTTCGTTCAATTAATTAGAAATTGATTTACAAACAATTATTTTCACAGTACGATAATTTTTTTTTCAGCGCTATAGCTTCGGGAAATTCGGTTCAAAATGTCTTCTTTGACAGCATTTTTTTAAATATATTCTGCCTTTATCAAAAATTCTACCAATACGGACATTATAAAGTTTCTGAATAAGAGAACCTGCCAATTGGATGCATTTTAGAACAAAAATGAATTTAAAAATGGTGTCTCAAAATAAGCAGTTTGGATTTAAATACACCCTTAACAGTAGATAATTTAAAAATTTATGACATGCAGTCTGAAAAATGGCATTAGAGAAAAAATAAGTGAACAAGCAAATTGAAAATATAGGGAAGTAAAGAATAATTGTGACTCTATTCTGAGATATAACTCTGCTAATCGGATTTCTATGATAAAAATATACTGATACTGCAGAAGAGTGCGAATTCATAAAAAAACATGCGAATTGAGTTTACTGACATTTTTTTACACATTTATTTTTCAACCAAGAGTGCTGAATTTCATTCGAGAGAGGACCTATATTAGATATATCCAGTTCCATCAGAACGTATATATGTGTTGGGATTTTTAATACTGACACATCAAGTATTTCAAGATCCATCGGCGGTCATAGTTGTGTCATTGTTACTTCAATATTCTGTTAATGTGGGTGGAGCACACGGATTTCATTTTTACTTTCTTTTATCTTCTATTCAAGAAGAAAGTATTGGATTCAGGAAAATTTTCGACTTCCAGTTTTCGACGTATTTATACGTTTTAGAAGGTCCTGATCACGATTTGACTGTTTTTAGAAAATGTCTGTCTGTGAGTCTGTGACTTTGTCTGTCTGTATGTGACAAAAATTTCGTGGGCGCTCTATCTCAAGAATTAATAAATGGAATTTAATAAAACTTTATATTCAGTTAGTCCATGATATAAGTTGGTGCTGATTAGTTTTTGGTGTAAATCGCATAACAGGTGGCGCTGATATGCTGCATTTTTTGCGATTTCTGCAAGAATTATCTCAAGATTTAATGTACTGATTTTCATCAAACTTCAGATTCACTTAGACCTTGACATAAATAGACGATGAATACATTTTGGAGTGTATAGCTCATCAGGTAGCGCTGCTATGCTACTTTTTTCATGATTTTCACGATAGCTATATCTCAAGAAATAATGCAGAGATTTTCATCAAACTGTAGATTCTGTTAGACTTTGACATAAATAGATGCTGATAATGTTTTGGTGTAAATAGTCCGACAGATAGCACTGCTATGCTACTTTTTCATGATTTTCACGATAACTATATCTCAAGAATTAATGCACGGATTTTCATCAAACTTCAGATTCAGTTAGACGTTGACATAAGTTGTTGTTGATTAGGTTTTGGTGTAAAACTCCCAACAGGTGGGGCTGCTATGCCGCATTTTTCAGGATTTACACGATTTCAGCGATTGTCATATCTCAAGAACTAATGCATGGAATTTAATAAAACTTTAGATTCAGTTAGACCTTGATATAAGTTGGTGCTGAGATTTGGTTTTAGTGTAAGCGAAACCTGTGTGAGATAGAAGAAAGTTTTGGGATTGGAACATCAGAATCTATATTTAAATATTTACATGTGCTTGAGAAATTGCTTGTTATAGATATCAAATTTATGATTTTTTAATTATCCATATTTCTTTTCTCCAAGATGTTTCGTTTGACATTTTTTAAAGATTTTTTCAAATATCAGTCAGATATTTAAATTTTCTGTTTTTTCACTAACAAGAACTGGATAACTTTTATTTTCATTTATTCAATATAAGTAACATTTAAGAAGACCGTCTTACTCTAATCTTAATAAATAGGAAGAGAAAAGGAAAAGGAAAAAAATATATATATTGGTTGATTGATTTATCGTATTTGCCGTTGTGATAGTTTTTTCTTCCTCTGCGTAACGTTATTTATATACCGGATCGGATTATTCAGTAAGATATAATAAAAAATATATTAACCACTAATACAGTAAAGTACGTTTAATACGTTTCGCAGTTATACATCTTTATCAGTAGTAAATCCTTTTTTTCTTAACTTCAAAACACTCTTGTACATAACAGAGTTAAAATGCTTCCTTTTTACGTCAAATTTTCAATTATCTTTCAGTATGAGAACATATAGTTGCTCCCAGAAAATTTATGGCTCGCTTCATAACAAAAAATACTTACTTTGTTTTCTTCTAACAAAGATGATACTATAAAATTTTATATTTGACAGATACTGAAGACAACTTCATAGAAAAAAATGTCAAAATCAATCCCGTTTCCTCCATTGCTAATTTTTGTGGATATTGCGACTACCTCTGAAAAGTTTATGAAACACTCTTTATTTCCTAAATATTGTTTGTGAAATGGAAAAGAAATATTATCTTTTAGAACAGTATTTAAAAAAAATAATTTGAGAAGAAACTTCTTTTAGCAGAGTTGCCAAGTCTCCGGCTTTTTGAACACCAGTAATTTTTTAAAGAAAATGTTGTTCTTTTAAATCGCAAAATGTTCCGATTCAATAACACAACATTTTCTGTACTAAATTACTGGTATCCAAAAAGCCGGAGACTTGGCAAGTCTGTTTTAGTCTCTATTCCACGCCACAGCATTATTTTTTATGCTTCCGATGCAATTTTTAGCATTGTATGACTGATCTTTGAATATTGAACCATCTCTGTTGCTTTGAAACTCTTCATTCCTGTGAGATTTATCGTTTGGCCAGAATAGATCAACATGTTTTGATCTCTTAACCTCAAATTTGCTAGCCTAAATATGTTTACATTCGTCGCTCTCAAATCTCATAATCAAATGGCCAACCAAAAATGACAATAAAAGAAATTGGAAAAATTCTTACATTCCAACCGTCTATCTCTGCTAGAACTTACATTTTGTTTTGTTTTACTTTGGACAGGATTTCCCCACAGAAAGTCTCTAAAAATATGAGACGAAGATTTTTAGTGACCTGACAACTAGTAACTTACAGAACACAAGAATAAACAACTAAATTTCGAAGAAAATAACATTCTTTGTGAAAGTGAGTTGCCTCTTCTTTAACTGTTTCCTACTTCAAACATTGTATAATTTGCAAATTTAAGAAGGTGGACGGAATTAGGAATCCTTTTTTTCAAAATTCAAAAAACCTTTGTTTTCCTTAGTCATGGCAATTAATTCTGCCCAGTTAGCATACTAGTTTCTATTGGTAAAGAGCAGGGCAGCTTAAATAGATTTTGGGGAATTTTTTAGCTCTATCTTAGTTTTCAAATTCCCTGCTCAACAAGGTGAATCTTTCTGACACATTTTTCGACTCATTTTTAAACGTAAAGGCATAAAAATGTCATGCTATTAAAGCGATTTAGAATCGAATAGCGTTTTGCATTTTTTTATAAATATATTATTGCAAGCGATTCTTTTCACGTGACGACCAATTTTTCCACTTTCTGGAGCTGCCCCGTTGCAAATTCGATTCAAAACCTCGTCTTTCACAGTGTTTTCTGAAAGATCTTCTGTCTTTACCAAAAAGTGAAAAATGGCTTTCGATTAAATTATTTTTGAGTAAGAACATCTGCCATTTTCATGCGTTTCCGAACAAAAATGTATTCAGGAATGTGTCCGAAAATAGCTCTTTTCGATTTAAGAACAGCTTTACGGGACTGATGTTTGTGCATTTTCTTACACAGGTTTGTCAAGACTGACGTTTTGGCCATTTCGCTGCAAAAAAACAGAAATTTAAAAGGCAGATGTCTTAGGAGAGGTTTTGTTTGCAATTTTACACGTAAGGTATACATGAATTGGATGCAGATTTAACATTCACGATAGTAACCCCGTAGAAAAATAATATAACAACGCATATTTGCAAAGTAAAAAACTGCATGCTTGACTCATTTATTTTACAACTATTTAAAATTATTAATTGTATCCAAAAAGGGTAAAAATTTTCTGTAAAGTAAAATGACGATATAGATTATTTTCAGGCAATTACTTTATATTTATTAATTTTTTACGCGTTTTCTGTTGCGATTAAATAGCTAATTTTTACGTTATCTGCTACGTAATCACAATAGTAACCCTGTTCACAATAGTAACACCGTAGAAAAATATTATAACAACGCATATTTGCAAAGTGAAAAACCGCATGTTTGACTCATTTATTTTACAACTTAATAATTGCATCCAAAAAGGGTAATTTTTTTTTCTGTAAAGCTAAATGGCGATATAGCTTATTTTATTTCATTATAGTATATTTTATTACAGTACAGTATATAGTATATTTTATTGTATATAGTATATTTTATTATAGTATAGTATAGTATACAGTATATGTTATTACAGTATAGTATAGTATATAGTATATTTTATTATAGTATAGTATAGTAGATAGTATATTTTATTATAGTATAGTATAGTATATAGCATATTTTATTATACACTGCTCAAAACAATTAAAGGATATTGCAGTTTTAGGTGGATTTTGTATCTGGGAAACTTTTTAGCTGATTGATACATGGTCGACAGACATAGTAGGTTATATGAGAATAAATTACACATGTTTGGCAGAAAAAAATGCATTTTATTGCGCATTTGTGTACAAAAGGAAAAAAACACAATTTGTGCATATGAGAAAAAAAGAATAAGAAAAGGTGTTTTCTTCAAAGAAAATCATTTTCAGCAGGGGGTATGGTTTCCACGGGCGGCCAGCAACGTTGAACACCTTTGAGGCATGGACTCAATGAGGCTATTAATGACGAGTTGGGGTATTCTGCCCCACTCTTCCAGAAGAGCTCTTTCCAGTTCTTGGAGAGTTTGTGGGGGTTGTTGGCGGCCTGAAACTCGTCTTCCTAGAGCGTCCCAAACGTGCTCGATTGGATTCATGTCTGGAGAACACGCTGGCCATTCCATTCGAACTATTCCTTCTTCGAAAAGGAAATCCTCCACCAGGTTTGCACGATGTGGCCTGCAGTTATCGTCCATTAAAATGAAGTTATCTCCGATTGCTGCAGCGTAAGGGACTACAATAGGTCTGAGGATCTCATCCCTATATCGGCGACCAGTCAGTGCATCATCTCGAATGATGTAGAGGTCAGTGCGCCCGTCAATGGAGATGCCACCATACACCAACACTCCTCCACCGCCAAATCTGACACTTTCGTGCACGAACGCAAGATTATTCCTACTGCCACGGTCCCTCCAGATGAAAATACGCCTATTATCCGATGCACAGAAAAACGGGACTCGTCAGAAAACAGAATATTGCTCCATTCATTTCTCCTCCAGTTGACATGCCTCCAGTTGACATGAGTCCACTCCCTGCGGTCGCGACGATGCCTTGATGCTAATCTAACACATACCATCGGTCGGCGAGCATACAGGCCTACAGCATGGAGCCGGTTTCGGACAGTCTGAGTTGAAATCGTGGTGCCTGTAGCCGAGCGAAGGTGTTGTTGGAGAAGAGTAGCGTTCATGTTTCGGTGTCTCCGAGCTGTTAACGCTAAATACCGATCTTCATTGGGCGTTGTTGCCCGTCTACGACCTTGCCCTGGTCTTCGGCCTGCACATCCACTCTCCAAAAAACGGTTCCAGATCCTGGAAATGACACTTTGTGACACTCCAATGGCTTGCGCTACTTCGACTTGAGTTTGGCTCCCTTCTAACCTACCAACAATTCTCCAAGCTTCTGAATCTGTCAAATGACTTCGCTGAGACATCGTACTCATCGAAACAAAGCAATCACTGAATGCCGATCATCCTTGTCTTCATTCTCTTTTATCCAGTTGAAAGTCAAATTTCATTCGCTGCCGCTGAAGCGACGTTTTTGACGTCGAACTCAAAATTTGCATACTCCACAGTTTGAAAACCAGAAAAATTTGCATTTGTGATTCTCTTCTTCTATTTTCGGCAAAAAAAATTTCGTTTGTATCTTTATTTTATATAAAACTTTAAATATCCTTTAATTGTTTTGAGCAGTGTAGTATTTAACATATTTCCGCTTACATTTTACGTAATTAGAACTGATTTTCATGCATATTTCCTTTTAAGTGGAAAATGTCCCTCTTTATTTAAATGCCTGTACAAAATATTGAAAATATTTTTTGAATCAAGTCATTTTTCTTTACAAAAGTTTAATAATATTTATTGCTTTAATCCCCTTTATTATATATTCGAAATTCCGAGTATCATTGTTTATATCTATTAATACTTTTTATTGTGAAGATGTTTAGATACATATCTCTGGAAAGTGTTTTAACTTAAACGTTTCCTAAAAATAGAAAACTTTCCAAATATTCAAAAGTCTACTAGAAAATTTTCACAGGGCATTTCGAAATATATATCACACATTCAAACCAAAAGGATGCTGAAATGCGTTTCATGCACTCGGATAGCGTCATTAAAATCGTAATGTTGATGTCTAAGGCATTAAACCTGCAGTTTTAATTCTTTAATGGAGACATATACATTAGGTAAAGCTGTTTTAAAATACGGGGAATTATTAATTTATATTTTATAGTTTAGGACTTATGTAGCGTATTTTTTTTATACACCTACTTTTTATCATCCTATAATGTCATCTTTTTGTGAATATTTTTCATTTCCGATTGCAATTTAGATTAAAAACATTTGCTAATAGGTCCATCTGCAGCTACATAAACATGCTGTAAGAATCATTTTCTATTTTTTTCAATATACATTTTGTTTTTAAATACATTAGAACATTACTAGCAAACATAGAATGGAGCCTCGCTAGTCCGAAAACCCTAATATTCCGAACCAAACTGTATTCGAAATTTAAAAAAAAAAGTGGAATAGGTCTTGGGAAAGAAACAAATTACGATTAAAAGCTGAATGAAATTTCTCGAATGCATAAAATTAAGATCTATTTATCATAACATTTCATTAAATTTGCTGTAATTATATAAAATTTAAATTGTTATTAATTATCAGTTAAGTATTTATGTTTTGAATAAAAATATTGTTACATATAAATGTACAGACTTCAAAGTTATTTTAAAAATAAAATAAAAAATACATATTATGTATTTAACAATTCTACTAATTTATTATCAAGCAAACTTCTTGAGTTTGTTTCCAAAAAGATATTGAAAGAAAGTTATACTATATATATATATTTGTTTTATATTTTACTTGATTGTAGCAATAAATAATCAATCATTTAAATCCCCACACCCAAATGAAATCACCATTTCCCCTTTCTCCCTCCCCTAGCACTGAACCCACAATGTTTTTATCGTAAAAACTGTTTAATTTAGATTTAATTTTTCAGTGTTACGCCGTAGTGACAAAAAAATACACAGTCAATCACTTAAATAACCCTTTTTTCCAAAATTGTCACTTCTCCCTTTGCTCCCCGCAGCTGTCTAATTTTAAAATATTTAAAACTGTTTACTTTTTAATTTTTTTTTTGCTATATATGCTGTTTTTTTTAAGACTAAATAATTCATAGTCTAAATTTCTCACATTTACCCCAAATTTCCTTTTTCTCCCTTTTTGCCTCTCTTGAGCACACAAAGCTTAAAATCTTTCAAAACTTCTTTTTTTTGTCCTAGTTGTTACTTTCTCTAGCAACAAAAAAATAATAAATCATTTTAACAACTCCCTGAAATATTTCCTCCACGCAAAAAGAAGAAATTTAGGGGTATGGGGGGGGGAGGGTTGAGAGAGGACAAAGCAAAAATTAGCCTCTTTTCTGCAGTTTGGCCTTTTGAGAGATTATTGCTCAATACCACATTAATTCTACATTAGTCAAAGCCGCAGCAAATGTTGTGCAGACGGTGTTTCTGCACCAGATGCTTGCGACACCAAAACACAAGCAATTGACAGTTTTGGTTGAAACAGGGCCCTGCAGATGACTTTTAATTTTGAATGTTATCTGGAAAGCTATTGTTTTTTTCTGTCGGGCCACTATGCGCTTCAACACCTGTCTATCCTTTTCTGTTATGTTTGTCTTTCATCCACTTTTCATCTTTGAGGACATCATCATACCTCCACTTGCGTACGGCTGTTATAATGTCAGATACTTTGCTCCTCGCATCGTCTAAACGTTTTGATGTTTCCATCCCAGAGGTTTCAGCGAAGTGTACGCCAACATCATGACTCTTCTGAAGTCTCTCAGGTCTGACATTGCAGCGTCTCTAAGAGAACACTATGTATGCATGCAGCACCTAATGACAGATGTTTAGAGACTAATACTTTCCCTTTCACGACAACAAGATGGCAAACTTTTATTCCAGGTTGCGCTCCTGTACTGCAAGTGTGAAAGGTGGCATAATTTTTTACAGATGTTCGTATTATTTTGTCCCCCATCTGTATATATATATATATATATATATACGTATATACATAATATTATATTATGTTTTATATTTTGTTGAATAATTTACATTATTCCCATCTATTTTTTTCCCTAGAATTTAATTATATACTAAATGATGAAATTTAAATAAAAGGCAATAGCTTTAAACATGTCGACCAAATTCCACTATTGATATTTTGTGATAGTCCGGCTTTTGAAACGTACCTCAAACATGTTTAAGAAAGAAATACATATATATGTTTGGTCATGTCAATTAACTCGAGAATTTCTATCGGCCTCAACAGCGTTTCCATTTAAAAATGGAACAACTAGATTCTGCTGAGAAGCACAGGTATTCAGTTAAAACTACATACAGAAGGATGACGTACTAGTATCAGTTCACATTACTTTATTCTGTGTCTCTTACTGTGTATGGAAAATCTATAAGGGTGTCCCGAAAAGTTGGAAACATGCTTTATTTTTTACCTATTGTATATACGTGGGCAATATAAATTGCAATTCACATTGTCCATGTATTTCCCACAGGTAAAAACAAAATAATGCATTTTAAGCTGTTTGGGAGATCGTGTATAATGAAGCAAAAGTGTAATGTTGCATCAGAAATTTACCTTTTATTTTTCTTTTTTGTTTTAAAATCACAAAATTTCGAAGACAAAACAACTTTCCTAAAACTGCAAAAATATCATTTAATTTAAATTTTTTATATAGTCATTTTATATATAATTTAAGTACTTAAAACTTATATTAGAAATCATATATAAAAATATACTATAGCTTTAATTTTGAAGAGTTCGCTACTTCGTTCAATTTTCCTTTCGAAAACAATGCACGTTGAACATAACAGAAGACATATATTACCACATATGCGCTTGTTCTAACAAGTTATACTTTTTGACGTGTCTATTCTTTTAATAAGGTGACATTTTTCAAATTAAATTCAGAATATTCGTGATTCAAGTTGCATTAGAGTACATAAGTTCCGTTCATTAAACAAGAAACAGAGAAATGATTTATTTCAAAGTGTTACTGCAATTTCCGATCGTTATACATATTTCCTTTTTTTTAATAACAATAATCAAAGTCCCTTATCCTTCTTAATTAACCTCCATTATGAGCTGATTTTCCAAAGGAAATGAATTCATGCAAGAATAATTAGTTAGATTCCTTTGCTGATTCTAATTTTACATTTTGAATAGATGCGAAATTATTCCTTCGCTAAAGCACAAAAACAAATGTTGTGTTAATTATCTTTCATAAATTTCTTTTACACTTTATTTTCGTTATCACGTCATTAAAAATGAGCAAAATCGAATATTACACGGTTCTTCTAAAAAATAAAAGGATTTAACAGATGAAAATATTTATAACAAAGCCGTTAAAAAAACAAAATTAATTAAATGCAAACATTAATTATTTTACTTGATAAATTGACTCATTGTGTGTACAATTAGTTATATTATAGAGATTAGAAAATGCGGCTCATGCCGAAACGAGGACGAATATGTCTACGTGCATCAAACAATATGAAATGAATCAAAGTGTTTAACAGATTAAATAAAAATAGCTCTGAGTTATATTATTAATTTAATTTTCTTTCATTCATCTGTCCGTTTTCTTCGACTTCCATTTGAATAATGTTTAGAAATGTTCCGTTTACATTTACATTGGACAAATAAAGTACTATTTCAAAAAAATATATCCTTCTATATTAAAAAAAAAGTAATCTGGAACTGAGCCAAAAACGATTTAGAAATGGACCAATCAAATTCTGCGTAGATATTCCGGGTTATTCTCATCGCTTTTTTACTAAGGACTTTTTTGAGAAGCTATTACTTTTTTTCTAGCCATCCTACGGATTCGAAAATCATACCACCATACGCAAAATATAACAAGCTTTCAGAAATTTAAAAAATGATCACTGTCGGACAATAAAAACTCAAAAACTCATTAAAAATTGAATAAAAAATCTTTTATTGAAAAAGTCATTTTTTTATATTGTTGCCAATTTCTAAATAAGCGCAAAGGATTATGTTTTATCTGAAATAAAAAATGTATTTGCGCGAGACTATTAAAAACAATATTGAAAGTTTAAAATAATAATTAAATGATCTCGTGTTGAAAGCAAGAAATAAAGAAAATTACGTCATAAAAATTGTGTTTACACATGAATCCTTCTATATTAAAAAAAAGTAATCTGGAACTGAGCCAAAAACGATTTAGAAATGGACCAATTAAATTCTGCGTAGATATTCCGGGTTATTCTCATCGCTTTTTTACTAGGGACTTTTTTTGAGGAGTTATTACTTTTTTTCTAGCCATCCTACGGATTCAAAAATCATACCACCAGACGCGAAATATAACAAGCTTTCAGAAATTAAAAAAATTATCACGGTCGGATAATAAAAACTCAAAAAATTCTTAAAAAATGAGTAAAAAATCTTTTATTGAAAAAGTCATTTTTTATATTGTTGCCAATTTCTAAATAAGCGCAAAGAATTATGTTTTATTTCAAATAAAAAGTGTATTTGCGCGAGACTATTAAAAACAATAATGAAAGTTTAAAATAATAATTAAATGATCACGTGTTGAAAGCAGGAAAATTACGTCATAAAAATTGTGTTTACACATGAATATTGAAAATAAAAAAGATGAATTAAATGAAAAAGCATTATAACCAGTTAAATGAAAAAGCATTATAACCTGATTACAGAAGATAGTCGCCGTTCGTGATATCATCATCATCATCTTTTTAAAACAGGATACATTACCAGGTTTCAAGAGGCTGTGAAATGAGAACGGGGGTTGGTGAGCGTAGCGAGCAGGGGGCAGAGCCCCTTATTAGAGAATATAAAAGTTAAATCTATTTCAGATAATTTCTATAAATAAAAGAAAATCTATCTCAGAGAAATAACATATTGTCCTCACAATCAAAGGTAAGAAATTTCTAGCAAATATATTTTTGGTGTTTTTTATAGACAGTTAAAACATGTTTCGGGTCGAATAGACCCGAACATAGCATCAGAGTTAATTAAGATCCATTATGGGCAGATTTTCCAAGGAAAATGAATTCTTGAAAGAACAATTAATTACATACGTGTACTGATTCTACTTTCACATTTTGAATAGATATCAAATTATTCCTCCGGTAAAGCACAAAAACAAATGTAGTGCAAATTATCTTAACTTATTTTTACACATTATTTTCATAATCACGTCATTAAAAATAGGCAACAACGAATATTAGTGGTATTCTAAGAAAATAAAAAGGGTTTACCAGATGAAAATATTTTAAACAATGCCTTTAATAAGACAAAATTAATTAAACGCAAACATTAATTATTGTACTTGCTAAATTGACTCATTGTGTATACAATTAGTTATATTATAGAGATCATAAGATGTGGTTCATACCGAAACGAGGAAAAATATGTCTATGTGCATCACATAACATGAAATAACTCACAGCGTTTCACAGATAAAATAAAAATATCTCTGAGTTTTGATGTGAACTATATTTCACTTCGATTTGAATAATGGTTTTAAAAAATCTCACTTCTTTATATCACTTTTGGAATTAAACAAACGCTTTGACTCTATATTTGTTTGAAAACATTTGCATTTTTATTTATTTAAAGCTTTGAATATATATATATAAACTGATAATATATTATTTATTTGCATTACTTTGTGCTGCATCTCTGACCGTGCATTTGGATGCTGTATGATCCAACCAGTAATACAAAAGTCATTTACTTTTCATTTTTATAGCATACTTTGTGTATCTGAAAAGTATATGAAATATCGTATATAAACAATATAGTATATATTTTATTTCTAGAAATATATCTAATGATATTCTGTTTGATTGTTCATTCAGAAACTGTAAATAGGCTGAACGAGACAGAATTAAAAAAATTTAAATAGATTGTAATTACAAGTTTTACTTTTTGACATTTCTGTTTTTAAATAAGTTGACACTTTTTTAAATACATTGAGAATATTCATGATTCAAGTTACACTTGAGTATATAACTTTTTTTCATTAAGTAAGAGACAGATAAATGATTTGTTACAAAATGTTACAGCAATTTTCGATCGCTAAACATATTTACTTTCTTTAATAACAGTAAGGAAAATGTCTTATTATTCTTAATTAACCACCGCAATGTGCTGCTTTTTCAAAGAAAATGAATTCATGCAAGAACAATTAATTGGATTCTTTGCTGATTCTAGTTTAACGTTTTTAGTAGATATGCAATTATTTTTTCAGTTAAGCACAAAAATAAATGTAGTGAAAATTATCTTTCATAAATTTCTTTTTACACGTTATTTTCGTTATCACTTCATTAAAAATGAGCACGATCGAATATTACTGGTATTCTAAGAGCATAAAAGGGTTTCACAGATGAAAATATTTTGAACTATGCCATTAAGTAAAACAAAATAAATTAAACACAAACATTAATAATTGTACTTGATAAATTGAGTCATTATGTATACAATTAGTTATATTATAGAAATTGCAAAATGCGGTTCATGTTGGAACGATAAAGAAATTGCCTGCTGGCATCAAATAATATGAAATGAATCACAGTATATCCCAGATTAGATAAAAATAGCTCTAAGTTTTGTTGTCAGTTTAATTTTCTTTCATTTCTTTTGTGTGCTTTTGATTTGAATAACGTTTAAGAAAGTTCTCACCTCTTTGTATCAATTTTGACATTAAAAAACGTTTTGTCTTCATATTTTATTGAAGGCTTATTTGCAATTTTTATTTATTTAAAGCTTCTAATGAATGTAAACTTATAATACATTATTTCTTTGCATTACTTTATGCTGCGTATTCGACCAGATTTGAAAGCTATATATGGTGCAACTAGAGTAAGATATCATAGTCATTATAGATATTATATCAGAAGTGTTTCATGTTTTTGTTTAAACAAAAATAACAAAATTTCTAAGACAGTGAATATAAATAATACAAAATTCGTTTACTTTTCATTTTATATCAAATTTTGTATATCTGAAAAGTATATAAAAATATCGTATATAAACAATATAGTACTTCTTTTATTTCTAAAAATATATCTAATGCTTTTCTGTTCGATTATTCATTCAGAAACTGTAGGTATAGGCCGAACTTTGCAGAAGAAAATATCGTTTCAAATATGCTTGTAATTACAATTTTTACTTTTTGACATTTCTGTTCTTTAAATAATGTGACACTTTTTAAAATAAATTCAGAATATTTATGATTCAAGTTGCACTTGAGGAAACAATGTCCTTTCTTTAACCAAGAAAGAGAGAAATGATTTGTTTCAAAATGTTGCTGCAATTTTCGATCGTTAAACATTTTTTTAATAACAGTAGTGAAATTATCTTATTATTCTTAAGTAACCTCTGCAATGCGCTGTTTTTCCAAAGAAAATTATTTCATGCAAGAACAATTAATTAGACATGTTTGCAAGTTAAGAGATTCACGTTCTGAATAGATACGAAATTATTCCTCCTCTAAAGCACAAAAGCAAATGTAGTATGAATTATCTTTCATATTTTTTTAGTCATTCTTTTGTTATCGCGTTATTTAAAATGAAAAATATCGAAATTTTTGTGTATTTCAAGAAAATAAAATGGTTTGACAGAAATAAATGTTTCAAACAATACCTTAGTAAAATAATCTCAAACATTAATACACAAATAGTTATATTACAGAGATGTCCAAAAAACGAGGAAGAATTTAATGTTTATATGCATCCTATAATATGAAAAGAATCAAAATGCTTTACAGATTAAATATATCAACGTTTTATTGATAGCTGAATTTAAATTAGTTAGTTAGATTTAGATAGTTAGTTAGATTTAGATAGTCAGTTAGATTTAGATTTGAAGAAATTTAAGAAAAATGTCACGTTAACAAACTATTTTCAAAAGAAACTAAAATTCACACAAGAACAATTAATTTTATACGTTTCCCAGTTCTAGATTTGTGGTTTGAAAAATACAAGATTATTTGAAAGATTAATAATATAAATATTTATAGATTATAGATTAATAATTTAGTAGATATAGAATACTATTATATTATTAATCGATATACTATAATTAAATTATTAATAATGTAATATATATAGATTATATATTCATAATTTATTTACAGATTAATAATTTTCTGAATTTGACATTGAAAAAAACTCTTGCCTATAAATTTAGATTAAAGGTATTATATTATTCACTGTCAAATTTTCAAATGCAAAATAGTATAAATTATACATTTATTATAAAGTAGGCTTCGTAAAAAACGCATTAATGACAGTTAAAATAAAATAAGTTTCTACAAACATTATAGATAGTAAAGTAAACATTTATGACGTAATAATTATTTATATTATGTGCAATTTTTGTTTATTATTCGTTTACTTTTTGTTTAATGAGTTTCTTAAATGTTTTCAGTATTAACTCTTGATAATATGAATTAACAAAATTTGCAAATTATAATAAAATTTAATAATGTATTTGATGATTTTCAATTAATTATTTTTATCGGCAGATCAAAAAACATTATCAATGACATTGGTACATTTAAAAAAATACATTATTATTGCTGAAATTCCCCGATTGCATCTTCAATGCACTCAAAGACCTCATCTAACCTGTTAAGATGAACAGGTACTCTTAGAAATCTACATAATATGTAATATATTAAAGGTATCTGAAATGTAAAATGTAAAGCTGTTTTACGGAAATTTGGTTTTTTCTGTGAAACAATTTCACAGTTATTTTTGTTTCTGTCTCATATATAAACTTCATTAATGCTTTTGAAATACATCAACAGATAGCAGATCCATTTCTTTTTTACTTACCCATCCTGCGTAGAATAGGGAAGTTTTGTAATCGTTTTAAAAATCGAAAGAAAATTTTGACGGATTTACACGTTTCAGACACTGGAGATTCCGAAAATCATATTTTTAGAAAAAAAATTTGCCGTCCGTCTGTCTGTGTGTGCGTCTGTAAACGCTCTATCTCCCGAACAAATTAAGATAGATACTTGAAATTTGATGTGTACTTAGTATGTAATAAAAGGAAGAAACTTATTGAATTTCAGTAACCTCGATTATCCGGAACTATTTTTCTCGAACTCTCGAAATATTCGTTCTGATAAAAGGTATATAAAATATTTCGAAGTTGTTTATTTTTCAAAGAGTGAATACAAAAGACAATAAAAAACATAAATTTTACATAAAGAATGAAGTCGATCGGATAATGAGTTGCCGAGATATTTGAAATCACATTTTCCACACTCTTCGATTTTTCATGACCCTGTTTTTTATTCAAATTTCAATTCAAAGATATATTTTAATTGGAAAAGAGACGCTTAATCCGACGCAGTAAACTGTTAGTTAATATTATTATCATTTTTAGAGTTATAATGATGATTCTCTTAGGCAATTCAGTAATAGAGCATTTAAAGTTTATGACGTCATCAAGCCATGATTTTATTCGAATTGCAATGCATTTTATAAATAGTTTACACATGTTTTATTTTCATATTTTATATTAGGCATATATATGATGGGTAAGTATTACGGTGGCCCCCAACGACTAGTTTAATATCTAGTTAGAAATCTGCTTTTGATAATTACTTTTTGTTGTGCATGAAAGAAGATTTTTCTCAAAGAATTTCTACTTATGGATCTAAACAACAACGTGACCATTTTTTTTAAATACAGTGTCTAAAGTTTAAATTATCACCAAAAACTATTTAATAACTGACAATTTTGAATCTATTTTAAGTGCATAATATGTTCTTCATTCAATTAATCCATGCATGAGTGCTTAAATTTGTGAAAATTAATTATCACCAAAAAAAAAAAACTATTTGATATCTGTTAATATTTTTTTATTGTTTGTTAAATGAGCTGTCTGGTTTGTTCTGTAATTTTGTAAAAAATGTAAAATTTTTAACAACTCGGTGTTATTTGTTCTAAATAATCAATTTTAAATCTATTTTAAGTGCATAATATGTTCTTCATTCAATTAACCCATGCATGAGGTGGTTAATTTGCGAAATTAATTATCACCAAAAAAATTATTTAATAACTGTTAATAATAATTTTTTAATGTTTGTTAAATGTTCTGTAATTTTGAAAAATGTAATATGTTTTAACAACTCCACATTATTTGTTCTTAATAATCTATTTTAATTTTTTTAAGTGTATAATATGTATTATATATACACTTACATTATATATTATTATTATATATTATCTATTATCTATTATTATTATTATATTATATACTAGCGGCCCTCCCTCGCTTTGCTTCGGGTTAACCTTGAAAACCTTCATCTCTTTGTGTTTCTGTAGACCTTTTTAATGTGTACAATAATTAGTACATTATTTCGATAAATCTTGTAGGGTTCAGCCTGCCTTTGCAATGTATAAGCGGAAAAAATGAAATTATTTACGACATCACATTAAAAACCTCAAAAATAACAGTATTTCTCCACTATTTAATGGATATACATATAAACCTTCCTCTTGAATCACTCTATCTATTAAAAAAAACCGCATCAAAATCCGTTGCGTAGTTTTAAAGATAAAGCGTACATAGGGATATAGGGACAGAAAAAGCGACTTTGTTTTATACTATGTAGTGATTTATCTGAAATTACAAAGCAAAACATATGGTTATTATACATATAAACCTTCCTCTTGAATCACTCTATATATTAAAAAAAAACCGCATCAAAATCCGTTGCGTAGTTTTAAAGATTTAAGCGTACATAGGGATATAGGGACAGAAAAAGCGACTTTGTTTTATACTATGTAGTGATTTATCTGAAATTACAAAGCAAAACATATGGTTATTATACATATAAACCTTCCTCTTGAATCGCTCTATCTATTAAAAAAAACGCATCAAAATCCGTTGCGTAGTTTTAAAGATTTAAGCGTACATAGGGATATAGGGACAGAAAAAGCGACTTTGTTTTATACTATGTAGTGATTTATCTGAAATTACAAAGCAAAACATATGGTTATTATACATATAAACCTTCCTCTTGAATCACTCTATCTATTAAAAAAAACCGCATCAAAATCCGTTGCGTAGTTTTAAAGATTTAAGCGTACATAGGGATATAGGGACAGAAAAAGCGACTTTGTTTTATACTATGTAGTGATAGTGATTTATCTGAAATTACAAAGCAAAACATATGGTTATTATACATATAAACCTTCCTCTTGAATCACTCTATCTATTAAAAAAAACCGCATCAAAATCCGTTGCGTAGTTTTAAAGATTTAAGCGTACATAGGGATATAGGGACAGAAAAAGCGACTTTGTTTTATACTATGTAGTGATTATTATTATATATTATCTATTATTATTATTATATTATATATTATTATCATTTATATATTATATATTATTATTATATATTATATATTATTATTATATATTATCTATTATTATTATTATATTATATATTATTATCATTTATATATTATATATTATTATTATATATTATCTATTATTATTATTATATTATATATTATTATCATTTATATATTATATATATTATTTATATTATATATACATTATATATTATACAATATGTATTATACACCATTATTTTAAGTGTATAGTATTCTTCATTCAGTTAATCCATGCATGGGTGGGTTAATTTGTGAAATTAATTCGTCATTAAAACCCGTTAATGGATCGAAATTACAGTATCTTTATCTTTCTAATCTTCTTAATTGATCATGACCCAAATAATTATGTTCATTTGATAAAAAATAAAAATAAATAAATAACGCGCTGAATCCTTCGGAGTTCAAGATTTAACATAATTCATTATCCATTCAGTACTTGAGGAGATTTAGTATTTAATATTTTCTTCTTTCAGTCATGCAATGAAAAACAGCGTACCGTAAGTACTTTTGTTTACATAAAACATAGTCGATATTGAATTTTTATGGTTGTAATGAACATTTATATTAAACCAGTTATTTCTCAAAAAATATATAATAATATTTTTAGAATATATCGAATATTATCTTTAAATGATCATTAGCAAAAATTGATACGCATATTTATTATAACTGTAAGCTTGTCACGGGTTATCTTTTTGTACATAGTGAAAATCCGTTATTGCGATAATACTTTTCAGCCAAACTAAAAAAAAAAAAAATGATTAAAAATTTCAATACAATTTTGTTTATTTACCTTATACTTTAGTAATGTTTTTTATGAAACTCTCAATTAATTAGAAGAATTATTTGAGCAATATTAAATTATACTATATAAATTTTATCTATTAATACACTGCCAATAAAATATACGTTTCTTGATATAGAAAAATATAAAATAATCGCAAACGAAAACATACAAACACATTTTCCGAGTTATTACGATTCCGAAAAACGTTCTTTATCTTTGAGAACCTCAGCAACCAATATATTTTCAAGATTTTAAGAAGAATTTATCAAAACAAAGTTTCATTTGCTACCACTGATTTTCAGAAACGCTTCCGAGTAGTTTTCATAGTGTATTAATCAGTTTTCTCAACCTGGTATATAGCAATTTCGGAGGCTATCATTCCTTAAGTAAACATTTCCCTGTATAACAAATACGTTTCACAAACAAACCGGATCAATTTTCAACATTAATATTAACATTAAATTTAATATCATTTTCACTCTGTATAAATTGTATAAATTGAGTTATGCAGCTAAAAATGTTTAATTGAGAATTGATAGAATCTGAAAAACCTGTATTCCGTTTTCATAAAACTGATTAATACATTATAAAAACTACTCAGAAATGTTTCCGAAAATCAAGAGCAGCAATAGAAACTTCGTTTATAAAAATTCTTATTTAAATCTCTAAAACATATATTAGTTTCTAAGATTCTAAAGATAAAAAACGCGTTTCGAAATCGTGAGTAACTCGGAAGAAATTATTGTATATTTTCGTAGATTAAGAAAGATTAGTCTTTTTTTTTTCTTTTTATTCTACATGTGTAATACATCATATCTTATCTTTGAAAATTATTTATTGTAATTTTACATTTCGTGTTTATACATTGTTTGCATTTCCTTAGTGAGATACTATTGCACTAACTATTTTATAACTTATTCTGGGAGTTTTCACAAAAAAATAATATATTGTATTTATTTAACACTAGCTGACCCGTCCGACGTTGTCTGGGCCTGATACAAAAAAAAAATAAATGAATAAGCAGAAAAAAATATTAAATAGCAGAGTACAAAAATTACTATATTGCAGAATTCCAAAAAAAACTGACTATTTTTTTAAAGAAAAAAAAGCCACGCCGGTGGCTTTTATTGGTTTATCCCGCTTTTTTTGGCCAAAATTGGCTTTTATGAAGCATTTTGATTATAAACTGCAAATTTTTAAGTGTTTTTAATTAGTTTGAAAGACATTTAATTTAGTTAGAATTTAATAAATAAACTATTTTTTTAATAATGAAGAGAGTAATATTGGAATAACACATAGATGGAGTTGCTAGTTACTTGTAGTCAGAATTCCAAATATGTCAGCTAAATTTAAAATTGATGTAGAATTCATTAATTAAGAAATATTATGTAAAACTCTGTAGAAATCGTAAATCAGAACGTTTTCCGTTAATTTAACTTTTTAAACTTCAATTTTATTTAGAAACCATTTTGTATCTTAAAAGTAGCCAGCATGCCAAATTCCAAGTTTCTAATCACTTCAGTAGCATAAAAATTGCATGTTTAGAACGTTTTTTCCGCTTGCACCATTTTAAATTTCGATTTTGTTTTTGTTTTTTAACTGTTCTGTGAATGCATTTACGTTAAAAAAGTAGCATCCATGTCAAAGTTCAAGTTTCTATAATTAACAATTCCACAGAAATCGTAGTTTAGAACGTTTTTAAATATCCAAGGTGTCAAAATACCCAAGTTCAAGTTCTGTACCGGATATTTTTCGCTCTGTTGGAATAAACATCAGCTATGATACTCCAACCATTAAATATGTTTTCAGAACGCTTTTCGCGCATTTCGCCCTTTTAAATTTAGAATTATTTAGAAAAAATTCTTAGGGGCATTTTCACAACTAACTTGCAAGAAACAACGATGCCAAATTTCCAGGCCCTTCACTATCACAAAAATCGCAATTTTAGAACGTTTTTTTTGCTTCTGAACCACCCTGGGGGGAGGGGGGAGAGTACCGACATAAAATACAACCTATGTTGGAGCAGGGACTGTCACTATCAATTTGCCACCATTACTTTTGAAATCAGTGCAGTAGTTGCAGGGATTACCCCCTACAAACAAACAAACGTTACCTTTATAATATTAGTATCGATAGAAATTTAATTCAGAGAAATGATGTCATCAAGTCTTTTAAGTGGGTCATAAATGATGTAACATCTAATACTGCGAACAAAAAAATAATTTTATATTTACTCTCCATTCAAATTTGAGTTTTCGTAGAAAATTTAGTCACTATGTCTAAATTTTTCTGTAATATTAGTCTTCAAAATTCTTCAGAGCCCAAAAAAGATTGAAACACGCTTTAATTGTTTACTTGTTAGAGATAAGTAGGTAATGTAAATTACAAAAGTGTGCAAAATAAGGTAGAAACGAAGATTATGGTAATAAAATACTACAGCCATTAATTTTCAAAAAGGTGCGTTATTTAAATGTGTATACCCCCCTCCTCCACACATACCTCTGTAGACAAAATTTATGAGTTAGGAATTTTTTTTCTTTATAGCAAAAAATTGCAAATTCGATACAAAAAATTGCACACCTTTATCTTTAAAATTAGCTGAATTACGATGAAATAAAAAAGCTGCCTTAAACCACTTTTCCGTGACGTTTCATCAATTGAAATAGGCACCATGTATAAATTGACGATAGCGTTCTATATATGAAAAATATGAAAACGGTGCATCATAAATACATCTAAACCATGCAAGACTAAAGCAGAGATCATATAAATAAACAAATGTAGCTTCGCGCATCAGGCATAGATTAGGAAGCACCTTTTACCACTAACAGAAATTTATAATAAGAAATTTCATTTTTTTCATGCGAAATATATCATAGAGCGCCCTGTAACCAAATTCTTTTGTGCATCTCAGTAAATGAACGATAAATGCTACGCACTCCCTAATCTATAGAAACCTGTTGTAGTGCACCTCAGGCTTTCTTTTAAATTTCATTATGCTTGAAGCATTATTAAAAGCATCGCAAACGATTTTCCCCCATAAATCATAATGGAATGGAATTCTTTTGTGCATTCCTGTAAGAGAAATGTAAATTTTACTTATTCTATACCACCGAGAAAGCATGATTTTGTATCTTACCTTCTGTATTTTACCTCAGTGATGCATATCCATTTCGATATTTTTGATGTATTGCAAGATCATTAAAATGCATTGAAAACAATTTTCCCCCTTAGACTGTAATGTAATGGAATTCTTTTGTGCGTCCCTGTAAATGAGTTATAATTGCTACATACTTCATTTTCAATGCCGAACATTCTATAGGGAATCTAAATAAGATATAAAAATTACAAGGCAATCCGGGTATATTTACGAGAATTACAGAACGAAAGGCGGACAGACAGACAGAAAAGCCGAATTCATAAGCACTTTTCAACTATATTGGAATGTGTAAAAACAATTCATAAAACATGGTAAATTTTTTTTCAATTCCAATACATATCTTCGTTTTCTTAATAATGCTTCAGTGAATATTTTTGAGTTCTTTACTACTAATATTGTTGCAAGCACTGATTACTTTTGGCTTAATGCAAACTGCACATGTATTATCGTCGTGTTTTCTCTTTCTTGAAATATCTCCCAGACTTACACTTCTAATTTGACACATGGACACCATTCATAATTATCAATTTTCAAATTAATGTCATCCATCGGATTTTAAAGGTTTGAAATTTTTGTAATGATCTTGTTGTAGCGGAAGGAACACTTTTTTAATTGATCAATTTTGTCTAGGGGGTTGTATAAAAATTTTAAACGCACAACTTTTTGAAAGGGTAGAAAAGGTATTTCATTAACATAATACTATTTCCTACATTATTCTGAACACTTTTGCAATTTATGTTGCCTAGCACCTACATTTCAAAAATTAAAGGGATTTTCAGCTATTTTGGTACAGGCTGAGTAAGATGAAAAATATATTAAACGCTAATTAAGTATGATTAAACCGCATATATCATTCTAAATGTATTTCAAACGATGCTAATTAATAGGCTTTCCGCATTCATCCATAACTAATGAAGATACCTTACTCAACGTAACCAGCCAGCATAAACTATGGAATAATTGAATTAAGAAATAAATTTTCGTACTAGTGATAAATGATCTTGCTACCTGAAAAGTTAATCAGATAAAAGAAAAATAGTTTCATTAATTAGATGTTAAGATCTTTGACCAAGGTTATCCATTTTATTCAACGTTTGTTGTTTTCCAAAATGTTATTTTTATTTAAATTAAAAAATAAAGTATAGGGATTTTCATCGCTTAAACATATTTTTATTAAACAGTTGACAGGTTAGAATGGCTAGATCAAGTAAAATGTAAGTATTTTAAATTTGAATATATATTATATAACTAAGGCATAAAAAATAATGAATGAATACCTATTGCATGTTTTAGATTATTATAACATAGTTTTTTTAAAACAAGTAATTAAAAAAAGACTTCAAGCGTTGTTTCTTTTCTTACTTTATTACTGTGACTAACTGACCCGTCCGGCGATGCCCGGGCCCGTGACAATAAAATTTAAACAAACCTAAAATT
The DNA here is from genome assembly GCA_963931845.1 of Maratus michaelseni. Lineage (NCBI taxonomy): Eukaryota > Metazoa > Arthropoda > Arachnida > Araneae > Salticidae > Maratus > Maratus michaelseni. The sequence continues at coordinate 215,033,575 of OZ007587.1, read as the reverse complement.
TGTATGATTTTATATCTTTAACTCGATTTTGTATGAAATTATTTATTTAAAAATGCTGCACACGCGACGAAAAATCCCTTATTTCTACCTTGCGCCGACAGGGAGCGCATTCTGATATAAACGAACCTTCGACACGTGTTCCCGCTACCTGCGGCACTGTATAGTAGGCGTGCAGTGCACGCGTTGCAAAATCATTTATTTCCACCTTTCACCGCCAGGGGCGCACTCTGTTCCAAACAGGCCACCTTCCTAACGAAACTCCGACACGTGTCCCCGCTGCCTCCGGCACCGTATAGCAGGCGTGCGCGACGATTTTCCCCATACATCATAATGTGAGAAAACTCTATTGTAGGCCCCTGTAAACGAACTATAAAGGTTACTTATTCTATACTCCTGAGAGAGCACCTTTTAGTTCTCCTCAGTGATACATATCAATTTCATTATGTTGAAGTATGGTAACATCATTAAAATGTGTCAGAAATTATTTTTCCCATAGAGCATAATCTAACGGGATTTTTTTGTATCCTTGGAAACAAACTGTAAATGCTACACACTTCATTTTCAAAACCGAATATTTTAAAGTAAACATCAATAATATATTTAAAAAAATACATATTAATCCGAGTATATTTATGAGAGTTAGAATACAAACAGACAGACATGGTAGACAGGAAAACCAAATTCATAAACATTTTTCAACAATGTTGGAAAGTGTTAAATTATCTTAAATTTTAGGAAGCATCTTAATCACTGGAAAACAGTAAATAACAGTGCAATAAAATAAGAAACAATCCCTTGAAATCAGGTTTTGATTTTTCTTTCTCTAAAGATTATTTATTCTATATATTAACAGTATTGATAGCGTCATTTAAAATATTTTTAAAAATACAGCTTATTGATGATAACTCGAATTATTTTATGTGGTATTTAAAAAAATATATAGAAACTATAACGGCAATTTTCAATGAAAATATATGCTGTATTGCAGCTGATGAACATATTTAAACCGAAATGACAAACATTTTTTCAACTGTGTTTTGGAAAGTGTAAAAAATAAGGCAAGAAGTAAAACATTTGTAATTCAACTTAATCCCAAAGTAAGTAATTAAAAATCGAAATCCAGTGATTGTTTGTTCACCCACGACTTTCCTTTTTAATTTCGTTATTTATTTTTGAACGCCAAAAGGCATATTTTAGTAGTTTGGCACAATATAGTGTTTTTGTGACAGTCATTTATTGTTATTAGTCCTGGAGGCAGCATTATATTTTTGCAATTAATTTTAGTGTTTCTGATTTTAGTATATAATGATAGATGAGATAGTACAGGTAACTAAACAGCTAGTCAACAACATCGAACAGTCCGGTGCAGTGTGAAATGAATGGCGCACCAGATAACTGGTGTTACGCCTACTCGGGAACTTTATCTGTGGTGAAGTTGCCATTCACGTTACATTGCAACGGGGTGTTCGATATTGCTATGGCAACAAATCCCTATGATGCGTCAGGTGATTGGCAATTTCGTAATCTGTATCATCTAATCTATCTGATATATACCGCACTCATCTACGCAAAAATTGGTTGCAAAAATGTGACACTGCCTTCTGGACTATATCCACAGCCACTTTAAACGGCGCCGTTGCCTTTTGCATCGTTCAATTTTCACGGGCAACAGCCGATCATATTTTAAAGTTGTTGACGTGTCTGACGGGAAAAAAAAAGAAAAAATACATTCCAACATGACTTTTTAAAAGTAGTACTATGTGCCGTAACATAATATTCAAAATTACTTGATTTGCCAAATTTTACGAAAGTTAGAGCCTAAACAAACAGGTTAAGAAATCTATCAATTTCGGATCTTCATGGAATGATACGAAACCAACATCAAAGCGAACTCTTTCGAACCAAAAAAGAATCATCAAATTTTGTAGCATACCTTCAAAAGGTATGTGTAAACACGAATAAAGAAAACCTATAAACTTCTTTGTTTTGAAATCGGTAATAAGCAAAAATATTTTGAAGAAATAAGAAATCTGTGAATGCGTTGAGCGAAAGATATATCCGATTAAAATTTTACTTATTGAGACTAGATAAACGTGAAATATATTTGTAGAATTCAAGAACAAATGGGAAATGGACCAGTAGGGAATCAACTCTTTTACAAAGATGTCAGATAACTGTAGACAGTTATTCCCATAGATTTCCATTCTTTCGCCATTCTAAGGTATGGCTTTTGCAGAAGCTTAATTAATGTCAGTTGAGAGATAGATTTCACAAATTAAATAATTTCAGAAGTATTCTCATCGGAAAACAATGAATATATTTTCGAATAATGCTTCACTATTTCGTTATAGTTTACTTTTAAATGAAACAGAACACATTTTATTTAGATTGATTAGGACAATTTATTGTAGCTTGATTTCTATGACAAATCAAATGTTCATTGAAAATTATGTGATAAAACAATTTCTATTCTTTTTTTTTATTGCTTATTACCAAACTTGTGAAACTGGATAGAAAAGTTTTATAATAAAAATAGATTAAAAAATAAAATAGTTTAAGAAATAAAATAGTTCAAGAAAAGTATTCTATTATATTTTTAGCTTAACCCTTAACTATTGTGACAGAAATTGTCGCATAGCTAATATCAGCGGTCTCTGAGACCGCTTGATCCAAAAATGAAACAAGTTGGAAATTGTACGTTAAATGTGACAAATAAGGTGCGTTCGTACTGTAACTAGTTTTATAAATATTCAGATCTTGGTGCAATAGCTGTTGTACTGTTATGCAAAAATACATGAATGCAAAATTTATTTTATGTGCAGATTTTCGTATAATAGATATTAATTTTATTTTATGAAATTAAGTTTCAATACACTTTTACAAACAATTAACTACAATTCTGTTACATTAAAATTATACTATGCGCAAATATGGCATACAAGACAATGTAAGAAAATCATCGTTATTGTTTCAGTGAAATGAATTATATCGTATGTTATCATGATGTGATTAGTTTCCGTAATAAAATAAGTATATTTTAAGTTGTCAACATTTTATCTTTTGTTGACAGTTACTGAAAATTGAAATGGAAAACTTAAGACTAGATTTGAAATTTTCTGAACTTGAAATCCATATTTAGACCATTTTTTCCATTTAATATCTATTTCTTCGGAAACATCTATCCAAAAAACTGTCGGCAGATTATATGATTGCTATAATTGAACAATTTTAGTATACAAATTTTGTTTTTAAATTCAGTAATGCGGAAATAATAGGACTCCATCTTAAGTATGTTGTAATCCCGATGGCAACCTAGAATCATTACCTATCATGGGATATCATTGAATTAATTGCGTATGATAGGATTTTAAAAAATTAAGAAAACTTTTATTAATATCTTTTTTAGTTTTGATTCGATTTTCATAAAAATTGAAATGACTCGATAAAATTCTGCAACAATTATATGCATTCAATTTCAAACCATTCGGTTGGTTACTTTTGCGTTGTTACATGCGAACAGACGAACAGAAGGACGGACCAGACGACGACTATAGGTCCTACATATTTATATAATTACGAACGCACCTAAAAAAGGTTTAAATTTCCTAATTTTCAATTTTGCCCTTAAAATATACAACAAACTCAGACGAATACGAAAATAACTAATTTAATAGTTTCACAATACATAAACCCCTAAAGAGAACCTTTAAATTTGCAAACAAACAATACCCTGCATATATATGTAAATATTTTTATCGCCTTTTCTCAGAATGCATTTTTACGTACTTCGGTACACTTTTATAAAATCTATTAAAGCTAGAAAGATTAAACTTTTCATGCTTGTATAGCTAATTTGTTTCTTTAAAACTATCTAAAATTATAAATGAAATTATAATATTTATATTATTTCAAAAGAGATGCAGAAAAATATTGCAAATTTTTCTGTGATTTACTAAACTTTTCAATAAATATTTTTAAATTTCATTTATTTTTCAAAAAAAATTAAAACGCTTCCTATTACGAGTATTACTCAATTATATGTTTTTAACCCGTACGTCAAATTTAAAAAAAGTCTCCAGCAATACTATTTTAGAAAATTGTACCCAACTGAATTATAGTCACAAAGAGGTAAGTAAAAAATAAGTACTCACAAATAAAAATATATGCATGTACCAAGACTTTTTTGTGTTGTACATAAACTAAAATATATGTATTTAAAATTAGAAAATAATTTAACACTCATATCTGTTCATAAACAATTACTTGGTTTTAAACATCATGGTAAATCTAAATCTGTGGAAATGTTATCAATTAAAAGAAAAATACCATGTGTTCTTAAATGAAAATCTATCCAAACGAATCTATATCTAGAGCTGGGGGCCGCAGTGCATTTGGCAGCGGTCATTGGGCGTATTATTGTCATGACCCTGCCATCTGTTTTTTACAAACGGATCTCGAATTTGTCTGATCTTATATTTTTAAGTGAAAATCTTTCTAATCGAACTAATTGAACCTGTTATAGTGATTGTCGATTTAGAAATTTAGATATATTACACTTTCAAGTCTGGTCAAAAGTTCCCGAGGAAAATCTAAATTAAAAAACTAGAGTATCTTTTTATTTTCCTCTCTTTAAATAAAAATTAGTTCAAAAAATCATTGCAATCGGTGAATTAGCTGTGGAGTTATTAAATTATGACATTTTTAACACGACGAAGAAAAATACCAATACTCAATCCCTCGCTTTCTTTCAAAACGCGAAATTATATCGCCTAGTGATGGGCATGACGAATGATTTTCTCATTCGAATGAATCATTCGGACACGTGCAAACGCATAGCTACCAACCTTCGTATTTTTTTAATAAATAACGGACAGTAATTTTGTAAAAGAAAAAAGAAAGAAAAAAAAAAGCATAGTTGCCAACTTTTGTATTTTTTAATCAATTATCTCCAGAAATTTTATTTGAAAAAGAAAAATATGTTGTTTTTAATGCAATTCTAATTAAAATTAAAAAGTTTTTTTTTTCTTTTTACAAAAATTACTTTAGGAATTGATTTATAAAAAAAATACGAAGGTTGATAGCTATGCTTTTGCGCATGCCGAATAATTCCTTTGAAGATCAAAATCATTTTTTCCGTCCATCACTAATATCTCCCAAGGATATCCCGGGCATGCGCAGAAGCTACTGTCGGAACAATAGCAAGCTCGTTCATAAGCGTTCGATAAGATTTTTTTATGGAATCGAAAATAATTTTTGCTTTAAATTAGTAAGTATTATTATTATTTTTTTTTAACGAAAGATATCGTTACAACCCGAAAGGCACTCTGAATTTTTTTTTTCTATTTTGATTTGAAAATGGGAATGGGAATGGCAGTTTCAAAATGCGGGAAAAACGAAAAATATAAATCTAGCTTTTTTTTTTTTTGGAAACAGTAAATATTAATATTTTTTATTCTCTTACAACGGAAAAAATATCCTAAATTATTATTTTTTTCGTATTCCGTGCAAGAAACGGGAATAGCAGTTACAAAGAGCAGAAATAACAACCTATTTCCATTTATCTACTTGAAAAACTGAGGGTTCTCTGGGACAAGGGCGGAAGCCACGTTACCGAACTACGAAAATTGCAGCCCAGTTTGAATGGACTTGTAGCTTTTTCTGCTCGTCGCTTAAGAGCCTACATCAGTCATGCGAAAAAACGCTCAAGCTAATGTTAAGTCTATGGAAAGGTTCTTGCGCGATTTCTCGCTCGCATTTTAATATTTTTAAATGTTTTTTTTTTTTTCATAGGATAACTGAGGTCGATCTCTAACGTTGTTAGATTTTACTTTTTCGATTTTGGTTCCAGTTTTTTTATATAAGGGTACTTTCACTTTCAGAACCGGTTCCAACCGGTTCCGAATTTAGAGATGTCTGCTTATAAAAAAACTTTAACTAAAATCAAAAAAGTAAAAACTAACAACGTTAAGGATCGGCCTCAGCTATCCTATGCAAAGAAAATCATTTCAAAATATTAAAATGCGAGCGTGAAATCGCGCAAGAACTTTCCCATAGACTTAACATTAGCTTGAGCGTTTCTTCGCATGACTAGCGTAGGCTCTTAATGGTATTCGTAACCATATTAAGAGTTTCTTTTTAAGTAAAAGCTAAGAAAATAAGATGTTTAAAAGTTATATCGTAGCCATTCTATATTTGTTTTCCTTACTGTGGATCACATACTGCTACATAGCCGAGTGTAAAAAATTGCACAGAAGTTGTCCTAATATACTAGAAACGTTTACTTAAATAAAATGTAACCTCGTCGTTACCCGAGATATTAGAAACTTTTTTGTTATTTCCAGAAATCTTATGGAGAAAGGCCAATAATAAAATTCGTAGAACAATAGATTTCTGAAATTTGCAGGAACGTTTCTGAAATAAAATTATTCTTTTGTTACCGTCATATATAGCTATTTTTGTTAAATTCCGAAACATAATGCTTTAGATATTTCTGATTTGTTCTGCTCCGAATGATTTCTGTTTGTAGAATCAAGGATAAGTATGAAGTCACATTCATTTTTACTTTCTTCTATCGTTACAAAAAGAAAGTATTGGATTCATGAAAATTTTCGACTTCCGGTTTTCGACGGATTTACACGTTTTAGAAGGTCCTGAACACGATTTGACTGTTTTTAGAAAATGTCTGTCTGTGAGTCTGTGACGCTGTCTGTCTGTATGTGACAAAAATTTTGTGGGCGCTCTATCTCATAAACTAATGCACGAAATTTAATAAAACTTTATATTCAGTTAGTCCATAATATAAATTGGTGCTGATTAGTTTTTGGTGAAAATCGCCCGACAGGTGGCGCTGCTATGCTGCATTTTTTGAGATTTCTGCAATAGCTGTATCTCAAGAACGAATGCGGTTATTTTCATCAAACTTCAGATTCAGTTAGACCTTGACATAAATAGACGCTGATTACGTTTTGGTGTAGCTATCCCAACAGATGGCGATGCTATACTATTTTTTCCATTATTTTTACGATAGCTATATCTCAAGAACTAATGCACGGAATTTCATAAATTTTCAGATTCTATTAGACCTTGACATAAATAGATGCTGATTACATTTTGGTTTAAATAGCCCAACTGGTGGCGCTGCTGTGCTACTTTTTTCATGAATTTCACGATAACTACATCTCAAGAACATGCGCGGATTTTTATCAAACTTCAGATTCAGTTAGACGTTGACATAAGTTGTTGATGATTAGGTTTTGGAATAAATACCCAAACAGGTGGCGCTGCTATGCTGCATTTTGCAAGATTTACACGATTTTAGCAATCGTCTTATCTCAAGAATTAATGCACGGAATTTAATAAAACTTTAGATTCAGTTAGACCTTGATATAAATTGGTTGCTGATTATTTTTAGTGTAGGCGAAACCTGTGTGAGATAGAAAAAAGTTTTGGGATTGGCACATCCGGCTAGTTTATAAACGGTTCTTCAATGCTGGGAAATGCTTCAGTAATTATTTTCAGCGTAAGAGGGTTTTACAAGTACTTGTATGTGACTAAAATATGTAATAGCTTTAAAATACTTATTTTGAAAACAGTTATAGTAGGAACTGCTAAAATTAGAGAATTCACTGTCTTTTTTTCAGTGTTAAAATACCAATAAAAGTGTTACCATTTGTGTAATTCAGAATTGGCCAAATTTGTAATTGTAATTATCTTCAGTGTAATTATAATTTAATTGTATGTAATTAATTATACTTACAATTACATGCCGTAAAAACTTTTGCAGCACTATCCTGAACCGTTCCCCATCCCATTATTTAAACGAAATTTCTGTGCTTGAATATGTGTAACTATATTCAATTTCATACAATTAAATTGTCATTACATTACAGATAATTGCAATTACAAATTTGCTCAACTCTAGTGTAATTACATTATTTCAGAGTTAGCAGTGACAGAGTTACTATACTATGAAAATAAAAAGGTTACAAATAACATCCCTAAAGTCTCTTTAGTATTCTTCTTTAAGGAAAGAATCACATTGAAAGTTGAAATAAAAATTATTAGAAAACCACTGAGAAAAGTTTTTCCAAACAGACCGATTAAAATATAAATTATCTCTTAAAACGCCCAACAATTCAAGTAAAAAGTTGTGGCCTTAAGTTAACTTTAAAGGTCTTATCCTCAAAATTAGGCCCTTTAAATTTTGCATACTATAAATTTCCATGCAATTTTGTAGCTGAACATATATTCTGTCTAATTTTGTCATTTAAAAATGAACACTAACATTTTTCGTAAATACTGTGAAAATGGTTTTAAAACTACTAATTATGCTAAAGATTTGGAATATAAATTTAAATTTACGTTCAAAATAAAATATAGCAGTAAAAGTTAAAAGATGTAAAACAAAAATTTGAATCAGCAATAGATTTTTTAAAATCTTGGGTACAAAATACAAATTGCTCATCTTTTAAAAATCCCATATTGCGATTAACATTTAACCTTTTATGTCCCAAATTATGAATCAAGAAATTATTCGACCTCAATACTTATCTTCCTTAATGTCTGATGATATATTAGAAAATTTTTATAATAATAATAAGAAGACATTTTGATAAGTGTTTTTTCATTAAGTGTTTTTTCACTGATTTAATAAATCAATAAGTCTCTTTTGGTAAAATATTTGCAGTAATAATTAGATTAACAAAGACATATTGTTATGAAAATCTCACAATTCTTATAAAAAACAATGTACATAAATAAATATACTGTGATCCTATCTGTAAATGGAAAGGTTTTTGTAGTTGCAAATTTTTCATGTAAAATTTTTTAATAAGAGAAAAGCTACACCTATGTAAATATAGTTGAGAAAATAACCGCTTCAAAACGTATTTAGCTTCAAAATGTTTTCTGTGCTTTTTAAATGTGATCAAGTAAAATCTACTTTTATTAATAGACGGATTAAATAAATTGTATATTAAATTTTCTTTAACGATAGTTAAAATAAAGGTATCTTCGGAGCATAAAGTGTTAAATAATAACTTTTATCATATATGTGTATATTTGAATAAATAAATCAAACAACACACATATGGGAGCATATAGAGAAAAAGATGTTGTTATTGTTTTTTTCATTGAATTTAAACTACACCGTTTTTTCGTACTGTTTTAAATAATGGGATATTTAGGATGTTCAATACGATCTCGTAGTGCAGGTGAAGTTTTTAAAACAAAAAAAGGCTATAAATAAACACTTTTTTAGGATAATTGTAGGCACAACACTCTCAAGTATAATTCGATACCAAATATTTTTTTTCACATGTCGAAATTCTTTTGTAATCATGCGCGCAACCTGTGATTCCAATTTTTTGCTGGAGAAGTTTAAAAACCACTAATACAACTAATTTTCCCAGTTATGATCTGAAAAAATATGAAATGAAAGAAGAAACGTACACCACTTTGAAATCGTGCTTTTGTAATGTCTACTTTTTAAGATAAAAAAGGACAAAAATGGTCATTTGTTTTCGTTTTTTGCCATTTTAAAAGTCCTATGACCCCTTAAAATACAATATTACAATGCCAAAAAATCTAAGTACTTATTTTATGATTATTTTCAAGATTTTTTGTGCAGGACATTTTTGAAATATTTAGAAAAAAATTACATTCAAATTTATCTTAAATTCACCTCGAAATGAAAATCTTACATTATTCGATAGAGTACTAAAAATAACATTTTTTTTTCTCTAAAGTGACATTATTTTTAGACGAGATCAATACCGAAAACAGAAATAAAAATCGATTTTTCAAGTGAAAGTAATTATTTCGGAAAACTTTTTCTGGTAAAAAATTAACTGTTTTATCTTAACTGTGACAAGCAAGAAGACTTGAAAACAAATCCATAAATTCATTTCAGTCTTGTGTTTAAAAAAACAAACTGAGTGAAAATCAATTTTCTTCTGTTGTTTTATGTGCGTTTTTTGTAACTGCCAGTTCTATTTTTATATTAACGTACAAAAGTATGAAACAAAATAATGAAATAAATAACACATTTATTAATAATTTTCAAGCCAATAACGTATGGATTCAAGATTTATTACATAATTACTTTATTCTCGTAATATTAAAATAATCGCACAATATTCATACAATATCAATTATTTTGTTAAATTCACTTTACTTATTTACTTATTCCTTAATTTATTTTACATAAGAAAAAAATGTATTCGCGGGAAAAAAAAACTTAAGGTTTTGGACGAAATTACATATTTTGTAAAGTTGTAAACACGATTTGATTAGTTTTGCTATATTTCGGCACGTATGTTATTAAAATTACACCAAAGTTTAGATGTAAGTTGTCTTATTTCGGAAAAATCTAATTCAATTTGATTTCGTTCTCTCAACACAAGGCGCCACTATGCTATAATTTTTATAATAAACATTATGGCTATATCTCAGTTTTTAATTGTCTCTGATGCAGCAAATTTTATAATCGAGCTTACTTATACAAATATACCGGGTGATCCAAAAGTCAGGACGAACTTTAAAAATGAATAATTCGAAAACGAATCAATATACAAACATACGGTTTGCACCAAACGGATGGAAAAGAAACCGGGTTTTGTGTGGCAACGGAAAAGAATAGTTCTGTTGGTGACCAACAGATGGCGCTACAGTGTTTTATTGCACCAAAAGATGATTTACAAATGGAAAAATGTTTACAACTTACAAATCAGCTTAGTTACAGTTAATTAGTACTATAGTAAATGTTCAATGTGCTGTCCATCATTCAGAAGTACAGCTGTGAGACGAGGCACCACACCGTTCACAGCATTTAGTAGCATTTCTTGCGGTATGGCAGACACATTTTGGCGGATGGCATCTTTCAGTGCTGCTAGTGATTCCGGTTGGTTGCGGTACACTTTTGACTTCAAGAATCCCCACAGCCAAAAGTCACAGGGTGTCAGATCGGGAGATCTTGGAGGCCATGCGTGATTAAAGTAGCGACTGATAATGCGATCCTCCCCAAATGTTGACCTTATAAGGCGTTGCACAGGCAGAGCAATATCACGTGGTGCTCCATCTTACATAAAGGTGATTGTTTGGAGTGCCTGTCGGGCTTGCAGTTCAGGAATAATGTTGTACTGTAACAATGCTACATATCGCTGACCAGTGGCAGAAACTGTTTTGAAACCCGTCTGTGTGACTTCCTCGAAAAAAAATGGACCAATTATGAAATCGGCAGTGAAGTCACACCAGACTGCCACTTTAGGCTGTTGCAAGGGTACCTCAACAAATGCATAGGGATTTTCTGTGGTCCACACTCGACAATTGTGGGTGTTAACAGCGCCAGAGAATGTGAAATGCGCTTCATCTGTCCAAAGCACAGTGTGAAGCCAGTCGTGCTGCTCTTCAATCTTATTGAATACCGAATTCGCAAAATCTCGGCGAGAGTCGAAGACAGGAGGTTTCAGTTCTTGGTTATGTTGCAACTTGTAGGGATACCGTTGCAAAGTTATTCGCAGTGCTCTCCAGACACTTCCGTATGACACTCCTGTCTGCCTCGAAAATTCTCGAGCACTGCACTCCCCATGCGCAGCAACCGTCTGCTCCACTGTCGTAGCAACAGCAGTGGCTGTTGAGGGACGCCCACTTCTTTGACGTGACGCCAAAGAACCTGTAGCTTCAAATTTCTTCATCATTTTGTTCAATGCAGAAGACGTTATTGGTCCTTTGCTATCTTGCATACCCTTCATGTAGCGATATGCTCGCAATGCCGCAATGGCACTTTCCGAATTCTTATAATACAGCTTAACTAAGAGGGCTTTCTCAACTATGGACAGCATTTTGATGCATACAAGCTTCGAATACCATTACCTGCTGCAGTTGCTCCTTTTTATATCGTTTGTTGCTTTGCATAATCGTACATCAGAAATCCGACAGCGTCATCTGTTGGTCGCCAACAGAACTATTTTTTATTTTGTTGCCACACAAAACCCAATTTCTTTTCCATCCGTTTGCTGCAAACTGTATATTTGTATCTTGATTCGTTTTCGAATTATTCATTTTTAAAGTTCGTCCTGACTTTTGGATCACCCGGTATATAAACTAATATATTAGAATATATTAGAATGATTAGAATACATGAGAATTCTTATAAAGGCAGGATCTAATTTTTCGTTGTAATAAAAACATTTAATTTATAAATGCTTATAGACTAATATTTAATATTATTTACGCATGTTTCATAACCTTAAATCTAAAAGCTTTTAGACACACAGATTGCGAAACGCTCATTTCTTGTTTGTTTTATAGTAAATTGGAGCAACGAAAAAGAGCAACGTTTTGCAGATTCGTCTGTGCTCGTGTTCCATAAAGGATGTGATTTTCTAAATATTTTTCAACGTCAGATTACAGTTTAGGTCACCACAAAAGAAGAAAAACAGAAATAGATAGACAGACAAACCGAAGACATAAACATTTTACAACTAGAATGCCAACGTTAGTGACTACTAAAGTGTAGTTCAAGCGTAGAAAAAGTGTAGCTTTAAAACATCACTCGTAGTCATGAAAATTTCATAAAAATGCTGAAAGAAAGAAAATCTAAAAAACTTTCTAACATTAAAAATAATGTTTTTTTTTTGTTTTTTTTTTAATTTATTTATGTATTAAACATTAAAATGTAATGCAGCACTAGGAGAAATTTTATAAATACAAATGTGTAACATATTCTTATACAAACATGCAGGTATACTATGAAAAATTAATCGAAATTAAAAATTACAGTGCATATTATCCACATTACGGTTTAAATCCAAATATCTGTTGAAAATTTTACTTAAAATATTTCATGCAGTGTAGAAATAAAATGCATCTCATATCATAATAAAATTTTAAATGGGGAATGTATGTATGTTAAAAATTGAAACATAAACCAAATAACAAAAAGAGCATTTCTCATTAAAAAACAAGTGTGAACAAAAAGTGCAGTTTTACGTAAGGATGTTTAGTAGGTAATATAAACAGATGTACAGGGTGGGAACAAAAACTGGCCTTAAAAATATTGATAAGACAGACGCGCAATTGAACCTTGTTAATGAACAGGAGAAAACATAACAGAACATAACAAAAATGCTGGAAATGATGACGTCGATGCAACAACCGGTTGCTGTCACAAGTCTGCGCATGCTCATCCCCCGCATGCTTCGACCCGAGTTCTTTGCTCTGTGTCATTACGTTTGAGTAAGTGAGAGGTGCAGACGTGTTTAAGGACGAGCTGAAAAACAAAATGGTGCCCATGATAAAACAGCGCGTGTTCATTGCTGAGTGCTACGTGAAGCACAATTCGTGGAAAACGTGTGCGGAACTGTTTGCGTAAGAGTTTAAGATTGGGAGTGTTTTGACAAAGTCTCCAGCAAAGCCTGCGTGCAAAATTTAGTGACAAAATGGCGCGAAACGGTCTCTGTAGTGAATAAAAACCGCAACTATCCGAAAAGAGTTCGAACACCAGAAAAAATATTTGTCTACTTCAGGAAAACCTGGAACAAAGTCAGATGAAATTTCAACGCTTTTTACCTGTGCAAGAGGAAATTAAGAGATCGTCGCGTCGAAACATTATCAAAAAGGACCTGCATCTGTATCCTTACAAATTTACTGTTGCGCATGAGTTACAGACAATCTTTCGCGTGTTGAGTTCTGTCGGTGGTTTCTTAGTGAAGTGGAATCAGGACTTTTGAATACCCAGTTTTTCATCTCTGCAGATAAGGCCTGGTTCATCCTGTCAGGGTATTCGAACCCACAGAACATGCGCAATCATGCATCAGAAAATCCCCATTAGTACTTTGAAGAGCCGTTGCATAATCTCAAGATTGTGTTTGGTGCGCATTTTCTGGTTTCCGCATCTTAAAGGATTCTTTAACCAAACTGTTAATGCTTACCGATATGTCCAAAATCTGTTTAATCCATTTCTAGATCAACTCACGGAAGATGAACGACTGTATGGATATTTTCAGCAAGACGGAGCAACAGCACATACTGCCTTGACACCCTTGTCACGAGTGCATCAGGTGTTCGGTGAGGAGAGGACAATCGGCAGAGACAGTGCAATCTCCTAGCCACCTCGATCTCCTGAACTCTCTCCCTGTGATTTTTACTTCTTTGGTAAATTGAAGGGACAGGTCTACTCAAATAATCCTCACACACTGAAAGAGCTACAACAGAACATTGAAAACGCTATTGCTGCTATTCCTCAGGCAGAGCTGCTTTGCGTGTCTCAAAGTTTGATAAATCGAGTACAGCACTGCATCGATGTCGATGGTGGCCATTTCCAGAATTTTCTGTGATGGGTAGTTCTTCTGTTCATTAAAAAGGATCAACTCCGCCTCAGTCTTGTAAATAATTTCCAGGCCAGTTTTATTTTGCCCACCCGTAGTATTTACATCTAACGTGTAGTTCTTGGTAATCATGTAGTAGTTCCCTATTACTTCACACGTCATTATATCGCTCATTTGGATATGTCGCTCTTTTTTCTAGTCTCTTAAAGAATAAAAACAACCTACTTCAACCGCACTTTCTCATTTACAATAAGTGTAAATCCGTATTGTTAATTTTATTAAGAAACTTGTAACATGCGTACAAAGTAATATTTTGGAAACAATTTTAAACATTGTTTAAAAAATAATATAACTTTTCTTCTTATTTTGTTAATATTATCACTTTTTTCTTGTCTGCTGTCATGTGTGATACAGCGAAAAGTCATCGTAGAGTGAAAAGTGTTAAAATTTATATCACGCTTTATTTAAACTAAAAGCTTTTGCTACCTTTTTCTTGACTTATAAAAGAACAATAACAAAAAAAATTCAAAGTTTTACACAAAAACTTTGCACCATTTTTAATTAAAAGGGGATTAAAATAATTTCACATAATTCCTCATCCATCATCATTAGAAATTTCCTCTTCACATAAAAACTCACTTTTTTTCTCTCTACAATCAAGTGAACAATCACTCCTAATACTTCGTTCGTATGTTTGACAAATTCACTTTTCCTCATAAATTTTTCTCTACGTTTCTCATTTAAGTTTTTGCTATTCTGTTTTCATGTTTCAGTAGTTACAAAGGATTATGAAAAGTTATTATTTTCACTTTTATTAATTTGTTTTGTCTTTAATCTATATAAATAAATAACATTTAGCCATTTTTAATATTTCTACGCTTTCATTCAAAAGTAATTAACTAATAAAAAAAAGCAGCTTTAATGAATGGCAAAGAACAAAAGCAATGCCTCTGACAAAATTTCATAAACTAATCGACCAGCTTTTTTTTTACGTAGTTTTTTATTAACCTTTTTGAAGTAAACCTCCATAAAAACTTCAAAATACGAATGTTCACATAACCAGCATTAGTCAAACAAAATGTATTGCTAAATGTAATCTTTCGTTGTTGTTTTTGGAAAGGACACTTTTTTAGGAAAAACAACATTTACGGGTTTTCTTTAAATAAAAATTGAAGACTAAGAAGTCTAGATATGCAGGGTGCACCAAAAAGTCTGAAATCCGCTTTAATTTGCTACCTATTGGGGATTTGTAGATACTGTAATTTGCAAAAAGTTTTTAAAAGAGGCAGGGTATTAGATTATATTAAAAGAATATTCCTGCTATTAATTTTCAAAAAGTTAAACTTTTATATTTTTTTACTATAACTTCTAGACAAAATTAATCACTTAGGGAGTTTTGTATTTTAAAAACGTAATGAAATATGCATAATTAAAAATTGACTTATTTTAAAATCATGCTTAAAAAATGACTTATTTCAAAATCATGCTTCATTAAAAATTTAATTCTTTGAAAATTATGCTTAATAAAAGTAATGGGAACCATAACATCAAATTATATATGTAAATCTGCGAGATATTATATAATTTGAATATTTTCAGAAAATTTACATTTAAAAAAAAGTCCCTACAGGCACAGGTAGATTTCGAAGACGCAGACCGTGGGGCGCCTGTTTGTTGGGAATTGCGGAAGAAATGGCCTTTTAGCCATGATGCGGCAGTTGGAACCGCCTACTTCGAAATCTAACTTGTTTGCAAGCGGAGAAAACAGGTTTTTTTTTTTTTTTTTTTTTTTTTTTTTTTTTTTTTTTTGCTGTAAGAGTTGGTCCTATAAAAAACTTGTCAATATAAAAGTTTTTAGATAATATTAAGTGGATTCATAATAAATTTAAGCGAATTTGAAATCTTGTGAATTGACGAAGTTATGAATTTTTTTCTTCTAAAACTCCCCTTCCCCCTCCCCCCCCCCCCTGGGGCCATTTTTAATTATATCAAAAATCTGTTATACATAAATTTTCGGCCCTTCTCCTAGAAGCAATAACGGATTCGATACGTATTATAATTAAGAAATTATGGGGTTTTTTTCTGTTTTCACAAAAAGCCCCCCCCCATCCCCCCCCCCTTGGTTCGATTTTGCCCATTAACGAACTTGACCGAGATTTTATGCCCCTTGATTTTATGTATCAGTTTCGAAGATATGCGGGAGTTGGAACCGCCTACTTCGAAAAATAACTTCTTTGCAGGCGGAGACGGCAGGGATTTTTTTTGTTTTTAAATTTTTCTTTGCTATAAGTGTTGGTCCTATAAAAAACTTGTCAATATAAAAGTTTTAGATAATATTAAGAGAATTTATAATAAATTGAAGCGGATTTGATATCTTGTGAATTGACGAAGTTATGATTTTTTTTCTTCTAAAACACCCCCTTCCCCCCCCCCCTTGGGGTCATTTTTAATTATATCAAAAATCTGTCATACATACATTTTCGGCCCTTCTCCTAGAAGTAATAATAACTTTAAACGGATTCGATACGTCTCATAATTAAGAATTATGGGGGGTTTCTGTTTTCACAAAAAGCGCCCCCCCCCCATCCTCCCCCCTTGGTTCGATTTTGCGACGAACTTGACCGAGCATATAAGGCCCCGAACATTAACGAACTTGACCGAGATTTTATGCCCCTTGATTTTATGTATCAGTTTCGAAGAGATTTGTGTATAATTATTGCAGTTATCGTGTCCATAAAAAAGTGACATAGATACATAGATAGATAGATAAAGCTTTGACCTGGGGGTGGTTTTGGGTTCTGGGAGTCATGATCGGCGTAGATCTGCAAAAATTTTTCAAAAATTCCAACTTAGGTGAGAATGTAATAGGTAGTATTTCTTACGAAATCTACCTAAAACGCGCACGATAATATATCGATAATATATATGCAATTAACTAAAACAAAAGATAAAAGATGCTTGAAACGATAAAAGTGGATAAGAACTCCAAAATACTTCAGTCATGTATTGAAGGTTACAAAAAAAACTTTTGTGAATTCATTTTTTTTCACTAATGCAACTAGGATTTAAAACTACACTTACGTCTTAAAATGATATCTGCCTGTGAGTGTTTTAATTAGATGTATTTGTGATGCATGTTTTTGGAATTTGTTATTATATTTTGATCTAAAGAACACCATTGTCAATTCGTAAATGGTCCAAATTTTTCCTGATTAAATAGCATTTTAAATGGTACGAAAAAGTGGTATAAATCAGCTTTTTCCTTTTAACACAATTCAGTTAATTTTTAAGGACACGTATGCAGTTTTTGTAATTAATGTTAAAGCAAAAATATTTTTTTTCTAATTGACCAGTTTTGTATATGAGGGTCGTATAACAATTTAAAAAGAGTATCTCTTTAAACATTAATGGGAAGGTATGTTTATTTAACGTGAACATGTTTCCAGCCATATTAGAAATACTTTTGTAGTTTACATCACCAACAAGTAAAAAATAAAGCAAATTTCAATCTTTTTGGACACCTTGTATTTTCTTTTAATGGCAGCTTAAATACTGATTTTTATAACTTTTATTTAAAATTAGTAAATCTGAGAAAAATAAATATTTCATTTCTTTTGCAGTTTTTAAAATTTGAAACTTAAAAACGTATAAAATCTTCAAAGAATATAGCGAACGCCGAAACACTGTACCGTAAAGAATACAGGAACGCAAAATCCTGCATCTCGCATAGATTATGAAACATTTTCCAACACCATCTGTATATTATCGTCGCGAAATATAATGGAAGGAGATATCTAAATAAACAATTTAGAAAATACATACATAATACAATTAAAAATCTATTTTCAAAAATTACTCTCTATGCGAATGTATGCGAATTATTTTGTACAAGCCTGTATATGACCTACAGAATTAATTCAATTCAACAGATTTCATTTAATCAATCTTTTATTCACAAGAAAACTTATAAAATAATTAAAAATTCAGATAATTACCATTCATAGACGGCATTGAATTCATATATTTTGTGCATCGCTGTACAGATAACTTTATTTATATTAAGCTCACATCACATTGTATATTAGAATTTATATCAGTCGCAAAAACGATTAACACACTTGAAAATGCATTTTCAGCAACTGCCATCAATATAAGTTAATTCAATTTTTTGGATAGCCCTGCATATGATCTATAGATGTTTCACACACCCTTTAACATTTTAAACTTTACTTATCCTTGAAAACGTATAACGGAACTAAAAACGTACATCTTGCAGTTATTGCTCATAGACGATAATGCAAGTGATATTTTTTTTTGTGATGCTCTAAAACAAAACCAAATGTTATATTTCCTATTTTTCATGTGGAAGATGTTATCGCGCAACACATTAACGTATATCAATTAAACAAAGCGCACTTTAAACCATTGCTGTCTACAGAGAGTAACGCAATCGAATTCTTTTGTGTGTCCATGTAAATGAACAAAAAATATTTCACGAACCAGTTTATATCATGGTTTACTGCATATCTACATTTTATATAAATTTCGTAATGTTTGAAGCAGTGTACCTCCAAAAAATGTCGCACATAGATCGTAATCTATCTGAATTATTTTTATTGTCCCTGTAAACACATTATAAATTATACACATTTCTTCTTCAATAGGGATCATGCCATTGTAAACTTAAATATCATATATCATTCTCGTAGAAATCAAAGCATATTTACAAGAGTTAGAGCACTCACAAACAAACAGACGAACTGAAGTCATGGTTATATGAATAGAATATTCATAGATAGATTGCTCTCTTAAAACACAACAGTACCCATACTCACCCAAATTTGAGTAAAAAAAATTCAACTGACGAAATATGTATATATTTACTCAGTTTTCGTGTAGATAAAAGTGTTTTAATAATTGAAGTAAAATACAGGGTAGTTGTAAAGTCTTCTTTCATTTATGTGATAAAGCATGCTATTTGCAATATAAACATTAGAGTCAGATTATACATTTAAATAGAAACACAAATCAGTACATTTCAATGTGATGGTCCTATAAATCAAAGCTTAGCTTCCACCTGTCTTGCGTGGGACACAACTCATTCTACAACATAGCTTGAGTGATAGCTACTTCTGCTCAAGTTTATAGCTGTTTCTGTTGATATACGGTATTCTTTATTTCGGACACTTTTAACTTTATAAAACCCTAAACAAAAAAGTCCAATGCTGTCAAGTCAAGAGAGAGAGAGTGCATCACAAAATCTACTTGATTTTCGGTTTATAGCTTCTTTTATAGTCTGTATGGTCTCTGTTTTTGTCTTCCAGAACGATCTTCACCAGCAACACTTACTGTTCTTTGGAATTTTTCCATTAGAGGTCCTAAACTCAGAACGGCGGAATGCCACTGGAAAATGAAATTATAAACGTAGATTTTTATTCATAAAATTGAAACAATTACGATAATTGCGTCAAAATGACATAATATTTTACTGACTTCTCCTGCCGTCGTTTTGTGTTTAGGGCTCCAGATTTGTCTTATTCTTGTCTTATTGCTTCCATACTTGGACCTGGTTTTCTACATTTTCGACAGAATTTTTTTTTGGATCTCCTTTCCTCACAGTCCATCCGAAACAACGACTTTTCTTTTCTCTGTTGTAAATATTATTCAATATTATCTGCAAATAAAAAAAAAGAAATTTATGTTTTATAAGAAATGTCAAGAGACATTTGAACTATCGTGTACTATATAATGACAAAGCTACGCACACCATATTCCAAAGAGAATATGCTGTAGTAAATTTGAATACCATAAATCAGTTACAACCCCCAGTTTAACACCATTAAACATTTTAAGGTATAACCATTCATAGAATATAATGTGAAAAACTTATTTTGAAGTCTTCTCAGAAGAGTTATAAATACTGCACACATCATTTACAATAAAGAAAGTGTTGTAGAAAAACTCAATGACATAACTATTTTAATGAGTATAATAATAGCATAACATCATTAAAATGCACTTCAAACAATTACTGCCCATAAACTGCAATGTATCCGAATTCTTGTGTGTATTCTTGTAAAACTAGTGTAAATTCTAGTGCTAAATCACTAGCGTGGATCAAAGAATTGAAAAAAAAAACACATTCTACTAATCGAACCATTTCGCTTGTGTAAACTCCAGAATCCATTTGCACCGCGTCAGGTCAGGATACGATTTGTGTGCTGCATATAAAAAATCATGTATCAATAAAGTAACTTTAAAGACCTAAGAAAGAGTCGCTTTTAGCACTTCCATCATAACCTCAACTTTGATGTATATCCATATTGATGTAAGTGAATTTTTCAAATGTATGAACATTTCTTCATACAAGTAAGTGGTACGACAAATAGTTTTAGAATTTCTTATCTTATTTATTGTATCCTTCAGGAGTGAGACAATCATGAAAGCGTTGAGAGTGGCGCTTTCTTAACACATTAAAGTTATAGTATTAATACAAAGCCAGTCGAAATGTTTGCCTTGGTTACATTAATAATAAATTTATCCTAAATAATGATAGGGCAAAAACAATTTAAGTACAATACAGACGGAATTTTGAAATTTTGTACTTTATAATCGTTCAGTGTGGCTCTTCTTGGTAACACGGACAGTGCCCAAGCGGTATTCTATTTTACACCAGACACTGGGAATGCATTATGCATCACTATTTCCGACTGATTTCTCTCGGATTAGGCCAATGACTTTCGCATTCTTTGCCTGCAACAGTGAACGATCTGAACACACCGACGCATAGCGAATGCCCTGAAATAAATGCTTATAAGTACATGCTTCTCAAAACCAGCAGTGAAACTAGCTATTTCATGGATGTTTTCTTGCTTAATAAAACGAGCCAAATGGAAAGTTTTGAAACACGAAAACAAAATATTGAGCTCCCTGTTACATTGTGTTTTATTTCTTTCTAACGTTGTTTACAGACAATTATTTTGACTTACCCTGTATTATGTATTTGGCTCCATGTGTCTTAATGGGTTCTGAAAATCATTACCGATCGAATAAAATCGAATGTGCGCTTCTCAGTTCATGATCCACTTCTTGTCCCTGCGATAAACAAAAATCTTTAAACTAAATTGAAGAAATCTTTCAATGGATAACTCATTTATAAGTAATAATTGTTTTCGCATGATTAAAAGAATCTTTACAGAGTACAAAAGACATATTGTTATAATTTTCCAAATCCCATACGATAAAATGCTTTCAATTTTATTATCAAGTAGTAATTTAAAGCAAGCTAATATATTAAAAATATATTTTGATGCAATTCACCTATAAGTAAAATAAGTAATATGGTGATTATTTAATTAAAGTACATCAAAGTACTTTTTAATGTAGAATTGGTCAAACAGGACAGAGTGCGTATACCCCATACATACTAATCATCACAACAAAAACCGGCAATAGCCAATCGACTAGAATTTATGTCTTCTTTCAAATTATAGTTAAAAAATGCTTACGGGTAGTCTTTTTTCTAAAATTGTACCAAACTTTCAAATTTTAACTACCAACGCTCAATACACCTCTTTTAATTGATAAAAGGAGTAAAATAAAATCATTATAAACAGTAAAATAAGTTTTATTAGACTGTTGACATGTTTCCGCTCCATCGGAGCCATTATCAAAACCAATAAGACTATTCTGTAATTGATGGTATGAAGTTATCTATGAAGTTATCTATGATCTATGAAGTTATTATTAATTGAAACGCTATCATTTAATTTTTCACGTACTTTTTTCCAAATTACGCACGTTATTTTTTATTTTTTCTTGGATGTTTATTTCCATATATGTAAACATGGAGTAACTCGAACGCTGAATAGCATATACATATACATCTTCTATAGTTTTTTTTTGCCTTTTAGTAATTAAAAGGAGAACATTATTACAAGTTATTATAATTTGTTATACTTTTACCAACGCTCAATTTTGACAGCATATTTCGTTCTTTCGGCAAATTTCACATAAGCCAAACCTTTCACCTTCACCAAAGTGGAAGTCATTCGCTCAAATAGTTTAGACGTTGCGAAGGTTTAAAATTTGGAATTTCTAATATTAAATTCCCTTTTAACCGTTGTAAAACAATGTGTAGTTTTTTTTCTAATCATAACTCAAACACTTTTTAGCGCAATGAGCTATAATTTTGGATTAGCATATTTGCAGCTTCTAGAAATCGCCATGTATTACAAAAATTATAAATTACAACTCAAAATTTGTTCGAAAATATATTTCGAAAAAATATGTATTTTGAAATCGATTTTCGAAAACAATATGAATTGTAACCTATGATTTTTTTTACAGAAATAAATTTCTAGAAATTTCAAATATGCCAAGCAAAAATTACACATCATTCGCTAAGTAGTTGATTAATTATTATTTAAAAATTACGCTCACTGCAATCTGTTTTACAGTGATTAAAATGGAATTTAACATTAGGAGTTCCAAACTTCAAGCCTTCATAACTTCTAAACTATTTGAGAGAATGACTTTTCATTTGGTATTTTAGATTAAAATTTACTACAAACAACCAAATATACTGTAAGAATTGTCCGTAAGTATTGAAAATATTAGGATTTGGTACAGTTTCATTATGAAAGCGACCCCCTAAACTTAATTTTACATAAATTGAAAGAATACTAAATGTTCAGTTGAACGGCTATTTTTTTTATTTAAGAAAGAGAGAGAATTTTAATGTTAAAATGTATGTGGGGTTTCTTTTTTTTTTTTTTTGGGGGGGGGGGGGTGAGGGGTGGTAGTACGATTGCACTTGGTACAACAATATTTAAAAGCATTTTGAATAATCACTTATGTATTAACACCTTTTATGTGTATATTTTATAGAAACTAAAATATCTTATCTTCGGATTGTAATTTACATAATGCGAGATTTAGGTTAAGGATAAAAGAAGATAAAACTGAAACTTTATTGTTGATCAATAAATCGTTGATTCGCTGCTCCGATAGTTCAATTCTTTATTTAAGCAACCTTATTTATTCATTTCAGGCTTAATAAAAACACAGTGAAAGAAAAGATTAATCTTCTTCATCTTATTGGCCTACATCTACTCTACATTGCTTAATGTAAAAGAAAGGGGCGGAATTCAGACTATTACATAAATATTAACACATCACAGTTTTTCTCAATAAACATCGTTTTAATATTAGTTATGAAACATTTTTGACTGTATCATTCATGTATTATTAATTTTGATTTTCCTCGCTGAAATAAATTATATATATATATCTTATATACATCATAAGATTTATGCAAAACGAGATTATATTACTGTTATCGTTAGAAACAGGATAAAAAATAAACAGTATTGATCAATATTTCGAAATTATCGCTCTGATTATTTATATACAAAAATTACTTTATGTACTTCTAGGCTTATTAAAGAAAGAAATATTTTTTTAGACAGAGTAGCTATTGCTTTATTGAAAAAGCGTCGTTATAAAAAATATAGAGCGCAACAAATACACGGTACTTTTCAATTTAAATATATTTATATATTTAGCTGAAATGAAATTATGTAACGACAAAACGACAAAATTTATTGTTATTTTCATTTGTACAAAGAAAATATTACATGTATTAAACATACTGTACCTATTGTATGCATTCTAAGTATGTTGTATTTAACCCGTTAACTCTTCCGTTCAGTACCCGGGCACTCCACTCTATTGCTATTTAGGATTTAATGCGAATAACTTTGTTGGCAATGTAGCACATGATTCCTATGCGAAATGTAATGAGAAATCGAAATGTGATAATTATTTTTATCAAAACTGTCATTTTGTTAATAAAATATGAAAATTAATGAAAGCATGTTTTCAAAAAAACGTCGACATTTGAAATTTTAGTTGGTGCGAATTCGCATTAATATGGGGTTCACGGGTTAAATATGTAAATATGCATGTTGCAAAGTATATGTATGCTTTAAGAAGTCTGTAAGTATGTTACATCGTAACATATATGCATGTATGTTGTACATATAGTAAGATGTATGTATGCATTATGTTGTATATATTGTAAGATATAGTAATACATAAATAAGGATGTATACAATCACACAATAAATGTATTAAGTATGAAATATTAAGTATGAAGATAAAGAGTACTAAAAAATAGAGAACGTATAAAATTTACAGGTTGTTTATTAATAGTAACCAACTGTGAAACGTAAATTATACGTGTAATTTTGTTAGTAAATCTGCATCATTCGATCCCAGATAAGTCATTTGGGACTACCACAAAAAAAATTGATATTTATTCTTAATACACACTTGTACATTTTCTTTATTTTTAAGCAATATTAATAAAATATTAATTAATAAAAAATTTTTTTTATTTTTATGTTAACCAAACTCAAAGTTATGGACCTTTGTCTAAATCATATCAAAATTCAAAAATCTTTCTGTTCTTAGCGATTTTTTTATTGCACATAATGAGATTTGTTTTGTAAATACTCGAATAAAATACAGTCATGTACATTGAAAATTCAGAATTTGATCAGTTTATTCCTATTAAACAAGCATGATTGAAGAATTGTAACTATATATTTCTTAAAGATTTTTTAATTTACACTAAAATGAAAGAGGTCTGAACTAAAATGCGAAACGTTCGCGTGTACCCATATTTTTTATCCTAATTTGCGATGCATATCACATATTCAGCATTAACGGATCCTGGGAAGCTTTTCGAACACAAGGATAGGGAGTTTAGTGTTAAAAGCTTTGCCATTATATCTTCTTTCTGGTGACATATATTACCATTTATGAGAATATTAATGATTAATAAATTTTAATAATATAAATTAATATATTAATAATAATAAATTTTATTAATTATCAATGAGAATTATTTATTTTGCAAATATTTAAATAATATATATCCATGTACACAAAAAGTCCGTATCAATTTATTTCTAAAACAAAAGCATGATTGAATTAATTCAAGCACACATTTCCTCAAGATCTCTTAATTCACACTTTCTCGTAATATAGAAAACGTTTGGAATATTCACGTATACACATATCTTTTCATCGCATTTCGCTGTGCCTGCGTCACGTTTTCTGTATTAAAGGATCCTGAAAAGCTTTTCACACAAATGGATAAGGACTTTGGTGTGGATAGCTTGGGCATTGTATCTTCTTTCTAATAAAATATATTTTAGGGTAAATTGGGTGAAGATGCCATAGTTTTTTATTTAATTTTTTATAAAATCGCCTGTTGTTTTTATATGTTATTCATTAATTTCTTGTTAAAGTTTATACATTTATGTATGATTTAAAAATGTATTTCATTTTACAAATGTCATAGAAATCATCAAAAAGTTTGTTTTTGTAAATGCTTGCATTTCGGCATCTTAACCCAATCTTGGGATAAGATGGTCAACTAGATAGGAGTAAGATGACTTCCGGAGTTTCAATGTAAACAATAATTTTTGTGAAGCAATGTAACACATAGCGGAACTTTAATATTTTCGTAACTTTAATATTTTCGACATACTAAAGTTGTTACTTACTTAGTATTCGACAATTACAAAATATGATATGTAACAAACATTGGCAATTTAATAGAAAACAAACTAATAATTGAAAAAAAGATTAAACTCTACTTAACATTTAAAAGTATAATGGCACTTAAGCATGCTAATTTTTAAAACATTATAACAAGCTGAAATATGGAAAGCCACTGAGATGAGATAAAGTGCAAGCTGAACATTTGTCTAAGAACTTTGAGCAATTTTCGTGTAACCAACAGTTGCAGTGAATGCACTTGATTCAATCACTTTTTTCAGAGGTTTTATTATTCTCTTATAGACACGCTGAACAATCATTCTCATTCACTTTTTAAAAAACCTCATTTTCTGAATCATGGTGGGGAATTTCATCATCATCCATATCATCGTCGGTTGCAGATTTTAGCTTTCTAGCTTTTGACTTATTCTTAAACACTTCCTTTTTAGAAAGGCTTGAAACATCTGGCAATTCGCAGGTGCTATTTTCTATCTGCTTTGGTTTTGCTTTTATAAGTCTAGTTTTTGTTCTTACAAAACTTTTTTACTTGCTTTGCTTTTCCCCTTCATAAGCGTCTTTTTTGTGCAGTTTTATTTTATTTTCTTAAATAATTTCTGATGATGAGCTGTACTTGAACTTCTTGCGTTCGTTTACTGTGCTTTCCCTTTTCATAAACTGGAACAGGTGAAATCTCTTGCAGAAATTTTGTTGGAGAAGACTGTGTAATATTTTCGGCAGTTGACACTAGATCTTCTTTATCACTTAATGGTAATATGATTGTTAGGCTAGTCGACTGTTTGTAGAATTTTAGAGATGTGCATCGTTAGAGAAATCATGAATCAGCTGCTTAGCGGATGATCTTGAGAGTTTTTTCAACCATTTTGAAGTGGATTTCTCCTTGAAAAACTCGGGCTGTGACTCCTGTTTTTCGTTGGACCCAACGGAAGTTTGACTTGGAATAGCTGTTGGATTAAATGGAAATATTCCCGTTGCTTCAAAAGACACAATCTAATTTTGTGCGGTAGCACTTTCTTTCCACGCTCAACAAAAAAGTTCTCCCACCAGAGCTCGTCCTAATTTTCTGAGATGGGTAGGAAAAGAAGGGCGTTCATTCATCGTTGGCATGCTTCATACCAAAAATGCTTAAGTGTTTTGAAAAAACATCGATCTAATGGTTGAAAAAAGTAAGTGGAATGACTTGGCAAACACAGCAAAACAACCAAGTAATGGAAAAAACCGGCATCTTCCCCTTAAACATTTTCGTCGACTCACCCCAAATTATTGGACAAGACGCCGGTCTCCCCTCTAAAGTCAAGAAGAGTTAACCGGCCGCCATTTACGTTTGGTGGAAAGGGCAGACACCAATAATCTCTAAAAACATCAGATCTATTTCTCTGATGTTTAAACTATGACTCATATAGGTAAAACTGAGCAGCGCCGCCAAGCACCAGAGTGGCGCCTGTCACGCGCGTCGACCGTCGCGCCCACGTCCTGAGGGACTTATAACGCGGTCACAGCGCGGTTATAGCGCGCCACCTGCGCATTACTCCGATTGAATCCGTGATATGACGACAAAGGTCGTTACGATACGTGATGGATCCCCAAATCAAAGGAAACAACGACGAAGACACCTGATGGATCGCTAGAGTCTCCCGAAGGTTTCGTAGCCGGATGAGATGAACCGGGTCCTCAGCTATATGTCGAGATTCCCCAATGACCCTTGCTTTGCCACGGTTTCCGATCGTTGAGTCTTAGGAAGGGAGGAATCAACTAGTTCATCGGCCGAGGTGAGCGGGAGGAGCCTGTCGCCAACCCGGGACTTCGAGAAAAATCAGTCCCTGACGCATAGACACGCCTGGGCTAAGGTTGCCCCCCCAATGGCTTTGCATTCGGCGAGCCCTACAGTCAGAATGCAGATGGTCTCCAATCGACTCCATTGAGAGGATCATGCATAAGTAAAAACAACACAACACAAACAAAATCACAAAACAAAAACACAACAAATGTTAGAATCAACGGAAAGTTAATTTAGGACCACTACCGGACTCTGAAATACATGCGAAAACTCCTTCAAGAACGCTAAAGAAGCGGTCCCGGTCGCGTTTTGTAGATAGAAAGTTATGTGAAGACCATCGGGAAACCATCGGGCACAGAAAGCTCCGATTACGCATAGAAGCGCTGGACTGGTTTTCAAAACCTAGTATTGAGTTTTGGCTTTATCGCCGCAATGTTAGTCGGCGAGCCTCCGGCCCGGTTCCTCGTAGTCAAGCAACTCAGAAAGCGGGTGATCCCCCACCAAGATTGGCTTCTTCCACAGTGACCTGAGGGGTCGCCTTCGGAAGGAAGCAATACTAGTTTTTGGGCACCTTCTGCGCTGCTCAACTATTGAGGTGGGCACTCAAATGCTCCAGCTGCAGCGGATGGTATGGTGGTTGCGGACCATGCGTGTACGCCCACATGCCGGTATCTACACTCTACCGCTGGCACATCGCCGATGGTTGCTGCACGCCGGATCTCCCACTAACCAATGTCACAATAGATTTACCATGTACCGTGCCCTACAGAGCTCGATCTTGCCGCCGTCAAATCCTCGGATAAAGTTTGGAGATGGTCCGGACACCATTCGCTAGCCTTTCCCAGCGTCACCTACCTCGACTCGAGGCGAAGATCTCGCTCAAGAAACTGGGATCGGCCTACGGGACATCCTTCCATCACCTACGGAGGAGGCTCCAAGCATTCACCGAGTCCTCGAGCATCGAAGAACTTGCGCTTACGAGGCGGAGACCCAGACCCGCAGGCCTATTACAACGGGTCTTTGTGGCGTCCCTGACTTTTTGAGACGCCCCTTTTGCACCGGCGCACCACGATGAGGTGGTGGTCCGTCCGCATCCTGTCCCCGTCGTGTCGAAGAACATCTGACCATGGCGGGAGTCCGGTCATCTTTCCCACTGAAGGGGCCGAGACGTAACAACCCAACGGAGAGTTTCGCAATGCTAGGCTATCAATCACCTTATAATCAGTGCATCCGAATGCGGATCACTCTATGTCATTTGTATTTATCTTTTATTATAAAACAAATCTTCACCGAGAAGCGGGAGGCTGATCGCTCGGGGTTCTTGGAGTTCCTCTGGCCTTTCCATTGTCTTCTGGGAGTTGGTGATGGATATGGTATTTCCCTCCTGGACTTTTTAGCTCTAAGCCTGCAACGGTGGGTTGTCCAGGAGTGGGTGATTGATAGCAATGCTAGGCTTGTGGTCATCTTCCCCACTTAAGGGGCTGAGTCAGAACCACCTAGAGGGACCCGCCGGGACTCATATAGGTAAAACTGAGCTTCGCTGCCAGGGGGCTGAAGGGCGCCCTTCACGTGCGTCAACCTGTCGCATCCATGTCCTGAGGGACATATAACGCGCACCACCAGGAGAGGCCTCCTGTATGCGCTGCAACTGATCGGAGCGCCGCAACCTGCGCATCACTCCGATTGAACCCATCAGGTGACGACATAAGTCGTTACGATCCGTGGTGGATCTCAAAATCAGAGGAAACCACCACGAAGACACCTGATGAATCGCCAGAAAACACCCGACGGCTTCGTAGCTGGAACCCCATGAGAAGATACGGGTTCTAGGCCATACGTCAAGTTCCCCCACCGACCCTTGCTTTGACGCAGCCTCCGATCTTCGAGTCATAGGGAGGGAGGAAACGACTAGTTCATCTGCAGCGGTGAGCAGGAGGAGCTTCACACCAACCCAGGTCTACGAAGAAAATTAGTCCCTGACGCATAGACACGCCTTGGCTAAGGTTGTCCCCCTCAATGGCTTTGCTTTCGGTGAACCCCGCAGTGAAATACGGAAGGTCCCGATCGACTCCATTGAGAGGATCATGCACATGTAAAACAACACAACATAAACACAAAACAAAAATACGACAAATGTTACAACAACAGAAAGTTATGTGAAGACTCCCGCTAATCCAACCTTTGGGCACGAAAAGCTCCGATTACACAAAGACACTCTGGATTGGTTTTCGACCCGAGTATTCGAGTTTTGGCTTGATCGCCGCCGTGTTATTCGGTGAGCCTCGTGATCAAAGAACACAAGAAGTGGGTGATCCCCCACCAAGATTTGGCTTTGTCTACAGGGACCTGAGGGGCCGCCTTCGGGATGTAGCCCCACTTGGTTTTGGGCACCTCCTGCGCTGCTCAATCTTTGAGGTCGGTACACAACTGCTTTAGCTGCAGCGGTTGACGTGGTGGTTACGGGCCATGCGTTCCCACACAACATGCCGGTACCTATCTCACCTCTGCCGCTTGAACGGTGCAGATAGTTACTGAACGCCGCATCTCCCACCGCCCAGCGTCACTACAGAGTCGCCACGCATCGTGCTCTACTAAACTCTATCTCGCTGCCGTCAGTTCCTCGGATAAAGTTTAGGATACGGTCTAGCTGCCGTTTGCTTTCCTTTACACAGCGTTACGTACCTCGACGCAAGGGAAGTGGGACCCCTGCTCGAGCAACTGAGATTGGCCTACGGGTTGCTCTTCCACCACCTACGGAGGAGGAGGCTCCGAGCATTGGCCGAGTCCTCGAGCCGCAGAGAACCCACACTTACGAGGAGGGATCCATACCCGCAGGCCCACTACGGGTCTTTGTGGCATCCCCGGCTTTTTCGGACGTCCCTTTAACACTGGCGCACTACGGTGACGTGGCAGTCCGTCCTTTTCCTGTACCTGTCGTGTGGACTAACATCTCATTACGTCGGGTCCTCTCCTCACGAGTGCGGTCCTCTTCCCCACTAAAGGGTCCGAGTCGGAACAACCCAACAGAGAGTCGCGCAATGCTAGGCTCCCGGTCATCTTCCCCACTTAAGGGTCCGAGTAAGGACCACCTAGAGGGACCCGCCAGGACTCATATAGGTAAATAAAGAAAGAGCGTAAATGATTTTGGACACTTACCAAAGGTGTTAAAACGAAATAGCAATAGATAAGCACTATCTAAAACGTAAATTAAATAACGCAAACTGGAATTAAAGTATCAGTAGGGAAGCCTCTTCCACACGACTGAGTGGTGTTTCCCTACAGCGCCCGCGCATAGGAAAATGACGAAACACGGCATCTTGTCCAATACGGCATCTCACCCCAAGTTGCCCTATATAAATAATTTTCAAGAGCATAGAATTATTAAGTCATACTTTATGATCAATAGGTACGCATTCTACTTTACGAAATACAAATGCACATTTATTTGCAAAAATATTATATTTATCTTACTATATTACATATAATGAGAATTTATTTTGTAAATATTTTAGTAATATCTATCCATGTACACAAAAATGCCGTAGAAATTTATTTCTATTATAAAAAAAGCATGATTGAAGAAATTCAGCCTCATATTTCTTTAAGATTTTTTAATTCACAACTTCTTCGTAAATTGGAACACGTTTGAAATATCCACACGTACCCATCTCTTTCCATCGCATTCAACAGTATATATCACGGTTTCAGCATTAAAGGATCCTGAAAAGGTTTTCACACACGTAAGTTAGTGTCTTTAAAGCCATACTGTTGATAGCTGGACATTACATCTCCTTTCTGGAGACATATACAAGGTGTCTGAAAAGTCTTTCCCTGATTACAAAATTTATTCATATCCGCTATAAAGATAGAGATGTGAAACTTGTGCCAAAATTATGGAAAACTATCCAAGTTTTCTTGTTGCAAGTTTCCGTAACGTGGTTGTAGTATATCAGCGTCAATGTCTAGGAACCAGGCTCACGTACCGAGAACAGGCCGACCATCAACCTTCTGAAAGGGCTAAAAAGGTGAGACAGTCTTTTGTATGAAGTCCAAAGAAATCAGCACGTATGGCCTCACGTGAATTACACATTCTAAAAGGATCTCACGATACAAAAAGACACACTGGGCTTTTTCTTGATTTGTGAACATTTCCGGTTTCCTAGACACTGACATCGCTACACTACTGCCACGTTATGGAAAACTGAAACAAAAAAACTTGGTTATCTGACATTTTGGCACCAGTTTCACATCTCTATCTCATACATAGCGGGTATGGAGTAATTTTGTATTTAGGGAAATATTTTTCGAACACCCTGTATATTATATAAAACCATTTTCAAATGTAACGAATTGTTAATTCGTATTTTATGGTTTGCATTACACGCAATTCACATAACTTTTATTTGCAAAAATATTATATACATTCCATAAAACAACACGTTAGCAGAAATTTTTTTAATAACTGAATACTATATATTCATCTGAACATTGAAATTTTTAATATCGTATAAATTTATTTATGTTATGAAAGCATGTTTATACAGATTTCATTGCAGATTTTATGCAGATTTTTTAATTAACACTTTATTGTAAAGCCGAAATCGTTTGAAATATGCACTTTCACAAATGTACCGAGCTATTCCATCGCATTTTGCAGTGTATATCACGTATTCAACGTTGAAAAGTGTTGGAAAGATTTTCATACACTTTCAAAAGGCCATTAAGGCCATCATGTTGATAGCTTGGTATTTTTATTCTAGTGACATACATTTTATATAAAGCAATTTTCAAATGTAAAGGGTTTAATTTACAGTTTATGGTCAAGAGGTGCTTAAGACTTTACGCGATACACATATATTTATAAGCAAAAATTTTTGTGAGCATTTTTTTTATTTCTGTTTGCAATTGGAAAGTCTAACATAGGCCGATAATATTAGCAGAAATTCCATACCTGTATCTTGAACTTTTTGTTAACTATGTTTTACTGAAAATAAACATTTCAATTTGACAATATTTTTAAACTATTTTTAAAGAAATATATTAAATTCAAATAATTATTATTAGAAAATTAAACAAAAAATTCCTTATTGACAGATTTTAATTATTAACTACATTCAATAAGGTTAAAAATACAATAAAATGAATACATTTTTAAAGAATATGTGCATGGCTCCGACTCGGTCCGTTTCTTGTGTGCCAGTTTTTTCTAACGAAAATCTTCATTTTATATTTCTGTTGCAAATTTTGTAGAAACCTACTCAAAAGATTGTTTATATGATAAATGTTGTAAAAGCCTAGCATGTAAATTTTTCTTCGGAAATACTGATATTCAAAAAAAGGGCCAGTGGTAGCACTTTATATGAAAATATTCATTTTCCTATACATATTTAATATATCATTCGTGAGAGAAACTATGTATTCTATGAAGATGATTTTCAAAAGTGATTACTATATTGCCACTAACAGATTTACTAGGAGATTTCCATTTTGTAAAATTGATTTTATATTAACATCCACATAATAATAATTTATTTTTATAAAGCTAACTCAATACGCAAGAAACAGAAAGAAAACAGCCTCATATTTAATTCAAACTAAAAGTACAGTTAGAAGTAATCACATAAAATATTAAATGCTTAAATAAGATAGCTATCAACACTTTTATTTTTATGAGGAAAACAAAACTTTAAAATATACGGAAGAATAACTGGCTTTATACAGTCTATAGCAGATAGCCTAAAAATATTATTTAATGGAGGGATAACTAGTAGACTTTTTATACTAATCTTTTACAAATAAAAGTATTCTCTTCAGCTTAATGCATGGATAAAAGTATTAAGAAATGATTTTTGGGACTAATGATAAATGATACTTTATTCAGAGAAACTAGTCGTTTAAAAGAGAAATAAATAGATTAATTATACGTTTTGACCTGTGGCCAATATTATTTACTTAATTCTATTTGGTTGGCTTCCAAAATATCGTCTTGAAAAGTTAGTAAGACAGAGTTTAAACTAAATGATACATTTGTTTCTTTGCCTTGTACATGTAGAGCTTTAAAGCTGTTAATAATTGCTATGTCGATTAATTTTGGAATATATTCATGCATAGATTTTGGTGAAATCAGATTTAATAGAAGAATGAGAAGGAATATTTAAATGACCGAATAAATATTGTTTTATCTGAGTTTGTCACAAGATCTCTCTTTTAGTAAACCATAGATTATTTAAAATATTTTTTTTAAAGAAATCAACGATTTTCCTTGCTCTTCAATTTTTTTATACCCGATAGTATACGTAACATTCATCTTTAAATGAAAAAAATAAAATATAAACTATAAAGAGAAAAAGAAAAACTTATATACAGGGCTTTCCAAAAAAGCATACCCTATTTAAATAATTATAATGTACTTGTTTTATTAATACACGCATCATGTCGAATTGTGAAACAGAGCTACAATAATGAAAGTTTTATAATATTATTCAAACTGATGGCATTGCTGTTCAGGCACTGCTGATAACCTGGAGCAATGGAATCGCAGACATCGACATACATGCGTTTCTTCATTTGAGGGGTTATTGATGACCGTGGTCTTCCCGAAAGTTTCTTGTAAACATTTTGAACAGTACCATCTGCCTCCAATTTATCTCTAATTCTAGCGATTGTAAATCACACGGGAAAAGGGGGGGGGGTTGCTTTTTAATCTTGCTCCTAAACTGTCTCTGCACTGCATTTCCGTTTTAGACTTTCAGTGGCACTTCAGGGTAAATTTACTTTTACCAAACCTTAGTCTGGTTTCAGCCATTATTTCAAGTTAGTTAAACCTGAAAGGAAAAGAAAAACATGCCAGTTATTAACGAATAAATTGTGTTATACATTTTTAGGACACCCTGTATTTTTGTAACAGATGAGATGCCAATCGTAGAGCCGATTGAAGAATAGTTAACTGATTGTTAAATTATATATTACGCATAACTGGCAAGTATTAAATAAGTGCAATACTATCAGATTTCACATTTACATAATGAAAAAAACTCAGCGGGAATTGTCAATTCGGTACAAATTTCGTTTCTCGATTGTATTTTTTAAATGACAATATTAATACTTATCTTCTCTTAATATCATCTTTCAATTTCAATGTAATAACGATGAGCCATTCTGATTCTCCTGTTACCTATTGATTCTCGTGAGACATTCATAATCTTCATTACATTAAATTAGAAACTGTTACTATATATTTCAATACGTTTTTAATAATTGTTATAACTAAATTGTGAAGCCTGCTTGAATCGACTTTTCTTTTGTCTCAACGTATTTATTGATTTTATTGATCCTTTGGGAAAAGCATAATCTTCATTATATTTTAATTATAAAAATAAATATACATATTTTAATACGTTATTAATAACTATGGTTATTAAAGAACTATTTCTCACATCAATGGGAAGTATGCCTTGGCTCTAATCTCTAACAGTCCTTTTATATTTACATAGATATACTGCATCTAACGGTCAACACATTTGCCTCTTACCACATCTCGCTATTTTCAATACACTACGAAATAAAGTCATGTATATATTACTTCGATAAGCTTACTCAAGCTGAAGTAAATGCTAGATTACTGTATGAGATAAGGAGTTTATTTACACAGTCTGTTTTTAGTACGAATTGCACTTACGTGCAGCAGTGGAAGTTTAAGCTTAGTTTAGTTTAGTAATATATTATTATTTTTATCTCCATCATATTGAATTATAATAAAATCATATAAGTTGAAAATATTTAATCTGAGTAAAAATAGGTGGCCAAGACAGAAGTCAAACCACGGATCTTTTGCGTACCGCGCAAACGCTCTGCCAACTTAGCTACCTGGACAACACTGTCAGATTTAGTTCACTAAGGCAGGTTTTTGACACTGTTGCCAAGCGTGTTAGTTTTAACAAAAATTCCAAAGGGCAAACGTTTATAAGTAGCATTTTTGTAGCATATTAAATAATTTTATGCTATTATAATGTACTTCGGGTCGTGTGATTGAAAGTAAAAAAAAAAAGACGTCCTTTAAACATTACACTATATTTATTTTATGAATATTTCAGAAGAATCAGGAATTCACAAATATAAATAAACACAAAAGCCGAATGTGTTAAACATTCAGCTAAGCAGTTACAATCAGACAGTGTAGAACACTAGACATTATCGAATTATTTTTCCGCAACTGACTACAAAGTCTCACAACGAGTACTTTCCTACTCATAAAAAGTCTCAAATAAACAGCTTCGTACTCAGGGAGACATTTGGATAATAATAGGAAATAAATTCCAATAGAAAACTCAAGGTGTCTTAACCCTACGAATAAACAGCTACAATCAGCTGGGCTGTCACTCTCGAATGACTTTAACGTATTATATCTCTGCGAAGTACGATATGTACCCAGTAAGAAGTACATGAGAGCTATCCTGAAACATACCACCTACAAAAGTACTTCCTGCACCAACCAGAGGTGTCCTAATTAATTCTATGCTGGCAGATGTCAACCAAGGCTACGCTTCTCTAGATTCTATGCTTCTCACTGCATACTCCCTAAAGTGTCCATCAAATATCTGCCATTAAAAGGTTCGCTCACCTGCTAGGCACCAATCTATTCCCTTCCACATATAATATCTTTATACCGCACAGATATTTTTCGTTAAGACATCTTCAAGTAAGACACGTTGCATCAGATGAAGCAGCGATGCAAAAGTGCATGAAGATTGTTTTACAAATTTTAAATTATTTTTCTTCAAGTTTAATAAACGCACATCAAACTGTCCGTTATGGGCAAGAAAAAAGAAAACATTCCAATACTAATAATGACAAACAAAACCACAAAAAAAATAAAGTTTTATTCTCTCAATATAGTTTATCGTTAATAAATGAGATGTCTCAATAAAGAAACGACAAATCTGTGCTTCCATTCGAACAATAGATAAATCAGATCCGCTCTCGTATTAAAGTATTACATATGGCAACTAGATAAGAGCGGAATACATCTGAGGGACTCGAGATCATTTGTCAGAAGCCAGTAGGGAATCAACTGTTTTACAGAGATGTCAGGAAAGCATTAGACAGTTGTCCTCAGAGAATTGCTATTTGCTAGCCATTAAAAGGTGTGAATTTTGAAATATCTTAGATAATGTTGTTTTGTGAAGAATGACTTTGTAAATTCAATTATTTGAAAGATAATTTGATATAGAAACACACTGAAATAATGCTTCAATTTTGCTTGTTTGAGGAAAGAGACAGATTTCATTTAGATGAAATAATTCAGCTATTTGAAATGTTATATTTGTGATACACAATTTATTGAATAGTTATTACAATAGTGCACGACTGGGAATAGGCCAAATGAATATAGCATACAGTACACTATACAGGGTTATCAAGAAAGTATCCTCGGACTACAAAATTTAATATTTTCCATAATTACAAACAGAAAGTTATAATTAATATATCATTGCAAAATGTATACATTTTAACGTCTGAATGTGAAAACTATTAAAAACACCAAATAAAATAATTTAAAACAGACATGAGTACACTTAAAATAAAATTTATAAAAAAATATACTTAAAAACAGTTAAAAATACAAAATAGTAGACGTTTCGCCAAGCGACACGCAAGGCATCATCAGTACAAAAACAATCTATTGCATAACAAACCACTGAACAAATCAAGGACAGTTGAAGTTATTTTAAAAACAGATAATATTCATTAGGGACAGAACGAGCTTCATTCAACGTCTGCGATCGCAATTGAGTGAACCAACCCTCAAGGAGTAATCGACCATGGTAGCTGTTACAACCTGATTTCAAAATACTGGCGTTCGCAATTAGCGGGATGTGATTCGTTTGAAGTGAATGCTGGACAATTTTTGAATTCAAATTACTATTTTTTAAAGCACTAGTATGTCCTTTTAGGCGAATTTCCAATGATCTACCTGTTTCACCAATGTAGACACTATTGCAATCTTTACAGGGAATAATATAAACAACACCGGGTAATTTAGACTTATCATATTGAAATTTATGCTTAGTGAACAAAGGAACTCACTTTATTAATTGGTTTAAAAGAATTATTTCCTTGCATGATTATGCAAGCATTATTGCTTAAGTGCTTGGTATTGCTTGCAATACCAAGTTGCATTAAGTGTTTGGTATTGCTTGGTATGCTTATTTGCTTTAATGCTTGGAAAAGTCAACATTTTTCCTTTACAATATGTCATTGTAAAGGAAAAATGTTGAATTTTTAGTTTGTAACATTGTATCTTTATCAAAGGTTTACGGACCGTTCTTTTTTGCCGAAAAATCCGTCAGTGGTATTACCTACCTCGATATGTTGGAAATTTGGCTTTTCCCTCAGTTATAGGAAGATATGCAAAATTTCATTTTTGAACAAGATGAAAGTTCGCACCGCTCCATTGGCATTTGGAGGTTCGTAAATTTATAAACAGATTACTAGCACACCATTGGATTGGTCGCAGTGCAGCTGATGATTTGATCCTACACAGATAACATTCTAGGTCACCTGACTCAACCCCTTGGGAATTCTTCCTTTCGGGATATGTCAAAGATTTTTTGTGTTCATACCACCTTTGCCTACAAGTTTGCCCGAACTTACACAACGCATTTGTGATGCTTTACAAACAGTTAATAGCGAAACATTACAACGTATTTGGCAAGAATTGGCATATCTCAATGATATAATACGGGTGACTAGAAGAAGTCATATCGAACACTTGTGAAAAAAAATTAATATTTCTTCTTTACAATGACATATTAATTATAATTTTCTGTTTGTAATTATGCAAAATATTAAATTTTGTAATCGGATGATTCTTTCCTGATAAGCCTGTATTTACACGAAGTCATTCGAGTCTTTTTGACCTGGTGTAACAGAAGATAATTGAATACAATTTCTCAGACGTGATACAATCGTCCTTACAAGTCGGCAACCTTAATCTCATGCATATATCTTTTAAAGGTTCTCAGATATCGATCTTTGAAAATCGTAGATTTTAGCAGGCAATAACTAGCAGAAAAACAAAGCTTTAATTAATTAGGAAAAAATTCAGATTTAAACTGAGGTGTTATTATCTAATATAATAAGAATATTACTATGTAATAATATTAATTTCTATCATTTATCTTACATATATTCGGAGATTTTGAATTTCAAAAATTGCTATTTAGGAACTCATTTACTCTCTGATGTCAAACTATGTGATCAAAATCTATTGACTACTGTACTTAGTAAATTGAAATGCAGTACATAAAGAGGGTTTTTCATTTAACAGAAGGAAAATGTCGAAAGCCAGAAAAATGATTTTTCCTTCGCTTGTAAAATTCGCAAGTTTAATTTTTTTTTTTTTTTTTTTTTTTTTTTTTTGGGGGGGGGGGGTATTAATTTAGTAAGAAGTGGTGTTTTACATGTAAAAATAACTTTATTAGAAATCATGAAACGTGTTAACTTGGTAACATTGTAAGGCAGATGCACATTTACTAATAAAACTTAAACATGTAAGCAAGGTATAGTTATTGTAAACAGAAAATCAAGTTAAGTATGCTCAATGCATCCACCATCGCCAGAAATGCTATAGCTGTGTTTATAGTACAAAACACAGCAGCAGCTTCTGTTGAGTGATCAAATCTAATGTAAAATCAGCACAATTTTTCATAAGCTTTTAATATTATGTGATTACTTTTAAAGTAAATTAATGGAAAAATTAAAGAAATGTTTATTGGCTTATTGCTACGAAGCATAAACAAAATCCAAATACTGCTGCGGAAAAAAATAGATAAAAATAAAAATAATAACAACTGAGTAAAAAGTATTGAAATAAGATCAAACACATTCATGTGAAAAAGATTGTAGGTTCTTTTTAGAGTGATCTTTAAACAAAAAAAATGTGAAATCTAAAATAATGGCAAGTTTCTTTTACGAATTTAACTACAAATTCTTTATTTCATAAGCAGGTGTTGAGAACCAGAAGATTTTAATTGAAAGAAACTACTCCAGTTCGAATTTGACATGTTTTGTATTTTTTTAAAGTAAATTAAGAGTCAATCTAATTTTTCCGTAATCAGGTTCATAGCCAAAAGACGAATTTCAGCGAGTATAGTTTGGCTCAACAGTGTTTTTATGAAATTCCTTAATGGTGTCTTTATTAATTTTAAACAACATTGTGAATGTCGCCTACGCGAGCAGTGCTCGAATACCAACTTGAATTCCGTGGAATTTTCTGTGTGGAAAAGACAAACAGTGTAAAGTAATCGAACGAAGCATATGAAATATATATAAGACATATATATATATATATATATATATATATATATATAGTTATAATATCTATGAATTTCAAAAAACATATCAAGTTCTATTATCATTCTACTTAAATCTCCAAAGAGATAATTAATGATATTGTGTATACAGAATACCACATAGCTAATAATTAACATGTGCAAACATAATATTACCATAGCTTGTGCTTCAATGGTAATTGGCCAAATTTTACTCATACCTAAAGAATATTGAAAAAAGAAAAAAGAAACAGAGAGAAAGGTAAAAAAAAATTATAAATTGGAGTTGCAATTAAGTAAATACAAATGGATTAATAAATTAAATATGAACCATATACAATGGAAAATTGGACCACATGAGAATTAAATATGAATTGGATATGAAAAAACACATGCACATGTACTCATCAGCCTGGATGCACCCACATGTGTTTTAAATAATAATTCAGTGTTTCATAATTCTACTCGCATAATGCTAAGATCAGTAGAATCATCCAGGTACACTGAATTATTACCAGACAACAATTGGAAATATTAAAATTTGGAAATATTTAAATAGGAAATAAAAAACCATTAAGAATATACAATATATTTCACTCACATCGATTATCCCAAAAACTGTATTTAACACCTCACGTATATATATATATATATATATATATGTGTGTGTGTGTGTGTGTGTGTGTGTGTCATATATTGGCTTATAAGATGTGAATATTAGACAAATATGACATATATAAGATATATATGATTTATATATTACCATAAATGCATATGACGCATAGGGTGTATATATGTATGGTGTATAATTATGTATATATAAACTTGACAAAGAGCTTGGCGAAATCGTGACTGCACGTTTCACGTAATCGTAATTGCGGCGGGGGGGAGGGGAGCGCTACAGGGCAGTGACTATTTTTAATTATATCTCGCACCACTTTCTCAAAACCAAAATATTTCACATACACATTGACAACATGTGCAAGAGAAATATACTATGAAAATTATTTTTTTAAATAGTGGTGCGAGTAGAAAATAAAAATAGTCACCAGTGGCAGCCCTGCCGCTATAACAAGAAAGTACCAATATTTTTATTTTCAGATATTCTTATTTTGACTCTTAAATGTTTTGAATCGATTGACCATATATTGTTGGGTGCTTTACGT
The DNA here is from genome assembly GCA_963931845.1 of Maratus michaelseni. Classification (NCBI taxonomy): domain Eukaryota; kingdom Metazoa; phylum Arthropoda; class Arachnida; order Araneae; family Salticidae; genus Maratus; species Maratus michaelseni. The sequence goes on along the minus strand of OZ007587.1, from coordinate 214,992,384 downwards.
TAGGAGTTTCAAGATTGCTGTTCGTTGTAAATGGCATTCTTCTACGATAAATATCTGGTAGCAGAAATAAAACATTGGCATTTGATTTACCCTATTTTAGGATAAATCAAAAAATAAATTTCAATAAACATACTGCATGTTGATCGGAAAAGCAAATTTTAAAGTGCAGAAGTTAATGTAAGTTGTTCTACTATTTAATTATTCTAAATATATATATACATTTTACCGCTATTTTAGTGGTTTATCTCAAATGTTTTAGCAGTGTGAGCAATTGTCTTCAATATACTCCTTGAAAAGATTATTTGTACTATAGGAGACAGAATGAATGTCTTAAAATTTACAACTGTACCAGTTTTCCTAGATAGCGATCGAACAAAATATGACTCCAAACATAAAATAATCAATTCAGTTTTGGGATGTAAATATGAATAAACAGGTTTTCGAATAAACTAGATTGTTGTATGCAGTAACTTAATATCCAACGTGGTGTATATTCCAAATAGTAATATGCTCAATATCTCAGTGGTGATATGCTCAATGCATTTCATACACTGTAAAAAATGACCAATGTTTCTTATTTTATGAAAATACACTATAACCACGAACGAAAATATAATATAATCTTGTGAGTTATCCGAAATTCCAAATAGCGTGTTCCATTGTCTTTTGAACCCCCAGAAATTAATGCATTTCCAAAATTTAAAGAATTATTTATAAAAACAAAGTATTTTTCGCTGCCCGTATTTTTCAGAAACGTTTCCGAAGGGTTTTTATAGTGTATTAATGAGTGTCCTCAGCCTGGAATACCTGTTTTTCGAATGCTATCAATTCTCAAGTAAACATTTTCATGCTCAAAAAATATGTTTAACAGACAAACATGCAAAATTAACAGCGTTAACAATAACAATAAAATTAAGATTATTTCTTTACTCTTTCATGTATAAATTAACTTATGCGGCTGAAAACGTTTACTTGAGAATGGATGACATTCGAAAAACAGGTATTCTAGGTTGAGGACACTATTAATACACTATAAAAACCCTTCGGAAATGTTTCTGAAAAATACGGGCATCGGAAAATACTTTGTTTTTACAAATAATTCTTTAAATTTTGGAAATGTATTGGTTTCTGGGGATTCAAAAGAGAATGGAACACGCTATTCGGAATTTCGGATAACTCAAAAGATTATATTATATTTTCGCTCGTGGTTATAGTATATTTTCATAAAATAAGAAACATTGGTCATTTTTTACAGTGTATGTTTTAATGTTAAATACACGCATTTGTTAATACTCTGTGCAATGTATTTAAAATGTTATGTTATATTATGCACATTTTGTACCTTAACACTCACAACGATCTCACTTAGAGAAGTTCAACGCACTGGATGGCCTCGAACTTTTGTAGTAAACATTTAAACATTTCGTTTGGAGTCATGCGATAGGTGATTACACAGAAAAAAATAAAACCCAATTTGGGTAGAAAGATTCTTAGGTATGTGCCCAAATTGGGCCATGTCTGTTTTGGTTACCACTGTGTATCCATTTTGGGCACCGTTAAATACCCATTTTCATAAAAAAAATTGAAAATGGGTATTTAACAGTGCCCAAAATGGATACACAGTGATAACCAAAACAGGCATGACCCAATTTGGGCACATACCTAAGAATCTTTCGACCTAAACTGGGTTTTATTTTTTTCTGTGTAAGTATTCCTTTTCTAGAAAATCAGTTGGAAGTTGTGTTATTGGTTAAATAATAAATTTTATTAAATTAATTATAAAATAGTTCCACTATATTGCAATTCATGTAGATTCCTTCTTCATAAAATATCTGATTAAAATTTCTGTTTGAAAAGTAACTGTATCTAGCATGTCCAATGAATGTTTCAACTTCTGAAAGTAGTATAAAAGTCGCAATACCGTACTGCTTTCGGAATAGCTAGCTGGTCTGGCCACATATGAAATTATTAGACTATAAATAATAATATAAGGTGAAACAATTCAAACGCCATTAGTTGAGTATAAGTTGCACATTTTTAACTGATGGTCGATTCGTTTAGCTAATTTTAATGAAGCAAATCCAGAGAAGACATCAGCACCAAAACAAAAAAATAAATAAAAAAAACTTTAAAGTCTTGTGAATAACAATAAGAAAGAAAAATCATTCTTCAGCATAGATTAGTAAACACTTCCCAACACTTCCGGAATACTTTAACGAAACTTACCGTTTAATAATATGAAAGAAGATATCTAGGTAAACAGTTTAAAAGATTCAGAACACATTTGAAAACAAGATTTCAGCAATTACCATCCATAGCCGGAAAGGTACTTTATTTCTTTTGCGAAGCTTTGATCTAATAGATTTGTGTATATTCTACAAAGTATGCTAAAATTTAGTTTAGTTAGAAACTGCTTAACATAGTTGAAAATTCACTTTCAACCATTTCTGCCAATAGACAAACATGTACTCAAATTTTTTTGTTCAGCCTTGTATATAATCTACAGATTTTTTTACACGTCACATATTAAGCTAAAATTTTATCCAGGCAAAAAGAAACGCATTACACAACTAAAAACACACTTCCTGAAATTACCATCCATGTACGGCAATATATCCAGTTATATAAGTAGACCTGTATATGAATTTATTTATATTTTACAAAAATCTCTTAGTATACTAAATATAGTTCAGCTAGAAAATGCATTTACGCAATTTAAGCAATTTACGCTCATACACAGTAATATTTACGAATTTATTTTGTGTAGCCCTGTATATGATCAATAGAACACACCATGAATTATGGAAAAATTTAATAAACTCAAAAACACACACCATAACTGAAAACGCACTTCCAGTAATTATTACACATATACAGTACTGTAACAGAAATCTTTTGTGGGTCTCTGTAAATGAATGATAAATGCTATGCACATCATTTTCTACTACATTAATTTTGTATTAAACCTCAGTAACGTATATAAATTTCATTATGTTTGAAATAATGCAACAGCATTAAAAAAGTTCCACTTAGACCATTATGTAACCGAATTCTTTTGTGAGAACTGTAAATTACTGATAAATTCTTTGCACTCCATATTTTACAGAAAGCATGTTTTAGTGCACTTCATAAATTCAAATTAATTTCGTTATGTTTGAAATAGCGTAATATCATTCAAATACACCGCAAATGATTTTACTCCAAAGACAAAAACGTAATGGCATTCTTTTGATTTTCCCCATAAACAAACTATGAATACTATACACTTAATTTTCAATAGCGAACATGCCATAGTAAACTTGACAAATATCAACTGGCAAAGAACAATTACATGGCAATCCAAATATATTTACAAAAATTCAGTACGGACAGGCGGCAGGCAAACCGAAGTTTTAAACACTTTACAACAATGTGTGAAAGTGTTAAAAATGAATAATAAGTTTTTAAAATCAAACAAGTAAAAATTGTAAGTGATGTGAAGTCTCATCGATGATACTTATCAAATTTAAAACTATAAAAAACAAAATACATTAATAAAAACAATTTTTCTAACAAGATAACTGTTTATGTATGGATAAAAATTAAAAGGTGAAAATCTTTCTGAAAGCAAAAAGAACAAAAATGCATTAACAAATAGCAATCGAGGCAATCTAGTTATAATACGCTTGTAAGAACAAATGTTAATGTGTTATGAATTCCTCATAGACAGTGGCATAGACTCCTCATATATTTACATAAGTTATACGAGTATCCTTGTCATCACTCTTGACGGTCTGGTTAATTGAAACGGCAGACTTCATACTTAAAACTGAGTATCGGCTAAGCTGTTCCTGGTTTTTAACGGATATTTAAGATATGACTTTTCGCTTTTATTTCCGAAAAACAAATGATTAATTTGGATTTTTCGCATGCTGATATAGGACAGATTGATTGACCTCTGGAAATGGTTTCATAACATGCTTTTCAGCTAGACAACGTTATTCCTTAGTTCCTTTTTGCCTCAAATAACCGGTAAACTGAATTAACTACAGCTAACATAATGTCTATGTATAGTAAAACAAGTATACGGTACACGATGAGATACAAGGCAGCGCCTTCTAGAAGTAAATTCTGGAATTAGAGACTATATCTCTAAACCAATAGGGAGATACGACCAACACTTCAAAGGCCCTCGATTTTTAATAAAATTATGTCTTCCACGTAAAAACAGGTTTGTTAGAAGCACTGAATTGGATACAAAAAAAATAAATTTCAGAGATTCTAATAAAATTACTTTAGATATAAGTCACCATTTCATACTAATTCAAGGACGCTCTAGAATTCTGTCATTGAAATTTTAGTTGAATCACCTATAGTTTTCGAGACACGATCTATATTTACAGAGTTTACTGCTAGGAGATGGCTTACCGTATCGTGTCATATTCATATTAATAATTCGGCATGTACAAGATATGCATCTTTATATGAATGTATTAATTGATTACGTTGGCAACAAGAATCATTAACAAGAAATTCTAGTTTTTCTTTGAATAAAACCTTTCATTCACCACCTGTGACATTATTAGTTAATTCTTTCTTCGGAACATAGAGAACTGATCCAAGATCACGAATCTATCATAAACAAAATATGTGGTAAATAGTCTATCAAAGTTATGTTTTACCTCCAAACAAACCCACCATGAAATTACTTTCGTAAGAATGAGAATAAATGACATACTGACGCATGTGTTAAACACTTATTCAGCAATTTTTTGATTTTTTGAGTGAATTTACTTATATTGTGAGCACTTGACATAGAAGAACTTCTTAAGGGTAGAATTGACTTCCAAAATCGAAAATAAAATAAACCTTCAAAATATTCATTTTTTATTTTCAGCATAATTTTTTTAAAAAGTATAAAAATTAAACATGACAATTTGTGGACAATCCCTTATCATTTAGGGAGTTTTAGTGAGAAACTAAAAAACAGCTCACTCTAACGCCGATATCTCTGTGAATTTTTACGATATTTGACTGATTTTTTTTCAATAAGTTGCTCCATAGAGTTGACTATTAAATTATGCAAAAAGTTCCTTTTTATCGTTCGCGCATGCGCAGATAAAAAATATTTTATACAACTGCCCATATTTTCTTAAATATTTAATATATTGACATTTCAATTGCACTATATTGTTTCTACTATATTTTGTCAATTTTTCTGAAACTGGCGTTAAATTTGGTTAAAAACCCCGTATGTTATAAGCAAAAAACATGCAAGATTTTTTGTAATTTTTAAAAAAAATCGCTATATCTCTATTAATATACATGCTATTCTTACACAAATGAATACACATATTGTATAATGTCTGCCTATGTATATTCTGTAGCGATAGATCATTTCGTGCATTTTATTTTACAGGGTGATCCCAAGTATTATTTTTTTTTGGCCCTCTAATTATACTCCTTATCAAATCGACGTTGATAAATATGAAGTCAAACCTATTCTTTTTTATTCTAAAATTCCAGAAGAATCTGACAAGTACATTTTTAACTATTCCACAAAATGTCTAAAATTGAAAGTTGCCGGTCATTAATGGCCATATAGTGTATATATATATATATATATATATATATATAATTTTAGATTACTAGAAACACAATTGGTGTGTTTCATATGTTAAAAACATATTTTTGAGTAATATTGGTAACTATGTGTTACATATAAAAATTTTAATATTTCAAGTATTGCAGAAAGATTTATTATTGAACCTATAAACTGGTCACATTTATCAAAAATGCATAAAAATCTAGGAAATGAATCATAAATATTATTAAAATCTCTACTCATTGTTAAAATGGTTTTTAAAAAGGATATTGGGCTTTTGTAAATCAATTATTCATTAAAAACAGTTTTCACAAATTGAAGATTTTCATCGTTTTTATTATTTTAAAATGTTACATTCTTATTTCATTTTTTCCAATTTTACTCAAATTTTTCACAAATGCTTCTTATATGTCTATAAACATAAGTTACTAAAATTAATCTCATTTAAAGATAATTAAATTTATAAAAACTATTAAATGAAATAAAAATTTTGATATTTAATTAAAATCAATACAAATTAAGTTCATTTTTAAAAGCTTTATCTATGAAATAAACAAAACATTTTTCGTAATTTTCATTTGTATGTATAAAATGATTTATTGCGGAAGACTTTTGAAGTTGTACGAAAGAAATGGGATGGACATAGAACATTCTGAAGAATGCTAATTATTCGATATTTTAAAAATTTAAAAATTGATTATCTCAAGGACCGTTAAAGATATTTTAAAGAAAATTTGCATAATTATATCTAATAACACTATACACATTTGCTGTAATTTTCAAAAAAATTCATTGTTAATAAAAAAAATTGGTTTTAATGGTCCACTATACCCTTAATAATAGACAGATACTCAATGACATTCATATCTCAAGACAATTTAGCAATGTATCCTTAAAAATAGACAGATACTGAATTATATTCATATCTCAAGACTATCAATATATCCTTAATAATAGACAGATACTGAATGATATTCATATCTCAAGACAATTTATCAATATATCCTTAATAATAGACAGATACTGAATGATATTCATATCTCAAGACAATTTATCAATAATCCGAATCCGTGTATTTTAAATTTATATCACAGATTATTTTATATTTATTCAAATTACATTACCAAAAATTAAACTTCTTTCATACGAAAAGTATTTTTTTTTTTATTCGATCGATGCTGAAGACAGAAGCAGGAAACTAATGATTGTAGAGAAAATAATTATTTTGTAGAAAGTTTTCTTTGAGAAAAGCATTAACTGTGGTCTATTAGCAGTAACAAATGAGGGGATGAAAGGCAAATCCTTTTCACTGCTTTTTCACTAAACATTTACGAGGATAGTACAGAGTCACTATTATTGCAATAACTTACTCATACTTAAAATAATACTTCAGATAACTTTCATTCCAAACATAGTCTCTGTGTACTTAAATTAAATTCTGAATCAGAAATCTTTCTTATTTTAAACATTAAACTTATTTTTGTTTTAAATACAGTCATTAACCATTATTTTTTTTCTCATTTTTATAAAAAATATTATTTGATACCATTTTATAAAAAGAAAGAAACTATACACAGCGGACACAAATTATTCGAGAAATTTCGTAACTAAATAATTTTCGAAATAATAGTATAAATATAACTAAAATGTATAATAAAATTAAAATCTATATAATTCAAATTAAATTCATTTTTTAAAGCTTTATTTATGAAATAGACAAAGCATTTTTAGTAAGTTTCATTTGTATACATAAAATAGTTATTGTGGAAGAAATTTGAAGCTGTGTGTAAAAATATAATGCGCATGGAACGTTTTAAAGAATGATAAATATTCAGGATTTTGAAATTTTTAATTTTGATTATCTCAAGCACTGTTAATGATATTTTAACCAACATTGACATACTGATATCTAATAACACTACAAACATTTGCTATAATTTTCAAAAAAAAAATCATTGGTAAATAAAAAAGTTGATTTTAATAGTCCACTCTACCCTTAACAATAGACAGACGCTGAATTGATATCCATATCTCAAGATAATTTATCGCTAATCCAAATATTTGCAGTTTAAATTTATATGTCATAGACTTTTTTATACTTATTTAAATTACATTAGCAAAAATTATAATTTTTCTTATACGAAACGCCTTTTATATTTATTAGATCGGTTTTCGGAAGCAGAAAACTAATGATTGAAGAGAAAATAGTTAATTTGTAAGACATTATCTGTGAGAAAAGGGTTAACTGTGTTCTACTCGTATTAGCAGTAACAAATGAATGGATGAAAAGTAAATCGTTTCCACGGCATTTTTACTAAACATTTACAATACAGAGTCACTATTATTTTAATAACTTACTTATATTTAAAATAATACTTAAAATAACTTCCATTCCAAATATATTATTTTTGTAATTAAATTAAACTCTGAAATTAAAAATATGTCTGAATTAAACTTCAATTTTATTTTAATTTTAAATATAGTCATTAACCATTAATTATATATTTGTTCTCAATTTTATGAAAATATTGTTTGGTTTCACTTTAAAAGCGTAAAAAGAAAGAAAATATACAGGATGTACACAAATTATTTGAGCAATATCGTAACTGGTAAATTTGTGAAATATTAATTGTAAGGTATCATTTCAATGGCAGATAGTATTGTTATAAGTTTGCTGATATACTTCTTACCTCAGTTTTGAAGTCTCAGTTTGGATTGGTCATGGCTGTGTTATTCTACGGCCACCGCAATCAACAGTTATTTAAACCACAGATTTCAGTGTATGATTTTAATTAATGATCAGGTTTACATTCAGCCGCTTCCGAAATCCATTTCTAAATTGAATTTACTAACAAGCACTGAACTTCGTTTTATAGACAGGAACATATTTTCTCAAACATATAGTAAGAACGGATTTACCAATGAGATACACTATACTACCAAAAACTACCGGCCACTTTCAATTTCAGATATTTTATGAAAATATCGAAAAATACTTGACGAATTCTGATATAACTTTGAGAACATAAAGACCATGTTTGACCTCATATTATTTTCATGAAGATATATCACGAGAACCAAAATCAAGAAAAAAAATATTATTTGGGATCACCCTGTAAAATAAATGCATAATTTAGTAGTCGACTATATAAGGCAACTTATATAAAGGCAAAATAATATTAAAATTAAAATTTTAAAATTTTAAAATGACAAATTGTGGAAAATCCCTTATTATCCAGCTACATTTAGAAAGCATTTGACATTCAGCTCTCACTATCGTCGATATCTTTCGGAATTTTCACTATAGTCGACTTTATAAATATCTTTATAAATGAGTTGCGCTATAGAGTTGACTATCAAATCATGAAAAATCTTTGATATCGTTTGTACATCCACAATTAAAAATTATTTCATGCAAATGCCTATATTTTATCCAATATTTAATATATTTATATTACAATTGTACTATGTTGTTTCTACTGTACTTTGTCAACTTTTCTGAAAGTGGCGTTTATTTGGTTGAAAACCCTGCATGATAAAACAAAAAACATGAGAAATTTTCTTGAATTTTCAAAGGAGCCTGTATATTTCCACAAATATACATGGTCTTACACAAATATGCATGTTCATACTCAAATAAACACAAATGTTGTACAATATCCATATGGCCATGTGCTGCAGCTGCAGATCATTTCAATAATTTTATTTTACAGCTAGATCCCAAATATTTTTTCCCTTCAATTTGTGGCTGGTCCCCTAATAGCCCTTGTGATCAAACCTTTGCTGAAAAATATTAAGTCATACATTTTTTTTTTATATTCCCAAAGTTATAGAAGAATTCGTTAAGTATATTTTTTGTAGGTATTCAACAAAATGAGTAAATGTCCGGTGATTTTTGGCAATATAGTGCATTTGCAGAGTAACGAGAAGAGCACCCACACCAAAAACTTACAAACAAAGTGAACTTTGTGTGTTTCGTTGTCTTTTAATTACGTGTACTTTCATGTTTGGCTGTATAACTACTCATAATAAACCTTTCATTTTGCCCAATTAATTTAAGCCCACCATGTATATTACTTGAAACTGACTTTCTTCATTTCTGATATAAGTGACATAAAATGATATTTACTTATATAAAGAAGTTTGACAAATAAGGCAAAAAAAAAAGAGCTTCTGATGTAAGAACGAGTCTGAATCCATTCGAAAGTTTTTTATGTGAATTGTAACTTATGTTGATTATAATAATCAGTTAACACAGAATACACAATAGAAATTTCTACCTACATTTATTCAATAAATATATAAATATATAAACTACCAAACTGCTAAACTCTTTAAATATTTTAAAAATATTTTGAGATAACAGTTCGACAGTTTTTATTCAAGTTTTAATTGCAAATTTGAACGTTTTACATATATTCTAATTTCTTCTGATTAGTCAGTATCTGTAATAAGTACAAATGGTACTAAACATCTTTTCTACAATTATTTTAACTACAGAATTATTCTGGTAAGCAATTCAGTATTCATTAAATTCGGATCTTTTCGTTCTATTAATGATTATTGGTCATTTGTAGACATAAAAACTTACATAACTGTTAATACTAGTATTTGTTATTAAATATCTGTGTAAAGAAGAACTCTATTAAACCAGCACTGGGGAGGGGGTCCTGGAATAGTTCCTGCAGCAGAATATAACAAACAATAAAGAACTTTGAATTGCCTAACGAAATTTCAGTTTAATTAGTGCTACTAAGGATATAGAATTCGGATATTAAGTACGTGTTATAAATAAAAAATTAAGCATAAACAAAGACATTGCGATAGAAAATTCAAAACTTTTAATGCAATAAATTCCAATAAAAAATAACGATATATTGTGACGCGTCTTATGAAATTTGAAATCGCCTGTCATTTGTTATATATGTATGTAATGGTTATATGTAATAAATAAATGCACATTGGCGGACTGGTGCCCTGATCATCGAAATATAAAGTCCTAAAGGAGTATTTCCTGAACTCCTTGGGGGTTTTCCGGCTTTGTACTGCAAAATTGCATAATACCTTCAATAAAAAGTAATCTGAGAAACTCATATGTAGTGTAGTGTGTACCGCACAGTGTCTCTAGATCTTTACTTAAGGAATAATAATTGATAAGCTGGAGAAAGAACTGATGTTCCTATTCACCTTCTACCTCAACTGCCGGTTAAACGAGAAAACCTCGTTCGATTGCTCAAATGATATTCAAGATTAATCTGATAGGACCTTTGCCGTGATCCGGTCCAATCAGATTAATTGTGAATTTCATTTGAGCGTTCGACAGCGATTTTCGCGTTTAACCGGCAGTTGAGGTAGATTGTAAATACGAGAGTTAGTGTGAGAAAGACGAGTATAATGAATGTGTTTGGTATCACCCAGAGCTACTTCACTATTCATGGAGAGTCTTCCGGCTGGTACAGTTGTGAGAAAAGTTGCAGATGGTCCTTAAAAACAACACCAACAGATGACCGCTATGTCGTGTTGCAAGCCAAAAGAGATTAGCTATGAGACCAAGGAAAAAATTTCTCGGCACCTGCAACCAGACATCAAGTTTCTCTTGCCAAGTATCTGCATACATTTACCTATTTTCTAGTCGTCAGTCAATGGACGGGGGCGTCTGCGTAGCCCTCATTATCTATCAGGGCCTTACAGATGAAATTTTGTTAGATAGCTAATTTTACAACATACAAGCGGAATATGGATGATCTTTTGAAAATAGTTCCCCTGAACCTCAATCTTGGGGCGGGATAAACCCTATTTTGGGATCTATCTAGACCTTACAGATAGGTTTTTAGTATAGGGACTCAAAATTGCGTGTTATACGGTATTTCTTTTTAAATTTGGTCCCCTTCCCCAAAAATCGCAAAAAACTTAAGATATAACCGCAAAATTATATCTTATGATCTATCAAAGCTTTACAGATCAAATTTTGTTGGTTAGTAAATTCTTTAACATAAAGGCGGGATATGAAAGGTTTTTTTTAAATGAGCCTTCTAACTGCTCGAGAAGGAAATCATATCTTAGAAGCTATCAAGGCCTGGTAAAGTTGTTAGAATGGCGATTCTTAAAATATAGGCGTGGTATACGGTATTTTTTATAATTGAGATATCTACACCGCGGGAAAAAAATATATCTCATGAGCTATGAAAGCCTATCGCGATTTGTCGCTCGCATTTTAATATTTTTAAATGATTTTTTTTTGCATAGGACAGCTGAGGCCGATCCCTATCGTTGTTAGTTTTTACTTTTTTGACTTTTGTTACTGTTTTTTTATAAGCGGACATTTTCAATTTCAGAACCGGTTCCAACCGGTTCCAAAATTGAAAATGCCCGCTTATAAAAAAATTGCAACAAAAATCGAAAAAGTAAAAACTAACAACGTTGGAGATTGACCTCAGCTATCCTATGCAAAAAAACCATTTAAAAATATTAAAATGCGAGCGAGAAATCGCGATAGAACCTTTCCATAGACTTAACATTAGCTTGAGCGTTTCTTCCAGAGACTAGTGTAGGCTCTTAAACATACCTCTGAGCGACGCGATATCAGTTCATTTCGAGGCTAACGAAAAAGAAAGGCTACCGCGGTGCTTTACTCATATATTTTTTTACAGACCGCCGGAGTCACGTGATGCTCGAATGCACCAATGAAGGTGTACGAAAAGAGCTTCACGTCATTCTAGCGGTCTGTAAAATAAGATAAGTGGAATGCACCGCGGTAGCCTGTCTTTTTCGTTAGCCTCGAGTTCATTTGAAATGCAAGTTAGGGATCGACCATAAATTTACGCATTATTAAAAGTCGATCCAAGACAATGACTTAACTTTTAGATATAAAATAAGAGCGTATAGATTTTTGCGTTAAACTTACTTGAGAAATATGCTAGAAGTCTGCATGAGCCCGAGCTTGGCACCAGGCCCATATCGGCACGGCCCGCTTGCCGGGGCGTGTCTGCCCGTGTCTTTTTTGTTCTTAGGACGTGTCGGGCAGGTTGTAAGTTTTGCAAAAATAGTAATAGCGATAATGAAACTTCTGTTAACGGAAACATTGTAAATATATTTTAATAAATTACACAGAAATATTTTCAAAAATCTACTTTTTGTTATATAGCTTCAAAAGTTATGATGTTTTTAAACTTATTTTCATTTATTACAAACGACATTGTTTTTTAAAAAATAAATCTTTATTCGAATGTAATAGTCTAAGAATATAAATAATCATTAACGTTGCTATAGCGTTTTTTTTTAATAGATGACAAGCTCCCAATAATTTTCCGTTATAAAAGTGTTTATTTGACCTAGGTTTATTAGGTTCGAACTAGAAACTCTTTTAAGAAATTAAATTGAATAAATTCGAATTAAGATCGTTACATTAAATAAGTTAACAATTCATTAAATACATTTTCTGGTGTTAAAGTGGTTAACTTGTTCAAATTAATCTGCATATTACGGAGGATTAGTGGGAAATTTGGCAGCTATGAAAAGGATCATCCATTTTTTCAAACGTTATGTATGGACATTCAAAGTAAAAAATGCGTACAAACGAATTACATAACCTACTTCGTTGGAAGTGTCTTAAAAACTATTTGTACAAGCACTTATATATAATTTATACGTCAACTTTGATTAAAAGGTGTTAAATAATCCCTCCTTTATCTTCATCTATCATCGTTAAAGTCCTTTCTTGAAATAAGAATTTCCTATTTTTTTAAAAAGCAGGCAAACAAATTGTAAAGTTCCTGACATACATCTGACACTGATTTTTTTTCCTAAAACGTAACAATGTTCCCTTCTTAAATCCCTGTTTTTCCAGTATTTCCTTTCAAGCTTCAGACATTAAATAAGATGATGTAAAGATAATACGTTCAAGTTTATTATTTTGATTTTTATTTAATGATAAATAAAAGGAATTCGCTTTTTTTTTATTGGTGTTTGTATTGATTATTCTGTATATAGTCTCAAAGGGAATTACTTTATCAAAAAGTAGAATTAACGGATTATATATAACAAGCATTGGGCGTTTTTGACAGAAAGTCGAATTTCCGGACGTTTTCTTCTTGAAGTAGCTGTTCTTATAATTGAAAGATAAGTAGATAAATAAATAAATTTAATTTCGATATTAGATTTTTCTGTTAACTTTCAGAAAAAGACGAATTAAGCGGAAAATTGGGAATATATTAATATTATGTAATGTTTTCAGACATGTTTTATTTTTGTTTTTTGTTGGTTTTCACTATTTTACTTTAAAAATTTTAATTTCGAATGAAATTTTAATTCAATTTTCTTGATAACTGGATAAAGGTGTTTCAAACAAATTTAAATAAACGACCTGCAAATTATCTACTTTAAAAGAACAGCAAGGATTATATCTAAATAAATAAATTAGGACTATATCTAAAGAAATAAATTACACAGGTTGAGATATTTTTATTTAGATATTTTAAATAGCGGTATACAAAATTATTGCGTTCTTCTACAGAACTTTTGACTTAATTTTTTATCACCTCTAACATTGGTTTTTCAACAGCGTTTCTTTTTAAATTGTTACTCTGTTGACTAATGTACAGATCGATTTTAACGACTAAAATAATCAAATTTTTTTCTGATTTATCATAAGTTAACAACTTCTGTTTTCCTTCTGTTTGTTTTATCTCCAAATGATTATATCTTATTTCTTAACCGACTAGAATGAGATGTTTTTAACAATTTCATGGCAAGATTGGAATTTTCCTAATGCAATGTTGTGGACATTTTAGCTTTAAGCCATTTGCGTCAGTTTTAATCAAATTTCAGTTACTTTGTTGTTCTCTGAATAACATTTGATCTTTGCCTGTGAAGTGACGCAAATCGGCTAATAGTGCATTACACGAGTAAAAATGAATCCAAGATTTTAGAAAAATTCGTAATTAAACCCACTAAAATTTTCAGCTTTTCACAACAATGCAACTTATTAAATGCAGTAAACAAATATATCTTGGTAAATAATTATTTTCTTGCAGAAGGATAAAGGTAGAACTTACATAAGAGACAAATATGTATCCTATATAAGTTAATACCAAATTCCTGAGAAATACAAAACAGAATGCTTTGAAGATTCCAAATGAGCTGATTTCTAAATCACCCAACGTTCTGCTGAAGGTACATCAGAAAGGGTCGAATCCAATTCTATTAAGCTCATGCTAAAAGTCACTCGAAAGTATTCTCAAACGACTTGCTAATTTTTATAAAAAGAAGAAAAATAGTAACCCAGATTGCTCTTCGGACATAGAAGAAAACAAACGTATCAAGAAAAAAATTGTCGTGGCATTCACTGTATTTTGTGGCCATTTCGTGGTTGCTTTTTAACACTTTCCAACATAGTCGAAAAGTGTTTATGAATTTGGTTTGTCTGGTCGTCTGTCTATCAGTCTACTTGTAAGGGTGTCTGCCTGGCCCTAGCTCACGTACATACACTCAGATTGACATGGAATTGATATTTGTTTTTGAGGTTTATCCAGGCACATGTAGTGCGTGCAATTTATAGTTAGTTTACAGCGACACTGAAAAGAAGATTAACCGTCATATTACGGTCAGTAAAGAAATTCGTTTTCAGTGCATTTTAATAATGTTACAATATTGTAAACATAATGAAATGGATATACATCACTGAGGGGGATGACAACATGCTTTCTATCGAGTATAGGATAAGTAGCAATTATAGTTCATATACAGGGACGCACAAAAGTATCCCATTACATAATGATCTTTGGAAGAAAATCATTTGCAGTGTATTTTAATGATGTTAAACTATTTCACATAAAATGAAATTTATATACATTACTAAGGTGCACTACAACATATTTCCTGTAGATCATTGAGTATGTTGAATATATCGTTTATTTATAGAGAGATACTCAAAACATTTCGGCTACAATATTGTCTATAAGCCATAACTGATGGATGTGCATTTTCAGCTGTGATATGCATTTAAAAACTTAACTAATTTTTAGTACATTATGAGGTGTGTAGATCATATACTGGGCTTCACGAAATAATTCACACACATTACCGGTTATGGGTGGCAATTGCTGAAAATAATAAATTTTTAATGCGTTGTGTTATTATATATATATATATATTTTAGATATATTTTATTTTGTTGTATAAACAAAATGAAATTTCTTAACAATATTCCAATAGTGTTGGAAAGGGTTTCATAATCTATGCCGGTGACGCATGATTCTTCGTTCTTTTTAAGATATGAAGAAGGGTCAATTTTAGTTTTTCCTATCCGAAACGATATTGTGATGTTTTAAATAATTTTGTGGTATTTGTAACAAATGTTTTTTACTTCTATTACCTGACGCCAGTTTCGTGGTGGGTTTTTATCTTACCACATAAAGCACGTAATTTATTTTTGCAGTAAATTTATTTAAAAAGGTTTAATCAGTTTTAGTGTGAGTTTTCTTCTTACCGCATAAAGCACATAATTCATTTTTTTGCAGTAAGTTTATTTTAAAAGGCTTAATAGTTTTCATGTAGAACTTTTGAAATTTCGAAAAAGCGTCTCTTTCTTTGAAATCATTTAAAAAATAAAATTTCAGATATTTTAACAAATTGAAACTGATCTGCCTTAGTCTAATTAGCTTACGATTTAATTTTAACGATTGAGTTAAAATGTATTAAAATTTTCAGATTAATCATCTTAATAATTATCAGACGATAGGAATTTTAACACACAATTCTAGTACTTTATCTTCCCTAATGAGGATAACAATTATAAGGTTGCACAAAAGTTACATTATTAAATAAACTAGTGTTAAGCAAGCAAGAAGCTTTTTTAAAAACACATTTTACAATTTTAGGTACATTTTATATAATTTGGCTTTATTACAATACATCCAAGCTTAGAAGAATTCACTACGCTATATAGGAAAAGAAAACAGATAAACACGACAATTAGAAGTAGTAAAAATGTATTATGTAAAAAAAAAAGCAAAACACTACCTGGCACCTTATTCAACAAATGAACTTGTCTAAGGTTACATGACTTAAACGTCATTTAATCGCTATTGAATAGTATATGACAAGTGTTCAAACAGTACTGGTTTGCTTTGCATTGCGCTATCCATTTGAGTATGTGTACAGCAATGTCTCACTGTCTCTAAGCTGCAAATTTATGACAGTAAAAAATCGTTCCTGTTCATTTAAAAACAGATGAATAAACTGAAGCTTACCTGTATGTCATTTTTAACCATTTTATAGTTTTTAGTTCATTATTACATTTACAATTAACCAAATTTATATCATTTAACAGTTTAAAAGAATTATATTAATATAATGGAATTCATTCAAAGAAATTTACTTGCAGAAATTCCAAACACATTTTCTTTTTTTGCATTTTTTTAATGCTGAATTAAATGAATCTTTACAAAAGTATTTAGCTATATGTTCTATGTTAACATGTATCACCTTAGTTAAAAAGGGTCTTTAAACAATGATACATAAATCTTCATCCATCATATTTAATATATATTCAGAAAAAAAATGTATTTTTTTACAGAAGCCTTACAAACAAATATATAACATTTTTGTTACACGTCTGACACTCTTTTTTTCTACAAAAAAAAGTTTAACAATGTTTTTTTTTTCTTTCCAAGTTTCCGTTATCTTTTCATCTTTCAGTAATTAAAAAAAGATTATGAAAAGGTATTAGCTTTAGTTTTATTATTTCGCCTTTTTATTGTTATAACTAATACATGTACCTGTAATTTGATTCAAAAGAAATTAATTAATCAAAAACCATAATTAACGAATTATCCTACACTTGAACTTATTTTTAAGGATACAGTTTTTAATATTCATATTTTAACTGTTATTAACTAGCTGATAAATCTTTTCAAGATTATCTATCATAGATGAATGCCAGTCGATATCTTGGGTCATCTTTGATTAAAACGGGACTTTAAACAATGCTACATAAATCCTCATGCATCATACATAAAATCTCTCCAGGAAACAAAATTACTCCGTTTTTCTCACGACCATGCAAACAAATATATAAAATTTCTGTTGTACGTCTCAGGCATTCTTTTTTTAATGCAAAATTGTAACAATGTTTCTTTTTTCGAAATTTCTGTCTTTTTCTTTTCATATTTCAGTAATTAAAAAAGATTATGAAAAGAATTTAGTTTTATTTTTTATATAACTTATTTTTATTGTCATTAATACATGTATTCGTAATTTGATTCAAAAGAAATTAATTAGTCAGAAACCACAATTAAAGGATTGCACTATACTTTAGCTTATTTTTAAGGATACGATTTTTAATATCCATATTTTAACCGTTATTTATTAACTAACTAATAAATATTTTCAAGAATATCTAGATGTATGTTCATCGATATCTTGTGGCATCTTTGATTAAAAAGGGGCTTTAAACAATGCTACATACATTCTCATCCATCATCCTTAAAATATCTTCTGCAAACAAAAATTACTCCGTTTTTCTAGCAATCATGCAAACAAATATATAAAATTTCTTTTGTACGTCTGAGGCCATTTTTTCCCCTACAAAATTGTAACAATGTTTCTTTTTTCCAAATTCTTGTCTTTTCCTTTTCATATTTCAGTAATTAAAAAGATTGTGGAAAGGTATTAATTTTATTATTCTTATTTTGCCTTTTTATTGTTATCACTAATGCATGTATGTGTAATTTGATTTAAAAGAAATTCATTAGTCAAAAATCAAAATTAGCGGATTACTCAACGCTTAAACGTATTTTTAAGAATACGATTTTTAACCGTTATTAACTAGCTAATAAATCTTTTCAAGAGTATCTACATAGATGTATGTTTCACGATAGCTTGGGTCGTCTTTGATTAAAAAGGGGTTTTAAACAATGTTACATATTACCTCATCCATCATCCTTAAAATCCAATCTGCAAACAAAAATTGCTCCGTTTTTCCAGCAACCATGCAGACAAATATATCAAATTTCTCCTGTACGTATGAAACATTTTTTGTTTATTTCCACAAAATTTAAATATATTTCTTTTTATCCGAATTCCTGTCTTTTTCTTTTCATATTTCAGTATTAAAAAAGATTATGAAAAAGTATTAGTTTTATTTTTTATATATTTTTCTTTTTATTTCTCAATAAAAGAAAATAAACTAATAGCTTCTATTTTTATTAGTATCACTGTTTCTGCAGTTTGACTCATAAAGAATTAATTAAGCAAATATTATAACGAATCACCCCAGATTTTAGTTTTTTTTTTCTTTTCGAGAATACTATTTGTAATATCTTTAATGTAACAGTTATTAACTAGCTAATAAGTCTCTACAAGAGTATATAGATATATGTTCTACGTCGTACTACCACCTTTGATTATAAAGGAGCTTTAAAATGCTACATAAATCCTCATAAAACAAAATTTATTTCATTTTTGCAACCACCTTACAAACAAATGGTTGGTTCCTATTTGAGACCACCATTTGGCGAAATCTTGCCAAATCATCGATAGTCAGCCAGATGTGGCTCTTTTATTGTTGGAAATGCTGAGCTATGATATTTTTTGTGATGACGCGTTTGTTACGTAAGACGTAACAAGTGATCATCAAGTGATTATTTATTCGATGTTTATTTGTATTTTAATGATATTTAATGATTTATTAGTTATTTAAGACATTTTTTATATAATTAAATAACACTTAGGTCATTAAATGGATATGTCATGATATTAAAAGAAAAAAAGCATTGAAAAAATTTCATCATCTGCTTGTTTATTTAAAGCTTGATTTTTTTCTTCTTTTTTTTATGTTTGTGAGTGGTTATTCTTGTTACTTTAAAACAATATAAAAATTAATTGACTGCAGTTTTTATGGAAGTCTCATGTTCACGAAGCGATCATACATGCGGTATAGTGATCGCCGCATTTACAAATTTTGTATATTTTTTGTGATCGCTATACAACGAGGTTGCTGCATCCAGAGATGTCTTTTTTCGGTTTCATGTTCGCGAAGCGATCATACGTGTGGTACAGTGATCTCGGCATTAACGAATTTTGTATATTTTTGAGGATTCCGATACGACAAGGTTGCTGTATCCAGTGATGTTTTTTTTCTTCGGTTTCATGTTCGCGAAGCGATCATACGTGCGGTACAGTGATCGCGGCATTAATGAATTTCGTGTATTTTTTGGGATTCCGATACGACGAGGTTGCTGTATCCAGTGATGTTTTTTTTTCGGTTTCGTGTTCGCGAAGCGATCATACGTGCGGTACAGTGATCGCGGCATTAACGAATTCCGTGTATTTTCGTTTTTCCAGCTTCAGATTAATCGTTAACTTTTATGTAATATCGATTAAATGTACATATAAACGTTGTTTTTTTACGGCTCATATTATCTTTTTTATATCTATCTTATTAAATTTGTCAAATAAAATATTTTACTTCACTCATAAATGCAGTATCTAAACGAATCAACTGTGTATGGTTTAATTTAATAATTCTATATTTAAATTATCATTCTTTTGAACGAATAAAATTTTACATTCGTTACATTGTTATTCTCGTATACCAATTTTCCAGTGACTTTTTATCGCTAAGTCCGTTATTTTTCCTATGTGTAACTATTTAAAAATTATGAATAGCAACATTTTACCACTTGCTTATTGTGGGTTATAATATGATAAATATAAGTAAACAATTTAGAAATCGCCAATGAGGCATCAATTTTAAAAAGCGCCAAATGGTGGCTTGAAATAGGATTATGTCCAAACAAGTATATAAAACCTCTGTGTCTTACAAGTTACATTTTCCCCCAAAAATATAACAATTAACAATGCTACATTTTTAAAAATTGCCGTCTTTTTCTTTTCATCTTTGAGTAATTAAAAACATTTTGAAAACGGAATTAGTTCCATTTTTAATTTATTTTGATTGTTTATTTTGCCTGTAAATGAAAATGCATTAATAACTTTTTTATTCTTATCAGTATTAATATTTCTGTACTTTGAATGAAAAAGAATTAATTAGTCAAACATCAGAACGGATTACCCTACACTTAAGCATAATTTTAAAAAATATGACTCCTGATATCCATAATGTAAGAGTTATTAACTTGCTAATAAATATGTTCAATAACAGTTAGATATCTGTTTTACGACATCAGTGGACGCACTATATATATATATATTTAAAAATGAAAACACATGTGAAAAACAAAGGATAAGACATTATAAAAGCAATGGAAGGGGCACTGAAAGGAATTATACTTAATAGGATGAAAAAGCAAAAATTGAAAAGCTATGAATATCTTATAGAATCTTCAGAAGGGCTTTATAAGAATATTCATAGTAAATATATGTTATTTCATCAAATATTGTCAGCATTATGCCTAAAATCGACAATATATATATATATATATATATATATATATACGTATTTAAAAATGGAAACACATCTGAAAAACAAAGGATAAGACTTTGTAAAAAGCAATGGAATTGACACGGTAGGAATTATACTTAATAGGATGTAAAAGCAAAAATTGGAAAAGCAAAATTTGGAAAACTAAGAATATCTTATAGATTCTTCAGAAGGGCTTTATAAGAATATTCCTGGTAAATATATGTTATTTCATCAAATATATTCAGCATTATGCCTAAAATCGACAATATTAAGCCGCTAATAACATATATAGATTAGACAAAAGTCATCGGTCACTGCCGATTTTAGACATTTTGTCCAATATATAAAGAAATACTTGACACATTATTCTGAACTTCAGAAATATTAAGAACATGTTTGACCTCACATGTTTCAGAAAAGGTTTGGTCAGTAAAGCAATTAGTGGAACAAGTATAAATGTAACAAAATAGTACGCTTTTCGATCGCCTTGTAAAATAAAATGCTCAAAATGATCTGTGTCTGTAGCACATGACTATATGGATCTTGTGCAACATATTTGTGTTCATTTCTGTAAGAATAGCAAGTATATTCCTGACAATATAAAGGCTCCTTTAAAAAATTCACGAAATTTCCGCATGTTTTTTTATTATAGCATTCAGGATTTTCAACAAAATTTAACACTACTTTCAGGAAACTTGTCAAAATACATGAGAAACAATATACTGCAATTAGAATATGAATATGTTAAATATTTAATTAAATGTGATCATTTGTATGAAATAAATTTTAACTGCGCATACACTATTCCCATTTATTTTTCCCATATCGTCCCATTTTCCCAGTTTTGAGGCCATAATGGCCAAATTTCTATTGAATATTTTTCTCTTGTCTTTATAAAACAAAATTGTAACTAATCGTAATGCATATCAATCACATCGTTACAAAAATCAAATTTAAAAACGTGAAATAAAATATATCTATTTACAAGTGCGGCTACGCATTTCAAACTTTACGAAAAATTCATCATATTGCATTGGAAATCTGAGAAACATGTTTCATTCCGAATTTAAGAAATGAATTGGGGAATAACAATGATTATAAGACAATTTCAGCGCCATATTTGTGAACAATGTAATGCATTACTGTTAATAACTCTTCTACAAAAAGACATAAAAAGTAACTAAACTGAGCTACAGTCTTCAAACATTTGAAAATACATTCAAAAGTACAAACATTCGAAAGTACATTCATTCAAAAGTACATTCATTCGAAAGTACATTCATTCGAAAGTACATTCATTCGAAAGTACAAACATTTGAAAGTACATTCGAAAGTACATTTTTTTCCTTATTTGAGGACGTAAACATTTAAATTACGACGCATATAGAAGCGTGCATGAGCGATAAAAATAGCAACCGCAGTATGCACGCAGCTGTCCAAAAGTGGCCTTACACATTTCTGACAGCGACAGAAAATTTCTAATAAAGAAAATGGACTTTATCACAAATATAGAAAAAAAGAATATTCTAGATAATTATAAAATAGTTTTTTAAGAAGGATGCATTTTTAAAAAATTCATCATTTTTATTGTTTTTTCAGCAATTTAATAAACCTGTTGTTTCGTTTCGGAAGGAGGGGGGGGGGAAGAAATTTAGAAAAGAAAACTCATTTATATAATTGATTTTATTTATTATGTTCACTTATGCAATATCCAACATATTTCTTTTAATATCTGAGCTTAACAATAACCAAATATTAAAAGCATCCTAGTTATAAAAAGCAAACAAATTTTTAAACTGCTACAGATGTCTTTCAAGTTGAATATTTACTTGGAAATTCATATTTGGAATATTTTAAATAGGCTCTGTGGTACCTGAAAATTTTACATTGGAAGAAGTCTTATAAAATACACCGAATGTTCACTAGATAATGATAAAGAAGTCGTTTTATAAAACTATATTGAAAATAATTTCATAATCTTTATCCTGTTTCTCAACTGTTTTAATAGCAGTCTGTTTCGTTGAAGTAAAAAGGATAAAATAAATACAATTTTTTAAAAGTCACACCCCATTTATTTTTGTTATTATTATTTATTTATTATTTTCGTGTACATAAAATCCTGCATATTTCATTTTTATATGATCCTTCCATATAGCAAGCAAAGTAGAAGTGACGTCACTGTAATGTCCTGGCCAGTCATTTCCCATCTGTAAACAAAATACAATTATTCAATGACGTCATGTTTTGACTCAAATGTAAACTCTTTAGAAATCTTTAAAAAACACACAAAGCACTTTAAAACATGTTCTTCATTGTGAAAAATATTTTTGTGGCAATTTCTTTAGTTTTTGTAACGTTACTGTGACGCCTCTGCAAGTCCCGATAACCACTATATTGTAAAATCACATTTTGACCAAAATGCCAATTTCAAAAATCTTTAAAAATTAGGAGATATATTTTACCATCTTAATGCATTGAGATATTTAGAACAGATTGGTTTTATGTGTTCCTTGCAAATTAATCTATATTCACTAATTTATTTATTGACCAAACAAAAAATGATCTCTAAATAGACCAATTTTAAATTATATAAAAAATAAAGATTGTAAGTATACTAATCTCAAGTAAATTGTTGCAGATCTCTTTAAAATTGAATATTTCGTTTAAAATTCGTTTTCGCAGCCTTTAATATAAGTTGTGTCATAACTGACAATTTCACACTAAAAGAGATCTTAACAAAATACAGTAAACTTTCACGCTTGTGCTTTTTATATATACCTCTCGTTTACACGTGTCGTTAAATTATACTCATAACTTCCAACCTTCCGCTATTTTTTTCAAATCAAATAAACATATTTTGAACCAGAATATTTATTTAATAAAATGTATATTGTTTCTGTGGTACAATTTGATTTCCTTTATTAAGTAAAATCGCTAGTTCAAAATATATTTATTTGACTATTAAAAAAGTGGAAAGTTTCCAGGTATGTATAATTTTTTTTTAATATATTTTTAAAAATGTGATGTTTTTTCAAATGAAAACATGATAGTACATTTTTACAACGACAAGAACTGTAGGTGCTACACAGGTTAAGCAAAATTATAAGGACAGTATTTTTCTAATGGCACAAGTAACGTGGAAGAAAGTTGTGTTAATAATATATACAAATTTAGGGAATTAAAGTTTCATAGATGTACAAAAAGTAAAATGTCGAAATTTATATATGATATGAAGATCATATGCATATTTTCATTATTATTCTAGATCTATAGTTCCCTTATGTTTCCTAAAGCTTAATTTATTTTTTTACTTAAACCCTTTCTACTTTAAAGATTAGATGTAATTTCATTTTATCAAATACATTAGAGATTCTTTTCCTTCATTTTATGCCCTGTCTTTACTCAACCTCAAAAATGTAACTTCCTTTCCAGCATATAAATACAGATGCAGTTATTCAATAAGTACGTTAGATATTTTGAGTTATTTTTTAAACTTTATTCTCTGTCAGGAAAATTTAATGAAAACTACAAAATGGTTTTTACATCTTCACTATTGTCCAAGCATAACATTGACTTCCTTGTTTAATGTAAGTCTTTGATTACTTTCCAATTGCCAAAATTCTATTATCTCGTCAAATGTATTTATTCCCAGAAAATTACATCTGCTCTAATTCTCATAACATCCACGGGTTGCCTGTCAAAATTACAAGAAAATGTCATAAGTCGCCAGGCGTGGCAAATCTTTATTTTCTTCCCCCATCTAAATTAATATGACAGATGCTTAACTGTCAAAAATTCCTACTGGCGAAATTGTCCGATGCATCTGTATCCTTGGCGTCGTAATCAAAGTGTTGGCGCACAAATGTACCGCGAAATTAGATCAGATCATCTATGTCTCTCGATCTAGAAGGAACAAATTATTAAATTAAGCTACGAAGGCCACCCCTCGTTCCATCGTTATGTCTTGTGCAATAAAAATATTTTCCATGGATTTTTAATTCTCTTCAATGCTTTATGTTTTAACATCCTCAAGATGAGAACGTTTGTCCGAAAAACTATTCTATCCTGAACCCAACATTGTTTCTCCAGTTCAACCAAATAATTTCTATTACAATATATTTTATACAAAATTAAAACAAAAAAGTGTAATTTTAATGTGATCAGAATTAAAAGAACAGCAAATAAAATCCTATACTTGAAAACAAAAGTTTTTTAAAAACTTGATTTATGCTAATTAAGAAAAATGACTTCAGAACGATGCCCTTAAATGATTCTTCAATGTTCGCTCGACAGAAGTCGAAATGCTTACAGAAGCACAATTAATTGATAGTGGAATTCGAAAAGGATGGGAGCTATTTGGCATGGGCAAATCATATGTGTGTGAATTTATAGGTGGAAAAGAACAATGCAATGTGTCAACTTAGCCTTTTCAGATTTAAATCTAGCTCATTTTGTGTCTCGTTTAGCAACGAAAAAAGTTGTTTTAGCCCCTTGCCCCAAATTTAGCTTATTTTAATATTGCATATTTTAGCACATTTCAAAATAGTGCCGAAAAACGGTATAAAATGATGCTAGAAAGGGCTAAAAAGGAGCTAAACTAGCCTCCTTTTAGCCCTTTTTGAGACACGTAGGTACATTTTCTTCCATGATTAGTTAGGAACACTGGGAGAATGACATGAAACGTGGGGAAAAATAATACAAAATAAAGCGTTCGTAAGAAAAAAATTATTTGAGAAAGATTGTCAACGAATTGCGCGTCTATCAACAATAAATAAGCTGTTACTAAACAAAACTGCAGCCCATCTTTGTGTTATAAATGCTTATTGTATAATGTTTATCAATATTTAAAATTATATAAAGTTTGTGACTCTTTATATTTTAGTGTCCTCACATTTTCCGCCCGGAGTGTGCATACAATTACGCCATTCAATGGTGTTTCATTACCCTACATTTCCTCTATCACTTCATTTCTAAAAATGTATGTTCTGCTAATTCATTTTCGAACGCAAACTCTCTCTCTTCCTCTTTACTTTAATTTTTGGATCCAGAAGTTTACCGCGTAATTTTTCCTTGTTTGAAAATAAAAAGAAAGCGTTATTTATTTCTCTTAATGTAGGAGTTGTAAAAACAGTAGAAATATAATTAGAAACATCTTGACATTCAAACTTCATCTCTTTCTGTTTAAATGTTCAGGAAGTCATAGAAAAATATAAAGTCAGCCTGCTGTAAAATGGACACTGAGAGTTTGTATATATTGTAATTACTTCAAGTTACATAATATCAGTCCATTCTTATCGTTTTATAGCTAATTCCTAAACCCTTAGACTTAGAGTTATAATTCTAATTTCAAATTTTTTTTCAAATGTCGTGCTTCATCACAATAAAAGCCATACATGTAGAAAATAATATTTCTTTTAAAGTTACGACATTTGAATTTTTATATGGTCTCTAGGTCCTATAAGTCATATTAAGAAAAACTTTATCCATGGTCTAATAAGGTAAACCATACAAATTTCTTTTCGGTACGACCCAAACTTCCCGAGTTAAGGAATTTAATTTATAAATTTTCAGCGTTTTTTGGTCTAAAAAACAGAAAAATATCATTTTAGTGGCCAGAAATGATAAGATACATTGATAAGAGTGGACATTATTTATATATATATATATGTATACATATATTCGTCCACATACGCCGAATGCATTGCTTCTGTTAGTACTGTGGTTATATATGTCAAAAGGAACACTCAAACAGCTAAAACATAAGACGTACGCAATCTTCACGTTTGAAAAATACATACAATAGCCAAAAATGTTTAAATTTTTTTATATTAATCTTCATACAATAAGTGATATATACTTATCTTTAGTATTTCTTTTTTAATTTATATTACATTAAAAATAAAAATTTAATATTCTTTAAACTCAATTAAACGCATTTTTCTGAGTGCTTTATGGAAACAATATTAAAAAATTAATATTTTATTATGGTGCACAAAGTAATATTTCTCTTAAACGTAAAATCGAAATACTCATGTTTCAGTATTTTAAAACATTAAATTTTAACAGAGTGACAAATTCTGAGTTTTCTTTCTCCGACGAAATAGTTATTTTTACAAGAATAAGACCGAACAATATATATTATATCGTATGCAAACAATATTAAAAAATTAATATTTTATTATGGTGCACAAAGTAATATTTCTCTTAACCGTAAAATCGAAATACTCATGTTTCAGTATTTTAAAACATTAAATTTTAACAGAGTGACAAATTCTGAGTTTTCTTTCTCCGACGAAATAGTTATTTTTACAAGAATAAGACCGAACAATATATATTATATAGTATGCAAACAATATTAAAAAATTAATATTTTATTATGGTGCACAAAGTAATATTTCTCTTAAACGTAAAATCGAAATACTCGTGTTTCAGTATTTTAAAACATTAAATTTTAACAGAGTGACAAATTCTGAGTTTTCTTTCTCCGATGAAATAGTTATTTTTACAAGAATAAGACCGAACAATATATATTATATAGTACGCGAAATATTATTAAAAATAAAATTCTGACAACAAACGCTGTAAAGCTTTTCTTTGCCGTTTCAACTATTTTATTCTTCTCAACTAAGTACTTCACTTTATAATTTTAAAAAATTCTCAATAATTTTGAAATTCAAGGTTAAAGCAATGTTTTTCATAGATAGAGTGTGTATGTTGTTCAAAACAATTTTCTGCAAAATACTCAGTATTATGGAGATATATTTCTCCTATGATACTCTGATAGCATTGAATGAAATATTTTATTTTTTTTAAACTTAAAAACAATTTCGTCAATGAATTTATGTATACTGATAAAATATATTTACAAGCGTGTGATTTTCTTTTGAAAACGCCATTGCGGAAATAAACATGAAATTTTTATTCTTATAAACTAAAATTTAACTGTACCATTATGTTTAAGCTCGATAAAGGGTGTTCGGATTCCACCACACAAATTTTGCAGAAAGAGAATCCTCGTTCACAGATTACATGAAAAATGTTTAAATCATAGACTTGACATAAACATGCACAGTAGCGTATTACTGCTTATTTTACTGTTTATTACTGTTAATTTTACGGTATAATACTAACAGCTGGGATGCCAGTATTATACTGTAAAAACAAAAAATTTTTGCGGGTAGGCATGTGTCTAATTATGCAAAAGAACCGTTTCATTTTAAAATGTTTTAGTTTGAACTTGAAATACTCGTAAGTATTAAAAATAAAGGTAAATGAAAAAATAACTTGAGTAGATTTTTAAAAAAAAAATAAAAATAATAAAGAACAAAATAAGCAAAGTAAAAGAGCGGAATTTTTCATTAATAGCATTTCACTTTTGAATTCGTATGCTATATTTTCAGTTACAATGTAACTGATATCATTTTAATACTACACAATTTTTCCCATTTTATTTTTTACGCCATTTTTTAATTCGTTGTTTATTTTAATGCATTTTATATCCGTGTAAAGTTCGTTTAAGTACAACAGATTAAATGAAAATGAGCCCCAAAAAGACCAAGATAGTTACAATAAACAATCTAAAGAATCCAACTTATGTAAAAACATCCTTTTTATACCTTTAAACATTTTTATACCCTTTTAAAAAATATAATAAACATTCTTAATAAAGTAAAATTCATTTAAAGATTTCAGAGGTTTTGAATTAATCTAAACAGCAACATTATAAAAATATTTTCTTATACTAGACTGAGTTTCGAGCAAATAAAAATTCAGTTTTGTTTAAAAAGAAAGTTCTTACTTTATGTTAAAAATATTTATTGTACTCTTTTTTTTCTCAAACTTGTCATTTTGTTTTAATAATTCATATATTTCCGCAACATGTTTCAAAGATAATTTGCTTATCCACGCAACAAAACTGAAAAATTCACCATTTTATCATTTACTCTTGATACAAAAAGAATATTAAACTTTTAAAAACAGTGATTAATTCCTTATTCGGAGAATGTATGTTTAAATAAGCTATTATCAGTCGTTTTTAAATTATTAATATTCATTTTTGCATAAGGTATAGCAAAAAACTTTATATGTTGTTAATATAAAATAAAGCAAAAAAAAAACTAATCGTCTTAGAAACATTCATAAGTTTACGAAGTTTTTCTTTTAAATTCTATAAAATAGTATATATTTTTACTTTATCTTTCATTTATTTTTATTTCTTATTTTTTTAGTTAAAATTTTTGGGCCGCGATAAGTTTTAAAGTAATAAAATTATTTAAAAGCTCATGGAGCTTTAGCTTGCAACGATACGTAATCCGCTGAAAGTTACTTGAAGCAAATTTTTATTTAAAATATATATTTTTAAAAATTATTATTAATCCCTTATTCTCAGAATGTATGTTTAAACAAGTTATTAGCAGCAGTTTTTAAAGTATTAATATTAGTTTGCATAAGGTATGGTAAGAAAGCTTTCTAATTTGTTAAGATAAAATAAGCTAAAAAAGACAATCGTCTTAGAAATAGTAGTTTTCTTTTTATTTCTAAAGTTGTGTAATTTTTTTTCTTTCTCTTTCATTTATATTTATTTGGTCTTTTCTTGTTAAATGTTTGTGCCGCAGGTTATTTTGATTTAATAAAATTATTTCAGAACTTATGAAGCAATACGTTATCTACTGAAATTTATTGCAAGCAAATTTTCACATTTGTTTTTAAAGCATTTTCAGAATGAAATTTAAAGCACTGTGTTTGTGTTGTGTATTTTTACGGACCTCTCGCGTATATATTCATACATTTACGTAAAGTAGCATAAATTAAGTGAATTTTATTCAAAATAAACACTTTTATATAAAGTAAAAAAAAAATTATTTCATATTTACCCGTTTATAATTCTTTATCGTAGTACGCAAGTCATATTTTTCCATTTCCAACTTAAGAGGACTGCTTTCATTCTCTCTAAAAAAGACAACTGTTTCTTAATATAAGGTGTCAGAAAGTATAATATAACAACAAATGAATCTATACAATAATTTCTTCCGAGTTTTTTGACGCAGCTTGTCCCCAATGGGCCCTTGTGCCATTAAACCTAATACAACCAACCAACCAACCTCTTCCGAGTTAACCGCGGTTCGAAAAACGTTCTTCATCTTTAGAAATCTCAGAAACCAACATATGTTCGAGATTTAAAGAAGCATTTATAAAAACAAAGTTTCTGTTGCTGCCACTTATTTTTCGAAACCTTTCCGTGTAATTTTTTATTGTATTAATTAGTTTTCTTAACTCAGAATATAGGTTTTTCGGATGCTATCAGTTCCTAAATAAAAATTTTCATGTTCAACAAACATGTTTTACAGACATACATGATAAATTAACTGCATTAACATTAAAATTATTTTGGTACTATTGAATGTATAAATTCAATTACGCAGTTGAAAATGTTTAATTCAGAATTGAAAACATCCTAAAAAACGACATTCCAGTTTGAGAAAACTGATTAATACACTATAAAAACTACTCGGAAACGTTTCCGAAAATCAAAGGCAGTAAAAGAAACTTTGTTTCTTTAAATCTCGAAA
Organism: Maratus michaelseni; assembly: GCA_963931845.1. NCBI lineage: Eukaryota > Metazoa > Arthropoda > Arachnida > Araneae > Salticidae > Maratus > Maratus michaelseni. The sequence goes on along the minus strand of OZ007587.1, from coordinate 214,961,807 downwards.
ATATATTGGTATCTGAGATTTTTTTAATGATAAAGAAAGCTTTTTAGACTCACTGGTAAATCGAAAGAGGTTATTGTATATTCTCGTTCGTGGTTATATTATACTTTACTAAGATATACCAGCTGGGAAGACCGAGCTATTCTCTGTTAAAATTAGCCTTGTGCTCAAGTCGATATAACAATAAATTCACCTTTCGTAGACTTTTAAGTCTTTTGTAGATCGCAAGATTGGCTGTCCAACTTCACAAACTTTAAGCTTCCACCAAAGCACTTCCTAATAACCTGTTCGCACCGGACATTTAAGATATGTTAGACTGCCATTTTTGACATTGTGCCTTCCTGGAATTGAATACTTGTTCACACCGCAAAACTCATCTTAGTTAACTCACTGAACATCACCGTGTCTGAGATCTGAACAAACATAGAATGTGCACATGCGCTTAAGTTAAAGACAGCCTCAACAGCCAATCGATTAAAGCAGCTAGCCTCCAGAGCCAATCAAAGTGAGTGGTACTGTCTGTATTTAACAATAGAAAGTAAGAAGTCACTGAAAGAGTTTCTGGAAATCCCTCAGTGAGTTCGGCGGTCTAAGATATCTTAAATATCCTATCTGAACCGGGTATTATATAGATAAGGAATTAATTGCGAGAAAGTTCTATATACCCTGATTGGTTGATTTCTGTTTTCGAGAACGTTCAATGGACTCTGATTGGTTGAATCATGTTTCTCGACTCTTATTGGGAATGTCTAGGAAATTCCTTCAGAATCTGAAAGCGATTTTTTTCGCCAAATGTCGTCAATGTCGCCAACATTTCGCCAATTTTTTTCGCCAAGCATGTGTTTTGGCACTGGTAATATTGAAAGTAGTTTTCTCCATATTTTTTCCAGTGGCGCCAACATTTCGCCAAATTTGGCGAACTGTTGCCAATTTTCCGAGTTCGTTTACTAACAACATAATAATTGCTCAGCAACATAATAATTGTTGCAACCTTCATTACCATTAAAATGCATTGACTCGTAGTGATGCATTGACTCGCTTTCAAAATGACCCACTCATCGAATTTTCTCGAACATGTGACCTAGCACAATGGTCTTTTCGTGCCTCGAAACGGTAGAATACAAAAATTAGTCAAAATCGCTAGAGCCCTTTTTTATGTAAAATTTGCATTGCCAAGTAGTGACCCCAAAATGACCCACTTCTCGAACATGTGACGTAGCCCAATGGTCTTCTCGTTCCCCAAAACGGTAGGATACAAAATTTTGTGAAAATCGTTAGAGTCATTTTTTTTTATAAAATTTTCATTTATCTACGCACAGATACACACATAGACACAATATTTGATCGTATTATAATACATAATTTTTCTTTTTTTACAGTGTTCGAATGAATATTTTCGCGTAAAAATTCTACATTTCTGTAATTTTTTCGTTTTGTTCAGCTGACATTTGGAATTCTAAAATTACTTTATTTTCATCTTTATATCTATTAGTTGTAAAGATAAAGCCTTATTTTATTAAACCTGAAAAGAACAATTAATATTCAGAAGAGCTGACAGAAAAATGACAAAAAAATTTAAACATTGCAAACACTTTGTTTTTCCAATGTTTATTTATGTCTAACTATTAGAAAATAAGCATTTAACAATGTTCCATAATTAAGACTTTTAATTATTGGATGAAAATATAACAATATATTAAAAAAAAATCCAAATTGAAAAACTTACTTTGATAACTCAAAAGTTTTATATATATATTGTTATGATACTTTCTCACAATCATTTTTATATGTTTATCTGTGCATAGAACTAGCAGTTAGCTTTGTGATCAAAATACTTTTTTTACAGACGGTGTTTAAACTGAAAAAAAAAGGTTTTTTAACAAAAAAAAAACTTATTTCGACAAAAATCAACATATTTCAGACAAAATTTTAAATATTTCAAAATTTTTACTTTATTGCACAGAAAAATTAAAATTCCACAGTATGTTTAAAAAAAAACTTCAAATGCGTTTTTTTGAAAAAGTTGCTTTTTAGTAAGTTTGATTTGTGGTAACTTGGATAGCTCAAAAAATTTTACATATATTCTTATGATACTTTCTCACAATCATTTTTATATATTTATCTGTGCATAGAACTAGCAGTTAGCTTTGTGATCAAAATACTTGCTTACAGACGTTTAAACTGAATAAAGCAAGTTTTTTAAACAGAATTTTAACTAATTCGACAAACATCAACATTTTAAGTATTTCAAATCTTTTACTTTACTGCACAGAAAAATGAAAATTCCACAGTATATTAAATAAATAAATAAATAAATAAATAAATAAAAAACATACGCGTTTTAAAAAACTTGCTTTTTAATAAGTTTGATTTGCGGTAACTTGGATAGCTCAAAACATTTTATAGATGTCCTTATGGCACTTTCTCATATTTATTTATACATGTTTATCTCAACATTTAACTAGAAGTGAAACTCTGAGATCAAAATACTTATTTTGTACTCTTTTAAATTGAAAAATAACAAACTTTAACAAATATTCTGACCTTTTCAGACAAAAATCAACATATTTCAGTCAAAATTTTAAATATTTCAGAATTTTTACTTCATTGCACAAAAAACTGTGTGAATACCATTATGTTAAGAAGAAATTAAAATGTATTATGCTGCAGTATTTTTTCGTATTTTATTTTTAAAGCTGTTTTTTTTACTTCGTCGTTTATTTTAAAGTGTTTTACGCTTAAATATAAAAAAAAAATTATTCAGAAAAAAATGTAATATATTACTGCAAAAAATAAATATAACAAACATATTAAATGAGGAAACAAACGCTTCAGTAAACTATCTACTTAAAATAAAATAAATTTAAATAATTACAATAAATCTAAAATATGTATATCTTTAAAAATATATAAATATACAGCTTTTCTGTCTTTTTTCAACTTTGAAATATGCAATAAACAATGTTAGTAAAATTAAAGTAAAACTCGTAAAAAAAACTTTTTGAAGATGAACCATCAACATTGTAAAAACACTTACACTAGACGGCGTTTCTAACATATCCAAATTCCATTTTGTTTTTTTAAAAATGCGGTACAAATTATTATCTTTTATTAAATATATACCCTTTATTTTTCTAAAATTTGTCGTTGCGTTTTAATAACTCATGTAAACCTGCAAAAGTTCTCAAAGATAATGTGCGTATCCGCGTACAAAAAGAAAAAAAAAATTGCAAGTTACATTAACTATACTAGACTATTGTGCATGTACTACTATACTGCACTCTGATAGTAGTTTATGGTTTGCTCTTAATACAAAAAAAAAGATATAAACCTTTAAGGACAATATGTATGGTTCTTTATTCATGTATGTTTAAATAAACTGTTACCCGTAGTTTTGAGTTATTAATATTCTTTTTTATTGCATAAGGTATGAAAACAAAACTTTGTACGTTATTAATATAAAATAAATCAAAAAACATAATCTTCTTAGAAACAATAGTAAGTTTTCAAAGTTTTTTTCTTTTTATAATCTTTAAAGTTGTGAATGTTTTTCCTTTCGCAAACTTAAAAAGCAACAATATAAAAATGTTTTCTAATGCTAGACTATGTTTCTAACAACCAAAAATTATATTTCGTTTATATATTTAAAAAAAAAATGCAGTTATAAATCTTAGTTTAAGTTACAAATATTTAAAACACATATTCTTCTTTTTCTTTTAATTTGTCATTTTATTTTAATAATTTATATAATTTCACAACATTTCTGAAAGATAATCTGTTTATTCATACGACAAAAACTAAAACAAATGCCAGTTAGACCTTTTTTATGATTTATTTTTAATACCAAGAGTATATAAAATAAGTGTATCTAAAAACAATCATTAATTCCCCATTCAGAGTACGTATCTTTAAATAAGCTGTCTTTGGTGGTTTCTAAATTATTAACATTTATTTTTACATAAAAAGAAAACCATTCTGAAGCCTCTGTAAGATGTTAAAATAAAATGTTATGAAAGTAATAATTTTTGAAACAATGATAAATTTAGAAAGTTTTTCTTTTATAATCTTTAAAATTATGTATTTGTTTGTTTTCTCTTTCATTTATCTTTTTTGATGTTTTAGAGTTAAAAGTTTTCAAAATAATTAATTTATATAAAATCTCGTTGAGGTTTTGCTTTTATAGATAAGAAACTTGCTGAAAATTTTTCATGCGAATTTTTAAGTGTGTCTTTAGAGCATAAAACAGAATACTTTCAGGGATATAGAGTGGTAAAAATTAAATAAAATTTTAAAAAGTCTTTTTTTTTTTAATCTTAGCTCATTCTAAAACGTAAAGACCAACATATTTTATTTCACTATATTTCATTGTTTTTTCACGTGTAGTGGTACTAAGTTTTAAATAATAAGTAGTCTAATAAGTGGTTCTAATAAGTTTTAAGTAGTAAATGTAATCAGTAGCTCTAATAAGTTTTAACGCATATTGAAGATAAAAAATTTTCTTATATGACTTTTTCTGACTATATTAGAAAACATATTATTTCAATTTATTAGAAAGAGAAAGAGATAAAAATTATTTTTTATGAATTAGAATGAATTAGAATTTTATGAATTATGAATTTTCCATTGCAAATACGCAAAGTAATAACTCTCACCAAATATGCATGTTACATGTCGTTTTTTGTTTTCTTAAAAATAAAGATTTTTATTTATTTATTTATTTATTAAGGAAGAGTATGTGTTTGCCAAAAATGTTAATAAAAGAGAGAAAATGCAGTTTACTTACTTTTAGTACTGAACATATATAAATAAAGAAGTTTTTTTTTTTCTAAATGTATATATTTTATTATAAATGATTTAAAAAATAATCTTATTCCCACAAAAGAAAATTAAGCAGTAATTTGAAATCACGAACTTCATTCCTGTAAAATATTTCCGATAAAAAATAAACAGTTAATTTTACTCATTTGATTAATTATTTTTTGTTCGAAACTTTTATACTTTCTTCACATCTTTTCCAATAATTTTAAGGAAAATTTCGATTTTTTTTTATAACATTGATCTAGGTTGTTTACGACGTTCGCGAGCAAAAGCGGAATTTTATGGTGACATTGGAAATTTAGGGTAAACTGAACCATTTGACACTGATATATTGATTGACAATGCTGTAAAGGTTGATTTATATGAAAGTTTTATAAAATTACAAAAGTTACTGAAGTATAGAAGAAAAAATTATAAGTTTTAAATTAAATTACGAACTGTGTTCTTGTAAAATATTTCAGATGAAAAATGAGTAATTGATCTTGGTTATAGAGACTACTATTTTTTGTTCCAAAATTTTATGTGTTCTTCACATTTTATCCGACAAAGTGAAAACAGTTTAAGGAAAAGCTTAAACTATTTCTATAACATTCATACAGGTTGTTTGCGAGATATTAGAGAGCAAAAATGGTGACATAGAAGTTGTAGAAAAGTTTAACCACTTGATAATTATATTTAAAAGGGATATTTTTTTAAGTTTTAGAAAATTAGAAAATTTACTGAAGAATAAAATAAAACATTTTACGTAGTACATTAAAATTAAAAACTTCTTTCTTGTGAAATAATTTAAATTAAAAAAAAGTAATTAATCTTGGTTAGACAAACAATTACTTTTTGTTCCAAACTTTTATGCTTCCTACACATCTTTTGCGATAAGTAAAAACCGTTTAAGGAAAAGTTTAGATTATCTTTATGACATTAATCTACGTTGTTTACGATGTTTGCGAGAAAAAGAAGTATTTTATGGTGTCATAGGATGTCTTAAGAAAACACAACCATTTGATATTTATATATTGATTTGCAATGCTGTAACGGTGGATTAATTTTAGAAGTTTCATAAAATTAGAAAAATTACTGAAGAATAGAAGAAATATTTTAAGTAGTAACTTAAAATTACAAACTTTATTTATAACAGTAAATTCAATTTATTTATAACAATAAACAGGGAATTGGTAGTGGAGTGGATAGATTTAAATGAAGACGATGAAAAATAAACTCAATTTATGAAAGACTGAGAGGAGGAAAATCACTTTCCTTTCATTAAATTACTTAACACATTACTTGTTAAATTTAACACACTTTACTCGGCTTCAAATGACATTATCGTTCGTTCTACAGGAATCTAAGAATTTTTACTTTAGTAGTAAATACCACTATAAATGGAACCCCGTGGATTCCCATGACTCTTTATTCAATTATTGAAGTAAAAAGCTCAGCTTCTTACCAAATTGGCGAAAACTCACAGCCGCAAATTCTATACACACTGCTAATCAAAAACACCACTTGAAATCTGCACGGGGCTCTAATTTCACGAGAGAACTCATAGACCCGAGGGCGGGATGCGATCAAAATCCCCTCATTCAATCAACCAGCGCACTATATAGCTACTATACAACCACAGTTTCCTAATTAAAATATCATTACAAAAATACCCTGGCAACCGGATTCTCGGAGATATATTCATTGCGAAACTTAAAGAAATTACAGAATACGTCTTAATCACCCACAAATGTTAGAATTCGGGATTCACGATCGTACGCTAAATACCGGGTGGCCCAGCGGGTAATGTTTGAAACAAAGTCTAATAGATGGCGCTAGGTGCACGTGAGTGAAGCCAAACTTGGTCCGCATGTTCCGGTGAGTGGGCAATTGTAAATGTGATCTTCCTTCAGTCTGCGGTGCGCTTTAGCAGGTGATTCTCGTTGGTAAACATGAACAAATATTCGACGGATGTTCGCGTCTTTATTGTGCTACAAATGGCCAGATGTGATGAAAATGTGAAGGCAGTTCAACGAGCATGGCAGGAGAAGTTCCACAACAAGAATTGGCCAAACAAAAGGACTATGGCAAGGTGAGTCATTTTGTGCGTTTTACGGTACAAATGTTTTCCTTTTTGCTTCCATGTTTGTTCTGAAAAATGTGTTTCAATCCTCTTCCCTGTAGACTGTATGCCAAGTTCAAACGTACTGGATCGGTGGAAGGCGATAAAAAAGCTATGGCTACAGCCACTGCTACTGTGGTCACAGACGGTGCAAAACAGGTCGTCGACGACTTTTTCGCTGCCGATCCGACCCGATCTGTAAGGAGAGCAGCAGAAATGTTGGGAATAAAGCGTACATCACTTCAGCGAATAATGAAAGAGCTCGAATTGTCGCCTTACAAAATTCAAGTAACCCAACCTCTCAACGAAGACATACACAAAGATGATTTGAGTTTGCACAGCTTATGCTTGAAAAACTTCAAACAGGTGAAATCGATGTAAAGAAAATTTGGTTTTCAGATGAGGCCTACTTCACTTTGGATGGCCATCTGAACAAACAGAATTATCGCTACTGGGGCAGAGAAAGGCCGGAGATTACTGTTGTCCGAAGCCTCCACCCGAAAACATTTCTTGTGTGGTGTGCAATATCCTCGCATGGTGTGTTTGGCCCTATTTTCATCGATGGAACTCTAAGCGCGGCGAATTACAGAAAGTTCCTGGACGAGGAGTTCATCCCTTTTCTTCATGGTCATGACTTGGTCCAAGGTCATTGGTTTATGCAGGATGGAGCAAGACCACATCGTACGGCGGATGTTTTCGAGGTGCTCAATGAGCATTTTAGCGATCGAATCATTGGGTTAGATTACCCATCGCACTTCCAAGGTGGTATCGAATGGCCCCCATACTCACCAGATCTGAACCCCTGCGATTACTACCTATGGGGATATTTGAAGAGCAAAGTGTGGCAGACAAGTCCTACGAACCTTCCAGAACTCAAAACCGCCATTACAACTGCTGTCGACACGATTGACACTGAAGCCTGCTCACGAGTAATGGTTGGATTCCAGAACCGCCTAACTGCTGTCCTTGTTAAAGATGGCGGGCACTTCGAACCTCTTTATCATTAATTGCCCAATATGTCCACTCAATAAACGTCATTAAATTCTTCTCATGTCTCTTATTTGTTTTTATTTTTTAATTTGTTTCAAACATTACCCGCTGGGCCACCCGGTATCAAAACTCACTCGTCCACTAGAGTACCATTTTAAAAGAATAGATAGGCACTCTGCCACAAACTATAAAATAGGCACTTACGCAGACTGATGGGAAACCTTTCAGTCAAAACTCTAGACTATAATTTGAGAGAGGGAAGGAGAGAGAAAATAAAATTATGAGCGATGAGCTTAAGTCTTTGATTAATAAAATCTCACTTATAAAAGAGCTATCACAATGTATAAGTTAGAATTTATAAATGAACCTATAAAATTTTATTTGAATTTCAACATTTCCCTAATCAATATATAAAATTCCCATGTAATAAATTAAAATTTATGTTAAACAGAATGTAAAGCACCTTATATACGGTATTATTAATGATACTTATAAGCCACTGAGAAGTAAAATAAATGACATTTAAAATTTTGTATCTCGGAACAACATAAATCTAAAATAATTAATATGGTGTGCAATAATGAACATTTTATTACATGCACAAAAACTTCAGCTCAAAATCTCGATTATCATCTCAGTTACAAATAAAAGAATCCATAATGATTGGAATCATGTATTTTAAAAGTCCACTAACAAAAACAGTATTTTTTATTTTGTCTTCGTTTACATAAAAACTCTCATTGTGTTAGCGAATAAGTTTATAAATGTATTGGAAGTAATATGAAACTTTTGATAATGGAATTTTCCATTAATCAATAAATAATGATGATGATTTGATGATTTGATGAATTAATGAATTAATAATTTTGATGAATTGATGATTGATGAAGAATTGATGATGATTTGATGAATTAATAATTTTTAAATCATATATCTCTGTTCCTACAGAAGATAAATATATGAAACTTATGATGTGTAAACTTAAGACAGTGTAGTAATGATAATCTAATAATTAAAATTTCAACCAAAACCATGTTTATCTTCTGATTTACAAAGTAGCCAAAAGTCACTTTGTCAATGAATGAATGCTAAAATCAACTATTTTTCAAATTCTATATCTCAGATTCGATACAACTTAAATATATTGAATTTGAGATGCTATGAAATATTTTTATTCTTAATAGACCGCAGAAAGTTTTTGTTTCAAAATATAAATTATCTTCTAAGGTACAAAGGAATAAATAATGATTGGAATCGCCGAGATTCAAAGGAGTCAATAATAGAACGAATTCACTTTCGAATTTTAAAAAATGAACTAAGAAAAGTTTGTTTGATTTTGTATATTTTCTTTTAGTTACATGCAAAATTCTCTATATCTACTAAATTTCAATGTCCTACGTACATATACTTAAAATAATCAATAGGTTTTGATTACATACACTGTAATTGGTCAGTGAATCAGTGCTAAATTTCACATTTTTTGAAATTCTATGTATCACACTCTATGCTAAATAAATGCATAACATTTAGTGCACTGCAACATACTTCTTTTCATATTACATCACAAAAAAAATTCTGTTCTAAATCTTCATTATCTTCTATGTTACAAAGAAATAATCAATAATGATTAGAAATGCTAAAATGCAGTGTTGCTAACAAAATAATGAATAGAAAACTTTTGAATTTTAAAAAGCGAACTAGATTTTCTTTTTTTCGATTATTCCGTTTGGTTATATGAAAAGTTTCTTGTACAGTGCTACAAGTTTCTAAGTATACCGAAAGTACTCAATATGTTTTGATAACCTAATTTGTGATCAGGCAGTCAATGAATTCCAAAAGAGCTACCTTTGACTTTCCATATCTCCGAATCCATACAATATAAATACGGGAAATTAGGAATGCTGCATGATAATAATCTTATTTTATTCTATCAACAACACTGCAGCTGAAAATCTTATTTTTTCACTAACTGATTACACCTTTGATGAAAGGCTTTGTTTTCTGTATGTTATTGGATGCAAAAATCTACCATATTTAAAGTTAGAATTTCAGAACTTACAAAAGAGAAAGGGATGTGATTGGGGATGCTGAGTAGTAATGATAATCCTATTACATCAGCGAAATCATACTCGTAAATATCAATTATCTGACATACAGGTGGTTGAAAATAGCTCAAATGACTTCGTGTAAATATAGTGTACGTCATTGTATACGTATATACTTAGCTGTACAGTTGCGTGCTCCAATCATCCTTCAAAGTTACTCCAATAAGCCTTTCTGCAAGTATCCTGCATTTATGCTTAAAAATGAGTCAGAAAGTTTCTCGTTCTTGAGCGTTTTTGTTGTTGTTCTTGTTGTGTTTTTTATTTTTTGTTATATATATGCTATGTGTATTGCGTTTTTATCACCTTAACCCTCTGAGCGTTTTGAAAAGGGGTAAAATTGTAATGTTGTTTTCTCAGTATTTTGTTTTAAATGCTAAAAAATATGATTCTTTCATCATTATAAATAAAACTTAATTACAAATATGAATGAAACCCTTAAGAGTATTAATCATTCTTTAATGTTTTGAAAATTCATTAAATCTATAGAATTATATCATCTTAAACATTGCATATATTGCAGTGAAACCTGGAGCTTAGTGAACGGAATATTACGTTCCACACGCTTAGAGGGTTAATAACATGTACAATTTTTGTATTCTTTGAATTTGAACAAGAATTAATGAACATGTACTTCATATAAGCAAATTTTAAGTTGAAATTTTAAGCCTGAAAATTTCCAGACTAACTCTGATTTTAGTACGTTATTACGGTGATTCTTTTTACTAAAATTGCAATAAAAAAATCATAGTGAGATCTTAAAAGCAAATTTCCTGCCCATTTTCCAGCTCGAACAGTTTTGAGAAATATGTAATGGTTAATACCTAGATCATATTTTGATTTTATATACAATAAAACCTCTATAATCCGAGATTATTGGGTTTCGAACCTGTCCGGATTTAGAAAAAATAATCTGTAAAGAGAGCCAAGGTATATATAAAATACACTATTTAATAACAAAAAAACAAAAGTTTATTTGCTATTGAAGTAACGCAAAAGGTACAATAACACACAAGAAAGCAGAACATAATTTATATATGATATTTAGAACCTAAACCCTTACTTTTAGGGTTCCGTACTTAAAAAGTAAAAACGGAACCATTATAAGATCACTCGTGTGTCTGTCTATCCGTCTATCACAGCTGTTTTTTTCGAAAACTATCGAACGTGGAAAGTTCAAACTTCGCAGAATTTTTGCATTCAGATATATTTTTATGAAAAATTTAGGGTAGGGGGGCTAATTAAGTTACTTGAAAAATTTCTTCCTTGTGGGGTATCGTTCGAAAGATCTCGTAACACTGAACTCAAAAATATATTTGTTTTCATTTTAGGTATAGTATTTACAGAGATATCGTTGAAAATGCACTGCAAAAATATTCTCCCTTCCACCTAACACTATTTCTCAAGCTGCTGAAACTAAAATTATGTGGAAGTTTATTTAAACCTTGGAGGAAAACCATAGCGATTATTCTAGATCGCATTGTTTTTTAAAAATCGCATTTTTCCGTTACATACAAACTTTATTTTGCGAGCGATCAGCGGGGAAGTTGAGGGCCGCACGCGATACCTATTGAAGTGAAATCATCAAAGGATTGTTAATAATGATTTCCGAAAACATTTCTCGATAATTATCCGAGTTATTAATTAAAAACCTTTCTAGAAAAACGCGGCACGGATCAAGGCGACGTTGCAGCTTTGCAACCTTTCTTTGAAGCGCGCTTGGCACAATGCCAAATTTAAACTTTTTACAAGAACTTTATTTTCGGTAAGTGAATCATAGTGATAAATAATCAAGGTTTTTCATTCCAATTGAAATCAATTATTGAAGGCAATTATTGAAAAATCATTCAAAGAATAATTCCAAGACATTAGAAATTAGTAGGTTTGAGACAACAATCGCTTATAACTCAATATGTAATTCATATTTATAACGAAAAAACTTTTCGATTACAAATTACTCCAATGCTTTTATGTTTAAAAATGAGTCAGAAAGTTTCGCGTTGTTGAGCGTTTTTGTTGTTCTTTTTTTTTTCTTTAAAATTGTCTAGTGTTATGTCAAATATGATTGGAAGGTGACTTCTCGTGAGTAACTCTGCAACCTTTTACCGAAGCGTGCTTGGTACTCTGCCAAGTTTAAACTTTGTCTTAGATTGAGGTTTGTTTTAGAGTGAGAAATATTCATCGTTTTTCATTCCAATAGAATTCAATTATGACATGTGGTACTGTTTCACGTATACAAATATATTGTATTTGAACAGTTCTGATATTTTGTTTAACTATCTACTTTTTTCATTCTCTTTTTATCCTTTTTTTTTTAATGTCTTGTGCACTAGCATATTCCTATCTCTTAGATATTAATAGGTATTTCAAGTTATGTCAAAATTTAGTTGTCTAGGTGATTTCAATGTCAACTTCAGAAACAAAACTACACTGCTTGATAATTGCTAAGAAACAACTCGTTTTTTCAACGTAGCGTTCTCAATAGCAAACCAACCTTAGTAAAATTAATTGTAGATGGCGTACTAAGGCAGGACTTGGTATCTGCCTAAAAAGTAGTGCACGGGAGCATTTTATTCATTGGAAAATTTATGCAGTTAAGTGTTTGGGGAAAAAAGCGCCTTAGGTTGTTGAACTAATTTCTGTGAAATTCCGTGTGGTACGGCAATAATTAAGTGCAAAATGTCTACAAGATATCATTTGAGTGTTTACGATCGTGGACGAGCGGATGGACGGCTAGAAGCATGCCAACGTGTCACTACTGTGGCCACAACAATGGGAGGCTGGGGTCAGCAGCAGTGGTCCAGAGTGATGTTCTCCGACGAATCCCGCTTCACTCTAACAAATGATTCTGGCCATCAGTTAGTGTGGAGAGAGAGAGGAACACGTCACGAACCCCAGAATGTTCATGAACGTGATCGATATGGTCAAGCCGCAATGGTAGTGGCAGGCATTATGCACAATGGCAGAACACCGCTTCCCATCTTTGAGTGGGCACCGTAACATCACAACGGTATTGCAGAGAAATTATTCTGGATCATGTTCGTCTTTTTAAGGGTGCGGTAGGTCCAGACTTTCTGTTTATGGACGACAATACGCGTCCACACAGAACAGCTGAAGTATCGAACACACTAGAAAGTGAAAATATTGAATGCATGGAATGGGCTGCCTACTCTCCAGACCTCTTGGCAGACGTGTTTCTCAAAGAAGTCATCCTCTCCGAACGGTGCAAAAGCTGAAATACGCCTTGAGAAAGGAATGGACAATATCCCCCAAGGACTGTTCAATAGTTTAATAGACAGCATGAATAACACATTCAAAATGTGCACTAGTGTCCGAGGAGACCATATTCCTTACTCAGAGACTGATAACTCTCATCCTTCCATCTGAAAAGACCTTTTTTTTTGCGACTTCGAAATTTTTCAAAGGAGACATTTCTTTATTTTTTTTGTTATTCCGCTTCCCCATGTGGTGCGATCTGTACCATTTTGCCTGATAAATATAACACTCTACCTCTATTACAAATGCCCATGTAAGGGACTTTTAGTTTTTCTTATATTCTGGTAACTTTGGCCAGGATCTGGTCCGTCTTCTTTTGGGGGGTCAGATGAATGGTTCACCACGTATTTTCTTCATTCTAGTTCCAGGCCAAATTTTTGCTTTTTTCCTAATCGGGCTTCTCCTTGAACTGAGTCCTCTAGGACTGCGCATGGGGCCCTTTGCCCAGGAACAGGGCCTTGCTTTTTATTTCTGGGCTTGAAGCCCTGTTTTCCGTAATTTTTTTGTTATATAATTCTTCTTTTCACATATATTAATTTTCTTTGTTCAGTAGTCGTTTTGGCCCGCTCTTTTTAAGTGACAAAGCAGCGCCATTTAAAGCTGGGGTCCTCATCCCATCATTTGATTCACCCCATCAAATGTCTTATCTTTAGCTAGCAATTATTTATTATTATTATTATTATTATTATTATTATTATTATTATTAATTCTCTACCTTTGATTTCACTCACCAGGGCCTGGTTCTCTACCACTCCCAGTGTTCAGTGCATTCTCTGGCCCCTTCACAGCTTCTCATATATTTTATATTCAACCTCCTATCATGGCTTCCATGCATCGTTTTTCGAGCTCTGTCTACATATTAACGTTCCAACGAGAGTTTTTTCGGTCCCTGTTTCATTGCTGGGGAACATTTTGGCCTATTTTAATTAGGGCCAAAAAGAGCCAGGGGGGGCTGTTTCCATTTCCCCCAAGTTGTACCTCGTTGGAAAGCTCTTCCCTTGCTTTATCTTTAAATCCAATCCAGCCTTTTTTTTTCTTTCTTTCTTTCTTCTCTGTGATTTAGTGGCCCCCTGGGGCCCCATTGCCATTAATTGTTTCTCTCTTTTCAAGCTCCACCTTTTTCAGCCACTTACATTTCGCAGGCTCCCATTCCATTCTTAGGTCCCATCGGAGTACATCTTCGGCCCCAGCTTCGAAGTTGAGGTTTTTTTTTTAGCCTATTATATCCAGGGCTCAAAGGGGCCCAGGGGGGTAGCTCCCTCCCCTTCCTTTGTAATACTTCGTTGGTTAGATCTTTTCATCCCCTTACTCTTGGACCACGTCCCTCTCCATCCCTTGCCACCTGGGGCCCATTAGGGCCCTTTTTATACTCGTCTCTCTCTTTTTTTCCAGCTTTTGACTACCGGACTTGCCTGGTATCCTCCGCTGTCCCTCTCTCAATACATCTTCCAAGGGCTCGTTCCATATTCATTCCTTTCACTCCTGGGACCTCCTTGGCCCCTTTTTTGAATTTCGAACTTCCGTTCTTTAATTTTTAAATTCTCCAGCTTTTACTTCCGTTTCTTAGCTTTCGCCTCATTGTAAGGTTCCTCCCGGGGCCCATTTGGCCCTATTTAATTGGGGCCCCGGGGGTAGGTGCCACCTCTTTAACACCCCTTGTCGTATCTCGTTGGAAAGCTCTTCACTTCCTCTTTCCACTGGTCAAGTCACTTTCTTTTGAAGGAGCATTTTATTTTACTTATTGGCCGATTCTGGCCTATTTATTTTAGGGCCCAGAGGGGCCCTAGAGATGTGTAACCCTCACACCCCTTTGTCGTATCTCATTTTAAAGCTCTTCTCACCCCCTTTATATTGGGCCACGCCTCTACCCCTCTCCTGTATCCTGGGGCCCAGTTTAGCCCTTAAGCTTGTTTTTACCACAGTCTTCCATCTCTTGCACCACTTCCTCCAGCATCTTCTCACTCACAGAGTCCTTAGTTATATTTCTACCTTGGTGCCACTTCTCCCCTCCACCCTCCCTCCAGCAGCACTCACAACACCTCAACATCAGTTTTCCCTGCGTTTTCCTAGTCTTTTCAGGTCCCCAAGTGCAATACGGACCCCCCTTTTTTTTCAATCTATATAATTCTTAGAAACAGGTAAGTTTTGAAAATTCAAATTTTAGTCCAATCATGTTTTTAGGCAGGGATTACACTGCGTAATCACCTGTCACTACCACCCTTCCAAGGTCTTAGAACAACCACATAGATTCATTTCGATCTGCGTTCTTAAATAGAGTATATCATTTCTCACATTGTTTTTACCCTACCCCTAAAATGTACTTTGTTACCGCACTGTATATTTCATATCATTCTTCTCCTCGTCACACGCCAATGTTACGTATATTATAAATATCATTTTACTCACGTTTCATGGTATCGCAGTTGCCCTGTAAATATTTCATATCCAGTTCTTCTTCGTATCTCAGAACTATTCAGTCATCTTTCATTTTTAAATTTTACCATCGCCTTGTCATCTCCCCTTGAGCATGGGGATCGCTTTCCCTCCCACCTCTATCTTCAATTTTTCTCTTCACTTACTTATTTCTTTAATTATCTACCCTGCTAGTTTCGGCATTACCTCTTAACTAAAGAGCCTTAGCGCTCCCTTTTTACCTCTCCCCCCCCCCTTAAACCCATCCTTACCAGATAGGACACCCGCAAAGCCTGTTTCTCAAATGTATAAGTTAAATATATCAACTAAGAAAATTTAGTACTAAGCAAATCAGTTGGAGTTAGTATAGAAATAAAGAATACCAAAGACCCAAAACAAATATCAAATGGGCAAACC
The DNA here is from genome assembly GCA_963931845.1 of Maratus michaelseni. NCBI lineage: Eukaryota > Metazoa > Arthropoda > Arachnida > Araneae > Salticidae > Maratus > Maratus michaelseni. The sequence continues at coordinate 214,945,694 of OZ007587.1, read as the reverse complement.
ACGTCTCATTTCCTTACAAGGAAGAGAACTCTGGCCGTACGACAAGGTCAAGACCATGGATTTGAGTATCCATCAAATATTGGACCAAATGTTGCGTCACTATACTTGCAACGCAATCGGCAGTAATGAAGAAGGAGAACAATATCAATGCTGGCTAATCCAGAGGCTCAAAGAAATAGCAACAGAAACGAAAAACCTCAGCAAAAAAGAGAACGGTTCACTCACATCAGAAGAAGAACGAACCAACAATGAAGATGAAATTACAAATGACAGCAACACAGAAAAAGCAAAAATAAACATTTGTAAAGAGATAAAACATAGCTCATAATTTAAAAAAACACACAAGAGTAGCAAAGGATGAAACAGAAAGAAATAGGCTTAACATTCTTTCTCAAATGAGGCTCATAGAAGACGGGATAGAATACTTACGCACGCAGGCGCATTTAGAAAGAAAAGAAGACACAGCCCAACAGACAAACCAAGCCGAGGATGAACTCAAAGGTACACTAAACGAAACTAAATTAAACTTATCAACAGAAAAGAGAGGAAAAATCACGGTAACGCAAGAAACTCCAAAACCACAAGTAAACAAAACACTGCCCTCGCAAGATTAAATAACAGACACTGATGAACAAGCAAACGAAGTATACACAGACCATTCCTTAACCAGCACCCATGACACAGAAGCAGGAACAACAACAGATGTTACAGAAGAAGAAAACCACATCCCTCTCCCTCTGGAGAACAACAGAATAAAGGTTCTGTTAAAAGAAATACTCGCAAAAAGACGCCTAGTAGACCAAACGGAAGAAGTAACCAAACAGATAAACAGAGGTCGTCAAACACTAGAAAAGGATTTTATTCATCACGGCCGGACACTTTGGAACACAAAAACGGTCCAACAATTCTTGAAAACGTACAAGACCCCAAAACCACAAAGTAAAGTCCAACCAACACTCCAGATGCCAGCAGATTCAAACAGAGCAACTAACGAAGAAATAGCAACGCTGAAATTAACGTTGCAAATGATTAAAACAGTAGAGGGAGAGATGGAAGACCACAATAAGCAAATGATGGCAGAATTCGAAGGTCTAAAAATAGCTAAAACAAAATATGCTCCCCTTCAATCCAAAAATGACCTCTACAAAAGGAGAATTCATCGTAAAATCGAGGAGCTAACAGACGACTGTACAAGCCAAATCATCCAACTCCAGCAAATGATACTCTTAACGCCAAAAGATGTCTTTGATATGCTGAGAGAGACCCTCAAGGCAGAAATTCAATCACATATCACAGACATCCAAAAGACTTTAAGTTACGGTAATAACAACGCTGTGCACCAAATAACTGGAAATCAAAAAGGCCAAGAACACCCAAATACAAGTAAGGAAACCAAAACAGCGATAAAGAAGAAACTACTAGTAATCCCAAACGAGAAAACAAATATAGAAGAAATAAGCGCACAATTACGAGTGGACACAAAGAAAAAAGAAGTTCGTCCACTAATCCAGAGTATAAAACAGACCAAAAATTAAAATCTGGAAATAATCACCACTGAAATAGAAGCAGAGAAACTTACACAGCTTCTAACACGCACAAACCAAGAAGAACAAAAATTCCACATAATATACCCGGACGAAAGAAAGATGAAACTGCTATTACTCAGAATACCAAAAGACATCACATGCGAAGACCCAAAAGAAGAAATAAGTTACAAAAAGTACGTTTCAAACAACGAATTCCAGATAGTCAAAAAGATCAATCAACAGAACGGACTGTACAATAACTGGATTATTGAAGCCAAAGCGGTAGACTGAAGAAACTTAGAGAAGAAACAATCATTAACACTGCTTTTCCGTCAATACAGGGTGGTAAACTACATCAGAGTCCAACGATGTGCAAACTGCCAGGCCTACAATGACCACACCACCCAACACTGCAAATATTACACAGTCTGTGCTAACTTCTCAGAATGCCACGCAACGGCGGACTGCAACAGCAATGATGTATCTTGTATTCACTGCATACGAGAAAGAAGAGATAGAATCGATCACGAAGCCCTCTCCCCGCACTGTCCAGTCTACCAGAGAGAAAAGCAAGAGAGACTGTCAGATTACTATAACCCCCAAAATCGTTATTATGAACCACCCGCAAGATATATCACACAGATCAACAAAGATAGTAACACAACACACAACCAGTACTTCACTAACGTGAACAACAGACCACTAAACATTCAAAACGAACACATTCTCTACAGTCATAATAAACAAGAACCCCGAAGACACGAAAGAACAATCACAAATTGCAAGACATACGAAAACTCCTCAAGAAGAGGAACATCTAGAAGACATGAAAATGACTCAAGGACAAAAAACCGTTATCAAAAACCACGGGAGGCACTGCCTCACAGACACCGATAGAGGCAACCACGCAGGCGTCACAAAAGGCACACACAATTCTCTTGCTTCTCCCCTGAAGCTAGCCCAAGTAAATCTACAAAGAAGCCAAGCAGCAACAGCAGACCTAATCAACACCCCCTATACAGAAAATTACTCCCTTGCATGTGTACAGGACTGCTACACAACAAACGGACGTCCACATGGACTTCCTTCAGGAACACCATGCTACGCTTCCAACAAGAAAAATAGTTTTATCCTGATAATAGACACAAACCTACAGCACGTAAAAGTAAGCCAATCCAACAACTCCGTGTTCGCCAACATCACCACCACAGACGGCACATTCAGCCTGGGCTCTCAATATTCACCACCTTCAGCAAACCTGGAAGAGGACTTGAATGACTGGGCAGATATCCCAGGAAAATCTTCAAATTTCCTGCTGCTGGGAGACCTCAACGCACACAGCGCTCTGTGGGGCTACCCGAAAGACAACGAGAAAGGCCATCAGCTAATTTCAATCATGTGCCAGCATCACCTCATAGTTCTGAATGATCCGCATAGCCTTCCCACTTTTCAAACAAACAGATCACAAGGATGGCCTGACGTTTCATTGGCATCATTCACTCTCTTCCCAAAAATAGAATCATGGACAGTTGATACAGACCTCAACTACGGAGATCATCGCCTCATCACACTAACGACAAATATAAACATCACAAAGCAACCAGCCAGACGCTACAAAACTAAAAACATTTCTTTCAAGAAATTCAATAAAGAAATAACTCAACAGTCATAAACACACAACATCCAATTCAAAGACATTGACAATCCAGAGCAATTTGACGAAACATACAACAATACTTATCCATAAATCAAGATACCTGCAACCACCTCTTAAAGAAAAAGAAAATATCCTTCACTCCAAAAATCTCTTGGTGGAACAACAACATCAGTCAGAAAAGAAACTACATAAAAGCAGTCCAACGCAAATCAAAACTACCAACATCCTCCCCACTGGATAAAGAAAAATATAAGAAAGAAAGGACCCTCTACAAAAGAGCAATACTTGAAGCAAAGAGGATGGCCTGGACTTTATTCTGCAACAATACCAGAGATCCATATGGCAAAATAAAGAAGATTGCTTTTCAAGCTTCCACCACCAAGAGATCACAGCACTAATGTCGTCAACAACAACACTACACACAAAAACTTCTTTTTACGAAGACCTCACCACCTCAATATTTGGCCATTCATTAAAACAAACCACAGACAACTCCCAGCCAGACCCATCAGCTCCACCATTCATAGCACACGAGCTTAAAACCGCCATCTATTCTTTTAACAAGAACAATGCCCCAGGTCCAGACAACCTCGACCACATCATAATACGGAACCTACATAAAACCCAGAGCCACTTACTTCTAGAAATGTTCAACAGCCTTCTACGATTAAATTACTTCCCCTCACAATGGAAAATAGGCGAAATGGTCTATTTTCTGAAAAACAGACGCCCTTCAGCAGAGTTTCGGTCATACAGGCCAATAACGCTTCTCCCAATATTCGGCAAAGTCTTAGAGAAGATGCTCCTCAAGAGAATCCACCACAATCTATCTCATACACCAGACCAACAATGCTCCCAACATGGCTTCGTGGAAGGACATTCAACCGAAACAGCGTTGAAGGGACTCCTTTCACGGATCGCCCTCAACATACAAAACAAAATGTACACATCACTCATCTCATTAGATTTCCAAAACGTTTTCGACCATCTTCCATGGGACGACACAATCACCGAACTACAAGACCTCAACATAGACACACCTTACATAAACATGATCAAATTGTTTCTTTCTGAAAGAGGAGCACTCCCTCACTGGCAGTCCAACAGAATACACTGGTTTAGAAAAGGCTGACCCCAGGGATCTTGTTTGGGACCCTTCCTATGGAGTTCATTCATGCAAGGGTTGCTGCGTCTGCTGCGGGCTCACGGATTTCACTTCATAGCATACGCAGACGACCTATTACTGGTTATCAACGGGAACACACGTCGTAACTTAGAAGAATCAGCCAACCTAGTCTTAAAGATAGTCATTGCCTGGGCGATACAACATGCCATGACTCTGTCATATGAAAAATGCTCGGTACTCCATATGCGCAAACCCAGACATCTCAAAAGAGCTCCAATCTTTAAAATAGACAATCACTCCATCAAGTCAAATCCCACCCTCCAATATCTAGGAATAACTCTTGATGGCAATCTCTCTTTTCTCCCTCACCTACAAAATAAACGACAAGAAATAATATCAACCACTGAAAATCTATTAAAATTCTCTTCCACAACAAGCCAACAATCTAAACAGCTCCTCAAAATCTGGTACAACACGATCTTACTAAAGAAAATCTCATATGGAGCCGCAGCATGGTTTTTCCGCCTCCAGAAAGACCATGGGCATCGACTCCTATCATCAATTCAAGCCCAATGCCTACTAATGATAACCAGAGCCTATAAGAAAACAGCAACAGCGGCCCTGTGCGTTCTAACAGTCATATTACCTCTCCACTTACAAATAGAGAAAGAAGCAATAGCGGGAAACGTCCTCAGACTGCACACCCCCATAGAAAACCATGACCCAACATTATACCAGAGCAAGACTACCTCATCCCACATACAACCCTACAAGCCCTACATAAGATGGTTAGCAGATGACGAAGAAGACAACACCAATGACATAAAAGTATTTACAGACGGCTACAAGTCGGAACATGGAACAGCTTACGCTTTCTGTGTATACCAAGACGACACACAAATCCATAAAGCACAGACACAACTACGCACAGAAAATTCAGTATACCAAGCTGAACTACTCGCCATTAAGGCAGCGGCTTGCTGGGTAGGGTCCTCAGCTTACAACAATCACCTTATCAACACAGACAGTCTTTCAAGTCTTCAAGCCCTACAAGACCTGTCAACAACAGACCTACTAGTAATAGACATTATCACACTTCTTCAATCAATAACAAAAATAATTTCCTTCAAATGGGTGAAGGGTCACTCCGGAATAAAGGGGAATGAACAAGCAGATCATCTAGCCAAAGAAGCAACCACATTGCCCGGGGCGCACAAACAGTTCATTCCCTTCCCAGCCTCATATCTAAAGAAACATCTCAACGATCAAGCCATTAAACAATGTCAAAGAGAATGGGACTACGCCGAAACTGGCCACTTCACCCATCGCCTTATTCCAAAAGTCACAATAGAACGCCTTCTACACCATACAAATCTATATTTATTCGCCACCAACCATGGACCCTTCCCAGATTACCTTGCTAAAATCGGCAAAAGTTAATCTCCTCTCTGTACCTGTGGTCACAGAAGCAACTCCCTCCATTACACCTTACAATGCACCTTCACCTCCACTCTTCACATCCGCAAGCCATCAACAATATCTTTCTCACACTGGTTCGCCTACCTGTTGAAGCGACCAAATTGCAACTTTCAAATATGTATTTTTTTTTTCTTTAATAAACTTGCCAAGCAGGCTAAAGCCACATGGTAGGCCTCCCTGCTTGGTTGAATCTGAATCTGAATCTGTGACGAAATTCGCGTTTCTTCGCGCGATCCTATACGAAATTCGCGTTTTTTCACGCGATCCTGTAACGAATTTCGCATTTTTTCGAGTGATCGTGTGACGAAATTCACGTTTTTTTTTTGCAGAAAATTGTAGTTTTAGACAGATTTTCGTAGCATCGTAGTTTGTGGCTCAAAATGGTAGCAACTATGATTTTTTCGTAGCAGTTGGCAGCTCTGTATATGTCAGTGAGGTCGTATGTCAATTGTATTCCGAAATATAATGAGGCTAGGTCAGTGACATGGTGACCACTTCTACCATTTCTCGTAATATTACATTTCGCATAAAAAAAAGACTTGTCTAAATTTTGCTAAAATAACTTCATTATTGTTCAAAGCTATGAACAAGATTTTGGATTTGAAATGGAGTGAGACACTCTGTATTTTTCTGAGTAAATGGATTACCACCCTGTTTTTCTATCCAAAAGTTGTTTGCTGTAAAGTGCTGTACTGCCCTTAAAATTTTACTAAGAACCTTTGAATTGCCGTGTATAAATAAAAAACATAAACTTATTTGTTAACCTAAAGAATAAGATTGTTATCGGAGGAAACAGCATAGCGTAATTTTTCTTTAATCTAATTCTTTAAAACTAATCTCGGCGCAAACACTGACAAATTGACAATCACTGCATATTTTTAAACTTTATTGCGTAACTTTACTATATAATACGTTGCTTGTTCAAAATAATCCGTTAAAATTTTCTCAAATATTGTTTACCTAATTAGCTGCTTGAACTTGTACAAAGAAGACGGTTCATTAAAATAAGCAATTACATTTCTGGCAGTTCCTTGTTCTTTCCTAAGTTCTTGTTTTAGGCAATATTTAAGTTTCAGTGATAAATTTACAGCTTTGAAGTAAAGCACAAATAATACTGATATTGCTTCCTTCATTTTATAAATAATTTGAAGTAATTAATGGTTTTGTGTCATAGAATAGGAAAACAACATTAATTAATTTAACCGATTTAAATAAAAGGTTACTGAATTCGACGATATATGTATATATATATATTATGCCTGTTTGTGCATATATACGGTTGTGTCGGCCATTTAAATTCATTCATCGATTTTGATTACACAACCTTTTTTTGGTAAAGTTGTCGCAGGCTTGTCTGGAGTGGTAACCCGGCGATTTTTGCTTCGCATAGCAACCTGGTGTTTTATAATAAAATTGTAATAAATAAAATTAAATGTGCGTATAAAATAAAGAAACTTTTTGTGAAAATAAAAATAATGCGTATGTTAAATAAAAATGCGTGTGTTAAATAAAATTAAATGTGCATAATAAATAAAGTTAAATGTGTGTATTAAATAAAGAAACTTTTTGTGAAAATAAAAATAATGCGTATGTTAAATAAAAATGCGTGTGTTAAATAAAATGAAATGTGCATAATAAATAAAATTAAATGTGCATAATAAATAAAATTAAATGTGCATAATAAATAAAATTAAATGTGCATAATAAATCAAATTAAATGTGTGTGTGTTTTAAAATAAAATTATATTATTATTTCATAATAAAATAAAACTGACACGCTGTTTTCGCACGCTAGACCTAATAGGTATTTAAAAAGAAGTTTTTTTTTTTTTTTTTTTTTTTTTGCCAAAAAGCATCAAAAACTTGCACCAACCCCGGTGCGTCTGCGATATCTGTTCATTTTTCTTATTTCTTAATTTCCATTTTCTTGAAAAAGTTACAGCATTAGTAATCTCTGTAAATTTGATTGAATTTCTAAAAAAAAGATGTTTAGTGTAGTCATGAATTTAATTGTATTAATCTGCAATATAAAGTTGCCTGCTAAATTAAAGAGAGAAAAACATTTCATAATACACCATTAGTTTCCTCCTTTTTGGATTTTCTACAAACTGAACAAGAACGAAAAATCATGCATCAGGGATATATTATGAAACCTTTTCCAACAGCAACAAAATATTATTATTAAGAAATTTCATTTTTTCATACAATGAATCTAAAGAAGCAATTTAAAAAACACAAAACTTAGTACACATTCATTTTCATCATTTGCTGTCACTATTCGGTTATGTGTGCGACTTCTGCCGTGCAGCCCGGTATATGATCTTTTGAATTTATACACTAAAAATTTTATAAGTTCAGCAATGTACACCACAGCGGAAAACCCACTTTTAACAATACTCGATCACAGACAGTCCTGTAACAGAATTCTTTTGTGCGCCTCTGTAAATGAACGATAAATACTGCGTACTCGATAATTTCTGGACAATATGTTGTACCGCATCATTTTTCCTCATTTGTGTAAGAATTGTGTGTATTATACATGCAATTGTTACACAAATGTACACATATGTTCTACAAAGCGTACAAAGTCATGTGCTATAGCCACACATTATTTCGTGCATCTTATTTACAAAGTGATCGTAAATATTATTTTCTTTTTCCAGTATATTGTTAATCCACCAATTGACGTTCTGACTTCAATATGTCCTGACGTCCACCAATTGACGTCAAATATTTCTTCAGGTTTTCTTCAAAATGTCTAAAACCGAAAATGTCCGAATACTTTTGACCAGATGGTGTAGATATTTTTCAATGAACATTATTATAATAAATATTGAAAACAAATACTCTACCTAATTGTTTCTGTTTTTTAGATGCAATGTCACAGCATATCAACCCTTTCCACCTGTCACATTCTGTCACGCATTTTGCATCCTTTACCATTCTCTTGAAGTGTGACGAAATTAATGGAGGACCCCTAAATCCTATAATATATGTGTCCCACCATTTATGTTCTCAATCTCTCTCAAAACTTAAACTTGCTACCAAGCAGAGGAGCGCATTTTTAGCACACCCAAAAGGTTTGGACTAGTACTGTTTGTTTCCGGCTAGATATCTCACGCACTTTACTAGCTTAAACTTAGTCTCAACTGTTGTTATTTATAAAAACTATATCGTCAAAATGGATTTTGGTTATTTAATTCTTAATCCTCTGTCATCTTCTTACACATCACCAATTTATGATATTTTACTGTCTTTAACGTAACATTAAACATTTATATCCGTTGTCTTAATCTGCATAGTTACGTTATTGAAAGAGCAACCAAGTGGAATGTAATTGGATATATATGTAGAAATCTGCTGGATCTGTTTCCCGTAGTTATTTCACTACGGGACTGAGATTAATAATAAATCTCATATAAATATATAATTCTAGCTACAAATTGTATTTAATAAGATAAGACTTCTTTTGTTTGCATTTATCTAAATTTATTTGTACAAGTAAATTTCTGGTGCGGAACATTTTTTTTTTATGTAATATAGCAATAAATCGGTTTGTTCGCAATCGCAATTTTTTTTTTCATGCATTTTTTAAGATTGTGTTCTGTGTAACCTCATTGTACTTTAATTGTAAAATCTACATAATATTATATGCTAATAGTAATAGAATAATTTACTTAAGATAGTTTTCTGGTGCAATATAAACACAAGATCACACATATTTTTCACTCTCGTGTGTGGTACAAACTTTCCTGTCATAACATTTTGAGAAAATTAAAATATTTAATGAACTAAGTATGTGGTCTCGTTTGTAAATGAACCAATGTGTTCATTTACAAACGAACACAATTCCAAACACTATATCATAAACTTGGAATTTGCGAAGGCAAACATTTTTATGTTGCCTTTGATTTCCAAGATGTTGGGCTTCTTTCATGTTGGTAAACACTTGTTGGTACATGTGTTTCATAGATGACCGCGTATTTGTGGTATCCATAAGAATACGATAAAAATTCTAAATTGGGATATTCAAAGAAATTCAAGATGTTAGATAAGAATCGACAAAATTAAGAAATGCTGGTAAATATCCCGAACAGAAAGATGTAATATAACTTTTTGTGGATCATCAATGCTTGTTTAAAATTATAACCTTCTTAACCTAAGGTTGCAATTGATGATTTAATGTTCATGTTAATTCTCTCAGACGATCTTTGAGTCTTAGGATCTCCTGACGAAGAATAATTAAAGCTGAATTTTAGGTGCTGAGTAAAATTATTAAATACTTGAGATGCAAATTGAGAACCTAATTCAGACGTTAAAGCTGCTGAACGACCAAAATTAGCCATGTGACTAGAAATAGCATTAACAACAGCTTAATGCTATTAATGACATCGACATGAAACATGAGATGCAAGAGATGTAATAGGAAAAAGTTCCATATGTTTTGCGAAATGACCTAGGAATGCAAAAACATAAAAACGATTTGGAAATGGACCAAGAAAATCCCTCGAGACCAGTTCTCTGTGGACATTGATGGGATAAACATTTCTTGTAATGGATCTGGTAGAATTCTGTGTGATTTGTGTTTTATACACAAGATGCGTGACAAAACAAAACTTTCTGAATCTTTAAAAACCGCAAACGAATAAAACGTTTTCGGTAAATTTCTATAGATGATTCTCATATAGAAATGCAGCGTATGGAAAATATTTAAAATTTTTGGTTTCAAACAATGAGGCACAATAATATTTGAATGGGTCGAATCTTCAGCGTGAGAAAATTTTCTTTTTATCATAAGAAGGTCTGCATATTAATGTGTGTACATGTATGTATATGTGTGTAAAATGCATATATAAACCATTGATTTTGAAAGTTGGGAAAATCCGTTTTATGCTATTGCTAGGTATTTAATGGTTTGCATTTTAATGGGTTTAAAAATATTCGTTTTCATGTTTTTTGTCGTCTTTTATGTAAATTTAATATCAAATGTATTTCATGTATGCTGAAAATAATCATGGTTTTGATGAGTGCCAATTCACTTACCTCACTTTCAAACACAATGATTTCTCGAAAACGTTGATTTTCTTTGAATGGAATGGAATTATAATAACAAAAAATGCAATACTTTATTTTATTTACTTATTTTTTATTTACTTATTTTTTTATTTCAGTATTTCATTCTTCTTTAAAAAAATACAACAAAACAAAATACAAATTTGATTTTATAGGAAAAAGTAGAAAAACATATTCAGTAATATGTAGTATGCGCATAATTATGTTTCTTAATTTAGATAGTGAAGATTTTTAAAGTATTAATGATGGAATTCTGATTGTTCTTGTGACCTCAATTTCAAAATAAACACATTTGAAATATCGTTGACCAAATAAATTACTAGTAACAAATTTATACTAATATTAAAAGATATTTATTGTAAATTGATTAAAAAGATACATTTTATGTTAATTTACAATAATATTTAGAATTAACTTTTTTTTTCACAAAATGGACTTTCCCCACTTTTCAAATCAATGGTTCATATGTATATAATTATAAAAGGATATTTTTTTTTTAATAATAATTGCAACTTTTGCTTCCGACCATCTTAAAATATAGATGGGACTTCTAAAAAGGTGGATTAAACTTTGTGCCGTTATATTAAAAATAAATGTACAACGTTGAAATAGCACAAATTAAAAACATGTATACTGGCAAAACAGCTGTTTCAAAGCCCTTAAGCTCCATCATCAGTGCCAATTCAAAAGATTAAAACGAATTAAAAACCCCTAAGCCATGTCAGTTTGCCTGCCGTCTTTCGCACGCGCACAGATGAAATGGCCATTTCAATAGCCATTTGCTTTGAAACAGCTGTTTTGCCAGTATACATGTTTTTAATTTGTGCTATTTCAACGTTGTACATTTATTTTTAATAGATGGGACTTCCTTGCCTTCCGGTAATCAGTATTTTCAGACCGCCACTGGTTATATGTGCTTTTATTCAAAATTTCCAAACTATAAAAATTATTTCGTCAGCATTATTATATTTTTCTTCAGCAAATAATATTACATTTTCACCTTACATGTATGATGTGTTATCCATTGCCTCTTTTTTAGTTATAATGTATTATTTTTATTAAATAATTAAATATTCAGAACCTATAAAAATATAGATAGTGTAATTTCTTTTAAATCAGATATTTAAAATAGACTAATCATAAACAGTTTTATTCACAAGTCCTTTCTAACCATGTTTTTCTATAGGCAATTACATTTTAACCTATCGAAATTATTCAATGGGTATAATTTATAAAAAATTTGCAAAATCCTAAAAAAAAAAAAAAAAAAAAAAAAAAAAAAAAATTATTAATTATTTTTTGAAATTTCTATAAGTATAATTTGTCTCTTTTCTTCTGTTCTTCCTTATTTCTCAATAATATCTAAAACGTGTTCAAGACACCAGCATTACTTTTACCATCCATTTAAATTTAGAATGTAAAACAAAAAGTAGAAATAAAAAAATTCATCAATTTTGACGCAGATGTACACTCCAAAACAAATTCTGATTTTACGGTATAATACTAGCACCCCAGCTGCCAGCATTATACCGTAAAATTAACAGTAATAAACAGTCAAATAAGCAGTAATACGCTGCTACAATTGCTCGGCAGTGTATTACTGCTTACTTTACTGTTTATTACTGTTAATTTTACGGTATAATACTGGCAGCTGGGATGCCAGTATTATACCGTAAAAACAGCAATTTTTTTCTGCAGTGTAAATGAAGTATAAGTTATCGAAAAATGAAGCATGTAATGTTAAAGAGGAACACCTGTTTTATTTAAGCGTAGATCTAAGCATAATGGGTGTATTTTGTTATTTGTTTTGCTTCAATAATAAAACAATTTAAAGTCATCAGTAACTATTACATACAAAAATATACAAAGGGTATCCCGAAGGGTCGTGGATAAACTTTAAAAGGTGATAGAGCATACTTTAAGCACTTATTGTATACGAAACAGGAGTCTCAATCCACTTATTCAGTCGTAAATACAGAGTATCTGACTCCAAGCCGAGCATAATTTTCTATTGATAACTTTAAAACAATAAAGATAGCTTACCAAAATGCATTAGTTTGCGTGAAATATGATGGTATCACGGGAAGTGCACTGCACATTACGTTATTGACGCCATATGCACTGTGAGCTGCATTCCGAATTACGAAGCAGTGCTGTTTGTACTACTAGTTTGTCACCATTATGTGTCACCATTATGTGTCACCACTCATGTGCCACTACTCAATGTCTCCAGCGTGTCGTGCTGCCGATGTTGGACACGTTGAACATACTTAGTTTGATTTTATAATTAAAATAAATTGTAACTTGTTTACATTTCGCAGTTTTATTAATAAATACGCATCTGTCTTATAATGCTGTACTTCTGCGTGCAATTAACGGTACATTTAAAAGAAGTCAATTCACACCAAATCGAGATCGCTCTACAAATTTGTTTTTGGCGTTTTTCTCGCATCTCGTATGATTTTTGAGATAGTGACGCTACCTCTGCAGTTTACGCTAGGAGCTGCCGGTACCTCATCGAGCAATTCCCTGCGTGCTATAAAAAAATCAGATGTATACAATGCAAGCTTTTCATTTTTTTTAGCAAACAAATGTCACCTGTTAACGAAATATTATGAATATTTCCAACTTTTGTCAAAATCACATTTAAAGGATTGCACACCTTCAAAAAATTTATCTTAATTTTTATATTTCGTGAATAGAATATAAAAGAAAATTAAGGTCTTTAACATAAAAAAAAAACATTCTTTAAGTAAAAAAAATGTTAAAACATATTGCAGCCCCAAAGTACAGAATATTTTTTACTTTGAAAAAAATAAAGTAAATGAAACTAAATACCAATCCTTGATTTCAAAAAAATATTTTTATTAGAAACTTCTTATCTTTTTTTTTCTTTTTATCCTTTTTCCGATAAACAAAGATCAGCCTGAGGAAGAAGTGTTGTCTACTTATAACTCCTAAAAATTTTACGACACATGTGAGAGTCGGTTGTGTTTTATAGCACCATAATTTTTTTTAAGTAAAAAGTTTTCTGGATCTCTTATTTAATGTCAATCTTTTAACAATGGTTTATTTTCCGTATTTCTTTTTAAGCTTAGATAAATTATTGAGATAAGTCACATAAAATATTACGCTCTATGCTGTTTTCACAAATTGACATTTAATAAAAGACTAATGCTTTAGTTTATTTTATCTTAATCTTGTGTTAAATTACAATTTTTGTAGAATTCTTTTTCTAAACAAAAACTAGTCATTGGTGGCCACCGTAATACTTACCCATCATGGATATGCATAATATAAAATATGAAAATAAAATATGCGTAAACTATTTATAAAATGTATTGCAATTCGAATAAAATCGTGGCTTGATGACGTCATAAACTTTAAATGCTCTATTACTGAATTACGTAAACGAAACATCCTTATAACTCCAAAATTGATAATCATATTAACTAATGGTTTACTGCGTCGGATTAAGCGTCTCATTTCCAGTTAAAATATATCTTTGAATTGAAGTTTGAATGAAATACAGGGTCATGAAAAATCGAAGAGTGTGGAAAATAGGATTACAAATATCTGGGCAACTAATTATCCGATTGACTTCATTCTTTATGCAAAATTTATGTTTTTTTATTGTCTTTTATATTATTCTGTTTTATATAAATATTGTCTTCTATTCCTTAAAATAAACAATTTTGAAATTTTTCATATACCTTTTATAAGAACGAATATTTTGAGAGTCCGAAAAAAATAGTTCCGGATAATGGAGGTTACTGAAATTCAATAAGTTTTCTTCCATTATTACATACTAAGTACTTACCAAATATCAAGTCTCTATCTCAATTTGTTCGGGAGGTAGAGCGTTTACAGGCACACATACACACACACACGCAGACGGACGGCAAAAAAAATGTTTCTAAAAATATATTTTTCGGAATCTCCAGTGTCTGAAACGTGTAAATCCGTAATTTTTTTTTTCGATTTACGAAACGATTACAAGACTTACGCTATACTACGTATGATGGATAAGTAAAACCCACAATATTTAATTTCCCATATTGTAGCTATAGTTTTCAAACATATACAGGTGCATATACGGAATTGGGAGGCCAATCAAGTTATTAATCAGTACATAAAACAAAAACGCATGCTCAATTAACTTTGAGAAGGCATAATTGAATAGAAGAAAATAGTCTAAAACCAAATATCTTATTATTAGTTGCTTCTTAAAACCAGAATTTCCAACGAAAACTAAAATGTAACTTTGCGCACGTACTCTGTACTTATCCATAGCAAAATATCGTTTTTTAAATATAGGATTCGTTTATCACATTTTTATTAAAAAAAAGGATTATTTATAAAACGTCAAATCATCTGATCTTACCCCACCGATTGGGTAAAACTTCATGGATACGTTAATATACAGGAAATGAAAAGGTTTAGACATCCTTTTAAAACGGAACAATGATTTTTTTTTTTTACAATTTTAATGAAGGACTTAAATTAATATAATACAATACTAAATTAATGATTTAATTAATGCTTAAAGATAACCGGACAATATTCATTACAATTGGAGAAATTGCAGAAAAGCTGTTCACTCTCTTTATTACCTTTATAAAAATCATACTTACCTATATTTTTAACTGCTTTGTCTTCAAGCATTTTTATGAGCTCTTCAAACTGGTTTCCAGTATAATATTTTACTCTACGTATGCTACCCAATTTTACCCCAAAATAATGAGGATCGGAAAGCAAGCCGTAAAAACGTCTTTTTAAATGCTAGCAATGGTTTCATTATGGAAAATAATTCTGTATTAAATGTTCTACACATAATAATATAACAAGTTTCAGTAACTTCAAATGTATTCATATTTAAGAATTTTGAAACTAGAAATAATTAAAACAAAAAAAACAATGCTAAAATGTACTTTTTAATACAGAAGCTACATAAATGACAGTATGGAGATTTCGTAATGCCTGCTTCACCTTCTGACCTAAAGCTAAGCATTTCAACCTATTCTCGTCAGAGGGTTGCTCAAATTGAGTCAAAACTGATATATCCAGTTTCACCCGATGATACGGTTTTACCCTTCTTTCCCTTATATGTGACACAGAAGATGTTAATAATAAAGGGAAAAAATGCATGAAAATTCTTCACTGAATAAAATGAATTTGTTGAGATTTTTACTTTCATCTTCACTTTTTTCCTAGTGTATCAGAATTATAATTTGTCACAATACATGAAACAGAAATTTGATGCGTGAAACACAAAAATCTGCTGAATACAATTCAAGCTTTATTCATTTTAATTATAGTAAACTAATTTCACCTTGTAATGGAAAAAAATGGAAATATAATGTCACAAAAGACTACACTTTCAGAAATTGACAGTAACAGTTAATACTTTAATTAATTTTATTTTCATTTTGTATATTAGTATCGAATTATATTTCTTGTAGATTTATTTTTATAGTGATCGAAAAAACATAAAACATTTCATTAAAACATAATTAGCCCAAAATTGTGCATGTTCCTTGCTAAAAACAGTGTACAAATACAATTAAAAACTTAGTTAAAAGTTATCCTCCAAATGTTTCGGCTTATAACTTCACAGACATCATCGGGGAGACCAAAGACACAACTGACATGATAGAAATGAAAACAGGGATAATACGTAGGGAAAACAGAGAAAAGAAAAAAGGGAAAAAACAAAATAAGCCGGAGCCCTCTACCGATTAAATATGTAAACTAAATCAACCAATTATTGAAAATACGAAGAAGGGGGGGGTGGTACTTAATTTTCAAAAGATTAATCCAGCTATTTGGTGTGCTAAAATGAAAAATTATCGTTACAAGTATCACTATTTCTTAATTTAACTTCTATTGATCGTCAAACGAAAAATGACTTTAAATGGGTTGTTATACTTAGAAATAATTTTAGCGTTATTGAAATCATTTTTAACATCATTGTTGATAGTGTAAAATCTCGAAAGAGCAGAGGTTAATCTCCCACATTTAATATCACCTATATGCTCTTTTAATCTTTCAAAAAACCTTCTTTTGGTCATGTCAATGTAGAAAATTGTATGAATATATTACTTAAACAAACGTGGATTTCCGTATACACCTGCAAAATGATCTCGGGAATGGTATCTAATTTATTTGAAATCAAATCAATTAACTTATGGGGGGGAACAGTAATAAGATGAATATTAAATTTTATAAGAAACTTTTTAAGTATTTCAAATAATATAGGGATATGTACTGGAATTTACGATAAATTGCCTTACTATTGCTGAGGACAAAATGCTAATTGGATACTGAATTTGTGAATACTTTTGTGTATGTAGCCCCACCAGTGGCTGAGAGGTTCTGTTCTCAAAGCTGGTAGACGGAAGGTGCTGGGTTCAAACCCTTGTCGCGCTCGTCGACCTAACCGTTTGGAGTTTTCCGTAGTTTTCTTCGAACCTAACCGTAGTTGAAAGGCACTGAGGCGTTAAAAGGGATAACTGCGTTAATCCTAACAGGTTTACGATATGCTGTACGTTTTAGGGCGTTGTTATCTTTAATAAGCTGAACATCTAGGAATGGTAATGAAAGTTGATTTCAATAAAGCTAAAATTATCTCTAAATATAACAACCCACTTAAAGTCATAGTTAGAGAATCAATAGAAATTAAATTAAGAAATAGTGATACTTGTAACGATAATTTTTCATTTAGCATTCCAAACATCTTGATTAAGCTTTTGAAAATCAATTCACCCCCCCCCCCCTCTCGTTTTTTCATTGATTGGTTGGTTTAGTTTACATTTTTAATCGGTAGATGGCCCCAGTTTATTTTGTTTTGTTTTTTCTCTTTTTCTTTTCTCTGTTTCTCTCCGTATTCCCTGTTTTCATTTCTATCATGTCAGAAAGTAAAGTTAAACATTTGTGTCTTTGGTCTCCCCGATGAGGCATGTGAAGTTATAAGCCGAAAATGTTGGAAGATAACTTTTAACTAAGTTTTTAATTGTATTTGTACGCTGTTTTTAGCAAAGAACAAGCACAGGTTTGTGCTATTTATGTTTTAATATAATATTGTGATACAATATTGGTGTGATATTGGTGTAATATTGGTTTTAATATAATATTGGTGTGACGTCCATCTTTAAGACTTTTATTTAAAAATATGTTTTTTTGTTGTTGTTGTTTTTTTTTTTTTTTACGACACATAATAATGAACTTATGATATATTAAATGTAGATTTCAAACATATACGGACACATAAAATATACTTATCTTTCTTTTATCAATACTAGGGGATCGAACCCAGGCTTCTCGGGATAGACAATACATGTGAAAACCATTTTTTATTTATTTATTTATTTATTTATTTACATTTTTACATACTAATAGATTTTTTACATTTAATAATTTTGTTTAGATTGCACCCTAACAACACCAAAAAACATTTTTATATGAAATATGTTAATTATATATTCAAATAAAATTTTTAAAATTTTTTAAATCGATAATTTCGTATTGACCTCATGCCAGAAGTTAATAGTCGAAAAAATCTCTAAAAATTTCGTTATATACAGCAGTGTTTTTTATTCTGATAATTTCAGCGGTATTAAGCGCTTATTTCAATTACATGCCTAGTAAATTCGGGTTTAATTTATATTTTATTTATTGCTTAATGAAGTTTTAATTTCGTTATGGAATATTAGCTGGAAACAAATGTTGAACTTTTTATATTGTTTAAAATGCAAACGGATTGATATTTTATTATCGTCTGCAAGTCTTAGAGATGTATTTTTTTTTTTAATCATGCTTTAAATTTAATTTAAATGCTATAATAAATCAGTCAATGAAGATACTGTTTTCAAACAAATTGGATTTGAAAGTAGAATTTTTTCCTTATATAACGTTGTAAAAATTAAAAATGTGCGATGTTTAGAAATTAAAAAAATGACAGTAGCAAAAATTGCAAAACGGAAGTTTCATCGTCAAGTGTTGCCATTCGCAAAATGACGTCACCGTTACGCACGGACACGTTTGTCCTTTATTATAGACTAGGGGATCCAATCGGGGCCTCCGAGATCACGCTGTGTGTTTCCTCAACCGGACTTACCACATAAAGCGATTCACATGCGTGACGTCACAAGAGTGATCCACACTACTTAAAATTTTGCATTTACTTTGTTCGTTCGTATGGCTTGTTTACTGTAGTTATTTTGATATTATTCATTGTTTTATTTTGTAATTAATAATATTTTTTCAGTATATTTAAATTATAACTCTATAACTAAGAACAGATTAAAACTATTAAAGAAATTGTAGATTATATCTATAAAATAATGGGGAGAAAATATTGTGCTCCTGGTTGCAAGTCTAACTACGTTATTAAAACAATATACTACAGTCTTCAATTTTCCAAAAATGATGAAAGAAAGAAATTATGGTTAAGAAAATTACATTGTGATAATTTTACTCCTATTTCAACGGTATTGATCTGTATTAAACAGTTTGATGAACGTTTTATAATTCATGAAAGTAGAATTAAACGAGATGATGTTACTGAATTTGTTAATCCTAACGACAATTAAAATATTCCAGAATATTTGAACAAATGCTCGTCTTCAAAACAAAAAGAGCCGATGGAATAAAATAAAAGAAGCAGGCGATAAAACAATTTAAGAAATCGTGCAATGTTCGTTCGTATGGCTTGTTTACTGTAGTTATTTTGATATTATTCATTGTTTTATTTTGTAATTAATAATATTTTTTCAGTATATTTAAATTATAACTCTATAACTAAGAACAGATTAAAACTATTAAAGAAATTGTAGATTATATCTATAAAATAATGGGGAGACAAAGTTGTGCTCCTGGTTGCAAGTCTAACTACGTTATTAAAAACAATATACTACCGTCTTCAATTTTCCAAATGTGATGAAAGGAAGAAATGGTTAAGAAAATTACATCGTGATAATTTTACTCCTATTTCCACAGTATTGATCTGCATTAAACAGTTTGATGAACGTTTTATAATTCATGAAAGTAGAATTAACCGAGATGATGTTACTGAATTTGTTAACCCTAACGACAATTAAAATATTCCAGAATATTTGAACAAATGCTTGTCTTCAAAACAAAAAGAGCCGGTGGAATAAAATAAAAGAAGCAGATGATGAAACAATTTAAGAAATCGTGCAATGATTGAATGACATTTTTAAAAAAATTTTAAAATAAATACGCTAATAAATTGAATGGAGACCGGATACCCTTTTCTGGAAGTGAGTGCGGTTTGTTTACAAAATTAATAGTAACTGATGATTAGTAGTTTCATTTAACAATTTTGTTAACTTAGATGTACAAGTCTTAATGGTATTGACTATAATGATGATAAATATTTAAAATTAAAATTTATTGAGCATCAACTTTCACCTTTGTCCATGAAACGACTGAGATTTCGTGTAAATTTATTCTGTGGTGTTCAAAAATATATTTTACCTGTGTTTCATGCTGCATACATTTTAATTCGTAACAATAAAGTTTTGATATTACCTTCTCTATCTTTTTAAAGAAAATTAACTAATTTAGATAATAGTACAATAAACTCTTGCGAAAGTTTACAATCCCACCTATCAAATAAAATTTTATGATTGAATGATTACGGAAGAGGATATAGAGAATGTTCTTGGCGAGAAAAAAAACATTTTCCAACATATTTTATGTCAACCTACTAACTATTTCATTTACACAAGCAATTTTTTCAATGCTTATACTATTTGTTTAATATAAAGAAGACATTTATCTATTATTATATACAAATAGAAGTGAACTGTATATAAAAATAATAATATATACATATATATAAATGTAAATAAAATGTTCATACGTATGTATTAGTTCATGTATAAACAAATATAAAAATTCGTTGTTTGTTTTTATGGCTGTTTGTATCATTAGGCAACAAGTCTCATTTTCTCAATCCTGAACTGAGCCAAGCTTTAAAAAAATGACAAGATCTCTACTGTTGAAAAGGTACTTTTCCGTTATACGGACACCATGCCAAAATGTATGCTAATGCATAATGTATATAGATGTATGTATGTAAATGTATGTATGTTAATGCATGTATGTAAATGTATGTAAATGTATGTAAATGTATGCTTGGCGACAATGGTGTCCGTATAACGGAAAAGTAAAATTCAAAAATACCGATTTCTCTATTTAAATTGATATTTATTGTATTTTGGTTAAATTATGGTATGTAGTGGTAAAAAGGGGGGAATGGGATTAATTTTGTGAGATGAATTATATTTTTGGTAAGTATATTTATTGTAAATAATGTGTTTAGTAAGAGGTAAGTCAATGCGTAAAATCATATCTATTAGTGTTAGCAATTTTTTATATTTAAAACCTTTAATTTTCTTTTATAAAACAAGTGTATTAATTCCCTTTTATTTCACGACCATGAAATTTAATATTATTTATGTAATCACAAATTATAAGAGCGGAAATGCTCTCTTTATTACATCTTTCTGCTGGGATGCATTGACCAAACTGGATCACTCTTGTGACGTCACTAATACTTGTAGCAGGCCCGGTTGATAAAATACACAGCATGATCTCGGAGGCCCCGATCCAACACGAACTCCCCGGGATAGAGAATATATGTTAAAACCATTTTTTTTATTTTATTTATTTATTTATTTATTTATTTTTTTTTTTTTGAAAACTCTAATAGATTTTTTTAAATTTAATATATTTTTTAGATTTCCCCCTAACAACACCAAAGAGCATTTTTATATGAAATATATCATTTATATATAAAAATAAATTTTTAAATTTTATAAAAGTTTTGCATTGGCCTCGTGCCAGAAGTTAATAGCCGAATAAATCGCTAAAAATTTCGTTATTGATAGCACTTTTTTTTATTCGGATAACTTTAGCGATTTTAAGCACTTATTTCAGTTACATGTCTGTTAAATTTTTGTTTTACTTATACTATTTTATTTATTGCTTAATGAAATTTTTATTTCGTTATTGAATATTAGCTGAAAATAAATGCTGAACTTTTTATATTGTTTAAAGTGCAAACGGAGTAATATTTTGTACTCGTCTGCAAACTATAGAGGTAGATTTAAATAAGAATCATGATTTAAATTTAATTTAAATGCTGTAATAAATGGATAAACTGCGATACCGTTTTTTAAACAAACTGTATTTGAAAGTAGATCTTTTCCCCTATATAGTGTTGTAAAGATTTAAAATATGCGATGTTTAGAAATTTAAAAGATTGCAGAAACGAAATGTTATCGTCAATTATTGCCATTCGCAAAATGACGTCAACGTTACATACGGATACGTCTTTCCTTTATAATATAGAGTAGGGGATCCAACACGGAGTTCTTCCCGTGTTACAGAATATAGGTAAAAACCTTTTTTTTTTTTTTTTTTTTTTTTTACTATTATTAAAAGCTCTAATAGATTTTTTTTTACATTTAATAATTTTTTTAGATTACCCACGAACAACAGCAAAAAACATTTTTATTTCAAACAAATTGCTTTTGAAAGAACATTTTTTTCTCTATTTGACTGTGGAAGAATTGAAATTATGCGATATTAAGAAGCTAATAGATTTGGAATTTTTTTTTTTTTTTAAAGCGAAATTTATTATTCATATCGTTGCCATTTTCAATATGACGTCAGCATTACTCAAGGACATGGTTTTGCTTTTTAATACAGATTTTCAACTTTTGCTAAAATCATGATTAATGTATTATAAACCAACGAATAATAATTTTTTTCATATTAATTTGTTTATAATGAATATACTCTTTTAAAAAAATATATAACATTTTTAATATAAAATCTATTCTATAAGTAAAAAAGGACAAACTTTCTGCAGCTGCAAAACGTAGTAAAGTTGTAAATTGAAAAGAACATGTTTTTTTTTTTTTTTTGGCTTTACTTAGAACAAATAACTTACATAAAAATGAATACTAATCCTTGATTTCCCAAAATTATTTTTATTAGCAACTTCTTATGATTTTTTTTTCAGTTTATCTCGTTTTCGATAAAGAAAGATCAGTCTGGGAGGGAAGTGTTGACCACTTCTAACTTCTAAAAATTTTACGACACATCTAAGAGCCGTGATTTATGGTAATAAACTTTTTTTTAGTAAAAAGCCTTCTGAATCTCTAATTTAGTGTCCAGCTTTTAAGAATGGTTTATTTTGCGTATTTGTTTTTAAGCTTAGATAAATTATTGAAAAGAGTCACATAAAAAATTAGTCTACATCCTTTCTTCGCAAATTAACATTTAATAAATGACTAATGCTTTTAGTTTAGTTTATTTACGTCTTGTGTGCTAGTATTAAATTATGCTTTTTGTAGTGTTCTTTTTATAGTATTATAAAAAAAAAACATTTTATAATTTTTCACTACGCATAACTATTAACTTGCGTTATATTAAATATAGATTTGAAACATATCGGAATACAGAAAGATATATGGATTTGGATTATGGAAAAGTTCTCAATCACTTCATAAAACAAAACTCACGCACAATTTACTTTGAAAATGCATATATGATTATCTTTTAAACAGAAGATATTATTTTTAGATTTATCAATTAATACAATATATATATATATATATGTGTGTGTGTGTGTATCTGCGTGTGCACATCTAAACGCAATTTTTTTTATTATGATGTCCTTATTCCCTATAGTTGAACATTTATCACTAAAACTGAAGAGAAGATTTACTTGTTTAGCATGACCCCATGAAGTAAAATTCGATGAGCATCCATCATATGAGGCTTATTTAACAGAAGATTTAAACATCCATGTACATTTGAAGAAACTAGGAGATCCACCGCGTGTTTCCCGGGTTATAAAATATAGATGAAAACCATTTTTTTAATTGAAAACTCTAATGAGTTTTCAAATTGAATGCTATTTTTTTTAGATTGCCCACTCGCAACACCAAAAATTAAACATACCATCTGTTGGTTTTTCAACTTTGAAATGCAAATCTTTGCAAAACTGACATTTTCTATTCATAGAACCAGCGTAGTGATACTCAGCATTATGTGCAACGGCAAGTCCATCCGGAGCAGCTACTTGTTGCCTAGTGGTATTCAGTCTTTCATTTCTAATCCTACTTTTCTGACGTCGCATGCCGTCTCTATTTAAACGGCGTCTTCTTTCCAGAGCATGTTATATAAAAAATATCAATAATGTATTTTAAAAAACTTTTGAAATTTATTATAATAGATTAGATAATAATTATATAGAATAGATAATAATTATATAGAATAGATAATAATTAGATACTTTCATATTAGCCGCATGTCAGGAGTTAATAGCCAAATAAATCGACAAAGAATTCGCTTACTTTCCGCAGCCTTTTTTATTTTCCTAATTTGGGGGGTTTGAGCATATAGTTCGATTACATGTCTGTTAAATTTGTGTTTTATTCATGTTATTTAATTTATTCATTGATAAAGTTTTATTTTCGTTATTTTATGAACGAACTGAAACAAATACTGAACTATTTATATTGTTTTAAGTGTAATCAGGATAATATTTCGTAATCGGGCTCTGCGCGATAGAGATAGGCTTTTAAAAAATCATGCTTGAAAATTACTTTAAAAAATCTAAAGAATTCACTAAATTGAGATACAGTTTTCAAAAAAATTGCATTTGAAAGAACATTTTTTTTTCTATTCGACGGTGTAAAAATTTAAATTGCGCGTTGTTTAGAAGTTACAAAAATGATTGTAAAAGTAAAATTTATTGGTCAGTTTGTTGCCACCGTCAATATGGCGTCCCTCACAGACATGTTCTTGCTTTATACTAGCATCCGTCATGCCGAAATGTCGGAGAACTGATCCACAATATCAAATCAAACTGATGAAAATATAAAATACCTATAAAATAGCTATCTTGAAAAAAAAATCTTGAAAGCCTTCAAGAGGTAGTGCTTCGTTGAATCGAGCATATATGCGTCTCGTTTTTCCAGAACAGCTTCATAATTGACATCTAGCAGGAGGCTTGCTTTTACTTTTAGCTGAACAATACTCACTACCACCTGTTCACAATTTAGCTATTGGAAGTGCTTTAATCATTGAAGTCGTAGTGGATAATTAAAATCTATAAATACTGAACTATTTTCATACATGGACGATGTAACTGACATTTGAAAACAGGCATATACAGGCATTGCGGAATTGATATACATTTACGATTCACTTCAGTGTTAAATGGATATTAGGTCCCTGGTAATTTTATTAAGTCTCCTTGCAATCTTTTACAGACTTGTAACTGTAAAAGTCTATAAACTCTGTTTCAATTTCATCATAATTCTCTTTCTTTATTTTGTTTCTTTTAACAGACATATGTTTTTGTAAATGTCTTTAAAAGTTGTTTATTTAATTTACTTTATTTTATTCTCGTTTTTTTTTTCTCTTTTTTTTATTGCATGGCAAGTGTGTCAGCTTACTTGGTGCTATAATGTTGGGGATGTATTTTCCACTTTTGTGTTATGCTTTTTTTTTTTTAATAATTGTCTCTTGTTTTGCTAGACTAATCCTGAGACAGTGGGGTTGCTGGTTAGTGGTAGGTAACTTTCAACTCGGGGGTTATTGCTTGTGCCACTTTGTGGTTGGCTCCCCGGGTTGGGTGATCCGTGATCCGTGGATAAATCAAATTCTAATAATTTCAAAGATTCAATATTATCGCTTTATTTTTCATAATATCAAACAATTAACAAAAGAAACGTTAAAAACACGGCGAAAAAAATCGAAAATACCATATTTTTTCAATTTAGCTTCTAAAGATCTAAAAAAATTAAATCCGTTGTATCATTTATTGTACATATCCGTTGTTAATCTTGGAATGTTGATGAAAACTCTCTACAACGATTTACAAATTGAACAGGACTTGTCCCAAGAAATTGCTCCTATAGAAATTGTTCCAAGGTTGAAGTTACATGAACAGCAGAATTACTCTACCATAATAGGGACGACTGTTACGATTTCTCTGTTTGTAGTCATAGAGAATATTCCTTAGTTTCCCGTTTCTTTTAATTTATCGTTTTCAATTTACTTTAAGCACAGTCTGCTGCTCCAATGTTACTACCACTATTTTCAAATAAAAATGTTTGCTTTAATTGATCGCATTTGTGCCAATTATTACTCAGAAGTAATGGTAATAACCTGCGAAATTTGGAACAAAATTTTATGTATGACGTAACTGATCTATAAGTGCTACTTAGTATATACTCCTGCGAAAGCATGTAGTAGTCCACCTCAGTGATTCATATCAATCTCATTAGGTTTGAAAAATCATAACATAAAAAAAAATACACCACAAACTATTTTTCCGCATAAATCATAATGTAATGGAAATTTTTTGTGTACCCCTGTAAACGAAATATAAGTGCTACACACTTCATTTTCAAAACAGAAAATTTCACAGTAAACGTCAATAACATATAAAAATTATATGGCAATCCGAGCATATTTACGAGAGTTAGAGCACGGCAAGACTGTATTCATAAATATTTTTCAACTTTATGCTGGAAAGTGTGCAAACAGATTCTTCAAGTAATTAAGATTGAAACATTTTGCAGACTCAAACACGCAGTAAAACTGTAAACTTAGAAGACTATTTTTTTACTTCAAACAAATAAATAAAAATAAATACTAATCCTTGATTTCTAAAAAATATTATTTTATTAGAAACTTTTTATGTTTTTTGTTCCAGTTTACATTTTTTTTATAAACAAAAATCAGTCTGGTATTGTCTACTTGTAATTCCTAAAACTTTTACGATACATGTGAGAGTCGATTGTGTTTTATAGAACCATAAATGTTTTTGAAGTAAAATGTGTTCTGAATCTCTTATTTAGTGTCAATCTTTTAACAATTGTTTATTTTCCGTATTTTTTTTTTTTTACTTAGATAAACTATTGAAACAAGTCACATAAAAATTACTCTTTAATCTTTTTCCAAAAATTGACATATGATAAAAGACTAATATTTGGTTTACTTTATCTTAATCTTGTGTTCAAGTATCAAATTACAATTTTTGTAGAATTCTTTTCTAAACAAAAAAAAAGCACAATATTTAATTTCTGATATTTTGACTATAGATTTAAAACACATAGAGATACTCAAACATATACGAATCTGGCATGCCAATCAAGTTGCCAATCAGTACATAAAACATTACCTCATGCACAATTAACTTTGAAAAGGCATAACTGAAAGGGGAAAAACAGAGTAAAATCACATATCTTATTATTAATTGCTTCTTGAAACTAGAATTTCCAACAAAATATATTTTAACTTTGCGCACATCCTATGCTCTAATCCTTCTTGTATAATATCATTTAAAATATATGATTGGTTCATCACAATTTCATCAATAAATGATTATTTATAAAACTTCAAATCATCTGGTCTTACCCTGGTCTTTACAATGGCGGTTTTGCCCTGGTTATGGTAAAACCTCATGGAAATGTTAATATTACAGAAAAGAAAAAAAATTAGACTTTCTTTCAAAATGGATTAATATACTTTATTTTATAACTTTGAATAAGGAAATAAGTTAGTAATTTAGTTTATTAATATTTAATATTTTTAGTACTACCAATTAATGATTCAATACTTAAATATAAAAGGTTTATTATCTTCAATACAATTTGAGAAATGAAAGAAAAATAATTCACCTCTTCGTCAGCTTTATACAAATCCTATTCCCTCTTCTCCATAGCATTTTAACGGGCTCTTTAATTATTGTTTTCCAATATATATTTTTTTATTCCACGTAGGATATCAGGTTTTATTCCAAAATAATGTGGATCACGGAAAGCAAGCCGTAAAAATGCCGTGTTAAATGTTTTCTACAGTTTCATCATGGGGAAGTAATTCATTATTAAATATGGTACACATAATAATATTAAAAGTTTCAATAGCTTCAAATGTGTTCATATTTAAGAATTTTAAAAACTAGAAAAAATTAAAACAAAAAAATGAGGAAATTTATTTTTAACATAGAAACTATATAAAAATCAGTCGGTTATATCGTAATGACCGCTTGAATCTCTGGACTAAAGCTAAGTATTTGAACTACGTTACCCGTTACACAGCTGCTCAAATTTGATTAAAACTGAAATATCCGGTTTCACCCTACTATACGATTTTGCCCTACTTTCCCCTGCATTTGACACAGAAGACTTAAATATAATAGAGTAAAGACTTTGCATGATTGCATGGAAAAATTTCCACCGAATAAAATGAATTTACTCAGATTCTTCTTTTTCACTTCACTTTTTCTAGTGTATCAGAATTACAATTTGTCACAATACGAGAACGAAAGATTAACGCTATCATAACTGTGACAACTGTTATGTTTTCTCTCTTTGTAATAATAGAGAATATTCCTTAGTTTCCCGTTTTATTTCATTTATCATTTCGGACTTACTTCAAGCGTAGTGATTTGATTTCCGCTCCAGTTTTCCGTAAAAATGCCGTTCAGAGTCTAGTTTACATACTAGATACCGTCCAGTATGTTCCTACTAAATAGTAATATTTGCCTTATTTAGTCATATTTCTACCAATAAATAAAACAACGAAATTTACTCAGAAATAATGGTAAAAACATGCGAAATTTGAAACAGCAATAACATAACCGCTTAAGCTTTTATGCATATATTTTTTATTTAAATCATGATACAAAAGTACTTTAAAAAAATTGTAATAAAAATTACTTTTTCATATTTTAATGTGACTGCTTTTTGCAAAGTCTCATACAAGGGTCCATGTTTTACATCCTTTTATAACGTGTATTTTTAGTAATATAATATTTGAATGGGTTAGTGTCACACATGTATGTCTTAAAATGAAGAAAAATATTTACTCACTTCATTTAAAAGTATATTATCTTTATAAACAAAAGGTTTTATTTCTGTGGTCCCTTCTTCTGCGAATTTGCAAAAAAAAAGACCTTTTTAAATCTTGCACTGTCGTTTGTTATCAAAAGGTAAAACAAATTTCAAGCCACGAAGAAATATGAAAGCATACAACATGTCACTCCAAATAAAGTCGGAAAAATCTTTCAAACTGCTGTACTTACATTAGGAGCCTTGTGTGAGGTCTATGTAGCCGAGAAAGTTAAGCTTAAGTCGAAAAGTAATTTGGTATTTCATTACTTTTTCTTTTACATGTAAACTTTGAAACATGAATTTAATCCATATTTTAAATTATACTTTTCAGAAGTAATTATTATTACTTATTTATGCTCTAACTAAAAATTCATACATTTGGAGTATTTTGGAAAAGTGACAAATCTCCCATTGTGCAACCGCTTGGCAGATAATTTCAAAAAATATATACAATTTTTGTAAATGATTACTTTAATATTGACTAGAATATCATGTATTTAATTTTAACACAAAGATTTGCACAGTTGCATAGCAAACGCGAACTAATTTCTTTGTTTTTGTGTCGTTCTTATCATTTTGCATCCCGCTGTAGATTTTGGGCAGTAGTTGCCATTTCATTCATTTAGGATCTGTAATTTTCCGTTACTTTTTTTTTAACCGTCTAGTATATATCCTTATTTGTGTTATTTTTCTTCTTTTAAATTGACAGAAATTTCCCATTTAATTCAAATATATTTTACATAATGATATTGAATGTCACGGGAATTAATTTTTGATGTCTTAGTTGTAATTTTCATAGAAGTGATGTAATGTTCAAATATATTTTTAATGTACTTCATGCTTCAAAACATTGTTAAAGTTATAAAATTATTAAAAATAGGCGACAATATTAATTTCTTTCTATAAAATATGAATTACATGAACAATTTCTAGAAACTTTTTGTTTAAATACTTTTTAAATATACATAAAATTAATAACGAAAAATCCTTAAAAACTTCCCAGAAAACTTTTCTACTACGACACATCGAAGTCGTTCATTAAAATTTTCTAAACTTTCTTGGAACAAAATACTTTAGAAAACTTTTATATTGCCTAAAGTAATGAGAATAGTTAAATAAATATGTATGTCTGTACAAAACGACACTGATTTTTAAAAAAAATCGCACTGAAAATACGAACAAATTGCACTTTTTTTATGTACCCGATAACTAGGAATATAAAAGAAATATAAAATAAAAACAATCATAGTGTTTGGAGAAGCACTCAGTTTTTGAGCGTACATTTCCATGAAGCTAATAGCAAATGAATATAGGGAAGGCAAAGAGTAAGTAAAATTGTAGCAAAAGAGAAAATGTTTTTATACAAAACATGTCAAATTATTTATTATCATACATAAAAAATTAAGCATCATTAAAATTTCCAAAAATCAGCCTTTTGCACATGATTGCATTCAAATCTACTACTTCTAATTAATATTCATGAATAATGAAATATCTATCAAGTTTTGTCCATGAACAAAAAGCGAAGAATTAAATTAAATTTTTTAATTAATTTCAATTTACTATTAGATTTTATACTTCATTTTTTGACAAAATAAGAATAAATTCCTTAACTTGTAATTTCCGCTTAAAGTGTTTGGTATGTCATCAAGTGATTTTTAATTCGATTAATATCTGTATTTTTAATGATGTTTTACTGATATTTTAATTATTTCATTAATTAAAATAACAATTACATCGTCAAACAGGTTACATAGTAACCTGTACAGATTGACGATATTAAAAGAGACGCAGCATTGAAAAAATATCGCGATCCATTGTTACATACTATAATAAATATATCAGTTTCAACTCACGTCACAAACATTTATCCACCAGCTGAGAGAGATAATTAAGAAATATAATGTATATATCTAAATATTCAAGATTCTTTTTTGTTCTGTTTTAATTAATATATTGTAAATTTTATTGCTCAAAGTTACTGATTACACTTTAGTAAGAGAGGCTTCTCCAGTTTTTTTTTTTTAGACTCCAATGGCAACGTTCTTCCATTTGTTTATTGGCATTAGCGGTAATTTGGCCAAATTATTTTTATTTTATTTTTTATTTTTATTTTTTTATTTTTTTATTTTTTTTTAAAGCTTTTGACGGGATAATGCGGGGACCAAGAAGAATAATAACAAACAGTAAAATAGTCAAAACTAAGTAATCTACTTGTTTTTCTTTTCTTCAACTATCACCTTTCACCATGGACACCCGGAAAAAGAGAATGGGATCAGTGCCCCTTTCTGGATTTTCAAATTTGAGTACTTAAATTTTCTTTCTTTTCTCTCATGATTAAAAAAGTAAAAGTATTTTTCTCTAATGATCTAAAATAATTAACCTTAAATTAGAGAAGGTTCTAAAGATATTTCTGCAGTATTCCCAAACACACACACTGAACCCCTCGTAGAAGATAATTTTTAATTGTTTTTTATTTTTCAGTTCATACGTTAAAAAATATTTTAAATAGGTCGAGAGATTATTAGGATAGCTAAGAACATGAAATAATAATAATAATAATAATATGTTTCATTTCTCCATTTGGATAAAAGCCGTTAGAATCATTTTTTATGGGAAGGGATTTTTATTTACATTATATTTCACATTTCTGTTTTGTTTTATAGGTTTATATATTGTTTAATATTGTTTAATTATATAGTTTAATTATATGTGTAATCTTTCCAAACTTTGCACGAGCATAAAAAAATTGAATTTTCCTTCTAAATTTGCATCTGAAGACGAACATTTGAGCAATTTATGGTAGAAAAACTACCTTCAAAAGTGTGACTGAGATATGCAATTTTAGAAATTGAATCCTTTAGTTAAAAAAACAGTAATAAAAAATAATTACTACAAAAATATTTAATTTTTGTTACTGAGAAAAAAAAATAAGGCAAACTTTACTACTAATACTAATTTAAAAAGATAGGATATATTCTATTGTATTTAAAGAACATGCAGGATTTCTTTGTTTATAAATATTAAATTCGGTTCACATCAGTATGTACGCAAAATATATATATATATATATATATTTAGTATCAAAACTTTGTTACAAAAACCTTGTTACAGAAGTTACAAAAGTCATGTAGAGTAAAAGTCAACAGAGATCGCATTTAATAAAATAGAAATTTTTATATTCAAAAACCGTGTAAAAATACCTATTTTTTTATTATAAAATTTCTCTACTTATTGTTATATAATATAAACAGAACTTTTATCTTTAAAACAATGTTTAAATCTAAAATTGGACCAACAGAATTTACAAACAGAAAAGACACCTCAGAACATGAAGACACTGCTTTAGATTCTAAACATGTTGCGAACAATTTCAAAATTATGTTAGATTTCTTTTATAGAAAGTGTTTTCTTCAGCATAAATTATCAATGCTGTTTGGTGGACACATTTAAAAATATTTATTGCAGTGAATTTAAATGTGGGAACGGAGGTTACAGAGGTTAAGAGCAAAAGTTAAATTAAATGTATCAAATAAAATTAATCAGTACAAATTTATTAAGCTATTAACACTGCAGATTAGATAAGAACAGATAAATATAATGTTTCTTATAATACTTAGAAATATAGTCTTTAAATTTGTTCCTAAGTCATTCGGATAGCCTAATTTCAAAGCTTACAAAGAAAAAGTTTTGAAAAATAAGTATATATATCGGGAGGATACTTTATTTTCAAAACTACATATTCGTTACCTTTTTCTAAGAAATGCATTTAAAAAAAAATGTTATTGGCCCTTCTGTATAATTCAAAAATCTGAATTTGCGGACATGGAAAGCTCGGGTAAAATTAGTTTCACACATCTGTATTCTCCAAAAAAATAAAAGTTGATTTTTTTAAACTCTATTTTATAAGCATTGACTGATTTTAAAAATTACGCCTATTTTTATGATTGCATTTCAATGTAGTTCCAAAGAATTTTCCTTTCAAAACGTTAACTTGGCGTGGACCCCGAGTAGTGAAAATTCACTGATTTAACTTACGCTTAATAAAAAGCGAGAATTACTAAATTTATTACAAAAATTCTAATTTTTGCCCTGTTTCCTTTTTCATATATGAAAAGATAAACAAGCATAATTTAAATTATCTATTCAGGATTTCTAAATTATTTTCTTAACGCATAGCCATAACTTAATTAATATTAAACAAATTATAAAAAAAAGTATTTTTAAGAATATATATTATACTCATTATTTTTTTTATTTATATTTTCTACCTTTTTACTGTTTAAAATATTTCGTTGTTGCAATTTTATACTAGTTGGCATACTTTGACAAGCGTTGTTTGACGCATAATTAACTCACTGTTTTTGTAACTCAGTTGTAGCCAAAAAGAATACTTTGACTTGGCGATTAATCATCTGAGACCGGCTAATGGAAAAATGTCGTAAAATTAGTTTATTACTTTATAATTAAGTTCTAAAAATATTAAAATGTTGTATTGTCATCAGAAAAACATATGTGTATACACTTTTTTATAATTCTAGCATGTCAAAAAGTGAGTGAAAAATCGATTATAAAATAATTCCATCTTTACATGCATAAACCAAATTGAGTTAAATGAAAAAGTGTAAAAAACACGTGGCCTCGGCAACGGACTACAGGCAGATGTGTTCTAAAATCTTGCCACTCCCTGGATTTTCTTCTGCAGGAGACAGTGGTACTAACAATGTGTTTGCGTTTTGCTTTCGAAGAAATTTGAATTCACACATATAAATATTTCAAACGAATTATTAAATATTACTATTATCATAAAGCGCATCTATCTGAAACATACAATCATCGCTTCTGCAGATTACTTTTAAAGCCTACCACTGCGAGAGAAATTTATCCTATATTATAATCCATTAAATTTTCATAATCACATACGGAAGTTTTAAAATGGCGATTGTTAAATATAGAACGATGCGGCAGTAATCCATTTAATAAATGATTCTAAAGCAGTTATCTACACAGCGTTTTGGTGTTCTTTCAAAATAATACCCCATTCCCTGAAAGATTTGCTATCACATTTTAAATAATGCATCGTATCTCTCATGAAAGAGAAACTAATCCCGATTAAAATGCATAATTTGATTATTATTGTCAAAATAAGTTACGAAAAATATAATTTAATTCTATTCTTCATTTCGAAAGGAAATTTTAAAATAATTTAAAAATGAAGTCTGTGTATTTCACAGTATTAATAAATCAAAGTGTCTGATGCGAATGAAGATGTGAAGAATGGTTTTTTATCTTCAATCTGCTCACTGTTCTATTACTTAGTAATCAGAGCCTGATTAGTACAAGGGGACACACTCACCACTATTTCCGAAAAGTAATTTTCGCTTTCTTTATGACAGAGAAATTCTGCGTTGAAATGAGACGATGATTACTACTCAGAAGTAATGATTGCGTGTTCCCGTGTAATTAGGCTTTATCAATAATTCGGTTGCGCTTATCAGCAGTAAAGCTGCTTTAATTTATGTTAATTCAACTGCAATAGAATATTTAACTTCAAAATTAAAATAATGAAGGATAAAAACAATAAATAAATGTTACGATCGAAGTAAAATTTTGCGGTTCATTTATATTCTCTGTTGCAAAAAAAATATATGCATCCAGAAACAAATTGGGTCACGACCATATGAAACTCAGCATGTGCATAGTGTTTGCGTAGATGAACAAATGATTACAAATTCAGAACAAAAACACATTTTATTGACTGGTAACAGCAAAAATAATGCGATTTCAGTGGGTTTTAAAATCACCCCTGGCAGATATACAAGTCAATACTCGGTTACAGGTGTCCTTCAGTGGTATATTCTGTCATTAAGTGTAGCAACTGATCAACTAGTGCGGTGGTATTCCGAGACGTCTGAAGTCTCCTTCCCAACATGTCCCAAACATGCTCTATTGGAGCAAGATCTGCTGATCTGGCAGGCCATGAAAGGACATTATATTATTGTAGACATTGTTGCCATAGAGTCGAGCATTGTCTTGCTGATAAATGACACCTGGACGACTTGATAACATACACAGTACCACTGGCTGTAAAATATCGTCAACGTACCTGCGAGCCGCAGAGTACCTTGCAGCATAGTTAAAGGTGATCTGCTGTCCCAGCAGATTGCTCCCCAGAATGTCATACCGGATGTTATGACAGCGTAACAAATGCGATTGGACCGCTGACCCTCATTGATACCGCTGTTTCCACACATGTATGCGGTGGTCCTCAGCACTGAGAGAAAAGCAGGATTCGTTGTTGAAGATCACATTTCTCCAAACAGACACTGACCAGCTTGACCGAGATCGACACCAATCCAGACGACACTGCTATGTTGAGGGGTTACTGGCAACTAACATAATGGACATCGAGTCCTGATCCCAGAGTCAGAAATTCGTCTAGGGATGGGGTGCCTTGATACCGCTGCACCTATGTGAACTAGCAAATGTCATCGAATAGCGACAATGTTGGTGTAGACGTGTCTGCTCTCCTAATTAATCGATCCTCTCGTTCTCGTACATTCGTAGACCGGGGTCGTCCTAAGCCACTGCGGCGGCTGTCTTTGCCTTCTCTGATCCACTGCTGTCAACACCGCGCATCTACCATATTTCTTCGACTAAAACGCTGGCTGATACGTCTGTTCGACCAACCCGCTTTTCTGAGGCCTGTGATGCGATCCCTTTCAAAGTCGGACAATTGTTCGTAGCACCGTCGAGTACGTCTTAAAGGCATCTTTCTTGTAAATCCCGTGTATCAACAATGGTAGTCCAGTTCTAATTTTTCGCATTCAAACTAGCAATTTATGATATATAATTACTATACTAGTGATTATTCTTCCACAGTCAATTTATAAAAAACCTATGTGTTTTTTGAAAATCCATGTTTGAATAATGTGGGAGGGGATTAAGGGAGGCACAAATGCTCTTTTACCGGTAGCTCAAATAGTTTCCTAATAACCAGGTTTTTTTCTAATTTCTAGAGTCCTGTTCCTTATTGTTGTCTAAATAATCACACATATATACAGATTTAACAAAAACAGGTTTATTGAGTTCATAAAAGGTAACCAAGATGAACTATCCTTAACTAATTCTTACGTTTGATCTCGTTGATGACCACTCTCTTATATTTGTTGAACGTAATTCAAATTCAATTAGAAGAATTGGTAGTGAAAGTCTTAAAGTTTATTAAGAGCAAGCAAATTCATTGGAGATATCATTTTATTGACGATACTTGAAAACAACACAATCTCCACGCATCACACACACTTAAATTGACAATTATAAATAAAAGAACTAAAGAATTGCTTTAAATTATTACTATCCAGCATCACCAATTTTTGATATGCTGCAAGCACGGTACCCAAACCGGCATATGTTTCTTAAAGAGAAAATCATTACAAGAGAAACCAAACTCTAATCAAGCGTTCAATTTTCGGCCAACGTCTTATAAAGCATTTACTGCTTATCTATGCATGACTAGCATTGCCAGAAACTTCTTAGAAAATTAAAGAAACATACGATTGTTCGAACATAAATCACACAGTGACGTGAAACTTTTGAAAATCAGTGTTGTTCAATAGTTCTATCGACTTCTTTGCTATAACGTCATATCGTCGTTTTACAAGGATAGTTAGTATGATTTCTTAGGCTTAGATACATTTCCTATACAACTCAACACTTTGTTTATATCTAATTGATGCCGGAAAAACAAAATAGCTAGGCAAGTGTATACTTAAAGGTAGCATTTTAAGTTATTTCAAAAATTCTGTAAACATCTTAAAAATTTATTTAAACGATTCCTTCTTTTAAAATACCAACACTTGTAAAACTTAAAATCTTTTAAATGTCTTTTACAAGAAAACTAGCGTTTAATTTAATCTTAAATAACACTGTTCATTTCCAAAAATGGCTAGCACAAATAGAGGTTATTTCCTAAAAAATAATAACTAGATCACAAAAATAGTCAAATCTCAATTTTTAAAAATAAGATGTTCCGTGAACATGAAAATTCTTTTTATTGGAGAGCTTTAAAGTTTTAACTCCTTGCCAACAGGAAATCACCACCACAGCTTAGACTAGTTGTTCACATTTGAGTGACGCTTCAAACACCAACTATTTCATCAACATCCTCGCCATAAATATCAACCATACAGTCACGTGATGAAACTAATTTGCATATAGATTTTCTTTCTTAAAAATCCACATTCTCCTGAACTCAATTACAACTTCTATCCTGATAGGACAGTAACGTTCATTCACGCACCCAGAGTTATTTGCAAAAACAAAACATACTCATTCAAAAAGAACGTTCATAGAGCTCTTTTATAGTAACTCGGAATAGAAATGTCTTCCCAACAAACTGAAACTTCTCTATCGATTACGTTATAAATCTATAACGTTGATGCTAAAGTCGGAAGTAATTCTTATCTGAAGAGTATTGCATACAAATTGAATTAGTAATAGATTCGCTCAGAGAACGCAACAATTGCTACCGAAATGGTTTATTTTCATGGGGATTTTATCATAAACGTCATTTTTTTCTAAAACTGAAAGAAATAAGCCACCCTGTTGCTTAAAGACTACTATCAGGCACGATAAATTTTTGGCTTGGCGATTTCAGTGGGAAAACATATTCTAAAACCAAAAATACAGTTAGGTGTTAGCCTTATGGCTTCAGTGTTACAGCAGTTGGTCAATAATCTACCATACATATCAGTGAGACACAAGCATCGTCGGCGCCTAGAAAACTAGTCGTTGGGGACCACCGTAATACTTACCCATCATGGATATGCATAATATAAAATATAATAATAAACATGTGTAAACTATTTATAAAATGAATTGCAATTCGAATAAAATCGTGGCTTGATGACGTCATAAACTTTAAATGCTCTATTACTAAATTGCGTTAAAAAAATTCTTATAACTCCAAAATTGATAATCATATTAACTAACAGTTTACTGCGTCGGATTAAGCGTCTCATTTCCAATTAAAATACATCTTTGAATTGAAATTTGAATGAAATACAGGGTCATGAAAAATCGAAGAGTATGGAAAATATAATTACAAATATCTCAGCAGCTAATTATCCGATAAACTTCATGCTTTATGCAAAATTTATTTATTATTTTTTTATTGTCTTTTATATTCACTTCTTAAAATAAACAATTTCGAAAAAATTTATATACCTTTTATCAGAACGAATATTTCGAGAGTCCGAAAAATATAGTTTCGGATAATCGAGGTTACTGAAATTCAATAAGCTTCTTCCCATTATTACATACTAAGTACATACCAAATTTCAAGTCTCTAACTCAATTTGTTCGGGAGATAGAGCGTTTACAGACACACAGACAGACGGACGGCAATTTTTTTTTTCTTAAAATGTGTTTTTGGAATCTCCAGTGTCTAAAACGTGTAAATCCGTCAAAAAATAGTTCTCGATTTTCAAAACGATTACA
Source organism: Maratus michaelseni (assembly GCA_963931845.1). Classification (NCBI taxonomy): domain Eukaryota; kingdom Metazoa; phylum Arthropoda; class Arachnida; order Araneae; family Salticidae; genus Maratus; species Maratus michaelseni. Next base: position 214,907,384 of record OZ007587.1, on the reverse strand, counting down.
AGACTTACCCTATACTACGTATGATGGGTAAGTAAAACGACGCGACATTGAAAAAGACCTTCCCTTAATAAAAAGTTTTACACATATCTGCACTGATAAAATAGTAACGCATCAGCTCATAAAGTCCCTTGCCCAATTACAAATATTTCAGTACTGCTGGGCTACAGTTGTATATATTTATTTAATTACTTCATTTAGTTGGATAATTGAAAGGCATATTTATTGACAAGAGTTAAACATTATTATTATTAATTTATCGTCATTTATGAAGTATAAGGCCGTATAGTTTGCGAGGTACAAACCCGTGAGTTCATGCATATCCCGCCCTCTGTAGCAAATTAAATTATAGGCAAATAAAAACAGAGATATAAATGTCTAAATTATAAGTATTTATTAAGGAATTAAACATGAATAAATGGTATAATTACAATATAAAGTAGAACAACTCTGTTATAATTATATAACATTAATTTAAAGGATGGCTATCTATATGCCTATCATTAATAATGTGATCATTCTCAAACTAAAATCAAAGGAAATCACAATATGATGTAAATAACGAAATGTTACCTGTTAATTCTATGATTAGTATCGAAGTCATCCTTCCGGGCAGTAGGCTCGACTATTAGAAAAGTCCAAATCTTGCTCCTTTAGCAATCCACTAACTACTATATTTTCACTAAAAATCAATCGATTAGCACTCACTCATCATACTCAAACTTTATCTCCGAACTCTCAAAAACTGCATGTCGTAATCATCTAACCTTTTTTGTCTTCATTTCTTTTACCTTTTTTTTTCCTATCTCAAACGCCCCATAGAAAACGTTGAGATCCAATCGGTGTCTTTCTACGCCCTCTCTTAGCCCCCCGAATTTAGTGTTAGTGGATAGTTTAGTTTTCTTTTGTTAAAATCCCCGCCTTGGGACAAAATCATTGGACATCATCTAAAATGCTATAAATCCTTTACTACCATAATATACATTCCACTTCTCGTGCCAGTGTCGCCCCAGTTCTGGACACGTGCATCGTTGGGGAAGAAAGGGGGGCACCCCTTTCTATAAATTATTAGGCCCCACTTTCGGTGAGATCGTGTTATGCATTCTTGCATCCCTTATCAATTGTATTTTCTTGGATATAGTCACGTTCTGTTATATCTACCCTTTTTCAGAGGCTTGTTATTGCGCACCTGAGATATCATACACCTGGGTTTATTTCAATTGAAGTGGCTTTCCTGAGAATTTTGTATTATATCTATATCTTTGTCCGTGCCGCACGTTGAATACCTATTCTTATATCTTCCTAAAATTCCCTTTTCCTTAAATTCAGACACCTGTATGTGAGGTCTCAGTGCAGGTGTTATGCGCGCAAGTATTTCGATAAATTTTTGCCCAATAACTATTTGGCAGTACTAAGGAAAATCAGAACGAAATACAAATTCAATGTTCGTTTACCTCTTTTGTGATTATTAGAAAATTGAAATATTTGCCTTTTATTTTCGATTCACAGAATTTTTACAGTTAAACCAATAACCTACTATATTAGAGTTATAGTGGAATTCAAATATGCAAAAGACAAGAATCTGAACGTGAACGCATCTAAAAGAATGACTTATGTGTATATACAGGCCTTTGCAAATTTGATAAATTCTGGTATCCAGAAAAAAATTCTAGTCGCCAGTAAAAAATATTTACCCCCATCCCTCGTCATTAATTGTCAAAAAGCACAAAAGCTTTTTTATGAATTAATTGAGAAAAAATATTAACAAGCATAGATTTAGAATTATTAGTCACATATTTTAAAATAGTACATAATTTAATATAAACTAAGGTTTCTAATGAAACTTATCAAAATCATATATAATCTCTGAAAGAAAAAGAAATACTGCAAAAGCTGAATTAACGGGCATGTTCGGGAAATGCTGATTGCTGAATGCTTCAACTATCCGGATAGCAGAGTGCTACAAAATATATATATGCGATGAAGAGTGCATCGATGAAACAGTGAAGCTAGAAAATATTTCTTTGCCTATTTTCCCGTCGAAGTCAGTCAAATAATTCTGATTTTATTATTTTAAATTTGCATTCAATGAACTTATTTTTTAAAAATAAAAGTTAAAAATATTTTTTGTTTGAATATAATTTCTAAGATTATTTCTTAATATTTTGTAACATCTATAATGAGACATCTTATGAAAATTTTAATTTTCTTATGTCAATTTTTGTACAAAACTGCCAGATTAAATAACTTGGTGGCAGTGGCGACCTGGCGACTTCATTTGTCAAGCCCTGTATATAAACATTTTCAATTAACGTCAAAATCCATTAACATCTATAAGGCAAACTTTATGGTATACGGAAGCATAGTTTAAAAATATTTGTAATAAATTCAAATAGTAGCAAATGTGTCATTCCATTGTTGTGAAAACAAAAAGAAAGAATTTGGGGAAATTATATCTTTATTGAAGCATAACTATTCTTATGGATATAAAAAACAAAACATGAGTAATATGTAAAGAAAACACGTTTTGTCAAAAAACTTTCATTCAAAATTATATTTGTTTGAGATTTTGTTTTTTATAACTGAATAAGAACTTCGTGACATGCAATAATTCCTTAATAAGTTAAAAATGAATAAAGTTAAAGCTATATCATCTATTATTTAACCTTTCACCCGAATAGAGAAGCATTACAACAATTTGTTATAATACATTTCTTTAATCTCACTTTAGCACTTTCATTTATCAAATGAGCTTTTTAAAAGTTTCTCCGCATTTCTTTTCTTCTTTCACCTTACTATTTTATTTTCTACTTCCTTTTTTTATTTTATTTCCATTTACAATCAAATCTTCTGTTTCTACTGATGACATGTATTCTATTTTCTTATAATTAATTTTTAAACTCCATTTTTCAAATATTTTTACAATTCTCGATATTAAATATTTCATACTTTTAATTTTTTTTCAGCAAAAGTTTTTTGGTCGTCTGCAAAAAGTAAACACACTAAGTAATTTTTTCTTCAGAAATGTTTAATTTTTTTTTCATGCATTATCTACTTATAATAAAATCCGAAGGCAAGAAAGTGTTGGTAACCATTCGAGGCACGACCACTCTAGTCGGCGAATCGACCGTAGTTAAACGCATGACAGCTAAATGATAATATCTTCAACTTGAAATCATGTCTGTTCAGCATATTTTCCTATAAAACATGTACATCATATCCAATTATAATTTTTTAAGTTCTTAATTAAAAATCCAGATTAAACATTGGAATCCCAGATATAAACAAACGAACACTGTTGACATTCAGCATCACAAATTCAAATGAATCACAAGTGAACGACTCTTTGAAAGCTTCACATCCGATTTTGCTCTTAAAATATTTGTAAAAGCATATTAAAGCTTTTACATATTTGAATTTTGTTTAAAACTTTCAAAAACTATTTTAGCAGTCATCTATCGACAAATCCAAGTGTAGGAAAGTATATTGTAGGTAATCATTCCAGAGCGAACCGAGTCGGAGATGCGAACCCCATAGAACTAAATTCCTACTTCCATAGTGAACCCAAGCGTAGCGAAACGCCATGTTGAAAATTATATAATCATTAATGAAAAACATATGTTAGCATATGACAACTAAACGATAATTTCTTCTGTCTCAAATCATGTCTGTTCAGCATATTTTCATATAAAACATCTATATCAATATTTCTGTAATCATTTTTTTCTGTAAACACTTTTTTCAGAAATAGCGTTTACAGCTTTCGTAGGAAGGCTTTGCGGTGATCGATCCAGTATTATATTACGCTTCTTTTTTAAATATTTTGGCATCATCTACCGGCAGATAATACAAACAAATTTTGAAATTTTGTTTCCATCGTAAATAAAATGATTTTTTCTTATTAAACGTAATTAAAATATAAAGAATAAATAGTACCAAGTAATTTCCTTTTAATTCTGCTTATATAATCAAAAAATGAGCTATGTTGTGAGTCAAGCTCTTTAGAAACTCATTAATAACACTTTTTTACAAAAACTTACGCACATGGATTAGTTTTTAATATTCAATTTGAATGTTTTGTCCAATCTTTGAACTATTTCAAAAAATTAATATTGAGTAAAAAAAAAAAAAAAACTTATTATTTGTATTTGTAGAAATCGTTTGTCATTTTTAAAATATACTTTTCTACAATACATACCTTTCAATAATAAAATCTTCTTGCTGTTTGCTTGTATGAAGTCTTATGAAAATGCAGCGCAGATCAACTATCTGTCATTTTTGACGGGAGTTATATACTAGTTTAAGTATAATATCAACAAAAAAGTTTGAACAGAGTTGATGACATCTGACATCCTTGCAGAAGATTTTTACTTTTTTTTGGCTGCTGATTTTGTGCTGATATCTGATTTTTAAAAGTCTCATATTGTGCTCAATTGGAATTTTTAATAGCCACTGATATTATTGCAGACTAATAATTTGTAGATGGGCACAAACAGTATTGAAATATATACATGGTATGACAGTTTTTATCAGACAAAACACAAATTGTAAGGGACAGAAGTGACAGGCACAGTAGTAACATTTTTTTGCAATTTTGCCACTTTACTTAAAAAAGAACATTTTGAAAATGTTGTATGCACTATTTTCAAAAACATATCAAACCTACAATTAGTTGATCTATAAATATATTTAAAATAACAATAGGGACAGTAGACATTTCTTTATGAACAAACAGAAAACAATGGCGACTTTTTAAGAACAACATGTGCAACCCCACTAGAAGCAATGGACTTTACCCATATTACGTCATATGTGGGTAAGGAGAAGAAAAACACCAATAGGCGTGAAGAACAGCTTCCCCTTCGTCCAATAAACAGTCTTTTTCCGAAGAAAATTACCCTCAGAGGTGGGGTTTTTGATACTCGTGGGTAAGATCTATACTGAAAATGACTGCATACTGCAAACTAGTGAAAATATGAGGAAATTCATACACCGGGACAGTAGCGACCAAAAAAGTGAGGGACGCAATTTTAAACCCAACAGAAAAAAAATGTTACACATTTCACTCATATAAAAATTATTATGTTCCATGAGATTCATATTTATAATAAAAGCCTTGGCTTTTCAAATTTTTTTAATAATTATTTTTTGTTGACGATTTTAAGGACCAAATTATGGGTTGAGGATAGAGAACAGTAGTGACTTTTGAGGTATTTAATTTCCATTTTAAAGATTAAAAAACGGATTTTTAGAGTAGAAGTAACATATTATTGTAAAACAACCACAGAGAAACATTTTACTATTAAATGAGAATTTATATTGCAAAGAAATGTCGAGAGATATACTGGGGACGGGGACTGAGAAATCATACTTATAAGATTTTCGCCTATATATCTATTTAGATTATTTTTTTTCTTGGAAAACAGTATTTTCACTTTCTTCTATCTTTACAAGAAAAAATATTGGATTCATGAAAATTTTCGACATCCGGTTTTCAACGGATTTATACATTTTAGAAGGTTCTGAACACAATTTGACTATTTTTAGAAAATGTCTGTCTGTGACAACAATTTTGTGGGCTATCTCAAGAACTAATGCACGAAATTTAATAAAACTTTATATTCTGTTAGTTCCTGGTATAAATTGGTGCTGATTAGTTTTTGCTGAAAATAGCCCGACAGGTGGCGCTGCTATGCTGCATTTTTTGCGATTTCCGCAATAGCTCTACCTCAAGAACTAATGCACTTCTTTTCATCAAACTTCAGGTTCAGTTAGACCTTGACATAAATAGACGCTGATTACGTTTTGGTGTAGATATCCCAACAGCGCTGCTATACCACTTTTTTCTCGATATTTACGATAGCTATATTTCGAGAACTAATGCACAGAATTTCATCAGACTTCAGATTCTGTTAGACCTTGGCATAAATAGATGCTGCTTACGTTTTGGTGTAAATTGCCCAACAGGTAGCGCTGCTATGCTACTTTTTTCATTATAATCACGATAACTATATCTCAAGAACTAATACAGGGATTTTCATCAAACTTCATATTCAGTTAGATGTTGACATAATTTTTTGTTGATTGGGTTTTGGTCTAAATATACCAACAGGTGGCGCTGCTATGCTGCATTTTGCAGGATTCACACGATTTTAGCAATAGTCATATCTCAAGAAATAATGCACGGAATTTAATAAAACTTTAGATTCAGTTAGACCTTGATATAAATTAGTGCTGATTCTTTTTAGTGTATGCGAAATCTGTGTGAGATAGAAGAAAGTTTTGGGATTGGCACATCCGACTAGTTTAATGCTTGATATAGTTGTGATGCGACCCATATCAAACTTTTTCTAGGTCTATGAAGATTATGTGTATTTTTTTTCCCTTTTCATCGACATTTCCCAGAAATTGTTTTATCGTAAAAATGTGATCAGTATAAGATCTTCCTGCAGTAAAACCATATTGTTCTTCATGTGTTTTAAATTGTTTCTGGAGATTGTTCCTGATTATTCTTCCCCATAATTTCCTTAATGAGTTTGTTATGCTATAATTAGTACAATCTTTTCTATCACCTTTTTTAAAAATTGATGAAACATATTCTATTGTAATTTCAACTGGTACTATCTTTCTTCCTTCCAAATACCATTGAAAAGTTGCGATACAACGAATTTCTTCTCCCCATTTTTTCTCCATTGCACAATGAACTAATGAAAAATTGTTACTTTTAACCCGCCAATGTCCAATGACGCTTTCATGTGAAACTTCTTTAAAAAGACCTTTAGGCTTAGAATTTAACCCTTTCAAAGGCTTTGGGAAGTATACTTCCCGATTAATTTTAATTCTCAACTATCGAAAAGGAATCAGAATTTTTTAAGAAAAAATTTTCTTTTATAATGCATGTGAAGAACAGCATTTATTTATTTCTAAATCAATTTGTTCTTAAATCCTGGTGACAGTCAATCATTTCAACACTTTAGCAACAGAAATATTTTGCCCACGAAACGGTTAAGCGAATATGTACCATGGGCTGAGAAACAAATTAACGACTTTTGTGTCTTGGGATCTAGAAGAGTTAACCTAATCATAGAAAAAGGTCGTATATCTCTCAGAATTTCTGATATGATACTATACCCTTCCAAAGTTTTGTACCTCCTCCTAACAAGCAAGGACTTGGGTTCGTCTTCTTCTTTGGCATAAAAATGTCCAAAAAGCAGTAGGTCTTATATATATATATATATATATATATTTATATATAAGTGAATATAAGTGATATAAGTGAACTAAATGTTGAATCGATATTTGAAGGATTTTGAATGTTTGATTAATTTTTATTGCCGCGATGCGACCTTGAATATGTGTGTCACCCCAGTCCAACCAGACAGTCCAAATTATCAGTCTTACGTGTACTTTTTGACTCAAATTTGTTTTTTATTGCAGTTCTTTAGTGAAAACAATACAATACAACCTATGAATTTGAAAAAATAAAGAATTATAAGTATACTTATGGAAGTTGGAGGACTAATAAGCTGAAATATTTTTGAGATGTTGAAAAGACGAGTTTGAAGATTCGAAGTTAAACTAAAACTTTCTATTAAAACGTATTTTGTCTGCTGAAACAATAATAAAAGCGAATTATTAGCAAGTATCATAATGTAAAATTTTGGATATCATATTGGTTGGCTATGTAAGATTTTTCGATATCTCTGTATTTTGTATTTGTGTACACTATTATGGAACACTTTGTGTTATAAACTAAATTACATTTTCCAACGAATATGAGTACCCACTTTATATATTAAACAAATTACAAGTTATGTTTAAGTGGCAGTATTCGGGTAAAACGACAGAATAATGTCAATTAATAACCAACAAAAATTTAATCCAAAATGTTTAATTTTTATATTTTAAGAGAAACATGTAAATTAAAAAGGATATTAGACTGGTATCATACATCAGAAGTGATTCCATTTAAATATTTTTTAAACAAAATATTTCTTATAAAAATTTAAATCGCGGACACTTGATTTGAATTTAAAATTTAATTTTAGTCAACAATTATTTATTATACCACATTTACATTCTATATAAGCTTAAATTATTTTTAAAATTAAATCTGTATTTATTTATTTAACACTTTGTTTTTTTTATATATAAATGTACACACGCATAACATAAACGACAAAAAATAAACAAGGCAGAAATACAAATAATGAAAATAAGTGTTGCTTTTCTAACAAATTTTAAAATTTCTATCCGAATGCCAATGCATATTCATGACACATTTTCTATTGTAATTATATAACAATTTCATAGAGCACTTTTCTTTATTGCATTAATTGTCGATGAGATATATTATTTTTAGCCAGTTCATAGCATTTTAGAAAGGAATTTGGAGCTATTCAAACTTTGATGCATTTCAGTATGGTTCAAAGAGCAAATTTATTCTAATTAATGCAAATCTCCTTTTATTGCTACAAATCCTTCAGCTTTAAGCCAATTACGTTCCAAAAGTGGAAACCAGAAAAAAAAAATTAACAATAAATCTAAAAATAAAAAAGTTCGATGCTGAGATTAAAAATTATGTGATATTTCTATTCAATTTACAGGTTCATACTGAAATATTACATAATTTTATAAAAGAGTTTTGGTGAAATTTATTTTAACGTAAATATTTATTATATAGTTTTTATATAATAATATAATAAATTATAACACCTTGTAATAGTATATTACTTTTAAATGCTAAAGGTGTAAAATTAACAACTATAATATAAATTAAAATAACTTTTATTAGTTGTTTTACATGTTTCGAATCTTTCCGAGTCATTTTCAAAAACAAAATGAGAATATTCTAAAGCTGCACGGGCTTTGAAGTTATTATTTTCATGTACCTTTTTAAAAATTACGCACTTTATCTATTATTTTTTTTACTTGATTGTTTATTTTCATATCTTTGACCATGGAGTAATTCTTGCCACAGTTTCGGTAAATTAAAAGATGCCGCATCGTTACATATTGTATTTTTGCGCGTGAGTATCTCTATGGTTTCTCTTATTATGGATGGATAGTATAGACTGGAGGGAAATATTATTTTACTTTCATTGAAATTTATTTGGATGGTTTCTTCTTGATATAATCTTGCCAGGGCTGTAGTTTTTCTATTGTATTTAATATCAGCTATATGCTCTTTTTTTCTGCAATTAAATTTCCTGCTGGTCATGCCTATGTAGTAATTCTTGGATCCGTCTTCTTTAATAAAAGGTATTTCATATACTCCTGAATAATTCTCAAAATTAATTGGGTCAATTTTACTGCAAATGATATTTTTTAATTTCTTAGGTGGTTTGGCTATTAAGCAGATATTGAAACGTTTCAGGCTGTGTTTTAATTTTTCAAAAAATCTTGGATAATATTGTAGAGGAAAACTTTGCGGAAAAATACAAACTTTATACTCTGTAATATTATCCAAGCTTTTTTGAAAAATTAAAACACAACCTTAAACGTTTCAATATCTGCTTAATAGCCAAACCACCTAAGAAATTGAAAAATATCATTTGCAGTAAAATTGACCTAATTAATTTTGAGAATTATTCAGGAGTGTATGAAATAACTTTTATTAAAGAAGACGCATCCAAGAATTACTACATAGGCATGACCAGCAGGAAATTTAATTGCAGAAAAAAGAGCATATAGCTGATATTAAATACAATAGAAAAACTACAGCCCTGGCAAGATTATATCAAGAAGAAACCATCCAAATAAATTCCAATGAAAGTAAAATAATATTTCCCTCCAGTCTATACTATCCATCCATAATAAGAGAAACCATAGAGATACTCACGCGCAAAAATACAATATGTAACTATGCGGCATCTTTTAATTTACCGAAACTGTGGCTAGAATTACTCCATGGTCAAAGATATGAAAATAAACAATCAAGTAAAAAAAAAAAAATAGATAAAGTGCGTAATTTTTAAAAAGGTACATGAAAATAATAACTTCAAAGCCCGTGCAGCTTTAGAATATTCTCATTTTTGTTTTTGAAAATGACTCGGAAAGAGTCGAAACATGTAAAACAACTAATAAAAGTTATTTTAATTTATATTATAGTTGTTAATTTTATACCTTTAGCATTTAAAATTAATATATATAGTTTTTCTTTTTTACTCTCATTGCAGTCTTAATTTTGTTTACAATCAATTTTTTATAGTAAGTTTTATACACACATAAATACAAAGCTTTGAAGATAGAAATTTATCATTTTATTTTAAAAACTGATATATTGTACTTTTAGGTAGCTTTCATTACAAAAAGCTACCTATTGCAGCCGTTCGGAAGAAAGCAATTCCAAAAACATTCGGCATATTTTTCACTGATCATGACCTCCAAACCAACGTCCGTTATATATATATATATATATGTCATGCTCTAACTCTCTTATTTATGAATCGATTTGGGTGTGACTGAGTATGTGAATAGGACATACTAAGGTATTGACCGAGTTCGTTGGCCAGCTTCATCCGCCATTTTGTTTCAAAATGACGACCATTTAAAAAATTTTAAAATTTTAAAAATTTAAAAAGGTGTACAAAAAACTTATAAATTGAAAAAAAAAATGTTTCTGTGAAACGTTATAACGTGATACAAAGATTCTGGAACATTTTTTGTTTTGGCTATATCTTAAAAAATGGCTATGAACCGATTTGGGTGTGACTGAGTATGTGAATAGGACATACTAAGGTATTGACCGAGTTCGTTGGTCAGCTTCATCCGCCAATTTGTTTCAAAATGACAGCCATTTAAAAAAAATTTTAATTTTTAAATTTTAAAAAGGTGTACAAAAAAATTATAAAGTGAAAAAAATGTTTCTGTTAAGGGTTATAACGTGATACAAAGATTTTGGAACATTTTTGGCAGACGATTGGCAGTATAAATGGCTGCGTTTTCTCTCTTTTGCCAACCTGCCAAGCATGTGCCCAAAACGTGGGCCTTTCATAAAATGAGGCCCAGCCCGAGTCTGCAGAGAAAAATTAAGCTCTCACCCAGCCCAAGTCTAACGATAGAATCGTGACAGGCCCGCGAGACGCAACAATAAAATTGCTTCAGTTATTTAATTTTTTTTAAAGCAAAACGAAAATCATTGCTTTTTGATGATAAAATAAAGTTATAATAGCAACCCAACGCGGAAAAAAAAATCCTTCCTTGGATCTTCATCGCCGTCTACACAAATTTCTCATTTCTTTATTGCCTTTTAAAAATTGTATAAATTCAAATTATTAATAGTTTGATATTTTTAAACGATTCCAGAAGGTTTTCTCTATACAGAGATATAAACTATAACATTGGAGGACTGATGTATCAAAAAGTCATAAAAACAAAGTCCTTATTTTCGACAAAATAAATACTTTTAAAAAAAGCGAAAAACCCAAAATCACTGTAGGAATTCTGAATAAACTTGATTGAAAAGAGACTGGAGAATTTTGAAAAAAATTGGACTGCTTTTATGAGTGCCTCAAAATTGCCGGCGAACTTGTAAAATCGTAAAGGAACACTTTAAAAACGACATTTTCAAAACTGGGCGAAAAATACTCAAATCTGAGTATGTCGCATAGTCAAAATGGTTCCGAATAAAAATTACTCAAGTTTGAAACATGTATATACTCATTTCTGAAAACATGTACACATTCAAGAATAAAACATCATAAGCTCATATTTGGGTATGCCCATGTTTCAAACAACAGTAAAACACTAAAAGTACAGCTAGAAAAAAAGCGCTAGTGCTGCCATCTCTGGTTCTATTATGAGAGAATAAACTAAATTTACGATTTTACCCAAAGTCAGCATTGAACCCGAGTTCTATCAGTTACAATCCATTGCCTTATCCACTTCGCCATCCAGACCACACCAATGGATTATTTTAAATGGAAGTCACTCATCGAATGATTCGGACACATGGTGATATTTTTATAGTATTCATTAATTTGTTGCTGAGAAAATTGGAAACTTTTAAAGGGATTTCGGACAGATTTGAGATGGTGGTTAAGATAGTACAACTTTATTATTTATGTGGGGAAGGGGAGATATGAATTATACAAATTTTTAATTCGATTGTTATCAGTATATTTCTTAAATGAAAAAGCTCTCCCTGGATATTGAAATTTAACTGACTAAATCTTAGTTGACACATTTTAACCCATTTGACAAACGTTTTTTGACACATTTTACCCATTAACGCCTCAATTAGTTTTCTCTTGAAAAATGGAAATATTCCATTTCATTCAAACGAGTATGAAATGGCTTCTATGTACTCATTTTTTAGTATTGTCATGTTTCAAAAATGAGTTTGAACTGATTCTAATCATTTTTGAGTATGTCCATATTTCAATAATGAGTATGAACTGACCTCTATGTGAACAGTTTTGAGTATGTCCATGTTTCAATATTCTGAGATTTCTGGTACTTCATAATTGAAAGCGTTGGGTCGTCCTATTTGAAACAAAAAGTTGCAAAACAAAATGTAAACTTCGATTTACTCAGATTTGAAAGTGTCATTTTTCCCAGTGAATCTGGTCCTTCGAACCAGTTAGCCAATTTTTCCGTTCATTAACAAAAACTCTAATCAAAAAATCTAAAATCTGAGAGTCAGGTGCATTTCGACCTGTCTTCGTATATCCAGAAGCAAATTTGCAGACCTGTGATATATTTCCCTACCCCTCCCGTGCGTACACACACGCAATCTTTCTTTTGTTAATATAGATTGTAATTTCGTGTGCATGTGATTATTTTATACAGCACTATTCAATTAATTTTTTAACTTTCGCCAAGATAAGCAACAGTCACTTTTTAGCTAGTTCACGGCATTTTAAAAAGATTTTAAATTTTGATGTATTTAAATATGCTTCGGAGAGCAGATTTATTTTAATTAATGTAAATCTTCCCCTCATTGCTCCAAATCCTTCTGCTTTAAGCCGATTACGCTCCTTTAAAGTGGAGAAAGAAAAGTATTTTTAAAATGCTGACCTGAAAAATTTAATACGTTAATGGCGAAATCAAAGAGATGCGTCGCAAAAGCATTGTAATATTTCTCTCCGAACGAAAGGACATTATTAATAATAATCTACAATATTTCCACATGAATGATTATAGATAAAACAGCTTTGAAATAAATATTTTTTAAATTCCAATAAAATTTTCTGATATCTCTATCTAATGCAAAAATTCATTTTTCTTTTTGTTTTTAAATTAGGCAAAGGTCAATTGCGTTGGCATTAATTCCCTCTTTGTTAAAAAAAAAATAGCCTCCACATCCTCTAGAGAGGAAAATGTAGGAACACCATCGTTGTCCAAGAATTACAAAAACGCATAGAATTAGCTAATCCCGCGATCACTATAACGCATGTATGAACTCTTTGCGCGCGTGAAAACAAAACAAAAAAATCACTGGATATGTCAGCCTCGTTGTATTGGGACCACAAAAATGCATGGAATTCGGTAATTCCGCAGTAATTTTAATGAATATGTGAGCTATTCGTGCGCATGAAAACAATAAGTGAATAAAAATCACAGGATGCCGCATTGTCGCTGTACAAGGATCTTAAAAGCACATAAAATTTGGTAACAATGATTTTAGCTGTCATTAATTTTAAACGCCTAGTAATGAAAAAAACTTGTTTTTACGTACCACTCCGAGATATTGGGCAGTGGGAAATCCACCAAGGCAACTGGGTAATTGACCCTTTTTGCCTCAATGCTAGGGCAGTTGATCCATAACCTTACGTAAAGGGTATAGGTTAACTGTCTTGGCTTAATTCTACCAAGCCCTAATTTTCCTTAGGGGTCTGTTCACTAATAATTGTGTATCTAAGTTTCTTAAACAAGTTCTTGTTCTTAAACTCAAGTAAAATTATATAAAAAATTAATTTCGAACAAATTTTATTATTAATTTTGTACAAGTTTTACACATTCAAATACAAAACTTTGTATTTCGAATAAATATGTAAAATTCAATAAAATTTGGTTTTGAGTAGGAAAAAGAATATATTTCAATGCCAGTATTTAATTAATATTTTTTTAATAAATGTAATTTACATGATATTAAGAAAATTTACAGGACTCATATCTTTTATTTTGAGGTGTTGTTCAACGAAAAATATTTGCTTCGAAAGGAAATATCGAAAATTGTCTTTTGAATGTTGATAGGTATTCATCATATCTTCTGCAGTAATCTCATTCGATTATTTTATACGGCATTAATTCTTTATTTGATTAATTTCTAGAGAAGCTAAATTCTGTTAAAACGTGCTCACAGCATCGGGGAAATTAATTTGACTTCATTAAAATTTTGGTGCATTTCAATATGCTTTGATGACAGACTTACTCTAATTAATGCAAATCACACTCTCATTGCTGAAAATCCTTCAGCTTTAAGTCGATTATGTCCTTTGAAACTGGAAAGAAGACAATTATGAGAAAAATATGTTAAAAAATGTTTATCTTGAAAACTGAAAATGCTAATGCTTAAAGAAATGTACAGCAAAAAGAGTGTGATATATCTATTCAGGCAAAAGGTCGAAATTAACAGAATTAACTGTAATCCAGAAATGAATTTAATTGTTAATATAGATTTATTTTGAACACTTTAATTCCCACATAGGGTTTACCAAAGCAATTTTCTTTGCTTTTTTTTCAAGGTTTTCTGGTTATTTAACCTCTAGACAAGACAAATACATGTATGCAATTTATTTATTTATTTATTTGGGGGGTTATTGCACCGAACACTGCAGTGTGCATTGGGCACTAGAGATACGATTGCTTGTTGCGTTCCTTGCAACAATTTTCATACACAATACTTTTTAAACTATTATAGTAACCATAAATAGTGATAAAAGTCCTTCCGGACTGTACCGGGAGGAAAAAGTAGCTTTCCTATATCTTCCTTTTAAAATTTTAACTAATGTTACTTGAAAACAGCAAGCTAAAATGACAAGAAACCGTTTACAAAAGATTCGTTAATACTGAATTTGAATAAGAAATTCGCCAAATTATTGAGCTATAGCCAGGTTGACTTCATTTATGAAGATTTAATTTGGTCGCCAAATTTGGCGATATTTCGCCAATTGCCGCCACGTTTGGCGAGAATTTGGCGCTAACGGATATGAATATATAGTTTTATGCGTATGATTGGGAAAATGATTACAACATTGAAAGAAAATAATTTGCGAGAAATCGCGTTCACTAAAACTCATAAATTAATCGATGGTTTTTAGTAATGTTCTGTTTTGTTTCAAAGTGTCAGCCACCCTAGAATTTCAAACTGCTCTATCTCAGCCATTTTTTAAGATAGAGGTAAAACAAAAAATGCTCTGGAATCCTTGTATCAAGGCCTAACACGTAATTAAAAAATAAATTTGAATTTTTAACTTTTTTGTATATTTATTTTAGTTTTAAAATTTTTAGTGGCCGTCATCTTAAAACAAGATGGTGGACCAAGCTGCCCAACGAACTCGGTCGAGGCAATGGTGAGCTTAATACACACAATTAGTTTCATCCAAATCAATTTATAAATACGAGCGTTATCGTATGACATAGATCAGATATATATATATATATATATATATATATATATATATATATGGATATATATATGTAATAATAAAAAAAATTCGCCATTTTTCCTTAATTAATTTATTCCAAATTCTTACAATTCTAATTTTACCCTCTCTTTTAAAATATCTCTTAAATCTAATTTATATTTTTATTCCATAGCTTAATCAAAATATTCTTTTAATTATAATTCTAAAAATCTTAATCTGTTTGAAGCTACACGTATTTGTAATAACTTTATTCTATTAAATGCAACACTTCTTCTAAAAAGCACCTGTTTCATTTCTTCTTATTTTGAGACATTGAATTTTATTCTTTTGGAACATTTTGTAATACCATTTTTATTTCTATTTAATTATCATTCGATATCCCATAATCCTTTCGGAACCCGCGTCTTTCGCTTCACCTCAAAATTATGCCATAGACAGTATTAAGTTCCCTGGCTTTGCAAGCTTCTTATTGGCTCGTCCTTCTCCTGCATTGCGGAAATATTCATTCGCCTTTTACTTTTAAAACGGGTTGCGCTTGCTTGGAGAGCAGATTTTGTACGCTTTTCTTACTGTCAACTAGACCCAGTCACTAGGGGGTCAAAATTCTTATGTGGTCGGTAGAGAATTCTTCAACAACGTAGCTTTGTTCCGTCATCTAATGCATTAAATATCTTCGAGTTTTTGATGAGGTTTAGTGGAGTTGTTAACTGAACGCTTAATTCTAATAAACAGTTGTCTCTTCAATGCTGTTGTTATTGAGTGGGAAATTACCTGGATTTTTTATTTTGCCTTTTCTCCGGTTACGTGCGACTGCTTATATGGAGTATAATTTGTGATCTTCCGTCATCATCTAGCATGGAACAGCTTCAGTAACATGTGGCGGTGGAATAATATGGCTATGATCTGGTGTAAATTTATAGAGATCGTGACTGGCCTGTCAACGGTTGCGGAATCTAGAATAATTCAACTCAATTATATATACATATATATATATATAAATCCACATTTGAACGGAGGGTGGTTTTGGGGTCTGGGGGTCATGATCGGTGAAAATATACCGAAATTTTCCGGAATTGCTTTCCTCCGAATGGCTGCAATAGATAGCTTTATACTTTTTTGTATTGAAAGCTACCTAAAACATCAGTACTCGTCTTTTATGGTAGACACAAAACATGGTAGTCATCGTTGAAGCGCCGTGAGTCAAAAAAGCACGAGAGAGTTATAAACAGGCTTATGACAGCAACTGTCAATTATATATCAACACCTTCATTATTTCCTCCGAAAAAGCCGAGAGATGGGCCTGAACATGCCTGTGGTGATTTTTGTCAAAAGTTACGAAGTAAACAAGTGGATAAGAATGATCGAAGATCGCACAAAGGATTTCGGTTAATATTCTTTTCTCTAAACACTTTATCCTTTAATTAATAAATCCAAATCATTAATTTATAATTATATGTCATTTATCAATACATTTTATCAATAAGAACATAGATGACAGCACCATTAAATTTAATAATAAAATGATAGCGAGAAGAAGCTATGTTTTAAATCAAATTAAAAATATTCAAGTATTGCTTTTCAGACAATTGTAACAGCATATGGCTGTATATCTGAAAAGCATATTTAATTACATAATTTAATTTCAGCTCCATAAAAAAGAAACTCCTAAAATGGCAAAAAAAAATTACGAAAGTTCTTTTAATTTAATCCATCCGACAATGAAATGTAAAAATCGGAAATTTCAACTTCCGTCGTCGAGAAGAGAACACAGAACCTTTGGGTTAGGAGGAAAACGCGCTACCACTGAACCATCTGGCCTACGCGAAAAAGACTGAAATTAAGGTTCTGTTTTAAGATCTAAGAAAATTGGAGTCATTGAATTAAATCATTTAATTAAAATAATGTTACTTTTTTTAATTTTATGATTTGTCGTGTGACAGGAAGTATTCAGCTAAAAGTATGCATTTTAAGTAACTAATTTAAACAGTTTACGAGTACGAACTCTGTGACAGACAGAGGAGTGAGATGAATAGGATTTCGTCAGATGAACGAAACCCTAAAAAGTGATTACTAAGAACTATCACGTTAAATACAGAATTGTCAAAATAAATTTCTCAAACTCAGTGTTCAATGTAGGCTATTGTCTAGACCAATGATTCTTAAACTGTGGTCCACTAGCGGTCCTCGAGCTAACAGCCGGGGGTCCAAAAGCCCAGTATTCAATTCTGACTTTTTCATCCGAAGAATAAATAGATCTTTTAGTATAGATCATTATTAAGCATAAAACAACAAATCTTTCATGGGGGACATTTCACTGCTCCGGACAGCAAATGAGGTATTCAATACCTCACAAATCAACAGAAAAGAAAATACCACGAAAAAAAATTAAGTACTCTGAAGAATATTTAACATTAGCATTTACGCGCATGCGATATTTCTTACGATATACTGTCAAATGAGTTTATGAAAGCAACGAAACTCCGTAGGCATTTGCAAACTAAACACACAGAATATGCAAACAAGCCAACTGACTTCTTTAAAGCTAGTCAAAACAATTGAAAAGAAGTCAGAAAGTAATTGAAAAACCGCAACTGGTTCCAATAATGAAAAAGTCATTTTTGCTTCATATCAGGTATCTCTGATGGTAGCAAAGTCTCCAAAATCTCATACAGTTGCAGAGAATTTATATCTACCTTCCGCTAAGGGAATAGCTACAACAATACTTGAAAAAAAGCATCAAAGTATTTAAATTTAATTTCATTATCTAATAATACTATTAAGAACAGAATCACAGAGTTGTGTGAAAATATTGAGAACCAATTGATTGAACATGTAAAAATCAGTTTTTTATTAGCATTGCAGCTAGATAAAACAGAAAATATGAAAGTTTAGATGTTTCTAATAATGTAAAATGATAGTGTTCGTTCATTATGAATTTAGTGCTAAGATATATGAAGATTTTAATTTTTGCAAATCCTTTCCAATTCACACAAGAAGTGCAGCACTATTCACACGTTTAGACAGTTCCATAACAAGAAAAAGAAATAAACTGGTCAAAATGTGTCGGATTAGGAACAGATAAGGCTCTAGCTATGATTGGAACTGTTAATAGTTTAATCAGATTGGTTAAAGCTAAAGCATTACATGTAGTTTGGACACACTGTTGCATTCACCGTGAGTCTATGATTGCCAAGAAATGCCTTAAGATTTGAAGATTACTTTCCACGAATGGTATTTGGTAGCAAATTATATCAAGGCTCATCCATTGAATTCTAGACTTTTTAAAATGTTGTGCGAAGAATTTGGAAGTGAATACAAACTGCTACTTTTGTATACAAAAATTAGGCGGTTGTCACGAGAAAAAGTTTTAAATTGAATTTTTGCACTGCAGATGAAATAAAAATGTTTTTAATGGACTCCAAATTCCATTTGGAAAATCGTTTCAATGATTTCTTCTGACTTATTCAGGTAGCGTATTTGTTAGTTATTTTTAATTTTCAGTATGAACTAAATTTAAGCTTACAAGGAAGATCGGTACACATTTTCAAAATTTAAGACAAAGTAGAAGCAACAATACAAAATTTATTTGCGTCAAAATAGACTTGAAAATAATATTTTGAATAACCTCCAACATTACTCGATTTCTTACAAAACTCTGGAAATACAATTTTTCCTGATATTATTCAAAATTTTGTTGTACTCTGAAGCACTTGCAACTTTAAGACTTTATTTTCCTTCCTCGAAGTCAGAAAAGGACTGGACGAGGAATCCCTTTCATTTCCAAAAAATTATTGAAATCAATCCTTGACATTCTTAAAGCAGTAACAACGTGCGAAATTATTATGCGATGGTTTCACGAAAATTGCTTTCCAAGAGAATAGCCTTTCTAATTTTTGCTTGTTCGTGAGAAAGATGTATGCAGAACTAGAAGAAAAGCTGTCAAGAAATTATATTTCACTTTTGCACCACACATTTGTGTAAAAATACTTTGTGCACATAAGAGCCAAATGTAGAAATCGACTGACTACCGAATCAGATACACGGATACATGTTTCAAACATTGAACCATATATTGTACGTCTAGAAAGAAAAGAGTATTAGCATCCTTCTGATAGAATATGTACGAGGGGTGTTTTTTAAGTAAGGGCCGTAACTATAAACATAGTAAAATAATGTACATAATATTGCATTGGAATAGATAACATAGGAAAATAATGTTTAAAAAGTAAACGTTTAGTAAATTAAAAAAAAAACTTAACTAAGTATTAAATTTGAAAGCATTCTTTCAAAAGTACTAAAATTATTCAGTAAGTCTTGTATTTTGTTGAAAATTTAAAGTACTATGTTTGCCAACGAAAAAAAAGAATATAAAAAAGAGTAAAACAAACTAATGTTATGTATTCACAACATTAAATCGGTGTTTATTTTAATGTCAGTGTGTGTCTAGGTTGAGTATTATTATAATAAAATTTCAGTATAGTCAGAAAAATGCATAAAATTATGAAACAATAAAATAGTTAGTTCGATTAGTAAATTGAAGCCGTATATTTAGATAATTATTTATCCCTTAATAGCTTTTTTCTATCGCTAACCTATAATCCTATAGTCATCAATCACGTTTGGTCTTTTTTAATTATCATTAGATACACTTAAAAAATCATTTATCGAGTCAAATGATGTGAGCTCTTTTAATTAATTATAAATACCTGAGATCGTAGTAAGTATATGAGAAAGACTTAGAATAAACTCTTAATTAATAACTTTTGCGAATCGATCATTAATAATCTGTTTTGTCACATCGTAATTTTTTTTTATCATTCGTTATAAAAACTGTAAAATATAAAAGTGTCCTATAAAATGTTTGACAAACGAAGCATAAGCAATGTAATTTTAATTCAAGAAGTTGGTCGTATTGATTATTTATTTCAGCTATTTAGAGTTAATTTTTCGATAGCGAGCAAAAAAATGTTTCTACAATGCTAATATTTTGGCAGGATTAAGATAAAAACTAGTCGTTGGGGGGCATCGTAATACTTACCCATCATGGATATGCATAATGTAAAATATTAAAACAAAAATGTGTAAACTACTTATAAAATGCATAGCAATTCAAATAAAATCGTGGCTTGATGACGTCATAACTTTATAGGCTCGATTACTGAATTGCTTGAAAGAGGTTTTTCCTTATAACTCCAACAATAATAATCCTATTAACTAGCGGTTTATTGCATCTGATTAAGCGTCAAATTTCCAATTAAAATATATCTTTGAAGTAAAATTTGGATGAAATACAGGGTCATGAAAAATCGAAGAGTGTGGAAAATAGGATTACAAATATCTCAGCAACTAATTATCCGATCGACTTCATGCTTTATGCAAAATTTATGTTTTTTTATTGTCTTTTATATTCATTTCTTAAAATAAACAATTTCGAAAATTTTTATATACCTTTTATCAGAACTAATATTTCGAGAGTCCGAAAAAAATAGATCCGGTTAATCGAGGTTATTGAAATGAAATAGGCTTCTTCCCATTATTACATACTAAGTACGTACCAAATTGCAAGTGTCTATCTCAATTTTTTCGGGAGATAGAGCGTTTACAGACACACAGACACACACACATACACACACACAGACACACATACGAACGGCAAAATTTTTTTTCTAAAACTATGTTTTTTGGAATCTCCAGTGTCTGAAACGTGTAAATCCGTCAAAAAAAAAATTTCGATTTTCAAAACGATTACAAGATTTACCCTATACTACGTATGATGGGTAAGTAATAAGGAAAATTAACAGTTAAAAAGTAACAGAATTTTCCATTTAAAGAAATAGTCTATTATTTATCTTCGTCACCTGAGAAACTCATGCTCTGTGTGTACTCTCGAAATCTCTGTAAATGCTCAGAGGAATAACGCTGTACAAATTTTGCCTAGAAAAAAAAAAATAATAATAACAAATTCATCATGATATAAAAAGCTAAATAAACACTAGATTTTATGCAGTTTAAAGGTTTATTCACACATTTAGTTTTTATTATCAACGAACTGGTGACTTTTTTCTCATTTGTAATTATTTCTAATTAAATAACATTTCAATATTTAGGAAAATATAAAAATATATAGGAAATTTGAAAATATTTTTCAGCAGAAACTATATTTTAGGCTATTATCTAAACCAGTGGTTCCCAAACTTTAGGGCTCGCGGAGACTTTTTTGGGGAGAATTTCTAAGGCGGAGCCCCTTAACCACAAGGTATTCTACGGTTTACAAATTAATGTTTTTTATTCATGCCTATGGAGCAGAGAAATATCTCATGGATAAGAGTCCGAACCCATAGTTTCCAACTTGGGGCAAAGGTTATCAGTTTGGCCCTTTTCTTAATACAGAAATTCTGAATTCATACTAGAAATTTTGAAAATTAAATTTTCTATTATTTAATCCCTTAACAGTTTTATTTAATATTACTATTATTGGACACAATAAATTTAAAATAAGGACTAAAAAACCACTTTTTTTGTAATAAATTATCTCCTTTGTATAATCGAGATATGTCAGCCAAATACAGCAAAACTTATAGTTAAAAATTTGTGGTTTCTGAAAACTTTTTGCTTGCATGTTATCAAACACAATGACGGGTTCGAAATATTTAACTATTCAAGCTTGTTTTGATTATCACAAAATTTATTTACATACATAGAAATAATAGATATGGGACATTCGAAGAGTTGTTGATATTGACAGTTATTTACATATTTACAAAATTACAGATTAATTTTACCTTGAATTCGGATCATCGTACTTTACACCAAAAAAGGTGATCCTAAAATATGTTTTTTATCTGCACCCTATTAAATTCTCGTCATGCTTTTTCAGGAAAATAGACGGAAAATATTTTTCTAAATAACATTCATAGATACAGACGACAAAAATTCTTTCTAACTACTGAATAAAAACAGATGCCAACTTTTTTTCCTAAATTTTAACGTCTTCTCGTGAGATATAAAATGTAAAAAGAAGGGAAAAGAAAAACAACTACGTTGCTATAGCAACGAGCGGGGTTAACAAATAAAATAAAATATCACAGCGGCGTTTTGTCGAAGCCGTACGTATAAAAGAATATTAATTTACAGATTCCTAACACTTTTAGTAACGAAGAAAACTAACTCTTCTTACACGAGCGACGTTCGAGCAATAGTGTTAAAGGGTTAATGACATCCATTTTTAAAATAAAAAGTATTCTTTCGAGATTTCCAGTATGAACTCGGAATCAAAGATCAAAATGGTAACCCTGTCTGAGCCATGCATTGTATTGGGGCTTACGTGAAACTATTATTATTCATGGCGAAAACCACACACACAGAAAAAAGGGTAAGTTGTACAGTTTTCGTTTACAAAGAGAGACTTCTGTATAATCCCAATAATAGGCTGCTCGCGAAAAGAAAGAAAATGCGTAGGCCCAGTCACCCAGGAGTAACATATACGGCTAAAAATTACACATGCTAAAAGAATGCAACTACAGTAAAGCATCTTTTATACGACGTTTACATTTATACGACGTTTTAGTGTGGCCCCAATTCCTTCCTATTCGTTGTAATGTAAAAATATATGTTTTATACGACGCACAAAATCGTTTATACGTCGGTTTTACTATTTTGTACACTTTTATTTTTGTTTATTTTTCTTGTGTATTTTAAGAACGAGTGGAATTTATCAGCTATGAATGACAACAAAGCAGGTGTTTAAATATACCCCTCATGCGTCATGCATGATAACAACGTGGGCTGCATGAAGATAGAGATATTTCTATCTCCATGGTGGGCTGGTGAGGGATTTTAGTCGGAAAAACCAGTTTACGCGTAACGGATTACAGTGGGAGGGGTCATTCTTTTTGCGGGGATGGTCAGCTTTCCCGACCTGTTTTATTGTTACACAGCATATTCCTTGCTTATCAGTTCACTAACAGTACAGATCGTTTTTTTTTTATTCTTCACTTTTCGTACTGTATCGGGCACAGCTCTTTTCAAACATGTCTCGAAAACGCAAGTCCATCTCGGTAAAAGAAAAAAATGAAATTTTGAAAGAATTCGATAGTAAAAATTTACCGGGAAGGTCAAAAGTTGACCTGGCTAAAATGATGGGTATTCCAGTTTCTACCTTAAAGACTATTATTCACGATCGCCAAAAAATTAAGGAAAATGCAAAAACCTGTGGATCTTCGGCATCAAAAAAAAATTACGAGTACAAGAGGGTAAATTTCCTGAAATGGAAAAAGTTTTACTCCAGTTTTTCAATCAGTGTCGTGCGTCGAACATTCCAGTAAGTGGTCCAATGTTGTTGGAAAAAGCGAAAGAAATCGCGATGGAATTGAATCTGGCAGACTGTGAATTTCAACAGGATGGTTGCAGAAATTCAAAGGGGCCACGGGATCACGTGTCAAGTTGTAAGTGGTGAATCGAGGATGTTCCAATTAATTCTGTCGCAGAATGGCTCAAAATTCTGCCAGGCATAATAAGTGAATACCAACCTAAAGATTTTTAATGCCGACGAGACAGGTCTTTTTTATCATCTGATACCGAATCGGACTTTAGCTTATAAAGGCGAAAAATGTAAAGGAGGGAAAAAAGTAAAGATCGCCTTACTGTGCTTCTTTGTGCAAACTGTGATGGAAGTGAAAAGATCACTCCTTTGGTGTTAGGAAAATAAAAAAAACTTAGATGTCTAAAGAACATCAAAACGCTACCGCTGGATTATGATGCCAATAACAATGCGTGGATGACGACTGAAATTTTTACTAGATGGCTGAAAAAACTTGATAATGTTATGAAGAGGCAAAAACGAAAAATTCTGCTATTCATCGACCGATGTCCATCGCACCCACCGGATACTAATTTTTTGGAAAATATAAAAGTTCACTTTTTTCCTGCAAACTGCACAAGTCACCTTCAGCCATGTGATTTGGGCCTGATTAAGAATCTAAAAATGCATTATAGAAAGCAGTTAGTTCAACTCGCTATTCGAAGGATTGAAGAGCCTAATACCAAGAAAATAAGTGTTCTCGATGCAATGAATATGATTCCGTTGGTTTGGTCTCAGGTAACAAAGGCAACAATCCAAATATAGTAGTACGTGCAATATTGTGTACGCTATCTTGGCACTAATCAACAGATATTTGATACAACCCCTCTTTTTTTTGCTTCTTTTTGGGAACAACGGATTTCGAGCTTATTCTATCGACGATAATTTTCAGAATTTTCAAGCTATGATTTTGAGACTTTCACAAAAGTTGCTCTATATACTTAGCTAATACATTATGCATATTATATTTTGATTGCATTCGCGCAAGCGCAGTGAAACATTTTTTAGTAAACCTGCTCATTTTTCATCCAATTTTTATTATTTTTTAATTCTGATTGCAGAGTATTATGCACAATGTTTGTCATATTTTCTGAAAAGAACTTATTAACTTAAAGAACTTATATTAAGAACTCTGCAAATTATAAGCAAAAAACTAGTCGAAATTTGGGACTGCTTTTATAAAAACCTTAATTTCTCTACGAGTATACATGCTATCCTCATAAAAATGAACACAGTATATAACAATAAGCCACTTATTAATAATCTCGAGTTTGAACGCCTTTGCTACATTAGTTTTTACAGGGTTATCCAAAAGATATTCGTTCTTTTTCAATTTTTTGACAGTCCCCTATGGGGTTTCGTGAAAAAATATTCACGGAAATATATAACCTATACTATACTGTTTACACACCTGCAGTTTCAGGTTAATTCCTCATGTATTTTTCTAGATAGTTAACAAAACGTCTAAAATCGCAAGTGACCGGTAACCTTTGGCAATATAGTGTAGTATATTTATTAAATTTCATCCGCTCTTGCTTTTTTTTTATTGCTATACTTTTTAATGCATGATAAAGCTGCATATTTTTGTGTGCAGATAAAATAATAGTCAAACAATTATTATAATAATGTTTTCGCTTTTTTTTAATCTTTTTTTAACTAATTAAAATAAATTATTTTTGGAATACTTTATTTTAGACAGTTCATTCACGTTTTAGGACATATAATTCTAGATAAACGTTTATCATTTTAGTCTTCACAATAGTATTTAGACCAATTATGTGATGTTAAAAAAGTTTTCTGCTCTACAAATAACCTTTAGAGATTTGAAAAGATTTTTTGAGCTATTTCAAAGCTCTATATATTTTGTTCTGTGTTTACTAACATGCCAGAAGTGCAAGAAGAATAAGACAATAAAACCTTATTTTCAGTCCCTAAATTCATTATTTTTATGTGCTCAATTCTCACTCTTTTCGCGATTTTCTCCTCTCTTCTGCTTTGCTACATTCACTCTATTCACCTGATACCAGGGATAAAACAGAAGCTATGCTTTAATTTTATTCTTTTCGGTGAGAATAATAAGATAGATAGCTTAATCTTAAATATATTGAGAACGAAGTGTCTATGTTTTCAGCTGCTCGTAATTAATTTTATGCTAATAATATTATAATTTACTTTTAATTTTTAATAGACTGTAAAAAAAAATAGATTTTTAGATTCGACAATATATTCATACACTAAAGCATTTTTAATACGTTTTTCCTTTATACATCATTATCGATTGTGCAACTAATTTTCTTGGCTCAAAAGCGTTCCTATATATAAACATTAGATTTTTTTTCCTTTATTACGTTAGAATTTTAATGAACTTTCTTGTATACGTCGCTATAGAAATGCCTGAAGGATTTGAGAAATGTGATAGTTTGTTTTATAATCAAAACCTTTTTATTTTTTGGTGGTGGTGGGAGTATGATTTTAACAAATGCCGATACAATTAAAACCATAAAGTCTTATGTTTTGCATTTAATAAATCTAATTCCAGCTGCTTAATATGTAGTGTATAACAAGCATCGTTGTATAAGAAGCATCGTTGTATAACAAGCATCGTATAACTGGCATCGTTTTGTCAAAGCTGAAATTTGAATTATAATAATGTTCACAATTAAAAAAGTTATTGAAGTATTTTTGGAATAATTTATTTAAGTCCACTTACAATATCCATTCACTTTTTAAGATATATAATTCTAGATAAATATTGATCTAGGTCTAGAGCATTTTAGAGTCTTACCAATAGTACTAGCTGGAGATTTAGATCAAGCATGTGATATTAGAAATGTTTTCTGCTACAAAAAAATTCCTCTGGAGATTTGAAAGAATCATTAAGGCATTCTAAAATGTTGAAGAATTTGTTCTATGTTTACTAGCATGGCCAAAAAGAACATGAGTTCAAAAAAGAAGAAGATAATTTGAAGATTATTCGGAATAAGCCTTTTCCACGACAGGCCACAAAGACCCCCCCCCCCACTTCCATCATAAATCAAATCAGAAAAAGATGATAAAACTTTATTTTCTATTCCTACATTCATAATTTTTATCTACTGAATTCTCACTCTTTTTGCGATTTTCACCTCACTTCGATTTTGCTACATTGACCGCATTTCCCGAGCCTATTTCTCTGGTATTAAGGATAAATAAAAAGCTATGCTTTAATTTTATTCTTTTCGTAAGAAGAATAAGATAGTAACTTAGGCTTATATATGTTGAGAACAAAGTTTTCAGCTCCTAGTAATTAATTTTATGCTATTAATATATAATATAGTTTTAATTTTAACCCTTTGTAACTCAACAACTCTGATTTTGAAAATTATTAACTCAGATGTTAGAAAATATCATTTTAAACATCTAAAAAATAATTTTAAAAATTTAGAACATAAAAATAAAAAATTATTGATTAATAAGTGTTTTCTTTTTCATATCTGCAAAAACAGAAAATTGCTTATTTCTCGTTAATATTGTCAATTTTCTAATACAAAATTGTACAGTAAACGAACTTACCTTTGTAAAAAACTTATTTTTGGACCTCTCCAGCCCTTTTAATTTGACAAAATTTAAGAACTTCATTTTAGCAATAACGATGTGATACTGCTCAAATGAGTGAAACATTGGTACGGAAAATTAACTGAGTATCGCCATCTGTTGAAAATTCCATAACCAATTTATATTAACTGCTGTGTTGGGAGTTAGCAGAAATAATTAAAGTCGTATTTTAAAGCTTACTTACTGTATAAATAACATTGACTTTTGGGTATGTTGCATATACGCAACACGGTGATACAAAGGGTTAATACAGTAAAGCTTATCAATAGGGGGTGAAAACGGTATTTGTTCGCTATTCGGAAGTGTCTGCATATCAGAGGTAAAAGTATCCATGCATGTATGCCATACAAATATGCATGTATTGTAAATTATAAAATGTGTTCGCTAAATAGACCATAAAACCTTATGCTTTGTACATCATAAATCTAATTTCAGCTGCTCAGTATGTAGTATCAAACAAGAAACTGTAGCATCGTTTTGTCAAAGCTGACCTTTTAATTATAATAATGATCCCAATTAAAGAAACGGTTGAATTTTAGTTATTTTGGGAATAGTTTATTTAAGTCAACTTACAATATCTATTCACTGTTTAGGATATAATGGATAACGGATTAACAAATACTGTCCGCCGTTTTGGAGAATCCATTATGGAGATTTTACCGTATTAATATAATTTTAAATCGACTTCAATAAAAGAAGTTACTAGATTCGAAAATATGTATACATGTTCCCTCCAAAAAAAAAAATCTCATTTACCTTTTTGATACGTGTAGGAGCATAAAAGTGCACCTATAATATTCCCTTGCATTATTTTTTTATTACTTCATACATTATTAAAGCTGACCCAATAAGGAGAGGTGATACAACATAGTAGGCACATAGGAAGAGGAAGGGGGTTCATGGGGATCAAGCCCTACCCATTCAAAGTATAACGATTCTTTTTTTTGTTTTTTTTTTGTTTTTTTTTTTAATCACATTAGCTGTTCCAAAGACAGTTGTTTTTGTCTTCAATGTTTGATAATACATCTCTGATGAAACAACTCTGTACAGTACATAAATAAGTACTAAAAATATTGATTACATTTCTAACCAATAAATCTGCAGATCAAAGACCTCAGCGTCAACTCTGCAAGCTGCATTTTTATTTTTAACTCCTTTTATTTAATACTGGCTAGTGCGCCTGATATAATCACAACAAAAAAAAAAAAAAAAAAAAAAAAAAACGCTTAAGAATCAATAATTTTAGAACGTAGGGAAGCTGGAGATTTCAAATTTGGACGACAAATATACTTCTAACCAAACAATTGAATGGTTTTGTTTATGAGCTTGGTTAGATCTCAGTAAGGATGCCAAAAAAGAACAAAAACCATAGATTATGTAACACTTTCCAACACTTTCAAAATACTTTTAGAAATATTTACCATTTAATAAGGTCTAATGTCTGATGTGTAAGTAAACAATTTTGAAAACGCATAACACATTTAAAAATCCATTTTCAGAAATTACCAACAATATTAGGAAAAATATCCGAATTATTTTGTGCAGCTATGATCTATAGCGCTGAATATATACTACGTTGAATTTTAAAATTTAGTTCAGTTAGGAAACGCATAGCACAGTTGAAAATTTCCCTTCAACAATTTCCGTCAGTAAACACAAAAATACTCCAGGTGCTCTGTGCTGCCCTGTATATGATCTATAGAATCTATATACAACAAGTAATAGGCAAAAAATTGGTTAAATTTTAAAATACATACCGCAACGGAAAACATACTTCCAGAAATTATTTTTAACAGATAGTACTTTAACCGAATACTCTTGTGTGTCTCTGTAAATGAACTATGAATGCTATACACACAATATTCTATAGTAGCCTCTTGCAATGCACCTCAGTGATCTATAACAATTCCAATATGTTTGAAATAGTGTAACATCATTAACACAAGCCGCAAAGGATTTTTCCCCATAGACCGTAATGTAACGGAATTCTTTTGGATGTCCCTGTAAAAGACCTATAAGTGCTACTCACCTCATTTTCAATACAGAACATGCCATTGTGAACCTCAATAACATATATCAATTGCATGACAATCCGAGTATATTTACGAGTACGGATAGACAGACAGACAAACCGAATTCATAAGCACTTTTTTATACAGGTAACCCGGCCCCTTCCTGCCGGGCACGAGTGCCCAGCTCGACGAGTTAGTACCTGGACGTGGGGCGATATTCGCCTGATCACAGCCCTGATCGCAGTATGTCTGTGATCCCCTCGACAAGATCCCCCGCCGGCATCGCTGTAGCGCTCTCCAGTGGTTTGCTACAGTTTTCTTTGTTTGCTGGTTCATGAATTCCATCTAACTTTGTTAAATAGGCAGATTTAAAAAAAAAAAAAATTAAAAAGAGACAGGATTTGGTCTCTTAATTTAGAACCTTGATCAAGTGACGAGACCTTCACCTGAGTAGGCACCTCCAGAGGTATAATTCATAGAGAACTTGAAGACTTTGCACACACGACGTATTTTACATGCACCAGGCGCCATTAGCGTACATGGCTTTCATAAACACCTTTCAATTATATTGGAAAGTGTTAAAAAAGTCAGTCAAAAAAAACTTAAACATATCCAAAAAAAAAGTTGTTTGGGGTAAAAATTATGTATTTTTTGGGAGCTGAATCGAATGATACCAACCCCAGTTCCGTATAGACAATTGTTCGTAAGATATGGCTGCCGTTGATTGTTAGAGATGAAGAGAGGCGGGTTTTGATTTCGTTCTTCATCAATTTCTGCACCAATTTAGTACCCATTTTTTTCAGTCGAATTTAATAGGGCGACACATTTTCGTCGAAGAAAAACAGGGATTCGCCCAGAAATTGTTATTTTGATTCGTTGATGCCCCAGACAATTGCAGAGGTACTGTTGAAATCATTTTTTCCTCTAGACCTTAGTACCGCAAGTTTCCACAGCTGTTTCTTGCACAGGGTTGTTTTTCAAACCTTTAAGGACTATATTACATAAATTTCAAAGAGACGCAAAGAGACGCAAAAACTGCACACTGATACCGATAAATCCTGAAACTGATAAAATCCAACAAAAATTGTCAAGAATCGAAAATGTGCGTGAGAACTTTTGTGCAGTTCTGTATATGATCTATAGAATTTACATGCACCAATTAATATGCAAAAAATTAGTTAAATATAAAAACGCTTATAAAACACAACTGAATACGAGCTACAAGCAATTATTGTTCGAAGACAGTACTGTAACCAAATTATTTTGAGTGTCCCAGTAAATGAACGATACGTTTTATGCATACTATATTCTACAGTGAGCGCGTTGTAATGCACTTTAGTGATATGTATCAATTTGAATATGTTTAAAATAGTGGAAAATCATTAAAATACTCTGCAAATGATTTTCGCCCATAGACGATAATGTAACGGAATTATTTTGGGTGTCCCTGTAAAAGAACCATAAGTGCTACACATTTCATTTTCAATACCAAACATGCCATAGTAAACTCAATAACATATATCAATTTCAAAGAAATCAGAGTATATTTACGCGAGTTAGAGCACGGACAAACGGCAGACAAACCGAATTCATAAACACTTTTCAACTATGTTGGAAAGTGTTAAAAAAAGGCGAATTTTCA
The DNA here is from genome assembly GCA_963931845.1 of Maratus michaelseni. Taxonomy (NCBI): domain Eukaryota; kingdom Metazoa; phylum Arthropoda; class Arachnida; order Araneae; family Salticidae; genus Maratus; species Maratus michaelseni. The sequence continues at coordinate 214,876,187 of OZ007587.1, read as the reverse complement.
GTTATGGTATGACTTTTTAAGTTTAGCTAATTTTTTTAATATCACGTGAAGTCGTGTGTACAAATGCTATAGATCAGTGGTTCTCAAACTTTTGGGCTAGCGGAGCCCTTTTTGGGAAGAATTTCTACGGTGGAGCACCTTAACCCCACGGTACTCTATGGTTTACAAATTAATGTTTTTTTCTTAAGCTTATGGAGCAGAGAAAGATCTGCTGGATAAGAATCTGACTGAACTAGTAGTTTCCAACATGGGGCCAAGGTTCTTAGTTTGGACTTTTTCTCGATACATAAATTCTGAATTTATACTAGAAATTTTGAAAATCAAATTTTCTATTATTTAAATCTTTAACAGTTTTATTTAATATTACTGTTATTGGACACAATAAATTAAAAATTAGGACTTAAAACCACTTTTTTGTATTAAAATACCTGCCTTGTATAATCGAGGTATGTGCGTCAATACAGCAAAATTTATAGTTAAAAATTTATGGATTCTGAAAGCTTTTAGAACGAAGAAAACAAACTCTTCTTACCCGAGCGACGTTCGAGCAATACTGTTAATGGGATAATGGCATCCATTTTTAAAATAAAATGTATTCTTTCGGGATTTCCAGTATGAACTCAGAATAAGAGATCAAAATGTTAACTCTGTCTGGGTCATCCACTGCATTGGGGCTTACATGAAACTATTATTATTTATGGCGAAAACCACACACACACAGGAAGAAAAAGGTAAGTTGTACAGTTTTCGTTTACAAAGGTATACTTCTGCATAATCCCAATAAGCTACTCGTGAAAAGAAAGAAAATGCGTCGGCCCAGTCACCCATGAGTAATTATAAAACACGTTTTCGCTAGTCCCGCCCACCCGTAATAGAATCATGCGATTACGAATTCTTTTTTCGCTCTTCTTTACATTTCTAGTACTTCTAAACCTGCAACGAAAACGAATCGCCTCTGAGCTTCTTCTTTTGAACAAGTATTTAAAAATACATTTAGAAGCAGATCATCGTTTTGGTGTTTAAGTGGACGGGTCAAAATCTATAACATGTATTGTTAGGTGCAGCATCGTTTACTTATTTTAGATGTTTTATTTGAAGTATTTAGCTATTAATATTAGTTTTGAAAGAAACTTTCTTTCACCATAGTTTTTGCCTCAAAACAGATATACGGTAAAATCCACACATGTTAAAAAGAACTGCAACTAGTAGAAAAACTTTACTAACAAAACGGGTTATTTGGGTGGGGTTAAATTTATATCAGGGCGGGTACTCATTGACGAAAAGTCTAAGCAAGGAGTGAAGTTGAGCAAAAGTTTAGATTGTTAGTGTGATGACAAAAGAAAAGTACCAATATATATATTTAATTGCTACAGCCTTATTTCTCATAGGAAAATGTGGCATCATAACATAAGAATCTTAGCCATGCCGAGAATAATTAAAACAAAATTTTACAGAGGGGTTGTTAAGTGATACAATATTTTTAAAAAAATGCGTTTTCAGTAACATACATTGCTTTAAAAATTAAGTACAATTATGTAAAACAGCATAGAAAATTTAAATAACTAAGAATCAACAAAAATAAAATAAACAGATTAAAGGAATTAAAGTTACAAAAAGAAAACAGAAACTGTATACAATTTATAACTATATATAATTTTAAAGCACATTAAATTCAGAAACATAAAATAAAGTTGTTCAAACCAAAAATATTATATAGAAAATGGATACATGTATAATGGAAATTTTTCTCAACGAGTCTGCACGCTCGCGTCAGGAGACCCGAATAGCAAAGTGCATTTTTCAATGCGAGAGTCTGAGCTATTACGGGTACCCGCTGAGCGTTAGGGACCATCAGTGGCTGATTAAATCTACTGTTAATTTTTATTTTTATGTTTTTATGAGCTCATCTTTTCAACATCAGTACTCTTGTTTAACTCTATTTAATTTTTGGGCCTCTAGCAATTATTAACAACCACTTAATATCCACAAGCTCTTATGTTTCGGGGATGTGTGGTGCTGACCACAGGCACCTCGAGAAATATTCTAGAAGATGATGACTAGACATTTCATATGGCTCTCTCAGGATTTGATATACACCTACTCAAAGCCAGGGTGTGCAGTTGCTTCGCAACTGGAAAGCCCATTGAACCTATCACAAGTTCAAGTTATAATTTAAAAGATATGTTGTGGTATTTTTCAACTCAGTGATAGATGTATTTAAATTTGACACACACACACAAATTCCTACATACTTTCGAAAAAATTTCTTTTGCAATATGCTAATTTCTTTCATGTTTTGTTTATTTTCCTGGAACGCCGCGGAGCCCCTGAAAAGTATAGGCGGAGGCCCAAGGGCTCCGCGGAGCACACTTTGGGAACCTCTGCTATAGATCATATACAGGGCTACACAAAAGAATTCGCAAGTATTACTGAGTATGATCGTGAATTTCTTAAAGGTAGGTGATATTTAATCGAATTATGCATTTTCAGTCTGAACTATATTTAGTATTAAGATATGTTTGTAGAATGTAAATAAAATCATATACAGGGCCACGCAAAGAACTGGAAACATGGCGCCTATGAATGATAATTGCTGGAAGTGTTATTTCAGAAGTTTTAAGGATGTTTTAGCCTGGATGAAATTTTAGCTTAATATGCTACGTGTATAAAAATCTGTAGGTAATATACAGGGCTGTACAAAAGAATTAAAGTGTGTTTCTGTCTATTAGTAGAAATTGTTAAAGGCGAATTTTCAACTTAATATGCGTTTTCTTACTTAACTAAATTTTAGCATACTATGTAGAATATATGGAAATCTATAGATCTTATACGGCGCTGCACAAAAGAATTTTCCAGCTACGGACGATAATTGCTGAAATCTGGTTTTTCTGGTTTTCATGTGTATTGCGTTTTCTAAAATAATTATTTAAAAATCTTATTTACCGTATTAAACAGCGTTTATCAAGCAGCAATTATCATTTATTAACAGCAATTATCTTAAAGTATTCTGGAAGTGTTGGAAAGCGTTTCATAATCTATACTCGACACATGATTTTTGTTCGGGGAGGGGGGGGGGGGTTACACCTTGAACAACTAGTCGTCTCATTAATTTTTGACAATCATAATTTTCTAGAATTCAATATTTTAAATCTGTCTAAAATTCTAAAATTATTGATTATGTGATAACGGCATTCGTGTTTTAACAATTACTTAGTCCCGTAAATATTTCATTAATAATTGATAATCCTATTTATTCAATTTGTTTGGAAATGACTACTTGCGCCCCTTCTATAATTTTTTAATCTCTGCGCCACTGGATCCTGGGAGTTACTGAACAAAATATAGAGAAAAACGATATAGATATACCATTTTAGTTTAGTGCACATAAAAATCGATATTTAAAATAAATTACTAAGCAAAGAAGGGCACCAAAAATAATAAACTTTCCCTTTTTCTTATTAAAAAAAAAAAAAAAGAAAAAAGAAAAAGGCCTTTTGATATTATATACTTTTGCTGTATCGCTACAGAAATTGTTTGACCATAATTGAATATATTCTTATCATATAGTGTTTAATTATTGCGAGTATTGATTTTTAAAAACTTGCTTTTGCAAACAAAAAAAAAAAGTAAGAAAGTAAGATATATAAAAGCATAATTAGAAGTAAGAGCAAGACACTCCCTTGACTACTTGTTCATATTCCTTGTTAGGTGCGTTCGTAATTATATAAATACGTAGCACCTATAGTCGTCGTTTGGTCCGTCCGTCTGTCCGTCCGTCTGTCTGTCTGTCTGTCTGTCCGTCCGTCTGTCTGTCTGTCCGCATATAACAACGCAAAAACTACCCAACCAAATGGTTTGCAATTTAAAATATATTATCTTTGCAGAATTTTGTCGAGACATTTCAAATTTTATTAAAATCGAATCAAAACTTTAGGAGATATTAATAAAAATATTTATTAAGAAATTTGAATTTTTTTTTTTTAAATCGGTGCTTTTTTGTTATAGGAGCTTCCGATGGATGTTAAATCGTCAAGCGACCGAGATACTTATTTTATGACAGAAATTAATCTGCAGGCGATATAATTCATTTCACAGAATTAAAAATCATCAAGATCTGAATATTTATATAACTAGCTGATACATATATACCTGAATATTTATATAACTAGTTAAGATATTTGTATGAACAGTGTCATAAAATATATACTTAACTAGCTGTTTAACCCGTTCTACGCACGGGATATCATGAATTTAATTCTAAAACGTGCGTACGAACGCACCTCGTTTGTAACGTTTGACGTACAATTTCCAACTTGTATAAGTGTAAAATTGTGTGGACATCCCTAAGACATATAGTTTCACAATTGCTTCTTGTTAAAATTATTTTTTTTCTTTGTAAATATCGGATCTCAAGGACAAAAAAATATGGCCAAAGTTAACAAAGAGATGGGGGGTGGATGCCTTAAATTTAGAAGTGCTTGATGTAAAAAAAATATATATATAAAATAAATGCTTTGGCTGGAGGATTGTTTTAAACTACAATAGTTGTCTGTAATAATAGTGGAAGGAGTTAAATAACTGTAATATCGAACGCGCACACGCACACCTATTTGAGCTTTGAACTAAGAGCCCACTGTACTCACAGTGGGAAAATATCAAGGAATAGTACTGACTACTCACTGTACTCACAGTCTGAAAATATCAAGGAATAGTACTGACTACTGCAATGTCATTGCCGAAACGTCAGTGAAGGCTCACTGTGTGGAGACTAGAGCTACTAAATATATACAGCAGCCTTAGTGGAGACGCAAAAAGTTTTTGGTTTCTGTCTGTCTGTTCCGCAATAACTGCCGTAAAAAACGTTCGATTAGGTTGATTTTTGGTGACTATGTTGGCGAGGTTCCCGGAATTAGCTGTATAGTTTTTAGTTACATTTGGTCCATTCGTTTTAGGTCATAATGCTTTTCAATGGGAAGTCAGACGATTTTTTTTTAATTTTAACATTCAACGAAAAGAAAATGTCGCATTGGGATAATTCTAAATGCTAACTTATGGATTCTAAATTTACGACATGGCGATCTTAATTTAATCCTATCGCTTTGAAGATTTGCCAATATATTTATTAGAATTTCAAAATCAATTGCATAAATTATTGGGAAATTTTATGCATTAATTTGAAATATATGAAACACTTTAATTTCTCACTTTTTACAAAAATTTCCAATGCATTTTTTTTTCTCTTTCATTAAATGGTTGCTAAGCATCTATTATTTCAAAGAATATCAACAAAGAAAAATTCGAGTGAATCGCATTATTTTGACACGAAATTTGATTAAAAATACCTAATTTTCGGGTTATATAAGATTTTAATATGCTTTTTTAAATGAAATAGATGAGAATTTATTTTAACTACTAAAAAATGATTACCAAATCGGTTTTCAAATGAAAATAATAAAAACGTTGAATGCGTAATTTGAATATAGGTCACACAACAGGAATTTACATTTGTATAAGTATATTTTATACACGAAATTTTATTCAATTTCAGCAACATATAAGTAATTCTTGTAAGGATAGGATAAAATTTCTTGTACAAAGAGATGGTTATTCTAATGAAATTAAAATAGTAAATACATTCAGACATGTACTTAAGAAATGAAATAGCACAATTACTGAAAATTGAGAATAGAATATTAAAGCGACAACGGGGAGTTAAGAGGGGCTCCGCCCCCCTGAAGTAACGTATTGTTATTCTGAAAAAAAATTCAGTAATAAGTAGTTTATCCTATCATTGCATAACATTGTGTTTAATGCGATACTTCTAAAATTTCCGGAACTTTCGATAAATTTTATATTTTTATAAATGTATAAATAACTTTAAAAGATTGAATTTTAGGGTATCAAATATTATGCAGATAATGTTAAAAATGATTGAAATTAATGAACAATAATCTGTAGAGCTGACGTTGAGGCCTCTGATCTGTAGATTTACTAGTTAAAGAATACGAATTGAAAAAATTACTGTTATCTATTTTTAATAGCCGAATCGTCAATTGAGGCAGTTATGTGGAGAAGCGAAAAGTTTTTGGTTTCTGTCTGTCTGTTTGTATGTCTGTTCCGCGATAACTGCCGCAAAAATCGTCCATTTAGGTTGATTTTTGGTGGGTACGTTGGTGAAGTACCCGGAATTAGCTGTATAGTTTTTAGTTACATTTGATTCATTCGTTCGAAAAATATAGAACATTTCTTTTTAGCACTTTCCAACCTAGTTGAAAAGTGCTTATGACTTCGGTTTCTCTGGCCGTCTGCCGTCTGGCCGTCTGCCGTCTGTCCGTGCTCTAACTCCCGTAAATATGCTCGGATTGCTCTGCAATTTTTACATGTTATTGTCGTTATCTATAGCATGTTCCCTATTTCAACGGAAGTGTGTAGCACTTATAGTTTTTTTACAGGGACACTCAAAAGAATTCCGTTACATTGCGGTCTATGGGGAAAAATCATTTGCGGCTTATTTAAATAATGTTCCACTATTTTAAACGCATTGTAATTTATATATATTACTAAGGTGCATTAGAAGAAGCTTAATATGGAACAGGGTGTGCATAGCACTTATAGTTACTTTACAGGGACAGTCAAAAGAATTCCGTTACATTACGTCTATGGAGAAAAATCGTCTGCGGTTTATTTAAATAATGTTTCACTATTTTAAACGCATTGAAATTTATATACAGTGTCTCACAAAAGTGATGGGACACTTGTGCTTTATAAAAAAAAACTGCAATAAAATAAATAAACAAACATGTGCAAAAATTTTTTGGGTGTGTTTCATATTTAAAGTTAGTAACAATTATTACATAACATACATTTTGTCAAAATATTAAAATATTAATTTAGTAAAAATACAATTGTTCAAAACGGAGCAAAAAATGGCTCACATAAGTGATGGGACACTTACTTTTCCATCAAATATTTATCCAAAAATTTTACTTTTTAAAAGGTTTTAATATTTTGTTGGATTTCCTTTTACTTTTAAAACATGATTTAATCTTTTTGGGATGGATTCGACTAATTTTTTTGTGATTTCTGGAGTGATTTTACCCCATTCTTCTTGAAGCACCGATTTTAGTTGTTGTTTTGAAGAAATGGTGTGTTTGCGAATTCTTGATTCCAATTCTTGCCAAATATTCTCTATGGGATTTAAGTCTGGAGATTGTGGTGGTGTTTTTATTATTTCAGGACAGTTATATAGCAGCCAGAGTCTAACGTTCAGAGCAGTGTGCTTGGGGTCATTGTCCTGGTAGAATTTAAAATCGTTATGAAGGTTCAATTTTCGTGCTGAAGAATTCAAATTTTGCTTTAAAATATCAATATACTTGTACTGATCCATTATACTGTCAATAAAAACAAGATTACCAACTCCAGCGGACGACATACACCCCCATACCATAACTCCACCTCCACCATGTTTTACTGTTGGTACCAAGTTCTGTTTGCGAAATTCTTCCCTGGGTTTTCTCCACACCAAGATTCTACCGTCAGACCCAAATATATTAAATTTACTCTCATCAGCAAATATAACTTTATTCCAGTAATCAGAATTCTTAGTTATGTTGGATTTTGCGAAAGCTAGTCTGAGTTTTCTATTCTTTTCACTTACGAAGAATTTTTTCCTGGCTACTCTACCGTGATATCCAGCAGATCGAATTACCCTTCTAATAGTCTCAGGATTAACAATTATTCCATATAATGCTTGTAAATCAGCAGCAACTTTTGAAGTACTAATTCTTGGATTTTTTTTAATATTTCGAACGATAATTCGCTTTATTCCATTGGATAGCTTTGATGGTCGGCCAGGTCTTCTTTTATCCTGAATCATATGATTCTTTTTATATCGTTTAATGATATTGAAAACTGTTGAACGACTCAAGTTAACTGTTTCAGCAGTTTTTCTAATAGATTTTCCACATTCAATATGCAAATTAATAACTAATTTTCGAATTTCAGGCGAAGTTTCTTTTCGTTTAGCATTCATGGCTACACAGAGCTAAAAAACACAAAAATTCCAAAACAAACTGGAGAGAAATACTGCAGACGATTTTATAAATTATTGCCAATTGCTTTTAAGTAAAAATAAAACCCCAAAAAATATTTTTATTGCTTATTTCAGACGATTTTTGTTGCATATATAATGGTGTCCCATCACTTATGTGAGCTATTTTTTGCTCCGTTCTAAACATTTTGTATTTTTATTAAATTAATATTTTAATATTTTGACAAAATGTATGTTATGTAATAATCTTTACTAAATTTAAGTATGAAACACACCCACAAAAAAATGTGTACATGTTTTTTTAATTTATTTGATTAGTTTCCTTTTGTAAAGCACAAGTGTCCCATCACTTATGTGAGACACTGTAGATCATTAAGGTGCATTACAAGAGACTTACTACGGAATATTGTGTGTATAGCAGTCATCGTTCATTTACAGGGACACGCAAAAGAATTCTCTACTGTCTGTTAACAATAATTCCTGGGAGTGCGTTTTAAGTTACTGAACGCGATTTTAATTTTAACTCGCTTTTTGTCTATTACGTGGTGTGTATAAATTCTGTAGATCCTATACAGGGCAGCACAAAAGTTCGCGAACACATTTCTGTTTATTGACAAACTCCAGACGGAGAATTTTAAACTGTGCTACGCGTTTCCTAACTGAACTAAAATTATCATCCTATGTAGTATATATACAAATATATAGATCCTATACAGGGCTGAATAAAAGTATTCGGATATTTTTCCGAATATTGTATATGTTGGAAATTCCTGAAATTATGTTTTTAAATATGTTATGCGTTTTCTAAATTGTTTACTTAGATGTTAGCTTTTAGCTTATTAAACGGTATGATTTGTAAAATTATTTTGGAAGCGTTGGAAAGTGCTATATAATCTATGCTTGACGCATGATTTTTCGTTCTTGTTAGGTCATCATAAGGCTTTCCTATGGGAATGCAGACGATTTTCAAATTTCATTTTTAACTGAAATGAAATCAATGCTAAATATGTGGATGTTTTAAATATATCCAATAGTTTTGAAAATTTGCTGATACATTCATTAGAATTCAGAAATTAATTGTTTAAATTATTGGAAATTTTTTTTTGCATCTGTTCGGGAAATAAAAAACATTTTATTTTCATAATTTTTACAAATTTTAAAATGCATTTCTTTTTACTTTGTTCTTTAATTTATTAGTTGCTTAGCAACCCTATTTCAAAGAATATCACAATAATAAAATTCAAGTAACTGGGACTATTTTGCTGCAATATTTTATTATCAAAATAAATTATTTTTGTATTCTATTGACATAGGGTAGATGTGCCAGTAATGGGCCGCCTTCCAGTAATGGGCCATCTTCAAAGTTTTTGGTTTATAAAAAAAAATAACCAATAAAAATTTAGCTTTTTATATATTTTTTCCTTCGTCCCCCTTTCATGTTTTATAATGTGGGTTATTGTTGACACTCTTAATCAAACCAATCAGGAAGTAGAAAATAATGTTTCAAAGTTCCTCTGTTTTTCTGTGAAAATCTTAATGAGCATGCTAAGAGCTCTCTCTGTTTAGTTAATTTATATCTTTTTTATTTTCTTGAAAAAATTTCATGTTTTTGTTTTAATAGTGATAGAAAACTTTGAATTTTATATACTAATGGCAATTTGCAAAATTTCATTAATTTTTTAGGTTTTAGGACCATGGTCCATTACTGGAATGCTTAATTAGTCAATTTCCCATAATGGATACCCCATGTGAACGTTACTAAAAAAGCAATTTCGATAATGTTCATAGTGCATAATTTTTTTTTGATTTAACTGAAAAGCTAAGTAATCAAATTTAATTTTTTTAATTGCACTTACCAGAATGTAATAACAATATTTTTTATATAAATAGCTGTTTTTATTAATTTGTAATCAATTTTTTTTTTAAAGCGTGCCTTGCATACTTTATAATGTGGCAATCAACATCCAATTAGGAAGCAGAGAATAATGTTTAAGGGCACAGGAAAATTAGGGGCTCATGAGGCTCAAGCTCTCCCCATTTAAATAAAGACAATTTCATAAGTCACACAAGTTATTAAAAATCTATTTTCTGTCTTAAATGTTGGGTTTTTAATCTCTGACAAAACAACTAGTAAGTACATAAAAAAAATATAGTAGCAATGAAACTAGTACATCTGCAGATCAGGGGGCTCAAACCTCAATTCTGTAATTTTATTTTGAAATAAGTTTATTTAGTATTTAAAAAACATTCCACCCACACTTTCATTTGTTTCATATCTTTTATATAAATTACTAAAAGTAATTTATCAAGCAGTTTCAGGAAGTTTAACTGTTAAGAATAATAGGAAATAAGATTCCATGCCCTAGTACTCAGACTTTTTTTTTAAAGATTTTTTTTAACTAACCTTTCTACAGCCCCCCCCCCCCCCCCCCCCCAATGTCTGAAAAATTTGATAAGTTTAATTCTTTGATATTTAGTGTATTTTAAACCTTCTACCTAAAATAATTAAAATATTGATCTTGTGATGACAATTAATTGAAACAGTGAATTAGTTTCATAAATACTTTATTAATTATTGATATCCTAACCGTTAAATTTATTTGAAAATGGCTATTTTATTTCATTGATGTGCTTTCTTTAAATTCTAGTTTTAAATACAACCATAATATCAATTATCTATTACTTTTTGTGGGGTGTCCATTACTGGACCAGAGGGTGTCCATTACTTGAATTTAGGGTGTTTTGATATATTTCTGTTATTTACAATTAAATTTCGATTCACATTGGGAAATGTGACTATGAGCATGATTAAATATTTTTGATAGATTAATATACTATTAAAAAAATTGGAATAGAATAATTATAACTATTAATTAAAAAATACTTTTTAAAGAAATTCCTTAAGGGTGTCCATTACTGGCACATCTACCCTATATGAAGAATTTATTTTAATACAAGCTTATTTTTTTATCTAAAAAGTTAAATGAATAAGAAGTTCATGAAATTTTCAGAATATCATTGCATAAACCGTGTTTAATTTAACTCTTCTAATTTGTGAAACCTCCGAATTATTTTATATGCCTATAAATATGTATGTAATATAAAAAAATTAAATTTCGGATTGTCAGAGGCTAAATAATATGAAAAGTGAGATGAAAAAACAATGACTTTTAGAGCTAACATTGAGGATCTGCAGATTTACTAGTTAAATTAATTAATGAAGAGTAAACTGTGGTGTTTCAAGGTAAGTTTATATAATTTTTAGCAGTAACATTTTGTAGAGTTTCAGAACTCTGATCCTGGTGGCCTCTCTATAGTGGCTAGTGACATCAACATCACTGAATATTTGCAGCTTCACTTAACTGTGGTAATTTAGCACTGGGTAAATTTAACAAGTAATATTGTTTCTTTTAACCTCTGAAATTTTAAAACTATCAAGATCGTGGGAACAAATTAATGTCTATTGTTTTGATATTGTTGATTTCAGCTATATCTAAAAAAATATACTTATTTAGTATCTTAGTTTATTAAAAGATGGCGCCACTAACTGCGAAAAAAGCTTATTACTTATGAAATCTGCTACTTCATAGAATCATACATCATGGAATCATAGATCCAAAATATAAACTATATGCTGTTGTAAATGGTTTTATTTCTCTATTTTTCAAGAAACTGAAAATGTATTAAACAAAAAAAAAAAAAAAAAAAAAAAAAAAAAAAAAACAGAATACTTCAGATTTTAAATCCATTTTAGATTATTTTTAGAAAATCCATTTTAGAAAAATTTACTTTCCACATTTGACAATGTCGCATTTTAATGGAAATCACACTGGACGATATTCTATATTTGAATTCATTGAATTCATTTATGTTAACCAGAAATATTCATATAGATTTGATACAGAGATTGCAATGAAAAAAATAACTTGCAATTTTCCCATCTAATCAAATTTATAAGTAGTATTTTTGAAATTTATATGAGAACAAGAGAGAATTTTTCAATCTGCAGATAGAAAAAACTTATTTTATTAAAACTTTATAATTATGCTAATTCAATAGTAATTGAAAAATAATTGTAATTGAATTAAATGTTTAGCGCTTATTTGATTTTTAATTTTATTATGAGGGATCGGTATTTATTTATAAGAGTCCTATTTCTTTAATTCTCCGTTTTTTTGTTTATTTATTTATTTATTTATTTATTTATTTTTAACAACACTTTCTCTTTTACGCAAAGTTAGCGCAACGTCACGCGGGGCCCTGGCCTGGCAAATCTCCTAGTAAGACCCAACGTCTCTGACTGCAATACAGAACGAACAAAAATTATTTTCAGATTGTATATATCACAGAATAATGTATAATTTAGACTATAAAATGTATAAAAAATACCATGCACCATACACTTTCACATGTAATGTACATAATTATTTTTGATATTTAAAAAGTTATTATTTGCCCACGGTTTCCACAATTTCCGACAGTTATATCACCATAGACTGCAGAAAATGAGGTTAATGCTCGCTTTTGTCACAAAAAAAAATTAAATTAAATTAAATTAAATTAAATTAAATTAAATTAAATTTAAAATAATTTTAAAACAAAAGTATCATTTTTTTACACAGAGGCAAGATTATTTCGAATTGTATAGATAGGCCCAGGCCCCCTAAACAAGACCACAACTGGTGCGGCGCTTTGTGCAGTCGCGCCCCATTTGGCCGATAGTTGTGCCGGCCGGTCCTGACTTTAAGAAAAATATCATTAACATCTCACTCACTGTTCTTGTTTCTAAGATCACATATGAATTGCTTCAAGCCTAAACACTGAAAAAATCGCGACTGTTTTCTTTTTCATAATTTGTTTAACCGCGACTGACAAAATTCATGACTTTTTTGTTATTTTTGTAAATAGTAGACACCCTGTAGCGAAAAAAGCGCACAAATGGATTTTTTTTTTTTTACTTATTTTGAGGGAAACTTTTAGATATACTACAGGAATCGAGTAATCCGGTAGGCGTTCTAACGCGATCCCAGCAGGTATCTAATAATCTAATAAAAATATATAAGGTAAATATAAGGTATAATAATAATAAGGTAAAAATATACAAGAACGAAAAATCATGCGTCAAGCATAGATTATGTAACACTTTCCAACGCTTCCAAAATAATTTTACAAATCATACCGTTTAATAAGCTAAAAGATAACATCTAAGTAATCCGAATATTTTTCATCAGCCCTGTATAGGATCTATAGATTTGTATATATACTACATAGGATGCTAAATTTTAGTTCAGTTAGGAAACGCGTAGCACAGTTTAAAATTCTCCGTCTGGAGTTAAATAATACGGAAATGTGTTCGCGAACTTTTGTGCTTCCCTGTATAGGATCTACAGAATGTATACACACCACGTAATAGACAAAAAGCAAGTTAAAATTAAAATCGCGTTCAGTAACTTAAAACGCACTTCCAGGAATTATTGTTAACAGACAGTAGAGAATTCTTTTGTGTGTCCCTGTAAATGAACGATGACTGCTATACACACACTATTCTGTAGTAAGCCTCTTGTAATGCACCTTATATAAATTTCAATGCGTTTAAAATAGGGAAACATTATTTAAATAAACCGTAGACCTTTTTTCTCCATAGACGTAATGTAACGGAATTCTTTTGACTGTCCCTGTAAAGTAACTATAAGTGCTATGCACACACTATTCTGTAGTAAGCTTCTTCTAATGCACCTTAGTGATATATATAAATTTCAATGCGTTTAAAATAGTGAAACATGATTTAAATAAACCTCAAGTGATTTTTCCCCATAGACCGCAATGTAATGGAATTCTTTTGAGTGTCCCTGTAAAAAAAGTATAAGTGCTACACACTTCCGTTGAAATAGGGAACATGCTATAGATAACGACTATAACATATAAAAATTGCAGAGCAATCCGAGCATATTTGCGGGAGTTAGAGCACGGACAGACGGCAGACGGCAGACGGCCAGACGGCCATGCGGCCAGACGGCAGACGGCCATACGGCCAGACAAACCGAAGTCATAAACACTTTTCAACTAGGTTGGAAAGTGTTAATAAGGCAACAGTCTAGAGCAGCAGTCGGAAGTAGCGCACTACAAGTAGCGAAACTGCAGTAATCGCTACTTTTTCCGGTAATTGGTAGCGTAGCGCGCTACATTAAAAAAAAATTAATGTAGCTAGTAGCGCGATACAAAAAAATACCGTAGTTTCTAGCGAACAACTGATGCTCATTTTACACTTCTTTAGAACAAAAAAAAAAAAAAAAATTGCACCATTCTTATGATCACGTGATCGTAACTTGCTTTTTTGTACAAAATGTTTCAGTTCGCAACAATTTGTCAATATCACCAATTCAGCTGCAATTTTTAGCAACGCAAAGTATGACGTCACGGATTTTTCCATTGACCATTGCAGGTAAATCCAACTGCCAAAATCCAAATCAAAGAAATTAATTTTCTAGCAGGAAACACTTGTCTATTGGCTCATTATTATTATTCGTCTCAACCGGCTGGTCGATGTCTTTAACATACTGAATTTCGCTTTTAAATTTTTCAGATGAGATCTTCCGTGATCGGGTCATCATTCCAGCCACTCTTGAAGCGGGGCGCGATTCCGTGAGTAACGGCGACCGGAAACTATAACTATATGTAAAGTTGCGGTCAATATTATTTTACAGAATAGAAACATTTTGTTGTATGTAATGTTTCTTTTATAAAAATATCCTTGGTTTTATCGCATTTTTTAAGGTTTCGTTCATCTCACGAAACCCTATTACTCCCGCTTCGTTGTCTGTCCGTCACAGAGCCGTACTCAGAAACTATATAACTTACAGGCATTAAAATTTGTCTACTTAAAGCTAAATACCTACTATGAAGCTCAAAATATTAAAATTTGAAAAAATCGTATTATTTTTGATATAGAAAGATAAAAAACCAAAATTCTAACAGCCTTTTCCCATTAAATTTAAACATTTTTCGTTATAGCAGTTGCCAACAATTAAAAATCCCCAATAAAATTCTTTCTACAATAATTAATTTTCTATTGAAAGATTTCCTCGTGAAAAATGAAAATGAAATAAAAAGTTTCACCAATTGAAAAGAAAAATTAATATGACGTCATATGGGTAATAAAACGGAAATTTTCAAACATTTCTCAATAATACAAGGAATGAGTATGTGTATGTACAGAAAGTAGATTAATGTCACGTCATTAGAGAATTAAAAAAAATTAATCTGACGTCCTACTGGAAGTTTAACGGATTTTTCAAATGTTTGAGAATAATACAAAGCTAGTATCAATATGAGTAATAGAAAATGAGTTTGACCTGCAACTATTTTGATTTTCTCCGTGAATTTACAGAGCATTAAGTCTTCAAAATAAACGAATTTCATAAAGGCAGTCGTTCCAATGAAATGACTAATGTTACTAATTCTGCAATGTATATTACTAAAAATAACAAAATAGAAATCAGGTAGGAAGCCTTCTCCGCTCTAACGCAGAACAGCAAAAATCTCAATAATAAATTATTACTACATTTTTTATGCCATCTGGATTATTTTAACTTTAATGTTACATTAATGATAATAAAACATTATCAAAATAAAAAGTCATATTTTTTTAACCTTATTACAGTACGTTCCAATTAAATAAATCATATTTCCAAATGCAAATTTCATAAAATTAATGACAAATTCCTAATATGCAAAAAAAAAAAAAGAATAGCATTTTGATTTTTGTTTTTCATTATTTAAATACATAAAAGCGACAGATTCCATTAACTAGCTTTTTTTTTTTTCCCTTAAATAACAGGTACTTACGTATTATCCGGGCCAGGAGATAGATCGCCAAAAATGGTTGCCAAGTACCAATCTTGTTTATCGTTAACACAGTAAATAACATGATTTTAGTAAAATTGATAAATGGTAAATAACATAATAAATAAGAAAGAATAATAAATAATATAAGAATGGCCCGGATAATACGTAGGTACCAAAAAGAATATGAAACAGTACAGAAAATAACATTAAAACATAATCATGGTTACCATGCCAACAGTTTCATGTAATAGCGGCTCTTTCGATGGAGCCGATTAGTCCATTAAGAAGTGCTGATATACAAGGTGGGGACAGAGGAAAAGAGTAGATCGAGAGGAAAGAATTAACTTCTAGTCTCACTCCTAATTTCGGCACGTGTTTCTGCTCATTTATCTTCAAGTTTTGAATGCTAGTAGTTTGGTTATATTTTGTGATAGTTAATTTTCTCGCGTATGGCTTGTTTTCTTACTAATTATTGTTTACCTGATGACGATTCGGACCGGACGGTGGCGAATGTTTCTTCAGATTTCGGAAATATTTTATTTCTCAGTGATCGCGGCCTTAACAAATTTGGTGTATTTTTGGGGATCCCAATACAACGATGTTGCTGCATCCAGTGATGTTTTTCTTCGGTTTCATGGTCGCGAAGCGATCATACATGCGGTACAGTGATTGCTGCATTAACGAATTTTGTTTATTTCTTGGAATTCCGATACAACGAGGTTGCTGCATCCAGTGATGTTTTTTTCTGTTACATGTTTGCGAAGCGATCATACATGCGGTACAGTGATCGCTGCATTAACGAATTTCGTGTATTTTTGGGATCCCAATATAACGAGGTTGCTGCATTCAGTTATGTTTTTTTTTCGGTTTCATGTTCGCGAAGCGATCATACATGCTGTACAGTGATCGCTGCATTAAAGAATTTCGGGTATTTCTTGGGATTCCAATACAACGAGGTTGCTGCATCCAGTGATGTTTTTTTTTGGGTTTCATGTTCGCGAAGCAATCATACATGCAGTACAGTGATCGCTGCATTAAAGAATTTCTTGTATTTCTTGGGATTCCAATACAACGAGGTTGCTGCACATCCAGTGATTTTTTTTTTCGGTTCCATGTTCGTGAAGCGATCATACATGCGGTACAGTGATCGCTGCAATAAAGAATTTCGTGTATTTCTTGGGATCCCAATACAACGAGGTTGCTGCATCCAGTGATGTTTTTTTTTTCGATTTCATGTTCGCGAAGCGATTATACATGCGGTACAGTGATCGCTGCCTTAAAGAATTTCGTGTATTTTTGTTTTATTTTTCAACTTTTCATTGATCATTCTTTTTACGTAATTTTAATGAAATGTGTATAAAACGTTGTTTCTTACTGCTCATATTATATATTTTTTTATCTCTATCTTATTAAATTTGTCAAATAAAATATTTATATTTTACTCTTAAATGCAATATCTAAAAAAAAAAATAATAATAACTATTTGTTAATCTTACTACCTATACAAATGACCCCTACTAAAAAAAGTAGATTATTCCCAGGCATGCGCAGTTGAAATCTCCAATTGTGTGCCACTCTTTGAAAGAGTCGCTAGTGTGTTAAATGCAGTTACCATGCAGCAAGAAAAAAAATATATAAGGGTTATACTATAATTAGTAATATTGGCTCCATGCGTGGCGCAGTTGGCTTAAAACTGGCCCGGATAATACGTAAGTACCGTATTTTAGTACTTTGTCCCATTTTAACTGTCATTAAATCAGTTATTTGTGGGTCTGAAATAAAACATTTTTTACGGAATTTTTTACCTTAAAAATTAATATATTATTGCAATTGATCAAGATAAACAAGAAAGAATTAATTTAGCAAGCTTTATTTAATATTTTTACTAGTTGCATCTGTCGAAATTCGACGCAACAGAATATGTTAAATAAGTATGTTGCTACAATTTCAGTTTATGAATAAAAGAATAATGTAATGAAAAAAAGGTGAGGCTGGAAATCCAACACATGATACTCACACAAACATGCTCAAAACTTTGCACAGACATACCACATTCTATTTAAGTCCTTATCTCAGTAAAAATCAAAACAATTACGTAATTTAGCTTCGTAAAAATTGAAATATTGTGTTTGAAAATTCACGTTTTAAAAATGACATCATTGTCATAAGCAGACGATTTGGCTTTATAATTCAGAGTTGGTGGAATAAAAAACTTGGAAATAAAATCATCTTCACTAAATTAAACAGGAAAATATTACAGTAAGAGTCATTTAAGCAATTGTTTTAAAATTCCTGAGTTTCATTAAATATTTATTATAATTAAATGAATGGTGTAATTTTCAGAAATGTTTTATTTTGTGCATACCAAGGATCTTTAAAAAAAAAAAAAAAAAAAAAAAAAAAAAGCATAAATTCCGTCTATTTAGATGCCAGAATAAAGGTCAGTGAATATAACATCATACTGACGCAAGGTTAGTAAAATACTTTATATTCATGGAGGAGAATGCGTCTTTTGTTTTCCAAATGACGTCATTTTCCTCATCGGAAACATTTCGTTTTACATCTTATATTTCTTATGATAGATTATTTACTGTTATTTTATTTACTAACATTTGCTTAATATTACTTCTGAATAAATAATCTGTATTCTGCTCTTTCGTGATTACTGCATAATTAAATGTTATGTTTAAATTTTATAAAATTTTAATATGTTTAAATTTTATGAAATTTTAATATGTTTAAATTTTATGAAATTTTAATATGTTTAAATTTTATGAAAACCATTGAGATTTTTCTTTTAAATATGACGACATTTAAAGTGATGGAATCCCGCTTCTGTTTGGTGGAATATGGTAAGGCAAATTAATTTTATGTTATAGAGAGAAAATCTTAATCAGATTGCCACCATTTTCAAGAAATTTCATAAAAACTTTTTAAATTAAAATTTAAATATAAAAATGGGAATATTTTTAAAAATCGCTAATTGCGGGCACATCTACAAATGAACAGCTTTCATTTCAAAAAAACAATTATCAAAATTAGTTCAGTAGAAAACTCAGGGTAGATGACTTAAAAAACAGCCTTCTGTTTTAAATATATAGGTTGTTACGTGAAATTTTAATTCATAGCTCTAGATTAAAAAAATATGATTTTTTTATGTCGTTATAATATTGGATAACCAGATATTTAGATCTATATGAAAAAATAAAATTCCTTCCTGCCTCTACCGGAAGGGAAAGGTTACCTTCCTTATTCGTTGTTTTTAAGAACTCAGCTAACTTTACTCACTTTCACGAAGCTAAAATGCGTGGAACTCCATTATCGAAGATTCCAAGTTTTTGTCAATATTAAATTTGGATGAGAATTTTGAAAAATTTGTTAGCTATCACTAAGTTGGCTTCATTTACGGCGACCTATTTTTGCCGCTAAATTTCGTCAAGTATCGCCAACCTTAGCAAGAATTTTACGCTGGCGGATATGCCTATGCAGTTTTAAGCATGTGAGAGTTAGAACAATGGTTACAACAATGAAAGAAAATTTGCGAGAAATCACGTTCAATAAAACACGTTTAACATAAGTTTTTTTTTCATAAACACTTTTCAACATAGTTGAAAAGTGTTTATGAATTTGGCTTGTAGGTCTGCCGTATGTCTATCCGTGCTTTAACTCGCATAAATATACTTGGATTGCATTGAAATTGATATATGTTATTGGTATTTACTATGTCATGTTCGTATTGAAAATGAAGTGTGTAGCATTTATGGTTATTTTACAAGGACACTCAAAATAATTCCATTACATTATGGCCTATGGGAAAAAATCATTTACGGTGTGTTTTAATGGTGTTACACTGTTTTAACGATATTCAAATTGATACATATCACTGAGGTTCACTACAAGGCGCATAGTCTAGGATAGATTGTGCATAGACTGTATTGTTCATTTACAGGGACACTCAAAAGAATTCCGTTACATTACGGTCTTTGGAGAAAAATCGTTTGCAGCGTATTTTAATGATGTTTCACTATTTTAAACACATTCAAATTTATACATATCACTGAGCTGGACTGCAAGGCGCTCACTGTAGAATGAATAGGGTATGCATAAGATGTTTTGTTCATTTACAGGGACACTCAAAAGAATTTGGTTACAGTACTGTCTATGAACAATAATTGCTGGTAGCCTATTTTCAGTTGTGGTACGAGTTTTTAAATGTAGCTAATTTTTTGCATATTACTTGGTGAATATAAGTTCTACTAGTGTAAATACCAGTCCTAGGACAGTGTGTAAAAATCGTGATTTTCACTTAAAATTTGAAATAAATGATAAAAGTATTTTTATACTTATTCATCGATAATAGGTAAAACTGACCTGGAGACGTTAAGTTCAAGACCTGATTAATGCAAGACCCCTGGGGTTTTAACAACAAATGTGTAATCTGATGTAAATAAGATGACAAAGCAGAGGAGAAATTGCAGATCAATCTTAATAAATATAGGAAACAGATATAAGTTTGAGCTCTTGTGAAATCGAGCTCTTGTGAAAAGTTTTTTCTTTTAATGAAAAAAAATCCTTACTTAGACAATAGATTTTATAATTTATTTATTTTTTCATTAAATCGTAATTATAAAATTGTAAAACACATAAAAAAATACATATATATTACATTTGAACTCTGATTACTACTTATTTAATAGTATATTAACTGTGAAATCTTAATAAACATGTATTACTGATTTTTACCAATAGATCACTTTGAACGTGATATACACTATGACGCAAAAGTTTAGACAATGAAGAAATTCTTACAAACTTTGAAAAATATTTATTCAATTTTCAAATCACTGCTTGAAATTAATGTGCTGTACATATAAACAATATTTATAACAAAGAAAAGTGGAATTGTGCATATTGCAATAAATTAAATGGTAACAAAAATAAACTGCTGTCTCAAAAGTTTAGACACAAATTAAATAAAATCGAAATAAACAATTTTTAAAACCTGGTTGCGCATCCATGCTTATGTATTACGTCATATCATATACACAAGATTGCATGGAAGAAACTAAATCTTGCATAGTTTGTGGATCGATATCGTACCATGCATCCTCAATAGATGTCTTAAGTTCCTGTACAGAAGAGTATTGTCTAGCGTTGCTATAAACTTTGCGACACATGATGCTCCAAAGGTTTTCTATAGGGTTAAGATCTGGGCTACATGCTGGCCAGTCGAGAACTCTTATATTATGGGAATTAAACCAAGATTTTGAATGTTTTGCAGTGTGAATTGAAGCATTGTCTTGCTGAAATTCCCACTGAGGACCCCCTAGAAGCTCAGCAAATGGCAGTAGGTTTTCTTCTAATGTCTGTGTATAATGCTGTGAAGTTTAACGACCACTGGTGAAGGTCAGAGATACTTGTCCATTACAGCAAAAGGCTGCCCAAACCATCACCGAGCCCCCTCCTTGTCTGCGACTAAAAAAACGTCGAGGTTCCTTCCGCAAGTCATGCCAATACGATAAACAACCATCTGGACCATCCAGATTCCACTTTTTTTCATCGCTAAATATGACTGACTGCCATTTCTCTCCATATGACATATGCTTTCGAGCCCACATAATTCTTTGTAACTTATGATGTGGCTTCAGAGCTGGTTTCTTCTGCATTTTGCTATAAACGATTGTTCCTTTTTCCAAAATTCGTCTACGAATCGTATCCTTTGATACAGAGAGTCCCGATGAGCTTTGAACTCCACGTACGCTCATTTGTTGAGTACTCGCTAGTCTTTGTATCAGGCGATCCTCTCGTACATTTGTCACACGTGGCCTCCCAGACCGACATTTTGCTTTATATTCGGAACCACTCGATAAAACTCGATAAATAGATTTTTTTGACCTATTAATAATAGCAGAAATTTCAGAAACGCTCTTCCCTTCACCTTTCAACTGCCAAATCCTTGAAACCTCATTCACTTGAATTTCTTTAGCTCTCTTCATGTCGACTATGAAGCGCAATCGTTTGCAGAACTTAAGTACTCTAAATTTGTGACATCATCGAGTCTAAATTTGCATATGCCAGCGAATATTCAAAGAAATTTAGAATAGTGTCTAAACTTTTGCGACAAGCACATTTGAATTTTTATGAAAAAAATTAGTATTATAGCAAATAAAACGACTGTCTTTTGTACATAGCATTTTAAATCAGTTTTTGAATATATTTACAGGTTTTTGTAATTCTGACGTCATAATTCTACATTTTAAAGCTGAATGACGTCATTGTCTAAACTTTTGCGTCAGAGTGTATATTTAGCATACGACGAGATGTTTGTTGAATATAAATGAAATCATATATAAGGCCATGTAAAGAACTAGATACATGACCGCCGATGTATTATAATTTCTGAAAATGAGGTTTCAGTAATTTAAATTGTGTCTTTGCTTGAATTAAACTGCAGCTTAATATGTGGCGCTCACAAAAATCTTAATGTAATATACAGGGCTGTACAAAACAATTCAAATATGTTTCTGTCTATTAATAGAAACTGTTGAAAGTGAATTTTCAAATGTGTTATGTGTTTTCTTACTAAACTAAATTGCAGCATATTATATACAGTATATACAAATTTATAAATTATATACAGAAGAAGAAAATAATTGGAGTACTTTTCTGGCTATAACCTGTAATTGCTGAAATCTGGTTTTCAAATGTGTTTTGTGTTTTTCTGAAATATTTACTTAGATACCTTATTTGCTTTATTAAACCGCGACGGTTTGTTAAATTATCCTGTTAGTATTGGAAAGTGTTTCATAATCTGTGCTTAGTACATGACTTTTCTTTCTTGTTTAAGATAGAGCCGGAACAAAAAATACTTTAGGATCCTTGTATCAAGGCCGAAACTTAAGGGAAAACACTTTTTGGATTTTTAATTTCCTTTATACATCTTTTTGAATTTGAAATCTTTAAATGGCCACCATTTTGAAAGAAAAAGGCAGATGAAGCTGACCTAGGAACTCTGTCGAGACCGTGGTAAGTCCTATATGCATGCTTAGTCACATCCAAATCGGTTCATAAATATGAATGCTATCCCATGACAAAAACATTACATATATATATATATATAATATATATGGGGGGGTGCATTTCATGATTTCGCTACACTATCCTAAGCTTTGGTTAAGATGAAGTGGTGAGGAATTGGGATAAACTAAGCTGTTACACACTGTTATATCAATATAATTTATTATTCGTGGTGAGATCGCAATCAGCACCCAGAAAAAGGAATTGATTAAAACTACAAAACATGTTTTGTTGAGTACATTTTGGTTGTTTTAGCAAAATTCAAGTAAAATTGAACCATTTTACTTGAATTAACAAAACATTTTTTGCTGACGATACAAAAAATTTTTTTGGAATTGCAAAAAAAAATTTTTTTGTTGATTCAAACAAAATTTCCATTGACCTATATTTAAACAAAAAGTTTTGTTGGGTCAATCAAATTTTTGTTGATTCAACAAAACTTTTTTATGGGTGAGAGAATACTATAACAGTCATCACGACGAGTTTAAAAAGAAGTAAAGATCTTAAACCTTGAGATTTCTCATAGGCACACAATAATCACAATCAGTTACAAAAAAAATAATCATTTAGCAGTTTACTTTATCACGATAAAGAGCTCTCAGTCTCTCTGATACTGCATTTAATCGAATAAACTGATATCTGCCATATTATGTTATCAAATAATGAACATAGAAAAGTTAACTTCAAAGGCATTTTAGTAAATTCACACCTTTACTGATATCTACATTATTTCACATCCCAGAAATCAACAGAAAGAACAATATCCAAGCTGGTGTAAACGTATTTAAAACCTAGGGACCAAGGATATAAAAAAGGACGAAAGGAATAAAAAGGCACACAAAAAGAAAGCGAAAACACCTTTTCAGAATATTCTAGCAAATCGTGGAAATTCCGAGATAAAAACAGACGATAAAATTAAAAGTTAAAAAGTTAAAGGGGAAAAAATTAAAGGAGAAAAAATAAAGAGAAAATTTTAGAAAGGGAATTTTGAAGAGGAAAAAATTGTGCTGGCTTTCAGCCAAATGAATTAAAGGCGCGTAAATCAATTAGATTTTTAAAGAGAAAAAGAAAAGAGGAATATTAGCATTTTAAGACGAAATAAAAAGATTAAAAGGAATAAAATTGAGAATAATCTTTAAATAGGTTAAAAGTTTTAAAATATCTTAGATATTTAAACGGATACATCAATATTTAAACGAAGGGTGGTTTTGGTGTCTAGGGGTCATGATCGATGATTTAGATAATTCTAAGTCAGCATTTACTGCCTAACGGAAAAAACAATTAATGGCTTTATTTTTTTTCTAAATAAAAGTAACAGTTGAGAAAATTTTGATCCAAGAATAAAAAACAAGTAATGAAGTAGACATAACTGATAAAGGTTTAATGAACTCTTTCTCTAGCTAAAATAATAAATTTCTAAACATTCCCAGAGTAAACGAAACCGAATATAAGAACGTTACCAGGCAACTGTATATAGTATTAGCCCATCATTTTAAATGCTTTACGCCGATTTGTTGTCATACTTTGCAAATTAACAATAGCTATACAAAACTAACAAATTAGTGGTAGTATCGATTGTATAAGATATGAAATGATATCACTTCAAGAAAACAGGGAATATTAGCACGAATATTAGCACCATTTTAAGACTAAATAAAATGATTGAAAAAAATAAAATTGAGAATAAGTTTTAGATAAGTTAAAAGTCTTAAAATATCTTACAAATATATATATTGATATTTAAATGGAGGGTGGTTTTGGGGTCTGGGGATCATGTGCTGAAATTTTCCGGAATTGCTTTCCTCCGGACGGCTGCAATTGGTAGCTTATTATTTTTAGTGATAGAAGCTACCTAAAATTGTATTTAAGAGGGAAAAATTAATTTAAATGCTATTTGTTTGTATAATTTCCTTAAAATTCCGATTTAAACAGATGTTAATTTTTTTAGATAATTCTAAGTCAGTATTTACTACCTAACTGAAAAAAAAAACTAATGGCTTCATTTCTTTTTTCTAAATAAAAGTAACGGTTAAGAAAATTTTGATCCGAGAATAAAAAAGCAAGTAGTGAAGTAGACATAACTGATAAAGGTTTAATGAACCCTTTCTCTAGCTAAAATAATAAATTCCTAAACATTTACAGAGTAAACGAAACCGAAATAAAGAACGTTACCAGGCAACTGTATATATTATTAGCCCTTTATTATGAATGCTTTACCCCGATTTGTTGTCATGCTTTGAAAAATTAACAATAGCTATATAAAACTAACAAATTAGTGGTAGTATCGACTGTATAAAATATGAAATGATATCACCCATGACTAAAGTTATGCAATCTTTTGTAACTATGTAAAGCAACCCAAATCTGCGTACAACAAAACACCAAGCTTGCTTTTTCACGGATATCCTTTCAACTATCAAGTAACTACACGCAAATAGGATGACAAAAACTGAATATGCGTATCAGTTTTACATGCATATAACTTTAATAATAATTGGATTATGAAACAGGAAGCGTAAATAAACTTAAAAGTTGCGCATTAAATTTTATTTTATACTACTATATTCAAATCGAAATCGTTTAGCTAGCACAGATGTGACGAGAATCTAATTTTAATGAGCAGAAAAGAAAAATGTCTTATAAAATACATATCATAGAAATTTTCTTTACACTAAAATGTAATAGTAAATTTAGATTTTTTTTTTTAATCGCTAAAATTTGCGATTAAATAAAACAAAATTTTCTATTTAATTTTAGTGGCTACAAAAAAAAATGTAAAAGTTGGCAGCTATGGTTTTAGTATATGAGATCAAATCTGTCTAATGGTGTGGTACTTTTACCGTCGTTATAATGGACTTTTATTGTATTTATTTATATTAATTTCAAGAGATAAATTAGGAAAAATATTTAAAAAAAAAAACATTGCAAAAACAACCAAATATTCTTTAAAAGAAGAAAGAGCATGTGATTCGATGCTCTTTTCTTGAATAATGGAAGAATATTTTTATTTAAACAACATAATTTACTTATTAATGTTTCAAAAAAACATTTAAAGAAAGTCTCTAAAATTTTATATAAAACTATTTATAAAATTTTCGAGGTTATTTGTGTATTTTGGAACGTTGAATAAAGTCTTTTTAGGGTTTCGTTCATCTCACGAAACCTTATTACTCCCGCTTCGTTGTCTGTCCGTCACAGAGCCGGTTCTCAGAAACTATTTAACAACTTACAGGCAGGAAATTTTGTGTATTTATAACTGAATACCTGCTATGAAGCTCAAAATCTTAAAATTTGAAAAAATCTTATTATTTTCATATATATAGAGATCAAAAACCAAAAATCTAACAGCCTTTTCCTATTAAATTTAAACATTTTTTCTTTATAGCAGTTGCCAACAGTTAAAATCCATAGTAAAATTCTTTCTACAATAATTAATTTTCTATTGAAATATTTCCACGTGAAAAATGAAAATGAAATAAAAAGTTTCACCAATTGAAAAAAAAAAAGATTAATATGACGTCATATTGGTAATAAAACGGAATTTTTTTCAATAATACAAGGAGTATGAGAATGTGTAAATACAGAAAGCAGCTTAATATGACGTCATTAGAGAATTACAAAGAAAATTAATCTGACGTCATAACGGATTTTTCAAATGTTTGAGAATAATACAAAGAGACTATCAATATGAGTAATAGAGAATAATAAATATGTAAGTTTGAGGAACGTATTGAATCATGATGAAAACCCGACTATGGAAATATTGGCATATTTTAACATTTTGAAGATCTCTATACAACATGTTTAATTTTGAAATTGATTTTTTTTTTAAATATCGCATTTAGTCCACATGACAGATATTATTATGACAGAGTATAATAGCGGGCTTCGCCCGCTATTGGACCGGTTCAGATTTTCGAAAAAACGAGAAAAATAGACCGGTAAATTTTTACTTTATAAAAAACATGACTTTTTTTTTCTTTCGAAAATGAAATTTATTTGGATTTATTAAAGAAAGTGTAATATCATGACAGCCGAATGACGCACCGATTCTTCTTTTTAAATTTTAAATACAGAGTTTATTAAAACTGAGAGCTGGTATTTACAATAATATACACTATATACATTTTCACTAATATTCATAAAAATTCCACCTAAACCACATTACTTCTTAAAAACCAAAATATACTCGGATGCATTTCCACATCCTACTTACTCCGAACGAACCACCATTCCTTCTCCTCTTCCCTTCACTTCCGTTTACTTTTTTTAAACAAAAAAGGGTTGGAAGGATATTGGTTGCATGACACCCCCCCCCCCCCCGATAAGATTGTGCTACGCAAAGCGAAGCAAAATCTGACAAATAGCAACCATACAACTATACAGCATAAAATATATATAAAAACACAATTCAAAACAGATGTATAGAAGCCTTGTTATAATAGTTATAATGAATATATAATAAACATATAAAAAACACTAACAATTCACAACAGACGGAAAGACGACTTGATATAATACTGCATACCAAAATTAAACACAAAATAAAGTATCATTTAAATAATCCTTATACAGTAACTAGTCGTGACAGACTATCTGCATTTTTTAATTTTGCACCTGGGCAATGAGAAATATTTATATTATATCTTTGTAGAGATAAGGCCCATCTTTGTAATTTTGCAGACTGAGGTGCAGATTTCTGAAGATATATTAAGGGATTGTGATCAGTTATTAGTTCAATTTCAGTATCAAACACATAAACTTCAAATTTTTTTAATGCCCACACTACCGCATAAGCTTCACGCTCGATAGTCGACCAGTTTTGTTGCACCTTAGTGAGCTTTTGGCTAGCAAAACTAATAGGACACAACTTTTCTTTCTCATCTCTTTGCGATAGACAAGCACCAACTCCATAAGAACTGGCATCACTCTGAATAGTGTAAGGCTTTTTAGGATCTGGTGTATACAGCTTAGGAGCTTCACACAATAAACGTTTTAAAGTTTGGAAAGCCTCTTCTTCAACCTCAAACCACGGAATGATTTCTGGGATTTTCTTTTTTGTCAAGTCGGTTAAAGGCTTGGCGATTTCAGCATAATTTCTTATGTAGTCACGATAATAATTAAATAAACCCAATGCACTTCTGAGGGCTGTTTTGGTTTTAGGCGATTCTATTGTCTCAATGGCACGTAACTTCTCCGGATCGGGCTCATGTCTACCTCCTCCTATGACATGACCTAGATACTTAATCTGTGCCTTTGCAAAAACACATTTTTTAACATTAACTGTGAATTTCAGATCAGTTAATTTAGATAAAACAGCGTCAAGATGTTTCAGATGATTTTCCCAGTCATTTGAAAAAATAGCAATATCATCCAGATATGCTCGACTGTACTCACGATGTTCATCCAGAGCATTGTTGATCGATTTCTGGAATGTGGCAGCCGCATTGCGCAATCCAAAAGGCATGACTTTCCATCGGTATTGAGCACGATGGGTTTTAAAAGAAGTAAGATCTCGACTCTGTTCTTCTAGAGGAATTTCCCAATACCCTTTTAATACATCTAAACATGTAATTATGTTAGCACTTCCTATTTGATTAATTAATTCAGTTGCATTTTCCATAGGGTAATCAAAAGGTTTTGTCACTGTGTTCAATTGACGAAAATCTATACATAAGCGCATGCTACCGTCCTTCTTTGCGACACATATGACCGGATAAGCTATTTCAGCTTCACTTTTTTCTATAAGTCCTAGATGCTCTAACTCTTCTATTTGTTTATCCACTTCATTTTTTAGCGATTCCGGAATTTTATAAATATATGGTTTCTTTCTTTCCGCACCTGGTAATAAACGAATTTTGTGTGCTCCAACGTTGGCAACTTGAATTTTGCCTGAGAATAACGGTGAATGTTTTTGTAGAAGTTTACTTAACTCTAATTGTTTATCAACCTCCAGATGACTAAGGTCTACTTCTATATTATTTTCATTCAAAGCATTAGCTTTAATTGGTGTTGGGTGAATTTCACCAAATTCTACATCGTCTTCAAAAATGACCCTAACAGTCTGTACTCTTACGTTAAATTTCCTTATTTTATTCGCATGAACATGTCTGACACCCCCATCAGGTAATTTCACTTTATACGAATGTGGTTTTATTCTTTCAAGTATTTCTCCGGGTCCTGTCCATCTAGCATATAATTTATTGGTAGAATCAGGGATAAGTAAATATACTAAATCACCTTTTTCAAATTCTTTCATTCTACTTCGATGATTGAAATAGCGAGTGTAATTTTCTTGTTTTTCTGCAGCAGTTAGAGAAGCAATGTCAGCGGCTCTTTCCAAATTTATTTTTAATTCTTGTAAATAGTCTACTGCTGAATTACTAAGATTCAATGGTAAGGGGATTTCACCTGACCATGATGACTTTAGTACTGCCAAGGGACCTCTAGCTTCCCGACCATACATGAGCTTAAACGGTGATACTCCAGTTGTGCAATTTGGCACTTCACGGTAGGCAAAAAGTAGAAAAGGAATATGTTTATCCCAATTAACAGGATCCGTACGAATTACATGATGTAGCATTTGTTTAAACACACGATTAAATTTTTCAATTAATCCATTTGAAGCGGGGTATGATGGAGTTGAAAAGCGAGGACATGCCCCTAACCGGTTCTCAAATTCTTTAGTCAATTCGGATTTAAAATTAGTGGCCTGGTCTGAACAGATAACTTCAGGAATTCCGGTGCGCATAAAAATATCTAATAAAGCATCACACGCCGTTTTCGCAGAGAGACTCCGTAATGGTACTACTTCTGGCCATTTAGAATTTTGATCAATTAAGGTAAGACAATATTTATGCTTCCTTCCTTACGGCGGAATAATTTCACCTATACAATCAATATTTACAGTATGAAATGGATATGGTGCGCGGACAACAGGTGTAATCGGAATTTTATCTGTTTGTTTCTCAGGGCTTTTTAACTGACAGTTCTTACATGTTCTACAATAATTTTCTACATCTCTTGAAATATTCGGCCAATAAAAAGATAATTTAATTCTTTCTTTAGTTTTTCTCATCCCTAAGTGGTTTCCAAAAATTGAATCATGAGCTAATTGTAACACTTTATTTCTATAACTTTCCGGTAACACGAGCTGATATATTTTATCACTGCAAATAGTTTCTTTATGATACAATAAATTATCCCGTATCAAAAAATTATTTTTTCCTAATCTAGCGTCCTTGAATGAATTCTTTAAGGTTGTGCAATCTTTTTGTTCTTTACAAAACTTGTTAAACTCTGAAAATTCATCATTTCGATCATTTTGTTTATTCTCTGAAGAAATAAAACAAACATTTAATTCCTCTTTCGCCAGTGGGGCGTCTGAGCTATTTTTAGCTTCGTGATCTTCGAACTCCTGCAGTTGACTATTATTACACAACTCTTCATTTTGAAGTTCAATCAAAGCATTATACACGTCTGGAGTTAATAAACAAGGCACATTTAAGTTTTCAGTGAAAGCAAAAAGCGTATTTAAGGTAACATAAATTCCGCTGTTAGGTAATTTATAATGGATGGGTATAGTAGCCAAATTTGCTTGTACTTTTTCTTTGAAAGCGGATTGTAACAAAATACTACCTTTAGCTTCGATTTTCAGATCGGGAATTAATGACGTATTTAAAATACTAATTTGGGTACCGGAATCATTAATAGCTTCTATTTCTTTACCTTCTACATAAATAGTGATTTTTTTTAAAGGAAAAAGAGCAACTTCGTTTAATTGATCATTCATGTGTAAATGCCTGGAACTAACATTAGTGACTACCGCATTACTATTTTTATTTGGATTCAATTTATTTGTATCTTGTTGCATTTTCGGTTTTCTCTGACCCTGATCATCATTTTGAGCATAAGATTTATCATACTTATTTCTTCTGTTTGGGCACAATTTTGCTAGGTGTAATGGGGAATTACAAATATAACAATCACGTGATTTTGAGAAGTGTCTGTTCTCATACGTAGCTTGATTTTTCCTTAGTTGTGGGGGAACATATTTAGTATTATTATCATTATTCACTTCACGATAAATAGGCCGTTTCTCAAATTTTGTTTCCTCGAAAGACCTGCCTTTTGCAGTAAAATAAATGTCACAGTCTTTCGATAACTGATCGGGCAAAAGCCAACTTTCTCCTTGCTTGACTGCAATGTGAGTAGCTAGCTCATTATCCAACGTTTCAAAAATTTTATCTGATATTATTAAATTAATAAGTGAATCGAAATCTTTAACGTTTCGAATTCTACAATAATTTAACCAACAGGATCTTAATCGCGAACCGAACTGTTGATGGGTTTCACCAGGTAATCTTTTAGCGTTTCTAAAATTTTGTAAACAAGTAAAGGGGGACGGTTCATATTCTTTCAAAATTAAAGATTTAATTTTATCATAATCAGCTAATTCTTCATCATCAATATAAACAAGAACATTTCCTGCTTTTTCACCTACTAATTTTAGCAAAATTTCCGATTTATATTCCTTAGGAACATTTTTGTGCTTAAAGGCTCTTTCTAAAGAATCAAAAAAGAGATTCCATGTTTCATTTTTCTTGGGCACTGGGATTACCAAAACTTGAACTGCTTTAATTAATTTATCTAATGATAATGACGTATTATTTTCCCCTTCGTTATGGGTTAAATTCTCGCTTCTCATTTGTTGTTGTAAACGCAATCTATTTACTTCCTCGCCATTTTTTCTTTCTGACACTGTAGTCGATAAAAATTCAGTTACGAAATCTTTATCTTTTAAGTATTCTTTAGATTTCAATAACAAATCTTTTAATTCGGGTACTCTCTTACTAGCATCAGCTTCTTCGCCTATTTCTTCCAGAACAATAAGTAAATCTGCTTTAGTTACGTTTTTAAACATTTTCGAATAAAGTTAACAGTATCTTACTACACAATCAAATGATAAAAAAAGAATAGCTCACCTCTATTTTGTAATCCAAACACTGCGATTCAAATCACATACTTTATTATTTTAAATCGTAGAAATAACTCTTCTTCTCGTTATGAGAGCGGGCTGTAATATCATGACAGCCGAATGACGCACCGATTCTTCTTTTTAAATTTTAAATACAGAGTTTATTAAAACTGAGAGCTGGTATTTACAATAATATACACTATATACATTTTCACTAATATTCATAAAAATTCCACCTAAACCACATTACTTCTTAAAAACCAAAATATACTCGGATGCATTTCCACATCCTACTTACTCCGAACGAACCACCATTCCTTCTCCTCTTCCCTTCACTTCCGTTTACTTTTTTTAAACAAAAAAGGGTTGGAAGGATATTGGTTGCATGACAGAAAGGATAAAGGGTTTTGAAAGGAATATTAAACGAAAGCCTTTGTGCGATCTTCGATCGCACTTACGTTGTTTAAAGTTGAATACAAAACACTTTTGAATACAAACTTTTAATTTTGTATATATTACTTTTATTTCTAGACTATACTATTATTGTTTCCTTACAAAATAAGGGGGGGGGGAACAATTTTTTTTTGTCAGCAAATATTTTAATTATATCCTTCGCTTACTATGTATTGCAATATGAATTCTTATCCTATGCTTCTTACACTGCTTCCAATTACTTAACATCTGATTATATTCTAATACAAATCCACTTGTTGATACAATAACAAAATAATTAAAATTTCGTAACGAAATATATACAGTGAACTCTCGTTAGTACGGTTTTCTAATGCAGGCCATTTTTTATCCGCAATACCCGAAGTCCTCATTAAACAATGTAAACATTTGAATGATGTAAAATGATCTCTTTCGATGAATAAATTGAATTCAATGTTTGACAAAAACTAAATAAGTTTACCAACTTAATTCTGACATAAACAACTTTTTCACTAATTTAGAAATTTTAGATAAAAAGCAAGTTAATGACAACTTGTTAATAGAAAAGAATACCAAGGACAAACAAAATATGCAAAGAAATGGCCATACTTACATTCCTTTAAAGTAATCTTTCACTTTTCTTTGCGTTATTTGAAGAAATGATCTTCTTACCACATGATTTTCAGGTTTTGAGATACACTCGAAAATTTGCTTTGTTATATCACATTTTGATTGGTAATATCGGTGAAAAGTCGTTAGCAACTTTTGAATTTCTCACGTTTTCAGTTGCAGAAAATTTTCTTACCCTTCCCTATCACTGACAATTTCTTGATCTTTCATAACCAAAGTTACACCAAAGTTGCTTTTGAAAAAATAATGTATAAAAGTAGTTTTCGATTCTGCTCGGTCAGTTTGTGAAAAAAATAGTCCGCATTATCTGATGAGTAGTGCGTTTTAAGCGATGTCTTTAGCATTAATTGCAACTAGAAAATGATGGGGAAAACGAAATTGTCCTCATTAACATGATAAGTCTTGAGTGAAGGCACGCTGTTGGAAATGGATACTCAAATTCCACGAAATTTTCTTCGTTTTTAACAAAACTGTTTCCTGAGAAATGCTCCGAGCGAATATTTCGTCAAATCGAGTAAATTTGCATCCTCAAAATTGTGAGGAAATTAGTTTCGTCAAATTGTTTGTTCGAAAGTTCCAAAAAAAGGTTGGTGGTGCCATCTGTTGGAGATTTTAGAAGCATCTTTAATTGACTGGGGGGAAAAGCACGAAACATTTCTCTTAGATCTTCAACGGAATACGAACGCGCTATCTTTGGAGTAGAAGATCTCTGTGCTGCGTCCTACACCAGCGAGGCCTTACATGAATTTGATTTTAAATGTATGTATGGGGATGTTGATGTGTGTTTATATTTTGTAGAAGTATTTTTATCGGTGCTGTTATAATTTCTGCATGTTTTAATTAATAAGGCTAGATTATTATTATGGTTTTTCTATGGTTAATAAATAATTAGAATATGGTTTGATTAATATAATTTATTAGAAAAATGTTCTTTGTTTAATGAATGATTAGAATATGGTCTAGTTAATTTGTTGATCAGAAATAATAAATTTTGAAGTGCATATTTTGGAGGAGAGTTCATCAATTTTAGCGGATAAGATTACTGTTTATAGAGGGGAAGGGATCAGTTATACATATTTTAAATTTGATTGTTATATGAATATATTTCTTTAAAAAAAAGAACTCCTAAAATTTTGATTTTTTTTCTTTTTTTTTTAACTATTGGGAAAATGTTATTGCTTTCGGTCGAAAATGGACCAAATGATGTTCGCATTTTACTATTTTAACTGTTTTTTAACAAAATTCTGTAACTTTAGAAGAATTTTTTAAACATTTTTAACGAAATTCTGTAACTTTAGAAAATTTATCTTTGAATAGGCAATAGAAATGTATAAAATCGTTACAAAAATGTTAAAGTTACAAAAAGGATAGACGCAAATTATCAGATACAAAAAATAAAGTAGAAATTTGGTACTTTCGTGTTATAGCGGCCCCCAAGGATGAAATATTTTTGTTTCTGTTTTCATTAATATATTGTAAATTTGGTACTTTCATGTAATTTTTTATTTTTATTTATTTATTTATTTATTTTTTGAACTATTTTGTAACAACAAAAATAATCTGGCCGGGATTGGGGAAACATTTTTGTCAAATATTTGAGATTTTCCATTTCATTTAAAATCACTTAATTTTGAGACGAAATGACTGTCAAAAATGATGAAATATAGCTCAAGAATTGCGGAATCGTCAAAAGTGAGAGTTTTATTTTTGACAGCGAGGAAACAGTTTCGTCCGATATTTGAGGATTCGCGTTTCGTCAAAAACCACGTGACTCTGTGACGAAATGATTGTCAAAAATAACGAAATGAGGCCTAAGGATTGCGTAATCGTCAAAATTGAGTGTTTTATTTCTGAGAGTGCACATTAACGAAAGCCCATTGCAATATATATATAATAAAGAGTCATATTCAAAAAATAGAGAGTCCACTGCAACATATAAAGAGTGATATTCAAGCTGAATATGTCTCCTTCAGATAATTTATTAAAAATTTCCAAGTATATATCCGTCACCATCATATTTTGAAAATAACTGAGTATCTCTTTACCCCTTATAAAACATAATAAAAAGCTAAAATATATAAATAAATACTTCAATCTAATTCTAGTTTATATTTTATTGTTTTTTATTTCAAAGTAAGAGTATATCAGAATAAGAGTATATTTTTAATACTTATTAAATACGCTGCTTTTGCCAAAGAAAAAAATAGGTTTCCATTTAATTAGTTGCAAAAGAAATATTTCTATCGCATTATCTTGCCTCGAAGTCATTCAAATATGACAAACCTTCATTTCGAAATTAAAAAAAGGAAAGTAATTCCGAAGTAATGAATTAGATAATCGAGTAATATGCGACAGAATTGAGAAAACAAATGAATTTATTTAGGTTATGAGGTCTTGATGTGTAATTATAAGTGAATTATTCTCAGTCTTTGATGAATTATATATATATATATATATATATGTAATTCATCAAAGTAAAGTTTTATTAAGTATATATATGTGTGTATGTACATATATTTAAAAATGAAAACACATGGGAAAAACAAAGGACAAAGTCAAAACTACCAGTGGCCCCTTTTGGGCCCCCTACAATAGCTCCCTTAAAAATCGTCCGATTCTCTAGCTTTTCTTTTCTAACAACTTCTTAGGACTTCCAGCTACTACATGAATGACAAAAAAAATTCTCGGACAAGATCCGGGCTCCCTGGGCCCCATTACGTTGTTAAATTTTTAATAACTTGCCCCCTTTTTATCCGATCTTTTTCGTTTTTTGAGACTCCTTTCTCCATTTAATTATTCCTCCATTAGTACATTCCAGTTAAGATCCTGAGGCCCGATACAGGGCCCCTTGAAGTTTTTGTCCCCTAAAATGTTAATAACTTGCCCCCTTTTAATCCGATATTTTTCGGTTTGGGGGCCTTTTCTCTATTCAGTTATTCCCCCATTTCTACATTCCAGTTAGGATCCCCCTGGAGTCCTTGAACTATTTGTGCACTATACATTTTCACCCCCCCCCTCCCCCTCCTAATTGTGTCACCATCTCAATGCATAACTTTAAAGTTCAGTCTTGGACTATTCTCCCCGAGCCACCACCCTCATATTTTTATTGGGGTCCTAGGGCCCCTTTTTAAGCATTTCCTTAAAATTATATTCTAATGATTAATTTATACCCTATGCTTAATTTCGACTAATTAAAGATCTAAAGCGCTAAGTACTAAATTTTTTAAGATGTTTTCCTCTTAGTGTCCTGCTCAAAACTATCAGCTGGCCCCTTTTGGACCCACTACTATATCTGCCTTAAAAATTGTCCGATTCACTAGTCTTTATTTTCTAACGACTTCTTAAGACTTTCAGCTACTACTAAAACGACAAAAAAATTTCTCGGACCTCAGCCATCACCAATTTTGAATATTTATCTCCTTCTTGGGGCCCTTAGTGCAGCTTCCTTAAAAATGATCCGATTATCTTGCAATTTTCATTAACATAGTTCTAGGGTACTCGAGCTAATTTATAAACTACTAAACATTTCCTTAGACACCCAACTACCACTTTATTTTTAAACATTAATCTTCTGTTTCGGCATCAATTTATTCAGTACAGCCGTAAATTAAAAATCGCATTACTGTTAAAGATAAGTGGTTAAATTTAGAGAGAGGCGGGGGATTTCATCCGTAAATTAAATATCGCATTAATGTTAAAGGAAATTCGTTACATTTACGGGGGTTGCATATTCAACCGCTTGGGGACTCATTCTTTTTTAGGGTTCTATGGTCTCGATTTCAACAGGGTTTGGGTCATTCGACTTGATATCGAAAACTTCAGTTTTTTTTTTTTTTTTTTTTTTTTTTTTGTAAAGTTATTATCACGGACCCCGGCAACGCCGGACAGGACAGCTAGTATACTAATAAAAGAAAGCTGTTTGTCTGTGTGCCTATGTGTCTCTGTGTCGTGCGATAGCTAGCGAAATATACTGCATCTAGAAGCCTGAAAATTTGGATGCGGATAGTCCAAGATATGTCCTGATGCACCTGAGGTTCAGAATTTTAATTTTTTAAGACACGGGCGCCCTGGGGCCCTTTGCCTTAAATTGTTAATATGTTTCCTAATTTGTATCCAATATTCTTCGTTTTTAGGACCATTTGGCTTTTCCCCTATTTCTACGTTTCAGTTAAGATCCTGGTCCCCTGGGATCCGGTAGGGGGCCCGTTGAAGTTTTCGTTTCCTAAATTGTTAATAACTTGCCCCATTTTAATCCGATCGCCTTCGTTTTGGGGGCCTTTTTTCCATTTAGTTATTCCCTAATTTCTACATTTCACTTAGGACTCTTCATCTAAGGGCCCTGCTCAAAACTATCAGCTGGCCCCTTTTGGACCCACAACTATATCTCCCTTAAATATCGTCCTATTCACTAGCCTTTTTTTCTAACAACTTCTTAGGACTTCCAGCTACTACTAAAACGACAAAAAAATTTCCCGGACCTCAGCCACCAACAATTTTGAATATTAATCTCATTCTTGGGGCCCTAGGTGCAGCTTCTTTAAAAAAAATCATACAAACTTGAGTACTGTTTAAGGTTATTATCACGGGCCTAGGCCACGCCGGGCGGATCAACTAGTAAGATTATAAATTATGTAAAATAAATTAATGTAAATTTAATACTTATAATTAATGACCTATTGATATAAAAATAAAGTAAATATGTATATTGATATATAAAAATATGTATAAACATATCCTTACGTCAACCAATTAATATTTAACTAAACATAATTGTCTGAGTGCAACGAAGACTCATACACAGCGCAGTATTACTTTGCCCCATATATAGCTACGATAGATATTAAAACCTTTCGTCAAGCATAACTCAAAAAATATTTAACGGATTTCGTTCAATTTTTTACAGCAGGTACCTATAAAGGTGACAACGACGCCTATTTATTACCAAGAATAAATGTCAAACCGTTTGGAAATTATCTAAAAAAAAATAGATAAAAAAGCACAATTAAAGTACATTCATCACGAAAATTTTGTGCGTCCGTCATTTTCACCGACGGGAGATTTTCGTAGACAATCGGAATTGAAAAGTTCATGGAGTACATGTAGCAAAAAAATATGCACGCACTAATATTCAGCACAATAAAATATATTTCAATTTAGTAGAAATCGAAAATTAATCTGGATTTTTTTCTGTTTGAAAGAAAAACCCCGCAATAACTTGGTAGACTTAGTATTAGAGATTTGGAGCAAATCTCAGCAATAGCAGCTTTTTTTATTGTTTTTTTTATTGTGTGTAAATTAAAAAAAAAAAAAAATCTTTGGTGATCGATTTATGGCATTATCTCTTTTTTTTGTCTTTTTAGCATTTTAAATGGGATTAATGAAAGGCATGTATTTTAAATTAAATGAGTGAAAGGTTTATATTTAAATGAAATGAATTCAATATGAAAATGTTATAGGAACAATATTTGGCGATTTATCAACTGCGCCAGTATAACATAAAAGTACCAATATATCAAACGGTATGTAGTATGTGAAATGAAACAATCTCTATAATAAAACTGTAAGTCATGTGACTGTCCTCAACAGTTCCGGGATGCCGCATCGCTTTTTCATATGCCAAGCGGCCATTTTTATTCAAAATTATTTTTTCGAATAAACTGCATAAAAGTTACATTTTAAGAAAGATCGTTCAAAATAAATTAATATTTGAGAGATGACTTGCGTTCAATTATGTATATATTCTGCAATAACTTCAGTCGAAAGATTCGCAGTTCAAATTCTCTATTCATAAAAGTAAACAAAAAAAAAGATTGATTCGTCGTGAACATTTAAAATATTAAATCATGGAGGCAATCATTCGCAAAGCAAGTTCTCCGCGAATGAATTTTTGGACCGCTGCCTCGCGTCAAAAAAATAATTCGCACCAGTGAGACAATCAAAGTTTACCATAATTATGTGCTATACAACTCAACTTTCGGACCTTTTCTTGACGTAAATTGAACTCATGTAATAATATTTAATGAATCAGATTTTTAGCAATTTTAAAATCGCTAATACAGCTTTTATTTATCGCGTGTACAAATTAGAAATGATACTTTGATTTTGAAATCAAATGTTTTGATTTATGATATTATTTCTTATTTATTTATTTATTTTCTCTTTTAAATGAAAAGTGTGAAGTATTTTAAATTTATGTAATATAAGCATTTTAGATTAAAGTTAAGTATTTTAAATGAAATGAGTGACAGGTTTATAATTTAAAATTAAATTAATTGTAGTATGAATGACGGTGATGGGAACGATATTTGGCGAATTATCATCTGCTCCCGGCTAACAAAAATACTCATAATTAAAAAAAAGAATAAAAATAAATAAATGATAGTTTGTTGTAAATAAATATTGATATACATATCAAAAATAATTTATAGAATTAAAATAAAAAATAAAAGTAAATAAACAACAATTTCCATAACAAAGTTTTCGCCAAATTGGCGGGGGAGGGGGGGGGGGGGAATCGCGCCAACGTGCGTATGTGACATTTGTGCCCAAAAAATATGCGAAATGCTACCATGATCGCAAAAGTTCATGATTTGTCTATTAGAATCTTCCGATTTGGCGAAGGATTAAGGGAAAATTAAATTATGAATAAATGTAACGTGTTGCAATGTTTAACATACATTTAAGGGAGACCAAACTGGTCGCCAGTGGCTGCTAGTTATATTATAATCACCCATCGTACAAGAAAAAAAACTAATATTCTGCATTCAGGGGGAAAAATCCATCTCCTGTGCCGTAAGATTTGGCGAGTTCTTTTTTGGTGATAATTTTTTCGATTTGATTGTTGGGATCTGCAGGATTCGGCTTACTTTTTCTAAATCTTATTTTTTTGCAGATGTAGTATTATGTAAATATATTTTTTTGCAGATATTTTTCTATTTTGTATATTTGGCATTATATTTTGTATATTTTCTATTTGGCATTTGGAAAAGAGATTTTTACCTTTTTATCTGTGCCTTCGGAAATATTAAAAAATAAAAAAAGATTTACATATATCAAGCGTATAATGTTATGTTTTTCATTTTTATACGGACCATTTCTCCATTTTTAGATTTTAAATGCAATTTATTATTTACTAGCCGTTTATTAATTGTTTACAATTTACCCCCCTGACAATAACAATTATTTATCACAAAAATGCCTCTTAGGTTTGTTAAATAAGTTTGTTTATGTATTTTCATTACTTATTAAAATATCGACTATGGCGATAAAATTTTATTTTAAAATCGTGCTTAAATTTTTAAGATGGTGCAAAAATATGCTTTAATAAACGTATGTTTGTAAATATTTGAAAAACATGTTTTACCGCTCTCTTTAAAAATTTTGTAAGATGCTAAAACTACCTTTTGGCACCATTTAAATTTTTTTTCGCCAACCGACATAGGATACGAAACTTTTCCCCATTCAGATACACAGGCAAGGCTGGTCTCAAACAAGAGTAAAGCTAGCAACAATATTGTTTTAACTCTATAAGAGTTACAATAATGACATTAAAGGCTCCGATTTTCTTTGGGCCCAATTACGAAAGTTTCTCCTAAAAAAAACTGTAGAAGAAGTCTTTTACATTTGTTTCAAATGAAGCTCAGTCTGCAAGGTATTAGTTAATACAAACAACACTAATGGCATGGAGGCAAAAGTTTTAATTTAAATGTATGTATTTAAAACCCTCCCCCCATACCACCCCCCCCCCCCAAAAAAAAAAAAAAAAAGAAAAAAAGAAAAGTTACAGTAATGAATTTAAAATGGCGTTAAGCCACGCTTTCTGATATAAGCAATTGGATGCAAACGCGATAACGAAACTTTCACTTAACTTAATAACATGTGGCTAATATAGCCCTCAGGGTACTTTGCAGTTATACAGACCTTGTGGTTTTTTTAAAAAGCTTGAGACAATTCAGGTTTAAGA
This sequence comes from Maratus michaelseni, assembly GCA_963931845.1. Lineage (NCBI taxonomy): Eukaryota > Metazoa > Arthropoda > Arachnida > Araneae > Salticidae > Maratus > Maratus michaelseni. The sequence goes on along the minus strand of OZ007587.1, from coordinate 214,835,213 downwards.
AGTTGAGATTTACTGTCAAATGATATAAACAACTATGAACACAAAACTGATGAATTATTATTCAGGTTTATGTATGTATTTAAAAAAATTGCATCTGATTACACTTATTAGATAAATTACTTCTGTTTACATTTAATAACTGATAAACGGCTTCTGTATACTAAAAAAATTGTTTAAATATTGGGAAGAGGTGGCGAGAGGTAGAAAGACGAGTAAACAAACGGGTAGACAGACGGGTAGTGAGATGGGTAGTGAGACGAGTAGTGACATAGGTAGGCTGACGGGTAGCGAAACGAATAGACAGACGGCTAGAGAGAAAGGTAAAAAAGAGGGTTGACAGAGGGGTAGCGAGATGGGTCACTAGACGGGTAGCGACACCGGTAGACAGGAATGTAGAGAGAAAGGTTGCGAGACGCATAGCGTGGTAGATAAAGAGACGAGTAGAGAGATGAGTACAGAGACGAGTTGACTGACGGGTTATGAGATTGGTAGCGAAACGGGTAAAGAGTCGGGTAGAAAAACAGACGGATAGTGAGATGGGTATACTGACGAGTAGGGAGACAGTAGATGGGTACGGAGATGGGTAAGAAGATGGGTAGAGAGGCGTATAGCCAGACGGGTAGAGAGACAGATAGACAAGTTGTAAGACAGATAGACAAATGGGTAGCGAAGTGGATAGAGACACGGCTAGACATACAAGTAGTTAGACGGATAGACAGACGGTTAGAGAAATAGATTGGCGGGTAGCGAGACCGGTAGAGAAATATAGAGACTGGTAGAGAGACGTGTAGAGAGATAGACAATCGGTTAGAGAGACGGGCAGAAGAACGGATAGGGAAACAGACAAATTGTGGAGAGACAGACAGACAGGCAAACGAAAAGTCTGCGGCTTGGCGCAGTAAAGGCGCATTAAATGCGCAGGGGGCAGAGCCACCTAGAGAATAATCAAGAAGTATTTGTAAGCTTAACTTTGTAATATATATAATTTTTCAATTTTGCCGATATGGAGATTTAATGTAAAAGTTATTTTACAGAAGTCATCGAAAGATTTTTTGTATACTTTAATAGTAATTTAGACTATAGTTTTGCAATCTGGTTTGTAGCAAAGCATGCTATCAATGTGGTTTGAAGCGCAAGAGTTTCTATAAACAGGTATAAAAATAATAGATATATAATCAAGGAAGAAAATTTTAAATTCACACACAAAAAAAGGTGCAACACTGAGATTAAATTTGCGTTAAGCCACGCTTGATAGAATAATCTATTGGCTGCAAATCCAATTACGTAACTTTAAAAAGCTTGGCATTTTAAAAGATCCGGCGTTTTTTTTTTTTTTTTTAGTTTTGCGCAATACGCGCTTAAGAATGTGAGATTCTTTGCCACATGTTAAAAAAAATTATGACAACACATCTGATGAACGGTACTTCTTTTCTATTTTTTAACAGTGTATATGAATTTATATATGATATTTTGTAATTCTATCATTTAATTTGCTCTTTTTCTTTATATTGTAATTGTTAACCCTATGTTCTCAGCAATATCACTCAGACTAATCCCTTTGAGGGAAGTCCTAGTATAAGAATATAAGGATAATATTGGAAATAACTTTAAATATCTAGGAAAAGTTTAGATATATTTATTGATACTTTTTAGATATTAAATGTAAGAACTAACAACTAATGGATATTTCTATACTATACCATAACCATCATTACCAAAAAATACACCTTATACTAACCACTAGAAACCAGTAACTTAACATTCCATTTAAAAAAAATTAAATAAGGTAAATACATAAATTAACTCATAGAACCCCACCTCTATAATCATTTAACAGTATGTACCTTCCTAACAATAAACTATCCTCCATTTTAGAACAATGTCACGTAATTTTTTTGTGTTTGTGGATAAATAAATCGTGAAAAAAACTAAATGTGTAATATTGATTTAATGAGATGCGAAAGATACCCGTAATGAATATATATATATATATATATATATTATATATAACCGTTTAAATGCCAGTGAATCACCAAAATATCAAAATATTATAGAAAGTAACAATCAAAAAACGAATATAAACCAATATGCACCGTAAACAGATGCTGCAAAATAGGCATAAATCGCGTAATGAAATTAACTAATCGGATGTATACCAATCCCAAAATTTTCTTCTATCTCATACATTTTAAATCGAAATTAAACATAGTCGAAGTCGAAAATTAAATTGGGCGATTCAGTAATTTTTTTTTCCTCCATCCTCTATTGTTAAACGAATCTTATATCATCCCATCACGCACCAACTTTTCCCCAACATCCCGCTCCCACGAAGTCGTCGCGTTCTGAGCAGCTGGTATACAACAGCACAACAGCTTGGTCTATTCCTATCACGTCCCAAAAGTCGAACAAAATCGGTATGATAGTGCAACCTTCCATTTTCTCTAAAATTTTATACAAACCTCGACCTATTCCATTGCATCTAACTATAAAATTTCATCGAAAATTATTCGTATATTCTTGACTTAAACTTCAAAAAATAGAGTAAAGTAGCACAAAAATCCCAGCGTACCCTTCCGGGGGAATATCCATTTTCAACTAAGGCCAGTCATAGTCAAGTATATACATATGAAATTTGGTTCGATTCTGTGGATAACTTCATACACTCTAAAAAGGTGGATTAAACTTTGTGCCGTTATATTAAAAATAAATGTACAACGTTGAAATAGCACAAATTAAAAACAAACTTTATTTATGTCAGATGTAATTTGCCATATTCTAACAAAGTGGAAAAAGTAATTTTCCGCACTAAGCTTGCACTGTTAAGATCTACAATACAGGAAACACATAGTAAAATAGCCGTCATGGAAAAGGAACTATACGATCTCCATCTTAATCTTTCTAATTCTCATCCTGATTTCACTTACTTAGATAACCGGTCTTGGTTTGATGCGCATAATAAGTCTATTAAACATTAATACTCTTAATGCTAAATTCAATTTACTCTCCAGACTACATAGCAATAAAGTGACTAACACCTCACCATTAGTAAACCAGAACTCTGTCGTTAACCTTTCAGGTGTACAGCTTAATCAGGATGAACTCCAATGTCTAAAACTAAATAATAATTTTGCACTCTCCAGCAAACCGTCTTTTCCGTATATTATTGCACCCATTGAAAGAGCTTTCAAATTCAGTGCTTTAAACCCTTCACAAAAGGATTCAATACGTCACTTAATTGCGAATAATGTAAATTTTAACAATAAACTACCTATGTCAAACATTAGTAAGGGTGCTTCCAGTTGCATGAAGAAACTAAAATCCAATCCAAATATAGTTATCAGCAACGGTGGCCAGATTGTTGTTATGGATAAGTCGGATTACATGACAAAAACACAAGATTTAATTAATGATGGTCCTTATAAAAAGTTAAAGTCTGACCCTTCACAATAAGAACGAAAAACAATTAAATCCGTAATCCAACGTTCCCCCCCCCCTCATTTCCAATAGTACTAAATCTTCCCTCATTCCTTCTGTGTCACATTTCTCAAGATTCTATGCTCTTCCAAAGGTTCAGAAACTCAGTATTCCATTCAGACCAATCGTTTCAAATATTGGTACTTCCTCCTATAGATTAGCGAAACATCTTGTTTCTATTTTCTCCCCGTTACTCTCCAATAATATTTATACCTGCAAAAATTCTTATGATTTCGTAAATAAACTACGCAACTTCACCTTTACTCAAAGCCACCGTATGGTTTCATTTGATGTCAAATCCATCTTTACAAATGTACCGGTTCAAGCAGTGTTGAATTCAGACAGTTTTCTCCGGGAGGGATTTCTGTAGCTCCTGGGGGGGGACATTATAGAGTTCCGGGGGGAGAAATTCCACTTTTTGACCTCTGAAAGCATAAAATTTCAAATACTACGGGCCACCCCCTGGATTCAACACTGGGTTCAAGGTGCCTTAAACTGTCTCAAATTACGCCTTCAGGAATTTCACTTCTCACAGTTTGAAGATGAATTATTGCACCTTACGGACAGTTGTCTATCGCAAAACACGCTCATTTTTAATGGGGATTTTTGTCGCATGACCGATGGCTTGTCTATGGGCTCGCCCCTGAGTCCAATTCTCAGTGATTTTTATATGCATTATTTCGAGTCAAAACTTTTCAATAAGTTAAATTTTACATTTTACACCCGCTACGTCGATGACTGTTTCGCTTTAGTTGATTCTAGTGATATAGATATTCCTCATATTCTTTCTGTTATGAACTCTGTAGATAAACATGTACAGTTTACATCTGAATCTATATAATACAACCGTAAGTCATGTGACTGTCATCAACAGTTCCGGAATGTCCGCTTCTTTTTTCATATGCCAGGCGGCCATTTTTATTCAAATTTATTTTTTCAAATAAAACTGCATAAAAGTTACATTTTTGGAAATATCGTTCAAAATAAATTAATATTAGAGAGAGGACTTATATTCAATTACTAGCCGCCACTGGCGACCAGTTTGGTCGCCCTTAAATGTATGTTAAGCATTGTAACAAATTATTTTTATTCCTAATTTATTTTTTTCCTTAATCCTTCGCCAAACCGAAAAAACTTAATAGACAAATCAAGAACTTTTGCGATCGTGGTAGCATTTCACATATTTTTTGTTGTTATGCATTTCATCTTTCTTGACAAAAACCGCTTAACCCACTTTATAATAAATTAATCATTGTGTGTGTTTTATAATATAAAATAAACTATCTCATAATAAAATAAAAGTACACTAGATGGAACCCGTCAAAATATGACGGAAAAAAATACTATAACAATATCAGTAAAATAAGCTTCTTTATTATTTAAAAAGGGGTGCGTATGAAACAGCCTTTCAAATATTTTATTTTTAAAGTTCTTTCCCCCAGTCAAATACAGTACTATTTCCGATGCAAATTCCCGACAAACAATCCGTAAACAACTGTGTAATGCAAATCAGTTTGACATTGTCGCCATACTCCCCACGGCAAGAAAAAAATGTCATGGACCTATGAAGTATATACAAATAGTATATCCCTACGGTCATATCATATTCAGTAAATAAAAGAACATAGTAAATAAAGAACACATCTCCCCCCGCCCCCCACACACCTGTGATAATGCAACCGAATGAGCTCCTATGCGCATGTGCATTGCATCTGCCCAAAAGCACCGTCGAAATTTGACCTTAAAAAAGTTTTAAAATGTTTAAATTAAAAGTTTTAAAATGTCCTCTTTAATCATTGTTCGTTTCAAATCCATATCTTCTAAAACGCATCCATTGTTTTAAGCTAATCAGTTTTTATGTAAAGATGAAGAATTTGTTTACAGTAATAAATCAGTCGGCCGATGAGGGAGATTTTTAATGCTTTCAAGTGTAATTTATTTGTATTTTTTCTTCGGTTCCTTTACATAATCAGGATAATTATCCCTTTTCCATCACAGTCGAGGATATTTTTCCTCTTACACAGTTGGCAAATGTAATAAAATATAAAAATACAAATCCTAGCATATTCTGATATCTGATGGAACATATACATCAACGAATTCAACATATCAATTTTATGTTCATAAACTAAAAATAGTTTTTTTTTTTTTTTTTTTTTTTTTGACAGATTTTTGTTTAGCGCTAAAATGCTCTATCTTATGGATAATCTGATTTTATGATTGATCACTGTTATTATTATTATTATTATTCACTTTTTATGATGGTTTGGAAATTCTATTTTCAATTGTGCCAACTTTCCCAGGGGCTATTTTACATTACTGAAGCAAACTGGTGGTCATTGATAAGATAGAATTGAAAACTTTTCATGCTTGAAAATTATTTAAAAAATCGTTAAATTAAGCGGCATTTTCAAATAAATTTCAATCGAAATCTAATTTTTTTTCTAATTGATGATGTAAGAATTGAAATTGTAAAATGTTGTAAAATGTAGTAAAAAATAGAAATTTGGAGTATTTAGAAGTGATGTAACCGCGATAAAAGCTAAAGCGATAGCGCCGTTTGTTGTCACAAGCGTTGTACATTTCTAAAAATTGTCACTGTATTTTGGCTGGCGTCCAAAAGTTGAAAACCGTTTTTTTTTTATTATTAAATTCCTACTATTAGCTCACACTCTCTCTATATATATATTGTTGGAATTTTCAATCGTTAATAAAATATTTTCTATTGATCCATTCAAGTTCAAATAAATTTTTTTAAACTTGTACTAGATGACAATTGAAGTTAATACAGTTTTTTCAAATATTAATTCATTCAGTAAATTTAATTAATTAATTTTAATTTTTACATGGGAGAAAAAAACTTCTCCCATTGTTTCATAAATGAAATGAAAGATTTATCTCAAATTTGTAATGCCAACAAAAAATAAAATACCGCAACGATGATTATAAAATAATGTTCAATAAAGATAACGTGGGACATTAATGCTGCACGGGTTTATTTTATATATTTATGATTAAAAAGTAGGAATTGACTTAAAAAATTGTTTTTATATTACTTGTTTTGACATCGAAAGAGAAATTCACAGGGAAAGAAATATGCGCTAATAAGGAACTGTTAAATGAACTTATAATAAAATTACCAAAATAATTCCTATGAAATATTAGTCTTACATTGTTTATTCTAGCTAAAAATACAATCATTATTTCAAGATTTTTTTTTTTACCATAACACTATTTTTAATCATTTTAAATTTCCTGAAATCCTTTACATTTGTGATTTTATTTATTAAAAAAAGAAATATTCTAACCTATCATTAAAAAAAAAAAAAGTAATTGGTAACATGTAATCAAGGTATGCAATCAAGATGAAGAAAGTGTAAAGAATTGAACTTCGACATCCAGCTGCACTATGTGTCATTCTGTAAAGAATTGAACTTCGACATCCAGCTGCACTATGTGTCATTCTAGCATTTCCTGTGAGTACACTTAACTGCATACCTTCCCTCGCTATTTTTGCCTTGAAGACTAGCAGACGCCGAATTCTATTGTACTGTGAGCGGAAAGTTCGGACAGTGATGAAGTGGTAAGGCGTTACCCAAAAAGGGGTCTTATGCTTTGATCCTTGCCGAGTTCGTGGGAAAGAGTTCATCTGCGAGAGAAGCGATCTCTGCACACGATTTTTAGGTTTGCGCCCGAAACTTTGCCCTTTGTCTTAGAACGTCCAATGACGGACTTAGTGAAAACGAAACAGAGGGATCTCAAGGCTGCTAAGAGGCTGGAGAGTTTCGAGGGGCCCGCCTCGACAAAGCCCCCGCCCCCAGAAGAAGTTCTCCTGCGAGAATGAAAAAGTGAGAGAGGACAGTTTTTGGAGAGATCGAAAAGGAGAGTGTTGACTCTCTGGAGAAGGGAAAAGGAAACGTCAGTTTCTAACTCAGCGTGGTGTAAGCGCTAGTGAGGTCCGACCTCTAGAATTGATACAGCAGGTATCCGCTGAAAATCCCAGCGAAGTGAAAAAGCACACCAAGTGCGAGAGTGAGAGTTCTTAGACTCAGAATTAACGAGCATTAGTAGATCTTCCGAAGAGAAGGAACGGACGAGCCTTGGTCCGAATGAACTTTATTTTGTAGTCACGACTGACTGTAATGTTTAGAGACTTTTGTTTGTTTCAGTTACACTTGGAGTCAAGAGGTCATTAATTTATAAGCGATTGACTCACGAAAAATAATTAAATGCTGTAATTAACTTTCTTGTACATATTTTCATTAGAATTAATATTGGTATGCAATAAATTCTATTTTCTAATTTATACGAGAAATTCTCTGTGCCAGCGATCCGATCTCGCTACCACTCACCATCTTTTATCGGGTCGGTATAGAGGAGTTACTACAACTGGTGGCAGCGGTGGGATCCCCCGCTGCCCAGAATTGATACAGCAGGTATCCGCTGAAAATCCCAGCGAAGTGAAAAAGCACACCAAGTGCGAGAGTGAGAGTTCTTAGACTCAGAATTAACGAGCATTAGTAGATCTTCCGAAGAGAAGGAACGGACGAGCCTTGGTCCGAATGAACTTTATTTTGTAGTCACGACTGACTGTAATGTTTAGAGACTTTTGTTTGTTTCAGTTACACTTGGAGTCAAGAGGTCATTAATTTATAAGCGATTGACTCACGAAAAATAATTAAATGCTGTAATTAACTTTCTTGTACATATTTTCATTAGAATTAATATTGGTATGCAATAAATTCTATTTTCTAATTTATACGAGAAATTCTCTGTGCCAGCGATCCGATCTCGCTACCACTCACCATCTTTTATCGGGTCGGTATAGAGGAGTTACTACAACTGGTGGCAGCGGTGGGATCCCCCGCTTGCCCGTTGTTTCAGTTACACTTGGAGTCAAGAGGTCATTAATTTATAAGCGATTGACTCACGAAAAATAATTAAATGCTGTAATTAACTTTCTTGTACATATTTTCATTAGAATTAATATTGGTATGCAATAAATTCTATTTTCTAATTTATACGAGAAATTCTCTGTGCCAGCGATCCGATCTCGCTACCACTCACCATCTTTTATCGGGTCGGTATAGAGGAGTTACTACAACTGGTGGCAGCGGTGGGATCCCCCGCTTGCCCGTTGTTTCAGTTACACTTGTAGTCAAGAGGTCATTAATTTATAAGCGATTGACTCACGAAAAATAATTAAATGCTGTAATTAACTTTCTTGTACATATTTTCATTAGAATTAATATTGGTATGCAATAAATTCTATTTTCTAATTTATACGAGAAATTCTCTGTGCCAGCGATCCGATCTCGCTACCACTCACCATCTTTTATCGGGTCGGTATAGAGGAGTTACTACAACTGGTGGCTTGCGGTGATGGATTAATTAGCAAAAATTAATGACATTCTCTAAAGACAAAGAGTGGACTCTGAAATTTAAATCATCAAAGTGCTCCAAGAAAGAGTCTCCTTGTGACTTGTGACCTGAGTCTCCTTAGACGCCCCTGTGGATCATCACAGCATCAGAAAGAGAAATCTACCAAGAATTCTGGAGAGTGTTCCCCCATCATAAAGAGAAATCTACCAAGAATTCTGGAGTGTTCCCCCATCCGGAAGAGTCCCCATCCGAAAAGTGTGATAGAAACTCCGTCTGTGCTCCTGAGAATCTCTGAAGTCTGTGCTTCTGACGCCCTGAAAGACTCTTAGTAATGGAGGTAAGCTCTTTTTATACTCAGAGTGGCTTTAATTGTTATTAGTGTTTGTATAGGTGTTGTAGGCTTCAAAAAAAAAAAAAGTTGTATGTTTATTTTTGTGAGAGTAAATAATAGAGGTTCAGATATGAATTATTATTTGTTGGGTAATCAATCTCAAAAGTTATTAGAGCAGGCGAACATGAAACCGGAGTTAGTAAATGCAGTTCTGACGCGCGCTCAAAAGAAAAAAATTGACCATACTCCAAAGTTGGAAGATAAGCGGATTATGCTTTCCGATAAGGAAGGGGAGAATGTTCACCGACGCGATGAAGCGGAAACTGTGAACTCGGTGAAAGAGAAAGAAGAAGCAGAAGCAAATTTTCGCGAATACGGTGAAACGGAAACGTTGAATTCTAAAGAAAAGGGTGAGGAGATAGACAACCCCATCGAGTTGGATAGTTTAGACAGAGGTTTGCTGCCATTATTGATCGAAGACGGATTTACGAATCTGGCTAAGATAGGGAGAGAGGATTTTAAAATGGAACAAGACAGCGATCCATCACTCAAAGAGATTAGAGATAAGGCTAAAGTTAAAAAGTCTCACTTTGAAATAAGAAATTCTCTGATAATAAGAAACACGAAGGATAATCGCGGGAACGAGAGGACCCAGGTGGTTGTTCCTTTGAGATTTCGTGTTGACATATTAGGTGCGTGTCATGAAGGAATTTCGTCTCACCTAGGGGAAATGAAAACCAAAGATAAAGTATTGCGGTATTTCTTTTGGCCTAATGTAATAAAAGAAATTGAGGATTTTGTCAAATCTTGTGACCCGTGTCAAAGAATCGGAAAAGCAGGGGAAAAGAAGAAAGCGCCACTTAAGCTAGTACCAATAGTGGGTGAAATATTTTCGAAACTAAGCTGTGATCTCGTCGGGCCCTTACCGAAGTCAAACAAAGGAAACAAATACATGGTCACTGCGGTATGTTTAGCATCAAAGTACCCTGAGGCTATACCAGTGTCAGATATGAGGTCTGAGACCATTATCGAAGCCCTAATGATGATATTCAGTAGATTAGGATTTCCAAGGAAAATCCAAACGGACTTGGGCCGGAGCTTTGTTAGCGATTTAACGACCGCCTTTCTTAAAAAGTTCGGAGTTAAGATAGGAAACTCAAGTGTGTGTCGACCTGAAAGTAACAGTGTTGAACGATGGCACAGGACGGTTAAGAGGCTTTTAAAAGTGCTTTGTGTAGAAAACGGGTCGAATTGGGAAGCAAACTTGCCTTATGCATTGTTAGCATTACGGACGGTACCGCATAATTTGACTGGGTTCAGCCCCGCTGAACTAGTGCACGGAAAAAATTTGAGGACCCCGGAAACATTATTGTTTGAAAAATGGATGGGAGAGGCGGAGGAAAATGAACTAGTGACGGAATATGTGTTTAACCTCACGAACAGATTAAAAAGAGGTCGAGTTTTAGCCGTTGAAAATGTGTCAGAAAAACCAGAAAAGAGGAAATTTTGGTTTGACAGAAAGGCGGTAAAACGGAAGCTTAATGTGAAAGATGAGGTTTTAGTTTTAACTGCCAGAAGGCCAATTAAAATGTCAGATAGTCGGATAGGGCCGGGAAGAAAGGAGTCAACAATTACGGAAACAAATTATATTGTGAATGTTCCTGGGAGGCGACAGAAATCCCAGATTTCTCACGTGAGTTTAGTAAAGCCTTACAAAAAACGGGTGGAGTTAGCAGATATCTTAACGCGGGAAATAAACGCACTTAAGAAATTCTGTTTACCGTATCTAGATGATATGGCGATTTTTTCAGACAGTTGGGAGGACCATATGCGTCATCTAGAAACAGTATTAAAAAGGGTTAATGACGCGAAACTAAAAATCAAATTGGCGAAATGCAAGTTCGCTCAGAAAACCGTAAAATATCTTGGGCATATTGTAGGTGAGGGTAGACGGAGGCCAGCTGAGGCGAAAGTAAGTGCAATTAAGGAATTACCGGTTCCGAAATCGAAAACTGAAATTCGTAGATGTTTGGGAATGGCTGGATATTATTCCCGGTACATAAAAGATTATGCAGTGATTGTAGAACCATTAACGAGGGCGCTTAAAGGCAAAAATAAAAAAAGAAATTCTGGAAATAATCCCAGATTATTAAGGTGGTCCTTAGCTCTGCAACCTTATAATTATGCCATTTCTCATCGCGCAGGCAAAGACATTCCGCATGTTGATTGTCTGAGTCGAGTTTAAGGAGATTTCTTGATAAACTTTTGTATATAATTATTTTAAGATTTTTTATTTTTTATTTCACTGTGTTTTTATTTCTTTATATGTTCATGATTTCTTATCAGAGCGCGAAAAAAAAAAAGGAAGGTAGTATTATCTTATTCATGTATGTTTTATTTCTTGCCACTCTGATGTAATTTGAGCTTGCAATTCTTTATCCGACTCTTAGAGATTCTTAGTGTTTCACCCTTAAGAATCGTTTGAGGAGGAGGTGCTGTAAAGAATTGAACTTCGACATCCAGCTGCACTATGTGTCATTCTGTAAAGAATTGAACTTCGACATCCAGCTGCACTATGTGTCATTCTAGCATTTCCTGTGAGTACACTTAACTGCATACCTTCCCTCGCTATTTTTGCCTTGAAGACTAGCAGACGCCGAATTCTATTGTACTGTGAGCGGAAAGTTCGGACAGTGATGAAGTGGTAAGGCGTTACCCAAAAAGGGGTCTTATGCTTTGATCCTTGCCGAGTTCGTGGGAAAGAGTTCATCTGCGAGAGAAGCGATCTCTGCACACGATTTTTAGGTTTGCGCCCGAAACTTTGCCCTTTGTCTTAGAACGTCCAATGACGGACTTAGTGAAAACGAAACAGAGGGATCTCAAGGCTGCTAAGAGGCTGGAGAGTTTCGAGGGGCCCGCCTCGACAAAGCCCCCGCCCCCAGAAGAAGTTCTCCTGCGAGAATGAAAAAGTGAGAGAGGACAGTTTTTGGAGAGATCGAAAAGGAGAGTGTTGACTCTCTGGAGAAGGGAAAAGGAAACGTCAGTTTCTAACTCAGCGTGGTGTAAGCGCTAGTGAGGTCCGACCTCTAGAATTGATACAGCAGGTATCCGCTGAAAATCCCAGCGAAGTGAAAAAGCACACCAAGTGCGAGAGTGAGAGTTCTTAGACTCAGAATTAACGAGCATTAGTAGATCTTCCGAAGAGAAGGAACGGACGAGCCTTGGTCCGAATGAACTTTATTTTGTAGTCACGACTGACTGTAATGTTTAGAGACTTTTGTTTGTTTCAGTTACACTTGGAGTCAAGAGGTCATTAATTTATAAGCGATTGACTCACGAAAAATAATTAAATGCTGTAATTAACTTTCTTGTACATATTTTCATTAGAATTAATATTGGTATGCAATAAATTCTATTTTCTAATTTATACGAGAAATTCTCTGTGCCAGCGATCCGATCTCGCTACCACTCACCATCTTTTATCGGGTCGGTATAGAGGAGTTACTACAAAAGCAATGACGGCTCCAATTCTAAACTTTATAATTATGAGTGGAAAAATCAGTTAAAATTAAGTCATGTTGACGCAATCATAACCAATACATTTTTCTCTTCAGTTTTATCAATGTTAAAATGCATTTCGAGGTCAGCATAGCGTGATTTTCACCGGCGCAAACTTTTCACACGTACTTCATATCCGTTACGCTTAAACACCATGCATACAAATAAAAATATATTTTGCATTTAATTGGAATGAAAAAATAGCATCAACAAAGTTATAATGCATAATGATAAAATAAACCCAATGGACAATATTCTCGTGACGTCATAATAAATATGAAGTTTTATTCGCTTTGAAAACACGCGGATAAATATTTTTAGGGAAATTTAACTTGCAAATTAAAAAATTCGGCCTAAAAGCCGCGAGCTTTTAATATTCATTATTTCTCTTAATATCATCGCAACCACTGAGTTCAGAGAGTAAACTCTATGCCTTGCAACAGTGGGCGTTTTCCGATTATGACGTCATTAGCAGAAGTAAAAGTTTAATTGAAAATTACGGCTAATTAATTAAATTTTCGAACAAACGAATGCACGATAACAAATCTGTGTCCAAATATCTTTCATTTAAAAAAAGAATGATGTAATTTGAGGCAGTAGTTTGTTCTCACGGATTGTCGAAAGAAATCGCTTAGCGTTTTAAATATAGATGCTGTTTCAGTAATCTCTAATAGGTACCTGAAAATGGGATTTTCTCGCCAAAATGGCGCAAAACAAAAATCGCGCCAACCCCGGTGCGTCCGTGACAGCTGTTCCAATTTAAAATACATGACGTTCACATTTTTCTTTAAAATAGAAAATAGAAAAGTAAGAAATAATATCATAAATCAAAACATTTGATTTCAAAATTAAAGTATCGTTTCTAATTTGCACACGCGAAAAATAAAAGCTGACAATTCGTTTCGAAATTTGATCCATTAAATATTAGTACATGAGTTCAAGTTCCGTCAAGAAAAGATCCGGAAGGAAATTGAGTTGTATAGAACAGAATTATGGTAAAATTTGACTGTCTCACTGGTGCGGATTATTTTTATTTTACACCAGGCAGCGGTCCAAAAATTCATGGTTTAATATTTTAAACGTTCACAACGAATGAATCTTTTTTTTTGTTGTTTGTTTTTATGGATAGAGAATTTGAACTGCGAACCTAATTTAAACTGAAGTTATTGCAGATTGTATACATCATCACGTAAGTCATCTCTCAAATATTAATTTATTTTGAACGATCTTTCTAAAAATGTAACTTTTATGCTGTTTTATTCGAAAAAATAATTTTGAATAAAAATGGCCGCCTGGCATATGAAAAAGTGAAGCGGGCATCCCGGAACTGTTGATGACAGTCACATGACTTACAGTTTTATTATAGAGATGTATATATTCCGCAATAACTTCAGTTAAAATTAGGTTCGCAATTCAAATTCTCTATCCATGAAAGTAAACAACAACAGAAAAAGAAAAACATTCATGCGTCGTGAACGTTTAAAATATTAAACCATGGATGTAATCTTTTGTAAATCAAGATCTCCGCGAATGAATTTTTGGACCGCTACCTTGGTGTCAAAAAAAAAAAAAAAAAAAAAAAAAAAAAGTCGCACCAGTGAGACAATCAAAGTTTACCATAATTATGTGCTATACATTTCAAGTTCCTTCCGTATCTTTTCTTGCCGTAAGCTGAATGTAATACAACTTTGTAATACTATTTAATGAATCAAATTTCGAAACGATTTGTCAGTTAATTTGGTATTTATGTGTTATGGAAAGAGAGCCAGGAAGAGAGATAACCGAAAATGATTATTAGTCACCAATCATATTTACCATTGTTAATGACCAATCGCGTTCAAAACAGTAATTTAATATACATTTATAAAATACATAACATCATTAAGTACTTTTATGTTATTTGGGCGCAAATCCCACCAATAGCATTTTTAAAATGGAACAGCTTTCGCGAACGCATCGGGGTTGGCGCGATTTTTGTTTTGCGCCATTTTGGCGAAAAAAACCCATTTTCAGGTACTTGTAAGAGATTGCTGAAACAGCATGCTACTTTTACTTTATTATGAAATATTTTATTTTATATTAAAAAACACACAATTTTATTATAAAACATACGCAATGATCAATTTATTATTAAACACACAATATTTAATTTATTATAAAACAAACGGAATCTGCTCTATCCGGTTTCCATACCAAGCAAAGTCTAGCCGAAACTGCCGGGTTGCCCACGCATAAAATCGCCATTTTGGCGCCAAAATGATACGCCGGTGCGTCTGCGACAGCTGTACCCAAAATTACGTGTAATAATATGCAGCCCGATTATGGCAAATTATTCAAAACGTTTTAGATGAGAATAATGATAGATTTTCTAATCTTCAGAAATCGAATCTACAGCCAAAGTTAGCGAGAAACAAACAAAAAAAAAATATTAGCAACAATATGGTACTTAAAAAAAACTTTCACAAAATAGACTTCATTGCATCAAATCGTATTAACTAAAATACGCCAATTGGCAATGGACCCAATTACGGAAAATTACTTAAGATGTTTAAGAATCTCCGCAATAGCGAATACATTGCAACTGATAAGGAAACGGTCATGAAGCAGGAATGTTTAATTGGGTTAAGCGGTTTTTGTCAAGAAAGATGAAATACATAACAACGCAAAATATGCGAACTGCTACCATGATGGCAAAAGCTCTTGATTTGTCTATTAGAATCTTCCGGTTTGGCGAAGGATTAAAAAAAAATTATGAATAAACGTAACGTGTTACAATGCTTAACATGCATTTAAGGGAGACCAAACTGGTCGCCAGTGGCGGCTAGTTTGAAAATAATAACCAACTACCTTTCCTTGATGTCATGGTTTACCGCGAAAATGACTCATTTCAAACTACCGTTTTTCGTAAACCATTCGTAGTTTCATTACCGCCACATCGTCTTTCATCTCACCCCCCGAATCAAAAATTGGCTGCTTTTAATACATATGTTCATCGCGCCTTAAAAATTTGTTCATCTGGGAGTTTATTCAAAGCAGAGTTAGACCACATTAAATCAATAGCCATTGACCAGGGTTATCCTGTTGAAATAGTTGATTCAATTCATAATAAACAAAATAAACGTACGCATTCCAACGTTAACAATGTTCGCAATGAAAATTGAATTATACTTCCATATTTTCCGAGTATAAGCCATCAAATATCTAGAATTTTGAAAAGATTCGATTTTAAAATAGTTTATGCACCGTTTAACAAAATCAAATTTACAGACCTCAAACATCCAATAGACAGATTTTCACATTGGGGAATTTATAAAATATCTTGCAAATGTGATAAAATGTATATAGGTCAAACCAAGAGACCACTTAAAGTCCGCTTAGGGGAACATAAAAACTATGTTAAAAATTGTGACATTAAACGTTCTGCAATAGCTAACCATTGTTGGTCTGAAAATCACAGTTTTAATTTTTCGGAGGGTACACTAATTCAGAAATGCTCATCAATTTACGACCTCAATTTCTGGGAAGCTTATCACATGTGGAAGAATTCGGGCAGCTTAGTTAATGATATGTCCAGTACGCCAAATTTTTCAAATGTCTGGCTACCTTTCATTTAATTCATTCTCATTGTTCCCCCCTCCTTTTTCTCCTCCGTACAAAGCGTTTCAAACGTCTGGCTGCGTTTCACTTAGTTCATTCTCTTCTTCCCCCCCCCCTTTATTCGCCTTCACACTTAAACTTCCCGGTCTGGCGGAGCATTCCTATTGATCTCTCCGTCACATGTGTTTCCCCGTCTCCGCTGTTGTTTTGAAGAGTTCGCCGCCATTTCATTTGGCGCGTGCGAAAGACGGCAGGCAAACTGACATGGCTTAGGGGTTTTTAATTCGTTTTAATCTTTTGAATTGGCACTGATGATGGAGCTTAAGGGCTTTAAAACAGCTGTTTGCCAGTATACATGTTTTTAATTTGCGCTATTTCACCGTTGTACATTTATTTTTAACTTCATACACTTTCTGTTGCTACAATAATGAAAATGGCACAAAAATCGCTATCACAACGCGGAATATCCCTAAATTCAACTGGGACCTGACGTTCATAGCCAAAAACATATATATGAAATTTGGTTTAATTCTATGATAACTTCATATACTTTTCGGTAATGTAAAGAGGCTACACACAGAGATATACACACACTCATACATAGACACGCGGACATACAGACATTTTGTAAAAATATGTTTTGCGGGATCTTCAATCCCGAAAATGTTTTCGATTATAATATTTCCTTCTATTATAGATAGAAGAAAGTAAAACACTAATTCGGATTATCTATTAAAAAATTACTTAAGTAAGTATGGAAACTGTGGAAGTTAATAATATATTCATGGTGCGTAGAGATGCTTTTTTTAGAGTACCACTATTTCTGAACATAAACTTTAGCCTTATTTAATCGAAGAATAGCTGCGATTATAAGTAAGGGGAAGATTACTGTTCGAAAATAGTGGTGCCGGAAAATAAACACCTCTACGCACCATGCATATATGTACATTATAGATTTCCGCAGACTGACAGTTTAACAGCTATACACATGTATAATTGATTAAGTAACTATCTCCAAAAGATCATAATATATTCGCACAATTAAAAAAATTAATAAAGCATGTAAGCACTATAATAAAGATTGAATAACAAAAATATCAAATAAGTACCGTGTAAAATTCTTTCATTTGAAATGAATTATGGGAATAACATTTCAATGTCGAATACACAGTGTTCTAGAAAATGCCACCAACAATCAATAAAATATGTTAAAAAATGTTAGATGACTTAACACTACACTGTATATCCCCGCCCTTATATATGTTTCCAGAGATAGTATAATAAGAATGTAAAAGTCAGAAATTGAATTTTACCTAAATTATGGATGGCTGTTTGATTCAAAATCCAAAATAGTGAAATTAAAAATTGCTGACACACCGCGATCAGGTCCAATTAGGTTAATCGTATGAATTTCATTTGAGCGTTCAACCGTGGTATTCTAGGTTGAGGTAGCTGCTGAATACGACCATATCTCAAAAGGAAAATATATATTATAACTTATGAAATATTAAAATCATAGCAGTTACTCATTTTGATCAACCATCAATTGATAACTTCATAAGATAAAAAGAAATTGAAATGTGTTCAAGAACTAGATATAAAACAAAATGAAAAATTCAATTTTAATTTGTATTCAGGGAAAAAATATATTCATGTGTTCTGACCGCTGGAAATCTTGTTGTGAAATAGGAATATGGGGGTTCGTTAGGCGCGCTTCACACCAAGGAGACAAGGGACGCGGCATACGTTGCATGTCTCATGAAATCGCGAGTCACGACAGAGGCAAATTGCATTTTCAACTTTTTCATCTTCACACCAGAGCGACAATCGTTTTGGCGCTATCTATCAGCAATTAATATAAAGAAAACTTCTCCTGAGTGGTATTTTAGGTGCATTAAAAAAAAAGCTATATAACTGTAAAAAAATTTTCAATGTAAATGAAATGAAAATTATTTATTTTTTCATAAAATTTTAATTTAGTATGGCTGAAAATTTATCTGCATTAATATATGAGCAAGTGGTATTATATATCCCTCATACTTTAATTACATTTGAAAAGAAATATTTATTTTATTAACAATGCAACCAAAATTTAAGTGGCTATAAGCCAAGTTTTTAAAAATTGATAACACTAAATTTAAATTTTGTAAAAAAGAATAATAATTTTCATTTTATATACATTGAATAAAATTTTAAAGTTATATGGCTTTTTTTACATACCGAGTGATTTTTTTTTTTAAGTTGTGAAAGTAAAACCCTATAACAAAAGAACCACTGATCCAAATGACCTGACATTTCACCAGTATGTTCCCAAAGCAATGGGAATCTTTTTGACGTGGTTAAAAAAACTTAAAGTCGCACCGACAGACGGCGCTGTAAGTTAACAGAATCCAGTTAACAGAGATCCAGTTAGATTTTTAGCTATTTGTGAAATGAGATCGACCAATCAGACTCCTGTATTTTGAAAAATGCTATTAAATACCGGGTGGCCCAGCGGGTAATGTTTGAAACAAATTAAAAAATAAAAACAAATAAGAGACATGAGAAGAATTTAATGACGTTTATTGAATGGACATATTGGGCAATTAATGATAAAGAGGTTCGAAGTGCCCGCCATATTTAACAAGGACAGCAGTTAGGCGGTTCTGGAATCCAACCATTACTCGTGAGCAGGCCTAACTGTCAATCGTATCGACAGCAGTTGTAATGGCGGTTTTGAGTTCTGGAAGGTTCGTAGGACTTGTCTGCCACACTTTGCTCTTCAAATAACCCCATAGGTAGTAATCGCAGGGGTTCAGATCTGGTGAATATGGGGACCATTCGATACCACCTTGGAAGTGCGAGGGGTAATCTATCCCAATGATTCGATCGCTAAAATGCTCATTGAGCACCTCGAAAACATCCGCCGTACGATGTGGTCTTGCTCCATCCTGCATAAACCAATGACCTTGGACCAAGTCATGACCATTAAGAAAAGGGATGAACTCCTCGTCCAGAAACTTTCTGTAATTCGCCGCGCTTAGAGTTCCATCGATGAAAATAGAGCCAAACACACCATGCGAGGATATTGCACACCACACAATAATTTTTTTCGGGTGGAGGCTTCGGACAACAGTGATCTCCGGCCGTTCTCTGCTCCAGTAGCGATAATTCTGTTTGTTCAGATGGCCATCCAAAGTGAAGTAGGCCTCATATTGAAAACCAAATTTTCTTTACATCGATTTCACCTGTTTGAAGTTTTACAAGCATAAGCTGTGCAAACTCAAATCCTCTTTGCGTATGGTCTTCGTTGAGAGGTTGGGTTACTTGAATTTTGTAAGGCGACAATTCGAGCTCTTTCATTATTCGCTGAAGTGATGTACGCTTTATTCCCAACATTTCTGCTGCTCTCCTTACAGATCGGGTCGGATCAGCAACGAAGAAGTTGTCGACGACCTGTTTTGCACCGTCTGTGACCACAGTAGCAGTGGCTGTAGCCATAGCTTTTTTATCGTCTTCCACCGATCCAGTACGTTTGAACTTGGCATACAGTCTACAAGGAAGAGGATTGAAACACATTTTTCAGAAGAAACATGGAAGCAAAAAGGAAAACATTTGTACCGTAAAACGCACAAAATGACTCACCTTGCCATAGTCCTTTTGTTTGGCCAATTCTTGTTGTGGAACTTCTCCTGCCATGCTCGTTGAACTGCCTTCACATTTTCATCACATCTGGCCATTTGTAACACAATAAAGACGCGAACATCCGTCGAATATTTGTTCATGTTTACTAACGAGAATCACCCGCTAAAGCGCACCGCAGACTGAAGGAACATCACATTTACAATTGCCCACTCACCGGAGCATGCGCACCAAGTTTGCCTTCACTCACGTGCACCTAGCGCCATCTATTGGACTTTGTTTCAAACATTACCCGCTGGGCCACCCGGTATCAAAAATTTTCTAAAATACAGGCTTCTCATAAGCAATTTTTTTTCTTCTAAAATAGCGAAAAATCTGTCTGGATCTCTGCCTTAGGATGTCTCTATATGAGATTGTCCACATACAGAAAGTGAAATTTGATTGACCAAGACGATTTCGGACAAAAAATAACGTCAAACATTTTGGTAAGCCTACGATTGTCGACAACCAATGTTTGTTGACTCAACGCCACCTATAGATATATCTATATATAGATATATCTGTAGGTAGTTTTGGTTGACTTGCCTCACTTAGAGTGCCTCTATATGATAGTAGCGAGATATACACAGGGAGCGTGCTCATAGCGTGCTCAGACAGATGTTTTTGTTCAAACTATGGCAAATCTACATTCCAGAACTTGGCGATACGCGAATCACAGATTAAATATAGTCATACAGATTTGACAGCGGAGCGAAAACCCGAATCGGTGCGATACAAGCACCACTACTGAGAACAGTCAAGAACTAACACACACGCGCGCGATCTATAAACTGTCAGATTGTCACGGTCACATGTACCTGTTGGCAGTTTTGTTTATTTAATTTCGACACGACAGCTATTTTAGTATTTCATTTTACAGTATTTTATTTTCATAAAAGTTCTTTTCAGAGCTATTTTTCTTGAATATAATTAATTTATATTTCCAAGTGCTCTTTCCAGGGCTGTTTTCTTTGCAATTAATGATTGCAAAATGTCAAAAAATATGGTATTTTGTCAAGCACAATCATGTGCGTTTACGTTGTTTAAAATGTGGTACTAAATGAAATTTTTAAGTATGCTATATTTATTACTTTTAAATAAAAAATATTTAAAATCGTATTAAATAACGCTCTTTAAAATGTTTCACTAGATGGAATTTATAAATAAAAATTATTTAAAATAGCATTAAAATAACGCGGTTTAATACTGATTTGTTTAAAATTTAATACCAAATAGTATTTCTAAATATGCTATATTTATTTATTTTTTAAATAACTACATATACATCGTTAAGAAATATAAAAGTGGTTTTACATACTTTTCATAAGTATTACGATAACATAAACAAATTTTACAAGTATGGAGTCATTTAAATATTTTAAAGTTTCTCAGTTTAAATTATTAAGAACAAAAACGAAAAATCATGCGTCAAGCATAGATTATGTAACACTTTCCAACGCTTCCAAAATAATTTTAGAAATCATACCGTTTAATAAGCTGAAAGATAACATCTAAGTAAACAATTTGGAAAACGCATAACATATATAAAAACATAATTTCAGGAATTTCCAACATATACAATATTCGGAAAAATATCCGAATACTTTTATTCAGCCAGCTGTATTCAGCAGCTGTATATGATCTATAGATTTGTATATATACTACATAGGATGCTAAATTTTAGTTCAGTTAGGAAACGCGTAGCACAGTTTAAAATTCTCCTTCTGGAGTTTGTCAATAAACGGAAATGTGTTCGGGAACTTTTGTGCTGCCCTGTATATGAAATACAAAATTTATACACACCACGTAATAGACAAAAAGTGAGTTAAATTTAAAATCGCGTTCAGTAACTTAAAACGCACTTCCAGGAATTATTGTTAACAGACAGTAGAGAATTCTTTTGTGTGTCCCTGTAAATGAATGATGACTGCTATACACGCACTATTCTGTAGTAAGCCTCTTGTAATGCATCTTAGTGATATATATAAATTTCAATGCGTTTAAAATAGTGAAACATTATTTAAATAAACCGCAGACGATTTTTCTCCATAGACGTAATGCAACGGAATTCTTTTGACTGTCCCTGTAAAGTAACTATAAGTGCTATACACACCCTATTCCATATTAAGCTTCTTGTAATGCACCTTAGTGATATATATCAATTACAATGTGTTTGAAATTGTGTAACATCAGTAAAATAAACCGCAAATGATTTTTCCCCATTGACCGTAATGTAACGGAATTCTTTTGAGTGTCCCTTAAAAAAACTATCAGTGCTACACACTTCCGTTGAAATAGGGAACATGCTATAGATAACGAGAATAACATATAAAAATTGCAGAGCAATCCGAGCATATTTACGGGAGTTAGAGCACGGCCAGACGGCCAGACGGCAGACGGCCAGACAAACCGAAGTCATAAACACTTTTCAACTAGGTTGGAAAGTGTTAAAAAGGTGTAAATCTGTAAGAAACTCGTGTAAATATGTATATTTTTAAGTATTTGTATGATAAAATAAAATGTGTTTGATGTTTTAAACAATAACAAACATAACAAACTGCGGCGACGCATTTATATATATATATATAAAAGATAGATACTATACAAATAATATAAGTAATACCTACCTGTGGCGACACGCTCGGAACGTTTGCGACTGTTGTCACTAGGGCCTCTGAAGTTGCGATTCGGTTACCATTGAGCTTATGGAAGTGTCCTATCTGTATGTAATATTTAATCTGTGACGCGAATGGACGAGTGAGACAAGTTAACAAATGTTAGCTTGCCGATAATTACAGGCTCGCCAAGATGATTAGCGATTCGTTTTTGTCCGAAATCGTTTCAATAAATCACATTTTATATCCCATATGTCGCCACTCTCATATAATGGCATCCTAGTCTCGTTCGTCTATTCGAACTCGTCGAGGCAAGTACCACCAAGTTCTGAAGTATGGTTTTCCATAGTTTGGACAAAACCATCAGTCTGAGCATGCGCTTTGTGTGTATGTAACCATTTTTTATAGAGGCACCCGATCCTGCCTTTCCTTGGCCACTGAGCTCCTTGACACATGAGCAGAACAAGACCACAAAAACCAACAAAAGTAAAAGGGAATACCAAAAGATAATAAAGTAGAAAAATGGGCTGTGGACTTTACCGAGGCTAACGAAAAAGACAGGCTACCGCGGTACATTCCACTTATCTTTTTTACAGACCGCTAGAGTGACGTGATACTCTTTTCGTGCACCTTCATTGGTGCATTCGAGCATCACGTGACTCCCGCGGTCTGTAAAAAAAGATATGCGTAAAGCACCGCGGTAGCCTTTCTCTTTCGTTAGCCTCGACTTTACCCATGTCACGTCATCTGCGGGTATATGGAAGAAAACGTGAAGAACGTTTTAACACAGCTTCCCTTCGGCCAATAAACAGCCTTTTTCAGAGTGCATATACCCACAGAGGCGTGGCTGCTGCCACTCGTGAGTAAAGTCCATTATCCAGGTCGAACTTTGGGGGGAAAATATATCCTATTTCTAAAATTCATCAATTTTAGATCATTATAAATTTTGTAATTTTAGAAATTTGTTGTCGTGTCACATAAAAATACCTTTGAACTCTCCTAATACGAGCACAACTGAAACGTGGCATGGTTGTAATGAGCGAAGTTGCACATTGAGAATCGCGCATCATTTAAACTATATTAAGATTTTCACGCTTTTTACGAGCTACAAAGGCAGAATCGCAGCTAATACGAGCAAAACATCTGTTCATATCAACGTGATTTTCAGCGAAATGTGGGGTAAAATTAGGAAAAAAATCCCTTTCTTATCAAACAATGTTCTCTTTTAGCAATAATATTTATACATTGCAACTGCCTGTCTAAATATAGTAATTTATCAGATTTACCGGACATAAATGCAACCTTCAAGGAGACTCCCTATCTAAGAAAATGCAAAGAAATGTCATGAGGTCTTGAAAGAATGAAATAAAAAAGGGTCTGACGTTATAAGGACGTTTCAAATACTGCCCCTTTGTAAAATTTACAATTGAGATATGGAAAAGAAGAAGTATTGCAAAAAAATCTTTCTTATTTTCTTCTTTAAATCTGGACTCTTGGTCATATTAATCAGCCTTTTCGTGTCTCTTATAGCACTGTTAAAAATGAAAAGGATATATGAAATCCATAGATCGAAAAATGCAGTGACTATTGCAATTAGCAATATATCTTTCAGAAATAATTTATTTATTCAATTTAGCAATAATCTATAGTAATATTAAGTTAAATTTAGCATTGAGACAATTATTGCAATCACTGACAGTAATTATAATATATTTATGTGTATTTCTAAGATTTTTATTATCTTAATGCGGTATTACCAGTAGAGGTTAATATGAGGACTTTTATAATTTCCTTATTTCTCGTATTAATCCAGTTCAACTGGATTGTTCATTTGTGAAAATTTCGCAAACTAGTAGTAGTTAAGAAAAAGAAAACTGCGGTAACTTTAAAAAGTTGAGAAATGCGAAATGTTTCTAAATCCCAGTGCATTTCAAGCTATTTCGAAATTACTTCTATCCGAATGGATATGTCTGATAAACATTTCATTTCCGTTGGGCAGTTAAAGTTCCGGAAACTAATCTTATTTACATAGTTACATGCTAGTATCATACTGTAATAGTAGATGTTGATTGAATAGCTGATAACTGGCACTCTAAATTGTTAGTTTTAAAGACTGCAGTTAATGTTTTTTAATACTTTAAAGTTTTTTTTTTTTTCAAGATTGCAGTTAGACGTTACCCGACTTTATATCCGTATGATGTCTACATCTAAAATGTTTGGATTAAAAGGGGAGAAATGTGCCTAGGAAAGAAAAACTTACTATCGCAGTGACTTGGTATGCAAATATTACGTTATATAGTATTTTAAGTTTAATGAGTAATTCATAATACAGAAAAATTTTTAATGTTGAAAACCTCTTTAAAAAATATATAATCCTATCGAAATTTATATTTTATCGCTTAAAATGAAGAAAAATGTATTAAACATCTTCCAGGTATTTAATCTGAATTACATATACATATACGTTTTATTTTATTACGTCACTTATAAGCTTGATATATGCTCTGGGCATATCTTTGTAAATCTATGTTTATTTTAATATATTTTATAAGTTGGGGGGAGGGGGGGGGTGTAACACAGTTTGACATTTCATAATTTGTATTCTTGATCGCGCATAATATTTCAATGTATCTACTGATTTTTTAAATATCTATCCCATAAAAGTGTTTGTATTTCCAGAGATTTCAATTTTTAAAAGATCTGAAAACGGCATGTCTATAGCCGGTTCACCTGTTGCCCAAGAGTTCAAACATAAATACTCCGATTGCTATGAATTCTACATATCATCAAGCTAACAGAATAGCTTTCATTTTGAAAATGGTCGATTTGTTATTTTTTTTCAGTAGCCCATAAAATATTTAATAATATCATTACTTTACGGAAATATTTGAACTGCTGGAAAATTTAAGCATGTCATTGAGGGAGATCTTTGTTTTTCCCTTTTGAAAATGTTTATTCTGGCATGCAAATATTTTCTTAGGAATAAATAAAAAAATTGAATAGAATATCTGACTGCATATACACCTGTCGCAAAAGCTTAAAGCTTTATAATCACTTGGAGTGTAACAGCATATTCCTAAGTTAGGCTAAAGATTGAGTTTGAAATGAGGTAAGGCGTGATATATATATTTTTTATTTTTAAAAGAAAATATTTGTCATTTGCACTCTTTAAAAATAATTATATAAGATCAATGCAATTAAACATTTTAAAATTGATGAACAACCTGAATTGCAGTACGAAAAACAATGCGTCGAGCATAGATTATGAAGCTTTCGAACACATTCAGAATACTGTATCAAAACTTCGCCGTTTCATAATATGAAAGATGATGCCTAAGTAAACAATTTAGAAAACTTTTATAACATTTTGAAAATCCAATTTCAGCAATTGCCATCTATAGACTGAAAAATATCCTAATTCTTCTGTGAATCGCTTTATATGATCTACAGATTTTCATATATACTACATAGAAAGCAAAAATTTAGTTCAGTTAGGAAATTAATAACACTAGGGAATCGAACCCCGGCTTCCCGGGTTACAGAACATATCAAATCCATTTTTTTTTTCGAATTCTAATAGATTTTTCATATTTAATAACAACGTAATTCATTAACAACGTAAAAAAAGAATTTTTATAAGTAAAATATCAATAATATATTCAATTAAAGTTTCGATATTTAATAAAGTTTTTGTATTAACCGCATACCAAGAGTTAATGACCACCAAAGGAATCGTCCAAAATTTCGCTGTTACTGCAAGTTTTTTATTCTGAAAATTTCAACTGCTTAGGCTCGTAGTTCGAGAACACCTCTGTTAAATTTGCATTTTATTTATATTATATTATTTTTATAGTTATATTTTGATGAAGTTTTAATTTTGTTCTGTAATATTATCCGGAGATAATTGCGGATCTATTTATATTGTTTTAAATGCAAACGGATTAGTCTTCCGCAATCGGACTGCACGTGATAGAAATAGATTTAAAAATAATTCAAGCTTGGGAAGCATTCCATAAATCATAAAAAAACCAGTAAATTCAAATAGAGTATTCAAAGAAATTACAATTTTTTTTTTCGATTCGACGGTGTAGAAATTGAAATTGTGCGATATTTAGAAGTTTAAAAAGATGCAGTGAAAGCAAAATTTATTAGTCAATTCGTTGCTACCATAAAAATGACTTCAGCAATAATCAGACATGTGTTGGTTTATAATATAGATTTTTATTATTAATAAACCCTATTACTGACAACATCATTTATGTGTAACTCTCCCTTGAAATCCCCCTCCATAACAATTTACGTATTACGTAAGATTAGAATCAAAATTTAATAAAAGAATGTTATTCTATATGTTTGAATCAAGGCAAAAATTGTCTAAAGTTGCCAGCAAATGCAACTACCATTCCAACAAATAGTAAATCATCGTTTTTTATCTCCTTAACCATACGGTCTACACATTCAAATACTAATTTACTCATCAAGGGGGCTTCATCCCAGACTATTAACTTCGTTTCTCTTATTAATTCAGTAAGGTCAGGTTGTTTACTAATGGCGCACATAGATGTTTTGTTCAAATCCAGCGGTATTTTGAATTTTGAATGTGCTATTACATTGATCTAATAACAAAGCTGCGATCCCAAAATACGTAACAGTTAACACAACCATATTATATTATCTCATCATTTAAAAAAACTCATTAAGTAAAAATGTTTTGCCAGTCTTGGCGCCCCAATAAAATAAACCTTACAATTTTCATTTAAAACAGCAAGCGAAACTTCACCATAAATTGATTTTGAACGTGATAATCCTGGCGCAAACGATAAATAGCCAAATATTGTTTTAAATTACAATTTTTATGTTGAAAAATATTTTTATGTATCACAAACATTCCTTTCGTTTTTAAATTAAATTATTTTGATTTATAAAATTATCGCTCATCAAAACGTTTATTATTATTATTATTATTATTATTATTATTATTATTATTATTTTGCATTTTATATAAAATCAGTAAAAGTTTTTTTTTTTCCTTTATACTTTTCAAAGTGTCTGTATTAAATTTCTAACTAATAATACTAATTTAAATTCTTTAATCAACGATAATATGCGGTCGCCAAGAGGGGAAGAAAAATTACCAATGGCAACCACTAAGCACGAAAAAATTTAAAAATACTAATTGTTTTTATTTTAAAAGCCATAATAAATCAGCGAATTAAGATACAGTTTTCAAACAAATTGCATTTCAAAGTAGATTTTTTCCCTATTTAATGGTGTAAAAATTAAAAATGTGAGAAATTTAGAAATAAAAAAAATCCCTGACGGCTCGGCCTACAGGCACAGGTAGATTTCGAAGACGCAGACCGTGGTGCGCCTGTTTGTTGGGAATTGCGGAAGAAATGACCTTTTTTGCCATGATGCGGCAGTTGGAACCGCCTACTTCAAAACCTAACTTGTTTGCAGGCGGAGCCAGCAGGGATTTTTTTTTTTTGGCTATAAGAGTTGGTCCTATAAAAAAACTTGTCAATATAAAAGTTTTAGATAATATTTAGAGGATTTATAATAAATTTCAGCGGTTCGAAATCCTGGGAATTGACGAAGTTATGAATTTTTTTCTTCTAAAAACCCCCTTCCCCCCCCCCCCCCTTGGGGCCATTTTTAATTATATCAAAAATCTGTCATACATAAATATTCGGCCCTTTTTCTAGAAGTAATAATAACTTCAAACGGATTTGATACGTATCATAATTAAGAAATTATGGGGTTTTTTCTGTTTCCACAAAAAGCTCTCCCCCCCCCCCCTGGTTCAATTTTGCCCATTGACGAACTTGACCGACATTTTATGCCCCTTGATTTTATTTATCAGTTTCGAAGAGATCTGTGCAGAATTATTGCAGTTATCGTGTCCATAAAAAAGTGACATAGATAGATAGATAGATAGATAGATAAAGTTTTTTACTGGGGGTGGTTTTGGGTTTTGGGAATCATGATCGGCGTAGATCTGCAAAAATTCCAACTTAGGTGAGAATGTAATAGGTAGTATTTCTTACGAAATCTATCTAAAAATTGCAATAGTAAAAATCGCAAAACCGAAATTTCCTCGTCAACTGTTGTCATTCGCAAAATGATGTCAGCGTTACGCACGGACACGTTTGTCCTTTAATATAGAAAGTGGAAAATTCCCTTTCAAAAATTTCCTTTGATAAATGGAAATGTACTCTAATTCTTTTGTGCAACCACGTATATGATCTATAGAATTTATACAAATTAAGTAATATGCAAAAAATTAATTGCATTTAAAAACGAATACCACAATTGCAAACGCAAGTACTGAAACCGAATTCTTTTGTGTGTACCTGTAAATGAATGATAAATACTGTGCACACCATATTATATAGTAAGCATCTTGTAGGGCACCTTAGTGATATATATCATTTTTTACATGTTTGAAATAGTGTAACATCATTAAGATACACTGCAAACTATTTTCCCCCATATAGACCATAATGTAACTCAATTCTTTTGAGTGTCCTTGTAAACTAACTATAAATCCTACATACTTTCTATCAATTACATGACTATCCGAGTATATTTACGCGAGTTAGAACACAGATGGACGGCCATATATACAGACAAACAGAATTCATAAACACTTTTTTCAACTATGTTGGAAAGTGTTAAAAATAACAAATCTTATCAAAAACAACTCGTTGTAAATGATCCCGCCAAGTCACAAACCTAAAATGTCAGTCACAAAAAGAAGTGATATCACATAAAAAGAAGCGATATAGAAGTGCATACTCAGAGTCCCATGTAAAAATCTATCCCCACTCATAATGTTTCCAAAGGACTCGGAGTGAGGTACAGTTTGTGAAAACTGCTTGGCGACTTGCAGGCTTTTATAATATATGTAGTATATCAATTTTGAAAATCGAAAAATAAATGTTATATTTTTGTTATACCACTTTTATAAATATTTTGTATGCGAAAGAACTGACAGAACGGATTTCCCCCCAGATCTATGTCATTCCCTTACGCTAGAATTACTGCAATATATCTCAATTTAGTTAACGTTTATTATAAGGTTTATATATATATTACAAGCTCAAAATCTTTATACGTTTACTTAAAAAATCCTCTTCGTAAGAGTGGTGTTTTTAGTTTAAATAATGGTAAATAAAATCAACAAATTGATTTTTCAAGCTCATAAATAAGAAAGGACATGCAAACACAGAAGCTTCAACTTTTACAATTTTATGGGAGCAAAATAAATAAATAAATAAATAAAATAAAATAAAATAAAATAAATAGAAAATAAAAGAAAATAAAAGAAAATAAAATAAAAATAATATAGCCTTATGTAATTGCAGGAAACGCAAACATTATAAAAGCCTGCAGGTCGCCAAGCAGTTTTCACATACTGTACCTCACTCCGAGTCCTTTGGAAACATTATGAGTGGTGATAGATTTTTACACGGGACTCTGAGTATGCACTTCTATATCGCTTCTTTTTATGTGATATCACTTCTATTTGTGACTGACATTTTAGGTTTGTGGCTTGGCGGTATCATTTACAACGAGTTGTTTTTGATGAGATATCACTCTTTTTTGTAAGGTATTTAATTTCAATTATACAGATTCCATTTTTATTCAGAAAAGAAAAGATGAAAGGGGCAAAAAAAAATAATAGTGATGCTATAAACAGAATTATACATCAGAATTATACAATTTATTGAGTGACTTATTCCAATGTACATGTCGATACCATAAAAACGGGGAAACTTTTATATTGATTTCCTTACATTGTATTCATCAGATTATTAATGACATATTTATTTTCCGTTTTCTTTTGTTTATATCACTCTTCCGTTTATATACATTCAAAAACAAAAAATTAGACAATTTTACAGTAGTTTACAAACTAATTAAAATACTACAATTTCAGAAAAATGTGGAAAAATAAGAAGCACTTTTTTTCGGTCAACTACAACGATAAGTTTATGGAGCATACTTTACCAAGAATAATCAACATTTTTTTTTCAACGAACCTATTTCTATTAGTATAAAAATTTACAGGGATTTTTATACTAGCATATTAAATATATTATTTTTGAAAATTACTGAGCACCTTAGAAGTTTTTTATTTGTTTAAGTTTTTTAACTCAACGTTTTGAGAATTTGAAAAATATAAAATATAAACGTTTGCAAAAGTTTAAAAACTATTAAAATGATTTCTGTTCATATAGTCTGTTCATTCCAATTCGGTGATCCTAAAATATAGGTCCCCAATCTCCGGCAGTCCATGAATTGAGACATATGTATGCAACTGTTAAAATGTTCTCAAAGTTGACAATAGAGGCAATAAGTATAGCTCGGCAAATATGAAACACGGCATTGCTTCACCATGGCTTTGTTTCGTGAGGTGTTCGTTCTCCGAACATAAAAATCTCACGGGAAAGTGTTCGTTAACAGATTTGTTCGTAAACCGAACAGTTCGTTACCGATCACCTATTGTATACGAAATTTAGCATTTTAAGTTCGTCATAGCCGGAGATTCGATGAACGGCAAATATTTAAATGCAAAACTTGTAATCTTGGGGTATCAACATTTTTACATTCTATTACTCAGCGCATGAATGTAAAGTTGGAATTTTGTAATCGCTATTTCAATCAATTCCTGATACGCTAGAATTATATATTTATAAATAAACACAGTTTTTTTAATCGATGAAAATACTATATTTTAATAGATTTAGAGCTTAAAATCGACGAGATTTCAGACGGACAAAATGAACTCGTATTAAATTTTAAAGCAAGATAATGAAACCTTACAGAGATTGAAACAGTGTAAAATCATTAAAATACATCTCACTCAGTAAATATACATCGGTTGTAATGTAATCAAGATCTTCTAAGAGTCTCTGTAAACGAAACGTATATGCTTCAATGCCGCTTTACAATAGAGAAGATGTAGTAACATATTTGAATATCTTGTGTATATAGCCAATTTGACAAAAGTTATGCAATTTACTATTGTTTTTCCTCTGTGTTAAGTACAGGAATCTTGTACTTCAACGTAAAAATTCGCTAATTACACAACTTTTTAGTCTTATTAAAAAATCTTTTGAGTTACCATGTAAACGAACAGTAAATTCTACAATTCTGTTTTACAATAGGAAGCTAACTTAGGTCATTCGTAGTAACATATTTTAACATCATGCGCATACGTTCTTTTTGAAAAGAGTTAGACCATTTAATATTTTTTTTTTTTTTTTTTGCTTCATCTTAAGTATAGGAATGAATCACTTTAAAGTGGTATACATAAAAAACTAATTAATATTTTTACACGAAATTTTAAACATTTGAACTACTCATAAAAGCAATTCAAATGCTGCAAACCGCGTAAAAATCGGATAATTACACAACTCTTTAGCCCTATATCAAAAGATCTTTTGTGAGACCCTGTAAACGAACTATAAATGTTACGATTTTTAGGTAGATTTCGTAAGAAATACTACCTATTGCATTCTCACCTAAGATGGAATTTTTGAAAAATTTATGCACATCTACGCCGATCATGACTCCCAGAACCCAAAAACACCCTCAGTTCAAAACTTTATCTATCTATCTATCTATGTCACTTTTTAATGGACACTATAACTGCAATAATTCTGAAATAATACTTCGAAACTGATACATAAAATCAAGGGGCATAAAATCTCGGTCAAGTTCGTTAATGGGCAACATCAAACCAAGGGAGGGGGGATGGGGCTTTTGTGTAAACAGAAAAAAAAAACATAATTTATTAATTATGATACGTATCGAATCCGTTTGAAGTTATTACTTCTAGGAGAAGGGCCGAAAATTTATGTATGACAGATTTCTGATATAATTAAAATGGCCCCAAGAGGGGGTGGGAAGGGGGGGTTTTAGAAGAAAAAAATTTCATAACTTCGTCAATTCCCACGATTTCAAATCCACTTAAATTTATTATAAATCCTCTTAATATTATCTAAAACTTTTATATTGACAAGTTTTTTATAGGACCAACTCTTATAGAAATATTTAAAAAAAAAAAAAAAAAAAAAAAATCCCTGCTGGCTCCGCCTGCAAAACAAGTTAGGTTTCGAAGTAGGCGGTTCCAACTACCGCATCATGGCAAAAAGGTCATTTCTTCCACAATTCTCAACAAACAGGCGCCCCACGGTCTGCGTCTTCTAAATCTACCTGTGCCTGTAGGCAGAGCCGTCAGGGACTTGTTTATAATAGGAAGCTTACTTGGGTCGAGTGTAATAACATATCTTAATATCATGTGTATACGACCATTCCTAAAAGAGTTGGGTCATTTATTATTTTTTTGCTCTATGTTAAGTATAGGAATCAATAACTTTAAACTGATATAAATCAAAAACTAATTAATATTTTTACATGAAACTTACAAAAGTCCGAACTACTCATAAAAACGATTTAAATAACATAAACCGCGTAAAAATACGATAATTACACATTGCTGTAGCCTTGTCAACAGTTTTTGGTCTGAAAAAGATTAAAAAAGAGCAAAAAACAGCACTATTAAAATCGCATTTACTGAAAACCTATTCGTCGGATTTTGCTTTACGTTTGAATTCTTAGTGCCTTGGCACGCCCCATTCCATAGAATCAAGAATTTAGTTTCTATCATAAATAGAACGCGAGATATAGATGTGTCAAAAACCCGTTTTTTCCCGTCCGCAAAATATAAACTAGACTAGACAGTGCTAAAAATTTTTTGTAAAATCGTTTGGCATCAATCGGCGGAAATTCCTTTCATTTACGGTTCAATGCATTGCTGTTTCGTATGCTTGGCGAGAAACTCTGTCGAGTTTCTATGATGTTCTTTAAAAACACAAAATTGCATCAGAATTTATAATTTAAAATTTTGTATTTAAAGCCTTCAAGATTTTTGCATTACATCATGAATGTATTTTTCATGCATTTGTATATTTTATTGTTTTTTGTCATTTTGTATATTGGTTATTGTGTTAGTGCTTATAAATATATATTTCAAAAGTGTTTTTTTTCTTTTTTTAACTACAGTTCTCTGCATCTATATATAATATAATATTTGCTGCTAATGTATATACTATAAGAAAAAAGAAAAATCTCTCCATCACGTATAGTTTAAAGACTTGACCATAATTCATTTAAATAATGCTTTTCCTAGATTTTTTAAAATGGGAACTTTCATTAAGATTTTTAATATTTTTCTCTTGATGAAAATTTTCTATTTAACTTGGTCATGCTGTAAAATCTTCTTTTTTGAAGCAGTATTTTCACCTAATCATTCTATCATAGAAATACAGGATGTCCCTTTTTATTGCTGACAAAGTATGTTGAAAGTATAGTTATTTTTGCAAAAATATTTCAAATGTTCTTTGTCATATAAAAAATCCACTTATATAAAAAAAGTTATTTTTTCGAAGTTACGAAATTTAAATTGTTATACAATCCTTAAATTATATTTAAAAAATAAGTTCCGTGCTCTAAGAAATAAAACAGTAAAAATTCCGTCTTTCTTCTGCAAAACATACCGAGTTATACTTTAAATGTTACGAATTTTCAACATTTTTTGGCACTAAAAGCAGAAAAAGGAGTTTTTAGTGCCCGAAAACGCTGAAAATTTATAAAATACGAAGGATCATAAGTTTTGGTCGCTCAAAAATGGATTTTTAACTATTTTAATTGTTAGAACACAAAGGTGTTTCTAAATATATCTAATAGTACCCAAGGACCGTATAAAAACTTAAATTTCCTAACTTCATATAAAAATCCATTTACGTCAAGTTTTTTAAGAAAAACATTTTGAACTATACCTCCAACACTAACGATTTAGGAATTAGCTAATTGGTCAACGATAAGAAGAGACACCTTGTAGATTAAAAATTCGCATATATTGCCATCAATAGCGAATATTATTTTAATTTCAATAACTGAAAAAAAAGTATATCTTTAATTAGGAATATATTTCTATCTAAATATTTATTGCATTGCTCGTACATTCGTTTCCAATTTGTAAAAAAAAAAAAAAAAAATCTCCAGTTTAACTGTAATTAAATAAATATGTATTTAATTTGAGGGGGGGGGGTGCTTCCATGGTCTGAATTTCTTATAATTTCACCAAACTATAATACGAACTCGCCTAATAAGAGCACGGTTAAAACGAGTAAGTAACACGTTAAGAATGGTTCATCATTTAAGCTATTTTAAGATTTTCACACTTTTTATGAGCTACAAAAGCAAGATCACGGCAATTACGAGCGAAAACATCTGCTCATTCCAATGTGATTTTTGGCAAAAAGGTGTAGACTTGGGAAAGAAATCTCTTTCTTATCAAATACTGTTCTCTCTTAGCGATACAATTTCTACGCTATAACTATCTCTCACAATGTAGTAATTTACCAGTCTTACCAGAAAGAATTTAAACTTTTAAGGAGACTCCTCTCCCAAACCTAAGAAACTGCAAAGGAATGTCCTGATGTCTTGAAAGGAGGAAAGGATACGGATGTTTCAAATGACGCTACTTTGTAAGATTTACACGAGCCATTGAAAGGGAAAAGACATAAATAAACCTTTATTTGTTTCTTTTAAATTTGGACTCTGGTCTATATTAACCGGGCTTTTTAATGTCTCTGATTTCACTGATAAAATAAGATATGTGATATCAATAGCTCGATAGTTGAAGTGACTATTGCAATGTTAGCAGAGTTTTTCCCAGAAAAGGAAATGATCGCTGTATTACTGTACATTCACAAAAATAAGATGAAATATTTTGTTAACATTATGATATTAAGTTAATTTTAGCTTTGAGATAATTGGAGCATATAACAGTAATAATTAGTTTGTGTGTGTGTGTGTGTGTGTGTTTTTAAGGTGTTTACTATCTTCAAAGATATTGCGAATAATGGTTAATATGAGGACTTTTATAATCAGGGTTGTAAAAATCCCAGCCCGGGCGGGTACCCGGGAAGCTACCCAGTACAACCCTCAGGGTTGTAAAAAACCAGCCCGGGCAGCTACCCACTACAACCCTGTTTATAATTCCCTTGCTTCTCGTATTAACGGAATTCGACTGCGTTCAATTTACTATTTATACATTTTGTAACACATAGGTACTTCTTTCCTGTGTTTTTTTTATTTACGTACTTTTGGTGACAGTTGAAATGCAGTTTTAGACGAACTGTATCCCTTAACTCACGAAGTGACCTCTAAACACAATTCCATATTACGAAAACGAATAGACCAATTGAAGGAAAGTACCTCTATTCGTAAAACTATCACTATCTTCACGGCCGTAATATGTTAGATTTTTGTTTTAGTA
Organism: Maratus michaelseni; assembly: GCA_963931845.1. NCBI lineage: Eukaryota > Metazoa > Arthropoda > Arachnida > Araneae > Salticidae > Maratus > Maratus michaelseni. Next base: position 214,799,242 of record OZ007587.1, on the reverse strand, counting down.
AAAAAATAAATTAGTATCCAATAATCTAGTCGGTAAAACATCCCGATTCTTTTCGGCGCCCATTAATTGTAGGATTATATTATCTATTGTTGTATGGAATTCAGTCTCGTTATAAATAACAAAAAAATATGAAGAAATGGGGAAACATTTTCTATTCGCAAAAAAAAGGACGTTCAAACCAAAATTTATTTCTTCATAAATTTTGTTAAATTGAATTTCGACGAATTCTTTTGTTAATTCAAAGCAGAAAGTAGTCTACTTAATAAAAAAAATATTCATTTCATTCGGTACGGATTTTGAGAGCTTCAGTCCTGAGGAAAACCTGAAAAAGTATGTCGAATTCAATTTTTTATTGCATTTTTTTTTCTTGGATAAAGTAAGACAAGGCAAAATATTTTTTTAATGTTACTTAAAATTTGAAATCAAAATTTTGAATTAATCGTCCGTGACATATGTAGAAAGTAAATAGTTTAATTATTTGACAGGGTGACAGTTATGATAGAAACTCTACTTTAATTATTAAAACAACGTAAATATATGCCGCGTAACATTTTACTTTTATATTTTGACTATTTATTAATCCACGAAATTAATTTAAAATTCCAATAAAATGTATTTTTCTTTAAAATACAGGGTGTTTTTTTTTAAACTGACACTATTCAGAGCCGTCTGTAGCTCGTTCTAATAACTGGATTGACACAAAATTTTGTGAATGGACAAAGAAAACCATGGGAAAAAAGATTCCAACAAAAAAAAAATTAGTTCCAATCACCGCCGATAGGGGGAAATGTGGCGCTGTACATTGAAAAAAACCCATCAGAAACAGACAAAATTAATAATTTGGATAAAATGCCACGTTTTATTCATCATTTACATTTTCCCTTTCGTTGATCGCAGTTGAAACATCCATTATCACTTTTTCTGCCACCGGTTTACGTCCTCTGCCTGACCGAACTGCTAGCGAGCCTGTTTCTTCGAATTTCAGAATCATTGCTTTCAATACATTAACGGATAAAGGTCCTTTGCGCAGTTTATGGCGTGTTCTAAGTAAACGAAGAGCGGCTGGTGCATTGTACTGGTTACAATATAAGAACTTCACAAGTAACGCGAGCTGCGGTAACGTGATATTCAATTTCAACCTGAGCTGAAATTGTTTCTCGGTGTTTTTCGCATGCATTTATAACTTAAACTATTGTCGCTACTGTCGCTTGCGTAACTAAAAATTTGCATTTTCATTTTTTGCCCGTATTTTATGCTAATTCCCAGTTGCATAAATGACCACAGCGCCACATTTCCCCCTATCGGTGGTGATTGGAACTATTTTTTTTAATCTTCTTTCCCATGGTTTTCTTAGTCCATTCACAAAATTTTGTGTCAATCCAGTTATTAGAACGAGCTACAGACGGCTCTGAACAGTGTCAGTTTAAAAAAAAACACCCTGTATATTTTATTTTTCTTCTACTTATGTTACAATGATTTTTGTTAATTTAAAGAAAATGTTTTGCACTGCACTCTATAAAATGGAAAGGGACTTCGATCATGATTTAAAAGAAAAGACACACTGATTGTGGAAAGAAGCGAAGAAAACATCAGAAAGATTACAAAGTGAGTCTATCAAAAATTTTAAAAAAATTGCCTCATCTGTAAATGCAATTGACGTATGCCAGCGGGAGCAAAAATATCTTTTGAAATAAAAATTAAAAAGTATCGTATCCCCCCTCCCCCCCAAAGCCTACTTTTAAATTCGACGTGCATTTTATAACGTTGATTGACCTCTGTTAATAACTATTTGCCGATGCATAAAATCATTAAGCGCCATTCTGTATTTAAATTTACTAAACCATCAAGCTAATAACGGTCAAGGTAATAGCATTGTGAATTATTGAATTATTGCAATTTTAATACTAACTGTTAATTTTAATAGAATAAAATCTGTTTGAAACAATTTTCTCCTATTTTTTTATTTTTTCCAAAATGAGTTATTGAAAATCAGGATACGCATGTAACATGGGTGCGGCATATACGAAAAGATACGGTATTTGTTAATCTCTATGTCTGGTGCATAAAAAAGATTTGACAAGAAGGCAATTTTCTTAAATTGATTTATTTAGTAGTCGCAGATAAAATGAAATATTTCGATTTGAATCATAACATATTTTAATGTATTGAGCCATTTTTTAGACTAGTTAATAATACCTGAATTATTTTTTAACACAATTATTTCAAATTGGTAAAGTAATCATACAAGTTGTAAATTTCCAACTGGACGAAAAATGTCCTGGCCAGGATTCGAACCTGGGATCGCTTGGCTGAAGCCGCCACGCTCGTGTATTCACGTATCCAGCGTTTACTGGAGTTCCATTACCTGCGATCTTTTCTGTTGAGCTGATTAAAATATCAGACCAGATGCTTTGATCAATAAGGTTAACTGGATGAATTATGCCCTCCAGATTCGACCGGGATAGCTCAGTGGTAGAGCGTGGCGGCTTCAGCCAAGCGATCCCAGGTTCGAATCCTGGCCCGGACATTTTTCGTCCAGTTCGAAATTTACAACTTGTATAATAATACCTGAGTTTAAACAATACAAATTGTTTTATGTTCTTACTTTTCCTAACTTGGTTTTGCCCCACCAGTGGCTGAGAGGTTGTGCTCTCGAAGCTGGTAGACGGGAGGTGCTGGGTTCGATCCCAATCGCGCCCGTCGGCCTAATCGCTCGGAGTTTTCGTGGTTTTCTTTCGAGCCGTGGATTTTCTCCATGCGTAAATACGGATTAGGTTCCCTTAGAAAGACCCCTACGAAGGGCGCTCCCCCCGGGCCTATATCCCTAGTGTCGATAATTGGCCGTCAATAATCAACCCAACCTAACTTGGTTTTTGTATGTAAAGATGGAATTTAGTAATATATTTTTCACTCGCTTCTCGATAGGCTAGAACTATGAAAAACATATGTGTACACAGGTGTTTTCGATGATAACACAACATTTTTATATTTTTAGAACTTAATTATAAATTAATTTTAAGGCTGTTTTCCATTAGCCGACTGCAAGTGATAAATTGCCAAATATTATTTATGGTTACAACGACATTGGAGTTAATGATGCGCCAAAATAGGCTAGCTGGTTGTGAAACTACAACAACGAAATAGTTTAAACACTAAAAAGAAGAAAATATAAATAAAAAAGGGTAATATATATATTTTTTTTAAAATACGCTTCAATTAATAGTTTAGTATAAAAAAAATATTTGTTGAGAAAACAATTTAGAGATCGTTATCTGACAGTTTACAAAATGCTTATTTTCTTTCCTGCTGCCGGTTTTTTTTTAAGTAAAAATTAGATTTTAATAAATTGACACGTTTACACTTCGTACTAAGCGTAAATCAAAGCGGTGAATTTCCATAATTCTAAATGAGTTTCAGCCATTAAATTAGGAGTGATTTTTACGATAAACATTGAATTCTTATAAGTTTTTTAACTAATAGAATCTCAGGTAACCTAAAATGTTCATTTAGAATAATTTATCTTGACAAATTGGTATTCTGATAAACAGGCTCGGGCTGCAAAAAATGTGAAACTGATCTATATGCTTAACATATTTCATGATAAAATAACGCTATAATATAAAATTCGTGTGAGAGCCGCGTTGCATTTTTTCATTTATGTTTCAAATGTTTCCGTGAACGAGACTATGGTAGATGTCAAAAATGTGTCATAATTTATGAGGTCTCATTCAAATACTGATATTTAGCTATTTCTGTGTGTTCTACTACACGTTACAAATCTGATTATATTAGCTTTACAAAATTCAAACTTTGACGTTTTCACAGGAGCGCGTGTATATGCAAGTTACTTAAATATCCGAGGAAAAGGGAATTTGAATTACAGCTTGCTTGTATTTATAACCACAGGCTGTCATGTCGCGTTGTCACGCCAGAATAGTACAAAGTCATATCTCGTTTTCATTTATAGTCCTCTATCAACAAAAAATAAACATTTTGAATGAAGTTCGGTGAATATAAATCCGGATATGTGTCAATCATGTGTTTCCCTATTACTTTCTTCTATCTATAATACAAGAAAGTATTGTAATCAAAATTTTTTTCGACTTCCGATTTTCGATGGATTTACATGTTTTAGATCCAGAAAAATATGTTTTTACAAAATGTCTGTGTATCCGTGTTTATGTTCTCTTATCAAAATGTGTAGGAAGTTGTGTATAGAATTGAACCAAATTCCATTTGTTTTTGGCTGCTTCCAGAAAGTCCCAATTGAATTTGGTATATTCCGCCGAAAGAGGGTGCTGTGATAGCGATTTTTATTTCATTTTCATTACTGTACCATCGAAAAGTGTATGAAGTTATCCATAGAATTGAACCAAATTTTATTTATATGGTTTTGGCTACGGCCAGCTGATCCCAGTTGAATTTGGGGATATTCCGTCAGAAGGGGGCGCTGTGATAGCGATTTTCTAGATTTTTCGTAATTGTGTATACATCTACGTTTCGTAGTTGTGTGTGTATACATCTGCTGCTTGTGCATCGAAGGGTGCTTCGCATTCAGGTAACCAGGCGATTCGCTAGCAGCTGACGTACAATATTGATTTTATTGGCGCAGCGGATTTTGCAATATTAACATGTATGAGAAGAAAAGTTTGGGATTTGTACAACAGAGTAGCTTCATCCTTAAACTTTTCACAACAACCAGGCACGTATACGTGTCGTTTAAGGTGCACGAAAGTGTTGAATTTGAACACCGTTGTTTTAGTACAAAAATGTTCGGTCTAGGACCTGACTTCCTTCTGGGAGCTCAGCGACGAAGCTGTTAGGGGACTCCGGCCCGTCCCCAAGAGTTTTCGCGGTGGTCTCCTCTAATAATGGGATCCACCGCGTATCGCAACGACCTAATGTCATCAAAACATGGGTTCAATCGGGGTGATGCGCAGGTGGCGGTGCCCCGACCTGTCGCAGCACATACGGGAGGCAGATCGCGGTCGTGCGCGTTTATGTCTCTCAGGATATGGGTGCGACGGTTGACACGCTGACGGGCGCTCTAGCTCAGTTTTTATCTAATCCGATATTCAATGATTTAATAAAGCAAAACATATAATACCAAAAAACTAATACTGAAGTGTAAAAGACTCTCGTCGCGAAGAAGTTAAAAGGGCGCTTCACAGATTCAGACATTCCACGCGAAATCCCATATTAACCTATAGAGAAATTTATATGGGTGATTACCACTGTTGCCAGATCCACTGTCGCAAAAAAAAATTGACACAAAGTCAAAAAAGCGGGACGGCGACTTCTAAATCGAAGCATTTTAAAAATGCAATAAATCGTATGAAAAAAGAACCTGTATAAAACGGAATCCTGTCTTAAGCGTAAAACATTCACGGTCCCTACTAAAGGAATACTATACAGTGATAACTGCTCAGACGAAAACCTGTCTAAAATGGAATATTTCTCCTATCACTTGACTCTTTGTTTTAATGTTTTACTGTACTAAATAAACACAATTTTATACAGTTAAATGTGTAATAGCGAAGTCGCTAATGACCGAAACAAAATTCCTAATTGGAGAAGTTTCAGATTTAGGAGTTATAATATTATGGCATTCCTTCTGTAGAAATAATGAAATTTTTAAGACAAGATTCTGTTATAGACAGGTTTCGATTTAACAGGTTTTACTATAAAAAATACAGTAAAACCTGTTAAAACAGAATAGCTAGAGACTGAGGGAAAAATCCGTTTTAGATCGTGAAGACTGTCTCAGAATGTAGTGTGGTATTATTTTCAGCGGAATCGTAAAAAATTTCTCTTAGTAACAAGTTCTATCTCCGCAGGTTTTGCTGTATTAAAATCTTTTCTACGCAGTCTGAAAGGAATTTTAAAGATTTTTTTGCAACATAAAAATTCGGGACTTCTTGGGGGACGGACCTTTGAAACCCTGAAAATCGGGACATCTGACAACATTAGTGTTTTATCATTACCTAATGCAATTATCAAAATACGGTTTTCACCATCGAAACGTAATCGTCCGATGCCAACGTAATGCGTATTTTTTTAACTCTCCTTAAATTTTATATTTATAAAAACCTATAAACTTTGAAATCTCTACTTCAGGAAAATTTCCACATTATCTTTTTATAACTTAAAAAACTCACTATGTTGATATCGGAGATTTTCATTTTAATGGTGTAAACCGTATTTTAATAATTATATTAGTTATTTAAATTTTCCCATAGGTTAACATGGAGATGTATTAGCTATCTTCTGGGCCCCTAGGCTTGGCTCAAAATTATACTATCATATGTGTATTATAGGTGTATGTATGTATGTATATGTATGTATATGTATTATATGTGTAATTATATATTATATCGTATGTGTATTATATGTGTATCATATGTGTATATACTATTATATGTGTGATTCAAATCATGCACACACTTTTATAGATATTTAACACAATTCTGAGAAAGTATTTAATTCTTTTGCATCAAATTTCTTTAATAAAAGAAAAAATAGTAATTTTAAACATACCTCTAACACCCCTACAAAAGTTTTCTTACTTTAATTATTTAATAATGAATTTTGCTACAATAATTTTTATATTGCACAATAACTGCAATTTTATTTTAATATTGCCCATTACCGTGTTTAAAAAAAATAACATTGTAATTGGAAAAACCGTTAATTATTATTAAATGTGTCTCCATTGAATGTACTACATACTATTTCTGTGCATTATTTCTAGACCGTTCAGTTTTCAGTTACTTTTTGTTGAGCATACGTATGTTTTGACTATATTTCCTGAAGAAAAAGATCTGGTTTCTGTGCAATTAATAATTAATGTTAAATAAATTTTAAAACATGTAAGTATTACAAAAGGCTTGTCAAAAAATCGAAAGGATTTCTCAGCACCTTTCTCCTCCAGAGCCCCTAGGCTTCAGCCTACTCAACATATTTGGTAATCCACCTCTGTGTTAACATGAGATTTCGCGATCGGAAAAGATCACTGAAAATTTCTCTTCATTTAACCCATATATTAAAACCGATCCATTTTTGCAACATCTAGAAAGGTTTGTAGAAAAACAAATTACGCAGTTCTCAAATATCGATAACTTTCAACTGAAACTATTGTCATATAAGTACTTTTCTCTCTATCGTAAAAGAAAAGTAACAACACTGTTGCTGTCACTGTCGCAGCCGTAATTGAATTTATTGTGACAGGGGCTACTTCTCGCTTTATATTAAACTATTGAATATAAAATTTTGAAAATTGGTAGTTTTACATAGAAATATGATAAACACACTGAAGCAGACAATTTTTAAATCTAAAAGTTATTTTAAGCGCTATTTAACGTTTCAAAGTCGGTGAAAATAGTTAGATTAAAAAGGTTTTATAAGATCAAAAACTATGCATAGCAATTTAACCACATTTCGCAGCCATGTACCTGACTAGATTATGTGTGCAGTGTCCAATCCATTTTTTTTTTCATTTGTCTAATTTAAGTTTTTGTTTACATTTTTTATTCAAAATTTCATTAGCTGAATAAATATTTATTTCATACTTCGAAAAATTATTTTTATCTACTGCTGATGTATGTAAAAAAAGCGCAAATAATATTTCCAAACATTTTTAGAATTGAAAAATATATTTATACGTGAATGTTAAAAGAGAAACAAAACTTTTAAATAATTAAGTTATTACGCGCGAAAAGTGTTTAATGGGGAAAATTGTCATATTTAAAAAGCCGGAATAATTTTTCCAAACACTTTTCAATTGAAAAAAATATATATTTACACGTAAATAACAAGAGAAAGAGAACTTTAAAATTACATGCAAAAAGCATTAAATGGAGGAAAATTACGTCATATTTCAAACTTTTCTTATAACGTCTAAAAGAAATTTTTCTTCTAGATATTATTATAAAGTCCGGAAGGCATCAACATTTTTTTAGTTAACCATTTTGTGCAGGTTTATTTCCATATCTGGGATAGATCTTACTTAATCACGAAATCAGCCGTCCGCTGTCGCGACATAGGTGGATGCAACAGCTGCGACACAGAATAGGAACAGAAAAATTCCTCAGTCAAAAGGAAATGAATGGCAACAGAATTACAGAAGATCGCCACTGGTAGTGAGAATATCATTCAATCTTTGATAATCGGGTAATCTTTTTTTTAAACTGAGCAAATTAGTATTTTTAGATCATGCGAGGTCGTGTGGGGGGTGGACGTAAGCTCTTAGGCGACAGAACCTAAAGAAAAACAAGTCAGGGAAAAACATTTTGTTAGCATCTAAGATCTTCCCCCAAAATAGCATTTATAACCCTTTTGGGAAAAAAATGGTTTAAAGGGCATACAACTTGCATTTTTACAAAATTCTCTTTAAAAGAAAAACAAGTCAGGGAAAAACATTTTCTTAGCATCTAAGATCTTCCCCCAAAATGGCATTTATAACCCTTTTGGAAAAAAATGGTTTAAAGGGCATACAACTTACATTTTTACAAAATTTTCTTTAAAAAAAAAAAGTATATATGAAAGAATAATATTGTCTGAACATTTTAAAACAAACTGCTCAAACAATTCCTATAATTAGGCTAGTTATGACCTACCCCCCACCCCCTCCCTCCAAAAAAAGCATAGATAAAAAAAATATGCAATACTTTCAACTTTATTTTTAAAATAGAATTTTTACTAAAAATAGAATTTTTGCTAATTATCTTGGGATGTAAAAATATTTAATGTTTCAAGAGAAATCTTGCGCACAGTTAAAAAATTAATTAGTTCTTGAGATAAACCACATTAAAGTACTATTTCAATCATTGCTTAGCATTCAAAACAACTGGCGCTTTTTTTAGTCACAAATAGATTAATTGTAAGACTGTTATTTTGTGCTGTTTGTTTTAAAATGTTCCTTAAAATATTACTCTTTCACATATTTTTTCGGAAAATTTAAGTTTTAAAGATTTAAGTCATATGCGACTAAAAAAAATTACAATGGAGGCTTTTTAGTAGATTTAACTGGCAAAATTATACTCTACAATGTTATCAAAATATTGCTCTAAATTTAGTCCCAGGATTTAGCAGAACTGGGGAAATGATTGAACTACAGCAATAGATTCTATTGGCTGAAAAAGGTATGCGCCTTCATGCAAAAATGTACGCCATGTCTTAATAAAAGCAAATAAAACTAAAATAATAGTTGTTTCGAACTCTCGATATATGAGGTGAAATAGCATACAAAATATTAAGTGGTCAAGCAACCAAAGAATTTTCTGGGCCACTTCATATGGTTTAACCCTATAATCACTGTTTATACTGTTTGTGTTCTACCAAAAACCTTGATTAAATAGAGCTACTTCCGGTGCTTTAAAACAACAAGCTCGGGAAATTGTACTTCAGTTTATAATAACATTTTTTGTAAAGGTAATTTATTGTGCTGTCCTCTAAAAAAAACCCAGTGTAAAATGTTTCCTAAAAAAACCCACCCTAGTATTTTATCAAATATTTCACTGAAGTCAATTTTTGGTTTTGCCCTGTTTCTAGACACCATTTGCAACAGTAAAAACATTCGATAATGCCTAAGGAGTGTTTATTTAGTTTTAAAAAAGTTTAATCTAATAATGCAGAATTTTGGCAAAACATGAGCTTCATTTTCACATATTTGTTTGTTATAATACGTTATGTTAGAATTATGTACATCAATTTTGAAATGTTTTTATGTTAAACCATTAAAATGTGAATAAAATGTTACATTTTCAGCTGATTATGTCATATAGGGCTCGGCTGGCGACCTTTGAAAATGGAGCTAAAAAAAACCCATGGGGGAATTAAAAAAAAACCAAAAAATTTTTCAATAAATAAATGATAAAATATACAATTTTTTTTAAAAAAAGACATTTATTTTTAAGGAAAATAATTAAATTATACACATTTAATGCATATTGAAGGCACTCCTAAGGATTTTTTTTTTAGTATGTCATAAAAAATATCCATGTGTGCAAAATTAAAACCCATCAATCTTGTTTACACACAGATACCCTTCACTTGTATTTTACACATTATTTTGATGTTTTGAAACTTTTATTTATTTTATTTTATTCACTCTTTTCCCTTTTTAATGCAAAATATTTTACTTAAGGTAGGAATAACTAATATAGATGCATAGCTAATTTGTACTATTTATCTTCTAAGCATACAGATGAACTGTAAGTTTGTGCAGTTTTGTGCAAAACACAGTAAGTGAATTGCAAAATATCATTTTGTCTTTCGCATAAAAGGTAAAACTTGAAATCTGATGCATTCCCCCTTTCTTATGTAATTTAAAATATACCACAGAAGAAAATCATAATACAATTCAGGAAGGAAGTGGCAGCAATTTAATCAGAAAATTTTCTTTCAAGAACAAGAGTGCACCCTTTCTGTGTGATCAATGAACTTCATTATCTTTGCTTTATTATCTGACAAGGTAAAGCCAGGGTTGTAATTTTGATCAGTCAAAACTCATTTTAACCAGGATTGTGGTCAAAACTGGTTTCAACCATTTAAAAGTGGTCAAATTTGCTTCAACCACTCAAAAGTAACTGAAACTCTATTAAAAAGAAATTTGAAATTTTTGAATTGCATAATGCACCTGGTGAATTGTTGTGCAAACTCTTCAGCAATAAAGATAATTTTCAAAGTTTGATCTGAGTTAGCCTTAATTCAGAAAAAGTTGTTACTTGATAAATAACACATGTTGTATTAAATTTATTTTAATAAAATAAATTTTTATCTCTTTTTCCAAATCAAAATGAGTCTTAATTACTGATGATCAAAACATATTTTGACCAGGAAAATTAAAACTGTTATTTTCCATGTTTAAACCAATACAACCCTGGGTAAAATAAGGACTAATAATATTAGGTAAAATGCAAAATTGGGAAATTTCATTAGTGGCCAGTGGTAGCAGTTTTATAAGTGGCCAATAACTTTAAACTAGTAGCCACTTTTTTATTTAAAAGTGTTAAACAGTAAACTTTTGTTAAAATTTTTATTAGTATTAATCTAAAACTAAATAGCCCAAATAAATATGTTAATATAAACATATTGCAACCAGCAAAAGTAGAATCCTTGATAAAATGCAAGAAAATTTTACTCTCTCCTAGTGGGAAAAATGCCATAAGGTGGCCGCAGACAGACGTAATTAGAAACGAAATGGAAATTTATTTGGTGCCAAATATGGGCTAAAGGTTCAGGTATGATGATACTTGCTGCCCCTAGCATTACTGCATCAATGGTAGGAAAAAGCAAAATCATTAAAAATCTGCACATGCAAAAATGTTGAAGAAATGTGATTAGTAGAATAAGATTTTATGTGGCAATGTTGGCAGATGTTCTGGAAACAGCACCAACCCATTCCTTTTATTACCTAAGTACTCAATATTTTTTAATATGAATTAGATACATTTTTTTTTAGACTGACACTGATCAATTTAATAAAACACAAACTACGGCTCGTACAAGATGTAAGGAAAGAATAAAGATGAGTGTTTCAGTTATTACACAAAAAGAAATAGATGAAGTGTTAAAATCACACTAATTTCCAAGCACTTAAAAGCATTGTAATCATTCTTCGCTGCATTCAAAAACCAGCATTGAGAATGAAAGTACTACTACTAGTGAAGATGTCAGTCAGGAAAGTAATAAATCTTTATGGAGCTCAGATTTATCAGATACAGATATGCATAATACAGAAGAAGACTCAATTTTGAACACCGCAAGTGATATTACCGGTAATGAAGACAATGATTTGTTCTGTTCTGTACAAGAAGCTGAGAAGTTACAATGTGGCCAGTAGGTGATTATTAAATAAGATTATTTAAAATTTCATGTTATTACTGAAGAAGTAAATGATTATCGTCGAATAAATTGCTTAATGCAAACAAAATTAAGAGTACTCAAGTTTATTCTCGCATGACTATATTATTCAGAACAAAATAAACCAAAATGTGGCTATTACTGATGCTTCTCCATTAGTAAACTCTCGGAGATTTTACAAATGCTACTTAATAATTTTCTTCTTAAATTTACTGAAGATGTATGCAAAGAAATGTGAAAAGTCTGGAGCGAATTTACAAATAATTATATTTTGCATTTTACATTTGAAATTCCTTCAATTTACAAAATAATGAAATATTTAATCTTTTTTTTGCAGAATTGTGGTTTAAAAATAAATAATAATGAAAAAAAATATATTTTGCTGTCAAATAATTTTATTTCCAAGTATTTTTACATGTGGATTTTTTTAGGTAACATGGGTTTTTTGGGGGAAAAAGTGGGTTTTTTTTCAATTTCTTGCTTAATTGGCTGTAATTTTGTAACATATTGATAGAATGAAAAATGCTCAGCATTAAAATCTTAGTCAGAACAAGCCGTGAAAATATAGCTATGTTTAATTTTTTTTGTATTGCTTATTAGACTTTATATAAAGATAAATTCAAAAAATGGGTTTTTTTAGAGGACAGCACAATATGTAGTAGTCTACATTAATTTAAATTTTACTGCGGTAACCTCTAATTTCTCTATTAGTCATTACGGCTTTTTTCAATATCGTGGCATAAAAAATGGGAAATAGTGGAGTTTTTTTTTTTATCTAACTTAAGTTTCATTCCGATTAATCTCTCTGGATGTTATGCATGAACAAATTTCGATATTTTTAAAAGTTAAAGATTTTGTTTTATTAAAATTAAAAATGTTTTTTTCAGTACTTAAAGACTCGAAAAGGATCATGTACAGAATTCTATTCTAGAATTTCTTTTGTCCGTGCTAACATAAATGAAATTCATACCTCTTGAAAATTTAGAGCTATGGAGACTATAAGATGGTTGATATATTATCTAATGTATTTTAGTGAATGAGAAAGTGTTGTACAAACACGTATAATAACTTATATTGACAACTTAAAAAAAAATTATGGCTTATTACTACATTATGTAAGTCCTATGTTATGTATGTTCCATCCATCTATAAGGTGTCTTTTCTTTTTCGTTAACCAATAGATAATTCCTAAACCTTTACTCTTAAAGGTACAGTTCTAATTGCAAAAATGTTTCAAATGTTGTTCATCATATCCAAGTTGCATTTGCGTCAAAATAGTTATTTTTTTTTAAAGCTACAAAACTAAAATTTTTATATGATCCCTGGCCCTAATAAATTATATTTATAAATATATATGTCATTATTTATGTTCTAACAAGTAATACACTAAAGATTCCATTCATCCATAAGCAAAATTTACCCAGTTATGATACTTTGAATTTTTCATAGTTTTCCTGCACTAAAAACGGAAAGACATGATTTTGACACTTACTATTTAAAATCAGTGATGTCAGATAGACTATATGTAGGGCATACTTTACAGGCTTTCACCGAGTCGGGTTGGTTTTAATTTTTTTCAGTTGCGGACCTGATTTGTGTCATGTTTCGGGTTGATTTCAAGTAGATAGTTTTCAAGTAGTAAGTTTTAGAGTCCTAATGTGGATAAAAGAGGTGACACAAAAACACGAAGGTGCGAAGCAGTTCCTTGATGTAGTTTTTATTTTTTTTTCCTTTGAAAATTACTTGAGTTGACTTTGTCCCATTTTTATTTTTGTATCTTTCGTATAAGTGTTCAGAAATTCACTAACATATTTTCATCCTTTATTCCGCTGTATATGACTGTTTTATATTTATAGGTTATTTACATATAGATTTCATATTTACACATTTCCCACTAATTTATTTTAATAAAACCATACAAAGCTTAATTTTAAAAACGGGTTTTTTTTCTCTAATAAAGTGGAACCGTGGTACAGTAATTTCACTGCCATACTTTGATTTAATAACGTGGAATATCTAAGAATCAACCAGTATTTTTACAGGGAAGATTTTGAAGCTATTCAGTATAATTTATTACAATGACTGACGAACTGTACTTGGTATACGTTGAGCCTTGCTACATCAAAATATACAATAACTTTCGTACTTCACTTTTGGTATTTGTTTGTATTTTTATTTTTTGCATATATATTTTCTCTATACCTTCAAAAGCCTATATGTAAAATCTTGTCTCAGTCCTTCCATTAATTTTAGTTACAGATGCTTCCAAACAAGGAAAGTCGTTTTATAATTCACTACATTATCAAATAATTTCAGTGAATGTCGTCATAAATCTCAAACCTATATTCTAGAACCTGCAGAAAAGTCAACAGCAATAAAAGCATTTCCTATGATTTTCTCCACATTTTAATATCACGTATTTTGTGTTAGAAAAACAAGATGAGATTATCGCTTCTGATTACAATGTTATCTTGAATAATCAGTTCTGTTTCTCCAGCTGTCTGTTATTCGACGAAATACAAATTGCAGTAGACGAAGTCGTGATCCGAGGATGACTCTCTTATTTGCTCTTCTCTATCCGATTGCAGAAAATTCTACGTCATCAAACACCGTTACAGTTTAAATTCAGAGTCTGTTTATCTTATAATCTTATACAATTATTCAAAAGAGAACTTCTAGAATACTAAACAGTCGGTATGCCGAAGCGCACCCTGCGTAAATATTCGACAAAAAGAATTGAAACATTAAACATATTAAATTTACTAACAGTAAAAAATGCAAAACAAATCATAATTTTAATCGAATGCACAGCATTTAATTTTTCAAATTTTTAACACTCTTCAACATAGTTAAAATGCTTGACTTAGTTTCGTCTGTCTTGTCTATATGTGCGTATCCGCATTTTTGCGCTCTAACTTTGGTAAATGTGCTTGGATTTCTACTTAATTTAAATTTTAATAAGGGTCAATGTAGAAGGTATCCTATTGAAAATAATTTTATTTGCATAACTCGTTTAGAAGAATATACAAACTTGTATACATTTGTCTATGGGCGATAAATGTCTGTTGCGCGTTTCAGTGATCGAGGCTTGATTGTAGAAATGTGCTTCATTGCAATTATTGCTTACACTGCGAACATCAGACACATTTTTAGTCATAACTAGCCTAATTATAGGATACAGGAGCATTCCCTCTGGAATTTAACAGTCTCAAAACGACTAAAAAAGAGGACCTCCATTTCCCACTTTCATTTTCTTGCATCTAATTTTTTTTATTACATAAAAAAATAAAACCCAATTTGGGTCGAAAGATTCTTAGGTATGTGCCCAAATTGGGTCATGCCTGTTTTGGTTAACACTGTGTATCCATTTTGGGCACTGTTAAATACCCATTTTCAAAAAAAAATGAAAATGGGTATTTAACAGTGCTCAAAATGCCATTAGACGGATTTATTATTTTGTTTTATCAGTTTTAATTCTTTACGTTAAAATTTTTTTAATTTTATCAAGTTTAATAAATTTTTTACAAAAGCATTTTGCATTTGTATACTGCAAAATATTTTTTTATTGTATTTAAAATGTATTTTGAAAATACGTGTATTTGGAATTTTTTACTTTTGAAAAGTATTTTAGATTCTAAAAACAAATTTATTTTGCATCGAAAATAATTTTTTGATGTATTTTGCCCAATTTTGCTGTGTAGTATAACTTTTATTGTACTACTGTATAATATTGTTCAAGTGTACAAGAAACAATTTTAAGTTACTGAAAACAATCATAATCGCACTATGAAATTTCTAAGCATACTTTGGTCATAACTTTTTAAAGACTACTGAAAGCGATAACAATATTAAACTATAAAATATCGAAGCAGGGCTGATTATTGCAAGAGTATATGATACGCATGATGGGGGACCGCAGTTGAAGGAGCCCCCAAAATACATTTTACGTAAACATAAAGCAAATTTCTAGTTATAGTTCCTAAAAAGGAATTTTTTGCGCTCTACACTAAACTTTATCGGTGTTAGTCCCCAACGACAATGGTACTTTTTTTAATTTCAAGAATAACGGATATTGCATCAATTATGCTTCAGTCAGTCATTTAGGCTTAATATTTTACTCACTCTAAATAGGATCATGGAAAATATAGTGCAGAAGATTTTACCAAACCATACAAGTTGTCTTATTAATTCTGCGAGTTTATGCATATAATAAACATAAATATTTTGTTCTGTTATTAACAAAGAGTGTAAAATAATATAACATATCATTTCAACAATCCATATTAATAAAACAAAGAGTTTGTGAAAACCAAATGCGACACACATGTTTGAGACATGAGAAATTTTCTCAATGTACGAGACACAATGAAATTTCTACTCGTTTTTTAATTTCTTCATACAGTTTATAGTTCAAATCTGAAGTATGTTTCTGCAATTTTTCCCCCTAGCAAAAGAAAATAGGCAATGACTAAAGATAAAAAAAAATAGAAATTTAGGAAGTTGATATCCTTGCATGAACAAGTACACAATGCTGCTTTTTAATTATCTAAAACGTGATTTACTCAGAAATGAATATAATTTTAATAATTTGAAATGCAATGGTAAGAATTAAATATTATCAATCATATAAAATTTTCACTCTTCATAAAATCTAATTTTTTAAAAAAATGTCTACATTTAAACTTTTTACAGTTGTCAAATCAATAAGCTGTTCTCAACTTTCCGTCAATATTAATTTTTATTTTTAAATTTGAGGTATTTTATTCCTGGTGTTTATTTCTTAATTGCTAGTATGCATCATCTCCTGTTTAAGAAAATGTATTGAATATAAATTCACAAATGCCTTGTTTCTCATTCGTTTTTTACAATGAATTTAATCCTTATTTTAATTAGTACAATATATTTGTTATCTAGTATAGTTTTCTAAGTGCTTACTCAGGTAGCATTATCATATAACAATTTTTGTTTTATTTGAAAGACTAGTTAAAATTTGCTCAATTTTTTTTTTTTTTTTTAACTATACATTGAATTCTTGATTAGTTGAAAATATTTCTTTTCATAAGTTTGTAAGCAGTTATGTTACTTTTCTTAATTATTTCGTTACATGTGCTATTCTGTAAATGAAGCCACTTTTTTTTTTTGTTATTCATTTATTTAAGTTATTGTAATATAAATTTAGAAAAACGTTCATTTTTATTTTTTACAGTTGAATTGCATTCAATATTAAAATTTAATATGTAAGAAATTTTTGTTCGTTTATAATTTAATGAATTACTACATTTCTTATAGCAATGAGTATTTACAAAATGGGTTTTAAAGAACAATTATTATGTATGACTAATATTTCATACAGTTTGGGAAAAAAAAAAGCATATAAGCAATATTTTCTTGTTACAATTGTTAGAATAGATGTTTCAGCAAAAAACAAAAGCAATGTGACAAATTCATCTTTATGCTTAATAAACGTATTTCAAGAAGTGTTTTTAGTAAGAAAAATCTATCAATAAAAAGAAATTTTTGCAGCAGTTACTTTCCTCTAAAGTATTTTCCGTATAATATTGTAAAAAACAAAAAATATTGGTTTAAAAAATTGATTTAACCATTTCAAATAAATAAAATAGAACACAATTTATTCTAGAAATATTATTAGTTAACAGAATTTACTACAAAAGATCTTCAAGGGAAAAGGGGATAAAGTTTACAATTTTCTAGGTAATGTTACCTGATTCCAATCCAAACAAGCCATGGCTATACAGTTATAGTGATTACGATGTTGTAATGCTGTGTAATAGCCAATAGTTACAAGTTTTATCACATGTATAATGTCACAACTGTTTTCTATTGTGCATATAATTATAGCTTATTTACACTGGTGTCTTATTAATAAAACAGTTTGGGTCTGTCTGCGTATGCTGACATGCTGTGTTGGATAATGCCAGCGCTACGACATTGCGCGCAGGGGTACTCCAAGGTGTATCTAAGAACCCCTCGAAGAAAACATTTTTTACAATGGTTTAGAAAGAGACAATGCTTCAGTTAAGAACAGCCGTACTCAACCTGTGGGTTACCGGCGACCCTTTATATGTGGCCCGAGACACACAATCATTAATCCATATTTATAAAAATTTGAGATGCGAATAAAAGGCAATTTAAGACCTTCACTATTGTTTTATATATTTTTATGGGGAAAAAAAGTCTATGCAGTTACTTAGAATATTTTAACATATTTTAAAATTATATTTGTCATTTGCTTAGACAAAAGTTCTGTTTACGTGTAGCCCGAATAGCATTACGGTGGTGTATGGAAATTTTAACTTCAACATTAATCCAAAACTACTTAAAATTAAATTTGCACTAAATATTTCGTTTTAAGGAGATAAGGTGTTTCATTGGACAAAAGTCCTGATTTATTAAAAAAAAAATCTCCTGATTTTTCTATCTTTAGATCTTGGAAATTGTGCATCATTATATCGGTGTTCTATAGATGTATTATATAGCTATTTGTTTTGTTATTTTATAAATATAGTGCATTGCCGCCTACCTAACGTAGCAAACGTGTGCGCGGCCCGCGAGAAAAAAAAAAAAAGCTTGAGTATGTCTTTCTTTACTATGAACTTTCCGTACTATGAACGTATCCTCAAATACAAATAAAAAGGAAGATGCGCACTTTCACCACGGAAGTCTTTTCGTCTTTCTCAGACTAAAATCATAAGTTATTTGGAAACACTTCTATATGAAGATGAAAATTTACAGGGATATAAACTGAATACGTATTAAGTAGTATAACCGATTAAATTACGTGATGTTAAAAAAAAAGTAATTTCTGTTATAGCTTTAGATTTTTATAAAATGTAGAACACTGATTAGTACTCATAGAGAGAGAGAGGTTAAAAAATAAGACCTTGTAATTTTCACATAGTATATTAAGAATTCTGAGACAAGAGAAAATGACACATTTTCGTACAGTCGTAAGTAAAATGCTTCAAATCCATGTATGAAAAATGCGCATTTTCTTTTAAAAGTGACACTGTTTAAAAAACCTGAATTACGCCATTTAGTCCCCTTAATAGTTTTACTGTATGATTTATCCATGAAAATTAAAATAATTCACCTTTGTGATGTGGGACTTTAATCTTTGTCTAAGCTAAAATAAAAGATTAAAAAAGCATCTCTTTTTAAAAAATCATTGTAATATGTTTCACTTTTATGGGTGAAATTGACGATATACTTTTACATACCTCATATTCATCGATGGAAACGGTGTCTATGTTTAGGATATTTGAGTTTTTATTCTTTCCGAGCGAAGAACGGGTTTGCTGTTAGCAGGGTTGTATGAAATCCGGGTTTAAAAAAACAACCCGGGCAGGTACCTACAACATCCCTAAAGATTGTAAAAAACCCGTTTTTTTTAACCCAGTCCGGGCGGGTACCCGGGCAGCTACCCACTACAACCCTGACTGTTAGTAAATAAAATAAAAACCTATTTTATTTTTGAATGGCTAAAGTATGGAGGTAAATTTTAAACTAAAAGTTAAGATGTTTCATATCATGTTTATAATGAATGATTTTTTTAATAGAAAATTGCTTTCAGAAAGAGTGTCTCAACAAGAGCCCTGTGCCCCGAGATCGACATTAAATTGATCAGACACTGTATCCAAGCTTACATGTCTGTTGATTATTGAAATCAATTATTTACATTTTATATTTAGCGCCATATATTATAAGTTTCATCCTGACATAATAAACATTGAGGCATCTGATTAGCATATTTCCTGTGAAATAATTATTGCATTTTGGACTAATCGATTCCAAAGTACTGCAAAATAGTTGGGCCAACGTTGGCTAATTGTTGTTCTACGGTAAGAAATGTCCGTCTTGCCGTACCAGTGGCCAACGAACCATTTGCCAACCAAAGCCCAACAGTGATTGAACCGTTAGCTGCTCAGAACCCTGCTCAAATACGATTCGAAATAGAGGAATCTCTGCACTTACCATTCCCCAACGATGGGCCAACCAAAAATTGTACCACTTGGGTTATTTAGAAAGTGTCCCAATGAAAATATCACCGTTTTATTTATTATTATTTTATTGAAATATACACAAACTATATAAAATCTATTCAAAAAAGAAATCTATCAATCTCTGAAATTCACACGGATGCTAAAAATTAAAACTAACGAGTCAAATTATTTAAATTCAATACAGCTCCCATGGTTAATTACGAGTATTTTAGTTAAGTTATCTTTGCATTTTTAATCCGAATTGTATGCAATTTTTACATTAATTATTTGCGGTATTTGATATTTTCAAGTATTCATATGCGGGGAAAAACAGGACATAGCCTTTCACTTTTTTCTGAAAGTTATAGAACAGCACTTATTGGAAAATTAAAAAAATAAAACTCCGCTTCCCATCACCCCTCATTCCATCAGTTTTTTATTCAATGTTTTGCATGAATCGCTTGCATCCATCCATCCGTTTGTTTTCATCATGACTCTCGCATAGTTCTTTTCACTGGACTGAAGTTCATCAGACTATCAACAGAGAGCGTCTGTCGTAAGGTACGCACTTGTGTCTTCTCTATTTTTGAATGTTTATTTCTGAACTCCAACGAAGTATGTTGTTCTCATTCTCCATTTGGATACTAAATTTAGCAACAAAGACATTTTTCTGCATTAATTATCAATTTTTTTTTCGTTTTTAAAAAAATATTTATTTTATTTTTGTTTACTTCTATCAATTATTCAGAGTCTCACGGAATATTGCTGTTCCCTTAGATTCTTAGTCTTTCTTCAGTATAATTTCTAGGCCATCCTTGTATAATTTTATCTGACTATGCATGTTACGATCCAAAAGTCACCGAGATTCAGTACAATCCACGGATCAAATAAACCTGTTTTGAGCCAGAAATGTTGCTTAGTAAATGAAGTCAAATGGGTGCCACAAACGAATAAGTTACATTTTATTAAATATATTTTATTTTTCTTTGTATGTTTGTTTGATCCGCAGATTACGGTATATGCATTCCGAGAACTTTAGGTCGTACTACATAATTGTCCAAACAACATTCTTATGCTACTTAAATCGGTAACAATATCCAACTAAAAAAGATTTAAACATATTTTGACCACAACATATCTATTGATTACTGAAAACAATAATGCTATGGCGCTAAATATGAAATTTAAATAAGTTCGAACCTAAAATATTCAGTATTGACGCCTCTGACCTGAATATTTACAGTGAAATTCCAGTGCATTTGGGAATATCTGAAATTGCAGTAGAAATAATTATTCAGTCAGTGTCCCAGAAGCGTGTCCTTTGTATTGAAATGTTTATACATCACACAAAATTTAAATATTGTTAAATAAAATTATATTTGTCTGTATTTCATCCGGGTTCTAAAGTTAAAACTGATGAATAAATTTCTTAGATACAGTGCCTATAATTATTTTGGAAATCATTGCGTAACTAATCAGGATTATTTACAAGTTTTACATTATTCGCGATACTTGAGCTTTCAAATATCATATACTTAAAAATGAAAACAGGTTATATATATATATACTCATATTTACTAAAAAGTTATAGGATAGCAGGTTTGGGATAAATTAATAATAATGAATTTAAAAAATGTGATAATCTTATCAGTCTTCTAAAACATACAAAAAATTTTAAACTACAATTATTTTTCCCCTCTTTTGAGGATTATAAGCAATCTCGCATGTTTATGCATATTTGACCACAACATGTTTATTGATTAATGAAAACAATCCAATCTGGAGCTAAATATAAAATTTAAATAAATTTGCACCTTAGACAAATATTGAGGCATCTTATCTGCATATTTCCTGTCAAATAGTTATTGCACTTGGGACTATTTGTTATTATTCAGCCAGTTTTCAACGACAGAGATATCGTCCTTTATTTATTTTGAAATGTACACTTGTTACGTAAAATGAAAACATCGCAAAACAAAAATCAATCAGCGTCTGGAGTTCTTACTGATGCTAAAAAAGTAAAACTTAAAGAGTAAAATTATTTAAATTGAATACAGCTCCCACGCGTTAATTAATTTAGATTAGTAATCATTGTATTATTAATTAGGATTACTTGTAGTTTTTGCATTAATTATTCGCAGATCAAGTACTCGTATAGTGAAAATAAAAACAGGCATATTCATACTTTTTCCTTAAAGTTAGCACTTGCATAGTATAGCACTTACTGGAAAAGAAAGTGATAAAACGAAATCTCTGCATTTCTTCCCCCCCCCCCCTCTCGACACTTTTTAATTTCGTGTTTTGCATGAATCGCTTTCATCACAACTCTTGGATCTTTCTTTTCGCTAGACTATCTTTCTGATGTGCGTCAGACTATCGGCAGAACGTTTGGTGTAAAGGAACACGCTCAGGTGTCTGCTTGATTCTTGAATGTTTATTTGTAAAATTGAACTTATGTATGTTGGTGCCAATCGGATGCTAAACTTGATAACAAAGAAATATTTCTGCATTAATCGTTAAGGTAATTTTTTGTCTTTTTTTTTATAATCATTAATTTTCATCGTATTTAATTTTTGTTTATTTTAATCAGTTATTTTGAGTCTCGCTGAATCACTCTGCTGTTTTAGATGAATGCCCGGCTTTAATATAATTTCTAGAGAAACCCTTGTATAATCTTATCTTGGTATAAAGTCCAAGCAACATGTTCATGATACTGATGGCAATTATAATCCAAATATAAAATTTACATCTGTATTTTGAACATAACTCTTTATTTTGAAGATCGAAAAAAAAATTGTTCAGTTAGAAAATGTCTAAACTAGTGAGGACATAACGATTATTTTGATTATTCGAATGAATCATTCGGGCATGTGCAGAAGCATATCTGTCAAACTTCAATTTTTTTTTTTTTTACTTAATTAGTACCAGAAATTTTGAAAAAAAAAAAAAAGTTTCTGGTAGTAATTGAATTTAAAAAAAAATTGAAGTTTGACAGACATGCTTCTGCGCATGCCCGAATGATTCATTCGAATACCACCACTAGTCTAAACATAGTTTGACCACAGTGTGTTTATTGATTGCTGAAAACAAAAATACAATCTGTATTTATATATCAACTCGACTTAGTTAACATGTATGATGCATTGCCAGGTGGATGTGAATATTATGTAGACGTTGTGACATTTTAAGGATTCTGTATAATTATTGTGAGTAAAATATTTTATCTACACTTTACGCGTTCATATTTCCAATTTTATTATTTCAAAACTGTTATCTCGTGGTAATTTAGTGAGGTGTTAATTACAGTTTTTTGGATAATCGATGTGAGTGAAATATATTGTATTTTCTTAATGGTTTTTTATTTCCTATTTAAATATTTCCAAATTTTAATATTTCCAATTGTTGTCTGGTAATAATTCAGTGTACCTGGATGATTCTACTGATCTTAGCATTATGCCAGTAGAATTATGAAACACTGAATTATTATTTAAAACACATGTGGGTGCATCCAGGCTGATGAGTACATGTGCATGTGTTTTTCCATGTCCAATTCATATTTAATTCTCATGTGGTCCAATTTTCCATTGTGTATGGTTCATATTTAATTTGTTAATCCATTTGTGTTTACTTAATTGCAACTCCAATTTATAATTTTTTTTTTCCCCTTTCTCTCTATTTCTTTTTTCAATATTCTTTTGGTATGAGTAAAATTTGGCCAATTACCATTGAAGCATCAGCTATGGTAATATTATGTTTGCACATGTTAATTATTAGCTATGTGGTATTCTGTATACACAGTATCATTGATTATCTCTTTGGAGATTTAAGTAGAATAGAACTTGATATGTTTTTTGAAATTCATAGATATTATAATTATATATATATATATATATATATATCCATTCATTCACTTTTCCTAAAAGTAAGAGAAAAGCACTTGTTAAAAAAAAACTAAATCCTCCGTGTTATCCTTTTGTTTCCCCCTCTCGACACAGTTTTATTCCGTGTTTTGCATGAATCGCTTACATCCTTCTGTTTTCATCACGACTCTCGCATCATTCTTTTTCACTCTGCTATTTTTCTGATGTGCGTCAGACTATCAACAGAACGTCTGCTGTAAGGAACGCGCTCAGGTGTCTGTTCGATTTCTGAACTGCGTGTTGGACACTCATTATTTGAATGTTTATTTGTTGTAAAATTCGAACTATGTATGTTGACGTTCTCATTCTTTATCCGGATACTAAGCTTGATTACAGAGAAACATTTCTTCACTAATCGTTAAGGTATAATTTTCGTCGTTTTTAAATAAGTTTTAATCGTATTATTTGTTTATTTCAATGAATTATTTTTATTCTCTGACAGTCACTGCTCTGTCATATTTTTGCTACAAGTTCGGTGTTAGGCACAAAATACGAAAAGACTAGGGTCGATAAGTCTTTAAAAGTATTCTCTAAGACATTCACGTAAATTTTAAAGTATGCCATAGAACAATTATTCATTAACAGTATATAAAGAAAAAATATTTTAAAAACTGAGTAAAAATAGTATATAATGGGTATTAAATATTACATTAACATAAATTGAAACATTGTAAAACAATTTAGATATTGACACTATTTATTTAACATTACAAAAATAAAATTATATACAAGATAAAAAAAATCAAATCAATATATATCGCAAAAGACATTGAGGACTTCATCAGGAGAGCCTCTCAATGTAGAAAAAAAAAGTAAAGTTTCTAGTAAATGCAACTTAAAAAATTAAAAAGCATTTAAAGCGACTTCTTACAAAGAACGACAGACTGAGAATTGTAGAAAATCTGCACAAATACCAAACAGCTTAAAAAACATAACAAAAGAATAATACCTAACATACTTGAAAAACTATATAAAAAAAAAAACAAATTCAGTAAAAAATCATGAAAATATAAGCAACTAGCAAACTAAAGTAAAAAAAAAAAAAAAAAACTAGAATAAAATTACTTTAACCAAAATAAAAAGCACCTACGAAAATCCATCACCATAATCTGAACCGTAAAGGTCAAAATCATCTGCCAAAACATGAGATGGATAATCATTTTCCTTCATAACTTTAGAAAGATTTCGCAGAGCCGGATCCAGGTAATGGGAATTATTACAGATATAAGTACTTAATTCTGGCAAGTTTCGAAAACAAAATATTTTTCAAAACAATACGACTAATACAAAAAAAAAGTTAAGCCGTTAACTTTAAAATCTAATCTTTCATCATAGTCCTCCTATAAACGAAAAAAATATCTAATTAGATTTAGAAAGGTTACAGTATCTGAAGAATAGCTGCGTTTTAAAACTAAATCCTGCGGATAAA
This sequence comes from Maratus michaelseni, assembly GCA_963931845.1. Classification (NCBI taxonomy): domain Eukaryota; kingdom Metazoa; phylum Arthropoda; class Arachnida; order Araneae; family Salticidae; genus Maratus; species Maratus michaelseni. Next base: position 214,774,031 of record OZ007587.1, on the reverse strand, counting down.
TACTACTAAATAAAACTTTTTTAAATTATCATAATTAAAACCTATTAAATCATCAATATATCAAAGAAACTTAATATTATATTTAATGAAATCTTTCTCATAAAAATGTAAAAATACATTGGCAAAAGCACTAGAATAACTACTTTCTATAGGATATAATAACTATTTTCCATAATTTGTCTCCTAACTAATTTTTTTCCAAATGCTTTTCATTTTAAGATATTAATTTTACTTTTCGAAATTGCAGATAAACACCTAATACAATTTCTTTAACTCTATGAAGATTTAAGGAAAAAAATATATAAAGTATATATTTTTCCGGGTTGATTTTGATACAAGGAACGCAAATAAAATGTCAGAAGTGGGTGTTACCTTTTTAATTTGGTACAGTGTTTAATATGTAGACATCTAATTTAAAACTTGCATTCGCATTCTGAATATATATATATTATCCTGTCTAATGTCACCTTTTGTTGAATTTTATTGTAACGATTTTAAAATAACGGCGAGTGTTTTTACGGACTGTTCATAGGAATGTATAAGGACTGTATATTTTTCTATTGGTAAAATAAATATTTTTTATTGTAAAAAAAATATATATATATATCCTGGAGTAAAGATTTGTCTTGCCCAGTAAAAGCTTCTGAAATGTTTTATTAGCATCATACTACAACTGAATACTATCGAACACGGAATTTTATAACACAACCTATCAAAATTTTATTTTTATTTTTTACTTGATTATACTTCTGATTATACTTTTTTATGTACGTTTTCGTGATTATTTAAAAATTCCCAAATATCCCGACATTAATATCAACTCTATAAAGTAGATTCTTATTTTCTCTTTTAAAATGTACATTAGATCAATAGAACTGTAGCATTTTAAAAATAGGAACGTTCAAAAGTTTTAATAAATTGTAAAACAAGTTTTTTTTATTCTTATTTGTACATTTTAACTAGATTGTTCGCTGTAATCTTTGTAACTTTTGTATTAAAAATTAAAGTGAAGTTATGCAGTATAAACTTTAATTATTCATAAATATACGTATTTTTAAATAAATCCCCAGCTAGCTGATTAAACAGAATAATTGTACTTTGATCGATTTATGTTGGTTACTTCTAATATTTTATTTTTAAATTATTTATTAATGTTAAAAATGGTAAGTTTATATAATTTTCACGGTCTGGGTAATTTATAAAAAAGCCTTTTATATCTGTTCTCTGTAATCTCTGCCTTAACAATTCGTTACTAATTAGGAAAAATCTCTACATTAATTAGATAATGATATTTACTGATAACTCAACAGACAAAATATTTCCTTAAATTATTTATTTCTGTTTATATAAATATGAAACATTTTGTTTAGTTTTCCATTCTGTTTTTAATGACTTTTTGATCAGTACAGTTAATTGTTCCATGTCCATTCAGTTTTTTATAATGAAAAGTTAACAATGATCTACATAATTATATTTTAAAAAGTAATGGATATATAATAACTTCTTAACAAATAACTCGTTAACTTTAATTTTCTTTATCGTTTGTGTTTAGTTGTTGAAATGAATTGTAAGAAAATAGTTATTTCAAATTATAGAAGTTGGTATTTTGCATAATTCTTCATCCTATTTTAATGTTATGATAATATTCCATTCATGATCCGTTGTTACTAACATAACCTTCACTAAAAAAACTTAACATCTCTGACGTATATATACTTTATAACTAATCGGTGTTTTATAAATAATGAATAAATAAATTTCATCTTTATTAGATTTATCTATTTAAAATTCTTAGGTTGGATATATTGATTTGTGTCTGTAGATGCTTTTTTTTCTATCTTGCTTTAAATACATTTTGATATGGTGTTTTCTCACGCAACCCATAAATTTATAAAAAATTAAGAAAAAATTATAAATTAAGAAAAAAAAACATATTACAAAGTAAATTAATAGAAATATTAAGATTTTTTTTCTTTTCAAATTTAATAAATATTAAAAATGAAAAAGTTAATTCATTAATTGTATTTTTTTAATATCTAACTGAATTTAGCTTTACAAATTTTACTGAATTTTAAATACCGATTTTAGAAATGATTTTCTTTTCATAAAATTATGATCAGTGTGTCTCTCCAGGTGATTCATTAGTTTCTTTTTTTCAAGGGAAAAAAAAAAGCATTTCTAAGCTCTGTATTGATTTTTCCCCTTTCAAGTAACTAATCATTGCCTTAACAATGACAATATAATGAATATATAAATACCTTTTTATTTCATTTTTAACACTTTCCAACATAGTTGAAAACTACGAATTCAGTTTGTCAAGCTGTCTGTCTGTTCATCAGGCAGCGTTCTAACTCACGTAAATATACTCGAATTGTCATGTAATTGATATACGTTATCTAGTTTTACCATGGCATGTTCAGTATTGAAAATGAAGTGCATATCCGTTATAGTTCATTTACAGAGGCACTCAAGTACTCCGTTACATTGTCTATGGGGGGAAATCGTTTTCAATGTATTTTAATGTTACATTGTTTCAAACATTGATATGCATCGCTACAGTGCACTACAAGATGCTTACTATAAAATATGGTGATTTATCGTCCATTTACACAAAAGAATTCGATTACAGTACTGCCCATGAGCAGTAATTGTCGGATATCATTTTTCAGCTGTGGTTTGCGTTTTTAAATGTAACTAATTTTCTGAATATTACTTGATGTGCATAAATTATATAGATCATGTACAGGAAAGCACAAAAGAATTTTTGAGTGCATATCCGTTCATTGGAGGAAATTGCTGAAAGAAAATCTAAACTACATTTTATCATACTATGTACTACGCATACGCATCTACAGATAAATATACAGGGCGTTACAAAATAATTATATATTATTATAATAAATACTTTTTGGACTATAGATGGTAATTGCTGAAATTGAGTTTTAAAGTGTGTTACGCGTTTTCTAAATTATTGTTTTTTAGATATCATTTTTCATTTTATTAAACGGTAAAGTTTTGTCATAGTATTTTGAATGTGTTGGAAAGTGTTTCATAATCTTTTGGACAAATCAATTTTATTTCTTGTGAAAACCCAATGGATTCATCTGTTGCTATCGGTTTGATTTAAAATTACCGATAACTGTATGTAGAAACTTAAATCAAATTGCACGATTTTATACGGTAGTCCTCTCCCCGCCTTTGTTATATCGCACCTTGTTACATTCCTCATTCAAATGTATTATCTGTCTGTCTAAGCGTCTAAGGAAACGTCGTAATCATATTATATTTATTGTTAAATTTTCTGTATAAAGTAAACATCATTTTCTTATTCTCTTTGTTTTTTATGCAATTTGGATTTGGGCTCTTGGTCAGAAATATTCATTCACATTGAAATTTTCGAATAGTATAAAAATGAAATATCTATTTTTTATTCTAACCTCTTTTTGAATCATTTTGATTCATTTTTTCATCATCCTTTTTTGAGTTCATTTTAAAGTACTTTTCTGAATTTAGCAAAGCAATGCCGGCGGCATATATTACATTTTAAAAATACTAATGGAAGTTGGTATCCCCTATTGCCAAAAAAGTTTAAGTTTAAAGCGTTTTATGCTTTTATTTATTTAAATTTATCACCATTTAATTTAACAGGATGAAACATGTTTCACGAATAGATTATGAAACGTTTTCTAACACTAACAGAATACTGTTACGCAAATTAATCTTTTGCTGTGATAAAAGGGTATTTCTAAATAAAAAAAAATTTAAAATGCATAGCACAATTGAAAAAACCTTCAGTAATTACTACCTATAGCTAGTAAGGTATTTGAATTCTTTTCGGTAGCCCTGTAAATTATCATACACACACAATATCCTAAAAGTTAATTCAGCTAGAAAATTTATCACAGTTGAAAACTACTTTCAACAATTGACGTCCATATACAGTAATGTATTCGAATTCTTTTGTACACACTTCTAATTATAATAAATTTTAATTTGGTTAAAAAAACTATAATGTGCCAAAAAAACATACTTCCAGTATTTACCATCCAAATTATTTCACAGCTCTGTATATTAATGTACTTATATTCTACAAAATCTAGTCGTATAATAAAATAGTTCACCTGAAAAAATCTTAACAAAGCTGAAAACGTACTTTAAGCATTCATGCTCATAGACGGTTATGCATGCGAATTCTTCCGGGAGTCTTGACTGGAATGTAGGTATGGGGGAGTAACTAAATGGTGAAAGGGTCCAAAAAACGAAAAAGATCGGACAAAAAAGGGGCAAGTTATTAAAAATTTACGACACAAAAACTTAAAGTATATTCATATACAGTTTTTGCGACAGTGGCTTCTAACGTATTTAACAAATGGGAGCTTAATAGAAAGCATTATATTGGCACTATGGTGTTCCCTCACATCCAGGGCTTTACAAATTTGACAAGATTTGGTAGCCAGCAAACAATTCTAGTCGCCAATAAAAATATATTTCTCTTATCCCCGAATTGAAGAATGAATTGGTAAATGTTGAATTATGAATTAGTAAATGTTATATATAATTGAGAAAAATAACAAGCTGAGTTTGTAATGATTAGTTTCATAGTTTAGAATAGCACATAATTTAGAAAGATAATATAAACTAAGTTTTCTAATGAAACTTATCAAAATTATATGCTTCTGAAAAAAAAAATACTGTAAAGGCTGAATTAACCGACCAGTTCAGGAAATGCTGATTGCCGAATGCCTCAAATGTTCGGATAGTTGAGTGGTACGAAGGCTGTATATTCTAATCCTGTAACATGCTAGGCGTCTAGAGCGGAAAATAATTGCATTTTCTCTGCATGAGATGGAAAATGCCTTTTTAAACTTGGTTCTTCCCTTTAATGTATAAGAAAAAATATCACTGCTTTCCGCTCAAGGGGTGGAGCACCGAAAGAATTCCATTTTGTTCTCATCCTTAGGTCAATTTGTGTTAAAAAAAAAAAAAAAAAAAACGCCGGATTAATTAACTTGGTTGTCAGATAAAAAAAATTAATTTGGTTGCCAGTGGCGACATGGCGGCCGCATTTGTCAAGCCCTGCTCACATACATACTGACATAATCGTAAAAACACGAAAAACAGACTTCGGTGACCTTAAAACATAACCCCCAACATATACGCATTCGTATACAAATATGAACTAGGATTAAACATAACGAAAACTGATTCAGGGAATCTCAAAATGTGAAAATATACCGAAATTTCCATAATCGGGTTTTTATTATGATCAACACTTTCCTTATACTATATGTGTACGAAAAGTAATGTTTAATAATCAGTAGAAGCCACTTGCTATTCTTAAATTAACGTTTATTAACAATAAAATAAAAGCTTTACTACCAAGCCATCATATACGAAATAGAATTTCACTAAATGCTATGTCATTTTGGTTTTGATATTTTTACCCATTTTGCCAGAAAACTCTTAGTTTTCTGTTATGCATACCAGAGAACATTTGAATTATCATGTATAAAGCTGGAGGATTTAGTATGATTCCGTAAAAATAACGTCCGTTTTTTTAATCTTGTCGTTTAAACTGCTTATGAACGCGAGTGCGTTATAGTGATCGCCGTAGTCTTAGGATATTTCATTTTTATTTGTTACCCGGAAGGCCTCTAAGATTGAGTAAGGCGAAGCCGGGTGGTTCTGCTAGTTTAATATAATCCGCCTAATATTTAATATCCTACGCCTAATATTTAATATCCCACAATCCGATTTAAAAAAAAAAGTTATGAAGTAAAGATTTATCTCAGATTCCGGAAGTATCGCATTAAACACTTTTATGCAATGGTGTAAACTGCTTTCCGGAATACGAATACATTTCTTCAGGGGAGCTCTAACTCCCTGAACACCTCGTTGTCACTTTAATTTTATGTTATCAATTTCCAGTAATTGTGCTATTTCATAATTCGAGTATATGTCTGAATGCATTTACTATATTGTAATGTCATTAGATTAACAATCTCCTTGTATACAGGAAATTTTATACTGTCCTTTAAAATAATATTTATTTTTCAACCACTGAACATCTTCATATGTTGCTGAAATTGAATAAAATCTCGTGTAATACATATACAAATGTAAATTCCTCTTATGACACTAATATGCAATTTACACACCCAACGTTTTTAACATTTTCTTAACATAGTTGAAAAGTGTATCAATTTGGTTTGTCTGTCTGTCCGTGCTTTAACTCGCGTAAATAGAATTGGATTGCCATGCAATTGATATATGTTAATGAGGTTTATAATGACATGTTCGATATTGAAAATGAAATGTGTAGCATTTATAGTTTATTTACAGGGATACTCAAAAGAATTCTGCTACATTAGTCTATGAGGGGAAAATCGTTTGCGGTGTATTTTAATGTTAAACTATTTCAAAACTTATTGAAAATAATATCATTGAGGCACACTACAAGGGGCTTACTATAGACTATGGTGTGCATAGCATTCATTTACAGGGACTCACAAAATAATTGGGTACAGTACTTTATATTAGCAACAATTGCTGGAAGTGCGTTTTAAGTTGTGTTACGCGTTTTTTAATTAAACTAATTATTTACCTATTGGTGTGTTGTGTATAAATTCTATAGGTGACAAGGCTGCGCAAAAGAATTCGGTTGCTTTTCCGACTACATATAGTGATTGATGAAATTGGGTTTTCATATGTGTTATGCGTTTTTCAAATTGTTATAGATATCCTATTCAGCTTATTAAACGGTGAAGTTTTGTTAAAGTATTCTGGAAGTGTTGCAAAGTGTTTTCATAATTTATGTTTTATGCATGATTTTTCGTTCTTTTTATAATTTTCTTATGGAAAACAGATTTGGTCATCTTTCCTTATTAGTTAAAATTACAATAAAGCCTCCTCTATACCAATAGAAAAAGCATATTAAAAATTAAAATCACCCGAAAATAAACTATTCAGTTAGTAAAATGCTGCGTCAAAATAATGAGATTTACTTGAATTTTCTTTTTTTATATATGCTTTGAAATACAGTTGATAGGCAACAATTTAATGAAAAAGAAAAATGCAGTGGACAATTTTTTAAAAAGGAGTAATTAAAATATTTTCTCTCTAATTGATGCATGAAATTTCCTATTAATTTATACAATTTCGAAATTCTAATAAATATATTGGCAAATTTTCAAAGCGATCGGATCAATTTAAGATCGCAATTTCGGAAATTTAGCATCCATAATTTAGTGTTTAAATCAATTTTTGAAATGTGCATAGAATGTTTTCGTATTTCGAGGTGATTACATTCCAAAAATATCCGATAGTTTCCTATTGGGAGCCACATTACTATGCTTATCCTGGTAGACCCTTTACACTGCAAAACAAATTTATTGATTTTACAGTATGATACTGGCATATGCGCGGCAGTGTATTACTTATTATTTTACTGTTTATTACTGTTATTTTTACGGTATAATACTGGAAGCTGGGATGCCAGTATTATAGTGTAAAATCAACAACTTTTTTTGCAGTGTATTTCCGAACTTGTTAAAAAGTGACAAAACAGAAAGCAGTTTCATTTTACAGTACAATAATAACTCATATATTAAAACATTTTACAATACACAAAATTTTAAAAAAAATGAATAATTTAATTCGATTTGAAATATGTAATAATAGTAGCTATATGTGTTAATACATTTTTTTTGTACTGAATTTTCTATATATATATATATATATATATATATATATATATATATATATAAAAGTATGAGTGAAAATATCGACTTTATATACTTTCTGTGCCGCGAATACCATTCGTTATTTTTGAAAAGCCACCACATCCAACAAATGGATAAAAAACTATCTCGATAAAGATAAACTTTTATAATAACCATAAACAAACCTAAACAAGAACGAAAAATCATGCGTCAAGCATAGATTATGTAACACTTTCCAACGCTTCCAAAATAATTTTACGAATCGTACTCTTTAATAAGCTAAGAGATAACATCTAAGTAATCCGAATACTTTTATTCAGCCCTGTATAGGATCTATAGATTTGTATATATACTACATAGGATGCTAAATTTTAGTTCAGTTAGGAAACACGTAGCACAGTTTAAAATTCTCCGTCTGGAGTTAAATAATACGGAAATGTGTTCCCGAACTTTTGTGCTTCCCTGTATAGGATCTACAGAATTTATACACACCACGTAATATACAAAAAGCGATTTAAAATTAAAATCGCATTCAGTAACTTAAAACGCACTTCCAGGAATTATTGTTAACATACAGTAGAGAATTCTTTTGTGTGTCCCTGTAAATGAACGATGACTGCTATACACACAATATTCTGTAGTAAGTCTCTTGTAATGAACCTTTATATAAATTTCAATGCGTTTAAAATAGTGAAACATTATTTAAATAAACCGCAGACGATTTTTCTCCATAGACGTAATGTAACGGAATTCTTTTGACTGTCCCTGTAAAGTAAGTATAAGTGCTATGCACACCCTATTCCATATTAAGCTTCTTCTAATGCACCTTAGTGATATATATAAATTTCAACGCGTTTAAAATAGTGAAACATTATTTAAATAAACCGCAAATGATTTTTCCTCATAGACCGCAATGTAACGGAATTCTTTTGAGTGTCCCTGTAAAAAAACTATAAGTGCTACACACTTCCGTTGAAATAGGGAACATGCTATAGATAACGATTATAACATATAAAAATTGCAGGGCAATCCGAGCATATTTACGGGAGTTAGAGCACGGACAGACGGCAGACGGCCAGACGGCCAGACGGCCAGACGGCAGACGGCCAGACAAACCGAAGTCATAAACACTTTTCAACTACGTTGGAAAGTGTTAAAAAAGAAAGCGATAAACACCTTTTAAGCAAACCGTTATCTGCTATTACAGCAAATTTTATTTCAGCTTCAAAACTTTTATGGTCTATACTGGCGAAATAATTTTGGATGAAAATATCTAGAAATACAGTTGTACATAAAAGTGCGATACAAAATTTAGCTTTGATCATATTTCAGAATGTGTTCCAAATTGTGCAAAAACATTTTCACTCCATTGAAACTTCATCTCGCATCTTCACTTCACTTTCATATTCGTATGAAATACATAAAAACCATTATATAAGTTTTGATATTATAACATTAGTGCAGTCTCGTAAAAATATTTTCTTTACTACAAAAGACGAGTACACTTTATAGAAACTATTTTCACAGTTGATTTCTGTGCATAAATTCCATATTGTTTCGACAATTTGACTCTTGGGTAAGTTCTGGATAAAATTAAGATGATAGAATTTTTCTTGGTACAAACTGTTCAATTTTCTACCACACATGTTAAACGTTTTTCCACAATCTTTTCAAGATTCGTTAATGGCGTTTTTCTAACGCCAGATTTAATAAATGCGTATATAATAAGATATCTGTATTAATATAGATATTGCATATAATTTATTTCAGTAAATTATCCCCCTCCTATATAATTCTGTTTTCAAAATTTTCCTCGTTTCCATTATTTTAATACTCATTTTCTCCAGAAATACAATTTTGTTCATTATCTCTCCCCCATTTTTTTTAATGTTTATTCTTATTTCCTCCCCCCCCCCCAGTCATTATTCCCTTCCCCCCTCCTTGTTAGTTAATAACCGATTTCATTGTATCCAGGGTTTAATTTCTAACAAAAAAAGTACCAGAGCCCCAATATTCTGCAGTACTAATAACCATAGTGTGCCCCTCTACCCCCCCCCCCTTTTAAAGTAATTTTTTTCTTTAGCAAAATAAAAATTTTAAATATCTATCTGCATTTACTTAGCTGTCAATTATTCCACTTTTTAGTTATCACTCCGGCCGAATAGAAATCTTTGCCTAATTTTAATGTTAATTAATCACAGAATTCTGCGATTAAATAAAGTAAGGATTGTGATTCGGAAATAGTGTTAACACAAAAAAAGAATAGTTCCCAGCTATGCATTTTTATGAAAAAATGAGTGAAATTTTCAAAAATTAATATTTATATGCTGAAGAATCGAACAAAGTTTTTCAATTTCCTATAAAAGGTGCATATCTTAAACTATAATCGATTCCTTCCGTAGAGTCTTTCGTGATGAATCCTTGAAAATCGGATAAAATTAAACATTTGACACCGTGATCGGAAAGATTCGATGCTGTTATAGAAAAAGGAGAACTGCTCCATTTCCAAATCGTTAGTTTATATATATATAAATAGAGAGAGAGAGAGAGAGAGAGATGAATAAAATTTTTTAATTTACAGACAGAGTTAGAGCACGCACAAGCCCGAAGAGTGATATAAAAATTGAGCCCATTTAATCTCAATTTCCTGCGCGTGCAATACATTATGTCACATATAGTGTTTTGATAGAAAAGAATGCAAAAAGGGTAATTAGGCTTCGGTTTTTCGGAAGGGCTCCGGCGCAATTTAACCCCTGATTGTATCTATTCAGTTAACTTTTTCGATAATAATTTACATTAAAAAATTTCTATTAAGTGCAAATAAAATGAACCTCACTACATATACTCTGCAACGGTTAGTATCTACAGTGTCTCACATAAGTGATGGGACACTTGTGCTTTACAAAAGGAAACTAATCAAATAAATTAAAAAAACATGTACACATTTTTTTTGTGGGTGTGTTTCATACTTAAATTTAGTAAAGATTATTACATAACATACATTTTGTCAAAATATTAAAATATTAATTTAATAAAAATACAAATGTTTAGAACGGAGCAAAAAATAGCTCACATAAGTGATGGGACACCATTATATATGCAACAAAAATCGTCTGAAATAAGCAATAAAAATATTTTTTGGGGTTTTATTTTTACTTAAAAGCAATTGGCAATAATTTATAAAATCGTCTGCAGTATTTCTCTCCAGTTTGTTTTGGAATTTTTGTGTTTTTTAGCTCTGTGTAGTCATGAATGCTAAACGAAAAGAAACTTCGCCTGAAATTCGAAAATTAGTTATTAATTTGCATATTGAACGTGGAAAATCTATTAGAAAAACTGCTGAAACAGTTAACTTGAGTCGTTCAACAGTTTTCAATATCATTAAACGATATAAAAAGAATCATATGATTCAGGATAAAAGAAGACCTGGCTGACCATCAAAGCTATCCAATGGAATAAAGCGAATTATCGTTCGAAATATTAAAAAAAATCCAAGAATTAGTGCTTCAAAAGTTGCTGCTGATTTACAAGCATTATATGGAATAATTGTTAATCCTGAAACTATTAGAAGGGTAATTCGATCTGCTGGATATCACGGTAGAGTAGCCAGGAAAAAATTCTTCGTAAGTGAAAAGAATAGAAAACTCAGACTAGCTTTCGCAAAATCCAACATAAATAAGAATTCTGATTACTGGAATAAAGTTATATTTGCTGATGAGAGTAAATTTAATATATTTGGTTCTGACGGTAGAATCTTGGTGTGGAGAAAACCCAGGGAAGAATTTCGCAAACAGAACTTGGTACCAACAGTAAAACATGGTGGAGGAGGAGTTATGGTATGGGGGTGTATGTCGTCCGCTGGAGTTGGTAATCTTGTTTTTATTGACAGTATAATGGATCAGTACAAGTATATTGATATTTTAAAGCAAAATTTGAAATCTTCAGCACGAAAATTGAACCTTCATAACGATTTTAAATTCTACCAGGACAATGACCCCAAGCACACTGCTCTGAACGTTAGACTCTGGCTGCTATATAACTGTCCTGAAATAATAAAAACACCACCACAATCTCCAGACTTAAATCCCATAGAGAATATTTGGCAAGAATTGGAATCAAGAATTCGCAAACACACCATTTCTTCAAAACAACAACTAAAATCGGTGCTTCAAGAAGAATGGGGTAAAATCACTCCAGAAATCACAAAAAAAATAGTCGAATCCATCCCAAAAAGATTAAATCATGTTTTAAAAGTAAAAGGAAATCCAACAAAATATTAAAACCTTTTAAAAAGTAAAATTTTTGGATAAATATTTGATGGAAAAGTAAGTGTCCCATCACTTATGTGAGCCATTTTTTGCTCCGTTCTGAACAATTGTATTTTTACTAAATTAATATTTTAATATTTTGACAAAATGTATGTTATGTAATAATTGTTACTAACTTTAAATATGAAACACACCCAAAAAATTTTTGCACATGTTTGTTTATTTATTTTATTGCAGTTTCTTTTTATAAAGCACAAGTGTCCCATCACTTTTGTGAGACACTGTATATGCATACATTCAAATAAAATTTTGAAATTTATGAAAACCGATACTTTCGTATTGGCCTCTTGCCAGGAGTTAACAGCCGAAGAAATTGCCAAATATCACTATTTACATCAGCATTTTTTATTCTAATCATTTCAGTGGATTGATTGAGCGCGTATTTCTATTGCATGTCTGTTAAATTTGATTTATTTATATTTTACTATTTTATTTTTTGAAGAAGTTTTAATTTTGTTTTGGAATATAAGCTGGAAACAAATGCTGAGCTATTTATATTAATTTAAGTGCAAACTGATTTATCTTTCGTAATCGTCTGCACGCGATAAAGATAGATTTAACAAGTTGGAAATTGTACGTCAAACGTTACAAACGAGGTTCGTTCGTACGCACGTTTTAGAATTAAATTCATGATATCCCGTGCGTAGAACGGGTTAAACAGCTAGTTAAGTATATATTTTATGACACTGTTCATACAAATATCTTAACTAGTTATATAAATATTCAGATATATATGTATCAGCTAGTTATATAAATATTCAGAACTTTTCTGATTTTTAATTCTGTGAAATGAATTATATCGTCTGCAGATTAATTTCTGTAATAAAATAAGTATCTGGGTCGCTTGACGATTCAACTTCGGAAGCTCCTATAACAACAAAGCACCGATTAAAAAAAAAAAAATTCAAATTTCTTAATAAATATTTTTATTAATATCTCCTAAAGTTTTGATTCGATTTTAATAAAATTTGAAATGTCTCGACAAAATTCTGCAAAGATAATATATTTTAAATTGCAAACCATTCGGTTGGGTTGTTTTTGCGTTGTTATATGCGGACAGACAGACAGACGGACGGACAGACAGACGGACAGACAGACAGACAGACAGACAGACGGACGGACAGACGGACGGACCAAACGACGACTATAGGTGCTACGTATTTATATAATTACGAACGCACCTAAAAAGAAACTCATGCTTGAAAATTGTTTTAAAAAGCATAAACAGAGTCGTCCTCGGGTATTCAACAGGTGCGGTGGTACAGGGCCTCGTATCTAGGCAGGCCCCGCTCCCAGAAAATAAAATATTTAAATAGTTAGCATTCGTTTTCATAAATATTTAAATAATTAGAAATTCGCTTTATCCCGCATAAGATTTTTTATCTGTTACGGAGTGTATATTGCGTGTTTTAGCTGCTAAACTTAACAATAAAAATAAAAAGTTGATCCTGTTCTTTTCTCAGTATATAATATATTCTATTTAAGTGTTGAGGTGAAAAATTAAAAACATACCAGAAGAATGTTGTCATACAGACTATATTTACAGAAGGTGTTCACACATTTTTACAGCGGTGTCGGAATAATTTTTTTTATGTTTAAAATGTAAAGACTAATTTTTTTTTTTAAGTTCAATATCATAATCTTGTCTCTGGATTGTAAATCTAGATCGTGCTTTTCATGATAGAAGTTCCAGAGTTGTTGCTTTTCATTCCCCTTTCACCACTTTCCATATGTCCATCAATCTTGGTTGATTTGTGCTAGAGTTTTGCATCGAATTGGGTAATCTAATTTCATCCGAACGCGACCCGACCCGTGATTCGGGTATGTCTGATTGATACTAATTTATTTCGTTACGGGTCGGGTTTACTTTAAGTATATCGGTTTCAGGTTAGGTTTTGACTCTTTTCGGTCTGGTACGGGTTGACCCGATTTTTCAAAAAGTCCTGAATATTTTTCAAATGAAAATAAAATTATACCAGTGGACCCGTGCGAAGATTTCGCACTACAATCTAATACTTTTTAGAAATATCTAATACTCCTTTAGATTCAGGATTAAATTTCTAAAGGAAAATTATGGACTATAACTATATTCAAACAACATTAGTCAAGCCAGAATATCATCTCATTTATTTCATCAAAGTTACAGTAAAAACTGATTGAGCGTAGCAAAGGCAAAAAATATATATATCAATAAGTATTTTAACTGCTTTAGAGATGACATCATCTGTTTCGGAAAAAAACATGGGACAAAGAAAAATAAATTGAGCATTTGAATTTGAATTTTGCTTTTTAATCATAAATATCAAATAAACCCGTGCAGCAAACAACTTTATCTTTTTTGTACTATTTATTTTTTTTAAATAATCATTATTGAGCATCGCATAATACGGTATTTTATTTTTGTGGCCACACTAATTTGAGGAAAACCTTTCATTTCATTTATGAAAACGATGCCGATTTAATTTTTAATTAACAGCAATTTTTAAGCAAAAAATGTTTTACCGAAATGCAAGTGCACTATGTCAGAAGCCTGTTCTAAATCCTTTCATACGACATCTTATTTGTTGTTGTGCGTTTCGTATTTTCTGAGAAAAAGGGATGTTGACAACAGAAATAATATATATGATATTTCAATATTAAGTGCAAATGTGTTGGTTTTTATGCAAAAAACATAAAATTCATATTGGAGATATATTTATAATTGTAGACTATTTTTCAATAACTGAATTAAAAAATGATTAATTTTCTTTCACTTCGGGTTCGAGTTGAAGTGTATCGTATTCGACTCTGGTTTCGGATTTACGAAAATTTTTGACGTGTTCGGATCGGGTTTCCAATTGACTTTAAGCAGAAATTTCGGGCTTGAGGCGGGTATAACCCGAACCGTGCAAGACTCCGGCTTGAGCTTAGGAAAGGCCCTTTTTAGCAGACCAAAAGTACAATAGTCCATAGATGCAACATCAGGGGACTTTGCAGGATTATGTTGAAAAGGTATGTATTCAAAACCTATGTTCAGTTTTTTCTTTTTTAGGTGCGTTCATAATTATATAAATACGTAGCACCTATAATCGGCGTCTGGTACGTCCGTCCGTCCGCATATAACAGCACAAAAACTACCCAACTGAATGGTTTGAAATTTAATGTATATTATCGTTGTAGAATTTTGTCGAGTCATTTCAAATTTTATGAAAATCGAATCAAAATTTAAAAAGATATTAAGAAAAGTTTTCTTTGTTCTATTAAATCCTATCGTACGTAATCTATATAATAAAAGCGCCAAGTCATGTGACTGAGGAAAACAAATACGGGCAAACCACTTTTTTCATATGCCAAGCGGCCATTTTTATTCAAAATTATTTGTTTTAATAAAATTGCATAAAAGTTACATTTTTAGAAAGATCGTTGAAAAAAATTGAGAGGTGAGTTACATTAAAAAATGTATAGATTCTGATAACTTAAAATTACGTTAACATGCGAATATCTCAATCCTTTAGAGTAAATAAACACAAGAGATTCGTTCACTAAGAGTCTTAAAAATATTAAATCATGGACGTAATCATTGGCAAAGCAAGATTTCCACGGTGAATTTTACAGTGCTGTCTGGTATAGAAAAAAATTGCATTTGTAAACGTGGCATACGTAATAAGAAAAAAATAGGCATGCTTATTTCGCTCATAGCAGACGATACAATTCATTTCACTGAAATAATAAGGTTGATTTTTTTACATTGTGAAACTAGTTATAAAACGAACGCACCTAATGTGTCACGTTTAACGTACAATTTCCAATTTGTTCAAGGAATGTAGTAGTACTTTAGGAAGTATTATTGGTTTCTTTGTCTTGGTGCAGTTTCACTCTTTTAAAATCATTTGTATAATGTTGTAGTATCTTCTGTAAATATCAAACGTAGAAAATTCTCCTGAAAGTATGATGAATTGATTTTAACTTTTTTTCGTTCAAATTATTTTTTATTTTATTTTGAAAGAGAAATCAGCGACAATCATAAAGCCTTTACTGAAACTTTCTTTGCATTCTCAGAACCAGGATTGGACATCTTTTTCTCCACTTTTTGATAGTAAATATAGCTTTTTGTTGTTGTTGCAGTCATTTAGGTAAATCCATGCTTCGTCAAGGGTAACAATGTATATTTCCATTTAACTCCTGCTAAGTGGTTTTCATACAGGGCTCTGTAAAATGTCCTCATGTCCCGGCAAAAAAACTTTAACATTACTTTTTAAGCATTAAATCTTAGTTTATTATTGCTATAAATTTATTTACTTTGAAGCAGGTTTCTGTATAGACTGATTTATACGGGAGCGTATTTGATGTAAAAGAAAGAGTCGCCCTCCCCCATCGATTTTATCGCCAAACAGACGTAGAGAAATGAAAATAGCCATTCGATTAGCAATCATGTCTTTTTTTTTTTAATGTATGTTTTTTTTTTTTTAATCTGTCTTTATACTGATATGGTAACAAATCTAAATAATTTCAATACTAACACCTAATTTTAACATAATATTAGATTTTTAGCAAAATTTTACTTCAGAATACCAAGCGGCAAATAATTTGGTGAAGAAGTTACGAATTATTCTCATTTGAAAATAGAACTCCTAATGTTAAATTTCTCATTAATGTTTGAAAGTTTGGATTTACATACTTGAGGCTTCTAGAAATTGATTTCTATTAAAATTGTTATCGATTACAATTCATATATTTTTTTTCGAATATTAATTTCATAATATATAAATCTTGAATTTAACATTCGACATAAAAATATGAATTGTAACCTATAAAATATTTTTACATAAATTTATTCCTATAGATGCTTCAAATATGTGAATCCAAAATTCCTTTTCATTCCAACAATTAATTTTTGAGTTATGCTGAAAAAACTAAATGCGTTGCAGTTCGTTTTGTAACTAATAAAATCATTATATATATTATTTCTCCTGTCAACATCCCTTTTTCTCAGAAAAGACGAAACGCAGAACGGCGAATGAGATACCATATGAAAGGATTTTGCACAGGCTTCTGACATAGCACACTTAACATTTCGTCAAAACATATTTTTGATTAAAATTTGCTGAAAATTAAAAATTAAATCGGCATTGTTTTCATGAAAGAAATGAAAGGTTTTTTTCAAGTTATTGTTGCCACAAAAATAAAATACCACATTATATGATGCTCAGCAATTATTATAGAAAACACCGCACCGGTTTATTTTATATTTATGATTAAAAAGCGAAAATGAAATGTTTAGATTTATATTACTATGTTCCATGTTTTTCCCGAAGCGGATGACGTCATCCTCTAATGCAGTTAAAATACGATTGTTAATTTTTGTTTTCTCGCTTGTGCATTTTGCAATCTTGGATCAATTTTTACTATAACATTGATGGAATAAATTAGATGATATTCTGGCTTAACTAAAAACTAAATGTTGTTTGCAGATATTTTTATCCTTACTTTTTCTTTAGAAGTTTAAACCTGCATCTAAGAAATATTACATATTGATAAAAATGGTACTTCTCTATTATCCCGTCGACCACTTTTCATAACAAAAAACTATCACCAAATAAACGGGAGAACGTTGCCATTGGAATATCAAAATAAATAGATAAATAAAATATAAGAATTTAAGGACACAATTGTTATTTTAATGTATGAAATAACTAATAAATCAGTAAAACACAATGAAAAATACACGCAAATGTCGAGTTAAAAACCACTTGCTGACGTAACAAACATGTATAATGCTTCTGACATCAAGTAAATGGGACTGCATTTTTGGCGTTTAATCTTACAGTTTGACGATAGTTTTTTGTTATGAAAAGTGGTCGACGGGATAATAGAGAAGTACCTAAAAAATATTAGATTTCAGTGCGAAATCCTCGCACGGGCCCTCTGGTTGAATTTAATATTTGAAGCAAGGTCGTAGCGAATAGATCAACTACAGGGTTTGATCGGGGCCTCCGAGATGTCGCTGTGTGTCCTTCACCGGGCCTGCTGCAAGTATTAGTGACGTCACAGTAGTGATCCACTTTGGTCAATGTATCGCAGCAGAAAGATGTAATAAAAAGAGCATTTCCGCTCTTATAATTTGTGATTACATAAATAATATTAAATTTCATAATCGTGAAATAAAAGGGAATCAATACACTTGTTTTATTAAAGGAAATTAAAAGTTTTAAATAAAAAAAAATGCTAAGATTTATAAATCAGATTGAACCCATTGACTTACCTTTTCCTAAACACATTATTTTACAATAAATATACGTACAAAAAATATAATAAATCTACCAAAAACGTTACAAAATCAATCCCATTCCTCCCTTTTACAACTACATACCATAATTTAACCACCAAAACACAATAAATGTCAATTTAAATAGAGAAATCGACATTTTTTAACTATAGAGACCTTGGCACTTTTTTGTAACGCTTTGGCGTAATCCGGGCTTCAGAAAGTTAGATATGTTTTTAAATTATATACACAATTATGAAAACAAACCTAATGAACTTTTATGTTTATTTATATATATAAAATTATTTATATATACAATTCTGTTCTACCTGCATATAAAAAAAGATATATGGCTTCTTTATATTAAATAAATTATATAAATATTGAAAAAAAAAATACTTATTTATATGAAACTACGAATAGGTTGCCAGAAAATAGGTTGCCAACTTTCCTTCTCTCGCCATAAGCCTTTTTCGGTACTTTTCGGTTAGCCGGGCGCCAGTGATACATGTACATATATAAATATATATATATTAATTCATACATATATGTGTGTGTAGATATGTGTATATATATATATGTGTGTGTGTGTGTGTGTGTGTGTGTGTGTGTGTGTGTGTGTGTGTGTGTGTGTGTGTATCACTGGCGCCCGGCTAACCGAAAAGTACCCAATTTTCTATCTTAACTTTGTAACTGACTTGTAATATTTTAATAATTGTCTATTTATTGTACGTGGGTCTAGGACCTAATAACCACTCAAATTAACTTATCAAAAGTTTTATTTTCATAATATATTTGTACACTTAAGTTAGCTAAAATGTTAAATGGAACTACGTAGAACTACTAAGTTGTGTAAATCAGTTACTTTTAATTTTATAAACAAAGCACATCACTCACTTCTAACTAAATGTATCCAGATATTAGTCAATTTATTACAGTATTTCTTTCAAAATCATTTTTTAAACTGTTTATCGTCTGCTTCTTTTATTTATTTATTTTTTTTCTAAAGATCATTTGACTCTTTTCGATTTGGAAGTACAAATTCATTTTTTTTTTCTGCACAACAAGCTCAATACAATCATATTAATTCTAGCTTCACGAATTGAAACGTTTATCGAAACATTTAATGCAGACTACTTCTGTTGAAATGTAAAAATAATTATCACAAGGTAATTTTCGCAGCTAAAATTTCTTCTTTTCATTATCAGTAGCGAATTTGAAGACTTAGATTAGAAACTAGGAGCACAACATTTTCTTCTCATTATTTTATAGATATAATGTACACTTTCTTTAATAATTATAATCAATAATTATTGATAGCATTATAATCTAAATACACTGAAAAATATTATTAATTACTATATAAAACAATAAATAAAATCAAAATACTATCGTAAACAATACGTACAAACGAACAAAGTACATGAAAATTTTTAAGTTATTATGGATCACTGTTTTGACGTCAGCAGGTTGTGACGTCACTTGTAGCAGGCCCGGTGTAGGACACACAGCGACATCTCGGAGGCCCCGGTTTGATCCCTCTCCGAAATTTCTAAGAGAATAACTGTAAATATGGCATTAAATAATCGGGCAATATTAAAAAATCAAAATTCTACGCTAGCGTCTCTTTTCGGTAGCTTCCAATACAAAAAGTAAGAAGCTACCTATTGCACAGCCTTTCGGAGGAAAGCAATTCCGGAAATTTTAGGTATATTTTCACCGATCACGACCTCGGTATATTTTCACCCTATATTATAGTATTTATATCTATACTAGTGTTTCTTTTTATTTCTGTACCGTTTATGTCTATAATATACCGTATTATTATATAGTGTTTGTTCTGAATTCCTATCGCATACATGTCATGCGATTTTTTTTTTCTAAAATGATTGTGTTATGGGAAGGAGACGGGTTATGGAATAACAAGTTTGGAAGGAAAGGGCTTCGCAAAAGTTTATGCACCGGGCTTCGATTTCGCTAAGGACGGTTCTGATGATAAAAATGAGTGCATCGCGATACAGTTTTCAAACAAATTGCGATACAGTTTTTAAAAATATGCATTTGAAAGTGCATTTTTTTATCCTAGTCTACGGCGTAAAAATTAGAAAACCGCAATGTTTGGAAGTTTAAAAAAATTGCTAAAACTAAATTTAATCGTTTAGTGTTTCCAGCGTCAACATGACGTCAGAGTTACGGACGGACACGTTTGTCCTTTTATAACAGATATATACGCAGTTTCTATGTATGACAACGAGAAAGAAATTTCATTGGAATTTTTTCTTAAAAATGGATTTCTATAATGATAAACTATGGCGCATATGTTTGAAAAAAAGTGGTAAAGAGTGGTCTGAAAAATTTTAAAAGTTGACTATAATTTTACACATTCATGTTCTAAAACATATGTATATCATATTTCAGGGAAATCTGTCAAAACCTGTAGATTTGTACAAGGAACATGCATACCAAGAACGGCTTATATACAGGGTGTCCGAAAAGTCTAGAAACGGCCGAATAACTCGAGAAATATACATATGATTGGAAAACGGAAATATACATGTTCAATATATTTGAAAAATCTATTTAGGGGTATCAAAGTTGCCCCCCAACTCGGCCCCCTGGGGGAGAAGGGAAACAACTTTGAAATCTTAAATCATAACACCCCCCCCCCTTTTTTTTTATTGCAGATTCGGATTCTACGGGGCAAAATACATAATTTTGATATTGAAAATTTTCTTCGGAAAATCGTAGATTGCGCTGTAATAGATTAAAATTCAGTGAGAATCGTTTGAAAATAGTTTTTCAATTGAAAATTCTGGAAACGGTCGGATAACTGCCGAAATATACATCGGATTGAAAAACAGAAAAATACATGTTCAATATTTTAGAAAAATGGCAACTTTTATATCCCTAAATAGATTTTTCTAAAATATTGAACACGTATTATTTCGTTTTTCAATTTCTTAAAAAACGTTTGTGTTTTTATTTAATCAATTAGGGGGAGAGGGAGGTGTAAATATTTTTACTGGCGACTAGAATTTTTTGCTGGCTATCAAATTTTTAAAGCCACTGTCTATAACCACAAATATAAAATGTTCTATATTTGGACAAAACTTATTTCGATAACATGAGACTAATGTACCCGGTGCTGCCTTTTTACTTCCAATACAAGATACTAATTTAATGCATTTCATTTTTGTGTCTATGTTAAATTATGTTTCTTGAAAATTCAAAAGTCTCCGCTGACTTTGGGACATAATTTTAAATCTATATTAAACTGGTAATTTAAGGAATAATTTGTTTTTATTCCAGAAAAAAAAATACATAACATATAAGAAATAATATGTAAACAATAAAATATAACAGAAATCCATAATTTTTTTAGTGCATTTTAATTGTACGATATTTCTGGATTTTCTGTGTGTCTGCTCACTTTTGTGAGCTACTGTATATGAAACATTCATTTCAATATACAGTAATGATATAATAAATGGTATGAGTTCATCGTTATTTAATAAGATTAATCCTTAAAAACATCAATCGCATCAGAAAAATACTTTTTCACAAGAAGACGGGAGATTTTTTTCTGTACCAAAAACAGTCTGGGGGGATATTCAAATTTAACTCGGTGTTACTTAACAAAATTCTTTTTCGATGAAGTTTTTACATTATATTGGGTCGTTTTTTGTTTTCTTACTTAGGTACTATTACCTTTTGCAAAAATTTGAATAAGTGCAAATTACCTATGACTAAAAATTGAAATGAATCCTGTCAATATGCATACTTACAAAGTTATTCTCAAGCTAAAATAAATTTAGAAAAAAAGTAAATGGATTAAATTAAACAGAAACAATTAAAATTTAAAGAATTTAAAATTACTTGAATTCTAAGTTTTGAATTCAAAATAGTATAAGAATTAATCATTTAAAAGCACTGACAAGATTCTCAATTTGCACTACATCCAATTCCCCAACAATCAGCATTGTGAATTCAAGAATTAATATGAAGGGTAACAACAAGGAATTTTCATAGACATAATAATTTAGACTAAGTGAAAATTTTGGAATAAAGGGGACAAAATCTTTCTTTTAAAGAAAGTACAAAAAGGGCAGGTATAAAAATTGATGATATAAGTTAAACAAAATAATATTTAACAAATATTAAAAATGCAAAATTAATTCCAAGAATTCACAACACTGAAGCTGTGATCGTATAGATTAAATATTGTTTTAGAGACCATTAGTAAATAATTAAATCTTGCATAAGTAATTCATTATAATAAAATGCTTCTCACAAGACTCTAAATCAAAATACTAAAATTGTTTTATATATTAATTCAGACATGTATGTCATGTAATTAATTAAAGAATAGTAAAAGGTCTCGGTTAATTAAATAAAGTAAGTTTGAATATTATTAATTTTAACAATTGGTAAGACAATAGTTTATTTTCACCAAGCTTAGTGCTTGAAATATTACTCAGAATTTCATGATTAAGGAATACAAAAAAATTACTTTAATTTATTTATTTATTTATTTATTTTAGAATTAATATTTAAATCAATTAAAAGACATTAAGTAAAAAGATTAATATAAATCCTTGGGAGATTGATTCTCATAAGATTAAATAAGAAGTAAAATGCTGAAGAGAACTTTTTTTTTTTTTTTTTTTTTTTTTTTTTTTAGGTATTGAAGAAAATAGTAAATTAGAAAGAAAACAGAGAAGGTTTATTAAGAGAAAACAGGTATTTATTAACAAATGTCATCTTAGGTAGTATGGATATCATTCACTAATATATATATATATATATAGATATTATATGATCAAACAAACAATATTATTAACACAAATAATAATAATGAAAATAAGGTTTTTTCTACTCACATCCCTGCAGTGTAGTAGACACTAGATACAGACTGAGGGTACATACATGATGATTCATGAGTTATCGACTTTTGGATTTGGTTTTTCTTTTGATCCACAAAATTTGTCATTTTCAGTTGGATAGTTATTCACCGTATTAAAATAACTCTAACCGAAATAGAGCTCATCCTATATCACTGCACAAGGCATCTTAGGCAGTTTCACGGAATGTACATTGCAAATAAGTGCAAAGGGCAGCACTCGTACACTTCACGCTCTCAGCCTCCTCACACGGTTAAGCAATCGCTGATCACATTCAATTTAAATCACCTGCTGCACGCCGCACGACGTTAATAAAACTGATCTATTCACGAGACTGGTCTTGTTGTACGCCTCATGATGACAATAATAGACAGTTATACTTCAAACATATTTAAATTCTTTGTTCTCTAGAACCTCATGTTCTGATTACGACTGTATATTCTTGTACACTACCTCGGGGAAGTATTTTTCACCCACTATGCAAATTATTATTCCACAAAACTCGTGGTGCTCGAAAACATCATGCTGAATGAGATTCGACGGAGCAACATTCCTGTATTTTTTTATCGTTCTTTCACAGTTACTACCGCTAGAAAGAGTGCCTCTCTCTCTAAAAATTTCGCCACTGCCTAACCGGCGGGGTGGGGGAAGGAACCCTTCACCCTCACACACCCAAACTATCCGCGCTTCAAAACATGACTGCCTCTGCTAACTAGCTCTCCGTTTCCTTGGTAACGTTGGACCAGGGGATAAAAAAGTCAACGCTGATTGGTTGAGTGGGGGAGAAAATAACATGCCTATTGGATGAGTTGTTACTAGGTGAAAAAATCCTAGCTTCAATTCCTGGAAATTAGCCGTCTGTTGGGTCCCACGAAAAAAAAAGAAACCACGTGCACGCTTGCACCTGCTATTTCGTAAACAACGATCGAAAAGCAATATGTTGATGTTATCTTCGTAACAAGCCTTCGAAATAGTTTTATGACTCTCTTTTCTGAGGGTAATAAAAGTTGCACACAATACAACTGACAATAATGCTTCAGCTATTCTCACGACTTCTTATAAAGGCTTTTTGTACGTTATCCAATCTGCCTGTGTGTGTTTTGAATTTACGATCCCTGAAATTACGTGAGAAATTCAAGTAAAAGTTGTTTGCGTGGAAAACTATCTCATAGTGAAAAAGGAAGATCCTGGGTGGTCTTGACTTACAGAAAAATACAGATGTTTGGATTTTGAAAATAAGAGTTTTAATTAATAATGTTTAAGAAAAATTAGAAAAAAGAGGAGGGGGGGTTGATTAAATATCAAAATAGAATGAGTTTATAAAAAAGAAATGTTTTAAGATATTAATGAAAATATAAATATAAAAATTTAGATTAAATTACCTCTAACAATTATATATTTTTCAGTGCTTGCATCTCGGATAAACTAATTTTAAAATTAAATTATTTTCTATCTATTTTGGAGTTCAATTCAGTTGACCGGAAATTATGAAAAAAATGTACAATATACTAAAAACCTTAGCAAAAAATGCTGTTGATTTTATTAGCTAAGAAGATATTGAAAATTAAAATAACACTCCCGTCTGCAATATTTTTCTTTGTAGTTCAAAGTCACGTTGACGTAAGAAGCCTAAACACTTATAAAATGTGTTCGTGTTTCACGTTAACATACCAAAAATTTCAGTATACGTTCCCATTAGGCGTCATTTTCTCATTCTTATTTTCCTTGATCATTTTATACAAACAAATAAAGAAGACATTCATAAAGCATATTTTTTAATTTTCCCAAAATTTGAACGCTATTGATCTTCTCAATTTTATTTTTCCAAGATGATACACCAGAAGTAGAAACCTTTTTTGAGGTCTGTCGTCCCATTTCAGTCACAAATATGACTTACTCTTACGACTATTCGTGACATCACATCAACTGGCTCTATTAGATCTAGTCGATGTGCCGCCGTGTGCATCTTGACGTTTACACAAGGCGCATCATAATGCAAAAACCTCTTTGAAGACCAGCAATTTAAAAAATATCTTACCCATGTGCTTAAAATATAATAAACAAATGTAAGAAGAATATATCGCTTTGAAAATAATCTGTTCTGAGTAAAAAATTTGCGGTGCACGTCTAGTCTCGCATTTTCTGCTATTCACAGTGAGACAAATTTACATTTCGAAAGTAATTTCGCTAGATCTAATAATCTGAAAATATGCAATTAATTTGCCGAAAAATTCTTTTTTTAGGGTGCCTTCGTAATTATATAGATACGTAGCACCTATAGTAGTCGTCTCGTCTGGTCTGATCTGTCCGTCAGTTCGCATACAACAGCGCAAAAACTACCCAACCGAATGGTTTGAAATTTAATGTATAATATCGTTGCAGAATTTTATCAAGTCATTTCAAATTTTGTGAAAATCTAATCAAAACATAAAAAGATATTAACAAAAGTTTTCTTTATTCTATTAAATCCTATCGTACGTAATCTATATAATAAAAGCGAAAATCATGTGACTGAGGAAAACAAATACGTGATAACCACTTTTTTCATATGCCAAGAGGCCATTTTTATTAAATTATTTTTTTCGAATAAAATTGCATAAAAGTTACATTTTTAGAAAGATCATTAAAAAAATTGTTTGCTTGACAGATGAGTTACATTAAAAAATGTATGGATTTTGCGAACTTCAGAGGAAATTAGGTTAACTGCTGAATGTGTCAATCCCTTAAAGTAAATAAACACAAGATATTCGTTCATCGTGAGTCATAGAAATATTAAATCATGGAGGTAATAATTCGCAAAGCAAGATCTCCATAGTAAA
Source organism: Maratus michaelseni (assembly GCA_963931845.1). Lineage (NCBI taxonomy): Eukaryota > Metazoa > Arthropoda > Arachnida > Araneae > Salticidae > Maratus > Maratus michaelseni. The sequence continues at coordinate 214,748,018 of OZ007587.1, read as the reverse complement.
TATTGCAGCGCTGCCTGGTGTCAAAAAAAATTCGCACTGTAAACGTGGCATACGTAATAAGAAAAAAAAAGGCGTGCTCATTTCGCTCATAACAGACGATAATATAATTCATTTCACTGAAATAATAACGATGAATTTTTACATTGCAAAACTAGTTTTAGTGCGAACGCACCTCATATGTCATGTTTAATGTACAATTTCCAACTTTTTTTTTCTGGATGGCGTGATAATTTAGTGTTTTCGGCACAAATTCAATCCCATTTTTAAAGGAATAATAATGCATGATAATGGTTGCAACTAACACTTTACTTTTCTATACATAGAAATTTACAAGACATAGAAATTTACAAGATGTTTCTAAAAATATTAAATATGTCAAAACTACAAAACATTGACATCAAGAATTGCTAAACATATCGCGTGAAAATAACTACTCAGTAGTTTGCTTGCCTGTTTTATTCTTTTGTGTATCATGTTATTTTATTTACTTGCGACTTTATTTTCAATGATAGGTATTCGTGAGCACTTATTGTGAAAGTCAGTGACAGTTTGCGAAGGGTCAAACACGTGTACATATCACTCAGTCAACAGTTACCATCTAAAGTGAAATGAATTGTAGTAATTATTTTGACTGCAAGTATATATTTATAAATACTGTTTACTCAGTGTAGATAAAATAAAGCTTTAAGTGTACTACAAAAATAAAATGTATGCAGAGCGTGACAGAATTTACATATCGTTAAACAGTGGATAGGAAAACTAGCAGTTTAAAAGAGGATTGTGGAATTTATTTTTTTAGAAAAATATATCTTATAGTAAGTCCAATATAGCGAGTACTGTTTATAGTGTCATTATTAAAGTGAATGATGCAACGATCAACAAATTATTGTAGAGCTTTCGTACCAGCAGTTGTGTATCATCGATTAAAAGAGGAAAAAAAAATAATACAGAAAACATTACTTTACTTTCGAATCAACAGTAAACAGAGACTGTTTCACAATAAGTGAATGTGTTTTAGTTAAATCAGTTGAATCCTTTTAAAGTGTTTATGACTTCGGTTTGTCTGGCCGTCTGCCGTCTGCCGTCTGTCCGTGCTCTAACTCCCGTAAATATGCTCGGATTGCCTTGCAATTTTTATATGTTATTGTCGTTATCTATAGCACGTTCCCTATTTCAACTGAAGTGTGTAGCACTTAGTTTTTTTACAGGGACACTCTAAAGAATTCCGTTACATTACGGTCAATGGGGAAAAATCATTTGCGGTTTATTTTACTGATGTTACACAGTTTCAAACACATTGTAATTGATATATATCACTAAGGTGTATTACGAGAAACTTAATATGGAATAGGGTGTGCATAGCACTTATAGTTAATTTACAAGGACAGTCAAAAGAATTCCGTTACATTACGTCTATGGAGAAAAATCGTCTGCGGTTTATTTAAATAATGTTTCACTATTTTAAACGCATTGAAATTTATATATATCACTAAGGTGCATTACAAGAGGCTTACTACAGAATATTGTGTGTATAGCAGTCATCGTTCATTTACAGGGACACACAAAAGAATTCTCTACTGTCTGTTAACAATAATTCCTGGAAGTGCGTTTTAATTTATTGAACGCGATTTTAAATTTAACTCACTTTTTGTTTATTACGTGGTGTGTATAAATTCTGTAGATCATATACAGGGAAGCACAAAAGTTCGCGAACACATTTCCGTTTATTGACAGAAACTCCCGAAGGAGAATTTTAAACTGTGCTACGCGTTTCTTAACTGAACAAAAATTTAGCATCCTATGTAGTATATATATACAAATCTATAGATCATATACAGGGCTGAATAAAAGTATTCGGATATTTTTCCGAATATTGTATACGTTGGAAATTCTTGAAATTACGTTTTTAAATATGTTATGCGTTTCCAAATTGTTTACTTAGATGTTAACTTTCAGCTTATTAAACGGTATAATTTGTAAAATAATTTTGGAAGCGTTGGAAAGTGTTACATAATCTATGCTTGTAGCATAATTTTTGTTCTTGTTTTTTTTAATGAATTAGAATAGTCTTAAATATGCGAAATCTCCTGTAATGGCTTAGAACGGGAGTCTTTATTTTGGCAAGGCTCTAACATGCAGGATGTTTTTTCAAAAAGAGATAGTAATTGTTAAAAAAAAAGTTTTTTTGTAAATAAAAAACAATAGTTTAAAGGTACCCATAAGTAAGATTAAATTTCAAATATCATAATATTTTAACTAATTGTGTTACCGGAGTGTGGTTTACACCATAAGACATTTCAAAGAGGGGGAAACTTTTTGTGGCAAAAGGAAACATAGTTCAAAGACTGCAATAAGTCCTTTCACGTTTTAAAAATCATAGAAATTTGACATTGTCATATTGGAGTTTAGTTTTCATCGTAAAACTTCTCAAATATTCGGAATATTTTTGGCAACAAATATTTCAAAGAAAGTTTGAACCACTGTTTGCTTTTGCCACAAAAAACACACTTTGACAATTCCTATGGTGCAAGCTGGACTCTGATACGACATTTTGTTAATTAAGAATTTCTAAAATGTGAACAGACTTATAGGATACCCTGTATTTTTAAAATCGTCTCAAAAGATATTCATTTGATACTTACTACGAAGAGTTTTGAAGGTACACTAACATTCGTGCGACATTTTCGGAATCTGCCACGTCAGTTATGGTGACGTCGTATACATTAACACCAAAGTTGTTCTTACGAATTCTACTCTTTCTTAAAATGGGTCCAAGTATAGTAGCTATAGTGTATGAGTTGTAAAGGTGTGTAAACCAGTAGAAACATCAGATTCAACTTGCATCTATCATTTCGTTTGCCTTAGTTGGTTTAAAATATTTTAAGAACGGTAAAACCAAGAAAACATTGTACTAAGATCAAAAGGCCCCATATCAGCTAGTAGAACCCAAAAGCGAACTCCAATCTAAAAGACAGCAGAACCGCCTAGAGCGCACGCCATCGGAAGGAAGGCACAATGCAAATGGGGGAAAGATCCGCCACCCACCCACCAACAGAAGAAAGGGACCACCAAGTGGTTCGCAAGCCTAGGCCGCAACGGTAGACTACAGAAGTAGCAACTATTGACCACACGGCTGAACAGAGACTGCCTTCAGGGAGGACTTAACAGAAGAATAGTCCGAATCATCGTTATACACGAGGAAAAACCCTGGAACAATACTGTGCGGTCACCCGTCCGAGTTGCGCCGAATCAACAGCCTCCGACTCCTCATCTTGTTGTCAACAAGACACAGTAGCACCTGTCCCCGGGGCGGACTCTGCTTCCTGTCTCCTTCCACACCTAAGAAGGGATGGGCACTCCTCTCGCTGACAACCAAATTAAGTGGCTGAGTTCAAGAAAATGATGGCACATCTTAATACTTTTCACTAGACTGTATAGCGTCCCAGTCTGGATACGAGAGTATCGGACCCTGACGGACTGGCCTCGTCATCTACCCCACCGGTGGGGCCTAGAGAGGCGCCGCTCCTTGTCTTCTTCCCCCCACGACGGCCGGTTTGGGAGCAAGTCCCCCATGTCCTAGGCCCCAGTCATCTTCCCCACAAAAGGGGGTCGAGTGCGGACCTTCAAAAGAAAAGGAGGCGAGACAGGGAGATCGACCTGCAGAGACCCACATGGACTGCATTAGCCAGGGAGGAAGTATCTGCTCACGAGGAAGACGGGATAAAATCGTAAAACAGTAAATAAAAGATTGTAATTAAAAACAGTAAATATTTTTTACTTTGAAAAAGTAGCAAGAAAAGCTTCAAATAGCGGAATTGGAAATACTCATGTCCAAAATTAAGGTGATAAACATGAAAACTGATGAACTATTCACTGTGTTGCCACGAAATTTGGCACAGAAGTATATTACAATGGGAGAAAGAATATAGCAACATAACAATATGGAAAAGATTTTAATTGTGAATTGAGAAACAGGGTATATCAAAAAGTGTTAAATCATGAATCAGAGATAAAGCATTTATCTCGAGAAAAGTCTGCCTAATATGGAGTGTGACCACCGTGCACTTCTATACAAACCTCACAACGAGTTGCGATAAACATTTATTGAACTATAAATGTTTATTTCAACAAAGCCCATTCTTCCAAAAGCGCGGCTTTCAACTCCTGCCGAGTCCTGGGAGGGAGGTTACGCTGCGGAATCAATTACAAACAAGTGGTACTGTCACCAGGAAGGCCGACCAAGGCCACCATAGAGCAACGACACCAGCACAGGATCGCTATTTTGCATTAAGCGCACGACGACATAGGCTGGTAACAGCTCCCCAACTTGCTCGTGACCTTTCTGCTGCGTCTGGAATAATAATTTCCAATTGAACAGTATATAGACGTCTAGCAGAGAGGACCCTTGACGCCCGGCGTCCAGTCGTGTGTGTCCCTTTCACTGAATCCAACAGTAGAGCCCGGTTGTTGTGGAGCCGAAGACATCAGTCTTGGACACAACAAGAATGGGGGCGTGTTCTTTTCAGTGATGAGTCGCGATTCACCACGCAGAGTGATTCTCGTCTAATCTTCATCTAGGGAGAACGTGAAGCTCGCTATCATCCCTTCTACGTAAAAGAAATCGACAGATTTGGTGGCAAAAGAATCCTGGTCTGGGGCGGCACAATTTTGGGCAGTCGTACACCACTGCACGTCTTCGATGCGTGTACTGACAACGCACATCGCTGGGGATGAGCTCCTTAAAACCTATGTGCGGTTGTTCCGGGGTGCTGTAGACCCGGACTTCATGTTTATGGACAATAATGTGAAGCCACACAGAGCTCACATTGTTGACGATTTTCTTGAAGAGGATATTGGCCGTATGAATTGGCCCTCAAGGTCTCCGGACCTCAATCCTATTTAACATGTTTGGGATGGTCTAGGAAGAGCCATTGCACAGCGTAACCCCCCTCCAAAGACCCGCCAGGAGTTAAAACCCGTGATTTTGGAAGAATGGGCTTTGTTGCCACAAACATTTATTAACACCCTGATAAACAGTATGAGAGCTGGTTGTGAGGCTTCTGTAGTAGTGCACGGTGGTCGCACTCCATATTAGACGGACTTTTCTCGAGATAAATGCTTTATCTCTGATTCATGATTTAACACTTTTTGATATACCCTGTTTCTTAATTCACAATTAAAATCTTTTCCATATTGTTATGTTTCTAGAGTCTTTCTCCCATTGTAATATATCTCTGAGCCAAACTTCGTGGCAACACAGTGACTAGTTCATCAGTTTTCACAGATTTTATGTTTGACCTTAATTTTGGACATGAGTGTATTATGTGATGTAATTAACAACTAACACTAACTTTTTTTTTAATAGAAGTAGCTGATAAAACATATAATTAGATAAGGGAGAATCGGCGAAAAGTAGAATTAGCGAAAGATAAGTTTTATTTTGTCATTTTCCTGCTCCTTGTGATAGATATGAAACTGTTTAATTTTGAAAAATTCATGATAAACAGGGGGCATTGATCCCTATGCCCTTCGTGTGCCAACCCCCTTACTATGAGCAGACTTGGGCATTGCAAATTTGCTCCTAATTCATCCATTCATGTAAACACATAATCCACCGTAATAACCAATTAAAATTTCTTGGATTAAGAGCATTTTTAAAAAATTTTATTGTGTATGGATGTACAGGCCGGCAAACAGCTTAAGAGAGCCGACAGTGCATATACCTTGCGTTTGTGTGTTTTATGTAACAACTTAGTTGATAGTTTAGTATCAGTAATGAATAGTTAATTTTTATTCATTTCCATATTCATAATTTAAAATTTTGCTTGCATTATGAAATGAGTTTAAATTCAAAGTAATCACCTTAAATGTCTTCATAGGGTAAAACATAAAAAATCAACTATATTTAAATTTAGATAGCCTATTTTCCGTCAGTGGTAACTACAAACGCAAAAGATTGTTTTGAATCAACACTACCTAATTTTACCTTGAACGTTCTTAATATAGTGAAATACTAACAAAGACGCTTTAATTTAAGTTTGTTTACTGTCAATCTTGCTAGAGGGCGTTATCGGTGTTAAAAAAGGTGGAGTTTAAATCACCCTAATTTTTTAACTTGGAGTATGGGTTGCCACATAAAAAAACATAAAATCCATTTTAAAATTTTGGTTATGCAATTTCCCCCAGAAGCGCTACCAACGTAAAAAGACTAATGAGAAAAATTTTATCTATATATGTATTTGACAATGGCGGAAGATTTTTCTGAAGATTTGTGCGAAATTCGTTCGTGTTAAGTGAGCTTAAAATGCGTTCGAATAGTTAGTTGGAGACAGTTATACTCTTAGACATACATGAAGCATCATAAGTTAAATAAACGTCATAGAATATAGTTCTTCCAACAGTAATTGTAGACAAAAGTATAATGCATCTGTGTTGTTTTGTGTTGTCCTGTAAAAGAACTATAAATGTTACATCCCATATTTTCAGTGGAAAGTATGCCGCAGTAAGCCTTAGTAAGAACGTATAATACAAATTTCGTAGATTTTCAAATGACATAATGACACTAAAATGCATTTTGAGAAGTACCGCCTCCAGTGTTTAATTCAAGGGGTAGCCTGGGGGGGGGGGTGGAAACATTCCCCCCGGAGCATTTAAGTGCCCCCCCCCCGGAAGATTTGAGATTTTATGCTTTTAATGGTTAAAAAGTGCAATTTACCCCCCCCGGAACTCTATAATGTCCCCCCCGGAGCCCCATTTAAAATATATATTCGTTTAATCATTTATTTAATCAGTTCATAAAATCATTTTACAAATTCGTTTCATAAAATCGTTTCATTAGGACTATATGTATGAGATAGATTTAATATTTTGAAAACTAGCCCCTTAAAGAGGCTTAAAAATAATATAATTTAGTTTATCAAACAAATGTGTCACATGGCTCCTTGAGAGGTTGTATAAACCAGTATTACCGTCAATCCGAATGTTACAGAATGTCATTAAAAAGTAAAAAATCATAGTCTAAGATTTTTTATTGAAAGACTGTCAGTAACCATAATTAAAAATATCGCATGTTGAGTAGGCTTTTAATTGTTCTTTCAAAGATGGCACATGGCAACCATACGTTAAATCCGATCTAATCTATCTTTATTTCAATAATTATAGTTTTGTTTTTTTACCCGGCTGAAATCAACATAAGATGAACCTAAAGCGCTTTCGTTGCTATTTATATTAAAGGAGATTTTTAGATTAGTCTACTGATTCCAGAAGGTCAGTAGCGCGGCTTCAAGGAGTCTGCGAAAGTCTAGCATTCCATATAAAAAATGTCACTTATCTAAAATATAAGGAAAAATCTCTTAAATCAATTGAAAAAAAAAGTGTACTGCTTAAATATACGGTATAATTAGTTCATATATTTTTGTCAGTTTATATATTATCCTCTATTCTATATTTTAAAGAATGTTAGTAATTTGTCTAAATTCTAGGGTCCGCGAAAACAAAAGAAATAAGTGATTCGTTTTAACTAAGAGATAAAGAACCGCCGAAACAATGTTTTATTTTATTTCCTTGATCTTTTTATATGCTATTATTTATCATATTCTCGATTATATCAAACATCTATAATAGTCCGTCTGTTATGTTAAAAGAAAGCTTAGGTGCATTAAAATTACCATTCTGAGGTTTCTATAAAAATCTTTACGGCCATTTAAAGAGATTGTAGAGCTACAATCTCGTGCTTGTGCATTTACGGAATTTCGTGACTGAGATACATCTGGGACATCGAAATCAATATGTTTATGAGACATTTCACTAACGTAGAGTTTGTAGTATGAAGTATTATGGAAACATGACACGAATTATTTAAATGACGACGTTAAAAAGAAAAATCGTATAGTACAATGTTAACTAAAGTTGTATAGGATTTAAGGTCACTAGGTCCCTTGAGAGACATGCTGCGCCATTATAGTAATTAAGTCAATCCCCAAATCATTTTCAAAAAGTTATCTTAACACCTTGTCATAAAAATCAATTCAATTAAAAAATAAAATTAGTCGTTGGGGGCTACCGTAATACTTACCCATTATAGATATACATAATATAAAATATGAAAATAAAACATGTGTAAACTATTTATAAAATGCATTGCAATTCGAATAAAATCGGGGTTTGATGATGATCTTTAAATGCTCTATTACTGAATTTCGTAAAAGAAATATCCTTAACTCCAAAATTGATAATCATATAAACTAACGGTTTACTGAGTCGGATTAATCGTCTCATTTGCAATTAAAATATATCTTTGAATTGAAATTTGAATGAAATACAGGGTCATGAAAAATCGAAGAGTGTGGCAAATAGGATTTCAAATATCTCGGCAACTCATTATCCGATTGACTTCATTCTTAATGCAAAATTTGTTTTTTTATTGTCTTTTATATTCACTCTTTAAAACAACCAATTTCGAAAATCTTTTATATAACTTTCATCAGAACGAATATTTCGAGCGTTTACAGACACACAGACAGACGGACAGCAATTTTTTTTTTTTTCTAAAAATGTTTTTCGGAATCTCCAGTGTCTGAAACGTGTAAATCCGTCAAAATTTTCTTTCGATTTTCAAAACGATTACAAGACTTACCCTATACTACGTATGATAAGTAAGTAAAAACAAAGCTTAATGAGAAATGTCGTATGATGATAAATCTAATTAAAACCATTTAATAAAGTCATATGTTTAAAGACACATTTTCATGGATAAATTCTGTACAATCTTTTGAAAATATGATTGGTCTAAAAACAAAGTAAAAAAAAGTCCCAAATTATGTAACATAAACAGCTTTAATTGAAATATGTTTGTTTATTAAAAGAATAAATTTAATATCCCGTATGCTCAAATTTCTCAAAACAGAATGCGCCTCGTTTGCATTACAGACAGTAACACTATTTCCATAGCTTCGTCCACATAACGGAGAGGCTGCTTGGAGTCCTTAATTTTTAGGTGCGTTCGTAATTATATAAATACGTAGCACCTATAGTCGTCGCTTGGTCCGTCCGTCTTTCCGTCCGTCCGTCCTTCCGTCTTTCCGTCTGTCCGTCCGTCCGCATATAACAACGCAAAAACTACCCAACCGAATGGTTTGCAATTTAAGATATATTATCTTTGCAGAATTTTGTCGAGACATTTCAAATTTTATTAAAATCGAATCAAAACTTTAGGAGATATTAATAAAAATATTTATTAAGAAATTTGAAATTTTTTTTTTTTAAATCTGTGCTTTTTTGTTATAGGAGCTTCTGAAGTTTAATCGTCAAGCGACCGAGATACTTATTTTATTACAGAAATTAATCTGCAGACGATATAATTCATTTCACAGAATTAAAAATCCGAAAAGATCTGAATATTTATGTAACTAGCTATAGTACGAACGCACCTCATTTGTCACGTTTGACGTACAATTTCCAACTTGTTTATATTGTTGAGCCAACACGTGATATCTATTTTTTCGTTGACTTCGATTTTACTCTTGATTGGTGTGATGGAGAAGATATACAAGGATTTTATAAATGACTTGAGAACTGGAAAGATGGTTGTTTTGGCTGTGATAATGATAAAATCATAAATTGTTTATTATGATGTTTAGATGAATCAAAGATTCTAATGTTCTCGGCTGTGATTATGTTAGTTTCAATAGGGGTTAATTTACATGGCTGTCATAAGAATGAACGAGTTTTTTTTTCCCAGCAGATAATTTGGTAGTTGATAAAGGAGTCGGAGTTAGGGTACTCTTGTGCCTTAAGGATTTTGAAGATTGTTTTAGCAAACTAGCATATGAAATGCGAAAAGATGGAGGTTCTGGATTCGACATGTTTCAGAGTTTCGTGGTAAAAAAAATATATATATATGTTTTATAGTCTGAATTTATTTTTGAAATAACAATCTAGAGCAAGTTCTTGAAAATGCACAGTGATCACTTTTACAATTGGCACAGTGTTCTACATTTTCACTTGTTTTTATCGTCGTGGCCGACTTCTGCACAGCAACCACAGGTAACTGACAGCACTTAAAACAACGGTGGGCGTTAGGAAGGGGCGCCCTTTAGAAGAGTCTAGGGGCAGTCCCCCCCCCCCCCCTCCAAGCAATTTTATATTTCAGAATATATATCAGTCGTCATATATAAGATAAAAAAAAAGAATATTCAGAATTGCACAAAAGTTAAAGTAACATCAGATTTCATTAAAATAGCAACTTAATGATTAAATAAACACTTTAAGTACAGAAATTAATAATTATCAATTTCATTATTAATGAATACTTTGACTACTTTAAAATATGTATGTGAAAATAAAACCAGGGCCGATCCAATTGCTTCTAATTGGACCCGCACTGGAGTGTAACCTACTCTCGGCTTTTTAAGCACACACAAACACATTGTAATATATAATATGTATAACATCACAGTTAACGTTTTACAGAGGACAGCAATCGTTTTGTGTAATAAAATTACGCAACACAAGGTTTTGTAATTTTAGGATACAAATAGTTCTGTTATTTTGTAAAGTGAATTGTTTCTTTAGTTAATGAGAATTATTATAAACATATAGCAACACAGCATATTAGATAGTACGTTGGTGTTGTTCACTAGCTAGGAAAGTTTGTCATTAATATAATATCAACAGCAAGATATCCAAAATAGGGAAACACACGATCATTGTTTAAAAAAGAATCCAAAATGAACTTATTTAATATAATGTACATCAAACTGTTCTACAATGGCATAATTTGCGAATCAAGGATGCTAAGTATTTTTCAGTAATTCTCGATTTTATTCCCAACATCAATCAGTAGGAACAAATGTCGATGATATTTAGATATGTAGCTGATGGTGTATAATCAAATGTCCCATAAAATATATGTGAATACAGAATTTCGTCAAGATTTTAGAAATAAGAAGTAGCACTGGTGATAATTTGTACTTGAAACATTAGGACTAGATAGTGAAAATATCTGTAGAAAAGGATATGCTAACTGTGCAAATATGAAAGATACACTTCAGAAGTGGAACGACTTCTATAGAACAGTTCAGGAACTTTATTACATAACATGGGCATGTCACAACCCCAACTTATAGTTTTTAGGGACATGGCAAAGACATGTTCATATAATTTTCTTTGGAATTCTGTAGCGTATTTACAATCTTTATTCCATCAGCAACTAAACGATAAACAGATTAGAAAATATGTTACAGATCTGTCTGTAAAAACTGTCTCTGAAGCAAGATGGGGATGTTGAATGGAAAGTGTGAAAGCTGTACGGTAGCAAGTTGCTGAACTTTGTAATTCACTGCAAAAGTTGCAGAAAACACTGCTGATGCTCAAGAAAAAAACTGATGCTCATTCGTCAATCAGTCAAATGATAAATTACAATTTTCTGGTCTCGCTAGTTTTCTGGAACTCCTTACTCTACCAAGTAAATTATGTGAGTGAAGAACTTCAGAGTGGTACCATGGATGTTGCTACATGTCGTTTTACGTCAAAAGCTTTAATTAGTAAAAGCCACACAGGGTAAAAATTTTCATAAAAGCTTGATTGACGCTGGCGAACTTGTCAAAGACCTAATTGAGCCTATATTCTATATATATCTAAATATATATATATTTATTGCTATATATCTAAATATTCGGAGTAAGTGTTTGACGCAAAAAAGAAATTATTTAATTATAAATCTGCAGATAAATTTTTGGCAAATACCAAAACGCCCGTTTGAGTGCAATACTTCATTAAGTGGTAGATAAAGCAGTAGTATCAAAATTTATTTGAATTTTTCTAAAAATTTCAGCACTTGTTCAATAACACAATAAGAAAATATATGAAACGTCTGAAAGTGAGATTGTCGTAATAAAGCTAGCCCAAATTAAAGGATTACAAAACAGTCTGATATAGATGGATACATGTATCCAACCAACGTTCGTCTTTCTTTAATTTTAGTTTATTTAATAATTCATTATCGATTCGTTCATATTTTAAATTTGAAAATGAGTTAATTAACTCGGCCGTGAATATAGTATACCCAGATATCAAGTGGTAGGAACCTTTGTTGGAAGTAATAGTAAGTATCATATTACTCAAATTAAGGAGTCATAAGTTAAAATTAAGACTTTATTTAAATAACACAATACCAGTTAATGTTTACATAAGAAATATTATAAAATACTCAAGTATAAATCATTATTCATATTAATAATTTTGATAAACATTACAAATCGAATATATTTCTAACACAATAATATCAACAAAGATAGTAATAGAAACCGTTTAGGGATTTACTAAGGAATGCCATATTTTGGAGAAATTCTATTAATTACATTACAAATAAAATACATTGCTCAGATATTAAGAATAGTAAGTAATTACCCCACAACTGCTTGGCCGATGTCATCTCGGAAAATATCCTAAGGCTAAAATACTGAAAGTCTATATAACTTCACACACTGAAACTTATCACTTCACACACTGAAACTTCACTTCACACACTTTTCAAACATTACTTTTAACTTTCTAAAAAAAAATTTCGCTATCCTTTTCACTTTCAAAAAAAAAATCTTAACTCTCCTTACACCATTCGTGTTTTCCCTTTTTGATCCGGGGTTCTCCTTTTTCCCCTGAATGCAAGTTCCCTTCAATTTTCCAATCGCCACTATTCCCTATGATCATTGGGTATCAACTTATAATCAAAATTATGTTCCCGATTCATATTTTGAATAATATAATTTCTGAAAATCTCACTGGTTACCCTCTCGCAAGTCCAACACTTTATTATTTGTCCTTTTTCCCCTTTTATTCCCACGCTTACCTCTTTCCTATTTTATTTATCTTTTTTAAATTTCTATTTTCCTAAAACTCAACATAGCTTCGACAAATTCTCATATGTCCCTTTTGCCAGTGACCGAAATTGTTCCGCTAACATAAAATACTTACACAGTTGCTATTATTCACGCATTCCTTTAAGCGTCGTTTCTCGTAAAATATCTGAGGGTGTATAATGTTCTTTTATTCGTGATACATATCGCACCTGGGACGTTTCCATTTTTCTAACATCCCTTGGGGCTTTCCTGCCTTGTGCTATGCAATAATTGTTACGTCTTTACCATGCATTATTCAGCCGCCCATGTATCTAAAATATATATCCCACGGCAATTCGTTTGTCACCTGACCAGCTCGAATGGTCAATCCAGGTGCTTGCTACATTTTGTAACGACCACACATCGCTCTTTATGCAACCGAAATGTATTGTAGAACCAATTCCTTGTATTAAGGTGTGAATTATTTGTAGCTTGCCGCGAGGCAGTAAAATATCAAATGCTTTGTAGTATAAATGCCGCTCCCAAATGCGTGAATTTACACATATCACATGGTCAGCTATGTGATGTTTAGGGAACATTCTATTTCTTTGGTCTTTTGTTACAGTCCCTTGTATTGAATTCGGGTCTGAATCCTCGGCTGCTCTTTCACCTGCCTTCTGCCTCAAAATTCTAAAACAACCCTTATTCCCTTCCCTCTTTTTTTCTTTCTTTTCTCTTTTTTCCCTTTACTCTTTCTCCTAATGATCGCTCAGCACATGCTTTATGAAAAAGTAAATACTACAGAAGTGTGAAAATTATTAGAATAATTGTGAAATTTATAATAAAATCTTGTTATATTAAAGAATTAATACATTATTTTAAAAAATATTGATACATTTAATATTTAGTGTGCATCCCCTTAATTTTTATTAAAGATTCGATACGTCTTGGCATACTTTGTATGAGCAATTAATTTCTATTTCATTGTCATGGTGCCAAATTTGAATGAGTCTTTCTATCGCATCATTCTTGTATGTGATGTTGCTGTTGCATTTATTTGATTTTGTCTTTACAATAGCCCAAAGATTCTCTATGGGATTCATATCTGGACTGTTTACAGGCCATGGAAGTATTTTTATACTTTTTTTAATCCAAAAATTTGGTCACAGATGAAGCTTTGTGGTACGGAACTCCATCATTCATGAATATGAAAAGTCTCCATTTGGAAACCAGTCTTTTAATTGTGGAATTAGTCTTTTGTTCACGTTTGCAGCACTTTTTTTTTACTGATACTGGTCTACCACGCCTTCTACAATGTATAAACGTACTGAGCAGACATCACGACCCAAACCATTATTTTAGTAGGATGTTTAACCGTTGCAATTTGGGAGCTATGCAATTTGGGAAAAATTCTTCACTGGTACTTCTCCTGACATATTGACTGCATCTTTCTTATATCGTGATTCATCAGAAAAACATGCCTAAAAGATTAAAAAATACGGTACTTCTCTGTTATCTCGTCGATCCCTTTTCATAACAAAAAACTATCGCCAAAGTGTAAGATTAAGCGCCAAAACTTCAGTCCCATTTACTTGATGTCAGAAGCATTATACGTGTTTGTTATGTCATCAAGTGGTTTTTAATTCGAAATTTTCGTGTATTTTTCATTTTGTTTTACTGAGTTATTAGTTATTTAATTAATTAAAATAACAATTGTGTCCTTAAATTCTTATATTTTATTTATTTATTTTGATATTCCAATGGCAACGTTCTCCCGTTTATTTGCCGTTAGTTTGGCGATAGTTTTTTGTTATGAAAAATGGTCGACGGGATCCTAGAGAAGTCCCAAAAATACTTTAAGGTATGTAATTTGTAGAGAAATATTCTTTATAAAGAAATTTTTAATCAAATTTATAAACAGTTCTGCAAAAAACATGATTTCAGGAAAAGAAATGAACAACTTTAATTTAACTGATTAATTAAAGAAAAATTAATATTTCTCACCTTGCTCCAGTCATTTCCGAATTGTTCTTTCACAACTTTTGCCCAAGCAAGTCAGTTCTTTTTCATAGCAAATGTGATTTTAATCTTTTTTTCGAGGACGAAGAGCACAGAGTCCAGCTGAGATGAGCTTTCTACGGATAGAAGAATCGCATACATTGACTCCATACGCTTGCAAAGAGATTTATAGTTCATGACTAGT
Source organism: Maratus michaelseni (assembly GCA_963931845.1). Taxonomy (NCBI): domain Eukaryota; kingdom Metazoa; phylum Arthropoda; class Arachnida; order Araneae; family Salticidae; genus Maratus; species Maratus michaelseni. Next base: position 214,732,979 of record OZ007587.1, on the reverse strand, counting down.
TGCTCTTCTGTTAGCTTTAGCAATTTGAATTAATTTCCTTTCTGCTCTTGCAATAAATTTACTTTTCCTTCCGCATTTCCCTACTCTACAATTTTCATATTCACATGAGTCCAAAGATCTTTTTATTCTACACACTTGCGAAATTTTTGCTTTTTTAACGATTTAGTGCTGTTTATAGTGATTTTCTTGGATGAGATACTTTACCACAGCTATTTTTTAGGAAAAACATCAGTTGCTTTTACCCATAATCACGCAATATTTCACGCAGTCCTTTTGACAAACGAAAAAAGCTACCAATTAGTATAAACTAATCAAAACAGCAAAAAAATTGTTTTAAGCATAAAATAATACTGATGCCAACTCAAAAAAAGAAAGAAAATACTAGCACAGCAAGCAGACGATTTTAAAATTTTACTTTAAATTTGCTTGTTAAATTCTTTATGCAATGCAAATAATTTGATTACTTTGGATCAAATATTTTTCTTTTTAAAAAAGGCAACATTTAAAAAAATATGTACCCAAAACTATTCTGAAGGTGCGAAAAATTGACTGGATCAACAAAACAAATTACCTTTCATGAAACATTGCAAGTATATACAATATAAATCAAGAAAAACTAAAAAAAATCACAATTATTCTAATAATTTTTACACGTCGAGTCAATACTTTAATCAAAAATTCAAAATACCATGCAAATGTTTTTATTCTGCTTACCAAAATTTTATTTATTTCTATTTAGATTTTCTCGACATCTTCAGTGTCTGACATTTGGAAAAATGAGTTTTTTTTAGAACGAAACTTATGTGAGATCACCAATTCAGCAAGAACATTTAAAGAGCTTAGCAATTATGACCGTGGGATCTCCAATTAGCAGGAGTTTAAACTTCGACAAATTTCTAAAAATTTTCGGAGAAAAACAAGAAAACAAACTTTCTCATAATAAAAGGCAATAATGGCTCATTGCAATATTTTATTTAAATTTGTATGTGAAGATGGAATTTTGTAATCTATTTCTTATTCATTTGAAGATATGTTAGAATTATAAAAATTATGTACAGATAGGTTTTTGATGATAATACGAAATTTCAATATGTTTAGATTTTAATTATAAATTAATTTTAAGGCATTTTCTAATTTAACCGGTCGAAGATCATAAATCGCCAAATGATATTTATGGTTACATCTGTTTGCGATTTAGAAAAACAATGGAGTTAATTATGCTCCAATTCTCTCTCACCATAATAGACCAACTGGCTTTAAAACTGCAACAACGAGATATTTTTACTGTTATTAACGCTAAAAAGTAAAATATAAAAAATAAATAGCATTTTTAAAAAATACATTCTTTTATCCATTAATATTAACTGTTTTTACATTGAGAAAACCATTTAGAAATCTTGAATAGTTAGCTTAAATAATACTTTTTAGAGTTTCGTTCGTCTCACGAAACCCTATTCGTCACGCTTCTCAGTCTGTCCATCACAGAGTCGGTTCTCAGAAACTGTATAACTTAGACTGACAATTTGTGTACTTACAGCTAAATACCTGTTGTCACGCTGAAAATCGTAAAATTTTGAAAAAAATCTCATTTTAATATAGATAAAAAACCAAAAATCTAACAGCCTTTTCCTATTAAATCTAAACCTTTTTCGTTATAGCAGTTGCCAACAATAAAAAATCCACAATAAAATTCTTTCTACAATAATTAATTTTCTATTGAAAGATTTCCATGTGAAAAATGAAATAAAAAGTTTCACCAATTGAAAAAAATATTAATATCCCGTCATTTTGGTAATAAAATGGAAATTTTCAAACATTTCTCAATAATACAAGGAGTGTGTGTAAGTACAGAAAGCAGGTTAATATGACGTCATTAGAGAATTAAAAAGAAAATTAATCTGACGTCATATTGGAGGAAGTTTAACGGATTTTCTCAAATGTTGAGAATAATACAAAGAGAGTATCAATATGAGTAATAGAGAAAGCAAGTAGATATGAGGTCAACAAGTGATTATAACGTTATATGAGTTTGAGGAACGTATTGAATCGGGATAAAAACCCGATTATGGAAATATTAGCATTTTAACATTTTGAAGGTTCACCAGGTTTGAAGAATACAACATGTTTAATTTTGAATTTTTTTTTAAATATATCATTTAGTCCACATGACAGAGTATAATAGTGGGCTTCGCCCGCTATCGGGCCGGTTCAGATATTCGAAAAAACGCAAATACAGCCCGATAAATTTTTACTTTATAAAAATCCTGACTTTTTTTTTCCTTTTTGGAAAATATATTTTTTTTTTTTTTTTTTTGGATTGATTAAAGAAAGGATAAAGTGTTTTGAAAGGGATATTAATCGAAACCCTTTGTGCGATCTTCGATTATACTTACCCACTTGTTTTTTTTCTTTACTGTTACCATATCTTTAAAAAGAAACATAGGAAAAGAAATTTTCTAATAAATTCACTAGCTTGCTTTTTCAATCAAGTGTAAATCAAAGCGGTAAATTTACAATAATCGTGGCCCACGCCAAATTAATGTATTGTAGCGGAATTTTTTTTGGACCTACATGAATTGCAGTCATGAAATTAGTCATGATTCTTAAGATAAATATTGAATGCTTATAAAAGTGTGGTTTTAACTATTTTTACTTTTATACTTGTTTTTCATTTATATTTTTGGAATGGCAAGTGATTTTTAGAATTACATTAAACATAATTTATTTCCAACAGAACACTTTATTTCTGTTTAGGGAAATAATATAGAATTTAATATATTTAATCTCTTCACAGTCACTGAAACAAGTGGTATGAAAATTTTGCTTGCTATTTGTACTCTTCATTGTATGCAGTTTTATATTAAGACTAGGGACTCGTCCCGGCTTCGCGCGGGTGGACAATGTGTCGACTACAGTGTAGGGCAGGGATGGATAAGTAATTTTAAAAAAAAAAAATTCTAATCGGATAAACGCGGGAGTGAGACAAAATTGCAGTACTTACAAATTTTAAACTTTAAATAAAAATTTGTAAAAATGTGATAAATATTTTTTTCTGTTTATGTACATATTGAAACTAATAAATTTATTTTAATATAGCAGAACTACCCGGCTTCGCCAGAGTTAATCTTGCTCTTCCGGGTAACATAAGTAAAAATGTAATATCCTAAAAATACGCCGATCACAATAACTCATTTGCATCCATAAACCGTCAAAATGACAATCAGAAGAAACTTATGCTATTTTGACGCAACCATACTAAATTCCTTAGCTTTATAAATGGCTTAAAAAAAATTCCTTATTAAAAATGTCTTGCGCAAAATATCTAATCCAAAATCAGCAATTGTTGTCTTATTCGTCTAATCTTCCATAATCTGGTTCATATCCGATGTTGACGATGAAATCGTTAAAATAGCTCTAAGATCACTGAAATACGTGTTTAATTATTTTTTAGCACATTGCTGTATTTTATGCTCGTACTTAAAACTGCAGTTGTGATATGACGAAATGACTTAAAAATTTCGACCCCATTTAGCTGCCCATAGTGGTTGAATTTCTAAAATCTTTGAAATACGCGTTTAATATTTTTTTGGGTAGATTTGTAATGCTGAATTTCACGCTTATACCTAAAACTGCTACTGACGTATGGCCCTAAAACTTCCGACCTCTCCCACCCCCCAGTTAGACCCTTAGTGGTTGAATTTCTAAAATATCTAAAATACATGTTCAACTATTTTTTTTGGTAGTTTTGCTATCTTTAATTTCATATTCCTACCTAAAACTGCTTCTGAGATATGGCGAAATGACCTAAAATTATCGACCCCCCCCCCTTCCATTTTATAACCCCCTTAGAGGGTGAATTTCTAAAATCGCTGAAATACGTGTTTAACTATTTTTTAAGTAGATTTGTTATCCTGAATTTCATGCTCCTACCTAAAACTGAGCTGAGATATGACGAAATGTCCTAAAACGTTCGGACCCCCCCCCCCCCTTTAATCAACTTAGAGGGTGAATTTTCAAAAATCCTTTCTTATTTATTGCTTGTCTATGTCATAACAGCAATCGTGAACTCCAAATTTCGTGATCCTGACTTTAGTCGTTTCAGCTCTGCGTTGATGAGTCAGTCGGTCAGTCAGGCGTTCTCATTTTATATAATAGCTTAGATGGAGCTGGCATATCAACTCTAAAGCTGACATACTAAGCGCACATTTTGATTGCTTTCCATTCTACCATAAAGACACAGACCATAATGGATTTTTTTATTGCATAGAAGAGCTTAGTTTTGAGTACCATTATTTCCGAATAGTAATCTTTGCAGAAGACTATAAGACTAGGATTCTATAAGACTAGGATTGCTATTCAAAAATACTGGTTTTGAAAAATAAGGGGTCGACCAAAATAGTTTCCAATCGTGTCCCACCTTTCCTGAGGCCGTGAATAAAACTCTATTAATTGCTTTTCAGGTTTTCACAACAAGATCAAATAAAATTTTTATCCATCTGAAAAATCTCTGACAAGTACATTCAAAATTCTACTATGTATCCCGAAATGACTTATTTGCGTAAATTTAGAATTTCAATCTAAGAGTATAAAATATAACTTCTGGATATTTGTGAATGCATTAGAATGTTTTCTAATGAATTGATACACACTCATGTTTTTTTCTTTATCATTAAAATTTCAATATAAGCCTATTTTTACAGCTTAATTTTACTTGGATATATATCTAAAACATTTATAGTAATGCTATCGAAATATTCACATCTGTGCATATCTGCATATACATGTATAATTCATTTTGCTCTGCATAAAATGTCAAACAATTTTGAAATTTTTATTATAAGTAAACCAAAATGCTCAATAACCTTGAATAATAATATCCAGTTTTTCTCTAACATGTACACAAAAATGTTAATGTAGAAAATGTGGCGTATTCCATTAGCATTGGATAAGTTTTTTCTGTTAATCTCCACATAAACGAAATTTACAAAAATTAATCTTATACGATTGCACTTTATGTTTGCATGTTGAAGAAAAATGCATCTTCATTAGTGGGCAATACATGCTATTTTGTTATTCTGATTGATATGTTCTCATAAACAAAGTGTTATGGAACATATCCAAGTCATCAAAATGAAGTAAAAAGACTTTTTCCGTGACTAAAAGCTTTATTTCCATATAGAACTTATGGTAATCGTAAAACATTTCATAAAAGCATTTAGTGATAAATGTTATAAAATCAGAATGTCACCTTTTCAATGAAAATGTGTCGAGGCAGTAAGATAAATTCTTTTAAAGTTAACATGGGAGTTCAATATAATTATTGCACGCCATGGAAATATTTACAAAATGTACAAGCAGCTACAATATATAAGGAACATGCAATAATATTTACACTATATGGCCAAAAGTCATTGGTCACTTTCGAATTTAGACGTTTGTCTAATATATAGTGAAATACTTGACAAATTCTCATGGAAATTCCGGAATATAAATAACATGTTGAACCACCATTATTTTTCAGCGAAGGTTTGATAACTAGACAAATTAGGGGAATGTTACGCCACCGTACATTGTTTCTGTATTAATCTATGCTAATTTAATTCATTAATTTCGGTTAATTATACACTTAACTTAATCTTATAATCATTTTTCAGTAAAGTCCTTTTTCTTTCTAAATTTTCAAATATTTCGTTAAAGTAATTTTATTCTGTTATTAAATAATAATATTAATCAATAAATCAAATGTTTTAATTATTAAAATCATTAATATAATATTCAGTTAAAGTAATATCAGTAAAAAGATAAGTTTTTCGCGCGTCAATACAAACAGATACGAAATATTTCAAAGTCCAAAAACGAAAATCATAATTATTAAATATTAAATATTTTGTATTAAAACCATATTCAATCTATAGATAAAAAATTCTACTTCAAGAATCCGTTTACGGTTTTTAAATACGTTATTTAGTTCAGCAGTTATGGCAAGAAATTCTATTTATTCAATTCTCTTTTCAAAGATCGCGCGTTTTGTTTTGCAGAAATATCGACATTTTGATTGCGCATCTTCCCCAAAATACTTGTTGTTTACGATCACGTGACAGGATTTCTCGGAAGAAATAGCGTACAGTTCATTGCACTCCGGCAGAAGACGCGCTCGCATCTAAGCGTCCATCCGGATACTTTTACGGCATCGTTGCCATTCAGGAGTAATGATGATTTTTATTCATCTCAACTCTGCGTTGCGTAGCGAACGCTCGATAGCGCTCAATGCTCATTGGCTGAAAGTTAGCTTTCAAAAATCTAACTGACTTTTGAGCACGATGTTTTCAATCACTTGTCAGCGGGATTAACGCGTTCGGTTGCTCTATTTAAGCTGCGGACCTTCGGGTCCCGCAGAGAAAGTTCGTGTCAACGACGTCAGCTTCAGCAGTCTTCAAAGTTATTGCATTTTAGAGTGAAAACTCTAACTAATTTTTTATCGCAGCACGGAGATAGCTTAAAACATATCAAGTAACTTTTCCTGATTGTTAGCAGCTTCATCATAACAACCATTCCGGCCATCATCGATCATCTTAGGCCCGTAGCTTCATCTGTAATAAGTGGTTTTAACATCCAGCTAAGCTTCGCTAAATTTTTTTAGCCTGTAATCTCCAGTAACGGAGATAGCTTGATACATCTCAAGTCACCTTTCCTGATTGTTAGCAGCTTCATCAAACAATCCATTTCGGCCATCATCGATCATCGTAGGCCCGTAGCTTAATCTGTAATGAGTAGTTTTAACATCCAGCTAAGCTTCGCTAAATTTTTTTCAGCCTGAAATCTCCAGTAATTTGTACATCTACCGACGTTGAAGTTCTGTTTCTCCCTCTTTGAATTCATTCAGCCTGCTCAATCTATCATCTCGGTTCCGTTGTAAGCGATTTTAATTTCACTTCTCTTCATTGTGTCTCCTCAAGCAATATGCCGAAATTGTCTAGCTTCATATTTTTACTGTAAGAGTTCCACTTCAAAAATTCATTTCATCATAGTGACTTATCTCAATGTCTTTACGTTATTTCATACAAGAACTTTTGCTCTGATAATCCTAATAGATCCTAATTTATAAACTTACGTCGATGCAGCGTGGTCCTCTACAAATGAATTTACCATAGTCATAGTTCCGAAATCCTGATATAGAAATATGTAGATTCAATGTAATGATATAAAAATTTTAAATGTTTGTTGTTTTGGTTGGCCAACTACGCTTTATACATGTTTATGTGTTGTTTCGTCAATAAAAGTCTATTTGTTATACGTCAGTTTCTTCTTTGTTTTGTCAAGACATGGGTGAGTGATACTTTAATTTACTTTACATCTTAATCTAAGAATCGACTTCATATCTTAACTATTTTCCAAATTATCTAGTGAAGTTTATTTAATTGTTGGTTCGGCCTTTTCTTAAATATTTTTCAAGTTAGTACTGTTATGTCGATTATTGGGTTAATTGCCACTTTACGATCGCGTGCCGTGACGTTGTTTTGGATTGGCATTTTTTAAAGCATTTCTTTAGTTCTTTTAACTTCATTAATTTTTGCATCTCTATTTTCAAAATTACTTTCAATCTTTAATTTTTCACACCAATCCGAAACGACGTGACAGGGAACTACAACATTCAATTAAAAAATAATTTTCGATCACGTTGTGAAATAAAATGATGGAAATGATCTGTACCTGTAGCACATGACTATATTGTTCTTGTGCAACATTTGTGTAAGGATAGCATGTATATTCGTGGAGATATAAAGGTTTATTATAAAAAAAATAGAGAAATTTCTACATAGTTTATTTTATAGCTTATACAGGGTATCTCAAAAAGTCGTTTACTAACTTAACATGCTGGTCTGTCATATTATGATGAACAAGATTTACATAGGAACTTAAATGCAAACTGCGTCCACTAGAGGGCGATGAGCGCTGGTGTGGAAAGGGACGATACACTGTTAAAAATTTGCAGCAAACTGTCCAGTCATTTCACCGTTTTTATAAAAAACGGTTACATAAACGTAATTTAACTCTATTGTGACCACATTATTGCCCATATTATGGTCAGAATAGAGTTAAATTACGGTTATGTAACCATTTTCTATAAAAACGGTCAAATGACTGGACAGTTTGCTGCAAATTTTTAACAGTGTATAGTCAGCTGGATTTCAGTTGTCTTGGAAAGGTATCCAGGTAATAAGGGATTTTTCACAAATTGTCATTTTTGTTAACTAACTTCCAACAAAGGAGTTTGTATTTAACAAATGTCAACGTGTAGCATTGGAACGAAGGCTTCGATTTTGATAACTCTAAAATAGGCTCGTTCTAATGATTTTCCAAGAACTAAAACATCAATAAAAAATGAAAAAAATATGAATTAAAAGGAAAACTGCCCAGTTAAACTGAGGGCATTGAGCTCACAGGCTATTCACACTAATTGTATATTATACTCTTATTTCAAAGATTTTGAAATATGCCCCTCGAAAAATAAAGAAATCAACAGTATATTAAGGGGGGGGGGTCATCCCACCGTTACCCCCCTCATAGTTAACTAATGAACCCCTTAAACTAATCAGGGAAGTCTCTATTTACAATCAATATACATACAAAATTTGAAGAAAATCTGATAATTCTGTATGAAAAACCAATTTATCTAAATTAAGGGGGATTAGCCCCCCCTTTCCCCCTTTATACTTAACCAGTGAACCCCCAAAACTATTCAGAGAAGCGCATTATCACAATGAACCTATATACAAAATTTGAAGAAAGTCTGATAATTCTGCATGAAAAACTCTATCTAAATTAGGGGGAGGGTTATCCCCCCTTTCCCCTGTATACTTAACCAATGAACCCTCAAAACTATTGACAGAAGCGCATTATCACAATGAACCTATATACAAAATTTGAAGAAAATGGGATAATTCTGCATGAAAAACCCATTTATCTAAATTAAGGGGGGGATTAGCCCCCCCCCCCCTTTCCCCTTTTATACTTAACCAATGAACCCCCAAAACTATTCAGAGAAGCGCATCATCACAATGAACCTATATACAAAATTTGAAGAAAATGTGATAATTCTGCATGAAAAACCCATTTATCTAAATTAAGGGGGGATTAGCCCCCCCCCCTTTCCCCTTTTATACTTAACCAATGAACCCCCAAAACTATTGACAGAAGCGCATTATCAAAATGAACCTATATACAAAATTGGAAGAAAATGGGATAATTCTGCATGAAAAACCCATTTATCTAAATTATGGGGGGTTAGCCCCCCGTTTCCCCCCTTTATGCTTAACCAATGAACCTCCAAAACTAATCAGGGAAGCGCCTTATCACAAGGAAGCTATAAACAAAATTTAAAGTAAAACGGTCAGTTCTATCGAGTTATCGCGTTACGTACATACATACATACATGCGTACGTACGTACATACAGAACCGGCGGGCACATAAGCTCTGAGGCTTTGATAGCCTGTGAGCTAAACAGGACAATTTGCAAAAAATCCCTTGTCTATCTACTTTTAGAAAGGAAACTAAATTCAACCACTACGTTGCCGATCTTTTTCGGAATTTTCAGAATATTTGACTGGATTTATAAATTGCTCTGTATAGTTGACTGCTAAATTATGCAAAAGAAAGTTTATTTTCAGCAGATGTGCAGTTAAAAAATATTTCAGAAAAATACGCATATTTCATTAAATATTTAATATATTTATATTCTAATTATAATATGTTATTACTGATGTACTTTGTCAATTTTCCCGAAAGTGGCGTTAAAAACTCTGCATGCTATAAATAAGAGATGCGGAAATTCTTAGGTTTTCTAAAGGTTTTTTAAAAAAAACTTTATGAGTATAACATGCTATTCTTCCACAAATTTTGCACAATAACCATATAGTCATGTGCTACAAGAACAAATCATTTCAAGCATTTTATTTTACACAGTGATTGATTTTTTTTATTATTATTGAATTTGTTAGTGGTCCCCTGATTTCCCTAGTTATCAAACCTTCACTGAAAAATACAAGGTCAATCATGTTCCATATATTCCTGAAGTTCCAAAAGAATGCGTCAAGTTTTTCTCTAAATATTCGACAAAACGCCTAAAATGGAAAGTGCCTGTGACTTTTTGCTCTGTAGCATCCGTATAAAATATATAAAAAGTTTTAAAAGTGCAGATGTTAAGTATGGCTTTAAAGCAATCAAGTAATTTGCAAGATTCATTTGATATAAATCACATGCAATGAAATTTCCACTCTTGAAGAGGCCACTTCAAAATTTCATATTCTAATTCATACTTTAATGTTTCAGCCATGCGTGTCTATTTATTAAATGCAGTTTGTTTGAAAACTACATTTCAATTTACTGAACTTTTTTTTTGTTTTGTTTTTTAAATAATTTCCAAGCATGAATTTATTTTAAATCTATCTTTATCGCGTGCAGCCTGTTTACGAAAGATTAACACGTTTGCACTTTAAACAATATAAATAATTCAGCATTTGTTTCCGGCTAATATTTCATACCGAAATTATAACTTCATCAATAAATAATAAATATCATTAAAATATCAATTTAATAGATATGCAATCGAAATTGAACTACACGCTTAAACCGCTGAAATTATCAGAATAAAAAAAAAAGGCTTTAAGTAGCAAAATCCTTGGCGGTTTCTTCGGCTATTAACTCCTGCCATGCGTCTAATACGAAATTATCTCATTAATTTTAAAATATTACTTTAATACGTAATTGACATTTTTCATATAAAACTGCTTTTTAGTGTTAGTGGGTAATATAAAAAATATATTAAATGTAAAAAATCTATTTTTCTATTTTAAAAAATTGTTTTCACCTACATTTTTTAACGCTGTAAGACTGTGTTGGCTCTTTTAGTAATAAGTAATGTTTTTCTATATAATATTAGGAGTTTGTGCACTGGCGTACAATAATACATACAATATCCATGTATAAATATTTGAATATTGCCTTTCTATAGATTTTAAGATTGATCAAAATAGACTGTTCGACGATGAATTTAAACAAAAAAGGGGAATTGGCGTACTTCATATAACATGTATATTATTTATAATCTATTACGATTGCCATAGAAGTTTTCACTTCGTCTGTGCATTTTAAACACATATTTTTTTTTTTTCAGAACATAAAATAAACCAATAGTTATAAATTTAAAAGCAATAAGCTATTTCTTTAAAATTACAAATAAATGCAATTTTACTTAATTAAATCTCCAAATGCAAAGCCTAGCCTATATATATATAATATAATATAATATAATCTTAAAATTTAGATTGCAACAATAAAAGAATTCACCGTCTAACATTAACCACAAAAAGTATCACTTGTTTAATTGCTAATAAATACTGGCGATGAACATTCAACTTGCATTAGCTTCATTTTTACGAAATACTGAGAAAATGGGATAAGTGGGATAAGGGCGTTTTCTAAATATTGTCTATTTCACTATTGGCCAACAAACAATAAAAATATAATTCCTTTAGTCTTTCAAGACCACTCCCTGATTCTCCCATTATGTGTCTTATTACATTTGAAGATAAAGGTTAAAGTTTAGACAACCTTAGATTCCAATAGGTGTTTACGGGAGAAATTTTTCGCTGCAACTCGGCTCAGTTTCCGTGTTATGCCGGGAAAACTCGCTACATTGTACCTTATCGCACATCTTTAAGGAGTTGCGTTTTTATTAAAACCGGTATCTTGTTCCTCAAAAGATGAGTAACCTAATGCTATATAAAGGTATTTGCTTTTGAATAACGTGTAATCTATTATGTGTATAATTGCTTTTAGTTTACTTTTATTTTCAACGGCAAATTAACAAAATAGAGAAAAAAAGGGGCGCTCTTTTGAACTTTTATTAACTCAGTTTCTTTTCGGAGTGAAATAATTTCTTATTTTAATTCATCTGAAATTTGGGTACTGATATTATTGCATTCATAATAAACAAAATATCTGTGAAATGCACTCAGCGTACAATGATTAAAAGAAATTAAAACGGTAAACTCTGAAATAAAGTTCTCCACAACCCGAAATTTCTCCATAATGTCAATCTGAAACCCTACCCTGACTTGAACCCAAACTCTAAGTATTCAAACACGAAACCGAAATGAAAAAAAATTGATCCATATTTTAATACAATTATGGAAAGTCTACAATTATCTGTAATATTGATTATATAAATAAATGAACGTATATACACTTATTAATATTCGAATATAGTTTTCTTTCATTTTAAAAATATTCGGACTTGAAAAATTGGGTCAACCCGACTCCGAAGAATCGAAACCAACCAGAAACATTTAAAGTCAACCCGACTCTCAACAAAAACAAATAGCATCAACCCGACCCGAACTTCTGCTCCGGTTCGGATAGAATCTGGTTATCCAACCCGATGCTGGACTCAAGTCTGAAGGTATAAAATAAGGTTCAATTTTGGCATGTTAATGAGCAAAAGTTAGCTGAAAGTTCCTTTTTTCAGGATAAAGATTTACTTTTGTTTTAGATTACTAGATTGAAGTTTTCACGATGCCATGATTTTATTCCGATTAAACTTTGGTTTTATTTTTTATTTAATTGTTAACGAATTCGGCAAGTGCTATAGATAGCAATCTTTAACAAAATGGGCATCATGAAAAAATAAATGTCCATTCCTAACTTATAGTTTTTAATTTTAATGCATCAAAGCTACTTTTTTCGTTTTTAAAAAGTATTAAAGTTCAAAATCTTAAATCAAAGCAATTTTTTTATTTTAAAAAAATTGCTTTCATTTTAGATTTATTAAAACAGATTACCATTAATTTAATTTCTCATTTTAGCCTATATATTCCTTTTTAAAATGCATTATACATACTATTAATTTGGTCTACATACAAAACTACTTTGGTTTTAATAGATTAATGAAGTGGTTGGCTGATAAGATAAAGCTATAGATACACACTTACATGAAAAGGGCACTTCAGAATTTTCAAAGCTGTCTTCCAGTATTATTCCAGAAGAAAATGAGATATTCTTTTAACTTTGAGTATTCAGAAGTAAGATTATTTTACATGTTAAATACATTTTGAATATCGGAATTCGCATTAAGAAATGTTTGTAGGTATATATATTTATGACTACGCCCATCTAAATAAAAGTTAGTTTTGTTTTTTTTTTCCTTGTGCTATCATTGAAAAAAAATTAGAAAAAATAATTCCTGTAATTAACTCTTTGCTTTTATAGGTAAAAACAGTGATTCTCTTCAGAAACTAGCTTCGATTCCATGAAACCACTTCACGACTATTTTCATGATCCGGAGACGCTGCACTCTCGTGCTAGTCTTTGTTTTAGCGTCTATAAGCATTTTATTCACGACATTGGTATTGAAATGTACACAGTTTAGCACGGTCTATAATCAGTTCATCACTTCAACCAACATTAGTGTTAATGCACTCAAAAAGTTTCCTCCTCCTCCTTTAGCAGACACTAAGGAAGAACAAGCTTGTTCCAAGGGCACATTGGTGTATGGTGACTACTGTGTTCTTACATTTTTCAATGAAACAAGGTAAGTGTTACTTTATTTATTTTTTTTCTTGAAAGCTTTTTACAAAGAAATATTTTCTGAATTATTTAATTGGCAAGCTCTATACCACATTGAGGAAAAAAAATGATACATTTTATTAATACTGCACTGCAAAACAAAATTGTTGATTTTACGGTACAATACTGGCATACCAGCTGCTAGTATTATACTGTAAAATTAACGGTAATAAACAGTTAAAATAAGCATTAATATGCTACCACTCTTTTATTTGGCAGTGTACGGATTTAACCCGGCCTTCTAAATTACAAAAAAAATACATGAAAACAATTTTTTTATTCAAAACACCAATATATTTTTTTTATTTCATATATATATTTTTTTTTTAGATTGCTCACTAACAACACCCAAAACATTTTTATATAAGATAAATCAATTATGTATTCAAATAAACTTTTGAAATTTATTAAAAGCGATGATTTCCTTTAGCTGCATGCCAGGTTGTTAATACCCGAAGAAATCGTCAAAAATTTCATTACATAAGCAGATATCAGGGGCGTAGCTACCGTTGAGCAGTTGGAGCACATTGCTCCAGGCGCGAGAATAATAAGGGCGCAAAATTACAAAGGAACGAAATTATTTGTATAAATATTTTTTTTTTTTTACATTTGCCATTTTTTAAATATATAAAATATACAGTAAAACCTGTGAAAGTGGAATCCTGTCTTTTACAGAATTTTTTCGTGATTATACTTACCCCGTGTGATTATACTTACTAATACGAAAACCTGTCTAACACGGAATATTTTTTCAATGCTTTCCGATTTTGTTTTAGTTAAAATTAGATAAATGAAACTATAGTATTCCTTGAACTTGAGTTATCAAAATTTTTATTTAAGATAATATACATTATAAATCTATTGTTTTGTGCTTCTGAATTCATGGAAATTGTAAAGAACGTTTAAAAGCACAAATGAGGGCATTTGCATGTGCATTACAGGTTTACAGGTTGTGTTTTATAGCAAAAAACTTTTATTAATTTGAAATAAGTACAATGAAGTGTATTAAGACGGAATCGCAAGTATGACTGGGATAAATTCCGTTTTAGACATGTTTCTGTCTTAGCAGATATAGTTGTATGGCATTCCTTCTATCAGCATCATGAAAATTTTTCATTTATGGCAGGATGTTTTACTGCATTATATATGTTTTAAACCTGAAAACAAATTTTGGGCAACCTTTTCTGGTAGAGAAGGGGTGATCCGATTGTACTTGCTCCTGGACGCTGAACATGTAGCTACGCCACTGGCAGATATATATATATAATTTCAGTAGTTTAAGCTCGTAGTTCAGTTACATGTCTGTTAAATTTGTTTTATTTATATTATTTATTTACTTATAAAGTTTTAATTTCGTTATAGAATATTTGTCGGAAACAAATGTTGCATTATTTATATTGTTTTAAATGCAAACGGGTTAATCTTTCATAAATGGGCTGAATTTGATATAGTTTTTTTTTAAATTCATGCTTGAGAATTATTTTAAAACTATAAAAATCAGTAAATTGAGATAGTTTTCAAACAAATTGCATTTGGAAGAACATTTTTTTCCCCTATTCGATGGTGTAAAAATAGAAACTGCGCGATCTTTAGAAGTTTTTAAAAAAAATTGTTCTAAAAGCAAAATTTATTGGTCAAGTGTTGCCACCAACAATGTAACGTCAGTGTTATATACGGACATGTTTTTGATGTATAATATAGATACTCTGCCCCCTTCTCCCTAATGCTCGCCAGTCTCCGGAAACATGCTTTCAAGGGCCAATGTAAAATCCAAATAAATATTGCACATCCCAGAATATTATATTAATTTCTTCTAATTAAAGAATTTCTATGATCACTACATTAATAATTTTCACTTTTTCTGATTTACTTACTAAGTATGCGTAATAAAGATCTTTCAATTAAAGGTAGAGAGGCAATTTTATTTAAATTTGTCTTTTTATCTCGCTTGGCTCAGTTTTTGGATTTTGTGTCCTTTAAAAAAAAACTAAACATACATTTTCATAGTTAAAGGCAATCTTTGATTAGGTAATAGCTGATTCATACTTTACTGTTAAAGATTGTACATGAATCTAAACATATCGGCTCCATATTCCCCAGAAAATTTCACTGGTTAGTATGATTTCGTATAAAATTAGTATGAAAGTTTACTGCACTAATTTAATGCCGAAAATTATCAATGTAAACGAAACTAACTGTTTAGCGTTTAAATGTGTAACTGATGGAAACTTTAAGAATTACGGGCTAAAAACTTTAACAGAACTATAAAAAATAGAAAAACAATACCAATATAGTTGAGCTATGATCAAATGTTTTTTTAAAAGTTGATTGATAATGTAATTCAACAGAGATTTTTTTTCTTCCTTATAATAAAGAACTATGATCTTATGAATTTGTTCTGTGGTCTCACGAAAACTTCATGTACCTTTTTTTTTTACAAAGTTAAGTTACTAGATTAGATATACCTATCATAATGTGATTATGAAATCTCTTCTTCGAGATATCATAATGTGATTATGAAATCTCTTCTTCGAGATTTAGCAGCGCAATTTTAATAGAATTTTCTTATATGTATTAAGAAATATATTAAAACAAACTTTTTTTAAAAGAATAAGAAATGACTCAGAAATCTATGAAAATAAATGCACTGTTTTATTATATCAATTTTAATTTTATTCTTAAACTTTTTTTTTTTAACAATTTCTTTTAAAACCGTATGAGATCGAATTTAAATCAAGGAATCAAGCGAACTTTAGTAAGAGAAAAGAACATGAAAATAGATATTTTATTAAATTTCCATTTCATTTCATCTAAAATAACAAAAATTAAACAAATTTGAGAATTTCTCAACGACACAAACTAAAGATTAATATAAAGTTGTCGTAAATTGATAATTCTGTTCATTATATAGTTACAATAAACTTTTTTTTTTAATCTAAAAGCATTGTTCTATAAAGTAATTCTATTGGCTTAAAAGTATTATTAGCAGTACTGTTTTTAATATTAAATGACACATATGAAATCTAAGAAAAAATATACAGAATATTTCATAAGTCTATTTGCAGTTTAAAAAGTCATAAAAAATGTTGTTGTATCGGAGTGCGTTTTGTACCATAAAACTTGTCAAAAAAGTGGAATTTTTGTAGCATTAGGGGAAAAATTTTTCAAGCAGATCCAAATGTAAGATATGGGAGATTTCGAAAATTCATAAATTTGACAAATTGTCGGATTGGAATGCAAGTTGCACCATATAATTCTTATCAAAGGGTGAAATTTTTCGTGGCAAAAGAAAGCATAGTTGAAAGAGGGCAAAGTCAGTTCAACAAATTGCCATATCTGGTTTTCAGCATAAAACTTCTTAAATATTCGAAATATTGTTTGCAACAAATCGTTCAAAGAAAGTTTGAATCACTTTTTTGCTTTTGCTACAAAAAAAAAGTTCAAAGAGATTCAAAAGTAAGATCCGATTTCAAAAATTCATACAAATCTATGAAATTGTCGTATCAGAGTGCTGTTAACAACATAAAACTTGTCAAAAAGTGAAATTTTTCATAGTAAAAAAAGAGAATTCAAGGAATCTCATAAGTTCGTTCACATTTCAAAAATTCATAACTATTTAGCCAATTGTCGTATCAGAGTGCAGTTTATACCATAAGACTTCTCAGAAAGTGAAAATTATTTGCGATAAAAAGAAAAATAATTAAGCATACCATAAGTCAGTTCACATTTCAAAAACTCATAATTTTTTTTTTAAATTGCCATATCGGTGTGCGATTGTCACCATAAGACTGGTCAACAGGTAGGAATTTTTGTAGTCAAAAATAGTCCAAAGAAAATTAAAGATTTATTTTATCTTTTGCCACAAAAAAATTAAAAACAATCTTATTAAACCCACTCTGATACAAAAAATTTTTTATGAGTTTTTAAAATGTGAATGAATTTATGGGATTCTTTAAATTATTATTTTTTCTTTTTACCACGGAAAATTTCCACTTTTTGATGTCTTAGGATTTAAACTGTACTCGGGTACAATTTATTAATTTTTTAAGATTTTTTTTTTTAAAATATGAACGGACGTATGGGACACACTGCATATGATTTTAAATGTAGGGAAAATGCACAAATCTATTTTAGAATATGCACAGGGTCTAGCATCTGTTTACATCACATCATATTCTTTTTAATAAGAATTATTTATTATACAACTATAGTTAAGTTTGTCCTCAATTTCTTGCGTTATATGTATATCGGTAAACTTATTAACAATAAAATGATCAATATGTGAGCATTGTACATTAACAATTAATTCGTTAAAAAATGCTTTTTTTTAAAGGCTTTTTTTTTTCTTCTCTCACTGCAGAAATGCTTCTGATGCTGGTCTAGTAACTCTTTGTACTCAAGGTACCGTCGAATTCCTGAAACATGTGGTAGTCTTGTGTCACAGGTGGTCCAATCCAATCTCAGTTGCCGTCTATAGCCCTCAGGATGATTTTGAGGATGCGCAAACTTTGGTACACTTGTTGCATAAATGCGACTCGTGCATCCGCTACTGGGTCAAATGGCATTTTTTCTTTCCTAAGCAGACTGAAGTGCCAACAGTCAACGAGTTTCAGCTGACCAGGGATTGCAATTCCATCACTTCAGTGAAAGGGCCCAAGAAACGAAGGTGACACATTTTTTTATTTTAAAATAAAGATAAAAATAGTTATAAAACAAAGTTTTATATAAAAGCATTCAATGTTTATCTTGAAAATCACACCAAATTCTGCAATTCATGTAGTTCCAAAAAAGTCTTTCCAATAAATACTTTTATTTTGCGTGGAATCCGCTTATGTAAAATTCACCGTTTCATTTACGCTTGATAGAAACAGCAAACTAGAATTTATTTTTAAAGTTATTATTTTTCCTTTGTTTCTTTTTTAAGATATAGCAAAAGGAAATTAAAAAAAAAAAATCTATTCAGTATTTCTAAATTTTCTCAATGTATACTCATAATTTAATTAGTATTAAACTATTAAATGATGAGAGTATTATTACTTTTTATTATTTTATATTTTATATTTTCTATTTTTTTAGTGTTTTTAAATTATTTCGTTGTTACAGTTTCATAGCCAGTTGGCAAATTTTGGCGACAGTGGTTTGGCGTTTAATTAACTCTGTTTTTGTAACTCTGTTTTTGTAACTGTAGTTGTAACCATAAAGATTATTTGGCGATTTATCACCTGCGGCCAGCTAATGGAAAAATGCCTTAACATTAAGTTATTAATTTAGACTTCATTTATTAAAATGTTGTATTGTCATCTGAAACACACCTGTGTACATAATTTTTATAATTCCAGCATAACAGGAAGTGAGTTAAAAATAGATTACAAAATTAAATCTTTACATACAAACACCCAGTTCAGTTAAATAAGAGTATAAATCCATATATATATATATATATATGTATATGTATGTATAATTTTAATTGTTCAATTTTGAGCAATTAAGTTCGCCCGAAATTATTGAATAATAAACACGGGAATTTTCACGTAGCTAACTAAGCGTAAAACAGAGTAAAAAATGTCCAGGCCGGGAATCGAACCCGGACCCTTAGAATAACGCTCCTATGCTCTACCATTGAGCTACAAGGACGATACCGAGCCTTGCATCTCTCACTCGCATATGTCGATTAGGTAAGGCTGCAACCGCAGGGTTGCCGCCGAGTTTGTGTGCTCATGACATTTCAGTCTCATCCTGCGGTTGCGGCCTTACCGACATAATGTGAGTGAGGGATGCCAGGCTGGGTATCGTCCTCGTAGCTCAATCGCTCAATGGTAGAGCATAGGAGCGTTATTCCAAGGGTTCCATTCCCAACTTGGACATTTTGCAGTCTACATTTAGTTAGCAATGTTAAAATTCACGTATTTATTATTCAGACTAGAAATCCTTCATCTATTTTAAAAAATAGATGAGGGATTAGAATGTGAGTTTAATAATTTTCTTTTTGAACTTCGTAAAACCCGGGATCATACTACTTTAGATTCGGGAGCTACTGTGTTCCTTATCAAATAGAACAGTGTTCAAACGCCAAGGTGGATAAAAGGGTGGCTTCTACTGTTAAAAGAAAATCTCTCTATAGTGATCGCATTCGTTAGCTGAAATCTTCGTTAATATAAACGTGATTTCCTGTCGTGTTAGTGCAGCGAGGCTACATTATGTTAGCTCAGGCATCCTAAAAACCATATGTTAGCATAAGAGCCTACATCAGTCACGCGAAAAAACGCGCAAGTTAATGTTAAGTCTATGCGAAGGTTATTGCACAATTTCTCGCTCGCATTTTAATATTTTTAAATGATTCTTTTTACATAGGATAGCTGAGGTCAATCTCTAACGTTGTTAGTTTTTGCTCTTTCGATTTTGGTTCCAGTTTTTTTATATAAGGGTAATTTCACTTTCAGAACCGGTTCTAACCGGTTCCAAAATTGAAAATGTCCACTTATAAAAAACCGTAACCAAAATCAAAAAAAGTAAAAGCTGACAACGTTAAAGATCGACCTCAGCTATCCTATAAATCATTTAAAAATATTAAAATGCGAATGAGAAATCGAGCAAGAACCTTCCCATAGACTTAACATTAGCTGGAGCGTTTCTTCGTGTGACTAGCGTAGGCTCTTAATCCTTCACACTATTTCTACCGATGTCATATGAAACTTTTTTAAGTTTTGATTTATGTTTATTTTACTTACAATTTTTAAAGAGCTAATAAATATAAAAATAAGTGTTCAATATATTAAAAATGATTTGTGATTGTTTTAATCTCAAAATTACAAACAAAATAAGAGACCTCCACCCCCCCCCCCCTTCCACACACAAAAAAAAAATATATATATATATATATATATATATATAAAATAAAATAAACTTTGTTACCCGAAGTATTGCTGTATCTGAAAAGTTTCTTTTAAATGCACTCATTTAAACATGGATTCCAACAGAAAGTGTTCAATTTCTGGCTGTGGCAATTATCAAAAATATAAAAAATTTTCCTCTTTTTTCCACTTTATTGTCAACTGTCTAAAGTTTCTCTCTGAGCCAGCATGCCATGTAATTTTTTCGTGTTGTCTAATCTTACGCTTTGTGGAATGGTTTGCCGAGCGTTGATGATGAATACAATTTTGCTGCTCTTTCGATGTCTCATTTCTTTATCAATTTTTGAAGTGCAAATATAATGTACTCTTTAAGTAAAATGTATTAAATGGCGAAAGCACGCGCTCAAAACTTCTGGAAATATTGTCAAAAATATCTACAAATTGCACTGCTTGAAAATTGAGAATATTCTTAAACACACGAATTTATAATTATTAACCAAAATTGTTTAACAAGAAAACAATTGGAGTGTTTCGGACATTAGAATATAAAACATAAAATGAGATATTCTTTTAACCAATATCTGATTAAGTGGGCTCAGTTGTGCTTTTGATTACTGATGACGCATAATTTTCGTTTTTCAGATCTCAGGGCACCTATCCTATTAATGTTGGACGCAATCTAGCAAGGCAGCTTTCCAGCACACCGTTCGTGTTCAGCATCGACATTGAGCTATACCCAAGCCTCAATATTCCGTCTAAATTTGAAAGAATGCTGCAATCTCAACAAATTAACTCGGATAGCCATGTCTGGGTGCTTCCGGTCTTCGAGGTTTATGCAAAATACAGAGCACCGCTACTGAAATCTGAATTAAGAGACATGTTTAATAAGAAATTAGCCATATCCTTCCATCGGTATCGCTGCAACATCTGTCACCAGATACCAAATCTGACACAGTGGATGAACCATGGAGTAAGTTAGTTTCATTGAATTAGTTGCTCAGAATAAGAGGCTATTTTTTTTTTATAAGAATCAATATCTTTATTTAGTGTTAGTAAATATGATGGAGTTAACGAATGTAGAATATGATCTTCTCTTTCCTCTAGAAAATTAATGAAACCTTAATTGCGGTTTAAGGGATAATAAATTAGCGTCCCCATTCGTCAGGAGTAACGAAGAGCAGTTACACCAGATTAGTAAAATATAATCGCTTTTACTTTTGTTGAAACTACTTTTTGCTGTATCTGACAAAGCAAGTCGCTGTGGAATGTTATTACTAATGTCCGGATTATATGCAATTGCATATTTTGGCTATATTTTCTATAAATGCATATAAATATATGAAAATGAATATAAGTGCATAAACTTTTATAAAAAGCATAAAAAGAGCATAATTAGCTTCATTAATGGGATCGAAGTGACCTACCAAAAAAATTCATATCATCATAGTATAAAGCTGACTATGAATATTGCACTATTTTATCGATGGCTGTTGAAAGAATATTTTCCATCATTGACAAATTTTCACTTTGTGTAATTTGTCAAAATATTTAATTATATATATTGTAACAAAAATTTATTCCGATAAAAGACATTATTTGCATTTATTATTAATTATTAATAATTTTTTCTCGTGCCTTTTTTTATTTATAGTGGGAATATCTGACTTCTTGTGAAAATCAGAGGTACGAGAAAATTTATTAATACATATTTTTGCATATTTTAAAAGTTTTATTGCATATTTCCATGCATATTTTGGGCTTTTTCTAGTTCATGTAAGTCGGACTATATTATTACACTTCGACCTACATATATAAGAGCATAAAAATTGCAAATATATAAAATTTTGCAATCTACGGACTAAACATACGGTTAACTGCTTATTTAATTCGAAATTAATTTGATATTTCTCCTTGTTACTATATATTAAGAGGTGCATAATCATTATTTGTAATATAACTAATAAACAGTGAAAAACTTTCGCACTTAAACAATTTTGTTAATTCAATATTTTTCTATTTGAAACTGAAAAACAATGTTTAGAGCCCATATTACCTCTTCCGCGTAAAGAAAGGAAAAGGGTGCGTTCATGCGATTTTTATATTCGTATTCAGACATTCATTCATGCAAGTTTATTAAAATACGATAGTACCTACATTCGTCAGACCTAAGTGATTAAAAAAAAATTCAGTTGATATATCATTTATAAATATTCATCCAGTGTCCGGGTGATTTACTCTATACTAAGGATGATTGAAGCACTTCTCTATTGTGCTATTTTAGTATAAAGATCGTTTCTAGTGTATAAAATATTCATTACATCTCATTGAATTCTCAATTCGTTATAAAATATTTTTACTTCATCTCATCGAATTCTCAATTCATTATAAAATATTTTTATTTCATTTTTAAGCAAAATGTTTATTATTAAAACAGAACGATTCCTAAATTCTCAAACAGGAATGAGGTGTTCGATCGATACTTTATTCATAAGTATTGATAAATTTTTCACGTATACAAAAGTACCTCCATATCAGAAAAAATAGGATTGCCATAATAATATAACTATTATTAAATGATATTTTTCTGAATATTTTTAATATATTTATAAAAATACTAAAATTATTTGAATTTTTGCCAGGATCTTTAAAGGTTAAGTACTATATAGGCTCATCCATAATCTATCAACTACTATCAATTTTTTCTATTCGTATTTTATAAGTAATTTGTAAATTTTGAAAATGTAAACTAGTCGTTGGGGGCCACCGTAATACTTACCCATCATGGATATGCATAATATAAAATATGAAAATAAAACATGTGTAAACCATTTATAAAATGCATTGCAATTCGTATAAAATCGGGCTTGATGACGTCATAACTTTAAATGCACTATTACTGAATTGCGTAAAAGAAACGTCCTTATAACTCCAAAACAAATAATCATATTAACTAACGGTTTATTGCGTAGGATTAAGCATCTTATTTCCAATTAAAATATATCTTTGAATTGAAATTTGGATGAAATACAGGGTCGTGAAAAATCGAAGAGTGTGGAAAATAGAATTCCAAATATCTCGGCAACTAATTATCCGACAGACTTCATTCTTAATGCAAAATTTGTTTTTTTATTGTCTTTTATATTCACTCATTAAAATAAACAATTTCGAAAAATTTTATATACCTTTTTATCAGAACGAATATTTCGAGAGTCCGAAAAAAATAGTTTCGGGTAATCGAGGTTACTTAAATACAATAAGCTTCTTCCCATTTTACTTACTAAGTACATACCAAATATCAAGTCTCTATCTCAATTTGTTCGGGAGATAGAGCATTTACAGACATACTCACACACAGACGAACGGCAAATTTTGTTTTTCTAAAAATGTTTTTCGGAATCTCCAGTGTCTGAAACGTGTAAATCCGTCAAAAAAAATTCTTTTTTGGATTTTTAAAACGATTACAAAACTATACTACGTATGATGGGTAAGTAAAAAAAACTACAGTTGCCAAACACTATATTGCTCATTATAATTTTGATTTATTGCTCTTTAGGTCTCTTGGAAAAAACACAATTTTACCTTAACCCACTTTATAATAATTTTATGCATACCGTAATTCTTAGCACTTTCTTTTTTTCTTTCTTACGAGTAAATTTGTTTAATCTTTTAACGCTCAAGTTGTTTTAAGTTTAAATTTAAGACTTATTTTTTTAGAACATTTTCACAAAGTAAAGAAAGAAAATGTCCGGAGTTTTGTCTCGTATTACTGGAAAGACTGGGTTATTATTGGTTAAAATTAGCTTTGTGTTCATAGAACATTCTATGGTCTCTGTTTGGCTGAATTATGAATCTTAGCTCATATTGGGAATTTCTAGAAAATTCCTTCAAATTCTGAAAGCCAATTTTTCCGCCAAATGTCGCCAAAATTTGGGGAAAAGTTTCCATGTTGACAACATTCTTTCATTACAAAATTGATATGTATTATTGATACGTACTTTTGTTTGACCTATTTGTCATGCGTACCCATTGGTACACATGTCATATGTTTTTATATAACGTCGCATTTATCATAAGGACACAAAAGTATTCGATTATATTACTGTATATACGCAATTTTTTTAGTTTGTGCTATATTATTTCTAACATAACGAAATTCATACCGTTATTATGGTACCCAATAAAATCTCCTATATACTAAATTGTGAATGTAGCATTTAATATGGATTTTTCTTTCTTTTTTACAAAATCGCACAAAAAAATTCCGATACATCTATGAGCGATAGTGGCTAGAAACGCGTTTTTAATTACTTTATTTCTTTTCAAACTTAACTAAGTATTTGTATGTGGTGGATATAAAGTCTATGGATCATATACAAGGTTGCACATAAAAGTTTACATAAAAATACATTATCGTTTATAAGTTTGAATTGCTTAGTGTTTTTTCAAATGTGTTATGTGTTTTTCAGTTCAGCTAATTTCAGTACTCTACGGTATCTATATTATAAAGCAAAAAATATCCGTGAGAAACGTTGATGTCATATCGACGGTGGCAACGATCTGTTAAAAAAGAATCCGACTTTATTGCAATTTTGTAACTTTTAAACATCGCAAAATTTCAATCTTTACACCGTCGAATAGAAATGCACTTTCTAATACAATTTTTTTTTAAACTGTATATCAGTTTACTTATTTATTTATGATTTTTAAATAATTTTCAAACATGAATATTTTTAAATCTACGTGTCCACAGAAGATTAATCCATTCGCTTTTAAAACAATGTAAATAATTTAGCATTTGTTTCAGTGTAATATGTCAAAACTGAATTGTCAAAAGAAATTAAACCTTTACAAATAAATAAATAAAGCAGAATTTAACAGATCTGTAATCAAACTACGCGCTTAAACACTGAAATAATCTAGATGTACAAATACAGGAGTGTTACTGTTGCCAATTTATGAAATCAAGTACATAAATGACGTCACATACATGAAAAAACTCTAAAAATCGCGAAAAACTTACAAATCACTGTTCAAATTGCAATCGGCTGATGGCCTTTTTCATCTGCCAATCAAAATTGCCCGGTTGACTTCCAGCTGTGCCTAGAATCCTCTCAGCTTTCAATCGTAACAGCCTTCCAACGATGTTTGGCTTCCAATGGGCGATTTGTGACGTAATTTGAAACAAAAAACGTCAAAAAACCCATAAATTTAATTTAAAAAAAATCTAATAAAAAAAAATTCAAATCGGGTTAATTAATAACCCGAAAAAAAATCGGGATTTTTTTTATCTGTAAAGAATTATAAATTCTCTCCAAGCTAAATGGAGAAAAAAAACCCAAAGAACCGCATAATGAAATTCCGCATAAACTTTTATTGAAAAGAGGACAAAATTTGGACTATTATATATTCGCCTAAAAGGTGGAAACCAGATTCCTGTTACTAATGTGGGAAAATCGCAGCAAAACATGAAAAAAAAAACTAAAAATCGCATAAAAAATTAAATTAAAAAAATCTATTCGAAAATTCCAAAATCGGGCTTCGAGGTGCAAAACTACATACCTAGAAGTATTTTTCCACCAAATTTTGTAGCTCTGCGTGCAGCGGTCTCTTCAAAACACCGACGAGAAACACACATATACACAAACGTTTTCTTTCTTTATTATAGTTAGATATGAGTAAGAAATTTTAAAATACTGTGGAAAATTTTTCAGCTATTTTTTTTAAATTTTACAAAATTGTCACCGTTTTGCTTAAATCATCTTGCAAATTACTATCGATCATACAATAAGTAACCAGTTGAACTTTTATAGTTATTTATAGAATAATTTGTTCCTACACATAAATAAATATTACTGACTTAATTAAATCTTTTTCATAGCAAAATACCACTTTTGTCGTGAGAAACTTTTTAGAAAAATTCGATCAGTACGGATTTTTTTTTAGCAATTACTATTAAAAACTGCAGATACATCTTTTAATACAAAAATGAGATCAGGTATATTCTCTCACTTGTTAGCCAGAATCGAAACAATTTGGAAATATTTAGCAGAATAAAGTCGCTTGGTACACTGAAAGAAAACTTATACCGCCTTCATCTAGAACGAATAAAGTCATTTTCTAAATCCCTAAACTAGAAATATAGATTTCCAAGTTATGCTAATGAGGTAAACAAATAAACTGAATGGACGAAATGATCGAGAATTTCTAGTCTATAATTTTCTAGGTGATGAAACGATAAATTATATTATGAATCGTTTGAATTGCGAGAAGTTATCAATTGATTTCTTGAAAAAAAAATCATAAACTAGAACTATAGTTACTAAAACTAACCTCTTGTGTTCACATTTATTTGCAGAGATTTTTAAATAAGTTTGATCACGATAATATAGGAAAACGATCTTGAATTTGAATAGGGGAGTCTAGAACTCTCTAGCAAAGGGAACTAGAATTTATAAGGATGACATAGAGCTATTTTTCTAGAGCCACAATTTAGTTTCTAGATGCCAGTGGCAGAATTTTTTCTCAGTGTGTAGAATTCTTTTTTCATGATCAGTATTAATTCTTTTTTCAAGATTGGTGATGCAAAGTATCGTTTCAATCGTTAATTGTCTTTATTAAATTGCAAGATGTCTTTATAAACTAATATTTGGGAGATAAGTATAAAATTTACTTGTGGGATATAATTTTCTTATTTTTTTAAATGCCCGCGATTATATCTTGCTTTCGAAAATATCGCACTTCCATATCTCTCGGCACACGCAATATAATGATCAGCTATTGTATTAATATTTACTAGTGCAAGGTGGGGAACCTATGACACGCGTGTCCGAAGTTTCATTTTATATTTTGTTTTAAGCACGCGAACGAATTAGCCTTGGTAGTTATGTAAATTATTCTCTTTTCCGTTTTGTTATAATAAATAAAATTTGTTTAACATGCACAGACTATCACAAATAATGTGTTCATTCATTTAAAAACAATTGCAGTAGGAAAAATAATTTTTGGGGATGCTAGCATTTTCAACATGCAACTATCTTGCCTTTCTATATAAATTTAAAAAGCTTTCTTTCTTCAAATGAATTTCACAAGACAGTCACTGGAATAAAATGAACTTAATTTTGCTATATATACTATTAAAATTACAAAATATAAAACAAGTATCAAGCATTCTCCACCAAACGTAAACGGAAAATTCTCACTAATAAATTATTAATACAATTTTTATTCAACTTTGATTATTATAAACCAGACAAATTAGGGTGGTGCTTGACATATAAGTGATTCCTGAAATATACAAAATGCATTGTACTAGCATAAGAGAGAAATTATACTGCTGTGGATAATTTAAATATAGTTTCAAATATACTTTAAATGTATTTGCAAAGTAAACTCTATTTTAAAAACAAATTTCCGCTTTATTTCACCCTTTTTGAAATTTTAGAAACTGTTCTACGCGAACATGTACTTAACTACCATGTCGAATTTCCTTTTCTAGCCCTAAAAATTTCAAAGATTTTTTTTTTTTTTTTAATCGCTCTTGACGACCATGCACTTCCTACATGTAACTAACCACCATGTCAAAATTTCATGTTTCTAACTTCAACATATTCGCAGAAATTGAAATTTTAGAACTGGATCTCTTACACTACTTTGAGGGCATTTGCACACAGATAAAGTACCCCAGTTTTAAGTAGACAAAATCGCCAGTATTATTCTGAAAGAATTTTTGTAATCGATTTAGTAGTTCTAAAGTAATTGTAATTTTAGGACATTTTCCGCTCATTTAACTCTCCTTAAATTTCCATTTTTTTTAAAAATTATTCTGTTCGAGCATTTACGTCTTAAAAGTAATAGCCATCTCAAATTTCGTATTTTTAGCCCTAACAATTCCAAATTGTAATTTAAAACGTTTTCCTTTCACTTAAACCTTTTTAACTTTAGAAAATATTGGCGAGCATTTACATCTTAAAAGAACCACATTGCCAAATTTCAAGTTTCTAGCTCCTTCAGCATCACAGAAATCGCAATTTTAGAAGGTTATTTGCTCCTGCATCCCTTTAAATTTCGAATTTTTAAGAAACTTTTCTGTGCGAGCATTTACGTTTTAAACGTAGCATTTATGTAAAATTTAAAGTTTCTAGCACTAACAATTCCAAATAAATCGTAATTTAGAACATTTTCCTTCTCGTTTCATCTTTTTAAATATCTAATTTTTTAGAAACTGCTTTTAGACAGCATTCACACTTTAAAAGTAACCACCATGCCAAATTTGAAGTTTCTAGCCCCAATATAGTATTGCCGAAGTAGCAACTTTATAACAGTTGTTGCTCCTGAACCCTCTTGATGGTATTGGTGTGATATAAAATATAGCCTATGTTGGAGCAGAGACGGTCGCGATCATTTTGCCCCCGTCATTTTAGGTAGATTTCGTAAGAAATGCTACCTATTACATTCTCCCCTAAGTTGGAATTTTCGAAACTTTTTTGCAGATCTACGCCGATCATGACTCCCAGAACCCAAAACCACCCTCAGTTCAAAACTTTATATATATAATCTATGTCACTTTTTTATGGACACGATAACTCCTATAATTCTGCACAAATCACTTCCAAACTGATACATAAAATCAAGGGGCATAAAATCTCGGTCAAGTTCGTTAATGGGCAAAATCGGACCAGGGGGGGGAGGGGGGATGGGTGTCTTTTGGTGAAAGCAGAAAAAACCCATAATTTCTTAATTATGATACGTATCGAATCCGTTTAAAGTTATTATTACTTCTAGAAAAAGGGACGAAAATTTATGTATGACAGATTTTTGATATCATTAAAAATGACCCTAAGGGGAGGGAGGGGGATTTTAGAAGAAAAAAATTCATAATTTCGTCAATTCAGAAGATATCAAATACGCTTAAATTTATTATAAATTCTCTTAATATTATTTTGAACTTTTATATTGACAAGTTTTTTATAGGACCAACACTTATAGACAAAAAAAAAATAAACAAAAAAAAAATCCCTGCCGGCTCCGCCTGCAAACAAGTTAGGTTTCGAAGTGGGCGTTTCCAAATGCCTCACCTTGGCAAAAAGATCTTTTCTTCCGCAATTCCCAACAAACATGCGCCCCACGGTCTGCGTCTTCGAAATCTACTTGTGCCTGTAGGTCGAGCCGTCAGGGATTTTTTGAAATCGGTTTGGTAGTTTCAGAGATTACACCTCTACAAACAAACAATTAAACAAACGTTTCTTCTTTTTATAATATTAGTATCTATTACATGTTGCACTTGATAAGTTAAACATTCATATTTTTCTTCTATTATACTACATAGCTATATTCCACTTAAATCGTATGCCCAAAACCCCCACCAGTGGCTGAGAGGTTCTGCTCTCAAAGCTGGTAAACGGGAGGTGCTGGGTTCAACCCCCTGTCACGCTCGTCGACCTAACCGTTCGGAGTTTTCCGTGGTTTTCTTCGAACCTTGTCGTAAATACGGGTTAGGATCCCTTAGGAAGACCCCCACGGAGGGCACTCTCCCCAGGGCCTATATCCCTCGTGTTGATAATCGGCAGTCATAAAATCAGCCAAGCAACCAACCAACCATATGCCCAAAACAAAATTTCATAATAGCCAATTCCAGTGTAAAGAAAAATTGCATTTGTTTGTTCTTAATTATTTAATGCATGAAGACGACTGATTCTATTAAGCAGTGTTTCGTCTAATAAACATATGCTGAGTTTCTTTTTTCTTTTGTAAAAGTTTGTCAGTGATGGATATTATTCGTAATTTTTTTACTCTCACGTAAGGGTGTTTGCCATTTCCTGCACTAATGTGGGTTTTTTTGTTTGTTTTTCATTTAAAAAAATGGGGTGGCAAGGAATTCCACGGAGTCTATCATTTTCAGACTTATGCGAATTTTACGACGAATACTGGGACATAATTCATTGCAATCTACATAAACAAGCACAAAAAAATCGATGAAATAACTCAGCCGCAGAACGCACGCAAAGTGGAAATCTCCGAAAACGATGCCAAATTGGTGTGAACAGGAAATAGAGATGCGTCGTAAAAATCTTAATTTGGGTATCGGGTTGTGAAATGTCTTTCATTTCGAGAGTTTTTACGATCGAGAAAAATTTACTCTCTCTCTCTCTCTCTCTCTCTATATATATATATATATATATATATATATATATATATATATATATATATATAAGGTTATAACACACAAATTAGAAAGCTGCATGAAATGTTATATTGGTCATATTTTACTTTAAGTTTTCGACAGTGACTTTTTGCAGATATGTGACTGAAGGGACCGACTAACAAGCAATTATGTATTTTTAAAAAACGTAGAACTGACTTTCCATTATGTCTTTCTTGAAATCTACTTTTAACTCTCTTTGAATTTATAACTAGAGGTCTGCATGGACCGAAAATTTCACTCCTTGGAACGTCTCGGGGAAATGCTATATCAGTGTTGAATTCAGACACTTTTCCCCGGGAGGGATTTCTGTGGTTCGGGGGGGGGGGGGGGTTGTTGCACTTTATTGACTCGATCCAGCTCTGCTCGTCTCCTTTTTTGCATTTTATGGTCCCATCCGGAACGGAGTAAAAATCAATTAAATTAGGCCCAAACCAGTTTCTATAGAAAATTACGATATTTCTTAACCCACATTATCCTACAGTTAAAATTATTTTAAACTAATATTGCATACATATTTATGCAAAAATGTTAAAATATAGCATTTTTCATATTATAATATGGTCATAAGTCATGGAATGTGAATTACAACTTTACAACATTAATGCTGGCTTAGGCAATTGCATTCAAATGACGACTCGAAAAAAATATTAAATGCAGTTTAGAAAGAAACAAAATTATGCTTTTAAAAAATCATTTCGTAGCTCGATAGACGTAAAAAAATAGATTAAAAAAATATTCCTAATTTTTAAGATTCCGTTAACAAATCTACAGTATCGATATTTCTTTTACCCCCCCCCCCCCAAAAAAAAAAAAAATGCCCGACACTAACTGGGAAGAATTAAGTGTAGGTTCGGCTCGAGCCTGAAAAGTCTGAACCCGACAGAAAAAGTACTACGTCAATTTTTCGGACGCAGTACATATGTCGGGTCATGCTTGATAAATTACATAAGTTGTCAATGTTATAACATTATGCTCAGTAAAAAAGAATGGACTAATAAGGAAAGCTTAGATACACCCAGATTTTGTTTATACTTTGGGAGTTTAAAGGTCCAACAGTATAAAAAAATCGCGTTTGAAATTTGGACGGATATGCATAACAAAAAGTTGTAGCTGATTGAATTTTTGTGTTTTTTAGGGCTTTTATTAGTACGCCGTACATTTGATCACAGAAGTTATCTCTTTTCTTATAATGTATCACATGACTTTATTTTTGATATCCCTTTATTAAACCTGTTGTTATAGTTCATGACATCTCTGGATTATTTTATTTTACATTGTTCATGGTGTCCACTCTTATCGTTCTATACTAGCTAATTTCTAAACCTTTAGCTTTAGCCGTATAGTTTAAATTATAAAAATGTTTTAATTCAGGTGTATAGTTCCAATGACAAAAGATAATTTAAGTGAAAAACGTATGTCTTTCGTATAAGTCTTAAAATACTGAAAACTTCAATCAGCTAAAACATTTTTTGTGTATGCATATCGGACCAAATTTCATGCGGGACTTTTTATGCATAGGTAGGGCTTTCAAACAACCAAAATATGAAAAAATATCGGAATGTACTACCTACCCAACTTTCTTTGTAAGTACTTTTAAAATCTTAGTACCTATATCTTTCTGTGAATACCTTTCTGTGTTATCCCTGCAGCCGCAACTTTTTCAATTCGTATTTATGTTGCCTTTGCCTAATAGGTTAATTTCTTACATGAATAGACTGAAAACTCTCATTTCTCTAAACCCTCAGTGGTACTTTATAGGGTTATATCATCCATCGAGCATAAATCACCAAGCTACCAAGATTTATCACCAAATTATATGAAGCCTATATGACATAATGTGTGATGCATAGAAGATTTCGTGACTCATATGGCCCAGTTATAGACATGACTAATACATAATAAATATATATATACATATATATATATATATATATATATATATATATATATATATACAGGCTGGTTATAAAATAAGTATCCCTATTTGGAGCTGTCTGTAGCTTGAAGGAATAACCCGAATGAAACCAAAATTTGTACACATACTATTCGAGAAGGGGGAAGAAGAATGGAACAATAAAAACAAACAGTTACAATAATCTGCAGCAGATGGTGCTACGGGTCTTGTTGATGCTAACGCCGTTGTAATCATTAGTAAACTCAAAACGCTGTCATTTCTGCAATTAACGTTGTACGACATGGCTCTCAGTTTACCAGATCGCGCTTTAATTTTAAAACTATTCTACGTTAACAGCTCAAACAGTGCAGCTGCTTTACGTGAATTTAGGCGGGTGAAAGGAATGCGTAAAGAGAAAGGTCCTTTGACACCGTGTGCAGTGAGTAGACTGGTAAAAAATTCAAGTAGACTGGACCGTTTACTGTAAAATGTGGAAGAGAGAGGAAACCAGTACCTCTCCGCGTGCAAGAAGAAATTGCCACTGCGATTGTGGAGTCATCGGAGACTCCAGAAACCGGTCCTAGTGCACGTGGAGTTGCCCGAAATTTGGATATTGCATATGCTATTGTTCGAAAATTCTTAAGAAAGGTAATCCAATTTTATCGGTATAAAATTAGTTGTCATCAACAATTGTTACCAGGTGACGCGCAGCAGAGACTGGATTTTGCTTTAACGTTATTAGCACGATGGAGGTGGATGATACCTCCCCATGGAAGATTTTATGGGGAGATGAAGCCCATTTTCATATGAATGGAACAGTCAATACGCAGAACTGCAGAATATGAGCTTCGGAGCAAAGAACTGTTATTCACGAAATACCCCCCCCCCCCCCACTCTCCAAAAATCACTGTGTGGTGTGGCTTTCCTGAAAGTTTCATTCTTGGTCTTTATTTTGGTCTCTTTTTTTAGGAGTTACAGCCAACAGGCCCTGTAACGTGTTCGGTTACTGCACAAAGATACCTGCGCATGTTACAAACTTTCGTAGTTCCTCAACTGCAGCAAAGACAGTGCCTGTCTGAAACAATTTTTATGCAAGATGGAGCACCGCCCCTTATTGGGGGAGCAGTACAACAGTTTTTACGACAACATTTCAGATTATAGAGTAATAAACCGGTATTTTCGTATGACGTGCCTTCTCGATCCCCTGATCTGACGCCATGTGATTTTTGGCTTTGGGGGTACTTAAAATCTATTGTGTACCGTGGAGGTGTCGAAAAACCTCAATGACTTAAAAGATCGTTTATCACAACATGTGCGAAACATCACTCCTGATGCGTTACATTCCGCAGTTGAGCACGTCGTTCACGGTCTGGATTGTGTCTTACAGCACAATGGTGATGTGGAACCTGAACTTGATCGGCACAACCATGTGAAATCTTAACCACATTCACTGTGACATTTTCCAATAAATTAGGTATACCATCCGGTTTTGTGCCTTAATTCTTTGTTTTTGTATTGCACACTACATTTCACACACAAAAGCGCCATCTGTCGGCGATTATTGCAATTATTTTTTTACTGATCCATTCATCTTCCCCCTTCTCAAATAGTATGTGTACAAATTTTGGTTTCATTCGGGTCATTTCTTCAAGTTACAGACAGCTCCAAATAGGGATACTTATTTTATAACCACCCGGTATATATATGCACGTGTATATGATGTATATATAGCATACTAGCTGTTACCCGTGACTTCGTTCACGTAACATTAAAAAAAGAATAAATGCATTAATTTAGCAAAACATTTCACTCGATAGTTAAAAACATAAATAATTAACCAAATTTTTATCACATTTTATAGGAGACAATACGGTATTTCTTTGCTATAGAAGCCTTGACATAACCCAGCCTTAAAAAGTGAAATTTCATGCCAAATATTATATACAATCACGAAAATGAAACTGCAACCAATGAAACAGGGAGGGCCAAGTAAAATCGTGAAAATCGACGAATCCCTCTTCGTAAAACGAAAAACAACACTGGGAGAATTCATCTATAGAACAGTGCATTTTAGGTGGTATTTGGTGTGAAATTTGTATATGTATGCATTGCTAAATGGGCATTATTATATAGTTTACTAGCTTAACACTCGGCTTTGCTCACGTAATACTTGAAAAATTCCAAGTGGTATTCATTGGCCTATTTTCATTAGAGGAAATTTTACTGCCAGAGATAATTCAGAAATTACTAATTAAGCCACACTAATGTCGAAAAAAATCGAAATTTTAGAACGTATTTCGCTCTTTTACCCCCCCCCCCCCCCCACCTGTGGCAGTGTCACCGATATAAAACATAGCCTATGTTACAGCAAGGACTGTTACCATTACTTTTGAAAATGGTTCTGTAGTTACAGAAATTCCATGGAAATTGTAATTTAGAATGCTTTTAGACCGCTTTTCGCTCATCTCACCCTTTTTAAATTTCGAATTTTTTTGAGAAATTGTTCTTAGAGAGCATTTATATTTTATAAAAAAACTACCATGCTAAATTTCAATTTTCTAGTTCCTTCAGTATAAAAAAAATCGAAATTTCAGAACGTTTTTCGCTCTTGCAACTCCCTGTGGTAGTGGCACCGACATAAAATATAGCCTATGTTACAGCAGGGACTGTCACCATCAATTTGCTACCATAACTTTTGAAAATGGTTCGGTAGTTCCAGAGATTCCATAGAAATTGTAATTTAGAATGTTTTTAGAACGCTTTTCGCTCATCTCAGTTTTAAATTTCGAATTTTTTTAGAATTTGTTCTTAGAGAGCATTTACATCTTATAAGTAACTACCATACCAAATTTCATGTTTCTAGCTTCTTCAGTATAAAAAAAAATCGAAATTTGGAACGTTTTTCGCTCTAGCACCCCCCTGGGAGTAGTGGCACAGCTATAAAATATAGCCTATGTTGGAGCAGAGACTGTCACCATCAATTTGCCACCATCACTTTCGAAAACAGTTGTGGTGTTCCAGAGATTCCATAAAAATTGTAATTTAGAATGTTTTTAAAATGCTTTTCGCTCATCTCACCCTTTTAAATTTCGAATTTTTTTTAGAATTTGTTCTTAGAGAGCATTTACATCTTATAAGTAACTACAATACCAAATTCCGTGTTTCCAGCTTCTTCAGTATAAAAAAAATCTAAATTTTACAACGTTTTTCGCTTTTGCACCCCTCCCCCCTGTGGTAGTGGCACCGATATAAAACATAGCCTATGTTACATCAGGGACTGTTACCATCAATTTACCACCATCACTTTTGAAAATGGTTTTGTAGTTCCAGAGATTCTATAGAAAATGTAATTTAGAATGTTTTTAGAACGCTTTTCGCTCATCTCACCCTTTTTTAAATTTCGAATTTTTTTCGCATTTGTTCTTAGACAGCATTTACATCTTATAAGTAACTACCATGCTAAATTTCATATTTCTAGCTCATTCTGTATAAAAAAAATCGAAACTTTAGAAAGTTTTTCGCTCTTGCACCCCCCCCCCCCCTGAGGGTAGTGGTACCGACATAACATATAGCCTGTATTGGAGCAGGGATTGTCACCATCAATTTGCCACCATCACTTTTGAAATCGCTTCAGTAGTTCCAGAGATTACCCCCTACAAACAATCTTTACTACTTTTATAATATTAGTATAGATTTGTATAGACATATGTTACATATTTCTTACTGCATTGTTATTTTATGTCTTGTTTATGTATATGTTAAATAAAGTGCTTCTCGCTAAGTGGTGTAAATAGTGAACAAACTGCTTGTGGATTTTATACATTGATAGATATTTCATAAAGATATAACAATCTGATGTGATTCTAAAATGCAAATAAATGTTGCTAGAAATTACTTTAAATTCTGCCGAATTTAACCTCGGTATTTTCTGTATCGCGTCAAGGACACTATAAACAAATACCGACAACACCAATCTGATCTAAATTTATGTATTTTTGTTAGTATATGTAGGATTATTTTAATTTAATTCGTGCGCTTGAAATTTTTACGCTTTCTCTAGGGTTAAGTGTCTAATAAATGTACTTCCTTTTATTTTGCCATTTCTATTTATTATATTTTCCATTCATTCCATTTATGGATATTGATTTAATTTACATATTCGTGTCGAAGAATATTGTTTAAAGTTATTATTAGGATTAGGATACGGATTAGGATTAGGAATAAAAATTGGACGACAATGGTATAAACAATTCAGGTTTAAAAGATGAACCAGGATGTCTATTTACATCATGAAGTAATAAGAAAATTAGAAAATTATCAGCTGATATTTTTTAATGTTTTTTACACTAATAGTTGGCATCAAAGGTGAGTGACGAAATGATCATCTAAAATTCCATTAAATGTTTACCACGCAAAAAACAAATCTGGAAACAACAATGTATTTAATTTTGCGCCAAATTTCACTTGATTTAAAACAAGCAAATTGGCTATGGACCCGATTACAGACCCCTAACCTTCCTATTCTCGGAAATTTTATACCTATATGTGAAAATTTTTCTACTATATACAACGCGCTTTCACGTTTATAATATTACTAGCAAGCTACGCTGGTCAATTTCTCTTAACGAACCTTTAATCAAACAAAATATTGACATTTCATAATTCACTTTTATATTTTAACAGAATAATAAGGCTACTATAATTTGTGACTCGTGCTATAGCCAATATAAACATCAGGACAATCGCCCTTATCATTATCTTTTTACGTGTGAAGGTTTCGCTATGGTACTCCATTGTGAAATTTGGTAATTTTTGAAATTCAATATTTGAAAAATGGCATAATCATTAGATTTGAAATTTATATTAAGGAATATACATTTTTTTACCTTTCAAACGCAGTCTAATAGTTTTCTAACAAATACTTTTCGAGCTATTATTTTTTTCAGTTACTTCAAATGTTTCATTTTCCGAGATTAATCTGTGGCAAAGATTAGCGAAAAACCCAGTAGTCAGTAACGCATAGCTTTATATTAAAGAGGATGTTGGAACAGGGATTGTCACCATCACTTTTGAAATCGGTTCTGTTGATCCAGAGATTCCATAGAAATTGTAATTTAGAATGATTTTAGAACGCTTTTCGCTCATTTCACCCTTTTTAAATTTCGATTTTTTTTAAATTTATTCTTAGAGAGCATTACATCTTATAAGTAACTACAACGCCAAATTTCAAATTTCCAGCTCCTTCAGTATAAAAAAAAGTCGCAATTTTTGAACATTTTTCACTCCTGCACCCCATTGGTGTTCGTGGCACCGACGTAAAATATAGCCTATGTTGGAGTACTGATTGTCACAATCAATTTGCCACTATTACTTTTGAAATCGGTTCAGTGGTTCCAGAGATTCCATAGAAATTGTGATTTAGAAATTTAGAATGTTTTTAGAACACTTTTCGCTCATTTCACCCTTTTTTAAAAAAAATTTTAATTTGTTCTTAGAGAGCATTACATCTTATAAGTAACTACAATGCCAAATTTCAAATTTCTAGCTCCTTCAGTATAAAAAAAAAAAGAAATTTTAGAATGTTTTTCGCTCATGCACTCCCGTGGGGATAGTGGCACCGGCATAAAATATAGCCTATGTTACAGCAGAGACTGTTACCATCAATTTTCCACCATTACTTTTGAAAACGGTTCTGTAGTTCCAGATGTTCCATAGAAATTGTAATTTAGAATGTTTTTAGAACGCTTTTCGCTCATCTCACCTTTTTAAATTTCGAATTTTATTAGAATTTGTTCTTAGAGAGCATTTACATCTTATAAGTAACTACCATGCCAAATTCCATGTTTCTATCTCCTTCAGTATAAAAAAATCGAAATTTTAGAACGTTTTTCGCTTCTGCACCCCCCTGGGGCTAGTGGCACCGACATAAAGTATACCCTGTGTTGTAGCAGCGATCGTCACCATCAATTTCCCACCATCACTTTTGAAATCGCTTCAGTAGTTCCAGAGATTACCCCCTACAAACAAACAAACAAACAATCTTTACTACTTTATAATATTAGTATAGATGAATTGGCACGATCGGTTTGTTCAAGTTTACACAATTCGGCTGGAAGAAAAGTTACATTACTTTTTGATTTCTTCTTTGCTTTTCCATTATGCGAATTTGTCGATAAAATAGATTTTCGTTTCGATAACATTGTTGTTTTTTTAAGTTTTTAAAAATATTGTAATTTTACTTAAACATTGCTTTAAAATCTGTCATTTTTCTCATCCTACAACACTTTACAAAAATCTGTTATGAAACAGAACTTTAAAAAAAGTTATATTTAAAAATGACAACAAAGTTTTTACTATTTTAAAGCTAAAAGAAATGTAAAATTAAATTCTGGTTCGAAACGACGATTTACAAATATGTTTTGATTGTTGGAAAATGATAGAGAAAAATGATTTTACTTCGACGCAATCGTATACTAAATCTTTAACTTTTATGAAAAAAAGCAACTTTCTTATAAAAATTAAAGTTATTTTTATTAAGATTTTCTGGTTTTCGATACGGATAATTTTGCGGTGCATATTATTGACATTTACCGTCCACTATCTTTTCAAACTTTTTTTTAACTTTTTAAAATTAAATTACAAATATGGTGTTTTAGCGTTTTAAACTATACACACACACACTGCTGGTTCTTAACTAAAAACACAATACAATGGACTGTAATAGCGGTTTATTCACAAACAAATAAAGAAAGCGAGCCATCACACGGCTTATTCTATAATAACGTTTTTCCACATTCTAAAAAACAAGAAGCAAAACAGAACACTGAGTGTTGCCAAACGCGGAAA
Organism: Maratus michaelseni; assembly: GCA_963931845.1. Classification (NCBI taxonomy): domain Eukaryota; kingdom Metazoa; phylum Arthropoda; class Arachnida; order Araneae; family Salticidae; genus Maratus; species Maratus michaelseni. Next base: position 214,693,563 of record OZ007587.1, on the reverse strand, counting down.
GTAAGAAAAAGAAACTTACATAAATTCGGAGCACATGAAACCAAGGAACATGCAGCTTTGGCTAGCTGCAGACGATACTTACACAAACATTCTGGCCCCCGTTGAAATCCCCTGGGATTTCAACAAATGGTTAGTTGCATACAATTTCTTACTATAATGACAAAAACAATTAATAACACAAACAAATTAATGCAAAAAAAAAATAGAAAAATATTAAACAGTTTTCAGTTCAGTTTTTAGTTTCTATAGGAAGAGGACACAGTTTCACTACTGGACGATTGATTACACCACTACTAGTCTTGATCGTCACAACTCTGACCTTATTATCTGAACCTGGATGAACAGTTAGTATTCTCCCTAATTTCCATTTAAGTGGTGGAAGATTGTCATCTTTTATGAGGACTAAGTCATTGACGTCTAAATTTCTTCAGCACAAGATGGAATATTTTCCGTGAGCCACCAACCCTGGGGCAAACACGAAATCAAAGGAAATCCAGCATCGATAATTGAAATAAATTCATATATATTTAATACTTGGAAATTTTTTCATAGAAAAATTTTGGGGTTGGTGGCCACCAGGGTTGGTGGCTCACGGAAAATATTCCATCTTGTGCTGCGTCTGTAGCCTTGCCAATATGATATAGTGAGAAAGTTCCAGGCTGAGTATCCCCAAGTGGTTCAGTTGGTAGAACATCTGTGCGCTATAATGATGACCCGGGTTCGAGTCCCGGCTTGGGTACTTTTTCACTATGTTGGCTATACGCCTATTAAACAATTTAAATTTGAATATTAAATAAGTCATTAATGTATCCCCAAATTTGTCAATGGTTTGGTTCAATACTTCTAACGAGCAAATAACTTCATTAATGTTATCAACTAGATTTAAAATAGCAACAGCTGATTCTGTTTGAATTGCTGGTAAACTTAGAAATCGTTTAATATATGCAAAAATGTGTTCTCTCCTATTTGAATATATTTCGTCTAGTAGATTCCATGCAATTTCAAAATTAGAATCCGAAATTTGAATAGACTGAATGACGCGATACGCTTCACCTTTCAATGAAGCCTTCAAATACTGCAATTTTTGAGCATTAGATATAGTCTTATTACTGTTTACGCATGCATTGAAAAGATCTTTAAATGCTATCCATTCAGTGATATTGCCTCCAAAAGTAGGTAATGATAACCTAGGTAATTTAATATTCTCAAAAATGTTTTCTGAAATTACACTATCAGATTTATTTTTACTCTTACTTAACTTAGCATTTTCGATTTTCAGTACTTTCTCACCTTTAAATTTCCACAAGTCAATTTTATCTGAGATTTCCTGTGCACTATCTATCTCACTCTCTAATTGTTTAGAATCTGTAATTAAGCTTTCGATTTCCCTATCAAGTTTTTTTAGTTCCGTTTCTTTCTGTTTAAACAGTTCAATATTTTCTTCTAATTCTGTTAAATTAATCTCACCATCTGTGATTATACTTTCAATTTTCTTAATATAATTCGTTACACTTCTCCGTAGAGCAGTTCTTTTCGTTTTAAAAGTTGTTAGTTCACTCATTTTTACTTAAATCAAACCCAAAACTAGTTCTAAAATATGTTAATACGAAATTCAGTTTAAATCTAAACTATTATTCTCATCACAATTCTACAGTTTTAAATAGTAAATTATTTTTACACACGAAATATAATGTTCAAAGTTAACTTACCTCACAAGCTGGGGTAATCTTTCTTCACAACCGACATCACGGCAATTGAGAAAAATGTTCGATTCTACACTTCTTTTTTTTTCTTTCACTAGCGCTCCGGCTCGACGGACCAAGACTGTTTTAGCGTTTTAAACTATACACACACACACTGCTGGTTCTTAACTAAAAACACAATACAATGGACTGTAATAGCGGTTTATTCACAAACACATAGTTGCCAACCTCTCATTAATATTCCGTAATATGCGGGTTAATTTGACCGAGTTTAACAACTCTTCAAACCAGAAAAATTATTGGATGAATCTTTATTTATTCAATTTCAGGTTTCTACGTGGAATTTATTTAATTTCATATCTTAAAAAAATTTCTGGTGCGAAACGTGTTAAACCTGGGTCAAATTAACCCGCATATTACGGAATATTAATGAGAGGTTGGCACCTATGCAAACAAATAAAGAAAGCGAGCCATCACACGGCTTATTCTATAATAACGTTTTTTCACATTCTAAAAAACAAGAAGCAAAACAGAACACTGAGTGTTTCCAAACGCGGAAAGTAAGAAAAAGAAACTTAAATTCGGAGCACATGAAACCAAGGAACATACAAGGAACATACAAGGAACGTAAGACGATACTTACACAAACATATGGTGTATCTTTATATTAGCAGTTTGCAGACGATAAACCGCCAAGTTTTATTCCTATCACTATCATTTCTATTGAATTCATTTAAAATATAAATCTTTCACTCATTTCATTTAAAACAGAGAATTTTAATTTACAACACATACATTTAAAATACATATATTACATTTAAAATAATTCATTTCATGTGAAATAGAAAAAGGTACTAAAAGAGAGAGAAATTGATCACAAATAATTTGATAACCCAAGAACATTTTATTTTAACATCACATCAAATCTGTTTTATTTTCGATATATGACATCACATTAGCTTGCTTTCCATACTTACTCGTACCTTGCGCCATTAAACCCTATACAACAACCAACCATACTTACTCGTATTTATGCACCTTATATTATCAAATATTTGAAAACGCACGTTTTATTTCTAATGACGTCATTTAATATTCTGTTTAATTCTTAAATAATTCATTTCCTTTTCACTTTTCACGAGAAAATGTTTCATTTGAAAATAAATTGCTGAGTAAAAATTATTACTCCAGGGTTTGATTTAGTATTGGCAACGACAAAGTAATAGCAACGGTAAAGTAAATTTAAATATTTTTAAAATTTTATACGAAAAAAATGTCCATTTATTCTCTATGAAAATAATGAAATTTTGAATTGTTAAGAAACCTATTTGAATAAAATAAATAAAATCCAGCCTATGTTCATTTCCTGGTTATAATCCACCTATATGCAAAGATGCAGGGCCATTAAGTTCTCCATTTCGGCGTTGGCTTCAGCCAAACATTTACACACACAATCGAATTTATAATATTACTAGCTGTTACCCGTGACTTCGTTCACGTATCATTAAAAAAAGCATAAATGCATTAATTAAGCAAAATATTTCATTCCCGATAATTAGAATCGTAAATAATTAACTAATCCTTTATCACATTCCATAAAAGACGATACCGTATTTCTATGTTATAGAGGCCTTGACATAACTAAGTTTTAAAAAAGTTAAATTTTGTGACAAATAATCACGAAAAGGAAACTGCAACCAATGAAAAAAGGCGGGCCAAATAAAATCGTGGAAATCGGCGAATTGTGTAAAAACATATGTCAAGTTTACCAGGTAAACTATTTTACTTTTAACGCCTTTGTGAAACGTTTTAATAGCATCCTTCAAAGATAATAGAAATAGTATATTCTTTTTCATTAAATTCAATTCTTGTGAATAGGGAGCAATAATTGTAGACCTAAATGCAAGGAGCTTAAATTTGCCTCCTTGATTTAATCTATACCTGAAAAAAAAAAATCTTTATTTCTAAATGAAAATATGTTGACAGACGATTTTTGTTCTCCAGAATAAATTGATTCACGAAGTTTGAATATGTGAAAATACGTTTTTATTTTTCAAAAATTTTACTGTAATCAAGATTTTTTTTTCTTTCACCATCTATTCAAATTGAAAATAAATTATTTTTTTTCAGTTTTAATGAGAAAAAATACATTAATCCGTTTTATTTCTTCTTTTTTATCCACAAAAATGGAATAATTTAGTTGCCATTTTTAGAGAAACTTCGTTAAAATTTACAAAAAAAAAAAAAAAAAAATCTCAGAATTTAAATTATTTTTTAAAATTCTAAGAGTTTATAACATCCTCGGATCAATGATAACCGGTGTTAAGTAAATCGCGTTGCGTTTGACAACCTGAAAGGAGTAGTTGCGAAATGCAAACAGGCGAACAGTGGGGCGTTTTGAGGATCTAGGTGGACAAAATTATTGCGTTGAAGAATAATTAGGTTTTGCTGGGTTTTCGAATGTATCAGTAATAAAATAATCAAACAGTGATAAATATTTGGCATATTTAATTATTATTATTATTATTATTATTATTATTATTTATATTATTATTATTTATTTATATTATGATATTGTATTGTCATTGAAACTACACATGTATTCAAAGTTTCAGATCAATCGGATAATTAAAATTGGTTTAAAATTGACTTGCAAGATTTGAATTAAACACTCAGACACACACTTCAAGTTAATATAACTTAATGATTCACAAACTTTCGCAGGAGCTTTCTTAAGTTTTCAATACTTTACGAATGACACTTTGATTTAAAAAAATTCTTATAACTTAATAATGCTTAATACTATATTAAAAGTCAAGCTGAAGTTTGAAAATAAGATGGCACTTATTTTCAAACACAATAGGTTAAATTGTGTGACAAACATGTGACATATGTCCAGTAAACTGCTGCTTTCGAATAAAACAGAAAAGTCACGACTTGCTTTCGAACTTACAGAAAAATAATGCAACTGTTGAAAGTCTCTCAAATAAACTGCCTTCTTTACGGTCGTAGTTAATCAACACATCTTGTTTTTTCGACAAAACTCGTACGAATCTCGACGAAAGAGACATTCAGCTACCAGTATAGGCGGTCTTGTTAAATTCAGAGACAATCGGAAAAATTAATTTTGTCCACCTAGATAATCAAAACGCCCCACTGTGAGTTGGTCAGATTTTAATATAATAGATTCGTATTTATTTTTCTTTTGATAACAATCACGTTTTGGTTTTTGGCAAAACACTCTCATCTGTATGTAACTGATATTCATGCTTAATAATCGGTATAGATAAAAAAAATATTTAAATTTTTCATTTTAAATATGGCATGAAACTCATCTATTTTTTAAACTTACCGATCCTTGTATTATTAATGTAAGGAATTGATTCAAGCTCCTTGTAAAACACATTTGAAAATTCCCGTGACGTCACTTTTTCCTCAGAGAAATCTCCTTTTAATGGCATAATTCTTGTTAATTTTCTTTTTCTGGCAATCAGGGCGTAAATTTTAGCGGAAAACTCACATTTGTATGTAACTGGTATTCAAGCTAATTATTAATCAGTAAGAATAAAAAATATTTCAGTTTTTCATCTTAAATAAAACATCCATTATCTATCTACTTTCATTATATGTTGATATTTCTGCTCCTTGTATTATTACGAACATTTGAAAATTACATGTTTTATTTATGACGTCATATTTGTCCAAACCGAGAAGGATCTTTTTCAACGCTCCATGGTCCAAGCGAAATCTATTTTTAATAATATAATTATTGTTCGTTTTTCCTTCTAATTATAACGCAATTTTTGACAGAAAAAGATCTTTTTAATGTAACCGATATTCATACTTCATATATAATAACAAATACTCCATATTTTCGTTTCAAATATCATGGAAATTCATCTTCTTTTGAATTCTTTTTAATTTTCATTTTTCTCGTGAAAATCGTTCAATTGAAAATTAATTGTTGAGGAAAAATTATTTTTCCGTGTTTTTATTTATTGGCAACGATCAAAGCTCTAGCAACAATAAAGTAAAATGGTTAAATTTTATGGAAAAATGTCCATTTATTCTCCATGAAAATAATGAAATTTTTAATTATTAAAGAAAATATTTGAATAAAATAAATAAAACCTAGCCTATATTCATTTGAGGGTTATAATCACCCTATATGCAAAAATACAGGATCATTAAAAGCTCCATTTTGACGCTGGCTTCAGCCTAACATTTGCACACAATCAGATTTATAATATTATTAGTATTAAGATAAGAAATATATGTATAGTGACGTATAGCTACAAATATGGGCGATTGGAGTATATATATGTATAGTTCGAGTGTATATATATATATATATGTATGTATGTATGTATGTATGTGTGTGTGTATACAGGGTGGTTCTGAGCTATATGTCAAAAATGTAAAGGCAGGTAGAGGGGACTTAAATAAGCAGATTTCGTATAGGAATGTGGGTGCGGAAATGCAGCGTTGAGGCAGTACAGGCCGCTGTTGAGTTTGGCGGATGAAACCGTTTCGCTGGCTTGAATCGCCATTCCCCGCACAGATTTCGAGCAGCATGTATCGTTACACGAATGCGGAACATGCCGACATGCATTTCATGTATGGGGCTGCACAAGGAAATTGAACGGCTGTTCAAAGGATGTAGATGGAGCGATTCCCGGTTAGGAATCCGCTGGATCGCCGAACATTTGAGCGTCTTCATCGGGAGTAGTGCACAAGTGGATCGTTTTATGATCCCAGGCGTGATACGGACAATGGAAGATATCGCAGAATTCCTGCAGTTAGAAGAAGTATTACGCTCAGTAAAGGATAGTCCTTCGACAAGCTCGAGAGCCGTTGAACGTGCGATCCTTTGAGTAGCCCTATCCATAAAATGCATGTCGGCAAGCTTCGCATTGGTATAACGATGCATGTTGCTCGAAATCCGTGCGGGGAATAGCGATTCAAGCCAGCGAAATGGTTTATCCAACGAACTTAACAGCGCCCTCTACTGCCTCAACGCTGCTTTTCCGCACCCACATTTTTATACGAAATCTGCTTATTTAGGCCCCGTCTACCTGCTTTTACATCTTTGACATACAGTTCTGAACCACCCTGTATATGATGTATATTAAATTATAAGCTTTACGATGATCTTGACGAAATGCTAACTTTAACTGCAATCTTGGCTTAATCGTAATTGTGAGGACCGCTATAATCCAAAAGTACCCAATCAATTAAACTAAATTTTGTAATCTAAATATTCTGAACTTTCCAACCTTTTTTTTTTTTTTAAATAATCTATATCTTGAAAAATTCTTCGCAACGCTGATTTTTCACATTGAATTTCTGCAATAAGTGGCTTTAATACTTTTAAATAATTTTCTCTTGCATGTCGAAAGATTTCAGAGGTTTTTTTTGGATCTACAACTGTCGACTTCAAAATTTGCAAACACGAATTCATTCTAAAGAAAATTTAGGAAAGTCATTATTTTTCAACAAGTATTGTTGCATACGACGAATTACGAAAGATATTTGTACTTTTGAATTACCTTTATTTATATCTGTCAATTTCTTCTTTTAAATTAGCCAGGGGATCCGACTCTCACTTTGCTCGGTGTACAGAGCATAAGTGAAAATAGTTTTTAATTGAAAACTCTAATGGATAGTTTACATTTAATATACATTCTTAGATTGTCACAGAGTACATCAAAAAGCATATTTATGTAAAAAATATCAATTATGTATTCAAATAATATAGATTTGAAATTTATTAAAAACTGCCTGTTTAATTGCTATCGGAAGCCTGTGTTTTAATCTCGTTTTTAATCTATCTATATACATAATTTGCAAGATGTTATATCCGCCATTTTTCCAACTTACGAAAGAAAATGCACTTTAAAAAAAGGTAGGTTAGGTGAGGAAGGTGAAGGAGCATCTCTCGCCAAGCTTGGGGAATCAAATGTTAATTGCGATAACGCTGCCAATTTTCTCTTTAGTTTTGTATATTTATTTATACTAGATGGAACCAGTCAAAACTTGACAGAAAAAATACTATAACAATATCAGCAAAATAAGCTTCTTTATTATTTAAGAAAAGTGCGTATGAAACAGTCTTTCAAATATTTTATTTTAAAAGTTTTTCTCCCAGTGAAGTACAGTACTATTTCAGTTGCAAACTCCAAACAAACAATCCGTAAACAACTGTGTAGTGCAAATCAGTTTGACATTACCGCCATATTTCCCACGACAAGAAAGAAAATTTCATGGACCTATGAAATTTCATACAAATAGTATATTCCTACGTTCATCACATATTCAGTAAATAAAAGAACATAGTAAATGAAGCACACATATCCCCTCCCCCCTGCTATAATGCAACCGAATGAGCTCCTATGAGCATGTGAATTGCATCTGCCCAAAAGCACCGTCGAAATTCGACGTTAAAAAAATTAACATGTTTAAATTAAAAATTTTAAAATGTCCTCTTTAATCATTGTTCATTTCAAATACATATCTTCTAAAACGCATCCATTGTTTTAAGCTACTCAATTTTTATGTAAAGATGAAGAATTTTTTTTACAATAATATATCAATCTTCAGATGAGGGATATTTTTTAATGTTTTCAAGTGTAATTTATTTGTATGGTTTCTTCGGTCCCTTTACATAATCAGGATAATTATCCCTTTTCCATCACAGTCGGGGATCTTTTCCCTCTTGTACAGTTAAATACCCAATGGATCTTTTTAAAAAATACAAATCCTAGCATATTCTGATGCAACATATACATCAGTGGATTCAGCATATCAATTTTATATTAAACATAAACTAAAAATAGTTTTTTTGACAGATTTTAGTTTAGCGCCAAAATGCTCTATCTTATGAATAATCTGATCTTATGATTTTCAGGGTTTTATTATTATTATTATTATTATTATTATTCAGTTTTTATGATGGTTAGAGAAATCTATTTTCAATTGTGGCAACTTTCCCAGGGGCTATTTTACATTATTGAAGCAAAATTGACGGTCATTGTTAAGATAGAATTGAAAAATATTTCATGTTTGAAAATTATTTAAAAAGTCGTTAAATTAAGCGGCAGTTTTCAAATAAATTTCAGTCGAAAGCTAATTTTTTTCTAATTGATGATGTAAGAATTGAAATTGTAAAATGTAGTAAAAAATAGAAATTTGTAATATTTAGAAGTGATGTAAGCGCGATGAAAGCTAAAGCGATAGCACCGTTTATTGTCACAACCGTTATACATTTCTAAAAATTGCCACTGTGTTTTCGCTGGCGTCCAAAAGTAGACTACCATTTTTTGACATCAAAAGAGAAATTCACAGTGAAAGAAATATGACTTTGCCGCTAATAAGGAACTGCTAGATGAACTTATAATATACCTACCAAAATAATTCCAAGAAAATATTAGCCTTACATTGTTTATTCTCGCTAAAAATGCAATCATTATTTCAAGTTTTTTTTCTACCATAACCCTATTTTTAATAATTTTAATTTTCCTGAAATCCTTTACTTTTCATTTTTTTAATAAAAAAAATCATAAATCTTCTAAACTATAATTAAAATAAAAGAAAACTGCCCAGTTAAACTGACGGCATTGAGCTCACAGGCTATTCACACTAACTGTAAATTATATTCTTATTTCAAAGAATTTGAAATAAGCAATCGAAAAATGAAGAAATCGACAATATATTAAGAGGGGGGAACCATCCCCCGTTTCTCCTTCTTATAATTAACCAATGAACCCATAAAACTAATCAGAGAAGCGCCTTACCACAATGAACCTATATACAAAATTTGAAAAAATCGGATAATTCTGCATGAAAAATCCATTTATCTAAATTAAGGAGGGGGGTTAGCCCCCCGTCCCCCCTTTATACTTAACAAAAGAACCCCCAAAACTAATCAGAGAAGCGCCTTATCACAATGAACATATATATAAAATTTGAAGAAAATCGGATAATTCTGCTTAAAAAACCCATTTATCTATATTAAGGGGGGTTAGTCCCCCCCCGTTCCCCCCTTTATACTTTACCAGTGAACCCCCAAAACTAATCAGGGAAGTGCCTTACCACAATGAGCCTATATACAAAATTTGGAGTAAATTGGATAATTCTGCATGAAAAACCCATTTATCAAAATTAAGGGGGGGGGGGTAGCCCCCGTTTCCCTCCTTTACACTTCACCAATGAACCCCCAAAACTAATCAGGGAAGCCCCTTACCACAATGAGCCCATATAGAAAGTTTGAAGAAAATTGGATAATTCTGCATGAAAAAAACATTTATCCAAATTAAGGGGGGTTAGCCCCCCGTCCCCCCCTTTATAGTTACCCAATCAATCCCCAAAACAAATCAGGGAAGCGCCTTATCACAAGGAACCTATAAACAAAATTGGAAGAAAATCGGATAACTCTGCATGAAAAATTCATTTATCTAAATTAAGGGGGGAGGATTAACCCTCCCGTTACCCCCTTTATACTTAACCTATGAACCCCCAAAACTAATCAGGAAAGAACCTTATCACAATGAACCTATATACAAAATTCGAAGAAAATTGGATAATTCTGCATGAAAAAACCATTTATCCAAATTAAGGGGGGTTAGCCCCCCGTCCCCCCCTTTATAGTTAACCAATCAATCCCCAAAACTAATCAGGGAAGCGCCTTATCACAAGGAACCTATAAACAAAATTGGAAGCAAAACGGTTATTTCTGTCAAGAGTTATCGCGTTACGTACGTACATACATACATACAGAACGGGCGGGCACATAAGCTCTCAGGCTTTGATAGCCTGTGAGCTAAAAAAAGTAATTGGTAACATGCTATCAAGGTATGCAATCAAGATTAAGAAATCAATAAAGGCTCCAATTCTAATCTTTATAATTAAGAATGGAAAAATCAGTTAAAATTACGTCATGTTGACACAATCATATAAATTTTTCTCTTTAGTTTTATCAATGTTAAAATGTATTTCAAGCTAAGCATAATGTCATTTTCATCGGCGCAAACTTTTCACACATACTTTATATATGTTGCTTTTATGCTTAAACACCATGTATACAAATAAAAATATTTTTTGTATTTAATTGTAATGAAAAGATGGCATCAACAAAGTTATAATGCATAATGATAAAATAAACCCAATGGACAATATTCCCGTGACGTCATAATAAATATGAATTTTTATTTGCTTTTAAAAATGAAGTGCACGCGATAAATATTTTTACCGAAATTTAACTCGCAAATTAAAAAATTCGGCCTAAAAGCCACGTGCCTTTTAATATTTATTATTTCTCTTTTATCCTCGCAACCACGGAGTTCCTCGTTACTCTGTGCCTAGCAACAGTGGGAGTTAACCGATTGCCGACTTTATGACGTCATATGCAGAAGTAAAATTTTAATTTAAAATTACTGCTAATTAATAAAATTTTTGAACAAACGAATGTACGATAACAAATTTGTGTCAAAATATCTTTCATTTAAAAAAAGAATGATGTAATTTGATGCAGTAGTTTGTTCTCACGGATTGTCGAAAGAAAACGCTTAGCGTTTTAAATATATTGATTATTGCAACTTTTTCTGTACATTATTGTATAGCAAACAAATTTTTATTGTTGAAATAGATTTAAAATATATATATATACATTCATGCTTAAAAATTATTTAAAAACTTATTGTTATAAAAAAATCTACAATGAGCTAGTTTTCAAACAAATTTTAGTTGAAAGTGCATTTTTTGTTCTATTCGATGTTGCAGACACTGAAATTGTGCAGTAATAAAAGCGAATATATGTGCGATAAAAGCGAAAATCCATCGTGCAAGTCGTTATCACTATCATAATGACGTCAGTGTTAGTGACGAAAATGTTTTTTTTTTCTTTTTAGTGTATATATCTCTTATTAGAAACTTCAAGAGAAGAACTAATAAAACTAGAGATTAAGGGGAATTTTTAATTTGGCAATGAAATTTTAAACCCTAACTTGGTAGAAAATTTATTCGTATACAAATATTCAGAAATTGTCATATTATAAACAGCAGTTCTTTATGCTTCATTGTATGCTATATGACGTAGGTCGGAAACTCATCAGAAGTAGAAGATTCCTTGGAACCATTACGTGTCTGGACAACGGTCAAAAGAAGTCGTAAGTTTAAACTGCGAGCATGGGAACCTTTCTTTATAGGAACCAATAAAGATCCTGAATTTGACGTCAGACTGTCCTGGGAAGGAAAGCAAAACAAAATGCAGATGGTGAGATTTTCGTTTCTATAATATTTAGGATTAATTTATCAAAATGATGAAATATTTTCATATTTTTTAACCTTTTGCACTCTTCTGTCGAGTTTGACTTGACATCGGTTTTTATCACAAACTCGTTTGTCGAATGTGATTCGACATTTTTTAATTGCCAGTAATATGTGTTATATTTCCTAACAAAGTAACTACAATAAATAAGCAAATACAAATTCTAACAAAAATTGAGAGCTATATTTAATATAATTAGTGACAAAAATTGCTTTAAATTAAGTATCGGTGAAGGAAATGTTTTTTAGAAATAAATATGAAGCAATAAACCTAAAATACCATAGAGTTACTAGCAATAAAATTGAAAAATAATTTGAAGTGTAAAGGGTTAGGATTTTAAATAGAACGTTTAAGGGGTTCAACGTACTGCTTTGTTCAGCCATAGCGTATTTATTGCGATGAGTCATGTAAATAATCAATCAACTGTTATTATTTGCATTTATTTTTGTCCCGCATTAAAAAATACACATAAATGCAAAAAAAGTTTTAAATCCATTAGCTGTATTTTTTACGATTTCGTTCATCTCACGAAACCCTATTACCCCCACTTACTTTGTCTGTCCGTCTCAGAGCCATTCTCAAAAACTATATAACTTACAGAGTTGAAACTTTGTGTATGTATCTGAATACGAGTTATGAAGAGCTCAAAATATTAAAATTTTAAAAATTCGTATTATTTTAATAAATAGAGATAAAAAACCAAAATTCTAACAGCCTTTTCCTACTAAATTTAAAAATTTTTCGTTATAGCAGATGCCAAAAATTAAAAATCCACAATGAAATTCTTTCCACACTAATTAATTTTCTATCAGACGATTTCCACGTGAAAAATGAAAATGAAATAAAAAGTTTCACCAATTGAAAAAAAGATAAATATGAAATAAAATTGATTGACGTCATAGTGGTAATAAAACGGAAAATGTCTAAGATTTCTCCAAAATACAAGGAGTATGAGTAGGTGTATGTACACAAAGCAGATTAATATCTCATCATTAGAGAATTGTAAAGAAAATCTGACGTCATATTGGAAGTTTAACGAATTTTTCAGATGTTTGAGAATAATACAAAGCGAGTATCAATATGAGTAATAGAGAACAGTAAATATATGAGTTTGAGAAACATATTGAATCGTGATAAAAATCAGATTATGGAAATATTCGCATATTTTAACATTTTGAAGCTGTACAATTTGTTCAATTTTGAAATTATTTTTTAAATATCGCATTTAGTCCGCATGACGGATATTATTATGACAGAATATAATAGCGGGCTGGTTTAGATATTCGAAAAAACGAAAGAAGAGACCGGTAAATTTTTACTTTATAAAATACATGACTTTTTTTGCTAAAAGAAATTTCTTTGAATTTATTAAAGAAAGGATTTGAAAGGAATATTAAACGAAACCCTTTGAGCGATCTTCGATCACATTTACCCGCTTGTTATATATCCGAAGAATACCCGGGCCATTAATATGTTTTAGCAGTGCAAAATTTGGAAATAGGGAAGTTGCAATCAGCTGATGAACCATTGTATTTCAATTGGAGGTCAGGGTAGTTAAACCAATCAGAACTGCCTATTTGTAGTGTGTGACCTCCAACATGGCGTCTATTGCAACTGCCCTATACAGTAAATTCCAGTTCGCGCGTACTTTCAAGGGAAGCCAATTTTCGTCCCCACTGTCTGAAGTCCGCATTAAACAATGCAAAATAATCTCTTTTGCTGAATAAAACAAATTCAGTTTTTGACAGATATTGAATATGTTACAAACTTAATGCTAAAATAAACAACTTTTTCTTCAATTTAGTAATTTTAGTTAAAAAGCAAATTAATGACAAATTGTTACAATAGAAAAAAAAATAATTAACGAGGACAAACAAAATATGCAAAGAAATTGCCGTACTTACTTAATTGGTTTTAATTAAAGTAATCTAGCTTTTCTTATAGCCTTACTTAAACAAATGATCTTTTTTACCACATTTTCCAGTTTCGCCGCACATACAAATGATCTACAGCCCTGGACAAAATTATAAACTCGGAAAATTTTCAATCTTTTTAAATTATAACATAAATAAGCTTAGCTTTACTTTAATAAAATAAAGATGAATATTTATAAAAAGACATCTCAATTTAATATAACTCATACATAAAATGGAGCGAATAATTTAAATAAGAAAATACATAATTTGAAAAAAGTAACATGGACAAAATTATAAACTCAGAATTATGAATTTCTATATTCTGGTATTTTTTATCTGAATAAATAAATTTTATAAGAAACTAATAAATGGAGTCATTAGGGATCAATACATTTCAATACATCATTGCACTTTTTAAATTTTTCTCAAAAAGATGTGTAATTTTAACATAGCACATGACTAAACCTAAAACAGTAAATTACGGTGTTTAAAAAATGAACATAATTTGAATCCTGGTGCTAAGTATTAATGGACACCTTCAAAATTGAGTTGGACCGCCATATTTCTGAATTACTTCGAATATGCGGCTGGGCATAGATTGAACAAGTTTTCCCAACTGTTCCATTGACAACTGGTTCCATGATGAAAGTATAGCCATTTTTAAATCATTTGTGTTTTGATATTGACGTCCATCATGATAGACTATTCGAACCATTGCACACCAACAATTTTCAATGGGGGTTTAGATCAGGGCTGCACGCTGGCAAAATTGTCCGCATTAACCGATAACATTATTTGCAAATAGGAAAGGATGGAAAAAACAAAATTGTGCTCATTAATAGGAGATACGTCATAAGCGGAGGCGCATTAACGAGAGTCCACTGTAATTGTTAATATATTTCTTTTTTTTATGGTAACATAGGTGACAAAACAAAAATTTCTTAACTCTAACATAGGAGACAAATGTGGACTTTAGTGTAAATAAATGAAGCAAAAAATAGTCTTGGAAACAACGAAGTGCACTGCTGGCTAGGGTACTTCATTTATTAATCTGATAAACATGTCAAATAAAATTTTTGAATTATTTATATATTAAAAAATATGTAACTATTATCTTTGTTGCAAAGAATAGTTGATTGACAGATAAGTACAATACATCCATTTAATGAAATCTTGATTAGTGATTTTGGTACATATGTTAACTCTTCAGCGCGTATAACCCACTAAGCTCTAATATAAAACAGAGAGCCAACTTCTTAAACTTTCACATTGAAGCCAGTGTTCCGCGTATGAATACAATTTTGCCATAAATGTTTCTCAATCGCTTTCACTTTGAAGTAAAACTGTTGCAAAACATTCTCCTATTGGCGCAGAAGTCCCGCTCAAAATGGTGCGATAAGGTTTAACCAGACCGCCGAGTTAGGCCTCCGTTCTACATTAAAGCTCAATGGTAGAACCTCATTGTTTAAACCCAGTTGATACTCTCCCAAGTAATACATGGGCGTTTCATATAGAAGTTTTAAAAAAAAAGTTTTTTTTATTTGTGTATTTTTTTTTTAGTTTATCAACATTGTTTGGATATACATTTTGTTTTTACATATGTAGCATATTTTTATTGTGTGAATTAAAATAATTGGATTTTGTATTTCTTTTCTATAGGCATATGAAATGTGTATGCGAAATTATGATTTCCACATCATTGAAAATGCATTCCTAGTCCACACCCCAGGTATAAATGTATATAGTGCCTCTAAAGATAAGGAAAGATCAAAATATCTCTTGGAAAATCGCAGAGTGATCATGGATGTCAGAAGAAAACTGACAAAGAAGCATGGTTCTAAAAATGATTGTTGACTGAAAAAAACAAAAAAAAATTCTTGCGAAGTATATCAAAAGTATTTTTAGGAATGAAACTATCTTCCAACTTCAATTGGTACAGTCTGTTCCTGAAAACTTTCGTTGTTTAAAACTCCTAATTTTATTTTCTGAAATAAAATTGTATTATAGTTATTTTCTATAGACATATGAACTGTGTATGTGAAATTACGATATTCACATTATAGAAGAAGCATTCCTAGTCCACAGTCCGGGTATAAATGTATAGAAATACATCTAAAGAGAAAAAATTCAAAACATGTATTAGAAAACCGCAGGGAGATCATAGAAGTTGGGAAAAAACTTGCAAAGAAGCGTGGTTCGAAAAAGGATTGTTGACTTAAAAATTGAGACTTTTGTGCAACATTTTTGTAATGTATTTTCATGAATAAAACTTTGTTCCGAATTAATTTTGTACAATTTCTTTTTCAAATAACATTCACACTTTCGTAACACGTAACTTTATTTTCTGAAATAAGATTCTTTTTCTCTATAGGTAATGAAAAAAAATATATATACAAAATTATAATTTCCATATCATAAAAAATTTATAGTCGGCAGCCTAGTTATAAATGTGTACAAAGCCTCTGAATACAAATTTCAAAACTTTTATTAGAAAACAGCAGAGTGATCATTGAAATCTGAAAAAACTCAAAGAAGCGTGGTTCTAAAAATAATTGAAAAATTGAGTTTATTGTGCAACTTATTTTTAAAGAAATTTGAAGAACAAAGCTTTCTTTCACACACAATTCAATTACACAACCTGTCCGAAAGAATGTGCACACACATTCATTATTTAAAACTTCTAATGTTATTTTCTTAAATTATATTACAACGTGTTTTAAATATTCATAAATGTTGAAATATAGATTTTGAATTTTCATGTTTAAATTACGAAGAAGATTGGATTTAACGCTCGTTTTACGAAGAGATTGTTGGGCAAATTTCTTAAATGATTGTTGTACTAATGTCATAAAATAAATGTAGAAAACGAAATGTGTAAATAATTTGTTTGAAGAAATTTGCATATTTATCGTTGTAGATGCAAAAGTGAAATTATCACTTGAAATATTAAATTCTTGGCAACTCGAGAACTGAAAACAAAAATGTATATTAATAGAAGACGTCACTACTTCATTTTAAATAGCTCTTTTACTCAGGCATAAAATATGTCATTGAAATACTATAAAAATATAAATCATTGTATTTCAAAATGCAGTGAAAATTCATAGTTGACTACTGGCGGTGCGACCATTTTCTACTAAACTGAAACATAAAGATAACTTATAAAGGTACCAAACATATCGATAGCTTATAAAGGTACCAAATTTATGAAAGTCTCATTTAGTGCACGCTTACAATTTAGACAGGTTGTGATAAAGATATATCACAGTTTTATCTTTTTTAAGTATTTTTATTTCAGCTCAACGTATTTCTATTTTTATAGCCTTTCCAGTTTATTTGCTGCTCATTTAAAGGCTATTTTATCGGCAGTCGCGCACCTTGTACGTTGTTTTTTTGGCAAGGCCGTCTCCCCCCTCATTGTGCTTTGCGTTCGTTGAATCGGCGATGTTGTTTTCTCTGCGAGGCATCTTCGCGCTTTGAGTTAGTTCAATCGGCGCTGAGCTGTGACGTCATCGTCATTCAGCAGCTTTCCGCTCCTGCTTTTTTGCGCATGCGTCACCGCCGCTCTTGTTCCCTGTGTTTTCGGGAGCTGTTTTGTTTTGGCGCTGCGGCCGAAAGGGGCGTGTCTTTCAAATACAAATTAGAATCGTTCTTTTAATTATTAAATGTTAATTTGTTTCTGATTTGCTCTTTTAATTTTCACGTAATTCCTAATCAACAAATTAGTTTAAATTAACCTTGCTCTCACATTTGTGCACCCCTGTTATGGGTATTTATACTAATGTTGCGCATTTTTCCAACAGAATTTTAATAAAAATGATGCTGTAAATTTATGATGAACGTCGTATGGTCTGGAGGCCCACTGGCCTGTGCCAGGGCTCGTATCCTAGAATCGCCGTAGCGCTGATTCTTTGGAGATCAATTTCGCGTTTTCAGTTTTTAATTATTCTTTAAAAATGCTGTTGTAAATTTTAAGTTTAATATTTTAAAAATTTTAAATCAACTGGTAATTGACTTCTGAATTAATTCTATAATTCTTCATGGACGCGGCCAGAAGGAATATGTTAAAGATTCTTCGAATTTTACGAAATTTGAGCCAGTACTTTTTAAAAACTTGATGTGCAGCTTTCATCTCATCCTTCCTACTTCTTCAAGAAAATGTAATAAACTTTATTGGATCCTAACCTATACGAGTTCTTATTTCAAGTAGTATGAGTCTCTTATTTTTCAACAAAGATCAAGTAAGACCGTTTAATTTATTTCATTTTATTATTTTGATTCTCTTCTCAAAGAATACCGACCTAAAGAACGTCATGCAATTTTTTGCATTGGGTTATTGCTCACACATTAATGTTCCCATCAATTGCTCTCTCTTATTTTTTCATGTCACATTTGGCGCCGTGTTTATTCTTTTATGAAGAGAAAATTTGAAAATTTTATTTTGTTCTTAAAAAATATTCTCAAATTTTGAAACTTATAAAATAGAATATATTTGAAGATTTGATGCTCTATTAATTAATTCATATTAAAAATGAAATATTATTTGAAGAATTGCTGATTTTTATTAAATTTTTAGAAGTTTAAAAAATATTTTTGTGCTGCTGAAATTAAAGAAATTTTCTCCACAGAAGATCGATGTTTGCAATACATCGTTAATTTCGGAACTTTTATTCTCAACTGCCTTGCATATATTTAATAATTTATTTATAATTGAAAAATGATATTTTAACAGAAATTAATTTTTATTCTGGTATTTTTCCATGAGATTTATTGAATATTTTATGAAAATTTTAATGCAGAATGAAATTTTTAGAAAATGAATTTATTCTTTTTAACAAATGAAAATATGGTGCTTTTTATATATATAAAGTAAAAATATATAATTCACTAGCCGCCACTGGCGACCAGTTTGGTCTCCCTTAAATGTATGTTAAACATTGCAACACGTTACATTTATTCATAATTTAATTTTCCCTTAATCCTTCGCCAAATCGGAAGATTCTAATAGACAAATCATGAACTTTTGCGATCATGGTAGCATTTCGCATATTTTTTGGGCACAAATGTCACATACGCACGTTGGCGCGATTCCCCCCCCCCTCCCCCGCCAATTTGGCGAAAACTTTGTTATGGAAATTGTTGTTTATTTACTTTTATTTTTTATTTTAATTCTATAAATTATTTTTGATATGTATATCAATATTTATTTACAACAAACTATCATTTATTTTTATTCTTTTTTTTAATTATGAGTATTTTTGTTAGCCGGGAGCAGATGATAATTCGCCAAATATCGTTCCCATCACCGTCATTCATACTACAATTAATTTAATTTTAAATTATAAACCTGTCACTCATTTCATTTAAAATACTTAACTTTAATCTAAAATGCTTATATTACATAAATTTAAAATACTTCACACTTTTCATTTAAAAGAGAAAATAAATAAATAAATAAGAAATAATATCATAAATCAAAACATTTGATTTCAAAATCAAAGTATCATTTCTAATTTGTACACGCGATAAATAAAAGCTGTATTAGCGATTTTAAAAATCTGATTCATTAAATATTATTACATGAGTTCAATTTACGTCAAGAAAAGGTCCGAAAGTTGAGTTGTATAGCACATAATTATGGTAAACTTTGATTGTCTCACTGGTGCGAATTATTTTTTTGACGCGAGGCAGCGGTCCAAAAATTCATTCGCGGAGAACTTGCTTTGCGAATGATTACCTCCATGATTTAATATTTTAAATGTTCACGACGAATCAATCTTTTTTTTGTTTACTTTTATGAATAGAGAATTTGAACTGCGAATCTTTCGACTGAAGTTATTGCAGAATATATACATAATTGAATGCAAGTCATCTCTCAAATATTAATTTATTTTGAACGATCTTTCTTAAAATGTAACTTTTATGCAGTTTATTCGAAAAAATAATTTTGAATAAAAATGGCCGCTTGGCATATGAAAAAGCGATGCGGCATCCCGGAACTGTTGAGGACAGTCACATGACTTACAGTTTTATTATAGAGATGATGAATTCAAATATTTTTTTTAAAAAAATGTGAAAATTGTTCTTGTTCTAAGTTTTTGAGAACAAAATTTAAAGAGGCTATGGTTGTTCTTATTCTTGTTTTGGGTTAATTTTTGGTAATTTATTGGCACTTTTAAATGAAATTGATATATTTTATGGATATATATAAAAAAAATTATTGAAGCAAATTTTATTGGAATTAAATTATTGAAGTTTGTGTTCTCATCATATTACTAATTTTGCTGCACTTATTCTGAGTATGAAATGCCTTCATAGAAGCTCAAGTTTTCATGTGATTTTTAGTTGTTTTATCATACATAAATTTTTTGAGTTCTTGGTTGCTTCTACAAAAGTAAATTACTTATTGCAATAACATTACAAGTTCATTGACTCTCGCCATTTTTCTACAAATATTTAGTATGATTATGATCTGCAAGCAGTCTGTGTTCTTTCTAGAAATTAAAATTCAAGAACTGTATTTATATTTTGAAAATATTACACAATAATTTGCATTTTCTGTTCTACATTTTGAGAACTCTGTTTTTTTTAATTTCAAAGAATTGTTGCTTCATCCTAATATAAATTTTATATTACACAGCATCTGCATCTTTTTATTAAGATTCTCATACCATAATCACAAAAGGAGACTGGTATTGTTTTTTTCTTTTTTTGAGAAGTTATAGCCATTACCTAACTGCTGCATATTCTTGTTCCTGAAATGGTTACTGTGTACTTTGTTTCAACATTCTACAATCTGAATATATACTAACAACTTCAATAAACTGGTTATTATTATCATCTGACTTTGCTTACCTGGTGGAAAAATCTTCAGAATGTGTTATATCCATTGTTGGCTGATTTTCTCTGCTGTCTGCAAGTATGATGGTTCCTGATAGTACAATAATTACTTACCTGCACTCTTTTGAGAGTTGAAGTGACTGTTGATGGTCGCCATTCATATAAGGCAAATATATCCGTGTGATTGCTCCTCGTCAGTCCTCTTCATCTTGTGGAACTTGTTTCTCCCTCATCAATATTACTCATTTTTATGAATCTAAAGTATTACAAGTTTATAGCTGTGCCTATTTGCAATAGTTTTCTATCGTTTTCTACCCTCTGTTGCAAAACCCGATTATGGAAGTGTACTGTCATTTATTTTAAAGTTCAGTTTTACAGCATTTACAGAAATTGCTGCTTCTTCAAATGGAACTTCTCAAATTTGGAAAAATTATTATGATTATTTGAAAATTTTTATTATGCTTAAATTATAGTGCCTTGTTATTCTAGTATTATTTCATAACCCAATGTTTTCTAAATCATTTTTTACCATATGCCTCACTTAAAGAAAATTATTTTATAAATGAAGAAAATTTATAAATGAAGAATTTTTTTTTGTTGTTGCATTAAAATATATTGTAAAGTTACATGCAAAGCAATACTATTCTTAGAACTTTCCAGCGCATTATAAAGAAATATTCTACCACTTGTGAAATGATTTTGGTGAATATTATTTTCTTCTAAGAATCTAAAATGCTTTTATAGTCTTAGTGACTTTCTCAAATGTCACCAATCCCAATTTTGTCTCTAAAGTGTGCAAGTAGTGTTGTATTGTCTCACATCTGCAATTTTCTGCCTGCTTGAATACACCTGTACAAAAATGTATATGGGCAACTTAGACTTTCCAGCGCCTCTCAACAAGAGTCTTGTGCTCCTTGTATTATTTTATTCTAAGTGCCACTTCGTCATATTATTCCTCAACATCATGGAACCACAGTTCATGATTTATGTCTGCTAATTACCTGCTGTGTCTTCAAATGCTCTTACCTGCTGTGTCTTCAAATGCTCTTACCTGCTGTGTCTTCAAATGCTTTTACGTGATGTCTTCAAATGCTCATTTAAGATGTCATTAAGTGCTAATTTTTTTAGTGCTAAAATATCCATATAAAGTCTTCAATTTTATTTTAGTGGTGTGTGTTTCAGGAAAAAGGCCAATTTGCTGCTACACTGCCATTATGTCAATCAACCAACCAGTGTGCCACTTAATTTGCAAACTTTTTAGCAAGTTAGTACTTTTTTTTTCTCAGTGTAATCATCTCTTTAAAATCAGACTGATTTTAGAACTTTTAAAGGTATTACATCTGATCATTTGTTATGTAAAAGCAGAACGTTTATATCCTTCATCTGTAAACAAACAAATTTTTTTTTCTCCTGCAAGCATTTTATTAACAATATTCATCTGTTTCTTTACAATAGTTTTAGCAAGAATGTTGTATATTTTTGTCTGGTTTGCATACTTACTAATGGTTTAACGGATCGCTATTAGCATTTTTGTAAGTTGTGATGAATTTATATTATGTTTTTATGCTTATTTGATTTACAGATCGTCATCGGTTCTGGAGATCGCCTTTGACAGTCTTGTAAGTTTTGGTGTTTGTTCAGTTTACAGATCTACTAATCGTTTATAAGGGGGCTATTAGTGTTTTGTGAATTGTAATGAATACATATTAATAGTTTATATTTATTTGATTTACTGGTTTGATAATGGTCTCAAGGTAGTGAGAGGCTATTACCACTTTGGTAAGTTTTGTAAATACCACCCAAATAATTCATATTTTGTCAATAGCTGATTTTTCTATAGGATATTTATCCTTTTCATTAATTTTATATAAATTTATGATTATAACATGCTTTACATAACGGTGCACTGTGTTTGTTTTTATACTCTCATAAAATGTGTCATTTGTTTTTAACTTGTCTTTCTTTATGAAAGTTAATGGTTAAATTATTTTTTTTTTTTTTGAGGATCCTCATCATCTTCTCTCACCTTTTCTCGCTTTTTTTCTCATTTTTGCAAAAAAAACCCATGGTATTAAAAGAAAATTTATTGTGTATGAAAAGAAAATTTATTGAGTATTAAAAAAAAAATGTATTGAATATATTTGAAGGAATTTTGTTGAATATTTCAGAAAGAATTTTATTGAGATTTTCATGAAAAATATTTTTACTGAATATTTACAGAAAAATTTTATTGAGTATATTAAGTATGAAGTATTACTAAAGAAATGTGTCATTTATTGTTGGTTAAAACTTATTCATTAGTTGTTATATATTGAAAAGTTGTTACTAAATCCAACTATTTTGATGAATTTACTTATTTATGACAAAGGAATTTAAATTTTGTTGCAACATAATTTTATGCAATTTTCATATAAATTTTGGGTAATAATTGTTATGTACTTATATATACTTGGTTAGAATTAATATCAGTATTTTGTACATTATGTTAAATACTTAATTTTATATGATTTGAATTATTACTAATGCAAGGCCTTTTGAATGAATTTAAAATCCTTACAATGGACTGTTTTTGTGTACATATATGTTATTTAAGAGTTAATTTTATATGCTCTATTTTTAAAAGTCCTAGGCATCAGTCAGAATTTAAGGTATTCTTGACTTTTTGTTGCTTTAAAATTGCAACTTATTATTATTATAAATATTTATGTCTAGACAAGTCGGAAGAAGAAAGATATTGCCGACTCTTTTTATGTTGCTTTACTGTTGCAACTACTTTGATATGATCTCATTGCTAATTTAAAGAAAATATTAGCTTGTTTTTTTTATGTACATGATGGTATTTGTTTAGAGATCAAGATTAATGGAAGGTATGCCTTTCTTTGATAAAAAATGCAATGGGGCTTCTGTATACATTTTGTATAATTTGTGATGAGATTTTTGAATGTACTACAATGATGTATATTCTTTCTCTTTTTCTTTTTGGTCGCTGCACATCACATCAAATTTCATTAATAATTTATTTATTTTTCATGGCTCTAAATTTAAGTAATTATGTCATTTTACTTTGGCAGTTAAAAATTTTGTCTTCCCTCTGTCGAAAAAGGCTTTTAATGTTTTTAACCCTTTTTCTCCTTCTGGTCAGTGAAAATTTTTGTCGGTGAATGGGGGTATTGTGATAAAGATATATCACAGTTTTATCTTTTTTAAGTATTTTTATTTCAGCTCAACGTATTTCTATTTTTATAGCCTTTCCAGTTTATTTGCTGCTCATTTAAAGGCTATTTTATCGGCAGTCGCGCACCTTGTACGTTGTTTTTTTGGCAAGGCCTTCTCCCCCCTCATTGTGCTTTGCGTTCGTTGAATCGGCGATGTTGTTTTCTCTGCGAGGAATCTTCGCGCTTTGAGTTAGTTCAATCGGCGCTGAGCTGTGACGTCATCGTCATTCAGCAGCTTTCCGCTCCTGCTTTTTTGCGCATGCGTCACCGTCGCTCTTGTTCCCTGTGTTTTCGGGAGCTGTTTTGTTTTGGCGCTGCGGCCGAAAGGGGCGTGTCTTTCAAATACAAATTAGAATCGTTCTTTTAATTATTAAATGTTAATTTGTTTCTGATTTGCTCTTTTAATTTTCACGTAATTCCTAATCAACAAATTAGTTTAAATTAATCTTGCTCTCACATTTGTGCACCCCTGTTATGAGTATTTATACTAATGTTGCGCATTTTTCCAACAGAATTTTAATAAAAATGATGCTGTAAATTTATGATGAACGTCGTATGGTCTGGAGGCCCGCTGGCCTGTGCCAGGGCTCGTATCCTAGAATCGCCGTAGCGCTGATTCTTTGGAGATCAATTTCGCGTTTTCAGTTTTTAATTATTCTTTAAAAATGCTGTTGTAAATTTTAAGTTTAATATTTTAAAAGTTTTAAATCAATTGGTAATTGACTTCTGAATTAATTCTATAATTCTTCATGGACGCGGCCAGAAGGAATATGTTAAAGATTCTTCGAATTTTACGAAATTTGAGCCAGTACTTTTTAAAAACTTGATGTGCAGCTTTCATCTCATCCTTCCTACTTCTTCAAGAAAATGTAATAAACATTATTGGATCCTAACCTATACGAGTTCTTATTTCAAGTAGTATGAGTCTCTTATTTTTCAACAAAGATCAAGTAAGACCGTTTAATTTATTTCATTTTATTATTTTGATTCTCTTCTCAAAGAATACTGACCTAAAGAACGTCATGCAATTTTTTGCATTGGGTTATTGCTCACACATTAATATTCCCATCAATTGCTCTCTCATAATTTTTCATGTCACACAGGTGAGAACATACAAGGGTCAACTTAGCAGGTTTTACTGTCTCAAAGCTATATTTCAATATATAAAATGACGCATAATATAAATTAAATGCCAGTTACCTCCCAGATTAAAATAAAAATGGCAGGGTGCTGCTAGTGAGAAAAGGACACTTTTTGCATTTTTAAGAGCACTTTTCAGATTATTAAGGGCACTTTTCAGGTTATTAAAGGCACTTTTTTATTGTTAAAGGAATTGTTTTTGGTTTTTTTAAGCCACTTTTAATATTTAAAAGCCAGAGCACTCTTTTCAAGACAACATTGAGTCAATTTTTACTATGAAAGCAAACTGTTTAATGCAAAAAGGAGAAAGAACTTTTTTTCACTGGACGTGGAGAGGAGGGGGAGGGGGGGGGGAAGAAGAGTGTTAATTTTTTTACTGGGGGGCAAGAAGGGTGTTAATTATTTTTTTGAGGAGCAAGAACGGTGCTATTTCGTAAACCAAAGTGCAGGCAAGATGCAGCACACATCTGAAACTGTCTGTGGGGACACTCTGAAATGCAGCAACTGATATACAGTGGTGGCCAAAAGTTTGGACATTTTTGAAAGTTTCATGTTTTTCAACTTTGTGTGCTTGTAGAATATATTAATTTTCACTTAAATACAAACGTTTATATATCAAATTGGAGGTAATTTAATGTAGAATTTAATAAAACAGTATTACAATATCTGTATTACAAAAACAGTTATGCTCATTTTAGTAGAACAAACAAACACAAATCGTTTTGAATACGGACGTGTTTTGTAATAAAAGCGTACTAGACAATCGCAAACACTGTTCTGAGGACCAATCGAATGTCTGTAACTATAGTTTAGCTTATTTGGATGGTAAAGAGTTATTGTTGTGGAAATATTTTGCGGAATGATGCATACTAGTACAATTAAATAGAGTATTGCTGTTTTTGTATATTTAAAGTCCTTTTTTCTTAATTAAACTAATTTTAAACAATGCCATCAACAAGAACTAATTGGACATCTACAAAAAGAAGCCGAATTGTCATATTGAGAGAAAATGGCCTCTTATGCTGAAATTTCAAGACAAGTTGGGTGTTCAGTGACTTGTTCTGGTGTACGAAAGTTCTGTTTACGTTATGAAAAAATGAAATCAGTGGAAAATAAGGCCAAATCAGGCCGAAAAAAAATGCACAAGTGCTACAGCCGATAGAAAAATTAAACGGCTATGCCTTCAAGATAGAAAAATTTCATCAGATGCCATTAGATGTGAAATGAATGCAGCGGGTATTGCAGTAAGTTCAAGAACAATAAGAAGAAGGTTATCAGGATTTGGACTACAAGCTAGAATTCCAAGGCAAAAACCCTATTTAAATCAAAAGCAACGCGAAAAACGAGTTAAGTGGACAAAAGAACACATTAAATGGTTAGAAAATCAATGGAAGCAAGTAATCTGGAGCGATGAGAGTAAAATATCGCTCTTTGGTAGTGATGGTAGAAAATACGTGAGACGTAGAGTAGGAGAAGCACTTCATCCTGATTGCATTGAAGCAACTACAAAAAACCCAACAAATGCCATGATTTGGGCACGTATGTCTGCAGATGGTGTGGGCCGAATTCAAGTGATTGATGGCATCCTGAATGCCAAAAAATACATCGAAACTGTCCTGGAACCAAAATTGATACCTTCCATCAGGGATCTCTTCCCCAACAACGCACCATTTATTTTTCAGCAGGATTCAGCTCCATGCCACACAGCAAAAGTATGCAAAGCATGGTTTCAAAATAAAGGCATAGATATATTACCATGGCCAGGAAACAGCCCTGATCTCAATCCAATCGAAAATTTGTGGAGACGTTTGAAAATTCTTGTACGAAAAAAACGTCCATCCAATAAAAGACAACTTATTGAAGCTGTAATTGAATCTTGGCACCATGTGATTACGAAAGATGAACTCCAAATACTCGTTTACTCGATAAAAAGACGCTGTGAAGCTGTCTTAAAAAATAAGGGTTATCCTACTGATAGTAGGTTTTCTAACTACCATTATTCTTAGGCCCGTGTGCAATTTTGTGATTAAGTATTGTGAGTGGTCTCATTTTTTTCCTTATGTATTGCAGATTAAGAAAAGTGATGATGGACATCTGGGACCCGTGACTGAGGAGAGTGAGGGGAGGGGAAAGGGCTAAAGGGAGGTAGAGAGATAAAAATATTTTTTCTATTTCAATAAAATATATGTATATATATTAATGTTTAAAACTGTTTTATAGAATGAGAAGAGCGATGGTGGGCATCCGGGACCTGCGATTGGGGAGGGAAAAGGGTTAAAGGGGGGGGGGAGGAAAAAAATATTTTTTTCTGTTTCAATTAAACATATGTACATATATTAATGTTTAAAACTGTTTTATAGAATGAGAAAAGCGATGGTAGACATCCTAGACCCGCGACCATGGAGGGGGAGGGGGGAGAGGAAAGAGTTAAAGGGGGAAGAAAAAAAAAATTCTGTTTCAATTAAATATATGTATATATATTAGTATTTAAAATTGTTTTATGGAATGAGAAAAGAGATCATGGACATCCGGGACTCGTGACTGCGGAAGGGGAGGGGAGGGGAGGGGAGGGATAGAAGAAAAAAATATTTTTTTCTGTTTCAATTAAACATATGTACATATATTAATGTTTAAAACTATTTTATAGAATGAGAAAAGCTATGGTTGATATCCGGGACCCAAGACTGGGGAGGGGGAGGGAGGGGAATTGGTTGAAGGAAGGAAGTAAAAAAAATATTTTATCTGTTTCAATAAAACATATGTATATATATTAATGTTTAAAACTGTTTTATAGATTGAGAAAAGCGATGGTGGGCATCGGGGACCCGCGACTGGGCAGGGGGAGGGAGAGGAGAGGGTAAAGGTTTGAAAATCAATGGGAGGAAAATTGAAGGGAGGAAAAAAAAAATTCTTCTTCGATAAAATATATTTATATATATTAATGTTTAAAACTGTTTTATGGAATGAGAAAAGCGATGGTGGACATTCGGGACCCGCGACTGTCAAAGTAGGAAAAGCACACATCTAAATATGATAAACAACTTTGCTTTTTCTGTGTTGGAACAGAAACCAGAAAGCATCTACTTCATCATGTCTCATATGATACAGGAGGTTCTAATTTGAGAGAAGCAGTCGAACTAAGGGGAAATAATACTTGGTATGCGAGGCTTAGCGAGTGTATCAACCCAAACGACGCCATGCAATCGACAATTTGTATCATAGAATCTGCTGGACTAGAAATGTTACAAATGTGATTCGTAGTAATAAATTCTATGAACAACACAATGAAAGTTTAGCAGCTACTGTAACGTCAGAAACTGAATTTCTCTGCATGTTGGAAGATTTTCTTACTCAAAGAAATGTTACAAGTATGGCCGATTTGCATAACACTTACATTAATGTCTGTTTTTCTAATGGCGTTGATCGGCCAACACATCTTAAATCAAGAAGCGAATTAAAGGCTTTTCTTGAAGAAGTTCCCGGTGTTCAGTTTTCTGTGACTAGACGAAAAAATGAATCTGATCGTGTATTTTTAAAAAGAAACTAAAAATATTGCTATTGGTAAACTGAAAGATGATACCCCAGATGAACAATTTAAGGTACTTCTTTCTGCAGTCAAAATATTAAGAAAAGCAGCTTTGAACGCAAAGCGCTGGACATTTGAAGGAAATTTAAATGCTGATACTGAGCAAAAATCCGAATTATTGACTATTTTCATTAAATGGTGTCTGGTTGGAAAAAGTGATATCACTTAAGAGAAAAAACGTGTGAATGAAGTTGATGATCGGGCTAATCGTTTCTCAAACACTAATATATGGCTGGTTATCTGATTACCAGGCTTCAAGATCCAAATCAAAAGTAAGCAAGCATACACATGAACTTTCAGTGCAAGTTTTCACTGGTTTATCAGTTTATTAGTTGACTCGTAGCTCTAATATTGTAAATTTTTATTCATTTATTAGGCCTCTCTGTACACTACTCTTGTTTCTGGAAAATATTAAATAGAATAGCTAATTCTGTAGCGGTTAAAATGAATGCTAATGAAGGACTTTACTTGCCGTCGGACATAATGTAAGGTACGTTCACTCATTTTGCTATTGATAACATGAATTTTCAAGAAGACACTCCTGATAGTCGGAATACTCTTCACGGAACATTAGAGGCTATTTACCAAACTATTGAAGAAGGCGATGTATCTGAAGATCTCAAACTGGTGTTTCTGATGAAGAAAATGTTGACATTCCAGACAAAATTTACCCAGCCCAAGAATATTCGCTTCCCAAGGGCACCGCAAAGTCCAACAGTAAGTATTGATATTCCATCATCACATAAGACAATATACCTTACAAATTCAATAGTGCAAGATCTTGTATGATGATATTTTCCACTTAGACTGCTTCTCTCAAATTAGAACCTTCTGTAACATATGAGACATGATGAAGTGGATGTTTTCTTGTTTCTTTTTCATCATAGAAAGAGCACAGTTGTTTATCATACTTAGAAGTGTGTTGAGCTCGAGTAAATGGTTTTGAGGTACAAGCTTCTTCAGAAATCATTAAATCTGCTTCATTTTGCATCTTCAAATAGCATCTTTCTACAGTTTGCCATTTTTTCTTATGAGTCAGTGATTTGTAACAAGTTAGATGCCAGTTCACTCGAAGCTGTTGTATATTTTCTATTGAAGCATCACCACCTAAATTGTCCAGTATCTGTACAATTGTATCGATGATATATTCCACTTGTTCCACTTAAATTCTGTATTGCATTGCTCATCTTTCCATTTTAAAAATTTAATTATTGTCTTTGATAGATTTTTTAAAGTTTCTTCTCATGCACTTTTTAAAACATATTCACTATTTTCTCTTTTACACGGTATACAAACATCATTACATCTTTTTCTCTTGGATGGTTTTCTTCTTTCTACTGACTCCATTTTGTTAATAATTCTTCTTTGAATTCAGTACTTACCTGCAACAAAAAGATTTTAGTGTCAAAATCTTTTTGATGATTTTAGTGATGAAAAGTTTTAGTGTCAAAATGACATCATTTTAGACTTTAGTTTTACACAGGTATGCCATTAAGTATCTGTAAATTTGGGGAATACCATAATATAATGATAAACGTTATGATTCTTATGACATAAAAAATTATACCAACACTTAAAAAAAAATTGACTCTCCCCACTCAAACTGCCCTTGAACCCTCTTGTTGTGGGTCCAGGTACCATCAATTAAATTTTAAAATATTTTAAACATTAACTATACATTCAACTAAAACAACTACAACAAAATATTTGGTTTTAGCTTTTTCCCTTCAAACACTGTCATTCCCACCCCGGTAGAGTGTCCGGCATATCCACCATTTCTTTTCTCATTCTATAAAACAGTTTTAAACATTAATATACATACATATATTTTATTGAAAAAAAAAAATCCTTCCTCCGTTAAACCTTTTTGCCTTACACTATCTCTGCTCAGTCGCAGGTCCCGGATGTCCACCATCGTTTTTCTCATTCTATAAAACAGTTTTAAACATTTATAAAATACTAGCAAGCTACGCCCGCTACGCTGGTCTATTTCTCTTAACGAACTTTTAATCAAACAAAATATTGGCATTTCATAATTCACTCTTATATTTTAACAGAATAAGGCTACTATAATTTGTGACTCGTGCTATAGCCAATATAAACGTCAGGACACGTCGCCCTTATCATTATCTTTTTACGCATGAAGGTTTCGCTATTGTACTCTATTGTGAAATTTGGTAATATTTGAAATTCAATATTTGAAAAACGACATAATCATTAGATTTGAAATTTATATCAAGAATAACACAATTTTTTACCTTTCAGACGCAGTTTGTGTAACAATTTTCTGACAAATACTTTTCGAGCTATTATTTTTTTCAGCAACTTCAAATGTTTCATTTTCCGAGATTAATCTGTGGCAACAATTAGACAAAACCCAGTCGTTAGCATCGCATAGCTTTTTATTAAAGAGGCTGTTGGAGCAGGGATTGTCACCATCAATTTGCCACCATTACTTTTGAAATTTGTTCGGTAGTTCCAGAGATTCTATAGAAATTGTATTTTAGAATGTTTTTAGAATGCTTTTCGCTTATTTCACACTTTTAAATTTCTTTTTTTTCTTTCTTTCTTTATTTTTTTTTTTTTTTTTTTTTTTTTTTGTTCTTAGAGAGCTTTTACATCTTATAAGTAGCTACAATGCCAAATTTCTAACTCCTTCCGTACACAAAAAATGCAATTTTTGAACGTTTTTCGCTACTGCACCCCCCCCCCTCTGGGGTTAGTGGCACCGACGTAAAATATAGCCTATGTAGGACCAGGGGTTGTCACCATCAATTTGCCACCATCACTTTTGAAATCTGTTCTATAGTTCCAGAAATTCCACAGAAATTGTAATTTAGAACGTTTTTAGAACGCTTTTCGCTCATTTCACCCTTTTAAATTTCTTTCTTTTTTTTTCCTCTTAGAGAGCATTTACATCTTATAAGTAGCTACAATGCCAAATTTCAAATTTCTAGCTCCTTCCGTACACAAAAAATCGCAATTTTAAAACGTTTTTCGCTCCTGCACCTCCCTGGGGTTAGTGGCACCGACATAAAATATAGCCTATGTTGGAGCAGGGGTTGTCACCATCAATTTGCCTCCATCCCTTTTGAAATCGGTACTGTAGTTCCAGAGATTCCATAGAAAATGTAATTTAGAATGTTTTTAGAACGCTTTTCGCTTATTTCCCCCTTTTAAATTTCGAATTTTTTTTTTCTTAGAGAGCATTTACATCTTATAAGTAGCTATAATGCCAAATTTCAAATTTCTAGCTCCTTCGGTATACAAAAAATCGCAATTTTAGAACGTTTTTCGCTCCTGCACACCCCCTGGGGTCAGTGGCACCGACATAAAATATAGCCTATGTTAGAGTAGGGGTTGTCACCATCAATTTGCTACCATCACTTTTGAAATTGGTACGGTAGTTCCAGAGATTACCCCCTACAAACAAACAAACAATCTTTACTCCTTTATAATATTAGTATAGATTTTATTGAAACAGAAAAATAATTTTTTTCTTCCTCCCTTCAACCTTTTTCCTTCCCCTCCCCTTCCCCTTCTCCAGTCGCGGGTCCCGGATGTCCATCACCCCTTTTCTCATTCCATAAAACAATTTTAAACATTAATATATATACATACATTTTATCAATATAATTTTTTCTTCTTTTCCTCTCTTCAACCCTTTTCACTCCCCCTCCCCAGTCGTTTTCATTCTATGAAACAGTTTTAAACATTAATATACATACATATATTTTATTGACACAGAAAAAAGTTTTTTTCTTCCTCCCTTCAACTATTTCCCCTCCCCTCCCCCTCCCCAATCGCAGGTCCCGGATATCCACCATCTCTTTTCTCATTCCATAAACAGGTTTAAACATTAATATATGTACATATGTTTAATTGAAACAGAAAAAAGTAATTTTTCTTCCCCTCCCCTCCCCCTCCTGAATCGCGGGTCCCGGATGTCCACCATCGCTTTTCTCATTCTATAAAACAGTTTTAAACATTAATATATGTATATACATTTCATTGAAACAGAAAAAAAAATTTTTTTTTGCTCTTCCTCCCTTTAGGCTTTTCCCCTCCTCCCCAGTCACGGGTCCCAGATGTCCACCATCACTTTTCTTAATCTACAATACATAAGAAAAAAATGAGACCACTCACAATATTTAATCATAAAATTGCACACGAGATGTAATTACGAAACCCACTATGAGTATTGATTGTGTAAGTATCACTTTAAAAAAATGTAAATCTAAGATAGATCTTACTATTAGTTGCATAACTTTTTTTGTAATACAGATATTGTAATACTGTTTTTATTATTAAATTCTACATTAAATTACCTTCAATTTGATATATACACGTTTGTATTTAAGTGAAAATTAATATATTCTACAAGCACACAAAGTTGAAAAACACGAACTTTCCAAAAATGTCCACACTTTTGGCCACCACTGTATATATATATTTCAAATAAAATCTCATTTGTGTACATATATAAAGTTTATTATCATCATTAAAATGCACTTAAAGAAATAACAATCCATAAATATCACATCCATAAATGTGTTACGAACTGTATATAGCCGGATCAGCAACCCCTATTTGAAGGGTTTAAAGGCAGAAATTCTATGTTTTCAGACTTTTCTTTTTAATTGTGCGACAAAACCTACTTATTTGTCAATTTTTATGATTCTACGACTGTTAGAAGTACCTTAGTTATTTGATGATCACACACCAACTTTAGTTATTTGATGATCCCCTGTGAGTCAGTGACAAAAAAGCCCTTTTTCGAAATAGCATATTTCAAAAAATATTAAATACAAAAACTCAAAATCGTGGAACCTAGTTCAGTTGGATTATATTAATGTGGGTGAAAAAGGAAAACTCTCTAGCTGTCCCCAAAAAGCAGTTATGAGGGGGTAAAAAGTAGGCCGAAATGGTCAGGGAAAAGGTAGCTACGGCCTGTGCGAACTTGGCGGACGCACTGCCGTGTTCCCAGATAGTGACGTATGGCTACAAATATGGGCGATTGGAGTATATATATATATATATATATATATATATATATATATATATATATATATATATAGTGTGTGTGTGTATATACAGGGTGGTTCTGAACTATGTCAAAAATGGAAATGCAGGTAGAGGGTACTTAATAAGATTTAGTATAGGAATGTTGCTGTGGAAATGCGGCGTTGAGGCAGTAGAGGAAGCTGTTGAGTTTGGCGGATGAAAGCGTTTCGCTGGCTTGAATCGTCATTCCCTGCACGGATTTCGAGCAACATGCATCGTTACACCAATGCGGAACATGCCGACATGCATTTCATGTATGGGGCTGCGCAAGGAAATGGAGCGGCTCTCAAAGGATGTACCTGGAACGATTCTCGATTAGGAATCTGTCGAATCACCCAACATTTGAGCATCTTCATCGGGAGTAGTGCACAAGTGGAACGTTTTATGATCCCAGGCGTGATACGGACACTGGAAGATATTGCAGAATTCTTGCAGTTAGAAGAAGTATTACGCACAGTAGAGGATAGTCCTTCGACAAGCTCGAGAGCCGTTGAACGTGCGGATCCTTTGATTAGCCCTATACATAAAATGCATGTCAGCAAGCTCCGCATTGCTGTAACGATGCATGTCACTCGAAATCTGTACGGGAAATGGCGATTCAAGTCAGCGAAACTCTTTCATCCAATGAACTTAACAGCGCTCTCTACTGCCTTAGCACTGCTTTTCTGCATTCACATTCTTATACGAAATCTGCTTATTTAGGCCCCATCTACCTGCCTTTACATTTTTGACATACAGTTCTGAACCACCCTGTATATGATGCATTTTAAATTATAAGCTTTGCGGTGATCTTGACGAAATGCTAATTTTAGCTGCAATCTTGGCTTAATCGTAATTGTGGGGACCGCTATAACCCAAAAGTACCCAATCAATTAAACTGAATTTTGTAATAGAAATATTCTGAACTTTCCAACGTTCTTTTGCATGCCTAAGATATAAGAACCTTTTTTTTTCTTTTTGAAATAATCTACAGTGTGATTCATAAATATCGAAACAATAGGCTATCTCCTTAAATATTGCCCCTAGGCACATACTTCCAATTGCAAAGCTTCATAAAACAAGTTGGAAATTGTACGTCAAACGTTACAAACGAGGTGCGTTCGTACGCACGTTTTAGAATTAAATTCATGATATCCCGTGCGTAGAACGGGTTAAACAGCTAGTTAAGTATATATTTTATGACACTGTTCATACAAATATCTTAACTAGTTATATAAATATTCAGATATATATGTATCAGCTAGTTATATAAATATTCAGATCTTGATGATTTTTAATTCTGTGAAATAAATTATATCGTCTGCAGATTAATTTCTGTCATAAAATATATCTCGGTCACTTGACGATTAAACTTCGGAAGCTCCTATAACAAAAAAGCACCGATTTAAAAAAAAAAATTCAAATTTCTTAATAAATATTTTTATTAATATCTCCTAAAGTTTTGATTCGATTTTAATAAAATTTGAAATGTCTCGACAAAATTCTGCAAAGATAATATATTTTAAATTGCAAACCATTTGGTTGGGTAGTTTTTGCGTTGTTATATGCGGACAGACAGACAGACAGACGGGCGGACCAAACGACGACTATAGGTGCTACGTATTTATATAATTACGAACGCACCTAAAAGGGTGCAAAATTTGATGAGATAAGATGCAACTCCATGGGGGGTCTATTTGAGAAAATACAGAAATTAAATTTTTATACGGTCCCCGTAGGATAAAATTTCCAATTAGGAAATTTTTTCTTATCCTTTCCTGAATTAAACAAAAAAAATTCCATCTTGTTATCTGCAAAATTCACAGAGAAATTAAAATCCAAAATTCGTGATTTACACCACTTAAGCATACTTCTGAGCGAAGCGATATCAGTTCATTTGAAATGCAAGTTAGGGATCGACCATAAATTTACACATTATTAAAAGTCGATCTAAGACAGTGCTTTAACTTTTAGATATAAAGTAACAGCGTATAGATTTTTGCGTTAAACTTGCTTGAGAAATATTCTAGAGGTCTTCATGAGCCCGAGCTTGGCGCCAGGCCGATTACCGGCACGACCCGCTGGCTGGGCCGTGCCGGCCCGTATCTTTATTATTCTTAGAACGTGTTGGACAGGCAATAAGTTCTGTAAAAATAGTAATAGCGATAATGAAACTTCTTTTAACGAAACCATTAGAAATATATTTTAATAAATTACTCAGAAATATTTTCAAACGTCTACTTTTTTACTATACAGCTTCAAAAACTATGATGTTTTTAAACCTATTTTTCATTTATTCCAAACGACATTGTTTTTTAAAAATAAATCGTTATTCGAATGTAACAGTCTAAGAGTATACATAATCATTAACGTTGCGATTGCGTATTTTTTTAATAGATGCCAAGCTCCCACTAATCTTCCGTTATAAGTGTGTTTATTTGACCCAGGTTTAATACGTTCGAACCAAAAACTCTTAAGAAATTCGATTGAATAAATTCGACTTAAATCCCTTAAATTAAATAAGTCAAATATCCATTAAATAAATTTTCTTGTTTTAAAGTGGTTAACTTGTTTAAATTAATCTACATATTACGGAGGATAAGTGGGAGGTTTGTCAGCTATGTTTTTGTCATGCGAACACATAATAATCTAAAATATACTGTAAAATTTTCTTATAAATATGTACGTGGTATTCTTTAAAATAATCTTAATTGTATCTTAAGAAAAATGAGAATTTTTTTGTACATATTTAGACCTGTGCAGAAATCTAAAATATGCACAGACACCTGTATAGATAATGAATTAAATAAAATTAAGTGCATCGCCTATGAAAATGGTTTTAACACCCGTAATTAGAGGCAACTTTTACGCCTCGCGAAGTTGCACTTTTAAGGGGGAAAATATGAAGATGTCAGGGCTAAAATTATGAAAAAACTCGAAATCGACATGTTAGAAAAGTCTTGTTTAAATCAACTGACACGTTTAAAGAATAAAGAAAGAAGAATTTGTTTAAAATTGAAGCTACAGGAAGGAGTTGCTTATTCACCTGGAAGATTTTAAAAAGCATTTAAACGCTCTATTAGGAGCGATCTTTATTTAAATTTTAAAATTTATTTTTCTGCACCATAGGTTTTTTTCAGCATTTCTCATCTTTAAATTGATATAAGTCAATAACCGTTAAAGATAAATGGTTCAAACTTGGACCATATCATTTTTTAATATTTTACTTAAATTCGTTTACTTTTTACTTTCGGCAAATTTGAAAAAAAAATATTCACTTTTGAAAATATATTTGTTTAAAATAAGTTGAGTCTTTTTTTAAATTGCTATTTTTAATATTTTTAATATTTTTAATATTTTTAAATTAATATCTTTTTAAATGCTGAATCAAAATTAAAACTTATATATTTCTGTTTAATTAAAAGAAAAAATTCAATTCGACAAATAATATTTCGAGTTATAACAATTTTAAATTACTCTGATTTTTTTTTTTTAATATATTTTTTTTAATTTTGTAAGAAGTCTTATGATGTGATTTTGTTTAAAAATTTTAGGGTTAACCATTACAAAAAAATTCAAAATTCTAACTCAATAAATAAATAAATAGATAAATAAATGTTTCCCGGACACCTTACAGTAACATTGTTTCTTGAATTACACGCATTTCAATTTGTGTCTGATCCCTTAAAACCACACGAATTATTAAATCTGATATATCTCTCTGAGTTCTGTAGATATGAAGATGGAATTTTTTTTGTTTAATTCAGGAATGGATAAGGAAAAAAATCCTAATTGGGAAAATTTGTTCTACGGGGGCCGTATAAAAACTTAATTTTTGTATTTTCTCAAATATACCCCCCCATGGAGTCGCAACTTATCTCATCCAATTTTGCACCTTTTTTTATGAAACTTTCCAATTGGAAGTATGTGCCTAGGGGCAATATTTAAGGAGATAGCCTATTGTTTCGATATTTATGAATCACACTGTATATCTTGAAAAATTCTTCGCAACGCTGATTTTTCACATTGAATTTCTGCAATAAACTGTGGCTTTAACACTTTTAAATAATTTTCTCTTGCATGTCGAAAGATTTCAGAGTTTTTTGGATCTACAACTGTCGACTTCAAAATTTGCAAACACGAATTCATTCTAAAGAAAATTTAGGAAAGTCATTATTTTTCAACAAGTATTGTTACATACGACGAATTATGGAAGATATTTGTACTTTTGAATTACCTTTATTTATATCTCTCAATTTCTTCTTTTAAATTAGCCAGGGGATCCAACTCGCACTTTGCTCGGTGTACAGAGCATAAGTGAAAATAGTTTTTAATTGAAAACTCTAATAGATAGTTTACATTTAATACATATTCTTAGATTGTCTCAGAGTACATAAAAAAGCATATTTATGTGAAAAATATCAATTATGTATTCAAATAATATAGTTTTGAAATTTATTAAAAACTGCCTGTTTAATTGCTATCGGAAGCCTGTGTTTTAATCTCGTTTTTAATTTATCTATATACATAATTTGAAAGATATTAGATCCGCCAATTTTCCAACTTACGAAAGAAAATGCACTTTTAAAAAAAAGTAGGTTAGGTGAGGAAGGTGAAGGAGCATCTCTCGCCAAGCTTGGGGAATCAAATGTGAATTGCGATAACACTGCCATTTTCTCTTTAGTTTTGTATATTTATTTATATTATTACAACTTTTTCTGTACATTATTGTAGCAAACAAATTTTTATTGTTGAAATAGATTTAAAATATATATATATTCATGCTTAAAAATTATTTAAAAACTTATTGTTTTAAAAAAATCTACAATGATCTAGTTTTCAAACAAATTTTAGTTGAAAGTGCATTTTTTGTTCTATTCGATGTTGCAGACATTGAAATTGTGCAGTAATAAAAGCGAAAAACCATCGTGCAAGTCGCTATCACTATCATAATGACGTCAGTGTTAGTGACGGAAATGTTTTTTTTTCTTCTTTTAAGTGCATATATCTCTTATTAGAAACTTCAAGAGAACTACTAATAAAACTAGAGATTAAGGGGAATTTTTAATTTGGCAATCAAATTTTAAACCCTAACTTAGTAGAAAAATTATTCGTATACAAATATTCCGAAATTGTCATATTATAAACATCAGTTCTTTATGCTTCATTGTATGCTATATGACTTAGGTTGGAAACTCATCAGAAGTAGAAGATTCCTTGGAGCCATTACGTGTCTGGACAACGGTCAAAAGAAGTCGGAAGTTTAAACTGCAAGAATGGGAACCTTTCTTTATAGGAACCAATAAAGATCCTGAATTTGACGTCAGACTGTCCTGGGAAGGAAAGCAAAACAAAATGCAGATGGTGAGATTTTCGTTTCTATAATATTTAGGATTAATTTATCAAAATGATGAAATTTTTTCATATTTTTTAACCTTTTGCACTCTTCTGTCGAGTTTGACTTGACATCGGTTTTTATCACAAACTCGTTTGTCGAATGTCATTCGACATTTTTTAATTGCCAGTAATATATGTTATATTTCCTAACAAAGAAACTTCAATAAATGAATAAATACAAATTCTTACAAAAATTGAGAGCTATATTTATTTAAGGGGTTCAACGTACTGCTTTGTTCAGCCATAGCGTATTTATTGCAATGAGTCTTATAAATAATCAATTAACTGTTATTATTTGCATTTATTTTTGTCCCGCATTAAAAAATACATATAAATGCATAAAAAGGTTTTAAATCCATTAGCTGTAGTTTTTATATCCGAAGAATACCCAGGCCATTAATCTGTTTTAGCAGTACAAAATTTTGGAATAGGGAAGTTGCAATCAGCTGATGAACCATTGTATTTCAGTTGGAGGTCAGGGTAGTTAAACCAATCAGAATTGCCTATTTGTAGTGTGTGACCTCCAACATGACGTCTATTGCAACTGCCCTTTACAGTAAATTCCAGTTCGCGCGTACTTTCAAGGGAAGCCAATTTTCGTCCCCACTATCCGCAGTCCGCATTAAACAATGCAAAATAATCTCGTTTGTTGAATAAAACGAATTCAGTTTTTGACAGATATTGAATACTAGCCGCCACTGGCGACCAGTTTGGTAGACCTTAAATGTATGTTAAGCATTGTAACAAATTATTTTTATTCATAATTTATTTTTTTCCTTAATCCTTCGCCAAACCGGAAAAATCTAATAGACAAATCAAGAACTTTTGCGATCGTGGTAGCATTTTGCATATTTTTTGTTGTTACGTATTTCACCTTTCTTGACAAAAACCGCTTAACCCACTTTATAATAAATTAATCATTGTGTGTGTTTTATAATAAAATTGTGTGTTTTTTAATGTAAAATAAACTATTTCATAATAAAATAAAAGTACATGCTGTTTTAGTAATCTCTAATTGGTTACCTAAAAACGAGATTTTCTCGCCAAAATGGCGCAAAACAAAAATCACGCCAACCCCGGCGCGTCCTTGACAGCTGTTCCAATTTAAAATACATGACGTTCACATTTTACTTTAAAATAGAAATTAGATAAATAAGAAATAATATCATAGATCAAAACATTTGATTTCAAAATTAAAGTATCGTTTCTAATTTGCACACGCGAAAAATAAAAGCTGACAATTAGTTTCGAAATTTGATCCATTAAATATTATTACACGAATTCAACTTACGTCAAGAAAAGATGAAGTTGAGTTGTATAGAACAGAATTATGGTAAACTTTGACCCAAGTGCGGATTATTTTTTTTTTTACACCAGGCAGCGGTCCAAAAATTCATGGTTTATTATTTTAAACGTTCACAACGAATGAATCTTTTTTTTGTTGTTGTTGTTTACTTTCATGGATAGAGAATTTGAACTGCGAACCTAATTTAAACTGAAGTTATTGCAGAATGTATACATAATTGATCGTAAGTCATCGCTCAAATATTAATTTATTTTGAACGATCTTTCTAAAAATGTAACTTTTATGCAGTTTTATTCGAAAAAATAATTTTGAATAAAAATGGCCGCCTGGCATATGAAAAAGTGATATGAATTCATTTTGAAGCGGGCATCCCGGAACTGTTGATGAGTCACATGACTTACGGTTTTATTATAGAGATGTTACAAACTTAACGCTAAAATAAACAACTTTTTCTTCAATTTAGTAATTTTATAAATAATATAATACAATCACTTGTTAACTTTAATTTAAAGTCTAAAAATGCTTAAAGTGATAAAAAACTTAACACGGAATATTTAAAGTACCTTTTTTAATGTAGATTACATATGTTTCGTGTTAGAAAAGTGATTTCTGAAATAAACATTTCATCTCTAATAATGAATCAACATATTTATCCTCCGATTTCAACGATCTGGTGAAACGGAACACGTGCGCTGACAAAGTACTTTTTCTGTTTCTGTGAGATTCTCATTAAAGAACTGACACGTGTAACCTCAAGAGTTCAAGGTTATATGACGTAAACTTGACTGTGTGTTTCTCATCCAAGAAACTAAATACTTTAGTCTCTAAGTAACATTCGTCGAATTAACAACTCCAGAAAATGCTATGGAAATAAACTTTAACCTTTTAATATTTTAATGTAAAATTTAATCATGTAAACTAATTTCAATTTTTCTTTTATATTTTAGTAATTAAATATTTAAATTAGAAAATATATCCTGAAGCCATATTTATTTAGACAAGATATTGTGTTTTCAATCTCATCAGTGAAACGGAAAAGTGATTCAATCACATAGTGATACCATTGGATTTATTGTCAAATTGGATTATACTTACCACACCTTCGCGGACTTAACAGGTATGAAAAACTTGCATTACCTTATTTTCAATTGTGAATTTTACCTAAAATAGAAGAAGCATTATTTGCCGTAGTACACAAAAACTCTCAGATTATGAGACTGGGGGTTGAACACGGCAAAAACCGCTCTCTAATAAGAAAAAAAGAAAGAAAAGAAATAAAATCAATAACTATATTTTAAATAATAAACTATTGTTGTTTAAGGATTAATAAAAACAAGTTTAAATCAAAGTATTAATAAAATTAATAAAAATAAAATGGCTTCAAATACGAAAGAAATATGTAACATAGAAAAACTGAACTCTAATAACTACGCGGTTTGGAAATTTAAATTAGAAATGTTATTAATGAAAGAGGATTTAATCAACCAGATAACTGATGATCCTCCAAACCCCCTATCAGGCGATTGGACGAAGAAAGATAATAAAGCCAGGACCCTAATTAATTTAAGCTTAGAAGACTCACAGCTGATACATGTTAAAAACGAAACATCAGCTAAAGCTACATGGCTAGCATTAAAAACAATACATGAACGCGCTAACTTATCTAGTAAATTATATTTACTGAGAAAATTGTATGGTATAAAACTAGCTGAAAAGCAATAGGAGAAGAGATTAAGGACTCTCATCTATCTGCACTTTTGTTGTGCTCCCTTCCACCTAGCTATGATACTCTGATCACGGCATTAGAGGCCCGATCAGAGACCGAATTAAATTCCGAATTTATAAAAGGAAAACTTAAAGATGAATTTCAAAGGAGACAAGAAAGCTCCAATTAATCGCATGAAAATGTAAACAAAACATTCAATAAACAAAAACAAAACACTAGGGCATATCCAAAAAGAGAACAAAACCTTTTTTGCACGAATTGCAAAAGAAAAAACCATGTGCGACAAAATTGTTGGTTTCTTAAGAATAAAAATTCTAAGAACCAAACAAATGAAAAATACAGACAAAATTCGTCTTTATGCTTTGAAGCAAGTGATTTTACTCCGGAAACAAAAGCAGAAACAAACACACAAATTCAAGAGAGTAAAAGCGAAGAAAATTAAAACACTTTCGAAAATATAGTGTCTCAAAAGCAATTATCATTAATCGCACATAATGAATCTAAATCTACTTGGATTGTCGATTCTGGAAGCAGTTCACATATTTGTAATGACATAAATGTATTTGTTGACATTGACGACAACAACAACAAAAATACTGTCACGATAGCAAACGGAACAACACTAGAATCGCACGGGACAGGTACACTAAAATTACGGACACAATCAAATGACATAACTTTAAAGGACGTTTTATATGTCCCTGATATTCAATCAAATTTAATGTTGGTTACGAAAGCCACAAAGCACGGTTATGAATTCATGTTTGAAAATAACACCTGTAACTTATCCTATAATGGAAAAACTCTCTTAGAAGGAAAAAAGAGAAAATTTATATGAAATTGACCTATACAAACCTAAGCAAGAAATCTATGTCAATTTTGCTGAACAATGCAAGAATAAAAACTGCATTGAGCTTTGACATAAGAGATTAGGTCATAGAAATGTTAATTCAATTAAACAACTCTTATCCAACAATTTAGCAACAGGTCTAGAAATTCAAAATTGCAAACATGACATAGTTTGTGAGAGTTGTATAAAGGCAAAACTAACAAATGCACCGTATCCAAAACAGAGTGAGAACAGAGCTAAGAAGGCGATCGATCTGGTGCATACGGATGTATGTGGTCCGATGCAAACAGAAAGCATAGGAGGGAAGAAATATTTTCTCACATTCACAGATGATTATAGTAGATTTACTATGGTATTTCTTTTATCGAAAAAAAGTGAGGTAGTTACCAAAGTAAAAGAATATGTAGCCATAACGAAAAATAAATTTGGTCGCACAGTTAAAGAAATCCGATCAGACAATGGGGGTGAATACACTAGCGAAGAATTAGAAAAATTCTTAAAATATGAAGGTATTCATCACCAGTTCACTATTCCGCATTGTGCACCTCAGAACGGTGTTTCGGAAAGAAAGAACAGGACTTTAGTCGAAATGACAAGGTGCCTATTATCGGAAGCGCAGCTACCAAATAAATTTTGGGCCGAAGCTTTAAATACAGCTGTGTATCTTATAAACAGATTACCAACAAAATCACACAATTCAACTCCATACCAGCTATGGACAAACAAAAAACCGGATTTATCAAACATAAAAGTATTTGGATGCAAAGCTTATGCTTATCTCGATAAATCCCAAAGAGGAAAACTCGATGATAAAGCAATAAAGGGTACATTTATCGGTTATGATAATAGATCAAAAGGATATAAGATCTATATTGGTAATAATAAAGTAATAAGGGCAAGAACAGTTAAATTTATAGAAAACTCTAATTCAAATGAAAACGAAAAAAAATCAAACATTGATATGAGAGAAGAATTAGAAGTTCAGAAACAACCTGAAAAAGCAGGGGGAGATCCCTCAAAATTCTTTATAGACATGCAGGAAGATAAACAAACAGACAATGAGGAAAATTTAAACGAAAACGAACCTAGAAGATCCCAAAGATCAAACAGGGGAGTTCCGCCCGATAGATTCTCTTATATTACTAAAATACAAAAAGAAAATATTGAACCAACAGAGTGGAAAGATATAGCGAAAATCGAAAACCCATATGATAGAAACAAATGGTATGAAGCAACTAATGAAGAAATTAATTCATTAAGAAAAAACAAAACATGGGAACTAATTGATCCGCCACCTGGAATAAAAGTAATTGGGAATAAATGGGTATTCACTAAAAAATATAATGAAAATAATGAAATAGAAAAATATAAGGCACGTCTTGTAGCCAAAGGTTTTTCTCAAAAATACGGAAGCGATTATTTTGAAACCTTCGCTCCAGTAGTAACGTATACAACAATAAGAGCGTTTCTAGCATGTGCAGCGTA
This sequence comes from Maratus michaelseni, assembly GCA_963931845.1. Lineage (NCBI taxonomy): Eukaryota > Metazoa > Arthropoda > Arachnida > Araneae > Salticidae > Maratus > Maratus michaelseni. The sequence continues at coordinate 214,649,032 of OZ007587.1, read as the reverse complement.
TAAAAATTTTGATGTAAATCACATAGATATCAAGACTGCATTCCTCCACGGAAATTTAGAAGAGGAAGTTTATATGTCACAACCAGAAGGGCATGTAATACCGGGAGAGGAAAATAAAATTTGCAAACTAAAAAAATCAATTTACGGATTGAAGCAATCCGCAAGAGCATGGAACATTAAATTGGAAGAAAGTTTAACTAAACTTGGTTTTGTGCAAAGCACCTCCGATCCATGTCTCTTCACACGAAAATTAAAAAATGGTACAACATATATCATTATATATGTTGATGATTTGTTAATTTCAGGGGAAACTAAAGAAAAAAATGAAATAATAGAACAACTAAAACTAGTCGTTGGGGGCCACCATAATACTTACCCATCATGGATATGCATAATGTAAAATATTAAAATAAAAATGTGTAAACTACTTATAAAATGCATTGCAATTCAAATAAAATCGTGGCTTGATGACGTCGCAAACTTTAAAGGCTCGATTACTGAATTGCTTGAAAGAAACATCCTTATAACTCCAAAAATAATAATCCTATTAACTAGAGGTTTATTGCATCTGATTAAGCGTCAAATTTCCAATTAAAATATATCTTTGAAGTGAAATTTGGATGAAATACAGGGTCATGAAAAATCGAAGAGTGTAGAAAATAGGATTCTAAATATCTCGGCAACTAATTATCCGATGACTTCATGCTGTATGCAAAATTTATGTTTTTTTATTGTCTTTTATATTCATTTCTTAAAATAACAAATTTCGAAAATTTTAATATACCTTTTATCAGAACGAATATTTCGAGAGTCCGAAAAAAATAGTTCCGGTTAATCGAGGTTATTGAAATGAAATAGGCTTCTTCCCATTATTATGTACTAAGTACATACCAAATTGAAAGTCTCTATCTCAATTTTTTCGGGAGATAGAGCGTTTACAGACACACAGACGGACGGCAAATTTTTTTTTCTAAAAATATGTTTTTCGGAATCTTCAGTGTCTGAAACGTGTAAATCCGTCAAAAAAAATTTTTCGATTTTCAAAACGTTTACAAGACTTACCCTATACTACGTATGATGGGTAAGTAAAAGGAATATGAAGTCAAAAATTTAGGACTTGTAAATTATTATCTGAGGATAAACATAAAAAGAAGTAAAGAAGGAAATTTCGCACTTGATCAAAGAAACAAAATAAAAGAACTGATCGAAAAATTCGATTTAAAGGAAGCGAAACCCTGTGATACTCCGATGGAACCCGGGTACTTCAACATAATTGATGAGGAAAATTTACTTCCTAATAACAGTAAATATTGGCAAGCTATTGGTACATTGTTATATATAGCTACAATAACCAGACCAGACATAGCCGCCGCTGTGAACATTTTGAGTCGTAGAAACGAAAAACCCAGAGAAAAGGATTGGAACGCAGTAAAGCAGGTTATTAGATATTTAAAAGCAACACAAGAACTAAAACTAATTATTAGTAAAGAAAATGAGCCAATACTAACAACATATGCTGACTCCGATTGGGCAGGGGATAAAAATGACCGTAAATCAACAACGGGAAATTTATGTAAATTAGGAAATACAGCAATTTCCTGGTCAACTAAGAAACAAAATTCAGTTGCCTTATCATCCGCTGAGGCTGAATACATCTCAGCAGCAACTTCAGCACAAGAGACAGTTTGGATTATCAATCTTCTAAAGGACCTTGATCTACAACAAAATTTGCCTATAACTTTATTCGAAGATAATCAAGCGGGTATAAACATGGTTAAAAATTATAAACATCATTCAAAAACAAAACATATTGACATCAAATATAAAAGTATAAAAGATCTTAAGGAAAAGGGAATAATTGATCTACAGTATTGCCCAACCAAAACTATGACAGCTGACATTCTAACGAAGCCCCTTCCCAAACCTGACTTTACAAAACACAGAACAGGTTTAAATCTCAAGAACATTTATGCTTCAGAAATCAAGCAGGGGTGTTAGAAAAGTGATTTCTGAAATAAACATTTCGTCTCTAATAATGAGTCAACATATTTATCCTCAGATTTCAACGATCTGGTGAAACGGAACACGTGCGCTGACAAAGTACTTTTTCTGTTTCTGTGAGATTATCATTAAAGAACTGACACGTGTAACATCAAGAGTTCACGGCTATATGACGTAAACTTGACTGTGTGTTTCTCATCCAAGAAACTAAATACTTTAGTCTCTAAGTAACATTCGTCGAATTAACTACTCCAGAAAATGCTATGGAAATAAACTTTAACCTTTAAAATTGAAGCCATATTTATTTAGACAAGATATTGTGTTTTCAATCTCATCAGTGAAACGGAAAAGTGATTCAATCACATAGTGATACCATTGGATTTATTGTCAAATTGGATTATACTTACACCTTCGCGGACTTAACAGGTATGAAAAACTTGCATTACCTTATTTTCAATTGTGAATTTTACCTAAAATAGAAGAAGCATTATTTGCCGTAGTACACAAAAACTATCATTTCGTTCACACTATCAGTGACATATTCGGATCTAAATGGTAAATCGAAACGAGAATATTGTATTTATCATTTAGATCCGAAGATATCACCGATAGTGTGTACGAAACATATGTAATCTACATTAAAAAGGTATTTTAAATATTCCGTGTTATGTTTTTTAATCAGTTTAAGCATTATTAGACTTTAATTTAGTAATTTTAGTTAAAAAGCAAATTAATGACAATTTCTTACAATAGAAAAAAAAATTAACGAGGACAAACAAAATATGCAAACAAATTGCCGTACTTACTTAATTTGGGTTTAATTAAAGTAATCTAGCTTTTCTTAGCCTTACTTAAACAAATGATCTTTTTTACCACGTTTTCCAGTTTCCCCGCACATACAAATGATCTACAACCCTGGTCAAAATTATAAACTCGGAAAATTTTCAATCTTTTTAAATCATAATATAAATAAGCTTAGCTTTACTTTAATAAAATAAAGATGAATATTTATAAAAAGACATCTAAATTTAATATAACTCATAAATAAAATGGAGCAAATAATTTAAATAAGAAAATACATAATTTAAAAAAAATAACATAGACAAAATTATAAACTCAGAATTATGAATTTCTATATTCTGGTATTTTTTATCTGAATAAATACATTTTATAAGAAAATAATAAATGGAGTCATTAGGAATCAATACATTTCAATACATCATTACACTTTTTAAATTTTTCTCAAAAAGATGTGTAATTTTAATATAGCACATGACTAAACCTAAAACAATAAATTACGGAGTATAAAAAATGAACATAATTTGAATCCTGGTGCTAAGTATTAATGGACACGTTCAAAATTGATTTGGACCGCCATTTTTCTGAATTACTTCGAATATGCGGCTGGGCATAGATTGAACAAGTTTTCCCAACTGTTCCATTGACAACTGGTTCCATGATGAAAGTATAGCCATTTTTAAATAATTTGTGTTTTGATATTGACGCCCATCATGAGAGACTATTCGAACCATTGCACCCCAACAATTTTCAATGGGGTTTAGATCAGGGCTGCGGGCTGGCAAAATTGTCCGCATTAACCGATAACATTATTTACAAATAGGAAAGGATGGAAAAAACAAAATTGTCCTCATTAATAGGAGATACGTCATAAGCGGAGGCGCATTAACGAGAGTCCACTGTAATTGTTAATATCTTTGTTTTTTTATGGTAACTGGTAACATAGGTGACAAAACAAAAATTTCTGAACTCTAACATAGGAGACAAATATGGACCTTAGTGTAAAGGAATGAAGCAAAAAATAGTTTTGGAAACAACGAAGTGCACTGCTGGCTAGGGTACTTCATTTATTAATCTGATAAACATGTCAAATAAATTTTTGAATTATTTATATATTAAAAAATATGTAACTATTATCTTTGTTGCAAAGAATAGTTGATTGACAGATAAGTACAATACATCCATTTAATGAAGTCTTGATTAGTGATTTTGGTACATATGTTAAATTTTCAGCGCGTATAACCGGGGCCTCCGAGATGTCGCTGTGTGTCCTACACCGGGCCTGCTACAGGTGACGTCACAACCTGCTGACGTCAAAACAGTGATCCATAATAACTTAAAAATTTTCATGTACTTTGTTCATTTGTACGGATTGTTTACGACAGTATTTTGATTTTATTTATTGTTTTATATAGTAATTAATAATATTTTTCAGTGTATTTAGATTATAATGCTATCAATTATTATTGATTATAATTATTAAAGAAAGTGTAGATTATATCTATAAAATAAAGAGAAGAAAATGTTGTGCTCCTAGTTTCTAATCTAAGTCTTCAAATTCGCTACTGATAATGAAAATAAGAAATTTTAGCTACGAAAATTACCTTGTGATAATTATTTTTACATTTCAACAGAAGTGGTTTGATTTAAATGTTTCGATATACTTTTCATAATTCGTGAAGCTAGAATTAATATGATGGTATTGAACTTGTGCAGAGAAAAAAAAACCTAACAACAAATGTCTAGCCTACTGTAATGGAAATATTCTGGCATATTTGATTGAATTTGTTTTTCCAAATCGAAAAGAGTCAAATGATCTTTAGAAAAAAGATAAATAAATAAAAGAAGCAGACGATAAACAGTTTAAAAAATGATTTTGAAAGAAATACTGTAATAAATTGAATGAAATCTGGATACATTTAGTTAGAAGTGAGTGATGTGCTTTGTTTATAAAATTAAAAGTAACTGATTTACACAACTTAGTAATTCTACGTAGTTCAATTCAACATTTTAGCTAACTTAAGTGTACAAATATATTATGAAAATAAATCTTTTGATAAGTTATTTTGAGTGGTTATTATGTCCTAGACCCAAGTACAATAAATAGACAATTTTTAAAATATTACAAATCGGTTACAAAGTCAAGATAGAAAATTGGGTACTTTTCGGTTAGCCGGGCGCCAGTGATATATATACATATATACACACACATATATATACACATATATCTACACACACACACACATATATATATATACACACATATCTACACACACATATATGTATGAATTAATATATATATTTATATATGTACATGTATCACTGGCGCCCGGCTAACCGAAAAGTACCGAAAAAGGCTTATGGCGAGAGAAGGAAAGTTGCAAAATATTTTCTGGCAACCTATTCGTAGTTTCATATAAATAAGTATTTTTTTTCAATATTTATATAATTTATTTAATATAAAGAAGCCATTTATCTCTTTTTATATGCAGGTAGAACAGAATTGTATATATAAATAATTTTATACATATATAAATAAACATAAAAGTACATTAGGCTTGTTTTCATAATTGTGTATATAATTTTAAAACATATCTAACTTTCTGAAGCCCGGATTACGCCAAAGCGTTAAAAAAAGTGCCAAGGTCTCTATAGTTAAAAAATGTCGATTTCTGTATTTAAATTGACATTTATTGTGTTTTGATGGTTAAATTATGGTATGTAGTTGTAAAAGGGAGGAATGGGATTGATTTTGTAAAGTTTTTGGTAGATTTATTATATTTTTTGTACGTATATTTATTGTAAAATAATGTGTTTAGGAAAAGGTAAGTCAATGGGTTCAATCGGATCTTAGCATTTTTTTTAATTTAAAACTTTTAATTTCCTTTAATAAAACAAGTATATTAATTCCCTTTTATTTCACGATTATGAAATTTAATATTATTTATGTAATCACAAATTATAAGAGCGAAAATGCTCTTTTTATTACATCTTTCTGCTGCGATACTTTGACCAAAGTGGATCACTACTGTGACGTCACTAATACTTGTAGCAGGCCCGGTGTAGGACACACAGCGACATCTCGGAGGCCCCGGTATAACCCACTAAGCTCTAATATAAAACATAGAGCTAACTTCTTAAACTTTAACATTGAAGCCAGTGGTCCGCGTATGAATACAATTTTGCCATAAATTTTTCTCAATCGCTTTCACTTTGAAGTAAAACTGTGGCAAAACAGTCTCCTATTGGCGGAGAAGTGAAGCTCAAAATGGTGCGATAAGGTTTAAGCAAACCACCAAGTTAGCCCTCCGTTCTATATTAAAGCTCAATGGTAGAACCTCATTGTTTAAACCCCGTTTATACTCTCCCAAGTAATAAATAAGCTTTTCATGTAGAAGTTTAAAAGAAAAAGGGTTTTTTATTTTATGTGCAATTGTTTTTACGATTTATCAACATTGTTTGCATATTTTTTTTTTTTTTTTTTACATTATGTTGCATATTTTCATTGTGGGAATTAAAATAATTGTATTTTGTATTTCTTTTCTATAGGCATATGAAATGTGTATGCGAAATTATGATTTCCACATCATTGAAAATGCATTCCTAGTCCACACCCCAGGTATAAATGTATACAATGCCTCTAAAGAAAAGGAAAGATCAAGACATCTCTGGGAAAATCGCAGAGTGATCATGGATGTCAGAAGAAAACTGACAAAGAAGCATGGTTCTAAAAATGATTGTTGACATAATTTTATTTTTTCTTGCGACGTCTATCAAAAGTATTTTTAGGAATGAAACTATCTTCCGGCTTCAATTGGTACAGTCTGTTCCTGAAAACTTTCGTTGTTTAAAACTCCTAATTTTATTTTCTGAAATAAAATTGTATTATAGTTATTTTCTATAGACATATGAACTGTGCATGTGAAATTACGATATTCACATTATAGAAGAAGCATTCCTAGTCCACAGTCCGGGTATAAATGTATAGAAATACATCTAAAGAGAAAAAATTCAAAACATGTATTAGAAAACCGCAGGGAGATCATAGAAGTTGGGGGAAAAAAACTTGCAAAGAAACGTGGTATTGTTGACTGAAAAACTGAGACTTTTGTGCAACATTTTTGTAATGTATTTTCATGAATAAAACTTCGTTCCGAATTCAATTTGTACAATTTCTTCTTCAAATACCATTCACACTTTCGTAACTCGTAACTTTATTTTCTGAAATAAGATTATTTTTCTCTATAGGTAATGAAAAAAAATATACGAAATTATAATTACTATATCATAGAAAACTTCTAGTCCACAGCCATGTTATAAATGTGTACAAAGCATCTGAATAGAAAGTTCAAAACTTTTATTAGAAAACAGCAGAGTGATCATTGAAGTCTGAAAAAACTCAAAGAAGCGTGGTTTTAAAAATAATTGAAAAATTGAGTTTATTGTGCAACTTATTTTTAAATAAATTTGAAGAACAAAACTTTCATTCACATAGAATTCAATTACACAACCTGTCCGAAAAAATGTGCACACACATTCATTATTTAAAACTGCTAATGTTGTTTTCTTAAATTATATTAGAACATGTTTTGAATATTCATAAATGTTGAAATATAGATTTTGAATTTTCATGTTTAAAATACGAAGAAGATTGGATTTAATGCTCGTTTCACGAAGAGATTGTTGAACAAATTTCTTAAATGATTGTTGTACTAATGTCATAAAAAATGTAGAAAACGAAATGTATAAATAATTTGTTTGAAGAAATTTGCATATTTATCGTTGTACGTGCAAAAGTGAAATTATCACTTGAAATATTTAATTCTTGGCAACACGAGAACTGAAAACAAAAATGTGTATTAATAGAAGACGTCACTACTTAATTTTAAATAGCTCTTTTACTCAGGCATAAAATATGCCATTGAAATACTATAAAAATACAAATCCATTTTATTTCAAAATGCAGTGAAAACTGTTAGTTGACTACTGGCGGTGCAACCATTTTCTACTAAACTGAAACATAAAGATAACTTATAAAGGTACCAAACATATATATATAACTTATAAAGGTACCAAATTTATGAAAATCTCATTTAGTGCACGCTTACAGAGCTCAATTTAGACAGGTGAAGAACATACAAGGGTCAACTTAGCAGGTTTTACTGTCTCAAAGCTATATTTCAATATATAAAATGACACATAATGTAAATTAAATGCCAGTCCCCCCCCCCCCCCAGATTAAAATAAAAATGGCAGGGTGCTGCTAGTGAGAAAGACACTTTTTTATTCTTAAGAACACTTTTAGGATTCTTGAGGATACTTTTCAGATTATTAAGGGCACTTTTTTTTAATTGTTAAAGGAATTGTTTTGGTTTTTTAAAGCCACTTTTAATATTTAAAAGCCAGGACACTCTTTTGAAGACAACATTGAATCAATTTTTACTATGAAAGCAAGTTGTTTAATGCAAAAAGGAGAAAGAACTTTTTTTTTACTGGAGGGGGGGGGGGGCGGCAAGAAGAGTGCCAATTCTTTTACTGGGGAACAAGAAGGGTGTTAATTCTTTTTGAGGGGCGAGAAGGGTGCTATTTTGTAAATCAATGGGCAGGCAGGGTCCAGCACACATCTGAAACTGTCTGGGGGAAACTCTGAAATGCCGCAATTGATATATATTACCACAACTATCTCGCATGGGGAAAAAAACGTCCACTAAAACAACGTGTAAACGTTCTATCGAAACAGTGCACGATTACAAATAGTCTGATGTGCCAATCCCCAAACTTGCTACTATCTCATACATGTTAATACTTCAAAAAGCGATTTTTTTTAAATTAGGCATTTTAGAAACACAAAATTTTGCTTATCACAAATATGCAAATTAAACCTAGATTGGACAATTGGGCGATTCGGTATGATTTTTTTTCAACAGCCCTTCCCGAAAATCGAACAAAATTCGTTATCACAGCGTGACTTTCAGGCCGATTTTCTGCAAAATTTTATACAAACCACGGCGTTTATTGACGTCTATAGTCAAAAACATACTTATGAAGTTTGGTTCAATTCTATCTATAACTTCATAAACTTTCCGTTGAAGATATAAAAGAAAATTCGCACCCAAATTCGCTATTACTTCAGGCTGATTGTCACCAAAATTTTATACAATCCTCGGCCTATGACATTACATCTAAATACAAAATTTCTTCAAAAATATTCATAAATGCCTCATTTAAACCGCAAAAAAGCGAGAAAATCGTACTAAAATCTTTATCACAGCGCCCATTTTGGGGAGAATATCCTTATTTTCAACTGGGACCTGATGTCCGTAGTCAAAAACAGTATATACAGTTTGGTTCATTTCTATTCATAAAGTCATACTTTCCGGTGATACAAAAGAAAATCGCACAAAAAATTCGCTATCACAGCGTCCCCTTCCGGATTAACATCCCCAACTTCAACTAAGACTTGCTAGCAATAGAGCATGTGAAGTTTGGTTCAATTCTATGTATAGCTTCAAACACTTTTCCATGGAAACAGAGGACACACAAACGGACAGACATAGAAATTTGGTAAACACGTGTTTTTCGCGATATCTGACCCCTAAAACATGTAAATCCGTCGAAAAAAACTTGGATTACAATATTTCTATTTTAGATAGAAGAAAGTAATAGATTGCTCTATTAGGATTGAGTTGACGTTCCCTTTGAATGTTTACATCAAATTTTCGAATATTATTTGTGATGGAAATTTTGTAACTTACAAATTTATTTCTTAAGATAATAGAAAAATATGTCGAAACTTTGTTGCATATACTACCTCAGAATCAGAATTCCAGAGTAAAATTCCGAAGTATTCCAGATCTTTTGAAAAGTAACATTTATATTTAAATTTATTTCACGTACCTGGACGTGGCTACCTCCAAGTAATTGGCGTATAAGATTTTGTTTGAAATGCATTTCTTCATTATTTCTCATACCCATTACAACTTCTGCACATTTTTTATATTTAACCACTGAAGGTTGTACGGGACACAAAATTTTGTTTATTTTATTCATATTCTTTACCTTTTCCCCTTTAGGCATTTATAAATAAATAAATAGATAATTTAAATAAAGTAGCGTGTGTGAAAATAAATGTAAAAATGAAAGATAAAGCAGTAAACCAGAGAGAGAAAATACAAAAATAAACTATAAATGTGATACGGCATCGTCAGAGGACCTCATTTCGTAGATGTTATTTCATGGAATACCTGTCAGGATAAAGCCTTAAATGGGCAAAATTTAAGCTCCTTATAACATATCGAAAAAAAAACCAAGATTATTAAAATGTATTACGATATCCAAGAAATAAATAAAAATTAAACAATAAAGAAACTTAAAACAACTCACCAAGCAAATAAATAAATAAAAAATAAAATTCAGATATTCTTTTAAAATGAAATTATTTTAAAAATTATTAATTTTAGCCATGTTTAAAAATTGATATCCAAGTCGAAAACCTAATCAAAACTTAAATGATATTAATAAAAGTTTTCTTCATTCTATTAAATCCTATCATACGTAATCCATTCAATGATATCCCATGATATGTAATGATTTTAGGTTGCCATGGTAAATACGTCCTATTTAAGATGGAGTCATATTATTTCCGTATTACTGAGTTTAAAAACCGAATTTGTGTACCAAAATTGTTTAATTATAGCAATCCTATAATCTACCGGCAGTTTTTTGGATAGATGTTTCCGGGGAAGTAGATATTAAATGGAAAAAGAGTCTAAATAGGGATTTCAAGTTCTGAAATTTTCAAAGCTGGAATTTTCAGTAAATGTCAACAAAAAGTAAAATGTTGCCAACTTAAAATGCACTTATTTTATTACGGAAATTAATCGTATCATAATAACAGATGGTATAATTCATTTCACTAAAATAATAACGATAATTTTTTTACATTGTCTTGTACTGGATATTTGCGCATAGTATAATTTTAACGTAACAGAACTGTAATTAATTGTTTGTAAAAGTGTATTGAAATGTACTTAATTTCATAAACTGAAATTAATATCTATAATATGAAAATCTGCACAGAAAATAAATTTTGTATTTATGCATTTTTGCATAAGAGTGCAACAGCTATTGCACCAAGATCTGATTATTTATAAAACTAGTTATAGTACGAACGCTCATTTTGCTCATAATAGACGATATAATTCATTTCACTGAAATAATAACGATGATTTATTTTTTTACATTGTAAAATTAGTTATAGTACGAATGCACCTCATTTGTTACGTTTGACGTACAGTTTCATACTTGTTAGCTTTTCCGTCGAAATTTTCTTTTTGTTTTAAATATTTCTACTCGTCTGAACTTTTCGAAATTTTTGTAGTAGTTATGTAAATCTAGTCTGTCGAGATGTTCTAAACCGTTTGTGTCGAAATACGGACGTTTAATTAATTTTAACGTAGAAAAAAAAGTCTCCAAGATGAGCAAAGTGACCTGCGTTCGCGAATTTTTCAAAACTCATACTTTTTAAAATTCGTATTTTTGAAAACCGACTGCACCGACGATTAGAAGAAAGTCTGAGCTTTAAGATCATACTTTTTTTGTACATCGATACCTCTAAAATTTGCACGCTGGGGGTGGGGGGGGGGGCATAAGAGAGGAGGTGGGAGTTTACCGTGAAAACGACTCTTTTGATTTTTTTTTTCAAAGTGTTAACAAAGATATTTTTTCAAACTGATTGCGTCGTTTAAGACGTAAAAGAACGAACTTTAAAAAAAAAAATTCCGTTTTTCCGTATCTCAAACAGTTTGGCCGATGGAGGTTAAAGCACAATGGAATAAACTGGCATTTGGTAAACATATATACACGAAAACACAAGTAGTGACTATGTGGCTGTATTCACACTGTAACCTAACCTATGTTAGAAAAGTCAACATAGGCACTTTGAAAATATCAGTCAGTTCTACCACCCATTCGAATGTTCATGTTGGTGAGCCTAGTGTCTAAGTAAGGCAAAATCTAATCGACAAACCGCGCAGTAAAAAGGCGAAAAAAAATGTAATTTAAAAATATAATTTCTTGTGAACAGCATTTTGGGTTCCCCTAGTTACGCCACTGAGTGTAGCAGTATTAAAATGTACTTCAAACGATTTTTTCCCATTAACGGTAATGTAACGGAATATTTTTGAATACCCCTGTAAATGATCTATAAATGCTACAAGCTTCATTTTCAATAGCGGACATGCTATAGTAAATCTCAATAACATATTTCAATTACATGGCCTTTCGAGCATTGGTTACGAGAGAAAGTACGGACAGACGTCAGGCAGACAAACCGAAGCCATAAACACTCTTCAACCATGTTTGAAAGTCTTAAAAAAGGTTTTAAATATGTACTAAAATTGGAGGCAGAATAAAGCAGTATTTATAAATGTGCATTAATAAAAAACGTTCGAGAAAACAATCGGATACTTAAATATGGTTACTCAATTGATAATTAGTCTAAAAAATTCAAACTAAGAAAAATGCTAATGTTAATTTATGACCAAATGTACCATACAAATTCTATAAACGAATTCTCTAGAAAGATATTATTTCAGTCTGCTTCGTCGAAGATGCTAACAAGTTTTATCCATTAAATTACTGTGAAATTATCCTGTCTGCAAAATCTAGTCGTCATCCTGAATTACGCAGTAAACCATTCACTAAATATTAAAATAAAACCACTAAATATTCAAATCAAGACGTGAAGAAACTAGCAAGCTCTTATAGACCCATAATCCATAATTCATCTAATCCTCTGAAAAATAAAATGTCATTAAATCGTCTGCTCATAGCTCTAAGAATCTTAGAAAAAATAACTATTTTAGTAGGCAAGAAATTGTTCCTCTTACTTTCTCAACTCTAGTGAATGTTTCGGATTCCATTTAGTTTTACGCCATTATATTCTATGAATCGAAAACGTGACACTCATTTACGGACAAATGCCTATTGAAGAACATAAAACTGATCTTCAGAATTTATCAGACATGGTGAATGGAAAAAGATGAAAGAATTTTTAATAACTAAATCAAGATTCCATTAAAATGAGAATTCTGTAAATATTTACGAGTTTAAATGCTGTTTTTTTTTTATGTTATTCTTTTAAATAAAATAAGCATATGAATAATGGATAATATAAAAGCAGATTATTTTAATATTGACTCATGAGTGTGAAATTAATTATATTCCAAGTTATACAATAAATCAGTTAAAAATATTAAATTGAAATACTAACTATACAAATAAAGACATGAATAAACAAAGCAAGCGCCTAATTCTTTACTCATGACTCATTAATACAAGCCCCATAACTCATGAATTTGTCTGAATGTCCAAAGATTTAAAATCTTTAACAGAGAGAATGTTCTATTTTAGTATGCAATGAATTGCTTTTCTCTTCTTGCTCTATGTTTCGAATTTCGTTCAATTTTTGTCCTTTATATTGTATGAATGTAAAATGTGACATTGTCAGATGCGGGCAGGTGGCTATTGAAATAAATAAAATCTACCACCAGGCTTTATCAGATGTGTTGAAAGAAAGAAAATAACAAATGTTTAGTTTTAAAATCGAGTTTTTATTCCATTAAAATTAAAATTCTAAAGATATTTAAGTTTAAAAACTATTTTTATGTTGATTTTCTACATAAAGTGAGAAAATGAAACAGAAACCATTTAAAAAATTTTAAACTGAAATACTAATAATTCAAATCAAGATGTAAATAAAACTAGCAAGTTGTATTATAGACTCATAACTCATGAAATCGCCTGAATGCTCAAAGCTTTAAGAATCTTCAACAGGAAAAAGTACTAGTATTTTAGTATGCAAGGAATTGCTTCTTGCTTTCTCAACTCTAGTGAAACTGAATGTTTCGGATTCCATTCATTCTGCGTCCATTATATTCTATGAATGGAAAACGTGACTCAGTTACGAACAAATAGCTATTGAATAAAATGAAACTGATCTTCAGAATTTATGGGAGATGTTGAGTAGAAAAATATCAGTTTTTAATAACTAAATCAAATTTTGCATTCCGTTAAAATGAGAGTTTTACAAATTCATATATTTACGCGTTAAAGCGCTGTTTTTCTTTTTAATTATTATTATTATTATTATTTTAAATGAAATAAATATATGAAAAATGGATCATAAAACTGCTGAGTTTAATATCGACTTATGATCATGATATTGAAATTGATTATGTTCTAGGTTACGCGATAAATTATTCAAGAAATGTAAAAATGAAATACTAATTGTTCAAATCAAGACATAACAGGGTGTCCCAAAATAATTGAAATGCGCTTTTATATTTTACCTGTTGGATATATGTATATCTTGATGAAATAGTATTGCCATAAATTTTCAACAAGTCACTTTTATATTTGTATATGACCTTTGGATCCTATAAGTTACATTTAGAAAACTTCCAATGCTCCGACAAGTGTAATAGTAAAAACTCCTCTCTTCTACGGCCAAAACTCAACGATTTATGATACTTTGAATTTTATGAAATATCGAAGCTTTCCAGCAATAAAAAATCGTCTGTCGGTTGCTGATCGATTGCATTTTTGTACGTATTTTAATGCTATTCTTCTAAACTTTATTTAAAAAATTAGCACTTAAAAAAAATGTACGTATAAGGAAAATAACTTCTAAAAACGACTGATTTCTATACTGATTTTAGCTTTTATAATCGAAAACAAAATTTAGAAACTTCCGATGGTTTGTTACAAGCTCAAGCATATTTCATCTTTGAACAAATGTTGTTAAAATCGTTTTTTCCCGCTATAAATGCAATTTAAAATTAAAAAAATTATAGAAAAATAGGTATACAGGGGGGTTCAGAACTATATGTCAAAAATGTAAAGGCAGGTAGAGAGGACCTAAATAAGCAGATTTCGTATAGGAATGTGGGTGCGAAATGCAGCGTTGAGGCAGTAGAAGGCGCTGTTTAGTTTGGCGAATGAAAGAGTTCCGCTGGCTTGAATCGTCATTCCCCGCACGTATTTCGACCAACATGCATCATTACACCAATGCAGAGCTTGCCTACATGCCTTTTAATGTATGGGGCTGTTCAAAGGATGCGCGCGTTCAACGTTCTCTCTAGCTTGTCGAAGGACTATCCTCTACTGTGCGTAATACCTTTTCTTCTAATTGCAGGAATTCTGCGATATCTTCCAGTGCCCGTATCACGCCTGGAAGCATAAAACGATCCACTTGTAAACTACTCCCGATCAAGATGCTCAAATGTTCCGCAATCCAGAAAATTCCTACCCGGGAATCGCTCCATGTACATCCTTTGAACAGCCACTCCGTTTTCTTGTGTAGCCCCATATACATAAAATGCATGTCGTCATGTTCCGCATTGGTGTAACGATGCATGTTGCTCGAAATCCGTGCGGGGAATGGCGATTCAAGCCAGCGAAACACTTTCATCCACCCAACTCAACAGCGCCCTCTATTGCCTCAACGTTGCATTTCCGGATACATGAAAACGATTAACGAAACCTATACGAAATCTGCTTATTTAGGTCCCCTCTGCCTGCCTTTACATTTTTGACATATAGTTCTGAACCACCCTGTATTGACAATAAATATCTGACAAGTTTTTAATAACAAAATTTAGGTTGCAATTTTATCGTTGTCCTTTCAAAAGAAGTGGTTTTTAATACGTTACGGACGGATTACGAGAAGTTTCGTGTTTGTAATGCTTGTTCGTTTAAACATAAATTAAACCAGAAATTTTATATAAAAGTTTTTATCTAATTTCTATATAAACAAAATGTTGCCAAGGTGGTCGATATCAACTTCCAAGGATTGGTATGAAAATAAAAGAAGTCAATTCGATCTGGGCAGGGCCATCGCTAAGACTTTTTATTGAGGGGGGAGAGGACCTTAAATTGCCAAGTCAAATTTCAGTATTTGCCAACTCATTGAGAAGCAAAAATAAATAGTTTTCGCCAATTCAACAAGTTTGATAATTTTGCCAAGTTATCACAGTTAGAAAATGTAATATAGTTCTTATTTGTAAAAAGTTTAATAATATTCCCAATTAGATTTATAACTTTTGCCAAGTCTATCAGAAATAGAAAAAGTATATTGTAGTTTTTATTAAAGTTTTAAACAAATTTGGCAACTAAAAGTTTTTAAATTTGCCAAGTGTAACAGCATTCAGGAACGTTTGGTGGGGTTTTATGGTAAAACCTCACTATAAACTCCGATTCAGTGCCATAATAAAGGTATTGCTGCTAGTGTTTCTTACCACGTCGGTGTGTGAAGCTACGGTGTGTGAAGCACCACGGCTAGTGTTTCTTACCAAGTACCACGTCGGATAGGCGTACCATTGATGGTTTAAGATGTGCCAGTAATGGACACCCTTAAGGAATTTCTTTACAAATTATTTATTAATTAAGTTATAATTATTATATTCCACTTTTTCTTTTAATATTACAGTAATCTATTAACATTATTTAATCAATCTCATAGTCTCATTTCCCAATGCTAATGAAAATTTTATTGTAAATAACAGAAATTTATCAAAACACCCAAAATTCCAGTGATGGACACCCTCTGTTCCAGTAATGAACACCCTACAAAAAATAATTGGATAGTTGTTTTATGATAGTATTTAGGTTCAGAACTTAATTAAAGCATATTGATAAAACAAAATATTGAAATGTAAGATTATTACATTAAAGGATTTATAAATGTAAATATTTGGTTTCACAATAAGTTTGGGGACATTTTTTACTGCCTCTTTTTATCTAATTTTCACTCATATCAAAGTCTGAATGATGTGCTGTACAATTATTGCGTTCAAATACCAAATCTTCAATTTTCTCATCACTTTTTGATAATCCAAAGAATTCAATATGCGATTTACCGACTTCTTTGAATGACCTTTGCTTTTCATCATTGAAACTATGTTTGCATTTATGACAAACTAGCAAGATACGCCCGCTACGCTGGTCAATTTCTCTTAACGAACTTTTAATCAAACAAAATATTGACATTTCATAATTCACTTTTATATTTTAACAGAATAATAAGACTACTATAATTTGTGACTCGTGCTATAGACAATATACACGTCAGGACACGTCGCCCTTATCATTATCTTTTTACGCATGAAGGTTCCGCTATATGCTACTCCATTGTAAAATTTGGTAATTTTTCAAATTCAATATTTGAAAAACGGCATAATCATTAGAATTGAAATTTATATCAAGAAAAATACAATGTTTTACCTTTCTAACGCAGTTTGTCTAACAATTTTCTGACAAATACTTTTCGAGGTATTATTTTTTTTTTCAGAAACTTCAAATGTTTCATTTTCCGAGATTAATCTGTGGCAACAATTACCGAAAAACCCAGTTGTCAGCAACGCATAGCTTTTTATTAAAGAGGCTGTTGGAGCAGGGATTGTCACCACCAATTTGTCATCATCACTTTTGAAATGGGTTCTGTAATTCCAGAGAAATTGTAATTTAGAATGATTTTAGAACGCTTTTCGCTCATTTCACCCTTTTTAATATTTATTCTTAGAGAGCATTTACATCTGATAAGTAACTACAATGCCAAATTTCAAATTTCTTGCTCTTTTAGTATAAAAAAGTAGTCGCAATTTAGAACATTTTTCGCCCTTGCACCCCATTGGTGTTAGTGGCACCGACATAAAATATAGCCTATGTTGGAGTAGGGATTGTCACAATCAGTTTGCCACCATTACTTTTGAAATCGGTTCTGTAGTTCCAGAGATTTCATAGAAATTGTAATTTAGAATGTTTTTAGAACGCTTTTCGCTTATTTTCACCCTTTTAAATTTCGATTTTTTTTTTTTTTTTTAATTTGTTCTTAGAGAGCATTTACATCTTATAAGCAACTACAATGCCAAATTTCAAATTTCTTGCTCCTTCAGTATAAAAAAGTCGCAATTTTCGAACATTTTTCGCTCCTGCACCCCATTGGTGTTAGTGGCACCGACATAAAATATAGCCTACGTTGGAGCAGGGGTTGTCACCATCACTTTTGAAATCACTTCGGTAGTTCCAGAGATTCCATAGATATTGTAATTTAGAATGTTTTTAGAACGCTTTTCACTCATCACCCTTTTAAATTTCGAATTTTTTTTTATTTTGTTCTTAGAGAGCATTTACATCTTATAAGTAACTACAATGCCAAATTTCTAGCTCTTTCAGTATAAAAAAAATTGCAATTTTAGAACGTTTTTCGCTCCTGCACCCCCCCTGGTGTTAGTGGCACCGACATAAAATATAGCCTATGTTGGAGCAGGGATTATCACCATCAATTTGCCACCATCACTTTTGAAATCTGTTCTGTAGTTCCAGAGATTCCATAGAAATTGCAATTTAGAATGTTTTTAGAACGCTTTTTGCTCATTTCACCCTTTTACTTTTCGATTTTTTTTTTTTTTTTTTCTTAGAGAGCATTTACATCTTATAAGTAACTACAATGCCAAATTTCAATTTTCTAGCTCCTTCAGTATAAAAAAATCGTAATATTAGAACATTTTTCGCTCCTGCACCCCCTGGGGTTAGTGGCACCGACATAAAATAATTTTTTTTTATTTTGTTCTTAGAGAGCATTTACATCTTATAACTAACTACAATGCCAAATTTCAAATTTCTAGCTCTTTCAGTGTAAAAAAAAAATTGCAATTTTAGAATGTTTTTCGCTCCTGCACCCCCTGGGGTTAGTGGCACCGACATAAAATATAGCCTATGTTGGAGCAGGGGTTGTAATCATCAATTTGCCACCATCACTTTTGAAATCTGTTCTGTAGTTCCAGAGATTCCATAGAAATTGCAATTTAGAATGTTTTTAGAACGCTTTTTGCTCATTTCACCCTTATACATTTCGATTTTTTTTTTTTTGTTCTTAGAGAGCATTTACATCTTATAAGTAACTACAATGCCAAATTTCAAATTTCTAGCTCCTTCAGTATAAAAAAAATCGTAATATTAGAAAGTTTTTCGCTCCTGCACCCCCTGGGGTTAGTGGCATCGACATAAAATATAGGCTATGTTGGAGCAGGGGTTGTAACCATCAATTTTGAAATCGGTTCGGTAGTTCCAGAGATTACCCCGTACAAACAAACAAAAAAACAATCTTTACTCCTTTATAATATTAGTATAGATAAAAGCTGAAGATTACCATACAAATAATAAACTAACTCCAGCTTACTTTGTTATTTATTTATTATTTGTATGATAATCTTCAGCTTTTATTTCATAACTCCTGATCCCATTGAGATACCACTCTAAAGATTTCAAAATTTTGAGCTTATTACAAAATAATATTACAAAAAATATGTATTTAAAAAAAATTTAAAAACACAGTCTAAAAATTTTTGTTTTTAAAATGTTATTATTTTTTAATCAAGCAACTTTCATATCAAATGAAACCTAGTGAAGTTCTCTTTAAAATGAGTGGACAAAGAACTCCCTACGCCTGATAGAATCTAAGAAAATCAAAACTGAAAACGTTTATGCAAGCCAAAAAATGACTTTTCGAAATTAAAAAAATTGTTACTAAATCTAATTAAAAAAATAAAAAATAAAGATATATTCTTATTTATATCACCAGGGAGAAAGATTTCTGACAGCATCATTAAAATATGAAATGGTCAGATTGAATATAAAAAATGTTTGGTTTATTTGGCATGGAATGACCCTATTTATTCAAGAAAAAAAAAAGGTGCTTATTACATTATACTAAGTAAAATTAAAAAATTAAATTTGATTAATTAGCTTTTCAGTTAAATAAAAAGATTTTATGCACTACTGAAAGAATACTGATACTTTTAGTATTGGCCACATGGGGTGTCTATTATTGGAAATAGACTTATTAAGCATTCCAGTAATGGACTAATTAAAATCTTAACAATAAATGAAAATTTGTAAATGGCCATTGATATATGAAATTCAAAGTTTTATATTACTATCCAAACAAAAACATGCAATTTTTGCAAGAAAATAAGGAAGATATAAATTAAGTGAAGTGAGCTTTTAGTATGTTCATTAAGATTTTCACAGAAAAGCAGTGGAACTGTGAATAATTATTTTCTGCTTCCTGATTGATTTGATTAAGAGTGTCAACAATAACCCAGATTATAAAACATACAAGGGGGAGTTATGAAAAAATAAATAAAAGCAAAATTTTTATTGGTTATTTTTTATAATCCGAAAACATTCGAGGGTGTCCATTACTGGCACATCTACCCTACATCAATTTTAAATACGGCTGGTTTAAATACCCTGGTTACGCCTATGTATTTAAAAATAATCTATTATGGTAAAACATTTAGAAACAAGAGTCCGGTCACACTACCACTCTTAATGTTATGATATTACGCCACAAATGATATTGGCATTTTTGTCTGTATTTCTAAGCTTATGCATGGTTGAATCTGGTTTCACCCATGTTAATTCTAACCTAACAAAACAAAGAAGCAATTTAGATGTTAAATTACACGGGAATTTAAGGTTGAAACTCACAAATTTTGTATAAAGCCTTCTCACAGCTGTCAATCTTCTCATTTTTGGAGTACTACTATTTCCGAATAAAAAAATTAGCTTTATTTAAGGACAGGAAATCTTAGATTAAATAAGACGAACATTACTATTTAGAAATAATGGCTAGAAATTTGACATGACTATTACTTTTAAGACGTAAGTTCTCATACAGAACAGTTTCTAAAATTTCAAAATATAAAAGGGTGCAAGAACGACAAACATTCTAAAATAACGATTAGTTTGGAACTAATAGAGTCGATTTCAAAAGTTAAAGAATAATATTAGTGACAGTGTCTGCTTAAAAGTAAGCTACTTTTACCGTTGTGTAACTGCCCTCAAAGGTAACGGCAAGAGCGGTAGACGTTCTAAAATTACAATTTCTTTGGAGATGTTGAGACTAGAAACAAGAAATTTGACATGGTGGTTACTTTTAAAATGTAACTGTTCTCCAAGAGTGATTCTAAAAACATCAAAATTTAAAAGAGTAAAATGAACCGAAAAAGCTCTTTAAGTGTTCTAAATTGAGATTATTTTATGCAAGAAAGGTGAATCTCAGCATGATAGTTAGTTTTTAGATATACATGCTTGCTCAGAACAGTTTCTAAAATTTAAAAGAGTGAAATGAGCAGAAGCAGAAAACATTTTAAAATAATCATTACACTGGAACTATGAACAGTCTTTCAGGATAATATTGATGACAGTCTCTGCTTAAAAATAGGTTACATTTTATCTGTTTGCAAACTACCCTCATAAGAGTTCAAAACGTTCTAAAATTCAGATTTCTTTGATTTTGCTGATGTTAAAAACATGAAATTTGATATGGTGGTTTCTTTTAAGACGTAAATGCCCACTAAGAGCATTTGTTAAAATATACTTGAGATTTAAAAATGAAATTATTAGAAAACATTCTATAATAATGATTACTCGGAAACTATTGGAGTTAGAAATTTTTAATTTGACATGCAGGATTCCCCCAAGTAAAAAAAAAGAAAAAAAATATATATTTGCAAATAGATAGGTTAGGAAGAAAACGTTCTACAATTACGTTTTCACTACGATTTCTCTGAATATGTCAGATTAAAAACTTTAAATTTATCTGAAATGTGTAAATCTGTCAAAATTTTTCTTTTGATTTTCAAAACGATTACAAGATTAACCCTATACTACATATGATGGGTAAGTAAAAAAGCAAGTGTTCACTTGTATTTTGTATTGTTGCATTTACCTAAAATCTTTTAATCTGTATTTCTAAAATATCCAGTTATACCCCATAGTATATTATTTATCACTTTAAAAAGTTACATCTGAAATTAATATCCAAATAATTCATAAAATGATTTTGCCAAATTGGCCCCAAACTACATTTTCTGCACTCTCTGAAGATACAAATTTTGATTTATAGTTAGTTCACAGAAAAAAATATTTATCATTCATATAAACAAAACTATCGCAATGTTCTTTAGTAACGACAATAAAATGCAATGTATATTTCATAAATCAGAGAACAGATATTACATCAAATATGTTTCATTCAGTCCCTTGGTTTAGAGTTTTATTCACTCTAAATAGCATATAGTACAGACGATTTTACTGTCCCAAAAATTTTTAATGCATTTTTACATGTGTCTATAATATAATATTCCTCTTTTATAAAACTGTGGTTAAAATTTTGATCTGCAATAAAACTGTTTATCATGTTTTTTTCATGCAATTTTCTTGAGAAAGGAGGTCCCGACACAACCTGCATGCCCCGGACTCCACTTAAGAGTTGATCAGGCCCTGTTTGAGTGGAAAAAATAGGCAACAACCATTACACGTTCGTTTCTTTTAAATACTTTATTTGGTTAAAATTTTCTTTTACATTTCAATACTAGTATATTAAAGCAACATCATTTTTTGATGCACATACAAAAAGCATTATGATGAATGAGATATCGCAAGAAACGTCTTTGAACAGGTGTTTGACATGATTCACTGATATTTCGTTAAACAAGTTGTTTAAATAAAAATTGCAGTTAATTAAAAATTAATGAAAAAACATATCAGCAAATAATCTCAAAGATTGCAGTGTGAAAGCCTCACACGGATCCATTGGCTGTGCTTTTATTAATGTGTCCCAGTACGTATGAGTAAAAAGTTAGTTGCAAGCTTCTCGTGTATTAGACTGGTGTCTGGATAGATGTCAATCTTACTGTATGTTTGCTCTCAGAATATCGTGAGTGCACAGTTTGTTATTGAATAACTACCATTTGTGACCTTCTTCAAAAAAGTTGAATTGGATGGACACTCCTGGACTACTCAAGTTCATCAAGCAGGATCTAACTAAGTAGGTAAATTTTCCGTTAAAATCCATAAATGCTATTAGATAAATTGTTATTTCATATAACTAACTGTGAGTAGTTAGTTTATATTTTTCTGTTACTGAAGGAAAAGGAATTTCGAAATACGTTTTTATATGTTTGTTTTAAGAATCCACATTTGTGTTTTTCAACTTTATATTTCGAAACATCACACAAGGTTATTTTATCACCGCAGGAAACAAAACATTGCAACTTTGTTTTGCAATGTAACACATTCTGATAATATTCAAACCCTTCAGTTAGTGTGATTTCCTGCCAATATCAGCAATGAACTACTTGAAAAGAGGGGATCTATTAATATCATGATAGTGTCGCTGGACGGACAATTGGCGGCATTCTTTGAATAATCAGCCAAAGTGATTTCGAGACATTTTGCTGTCTGGAGTAAAACTGATATGCAAAGAAATACACATTAAGCTGTAAAATATTAATGAAATTTATTAAAATAATTTATTTTTACACAAAGAACTGATGCTTAAAAAAATATATGGTATTAATGTACCAACAATATTAATTAGACAAACATTTAAGTTATAACACAATGTAAGGAAAAATATTTTATGTACAGAAAACAGATTATGAAAAAAATAAAAATATATTTTCTATATGAAAAAATTTTATGAACAAAATACTGCAATTCTTTAAAAAGAAAATAGCTTTTGAAAATATTGTGAAAGATTAACTGATTCGGAAGGCATATTTATCATACACTCTTAACTGTGACAACTTTTTCTTTTACTTTACAAAAATTTATCAATGTTGAGAAAAGAATCTTAAAATGTATTAAGATAATTTTTACAAAATAAACAATAACCAAACAAGCAATTTTATTTTGAAAAAAATAAATCTGCCTATAAAATACATAGAACACACTTTCATACAAACACACATTCATATTATGCTGGTATAAGCAATAATTTCAAACAATAGAAACAGCAAACAAATGTAACCCAAAATAGTAAAACTAAATCTTCTAAAAGTTCAATCATATAATTTATCAGCAACTTGTTAATGGGCAAAACAGTATAACATAATTAAAATTTGCATCAATTTATCTAAACATTTAAGCGAAAATAAAAATCTGTTCAACTAAAGCTGAAAGATTTCCTGCATCTTTCTTAAAGTTTCATTAGACTTTAGTATTTGCACAAGTCAGATATAACCTGACACAAGCCTAAAAATTCTATTTGAAGTCAACCAAATACCTGACCCAATCTGACAAAATAATTTTTGTGCACTTCAAACACAAAATATTTGAACCTGATCCAAAAACCCCAAATTAAAGAAAATTAATCCATATCTTAATGCAATGCAATTATGTCTAACTATTAATGTCTACAGTTATATTTGTAATATGAATTTTATTCTTTATTTAGAAAAATGAACTATATATACTTATTCTTATTCAAATAGATTTTTTTCTTTTGAAAGAATATTCTGGACTTTGTTTTGAAAAATTGTGTTCATCTGAACTAGACCTGCAAGAGTCAAACTCAACCCGAAACTGAAACAATTAACAGTAAACTTGTACTGAACCTGATCACCAATGAAAAAAATCAGAGGTGACCTTACCTGAATCCGTATTGAATCAGATAAATTCAAGTTATCTGACTGGATGAAGGACTCCAGGATTGCCAAGTGTCAAAAGTGAAAAGGCAAAAGACTGGCAAAGTTTTATTGGCGTATCATGATACTAACATTTTCAACTTTTAATTTTACAATATAGTAATATACACTAATGTATTTAAAGGAAATTTCAGTAACTTAAACTTTCAATATAAAGTTACAATTAATATCAATAGAAACTACTACATTGATACTAGTTGATTTTGCATTACTTAAGAATAAAAAAAATTAAATTTGCTCATAACAACAGTAGTGAAGTTTAAGAATGTTTCACCTGTTATATCAATCTGAAAGCAGATAGGTAGATAAGCCTTGATTTTCAGCCTCAACAGTTATTATTATTAAGCAGATAGATAAGCACTGATTTTTGGCCACACAAAACAATTATTATTACTATTTTATTTTTCTAAGATTTTTTTTAAAATTGTTTTAATATAATTTAGGAACTATAAATTATATGAAAACAATCAAAACATCTTAGAAAAGAGAAAACAAAATTTTTACCTATTGGAATCCAAAAATTAATGTTTGTCTACTCATCTCCTTTATCAGATTAAATATCATAGATCACCCATAAAGGAGAAAGGCAATCTTATTTTGCAATTTTTATTCACTAGTGGCAGCATATTTGAGGATAAAATAAAATGAAAATAAAATTTCATCAGAATATTACAAGAAATATATAAAAAAATCAGGAGTATAGGATAACAAGAGAAAGGCAAAAAAGTTGGTAAGTAGCTAACACTCAAAATGTAATATAGTCCTAGATGGAACTCACACTAGTACAAAGTACAAGTCTAAAGGGTACTTGTCTACTTTCTCAACAACCACTTTCTATAAGGAAAAAAATCGCCAAACAATGTGATTTAACGATAATTCATAATTATTTTTTTTCTTAAATATAATCAGGTGTTTCAAACTGGGCTTCCCAGGTTGCAGAACACACTGCCCAGTATACAAAACATAGGTGAAAACCTTTAATTGAAAACTCTAATAGACTTTTTTTTATATTTAATATTTTTTTATTGCCCATTAACAAGACCAGAAAGCATTTTTATATGAAAGATACAAATTATGTATTCAAATAAAGTTCTGGAATTTATTAAAAACTGTATTTTTATATTAATAACATGCAGTGTTTAACCACTTAACAGTTTTGCCCAAATGCCGCTTGAGCAAGAAGAGTTTGCTTACTTCGTTACTAAAAGCTTTTGGGTACCATTAATTTTTAACTGCAATCTTATAGACATATTTGGATTATATAAGGCAAATGTTTTAGTATGGAAAAAGTGGTGTTTTGTCCCTATTTTTAGTACATTTTGTCCAAAAAAAAAAAAGAAACTGTTTAGTGGTTAATAGCCAAAGAAATCCCTATTTATAGTAGCCTCTTTGATTATGATTATTTCAGTGTTTAAGTGCACAGTTCAACATATCTGTTAAATTTGTGTTTTAGTTATTTTATTTTATTTATTTATTCCTGAAGTTTTAATTTACTTATAGAATATTAGCCAGACACATATACTGAATTATTTGTATATTTTTAAGTGAAAGAGTGTTAATCTTCCCTAATATGGCTGCACGCCTATAGAGATAAATTGAAAAAAAAATCATGCTTGAAAATTATTTTTTAAACTATAAAAAGTCTGTAAATTGAGATACAGCTTTCAGACAATTTCATTTGAAAGTACACTTATTTTCCTATTTGACTGGGTAAAAATTTAAATTGTGCAATCTTTAGAAGTTGAAACAAATGGCAGTAAAAGCAAAATCTATTGGTCGGGTGTTGCCACTAACAATATAACATCAGTGATACTCACAGAGATGTTTTTGCATTATAATACACATTTATTAAAAGGGGAGAAATAGATAGCATAATAATCATTTCAGCTTCATACTTTGAAGCCTAGATGTATAAAGAAAAGGTCTTGTCTCTTGTCATCTTTAAAATGCATAATTTGGATTTTATTATTACCACTTCAAAATTCTGAAAATACCATAAGCTCAAATATTTACAATCCTAAATGTTCTCAAAATGTTTGCAATAAAAATAAAATTTCTGTACATAATATACATGAATGTACACACAAATGTTATACATATATAAATGCATAATTAGCTGGGATTTTTCCCCAAAAAAATCATTTTTCTTTCCATATTATAATTAGATTGAAAAGTACATCATATTTGTGCTTTTATTAGTGCATGAACTTGTCTTAACTGATATTTATTCATCAATGTATATATAATCGACTTGTACGATAAAGATTTTAAAAAGGATATAGAAGGAATTAACATTACACCATATTTGTACTATTTCATTATAATAGTGACAAGATTTAAAAGGCACACAAGGAAAAACAAACTTAACTGGTATAAAGATGCAGCACATAATAAATATGTCATGATACTTCTAAAACTCTCTAAAAATAATTTGAAATATAACAATTATGACATACTTTTTGTTTTTTGCAATATTTTCAAGAAACAAATTTGAGACTAATGTGACTGAACTTAAGTACATGAATAGATACAACATTTATTCTATGTTAAATGTTATCTAGACAAAAGTGTAGAAATATAGTTTGTAACTATTCACTATTATTAAGTGAAATAAACAGCCAGTATGATTAAACCACATAAGAATTCATTTCATTCAAAGAATTCATTTCAATAATTTTTAATAATAGCAAATCTTAAACATTTATATTTCAGGAATTTAATTGCATGCAAATGTAATAATTTAGTTTAATTATGAAGGTAAAAAGTATAAACATATCTTAATATTGTTATCAAATCCAATACTATATATATATCATAAAATAAATAATTGTTTTTTAAGCTGCCATTTTCTTACAAACAAAATTTTAATTGCAGTAAAACCTCCACAACATACACTACCGAATAGCACACAACTCTATTTAGTGAACACTTTTCAATCCTCAATAACTATGTGTATATATGCTTTTACCTCTTAATAAAGAATATTTTTGAATAGCAGACAAATTCTGCTGCTCTGAGGTGCCTGCTAATATCAAAGAATTTACTATATAAATAATAAGATAAATAAAACTTGAATCAAAGTCATAAAATAATGTGGTTGAGATGGTAATGAAAAGTATTACTCATGAGATAAATATTAAATATATGTAAACACAAAAACAGCATTTAGTTAACTGCAAGCAAGTAACAATCTAATGGTATGACAATTAAAACTCATAAAAATTATTTACAAATAGAAATTGTGATGAAAAACTTCCATTAAATACAAAATAAAAAATGCCTCCAAAACTATTTTTTTATCATACACGTTAATTTTCTCAGGATAATTGAATCATTTTTCCTTTGTACGGTAGATTTTTTTTTTATGTTCATACACATTATGTGTAGTATCATTTAATAGCATCCATTAATTATGTAACTATTTTGTGATTATTAAATCTAGTACACTAAATAGATTTAATTATTAAAAATAGTTTAATAGTCATTAAAAGCTAAATGTAATTTTAGTCTTATTAAATCTAATTACACTAAATACATTAGATTATTAAACATAGTTTAATAATAGTCATTGAAAGTGAAATGTAATTTTAGTCAATAACACATAAAATGTAACACAATACAAATATCTTCAGGATTTTTTTTTTTTTTTTTTTTTTTTTTTGATGTGTAAGGCACACATATAAACAATCTTAGTTAAAATATTAACGAATAAGAAATATACAGAGAAAAACTGTAACAACTACAAATACATTTAAAAATATTGCAAAGTGGTGAAACAAAAGAATGGAATAAATCATAAAATGTCTACTCCACTGAAACCTGTTATTAATATTTCACTGTATTTTCTATCACATATGTTACACATAAATAAATGTTATGTATTTCCCCATGGCATGCATTTGCACAATATGAGCTGTATTCCATATATGGAACAACGTAATATATTAAATGACACCAAACGAATCTACTTAACTACGTACCAGTCTCTAATGTCAGGCATGAAACCGATTTAAAAAAAAAAAAAAAAAAATTGGCTTTAGCCTATCTTTTTTTTTTTTTTTTTTTTTTTTTTTTTTATAAATATGCAAGTTTCTAGTACAAAATCATATCACTTAAATTATGCACAATATTATTATACAAATTACTTTCAAAGTTCAAAAAATTAAAATTTATAATAAAAAAAAATTACTTTTTTAGTTGCTAAAATGAGATTGTTAAGTGGTTAATGGAACTATTATGCTAAATATTGTACATTTGGCATTACAAAAATATAGAAATGTGAATAAAACATTAATGGTAAGATTATTATTATTTTTATTATTATTATTTAATTATTCTATTTCTTTCATGTATACTGCCCCATCCTTGTGCAACATCTGCACCCCTGAATTTTAATACCTCATTAGGGGCAAAACATCAATAAATATAGGAGAAAAACATTTCAAGGCAATTTTACTCTATTTAAAATCTAATAATTAGAGCTAAAATTGCACAGTAATCACAATGTATTGCTTAATAGTTTCATAAAATTAGATGCAAATTGCCACTTTTGTGCAGTGACCAATGGTCATATATACAGAGGTCAGTCAAATTTCAAATACTGTCATATATAATGGTACCAAGATTTTTAAACAAAATTTTCAGTAGAAAAAACATGTAGCATACACGAAAAATACTGTATATTATACATTAATTATTTGAATAATTAGCATATGTTATTAATATTTTACAGAAATGTTAACAAAAAGAAAAAAAATCACATACAAGCTTTATTTTACACAATTAATCAAATTGAGCAATATAGTTTACTAATATTTTTCAAGCAAATTGGATATTACAACAAATTATAATTATTCTTTATGCCACTTAAACTAATTAGTATAGTACTATAAGTAGTAATTAGTAAATACACTAAAGTTTTAGAAAGTTAGTGCTTGTTTGAAGCAAAATCATATTAGCAAAATTTATGAAGGTAACATATTGCCGTTACACATGATAATAAATATGATAAACTCTATTTTTTTGGAAATAAAACATGCAACATGTATGAAAAAATATGGTAGTATTAATAAATACTCAAAAGTAATAAGTAAAATATTATCAGGCAAATGTATGCCTATTTTTAGTCAGAATTGGCTCTGAAATTTGAAGTAATATTTAAAAGTATAGGGCAAAAATTAAAGTAACCACCAGCCACATTGCCACGAAATAAAAGAAAATGGCTATTAAAAAATTGTCTGCCAGCAGCCAATTATGGCCACCCAAGGTAAGATTTTCTTGCATTTCACCAATGATTTTACTTTTACTGGTTGCAATATGCATAAAATAACATATTTGTTTGGGCTATTTAATTTTAGATGAATACTAATAGAAATTTGAATAAGACTTTATTGTTTAGAACATTTAAATAAAACAGTGGCGACTAGTTTAAAAAATAGACTTATAAAACTGCTACTACTGGCCTCTGGCCACTAATGAAATTTCCCAGTTTTGCTTTTTATTTAAAAGAAAATACTATTTCCACACAACTCACATAGTATGATTTTTTTTTTTTTTTTTTTTTTTTTTTGTAAAAAAATAAAACTAAAAATTACGCAGTAAAAGGGTAATATTGCATAAACATTCGTCTGTTTTTCATCATTAATTCAGATCATGTAAAATGCATACATAAGTTTGGTAAAGCAACAATTTCATAATTCTGATAAATAGAAATGTTACTTACTGAGTACCAATCTCATAAGTCTGTGCATATAGCACCTTTGATAAGATAGTTGGAAATGAATAAAAATATATTATTATTTTCTTACAATAAATACATTAATATTTACAAAACAAATAAATATGTCATCACAATGAATAATGTACAATAATGAATATTACAAAAGATGGAGGTATGAAAAACTAATTTTCATTTGGCTTAACAGTCATGAGCTGGAAACCCGTGACTTTCTTTTCTTTACAAAAGGCAGGAGCTACTTCTATAAGATCTTCTTCACTTATGGATGTAACAAGTCTGAAATATAAAATTACGCATAAAATAAAAAATACATGATGCACTGAGTTCTTATAACAAATATCTATATGAAATAATTTGCAAATTATGCCTTGTAACAGGCAAATTGTGCTTTTAAATATTTGGTTTCCTTTAAGAAAAGAATGTTTCTATACCATTATTTTACATTTAAAAAAAAGTATAAATATATTTTTAATATAAGTAATTGATAATAAAAAATAATTTATATGTGATAGTATTTTATTTAACAAATTGTGAAAATACAAACATGAACCATATTATGAAATTCTACTATATTTAGTTAAGTGATTGACATTAGTTGTGATTAAGTATCTTGGTGGGTATCAAGTGACTAAGTAACTTGGATAATACAAGAAACTATGCTCCCATAAAGGGATAGGATTTAAGATAGAACATGAATTAATTACCCATCAGTAAAAATATATAAAATGTAAAAAAGGATATTCTATATCTCAATTTTAATGTCTGCATTTAAAATCTTTATATTTTACATTATCAATTTACTATCATTATACATAAATCTTTTAAAATATATTAAAGTTACATATAAATATATATGTATATAATATATATATATATATGTTCACAATCACAAATATGTTAAGTTCTATAATGTTAAAAAGTTCTTGTGGTGGTGGACTGTCTTTATAGAACTTTTTAACATATTTTAAAAGATTGATCTGCCATAATATCTGATAGCAAACTGGTAATATAAAGAATAAAGATAATAAATAAAATATTCATAAAGAAGTGCATATACATAAACTACTCATTTAAGGCATCTTCAGTTTAAGAGAATACCCCCCCCCCCCCCCAAAAAAAAAAAAAAAAAAAAAAGGACCCAAACAATGAATTTCTGCAATATTAGAATATAATTTTTTCTCTCAGAGATAATATCTAAAAAGTCTGTATATGAGTAACATACAAGAGGATTTTCCATTGCTGAACTAAGTGTTTAAACCGACAGAATGAAAAAAAAAAACATTTTTCACTCTGTCAGTTTAAATGCTTCGTTTAGCAATGAAAAATCCATTCGTATGTTACTCATTAGTTTCGGGAGAATTTCACTCCTGGAAAATTAATTGGAATTCACTTGTATGTGAGTCTGTATATAAATATATAATCTCTATCCAAAGACATCTACAGAACTGGTATCATAAAAAAAATATATATATTAACATATGATCTTTATTATTGCATTTCCTGTTTTTAATTTTTATCAGTCATTTTTTTGAATGTTTTTGTTCTAAAAATAATACCACTGATACATTTTCTAAACTTAAAGAAATATGCATTATTTAAGAACAAGAAATTGCCAGCACTTATTTAATGCTACACTTATTATAATGCAAAATGTCTTTAAAGCACTACAAAAGTTAAGACAAATTATTTCGTTTACTTTTTTTTTTCAATTATTATGCACAAGATTTTTTTTTCTTTTTCTTTAATCAAAAGAATTTACATTCAAAAACATTTCATGCTTTTCAGCTACTCACTATACAGTAGGGATGAGAAATACGGTTACTTTTGGTTAACAGGTTGCATCATTCTACAGTTGGATAGGCAACAGGTTCCAACAACCTGTTAATTTTATAACGTATCACTAATCACTATGTATGCTGCCAACAGACTTTTTAATTAAAAGCATTTAAACAGAATGTTTGAAATAATTTTGGAAATATAGACATTGTTTTCTGTAGAGATGAAGCCACATAATTAAAATCAGTTTACATGGTTAAACTCCATTTTTGCCCAATAAAAATTTACCTCTCTAAAACTTTTATTCGCCAAATAACTTTTTCCCAGTTTTAGCAAAACTGGTTTTGAAAAAGCTACAAAATAAAAGTTCTAAAGCTACTTCTCAAAATTTTTATAGAACTTATGTATGTTATCATGTGGTCAAAGGCCAGAATGCCTGATCTAATACTACATTTCACTAGAGAAGGTGAAATTAATCAATGACCCTTAGTTACCCTTTATGTCTTGTTCAATGGAAAAAATTAGAAATGGAAAGATGAACACTCAAAGTCAAAAATTAGACATACCAGGGCATTTCACTGAGAAATAAACAGGGAAAGAGGAGTACTCCCTGACATACCATACTAGCATTCTAAAAATAAAATATAGGTAAAGAATTTTTTAAAGTACAATGCAAACAAAGCAAGATTCTACCCAGGAATAAAAGTAGGGTAGAATTCTACCTGGGAAAAAGGGCAACGAGGGTAGAATTCTACCTGAGAAAATGGCAAGGAGGGTGGGATTTTATCTAAAAAGGGCATGAGTGCAGGCCGTCCCTCTGAAACTCTCTATAGTGATCCATGCCTCTAAAACTAACGGTTTAGAAATTAGCTATTGATACACGATAAAAAGAGACACCCTGTATAAGAAAAAACACACTTTTAGCAACATGATTTTTATAAAATTAAATTTGATCCCCGACTTTATTGCAGTCATATCTGTTGACGCATATCTAAAGTGGATCCCATAAATATTATTTATACACTTATAATCAAATGCAATTCATCCTAACAAATTTTCTATATGATTTCAAATTAATTCAACTGTATTAAAATTAAGTTACCCTACAACTTATACGATACTATTTTCTTTCTTTCTTTCAGTAAAATTAAATCACAGAAAAAAATTTCCAGCTCGTATTTTCTAAAAATGCAGTAATGACAAAGTAAATAAATAAAAACACATAATCCCCCCCCCCCCCTAAAAAAAAAGCATGAAAGAATAATAATTAAAAAATAAAAAAACATACTGTATGAGCGTATAGCAATATCTCTTTTAACATTCAAATTTCAAAGAAACCCCCATCCAGCAAACAAGCTGGACAAAGATGTCTACTGAACTAATTATTTCTACCAAAATGCAACGAGATCGAAATAAAAAATCGTCCTCCAAATCCATATTTACTAAAGAACATCTTTTACTTTCTATTCCAAAAAACCCTAGTGATTCAAATGATTTCATGCAAATCTAAGCCTCAACACAATAAATTGCAATCTTTTTAAGTTACATCACTCTAAGCATTTAAAATGATTTTTTTATTGGTACTGAACGGAAGCAGTTACATTATTAAAATCAACAATAAAGATGATTTGCAAATAAATTAACTCAAGTTATATACGGTTGCTTGTAACTCTAAGAGCTGCATAGTTTACATTTTGACGAATGACAAGAAATCAAAAGTAGAAGCAAATTCTGATTGGTTGCTCGTAAGCCAAGATTCTCACCTGATAAGGTTCATAGCGATTTTTTCCCCCTTAAAGATTTGAAAGTCTAAGATTTTGTACTGCAGTTTCATTTGTTGTGATTTTACTTTGCTTGGGTTTTTTCTTTCTTGCTTTGACACTTTCATAGGAGTTTAAAATAGAATTTTTTTTATTAAAAAAAAAAAAAATGTTAAAGCTTTTTTTTTAAATTGAAATAGAAAACATTTCGTAACTTTTATTTTTGTTATAATTTAAAAATGTATAAAATACTATTTATTCAGCTTTCTTTTTTTTTTCAGATAATTGATTCGAAATGTAACAGGGACTTTCCGTAAATCTGTTACCAAATAACAAACCATAAAACAATAACATTTTTATTTATCCTAATATGTTAAATACCGCCGATCTCTACTATACAGATATGAAGAAAAAAAATTGTGAAAATTTTTCTTCCTTTGAAAGTTTCCATGATGAAAAAAAAAATAAATAAATAAATAAAGCTCATAATAAATGGGAAACATTAATCTTAGACAAATGATCATTAGAAAGTACTGGATCAAAACAAAAAAATTAAACACTGTAACAAGTATTATGAAATACACTTTTTAAAAAATTACGCTGCTAAAAGCATTTGATGAAGCTAGCTTTAAGCACTGCTAAAAGCACATACCTCATAAACAATTTGGAAGTGTAAAGGAGTTCTGTGCCAATACAACATGCTGGATCACCTTTGAATAAACAAGATGTTGGGTGAATTTTGACTTTTTGATTACCATCAATCTGAAAAAAAAAAAAAAAAAAGTATAAGAATAAACATTAAAAATATATATATATATATATATTATATATATATATATATATATATAAGATTTTTAAAAAAAGAATAATAATTTACAGCCCTAACAGTTCCAAATAAATTATAATTTAGAATGTTTTTAGAACAACATCTGCTTATTTCATTCTATTATATTTAAATTTTTTTAGAAATCATTCATCAAAACCATTTACATCTTAAATTAACCACCATGCCAAATTTCAAGTTTTTAACTCAACAGTATCACAGAAATCATAATTTTAAAATGTTATTTGTAAATGCATCTTTTTAAATTTTGATTTTTTTAGAAACAGTTCTGAGCAAGCATTTATATTTTTAAAATAACAATCATGCCAAATTTCCAGAGTTTATAACATTTTAAAAATATTTTCTGCTTGTTGCTGCCTTTTAAATTTTGATTTTTTTTTTTTTAGAAACAATCTTAGTGAGCATTTGCATTTTAAAAGTGAACCATCATGCCAAATTTCACATTTCTAGCCCCAACCCAGCAGTATTCTTCCAGGACAGTAGAAGAAACTGGAAGAAATGGAAGAAACCAACAGAAAACAAAACAGATGCTCAGAATTAAAATACATTGATTGTTTATTGGAATTAAACCCAATCATAATTATATAAAATTTAAAATGGAAAACTTGGTAAATATTAAAAACATTATTTTGGGAAAAAAGGTTATTTTTCTTATTAAAAAGTTATTTTTTTAATAACAAACTTTAGGTTCAACAGGTTTTTACAGGTGATGGTGTTTACAACTTTAGAGGTAGGAGGATATTTTCTCAATGTTTATGCCGTAAATATATAAAAATACATTTATTTAAAGATTCTAGTGTGCAACGCATTAAATAAACAAATTTGTAATTATTTAATGGCATGTATATCTTCGAGTGCTAATTTTAAAAGACTAAAATTCTAAAAATGTGTCGAAATCCTTTTAAACTGAAAAAACTTTTACATATTTTGCATTCATCCATTCTAAATTGAGAAACTGATTGCAGCATCCTACTGCTAAGAAACTTTTGTTTTATTATATCATGTTGTAATGTAGTAAGGAAAATGACAATTTTAAAGACATTTTTTAATACAATAATTATTGTATATTAGTTCCCCTAATAAAATGAATCTAAATTAAAAGCAGTATCTTTTATTTTGAATGAGCTTCATTCTACAGTAGATAAATGTTCCATACTATTTACTACTAGTGAGAGGATTAAGGCAGTTCGCAAATTCCCTGCTCAACAACACCAAACTGACACATTTTCTGATTCATCCTCTTTAATAAAAAGCTATGCGTTGCTGACTGGGATTTTCGCTAATCGTTGCCACAGATTAATTTCGGAAAATGAAACATTTGAAGTTACTGAAAAAATTAA
Source organism: Maratus michaelseni (assembly GCA_963931845.1). NCBI lineage: Eukaryota > Metazoa > Arthropoda > Arachnida > Araneae > Salticidae > Maratus > Maratus michaelseni. Next base: position 214,613,219 of record OZ007587.1, on the reverse strand, counting down.
TTGCTCAAAAAGTATTTGTCAGAAAATTGTTAGACAAACTGTGTTAGAAAGGTAAAGAATTGTATTTTTCTTGATATAAATTTCAAATCCACTGATTATGCCATTTTTCAAATATTGAATTTAAAAAATTACCAAATTTCACAATGGAATACCATAGCGAAAACTTCACTCACAGAAAAATAATGATAACAGCAATGTGTCAGCACGAGTCACAAATTATAGTAGCCTTATTATTCTGTTAAAATATAAAAGGAATTATGATGTCACGAGTGCATGATTTTTATTTAATTCTTAACAGATACTAGATGCGCCATTTCTTATTAGTTTGTGAATAATATAGGGTAATTCAAGTTATTAAAACATGTAGCTATAAAACATATAAATCAATGGAAAACAGTAAATAATAAATTAAAAATGTAATAGTAAACCGTATCAAAAAAAGCATAACTTAGTGAAATAAGTATCCATTTTTATGTTATTTTAGGATATTCCAGGTAAAGGTACAGATTACTTTAAAATACAAGGTTAAATTCACCAATATATTTCGTTTGATTCAAGGTTCTTTAGGAGAAACCGACCAGTGCAGCGGGCATAGTCTGCTAGTTTTTAAATGTAAAGGCATAAAATTGGCTGGACAACAAATTTGAACTTTTGCTCTGTCCCAAGACAAAAATTAGTTGATTCTTATTCAGTTTTTTTCGCTGATTCTGAATCTAGTTTTAGATTTTATCCAGTACATCCAGTTTTTGAGATATTTACACATTTTGATTTATTCAATTTTTGTACAATCATATGCCGAAAGCATTATTAGACTAGATTTTTTGTTTTATGTTATGATTACTGGTCAGTTTACTTTACAAAAATGTTGTGTCTGAGATTATACTGACATGTGACCGTGAAATATTGTGCCTAATTTATATATTTTTCATTTTTTTTTTAAATAACCTTTCTTGACGTCCAAATATTTCTGCCACATGAGTACGTTAATGTTTCTAAACAAGTTTTTTACACTGATTTCAAATCTGGTATCCGTTTCCTTCTATCATGTCCAGTTTTTAAAAAAAATGAAATTTTATTCTTAATTAAAAAAAAGGCCAGAAAATGCTTTTTATGTTACTTTGTGATGTACTTCAGCTAATTAGGATAGATTCTACTACTTTTTTCAATTGTTTTTCGATTACACCCATTTGTGATTATGTCCTTGATAGGAATCTGACACTGTTCACCTTTTTGACAATGAGGTACACACCCCTAAAAAGCATCTTATATCAAAAATGTTCCAATGCAAAAGTAGAAATTCATTTTACTCAAAATCTAGACGTGATATAAGGAAACGGATTGCAGATTCGAAATCAATATAAAAATCTGGTCTAGAAAAACATGTCAACTCTGTGGTTAACTACTTTAAAGTTGAAAGTAATGAAAACATTACACTATTGAAAAATAAGCAAATTAGGCTTAGTGACTGACAGGTAAATGTTAAGAATAAGCAGACTGCAAAATTTATCTGAAGCAAATGGTCCAGTATGGTTCATACACTTGAGAACAAATTAAATTCCAGCACTTTTCAAGGACTGTTTAGAGATACACGCAATATTACATGCATTAAAATGGTTCTAGAAAATACATTATAAGGGAAATAGTCACCACATTGCCTGTTTATTCCAAGGATATCTTATTACATCCTTTAAAAAAATTATCATAGGTATTTTCATGACATCATATTATTAGATAAATTTAAAATAAAATATTTTAAATTAATAAGGTACCATGGAAAGAAATTTCATATAATAAAAAGTTAAGAAAACAGAGTTTAATTTTTTTTTCTTTAAGTGGAAAAAAAAAAAGATGTGATATCACTACAAAAGCAGGAGTTTTAAATGAAGTTTCTTTCCATGGTAATGCATATTTTTATTTTTTTTTACCAGTATTTAAATATTCAAAAAATCTTCCCTACGTGCAGGTGCATTTTTAAATAAATAATACAATGCAGTCAAAAAGTCATCTACTCCCCATGTGCTTACAATGCAGCCAGATTTGAATGCATTGTGCACTGTATGAAGACCACAGGTGCCAATGTTTATAAATTTTCTACCGAATTCTTTGGAAAAATAATCCTGTAACATGCTGTGAAACTTCAAATTTACATTTGGGCCATCCATAGATATTTGAATTGCTTTAGGAAATTTTAATTTTACGATTGCAGATATAAAAACATCGAAAATATCGGACGATGTACTGTGACCAAGAAAGGTAGAATTAAAGTAAGCAGTAATTACTTTGTTGTTGTGCCAAGATCTGACGTGGATATCCATTTGCTTTTCTTGTTTAAGGCTGTTTAAAGTTTCATCAAATAAAAGTATGAAGTTTTTCTGATTCATATCGTCGACTAAACTAAGCTGCAGATCTAGTGAGATTCTGAATACTGCATAATATGCAGTTTTCTTTTCACCACATGTAAACTTTCGAGCAATACTACTGTCACTAAACATGCGTCGAAATATTTTCTCAATATCTTTGTTTGACTTGCAAGAAAAATGATGCTTTATTGTCTTTACTGTCCACAAAATTTCGGCGTCTAGAACATCATGATTTACAACGAGTGACTCGATTGTCTGTGGTTGAGAATTAGATTCCAACGTTGACAGTTGAGCAATGTCTTCAGATTTAAAATCTGTAAAATACGTTTCAGCCTTCTTTGCTGCTGATGTTTTATATGCCACTAATTCTTTATGTTTTCCACACTTTGTTGCATGACTTTTAAGAGCGCTTTCACCCATTGAAGATATAACCAGAGTTTTATAACACAACGTGCATCGGGCAGAATGCACATCATTCACTTTCCTTTTTAGCCATAGTTTATATTCAGGTTTTTCAAGCTATAAGTTATTAAATGCGCATTTTCCTGCCATATTTTCAAAGATTATATCATGGGTGAAACATATTAGATGCAAAAAAATACAGATCAGAAAAAATAATATCGTAAAACCACAGCACAGATCAATTAAAAAAAAAAAAAAAAAAAAAGGGCGCATGTTTGAAAACAAACCTGGTAACACAATCAACTAACAACGGCCAATGGTAGTTCTACCCAACGGTAAAGGGGCAAAAGTGATATAAGCATCTCTCATTCCTATAGTACCGAGAGTAGGAAGAACACATTGGCGCAAAATCTCATCGCTGACTATTTTAGAAGAGCATTAGCGATAGATTAGTTGCGATGACACGCCACGTTTAACCCGATCCGATCGAGGGTTACGGGTGCGTACGATCTGTGTTCTTTTTTACCGACGGCGGGTATCTGAATGCGGTGCTATTCCATTTTTACAGCCAAGATAAAATGCCAAACATGGTTGCTTGGAGGAGGAAATGTAATCTTTGGCAGTGAGAGCGCGCTGTTCCATTATTTGAGAGGTTTTTTTTTTTTTTTAAATAAAAATGTATGGACGTTTTTTTCTGTTTTTTTTTTTTTTCTTGATTGTCAGAAATTTTAAATTCAAGTACTGTTATTACATTTTTGAAAATTTTCCAGCACTTTAAAGCACTTAAAAAAATTTCCAGCACTTTTCATCCCTTGAAAATGAACCTTTTTTTTCCAGCACTTTTTCTATTTTTTCCAAAACGTACTAACCATGAGTAATCATAATCTAAAAAAGCAATTCAATCTGACATTGATTGTACCTAAAATTTCCATAAAATGGCACAAAAAAGCTTAAATTTGCATAAACTTAAATATGCAAATTTTTCAAAAACTGGACGAAACTAGAGAAAAACGGAAAGTATAATCGGAATCAAGGCAAGAAACTGATCTCGGATCAACTAATTTCAGTTCTGGGACAGAACCATTGTTGTCCAGTGCTATTGAAGCAAGTTGGGATCGAATAGTGTTTTCTATTTTTTGATAAATAAATTGCTTATAAAGTTGTAAGCAATTTTTGTCAAGTGACGACTGGTTTGTCTCCTATCCTGCTGTGTTGTGTCTAAATTCGATTCAAAATGTCAACTTTGACAGTACTTTCTGAAAGATCTTCTGCCTTTACTAAAAAATGGAAAAAGCCATTCGATTACATAGTTTCTGAATAAGAACACTTGCCAATTTCATGAGTTTCCAAACAAAAATTAAATTAGAAATGTATCAGAAAATAGCTCTTTTGGATTTGAGAACAGGTTTAAATAATAAAAAAATATGCTGGTTAAATTGAAATGGATAACTTTCAATTAATTTTGTGTACTTTGGGTAAAATTTCTTTTCTTCAGGTATCCAATGATTGAAAAGCTTTAGACAGGTGTGTGATCTTTGCTACAAAACTGATTAATTTAGCATATATAATTAATTACACTTCTATAGATTTAATTAAATTTACTTAAGGTTATCTATAAGAAAAATGCATTTATTGTATCTTACAATGTTGCAACTTATATGGCAAATTCCTAAATAATAATAGTTTCTTCCGGCTGGTTTTTTCCACTTTGGAAGAAACTTGCCAACCCTGTCACAAAAATAATAATTTTAGAGCGTTTTATGCTCTTACACTCACTTGGGGTTAGTGGTGCTGATATAAAATATAGCTTTTGTTGGAGCAGAAACAGTGTCACAATCATTTTGCTACAATTATTTTTGAAATTCGTTCTGTAGTTAAAGAGATTAACATAAACAAACAAGCATTTCTTTTTTATACAATTAAGTACAGATTTACACTACAGCAAGTTTGTTCAACTTTAGTTTTATGTTATCTTTAAATCTAAAAATTTCAATGAGAATTTGTTGATATCCATTACATATTAAATTTAATTTTTAATAATTTAGCTGGGAATAAAAACACCTGACAACTATGTTTTCAATTAAGAGATATTTTCATTATAAATTTTAGGATAAACATACATACCATTTTAAACAGTTTATTTTTTATACGTAATGCAGCATTCATGAAAAGTCCAGAAGCAAGGCATTTTCTGAAACAGAAAAAAAAAAAAGAATTCAAATTTATATAAAATCATTTTCTAAAATACATGAAGTGCATTGTTTGTAAATATTTATCAATGTTGAAGAGAAATGTAGTTACTCATTTAATGCAAAATTTTAAATACTATTCTCTTTATAAACATTATAAAGATTACTATGTTAATGTTAGTAAAGACAAAAATGCATGAAAAAGAAAACTGAGACTTCATAAAATACATAACAACAGAAAAAGAGACATATTAGACCAGAAACATATATATATATATATATATATATATAAAGTTATAAAATTGAATATATCAGCTGAATTATATTTTAAAAAAAAGAGAGAGAGAAAATAACTGAATATATGTATGTATATGTTATAACAATGGTCTTAAAAATGTGAGGTACAAGAACTTTTCAGATAGCTTTGAGTTAAGTTATTATCTAGGAAAAAGTGTTCTTTGATCTCCTTGTATTGTCAAGGAATTCATTTTGTAAGAAATGCTTTGGAGAATTCAACTTTAACAGTTCAGTATTTAGCCTTTATTTCTCAAACATCCTCTAGTTTGTCTCTCTTGGATTTATCCAAAATTCTCAGATTTCATTTGAAATAAGTTGACCAAACAAAACACTTGGCAGAATGAAAATATTGGCTCTGAAATATTTACATCTATTACTGCTTTACTCTGATAGTTATTTATTCCCAAACTTACTCATACACCAATCTTTTTTTTTATTATTATTAAGGTAAGTTTTAATATACATTATCATTTTTATTTGACTGAATAGCAAAACTTAAAAATTGAGAAAGCCATAATAAATTTATTATCTGTCCACGGAGGAGGCAAGAGCAAATTTTGGTAGCTCAGGAAAGCCACAATAGCAAAAATTTTAAAAACCACTGCGTTACAATACACAGTTAACTTGAAAATTTCAAAATATTAATTAAATAGAATACTACTAGATGGAACCCGTCAAAACTTGATGGCAAACAACTTGATAGCACCATAAAAATAAAATTCATAGCTGTTTTAAAAAGTTTGAAATTTTTGAAGAATAATTCTGTCCACAGCAGGGATCGATCCCACACAATATCGGAACAGAGAAGAAACGCACCTTACACCACTCACTCGACCACCATTTTCGCATTTGAGTTTGCTCTAAAACTGTTTAGGTTCTAGATTTAAGTTTACGCAAGCGTATTGGGCACGATTTTATGTGGATTTGACAAAAAAAGCCTTTGCTTTTAAATATATAGATGTTTAGTATGATGTCGCATCATATATTATTCAATTTTAGTAATTTTTTCCCTCTCATTTAATTCCCTTTTCCAAATTTGTTCCATTTTTCATTATTTTAACGCTCACTGTTCTACAAAATACTTTTTCATTTTCCTTTCCCACCCTTTTGTTAAATTCAATGCAACAAATTTAATTCCGTTTATTCTAATATCCTTTTAATTCAGTTACACTAAAAATATTTCTATACTGTGCTGATAATGTAAATGAAAACCACTACATGTATCCTTTCAAATAACTTGCAGAAGATGCCCATCTGCCATCTCCTTATTTGGTCACACAGTTCTGTTGCTAACTGATTTCTTCATACACACCCTTTTTAATTACAATGATTCCCAAGCGCATCTGAATAACTCTGGTCCAAAAATATCCAACGTACTTATTGAAGTCATAACAAATTCTAAGGTTTGCGGGTTCAAGAATGCGAAAACTCTCGCGAGCCCCATTTGTGCGGTTTTGTGTTCACATACATGTTGGCTACCGCCGAAATTTTTGTTAGGACGATTGATGCCAAAAATGACTCTCTTCTCTAAATTTTTAATTGTCTTTATGCTCTGTTTGGAGAAACAATCGCCATATTGTAACCTTTTGGCGAAATGTAATTTTCATTCGACTTCATGTCATGATACAAGAAACAATCACTTCTCTCGTTAATCATCTTGCTTTCAACATGTAGCTTTTTTACGAATTGTGTTGCGGGCCCAGGTGCCCTGCGCTGCCGTGGGCGGCCAACGTTTGCCTGTACATGTGCATTATCTATAGAACCTGGGATTTATTAAAATACCTTCATCTACTCATGTCTGCCTATTCTTCCAAATGTGCCTATCCTTATTTCTTCTGAATTTCTAGATTTCTTTGAAGGTAATGTTGATTTTAGTCATCGAAACACTCATCGTATCAAATCCACTTTACCACGACCAAGAACTTCATACTACATTTAGGATGTTATTACTTCTGATAGTGTTAATGGCGCCAACTGTTTCAAGATAAGAAAATCAAACACATGAACACAGAACCCTATTCTGCAATAATTAGATATAGAACAAATGCCAAAATGTAAGGAAATCTATAATATCAAGCTTACTTTATGAATTTTCAAAGCAAAAGTCTTATTCTCATATATCCTTTGGAAAAATTAAAGGAATTTTTAAATACTTCGTTCCACATATTTTAGAGAGCTATTTTAAAACAATGTTGTTTTTAATTGAATATTAATCAATTACAATTGTAGAGCTAAAAAGAGAATATGCTAAGCAAATGAAAATGCCATTACTTAAAAGAACAATTTGAAACATATTAAACTCTTTATAAGTGTATTAATGATTGATTTTTTTTATAATTCATATATGGATATTTTTGGTTCTTTCTTTTTTCTCTTCTTCTTTTCATTTTTTTAAAGGAGAAGAATCATATACTTTTCTTATATTATTTACCACAGTCCTAATATTTTGGAAAAATTACAATATTTAGTATTTGTGATTTTTTTTTTTTTTTTTTTTTTTTTTAACTACACAACCTTTAAAAACTTTCATTAAATTATTTTTTATCAGTCTGACTCTAAAACCCCGAATTTAAAATTTGCTGTTTGCAGCTAATGATTAATAATACATATTTTTTTATTTAGTAATTAAAACAAAATATTCTTGGGTGTTAAGTTTTACTTAATTATAAAGCATTCTTAAAAAAAAAAAATACAAATGATATAATTTTTCCTCCTGACTTAAATATGGCATTATTAAAATGAATTACAGCCATAAAGCAAGAAAAATCATTCTTTTCATAGCGGGGATCGAACTCACATGATAATCTGAACAGAGAATAAACGCGCCTTTTACCACTCGACCACTGTTTTTGCATTTGAGTGTGCTCTAACACTGGTTAGGTTCTAGATTTAAGTTTACGCATGCATTGGCTACGATTTTATGTGAATTTGACAAAAAAAGCATTTGCTTTTAAATATATAGATATTTTCCTAAAAAGCAGTATTCAAATAAAAAATTATGCATAAATCAAAATTTTTATAACTTTTTTTTTTTTTAATAAATTGAAAATCTTGCATGCTTTTAATGTATATATAATATATTTCGAGGTTTTTTTTAATTATTATTATTATTTCTACAGTGATAGCAAATTGAAGAGTGCAGTTTCAATAAATTTTAAATATTAACAGGAATACTTCAGAGAGTAGTAAGCGAGAAAAATTTTGCTTGGGCAATTTTTGGCAAATGAAGAAATAACATGTTTTCTTAGGCCATAAAAAAACTTTACATCTTAACCATGTAAAAATTACGGGGTTCTCAGCGCAAATCTGATTCAAAAATAGAAACAGCTGAAATAGTGACCATTTTCTTAAGGGGAAAAAAAAGGGGGAGGGGTGCTTTAAGTAACCTAAATTTAAAAATAAATCACCAAAATAGTGACCTTGTTTAGTATGTAGTGTACAGTTTCTTTTTGTGTACAATTTAAAAATATTTAATATTGATTATATGCATAATATTATTCATTATAACTTGAATCTTATCCATTCATCAATTTCTTTATAACTAGAATATTTAAAATTCTCTTATTTGACAGTTTAGATGTAAGTCGTTTAAACAAATTTGCATGTATACCAGCATTTTTCAACTTTTTCTATATTATGACATAATAGGTCAAAATGACTGATGCAGGCTGTATACGGTTTGATTCAAAATAGAAGTTATGGGGATTATCTCTTATAAACTGCTGAATTTAGAAACATACTTCCAATTACAAAAAGTATACCATCCAAGTATATACATGGTGTTTGTTTTGAAAGGGACTGACTGTATGCATATTAAAATATGAAATTTAATTACCTTGAAATTAAATTTAATTACCTTGAAATTAAATTTAATCACCTTGAAATTAAACATGATTCAATGAAAAAATATAGATATAAACATTGCAAGCACCTTAAATTACCTTATTTTTTGTGTATCATTATGTATTGAACATGGTGGAATGTCAACCTTTTCACATAACTGACTTAATTGTTTCCTTATATTTATAGCCCTTTTCACATTTCTTGAATTGACAAAGTTTTCCTGACACCATCCCTAAAAGTAAGATTATGTTATTTCTATAATATTTTAAACAGTAATTACATAAAATAAAAATAAATAGGTGAGATAAATAAAACTGACAAATAAAATTTTGATCATTTATCCATGAAGGAAAAAAAATACTCGAAGTCACAAAGGTAAAATTTTAGATATGCAAATCATTATAATATTATGAACTTTCTATGGATAAAATCTAAATCAGCACTTAATTACACCAATTACATGAATATACAGTGAACTCACATTTATATGAGTCTTATAGAACCGAAGAAAAAAGTTGTGTATCTGAGTCATATAAGAGACAGATCACTCTGTTATATCAATTTAATTTCATACATGTATGCATTGTATCTATTTAAAAAACAATAGGTCTTGACAAAATATATTAAATGTTCAAAAACTTATTCAAAGTAATTAAAAACTTATTCAAAGTTCTTATATATCATAATATATAAGAAAGTATAATCATTAAGGGGTCATGTTCAAATACAAGTGCTGGATACATGCTTCATAAAATTGTCTGTAAAGAGAAAGAAAACATATGCTTTTATGGTGTTAAAGATTCATATAATGAATACCTTCAAACTAATTTTCATTCCATTATATAGTTTTCTCAAAAAAAAAAAAATAAATAAATAAATAAATAAAATAAAAAATTAGTGATTTTTTAGGTGTTGTATTTAGTGTTACTCCTTAAGTAAAAAAAATTATACTGGCGGGAAAAATTAAAAGAACAAGAAAAAAAATGGATGTAACTTGAAGGGTTTTGCAGTTAAGGCTGCTCGTCAGTAAACTTGACGATTCCCCTCGCTAATGTTATTCCTATGGGCGTAGGATGCATTCGTATTTTTAAAATATCTCCCCAGGAAATTAATATTTTTAACTTCTGTTTTCTGTGTACTGTTCTTAAAGAATGTCTCTTTTTTTCTTAGTTATCAAAATATTTCTAAACTATGTGCTTAATTTATATTTTTATGTGTTAAAATCTTAGCGAAACTGAATAAGATTTTAATATTTCATATAAAATTCAGTATATATTTTAGAAAAAAATTGACAACTAAGAAAAAAAGAGACATTCTTTAAGAACAGTACAAAGAAAACAGAAGTTAAAAATATTCATTTTCCGAGGAGATATTTAAAAAATACGAATGCATCCTACGCCCATAGGAATAACATTAGTGCGGGAAATCGGGAAATTTACTGACGAGCAGCCTTAAGGACATGGAATTTGCACAAGATCTTTATCTTGCTATATCTAGCAAATCCTCAAAATGCAGAATGTCCTATTTCTGTAAAAAATAAATTTAAATAGCAACAATGGAAATATGATATAAAGTGATTTAGAGAAAAGTTGGTTTAATTAGAACATTTTTTACAACTTTTTTTAGACTTATAGAAAACGAACTATTAAGGCAAGTTCGCATTTTTTGTCATTTTTGTGTATTAGATTGTCCAGGAGTTTCTGGAGTAACATAATGTAATCATAATGAATAGCACCTTGAAGCTGCTGAAGAGTTCTAGGAAGAGGCTACAATGATGTCAATCAGTGTGTGAGTGTATCCCACACGTCCTATAGAATTTAAATCTGAAGAACATGTGGGCCACTCCATTTGCTGGAATCCTTCTTCCTTAAGACATTAGTGCAGTATGATGTTGCCAAGTGCTATCATCCATTAGAAGTAAGTTATTACTGATTGCACCCCTAAACAACTTGACATATGAATCAATCTATATATCTTTCAGCATTCATAGTTGCATTTGGAAAAGCATGTAGGGCAATGCAGCCATTCAAAATGATTCCTGAAAATGATTTCACTTATGTTGTCAGGCTTATTGGATGTGTTTGGCTCCCTCCAGATAGTAACATGTCTGGAATCACTCTCCAAACAAAAATGAGAGTCAACAGTAAAGTGAACTCAGTTCCAGTCTGTGGTACTTCAATCACAATGATCTCTGTACCACAGTATCAAAGCACATTTCATAGCCCGAGTTAGCAGGGCACAAATCTTAGATTTCCTTATATATAGCTCTGTTTTATGCATCCATTCACTCATGAAATATCAGGATAGTTGAGTTCCTATAGCTGCACTAAATTCCCTTGCAGTCTGCGCTCATGTCTGTTGTCTATTTCTTTTATCAATCATTGCTAAATAACAGTTCTGAGAGTCTGTTGTCTGTGACATGTTTTCAACTTTTACCTGGTTGTTTGCATACATCACCAGTGTCCTTAAATCATTTTTAGATTCTTAACATAACACTTTTGGCTAATTTTAGGTCTTTACAGACCTGTGTCAGTGTCTATCCAACTTCCATTCTACCAATTAAATGCACTTCTCACAATCTGTCAAATGCATTCTCAACAATTTGTTCCACCTTCCACACACATTTTGCTCAAACTCTCATACAATCCTAAAAATTAGAATTTTAAGCAATGGCTTGCACTCATTTTTACATATACCAAAGGAATAGGCAAATCGAGGATATTGTTTTTTCAGGACAGGGTGATAAACATTTGCTATGACTGAGAATGCTTTTAATCTGTAAGTGTTGTACAGACTTTTAAAGTTTTTTCAAAATTGCATCTAGACAATACAGGAGAGTGAATTTGCAAAAGATTACCATTCAATATTCTAAATTGTTACATAACATGCTTTTCATATTCATATTATAAAATTTTATTATAACTAATATTAATAAAATTTATATAGGATTAATAATAAGAAGTTAAATTAAATAAAAATATTAAAATAGGAAAAAAGTAGGAAAGAGATCTTATAAAACAATAATTAATGGTAGTTTTAATTTAGAATCATAAAAGTGAGAGAAAACATTCATATCTGAAGGCATTTTGCATTATTACCTGTAGCACTATTGAGAGATGAAGAAATCTGTGTATAACTGAGAGAATGATATAAAAGAGTGATCACTGTATTTCTATTTCATATGCTAAACATAAAAAAAGAGCGAGAGAGAGAGACCACACTATACTAACTCTGCCATAAATCATCATATTAAAATGTGACTGGTTCCAATCAGTTAGTAATAAAGTCTAACAAAACTTTAACTTTTTTAATACTAACACCTAATTTTGACATCATACTTTGATTTTTTAGTAAATTTTATTACGGCATACCACACAGGAAGACATTTGGTCAAGTAGTTTAGGAATTATGCAAGTTTAAAACTCTTAATAATAAATTCATTTTTAATCATTGCCAAACAAATTGCAATGTGAGTAGTTTTTTAAGCATAACTCAAAACTACCTGGCAGAATGGAGCTGAAATTTTAGATTCACATACTTGAAAAATTGGTTTCTGTTAAAAAGTTCATAGGTTACAATTCATATATTTTTATTATTATTAAATTCAAATCTATATATATTTTGAAATTAAATTTTGAAAAAAAAATAATAAATTGTAACCTATGAATTTTTTTACAGAAATCGATTCCTAGAAGCTTCAAATATGCAAATCCAAAATTACAGCGCATTACGTCAAGTAGTTTTGAATTATATTTTAAAAGAAACCAGCATTGTAATCTGCTATGCAACAATTAAAAATGAATTTAACATTAGGAGTTTCAAAATTTAGACCAGCTTAATTTCTTAACTACTTCTCTGAATGACTTTCTATTTGGTGCCCAAAAGTAAAATTTACCAAAGGATCCCAATATCATGGAAAATTTAGGTTCTAGTATTGAAAATTAAGTATAGCATTAACTAGTAAACATTATTACTAATCGATTGGTACCAGTCACATTTTTATATGATGACTAGCTGACCTGCCCGGCATTGCCCAGTCCCATATAATAAATTTAAATCTCTTCAAAAACAATATTCTGGCCCGAATCCCCCCTGTACAAATAAGTGTAATATAATACAACAGTTTAAGAAAACTTCGATGTAAATTAGGTGCCTTATAGTGGGCTAAGCCCACTATTCTGCTCTATCATAGTAATATCTGTCATACTGTCATATGCTATGTTTAATAAAAGGTAGTCCCCCACTCCTTCTCCCCATATAACAAATACAAACGTTTCTTTATGAACTACATACATTGTGCCAATAGCGGGCAAAGCCCGCAAGTCTCTGTTGTAATATGGTCACATTGACTAAATGCGACATTTAATAAAAAGTCGTCGCCCCCCATCCCTGCAAATATAACAAATAAATATGTATCTTTAATTATTAAAGCCATTGTCAATTAGATTTTTATTTCGTTTCCATAAAAATCAGGATTTTTATTTGAAAAAAAACTTGCCAGTGTATTTTCTTGATTTTTAGAAAAACTTAATCAGCGTATCAATTTGCACTTACATTCAAAATTTGAAATCTGTATCTTATATACATTTTAAAATATGTATGTACCTTAAAATTGCTGAATTTAAAACTGGCAGCCCGTGTTTCTGGCAACCCTCAACTTGCTTCACTATTGAATGACAGCTGTGCTTTTGACTTAAAAAAGATTAATTTTCATTTAATCAAATGTTAATTGATATCTGAGGTTCTAATTATCGGATCTTTACGAAAATGACACTTTTGGAGTCAGCACTAAGAAATATGCATAGATGCATAATTTTGAAATTGATAAATGCAATATTTCAAAAAAATTAAGTAGAGCATTAAATGTCTCATTACTTTAAAACTCTGCAGTTTCGTTCCGAATGCGAAAATGAAAATTTCGGCATACCGCTCAAAGAAGGCATCTCATTGGTTCGTTGCTAGCCTTGGCTCGAGGTGCAAATCTAAGCAGAAATGTACTTCTTTCTTTGTTCTAATAAAAACGATCCTTTTTCTCTAATTTCTGATCATATTCTTGCGATGTTTGATGAGTTTTTAACAGGGTGTCTATTCCAGATCAGCAACAAATTTTCCTCACTTTTCCAGGTTTTCCCTACCAATAAAAAAAATTCCAGGTATCAAGATTTTGTGATGTTACACACAAAAAATCTTGAAAGTTGTGAATTTGAGAGTGGAAGTTTCACAACTGATTCTGAGGTACAAATTACTGATTTTTTACATAATTTTTTGTAAAATTTACAAATTGTTGAACATTTTACCTACTAAACATTTTGCAGATATAACTTTTAGCATCAGGTTCTAAAACTTTTGTCTAATCAGGATGAAATTCTTTATCACATCAGTCATAGTTAAATGCAGATTGCTTTGACATATTTTAATACAAATAATAAATAAACATTTAATAAATTAAGCTAACAAATGTTCAGTTCCCAAGCAAAGATTAGTAAGCTGAGTGAAACACCTAATCAATCCTACAACATTCAGTAGAAAGTTTCAGTGAAGCTGGAACTGGAAAATCTCTTAGTTACAAAGGAGGACTGAAAGGGGGTACACAAAATTATTTGCATGAGAAGTTGAAATACTCTTTACTGTAGTTATGAAGAGCAAAGTTTGATTTTAATGGCAGTGCAATTTCAAATCCTTAGTTTTATTAACCTATTTAATATTTAATATTATTACTATATTAACCTATTTGTTTAACCTATTTTTTTTCTTGAAAGTTTCACAATTTTCTAACTTTTTCTCAGAATTTTCAAATTTCCCTGATTTTTCCTCAAAAATGATAAATTTCCCTGACCTTCCCCTGACTTTTCAAGTCCTTACAAATTTCCCTGACTTTTCCAGGTGGATAGACACCCTGTTTTAATTAATATCTAGGGTCATTTTCAAAATATTAAAATTCTGATTCTCAGGTGCAGCAGGAGAGGTTTTGGACTATAATCACCTAAATTTTCAGACTTCTAGGTGTGCTAGATTTCGCTAGTTTTCTTTTATTAGTATAGATTTGTGGCAGAATTAGTTTCGTATTGGCCAATTGTACAAATGTACTTACTGGAAGTTATAAAACAACATATCTACCATGCCACAGAGGCTGTTCTGCATATAAAACAGTTAAGCTATTGATACTGGTGCTTACAGAAGCAACTTTAAATGAAAAATTTCAACACACATACCTGTTCAATTTTTATTCACCTGATACTGAATAAAATTTATCTCAATATTTTCTTGTTGTTGTTAATCCAAAGCTTATTTATTTATGCATTTTTACTAAATGCCGAATACATTATGCTCACATATTATGAAACTTTTTTTAATAAGAATAGCCTGTTTGAGTTATGTAGTACTGTAAAAAAAGATTTAAAGAAGGAGAAAAATAATGTGGTCATACCTATCATATTACAATTTTTTAAATTGGATAAAACTATTAGGTGGGGCTTCTCATGAATTTTTATCCCAAATTTTCGTTCCTCTGGAAATGCTGAACTTATATAATAAATGGATTTAAAACACTTTTCAAATTTTGTCCAGAATCCAAATTGAATTTGGGTGCTACTACCCTAATATACTACCTCTGCCTCTAAAATTGACAGCTGTTTTACAAGTTCATTTACAGCAAGATCTTCACAAAAAAATACAACAGAACTTTAAATAGAACAAAATTAATTTTAAAGTTAAAAACAATCAGAACAGTGGTGCTATGTGCATGTTTTACAAATGTGATGATAGACAAGACTAATTTTCCACACCAAAATGTATGTTGCATTTTATTTCATACTAGCATATACTCCCTGTCAAAAATGACAGGATATTGACTCAATATTCAATTTTTGAAATAGTTCAACGAATGGACAAAACATTCAAATTAAATATTTAAAAAAAAAATCCATGTGTGAAATTTTCTGAAAAGAAAAAGTGTTATCAATGTGTTTCTAAAGAGCTCGACTCACCACATAGCTAATTTTTTGATTATATAAGCAAAATTAAACGGAAATTACTCGGTACTATTTATTCCTTATATTTTAATTACGTTTCATAAGAAAAAAAATCATTTTATTTACGATGGAAACAAAATTTAAAAATTTGTTTGTATTATCTACCGGTAGATGGCACCATCTTCCCTTATACGGTCCAATGTTGCTTGTGATTTCCAAGCAAGCCACCTCGAATGTCTTTCTCTAATTAATCGCCGTCTACATTCAATCGGCGTTTCATCATTTTAATCAGGCATCGTTAAAACAATCCTTAAATAATATAAAACAACAATAAAAACTGATTTAATTGAACAGATTCAAATCCACTGTGTGTTCAAAACAGCATTTAGAAAGATCAACAAAGATGTTAAAACAGTAAAACTCACGTTGCCAAATGGTAATCAGTACAGCACAAATAATTTTGATGAATGATTCTCAAAAGTGAATGACTCACCACATTTTTTTTTCCCCAACAATAATAATAATGATTAGCAAAGTGAAATGTAATTTCTGAAAATTTCACATTAAATTTTAATATGCTAATTATATGCAAATATTAACTTGTATTTTTATCAAAATTCGATTGTTTATATTAACTGATGAAAGATGGCTGCTAAATAGCTTTTGAAGGTTTTAAACAAAATTAAAATATTTAAAGACTTTAATATGCTTTTACAAATATTTTAAGAACAGAATCAGATAATTAACCTTTTTATTTATTTATTTTTTTTTAATGAAGCGTTTAAAGATCAAAGTCATTCATTTGTTTCAAGATTTAGAAATTCTGAATGGCAACAGTGTTTGTTTGTTTATATTTAGTAATTTGATGTTTATAATAGGTTATTTTTAATTTGTAACTTAATAGATTATAATTGTATAAGATATACATGTTTTATGTGAAAATATGCAGAACAGACATGATTTCACGTAGAAGAAATTATCGTTTAGTTGTCATATGTTAATATATGTTTTTAAGCCTAACATGGCGTTTAACTACGGTCGATTTGCAGGGCAGAGTGGTCGCGCCGGAATGGTTACAGGCACTTTCTTGCCTTCGGATTTTATTATAAGTAAGATAATAAAAGTTCTACATACTTGCTACAATAAACTGTAAAATTAAAAGAAAAAGAAAATAACTTCCTAAAATTCTAAATATTAAATTATGTATACTTTCACTGTGGCAAAACAAATTTATTAAAACATGTTATACACATAATTACAGCACAAATGAAATTGTTACTACAATAAAACAAAATAAATTAATTTACCGGATTTCCTTTTCCATTTTTGTATGCTTTATAAACATTAAGCAACATAATGTGGTCACCATCATTTGACTCAAATTTTTTCCTTGCTTCTAAAAATTTCTCTCTCTAAAAAAAATTAACATTCTGCTACATTTACTAGCAAACATATATTTATACAATACATATGTACATTTTAATTGTTCATATGGATAGCAAGTTTTGTTGCTTTTTATGCTTTTATATTTTAAAAAATAAAATACAAATGGTAATACAAATTACTGAGAAAAATTTAAACATCGGAAGGGATAACTTCATAAAATTAGAATTATATAAATGCAAATTAACAATGCATTTTCTTTTATTAATTAATACCTTTCAAACAACTGTCGTGTATGTAACACTTTGCTCTTGAGCTTGTCAAACACACAACAGGGGTTATGGAATTCAGCTCTTGTTCACTATATATGTGAGTATGATTCTTAAAACATTTATTTTAAAAAGTTCAGCTCATAAATTCATGTTCTATTATTAATAAATTTTAGAATAATGTTAGGATAGACATTACTTAAAATAAAACCATACAAAACAGGTTTTTATATAAAACCTGTTTTAACAATTGAATGTATAGTTTAATTAATAAACCAACTGAGAAAATAGAGAGGTGCATTTAAAAAATTCTAAAAGTTTATGAAAAATTAATATTTTTGTATCCTGAGGCCAAATCAAATGTTTCCTCTAGCCTATAGATAATCTGTAGTATTCTCTAATAGTTGGCTTTGAAAGTAGCCACATAACTTATTTCCCCCCCTCTCTATACAGATGGTAACAGATATAAATATATGATGCAATTTAGCTTACTCACTTCTTGAAATGTCAGATTCTAGCAAATGGCTCGCTAATACAAATGTTTCTTGCCATTATTTTTTTAACACTTTCAAACATAGTTCGAAATTTTTTTAAGAATTCGGTTTCTCTGTCTGTCCATGCTCTAACTCTTGTAAATATACTATGATTGCCATGAAATTTGTATATGTCATTTAAGTTTACTATAGAATGTTCGGTATTGAAAATGAAGTGTGTAGCACTTACAGCTTATTTACAAGGACACACAAAAGAATTTCGTTACAGAATGGTCTATAGGGAAAAATCGTTTGCAGTGCATTTCATTGATGTTATGATATTTCAAACCTAATTAGATTGATATGAATCACTGAGATGAACTACATGTTTTCTCAGGAGTATAAAATAAGTACAAAAGAATTCCACTACATTATGATCTATGGGGAAATATTGTTTGCAGTGCATTTTAATGGTGTTGTGATACTTCAAACATAATGAAATCACTGAAATGGACTGCAAGAGGTTTTCAATAGATTATGGAGTGTAGCATTTATTGTTCATTTACAGAGACATACAAAAGAATTTGGTTACAGGACTGACTAATATCGATAATTACTGGATGTGTGTTTTCATCTGTGGTATGCATTCTGAAACTTATCTAAATTTGAGTATATTAGGTAGTGTGTATAAATTCTATCGATCGAAAACATGGCTACATGAAATTATTCACAAACATTACTGGATATGGACAGCAATTGCTTAAATGGATTTTTATTGAGTTATGTGTTTTTTTAAGTTGCTTCATTAAGTATCTCATTTCATTCTAGAAAAAAAAAATTTTTTTTTAATAATATTTTGATAATGTTAGAAAGAGTTTAATAATCCATGCCTGATGCATGATTTTTTTGTTCTGGTTTTACTATTATTTTTTGGTTCTCAAAGTTCAAAGTATTATAGCTATTGTACTTTCTGTGGATATATATATATATATACATCTCCATTCTATGGATTTTAATATCTATATATTTTTGTTGTATGTATTAATGTTCTCATTCCATCAAATAATACTCAGTGCAGCCATTCATTTACAATAAGTAAATAGTGGTGCATTCATGTTTCATTCCAAGACTTTCTACAAAAATTTATAATGGTTGGTTACAGTATTCTAATCCATGGTCTGATTTGATTTCAAAGTTTCAACTTTCTTTCCAATTTGTCCCTCTACAATAGCTATAAAATCTTCAAGTTTATTATAAACCTCACTCTTGTTACATAATTGGTAACTCTGTGGCTATAATTATCAATAAAAGCTAAAATGTTTCTATAGGCAGGTTTTGTCATAATAGGAGCTGGACCACACATATCACAGTATATGAGCTCTAATAATTCTCTAGATTGAATAAGTGGTAATTTTGGGTAATTATCTCTTATACTGTTACCAATTACACATGATTTGCATCTTGTCTCTTCACTAATAGACTCCTCAGAATCAGTTATTTTTCTATAACAGTCCTCAAACATTGCTATAACTGTGGGTAATTCTTCAAGAGGAAGAATTCTTAAATTTCTAAACTCTGCTAGCCTATATGCTTTTAAAGATCTACACTCCATTTCTAGATTTGTCTTAAGTGTATCCCAGATAACAAAATGATCATTTAAATGATTTATCTCAAGCTCAACCTCTGCATTACAGTATGTTTCCCAGACTGAAGCCTTACTTTTACTTTGATTCAATTTAAGCTTATCAGTTTCACCTAAGTCATTTAATTTCAGCCATTTACCTTTGTCTATCAAAATAATTAAATCTCAACTCTGGAATCCTCTTAATATTTGTTACCCAGGAATGGTACTTATGCCTTGTCAATAATAACTGAGGGTTAGTGCTAGCAGCCATTTTTGTTTACAAATACCTTCCAAGTTAAACCTGCCAAATTAGGCCTTCAAAATTATTTAAAATTTATTTCATTATGTAGGTTAGAGGCAATATTAATCCCATAACTCTCTATTCCTTCTACAGCAGAGAAGATCAGGGATCTGTTTAGGAAAAAATTGGGTCCTTTAAAGGACTCTTCACAAAATTTTTCATTTAAAAAAAGGACCCTTCACAAAATTATTTTCCCTAAAACAGAACCCTTCACAAAATTCTTTGTCTTAAAAATAGGTTTTTCACAAAATTTTTCCATCTTTAAACCAAACATTTCACAAATTAATCATTTAAAAGTAAAATCTGACCTGTCACTTTTACATATATAAAAAAATATATGTATTTTATATCCATATATCTTCTTAAAAATGCATAAACAAGGACCTGAATATAACGACTATTTCAAATTCACAAAATTATGATTAGATTTTTCACAAATATAAAAAGCTGTTCACAATTTCACAAAAACAGGACCCTGTGAAATAAGTCTGGACAGACCCCTGATGATGATAAATTGTAAAATTGTAACCTCTCTCATTTCAAAATTTGACATTTTCAAAAACTTGCATCTTCGAAATGAGGAAATAAAAATTGCTATTACAAAAAAAAAAAAAAAAAAAAAAAAAAAGGATAAGGGTGTAAAATGCAAGTTATAAAAATAAAAATTCTTCAAGTAAAAACCCAGCAGCTTTATTTAGTAGTTCGTCAAACACCAGGATACATTAGCAAGCAAACACAACATAACAATCATGAGAAACCCTCACTTTATAATGAATGACAATCCATCACAAATAGACAGCCCATGCTGAAGTTATTTTGCACAAATACTTAAAATTTAACAACTATT
This sequence comes from Maratus michaelseni, assembly GCA_963931845.1. NCBI lineage: Eukaryota > Metazoa > Arthropoda > Arachnida > Araneae > Salticidae > Maratus > Maratus michaelseni. The sequence continues at coordinate 214,592,260 of OZ007587.1, read as the reverse complement.
GCAATATACATACATATAAATAATAATTTTAAAAACTATGTTATTTGTGTAACTGTTACTGCTGAGCCAAGCTTTAAAGACTGGTCATGTCAGAAAGAGGTCTCAGTAAGAGGAGTCAATTCTTGATAATAGTGAAATAGATAATGAAAGGGGAGCCTCCCCTAGTTTTGCTTTTGTGGGGGATAAATATGAGAATTCCAATAGTTTCGTATTTACTAGTATAAGAACAGCCAGTGAAGAAATGACATGCAGTCAGACAGATTGAGCAAAACCTGAAGTTTGTCTCCTCATAATTTAATGCTTCCCTCCCTTCGGAATGGTCTATTTTTTAGCAGTATGCAAAGGAGCATCTTTTAAACTGGTCCAGCAGTACATATTTGGCAATTAACCAACCAATCAACCATATAACCATGAATTTAACTGAAATCCATACACTAAATGTAAAAAATCTATTTTTTTACCATTTTTTAAACTATAATTTCAAGAGATGAAAGAATTAAAAAATTATTTTTCAAATTTTAAATGAATTTTGACTGTTAAAGGATATATTAATGACTGTTAAAAGATATATTAATGGTTTTAACAATATTGATAACTGAAATAAACTATCATTTATATGTTAAATGATTTTATTTTTTTAAATCAAGAATATTAAGTAAATAAACTAACCTGACTGAATGAAGTGTGAAATATTGAATCAACTGACATAAGTGATATTATAGTTAAGATTTCATCACTGCAAGAAAGAAAATGAAGTAGTAAATACATAGAATGCTAACATTAACATCAATAAGTAGAATAAATATAAGAAAGAAGATTAAAATACATTAAAACATGTTTATATATATATACTTACGTGCACTTGTAGTATTTTGATGTCAATATCATCTTGGAAAACCTGGGATCTAAAGGAAATTTAGCCATTTTTTCACCACATTCTGTCAACTACATTGAAAAGATAATTAATACTTTAATTCAGTTTTAGCAATTTGAATTTAAAATATATAATAAAAATTGAATTGTTTTTTAGTTAAATTTTTGCCTACGAAAAAAAAGTTATACATACAATAACAAAGACATTGTAAAAAAATCTTAACAATATGCATTTCACATGAATTAAATTTGTAAATTATTGCATTAAACTCATCAAATATAGTATAATATGTGTCTTGGTGAAGAAATTTAAAAACATTACATTTTTAATAACTTAAAGGGGAATTTGTTAATTGATAAACAATAAAAACTTAATTGCTGCATCCTCCCCTCCCCCCCCCCCCCTCCAACTGAGAAAGATTCTATGAAGAAACCACAATATTGATTAAAATTTCTTCCTTTAAAAACACATTCATACACCAGGGGTGATTGTAAGTTCCTGCAAAAATACCTGAAACATTTGAAATAAGGAAAGGGGCAGGTTTTAGCCCCCTTAAGAAAAATTATATTATACATAGAACGGGGCATGAAATTTCAGTTGAAAAGGTACTAGCCAGACTAAAACTTTTGCTCACCACTATTTTACATTTATTCAGACAGCAACGTCGGACACCACACCTGCCCAGAAAATGAACTATTTATGACAAACTGAATTTAAATTGATCATTGTTAGAAGGAGCTGTCAGTTAAATCCAGTATATTTTACAATCATGAAAAATATGAAAATTTTTTTAAATGTTAACAGATGTAGTATGAAGAACTTTTTGGTGACCAAAATCCTAAAAGAATGTAGAAATTGAAAAATCGAAACATACTTATTGCAAAAGAAAAAATATTAATATTAACTCAAAATAAAGTTGCTATAAGGTTTCAATGGTTACATAAATTGTCACATACCACTAAAAATTCATGAAAGAGAAAGTTCCTGCACTTTTAGAACATCATGTTTGTGTAGCGCTGCCTTTCTGCACTGAAATACCACTTGTCAATCGCAGCTGTAGGGTCAAACTCTTTCAGGAGTTCCTGTATGCAGTCTTGAGTCTGTTGTGACAGTTGAAGACTCTCTCGCACGAAGCTGTGCTCACTGGTAGAACAGCACAAAATGTTAGAATCTGGAGCAAAATTGGGGAATCTTGCTGAATACTTTTCACTGTAAAACTTCTCCAGCATATCTTTCAGTGTTAGTGAAGGGAACATAAACTTGAATTCTGTCCGCTCTGCCACTACAATATCCACTTTTTCATTAAATAGACTTGGGTTCAAATACATGAAGAGCTTCTTTTTTTCTTCTATTCCAAATTCAAGAATGTTTTTTTGGGAGGCCAACCAAAATTGTCAAAAACATGCAGAGATGTTAACACATCTTTGCATGTTTAATTAATCTTCCTCTTAAAGTCATAAACTCTTGCTGGAAGTGGCGACTGGAAATCACTGCCACATATCCTTTTACTAGTTTTAGCAGAGCTGGAAAACGAGAAAAGTGGATTATAGCTGCTAGCAGATACAATCTCACTTTGCTTCATTTAAGGATGCACGTGTTCACTTTCAACATTTGTGACTGCATTCTTTATCGCATTTTTCATTTGATACATTACCTTTAGTAAAAAAGGACTCTATATTATTACTTTGTCTTTTCTTCAAGGCAATAAATAAAAATAAACTAAAAAGCCACTTTAATTACCACCAACTAACACGGAACCAAGAAAAACGCTAAAACGAAAGAAACAATAAATTTAGGAGAAAACGAGTAACTTCACCATGTTTCAAGCAGCTGTGCTTGGGTGGCGAAACCTGATTCACTTTGCGCAGGAGTGAAGAGCGATCAGATTCGACCTCGGAAGTGAAAAAAGTGGCCTTGGCACTTTCGCTGTGAGACAACGGAGGGATGGATGCAGACAGGGAAAATTCGTTCCTCTGTAGGAGAAAAATGGAAGTAGGTGACGCGACATTTTTCTTTTTTTGGAAGATAAATGGCGTCGCTTGATTTTTAAATACTTCCGCGTGTCGCTGGATTGAGGCACGATATTCAAAGCATATATAGTTTGATTTTAAGCACATTTTAAAAGACGAAACTTACTCACCAACCTTAAATATTTGCTCGCCAATGACGAGATGGCGAGTGGAAATTTCGTGCCCTGACTTAGAACCACCTTTTTCTTTAACCTTTTTGTTTTATTTGGATCAATTTCCAGCCAACATATATTTTTAGGAGTCATACCACTATTTCAAAGAGGAATATTTATTTTATTTTTAAAGACAGAAATTTGTGATTAAATAAAAATAAGATTGCTATTTTAAAATAGTGATTTTGAAAAGTAAAAATAAAACCTTACAAATCCCGATTTTTGCACAAATGCAGATACATAGAATGTAAAACCAACAGCAATTCATTTTACTACTTATTTCTAACTATACATTATTACATTTGTTCTTTGTTTTTTATGTCTAATTACAAGATTTAATTTTAGCCCCCTGAACTTCCATGTCATTTGACTGTGCTGATTCCCATTAGCAAATTTTCCTACCAGGTAAAAAGCAACCAATCTACAATAATAAAAGATAGTTTTTGTCTGCCTGTATATTGGTCAGTTGATGATGGCTAGGGAAATCTACTGCATGAAGAGGTCTAAAAATTTGGATGAGGATACACGAAGGCAGGTCCAAATGCACCTCATGAGCAGATTCTTCATATTTCGATAATTAACCTATTTTAGTTAAAAACATTAATTAAAACCATAATGACCATTGCAAAATGGTGTACTGATTGCAGTTGTCTGTGCCAAAATGACATTTCCATGAATCTTAAAACAAAAAAATGTAAAATGCAAAAAATGTTCATTTTTTTTTTTTTTTTCATTTTGAAACTGCTATATTTCTTTTCCATATCAAAATATCAAAAAATGAAAAATACACACTCTTAAGTGGTATCTTTCTGTTTTTAATGGTATTATTTTATTTTTAAAATATTATTATTTACCGTTTCAATAAAAAATTTAAAAAATGTTTGGAATGCCGATTTTGTTTTTCATTTTTTCTGCATATTTACAATTTAGTATTTGTTTTCCTGATCAAAATAAAAAAAATCCCTTTTATATGTGGCATATTTCTGATTCTAACAATGTTTTTGTTAAAAAATGTATTAATATTTACCATTTCAAAAAATATTTTTTCTAAATGCCAATTTCATGTTTTTTTAGCTGATATCTTATATCAGCTATAATTTGATCCTGTATCCACATGTTTAATATTTTCTTTATTTAATTCGTAAAGGACAACTTTTGTGTTTTACATAAATACTAGGGAAATCTACTGCATGAAGAGGTCTGAAAATTTGGATGAGGATACACGAAGGCAGGTCCAAATGCACCTCATGAGCAGATTCTTCATATTTCGATAATTAACCTATTTTAGTTAAAAACATTAATTAAAACCATAATGACCATTGCAAAATGGTGTACTGGTTGCAGTTGTCTGTGCCAAAATGACATTTCCATGAATCTTAAAACAAAAAAATGTAAAATGCAAAAAATGTTTTTTTTTTTTTTTTTGAAACTGCTATATTTCTTTTCCATATCAAAAAATAAAAAATACACACTCTTAAGTGGTATCGTTCTGTTTTTAAAGGTATTATTTTATTTTTAAAATATTATTATTTACCGTTTCAATAAAATTTTTTAAAAATGTTTGGAATGCCGATTTTGTTTTTCATTTTTTCTGCATATTTACAATTTAGTATTTGTTTTCCTGATCAAAATAAAAAAATCCCTTTTATATGTGGCATATTTCTGATTCTAACAATGTTTTTGTTAAAAAATGTATTAATATTTACCATTTCAAAAAATATTTTTTCTAAATGCCAATTTCATGTTTTTTTAGCTGATATCTTATATCAGCTATAATTTGATCCTGTATCCCCATTTTTAATATTTTCTTTATTTAATTCGTAAAGGACAACTTTTGTGTTTTACATAAATAAAAGTCTTTACCTTAAATCTGCATTCAAGTGCATCTATACTACCACACCAACTTTATGCTATGCACTTGATTCATTACACCACCCATTATTTTACAAAAAATTTGCAACAATAAAAATAATCTACACATACTACATTAAAATACTTGTACTTTAAACATATAATGCAATATAGCATTTAAAATTAACATGATTCAACATTATATTTATGCACACACATTTTTCTTTCAGAAAAATGGACTAATCTTATTCCAATTTACATCATTTATAATGTTTGAGGCAAGGCAATGAGTAAATTAAACTGTAGGGGAAAAAATTGACTTTCTAGACAACCTTAGAATATTTTTAACAATACAAAATGTAAAAGCTCACTTCTAATGATCCATCATTTTCTGTGACAGCGTCCAAAAGTTTCAATTGCCTTATTGCTGTTTTGATATTCTATGAGACAGAATAAAAGGTAGAAATTGGTAAAACATTATCAGTAACAAAAAACATATAATTTCATATTAAATGAAACATTAGAAAATAAATGGTTTAATTAATGTAAAACAAATTCCACACAACAGTTTTACCTAAATGAAGTGTAGCAGTAGCTATGCAACAAAATTACTAATTACAGTAAAAACGTTTAACAAAATTACTTTGAATTTCATAATGTAAATAAATATCTTATCTTTTTCTATTTTTTTTTTTTTCATCGGAATTTCTATTAGGGATCATTAGTTTTCCAGCTTCAAAAAAGGGGTTTTTTTTTGTATTTTTGGAATATCTAACATCTCTGAAATGTTATTTTTATTTTTTTTTGTTTTTGTTTTTGCTTTTTAATAAAAGTAATATATGTTTATTTATTTCCCTATAATAAAATAATTCCCTAGCCCTTGGCTGATGCTTTAAATTTGTAATTCATTTGCTTTTTATAAACAAAATAAAATCAGAATTTTTTGTTGTTGTTGAAAACTGATACATTAAATTGAACAGCCTGCCATTTCATTAGAAATACAAAATTAAACAAAAACTGTAGATCAAAGATCAGACAATTATGTATATTTTAACCTGTTTTTTGTTTAATTGATTTCATATGAAAGATAAAACCATTCAGACAAATCTCTGGTATGGAATGCTACACACCATGCAACATCACAGATAAGCCAATCTAAAAAGTGCATTTTCAATAAAAATTTGGATGAAAGTTCAAAATTTGTATATTTTATGCAAAACAGTACATATTTCTACTTTGTTCCTAAACATAAAATAAAATTTCATAAAATATGCTTACTATTCAAAGCTGAAAAACTTCCATACTCACTTAAAAGAATCACATTTGTGTACCTAATTTTTTCCTTTTAAGCATAGAATAACAAAGCTTTTGTCCATCCAATAATTCCAAAGAAAATAAAGTACATTTTCTTATAATTCTGTCTGTTTTTATAAAAATTACTACGATTAAGAAAATTCCTAAAATATATTTAGCTATAATATAAATTTCAAACAAAATGTTCTTGCAACGTACAAACAAAATTGAAAAGGTTACTTTCAAAAATTTAATTTAAGGAATCATATATATATATTTTCTCCTATATTTTGATGAAGCATTAACTCAAGAATAAGCATGTATAACTTTCTATACATAGTGATTTGGAACTCATAGTCTTGGCCGGATAAGCGTTGGGTGAAGTAGGCAGTGAAAAGGCAATACAAAATTTGTAAAGAAAACATCAGAAAATTTATCACAGAACAAAACTGGAAATCAGCTAACATACAATTTTTATTCATATATCCATACATCATAACAGCAGTTCCAGAAGTTCATTGCTGAAAAGTTACCATCTGTCACAGAACATAAAGGGACAACAATACAAAGCTACTCAATTCAACACAAATCCAACTAAACAAACGTTTATAACACAGAGGTTCATAACTCAAATGAACACAGTGGTACTTTCATTCTCAAAGACAATTTGTTCCAAAGGATTGTTCAAGAACTGGGTCAAATTTCATTGTAAGAAATAATGAAAATATGATCAATCGGTTCGCCCCTCCCTATACTTGTTTCAAACAAAACACTACGGTACAAGCCAATAAAATATTAATCTGTATTATAGTACTGTACAACACATGAGACAATGACAATTTTATAAAATTTGAATAAAAGTTTATTTATGACATTGTAAATGACTGGAGATTGGACAAAAGAAGGGGGGTTTCCATTCTTATATTTTAGAACATTAGCATTATGTGTTAACTTGCTGTTTTTTTTTTCTTTTTTAATCTCAAAATGCATGAAATTTGTTAGCTATTTGCATGTATATGTCATTCAAGATCATAAAAAAGAAAGGAATCTCAAAATCCATAAATATCTTTAATGCTGTGATCACTGTACCTCATGTTTATGCTCTTTGTGTTAAAAAAAAAAAAAAAAAAATTAATTTAGTCACTCTTGCAACATTTTTTTCATTCAGTCGATTTGGCAATGACACTATCTGTTCAAATACCAAATCAAATTTTGCTCAAATTTCTTGTTTGAGTACCACATTGTTCAACAACTGGGACATTCTAGAACCTGGGTTCTACTCTAACTAAAATGAAGAGTTGGTATTTTCAAAACAATCAGTACAAGATTACAAATTATAAAATCATACTATGCTAAAATTAATCCACAGAGATAAAAGAAAGGCATTTAATTTTAATTGTTTCAATTTTATTTTATTTTGCACACATTATATTAAAACTGCATATGTAATATATTTTTGCATACACCACTGAATGATATTTAAAAATAATTTCAAAATATTTATTGCTGAGTATCGTATGTTGTGATTTACAAAAATGAATCACATTTTTTGAAAAATAATAAGCATTTATAGTGTATGTCATAAGATTTTCATTATTTTGAACATTCACGAATGAAAGTCAAATGTAGTTGAAAAGGAAATGTTCTTTCTTTATTTATTCATAATGAACATATAACAGATATCACTAAAATAAAAACAGTCAAACCTCGTTAACACGAACACGCTTAACACGAATTACTTTTAGCACCAACTGTTTCCGATTGTCTCATCCAGTTGTATGTAATGTATTTAAGTTCGGTTAACACGAACTACTTTTAACATGAACCAAAAAAGTTTCCCCTTGAGTGTTCACGTTAACAAGGTTCGACTGTATTTAAAATAAATAAAATAAAGTTGTGCAAATCTAAAATTTTAATATCTAAAATATGCACAGGTTTAAATATAATGATTAAATTTATATTTTAAAATTTTAATTGTAATTACAACAACTGTGATAATAATAAATTCAAAATATACACAAAAATAAATATACAGAAACTTACATCATCAGATGGCCTGTCAATAAAATCAAAATTCTGAATATTTTTTATTCCTAAAGCTACCATTTGTAAAATGGCACTTGAAAGACAGCACCTGTCAATAAATATAAAATAACGATAATGAAATATTTAATGTTGTAATTATTTTTAAACACACATATTTTGCTTGTTAATCAATATAATATTGTTGCTTAAAAATACATATTCTTTATAGATACATACATAAAATACTTTAAGAACAAGAAAACTAGTTATAATTTATCAAAAATGCCTTCTCTCTCTGCTCGCAGCAGCATTCCGTGATTAGTTGATAGGCTAATGATGCAATCTTATGCGACCTTCAATTTGCATATCCAAATTGTGGACTGCTTTGTATGAATGAGTGAGGATTATTTCTTATGGTTTTAAAGAATGATAAGAAGTACAATAGATTCAATTCTTTTGGATGCAGCTTGTTTACATGAAGGCTTGTCAGGAATGAAATTTGAATTGTGATAACTCAAAAGATATACACATTAGAAGGTAAACTATCTCTCAATTTTTTTTTCACAATCTTTCAAAAAAAAGGATAATTTTTATGTAGTTTTATTCCAAATAGTTATTTAAAAAAAAACTGGCTGACTGGCTGACTGGCTTTGAAATGTGAAGAGATTATCCCGGATTTGCTTCTTTTAGACAGTCATGTATGTGATTTGGGCTTTTATTATAATGATTAATATTCCACATAACATAACTCAGATAACTTTATCAATTAACTTGAGGGTAAAATCATTCAAATAATCTTCAGCTGCCAACAGAATAGCCAGAGTAATTCTTACTACAACAATACTATTGATAACTAAAACATTCAAACACATAAAAAAAAGAGAGCCAATAATAAATGGCAGAAGTCACAGTATATATGAGTATATGAATTCATTCTTAGATTTTTTTAATGGAATAAAAATTCACATTAATATGATTTATAATTATTTAAGTATAATAACCTACATAAGTAACCACTACTATAAATAGTTTATTTAAATATGTATACAGCATGGATTGTCTATCAATATTTAATGTGAAATTAGTATTTCAAATTAATGCAGTCTTTTGGTCCAAGATCACTAAAAAAAATATCAGACCATAAAAGACACAATTTTGATATCAGCAAGACCAGTAACTTGATTTAAGGGCATGCTTCACTGAAATAGGATTTCCTTTCTCCGATCATGAAATCCCATGTTAACATATTTGAAAATTTAATTAAGTGATGACTCATTACCAATTATAATTATCAGAAAATAGTTTTTACTAGCAGAAAGTAGATGTAAATTGCCAACATAGTGCACTTTTAAAATTTTTTTACTTAAATTTGAAGTATTTAAAAAAAAACAGTAACCTATAAAATTTCTACTTCTGAAAAATTTTCAAATTTTATCATCTTTTAAAAATATTTAAAATTAACGTAGGCAATTTTAAAAAACACATTATATTAGAAATTAAGCTTACTTTCCGATGGTGAAAATAATTTTCCGAAAATTATATTAGGTAATGAGTAATTACCCAATTAAATTTCCTCATATGTCAACATGGAATTTCTTGATCAGGAAAAAGAGGTGAAGTGGTCCTTTAAGACAATTGTAAGGAAAAAAAAATTCCCCGCTTAACAATATGAAACTTTCTGACACATATACAGACTCATTTTTAAACATAAAATACATGAAATTGGCAGACCTGATTACTGAAGCAATTTGGAATCAAATGCATTTTTTATTTTCGATAAATGCATTACAACTTGAGTTACAAGTGATTATTATCTGATAATGATCTTCCTCAGGCTGTCTTGAACAGATATTTGGTTCAAAGTGAAACTTTAACAGTATTTTCTGAAAGATCCTTTGTCTTTATTGAAAAATAGAAAATGTTCGATTTCATAGTTTCATAAGAATACCAGCCAATTTCATGTGTCTTAATTAAAATTGACTTTTAAAATGTGTCGTGTCACAAAGTTGCAAGTTTAGAATTGAGAAGAATATATCTTTATAAATATATCAGGTAACCAAAAAAGTTCTGTCGTCTTTATGAAATGACAAATGTTAATAAATGTTACACGCAACAGATAACAGATGGCGCTACAATCGCCAAAATATGTTAATCAAAATGTAATGCAGAGTCATAATATATAAAGAAAATTGAAAAGGTTATCTCGTAACAGTAGAAAAACGAACGTGAACAGGAGTACTCCAAACTGTATAATCCGGGCTTGTATGTTGTGTGAGTTTAAAATTGGAACAAATGCTGTGCACATGGTCCAAAAAATATGCCAAGCTTTCGGAGAAGATTGTGTCAGCATTCGCACCACCCAAAGGTGGTTTAGAAAATTTGCTGCTGACGATGAGTCACTGAAAGATGCCCCAAGAGCAGGGCGGCCATATGTCATTAATGATGAGGAATTACAGGCTGCATTGGAAGAAGATTCCACTCAAACCTGTCAGATGTTATCAGAAACGTTCGCAGTCAGTGATGAAACTATCCGTTTACATTTGCATCGCTTGGGGAAAGTGTACAAGCTAAGCAAATGAATACCTCATCAATTGACACCTGTCCAGAAGCTCGAGCACCTGAACATTTGTTTGAGTTTGCTGCATCACAATCAAACGGAACCATTTCTTGCCCGTGTATTAACCTGTGATGAGAAGTGGCTGTTGTATAGCAATCCCAAAAGATCACATCATTGGTTGTCAGCCACTGATGCTGTGCCACAGACCACCAAATCCAAGATCCATCAGCAGAAGGTGTTATTGTGCATATGGTGGACAGCAAATAGAATTGTTCACTATGAACTGTTATCATCTGGTCAGACGATTACTGCGAATGTCCATAGTGGCCAACTCCGTCGAGTTACGCAATCACTTTTTAAAAAAAGTCAGCTTTGGTGAGTCGTAAAGGCATTCTTTTCCTAATGCTAGGCCGCATGTCGCACGTGTGACCTCTGACACAATTCAGCCCTTGGATGGGGAAAACTCTTTTGAACTCTCCTTATTCCCATGACATTAGCCCTTCTGACTATCACTTATTTTTAAGCCTCGATAATAATCTGCGCAGTCAACAGTTCAGAAATCAAGAGGAGTTCAATGGAGTTAGATAACTTTTTCAACTCTAAAGATCGTCACTTTTATAAAAATGGAATTTATAAGCTTATTTCCTGTTGGGAAAAGGTTATTGCATGTGAGGGTGGTTATTTTGATGAATAAATTGTATTATTTCTGATACATTTTGCTGTTTGTTTTCTTTCACCTAAAAACGACAGAACTTTTTTGGTTACCTGATACATAAGAAGAATAATGTCACATAATCATAGTTACATCAGAGAATCACAGCATGTTGTGGAGTAGAGTTTTAATGGTATGCAATGGTGTTAAAACAGGAGTTGATCAAAGGCTGTCTGAAGGGGGAAAAAAAAGAAGTCATTGATGATATTTAAAGACACTGTGAAACAGTTTCCAGAATTTTGGAATGTTGAGGATTTTCTTCTGTAATTGTTCAAATTCTCCCACAAAAGTGGTGCAAATGACATCTTTGCCCCCCCCCCCCCTCCAAAAAAAAAAAATAAATAAATAAATAAAATAAAAATAATAAACTTTGATCTCTTTAGAAATAAATGGAGCTGTATAAAGGGAGACAGAATAATTTTTATTGCTTATAATATTTATTGTTCCTTTTATTTCTGATTTTGTTGTTTTCTATAAGCATTTTAAAAATCAATTTTTTATTTCAAAAAATGAACGTCGTATAAGTTAGACTACTAAAAATAATTTTCCAGTAAGTTTGAAAGAAGGTGTCGTGTTTAAAATATCAAAGTATATTTAATAGACGCGTCATGATGTCAACAAACTAGTACATTTTGTACCTAGTCCTTATGACTAGTTATTTTTATTTTAAAATTCTTATGCTAAATACAGAATTGTCCAAATGCATTGTTAAAAAATACGTAGCTATCTGAATTTGATGAAGAACATTTAATAGTTATGAAAACGAAAATTTTTATTCAACATATATGTGAAAAAAAAAAGAAAAAAGAAAGAAAGAAAAAGAATAACGCATTTTTCATTACCTTAGAATTTCTGGAACTGAAAAATTTTCTAGAGCTTCATACTGTTTAACCGTATACAGACGGTAGCAACTTCCACTAAATTAAAAAGCAGATAATAGAATGATATGCTATTAGGTTTGATTGAATTATTTTAAAAAATTACAAATAATAGCAAATGTAGAAAAACTTTTAACTGAAATATAATGAAGGCAAAATATTTCATAAAGTAAATCAGTTTCATAAAATACAGAGATTCATCGCAAAATAAACCAAACCATAAGAAAAATCTACATAGGCATTAGAATTTACAGACATTAGGTTGAATTGAAGCATGATATGGTACATTTCATTAATTGGTTCACACTGGTTCATTATAATTAATTTTGATAAAGCATCTGCTCTTAAATTAGCAGAAATAAAGTTAATGATATTTTTTATTTGTTCTTGACATTTTGTCCCAAATAACTAGAGTCTAATGTAATTGCTATATTACTGTACACTATATTGTGTTTTTACAGAATTTTAATGAGTCAATCTTATAATTCAATAACAAGTTTAATGTTATAATTCAATGTAATGGAAAGCTACTTACCATGAGCCACTGAGAAAGTTTGGGACTTTCGTGTTATAGTGGCCCCCCAAGGATGAGTCACCAAGCGACCAAGATTTATCACCAAATTATAAAGCATATATGACATTATAATAATATATGATGTATATAATATTTCGTGACGTATGTGGCCCAGTTATAGTCATAAATGATGCATATATGATGTATATACACGATGTTTGTATAAAACATATATGATGTAAATAATTTGCATAAAATGATGTATATGGCACATAAATCAGTGTTTGGAGTATACATATGCATATATATGATGCATATATAAGCATTGCAATGATCTTGCCAAAATTATACTGCAACCTTATATAAACAATTATAAAGCAAAATATACTAAAGGATATCTAACTTATTTCAAAGCATATCAATCCAACAGATTTAAAAGAAAAAAAATAGCATATTTCCATTTATTGTTGTCTGTATATCTTAAATTTAAACAAATTTTTCAGTGCATATATTTAAATGGGTTTTTTAACTCTTTGAATTCAGATATAAACTATTTTGACTGTCTGTTATGAATCTCTTTGAATTTGTGTATATATGGGATTAATTTCCTTTTCCTTAACAAAAAAAAACTTTTTATTGATTTATGAACTAAATTGTATGTTTGTTTTTTTTTTTTTCAAATAAATAACATTTACTTAAATAATGTATATTTAACATTTATTGTTTTAATTAATAAGATAAATAAAGAATTAAATTAGAGTAAATAAAATAAATGGTGCTTTTTATTTCTGTAGAAACACAGTATATAGATAACATTTCTGCTGTTAAAGATTGCATGCTATTTTTATACAAAATTTCATAATCGAGTATGGTGGGTCTTATCTGAAAAAAAAAAAAAAAGCTTTTACTCTCTTTAGCTATTACGCAACAGAACATATACCTATATTTAACCTAACCTGAATCAGAAAATTCTATTTCTTAAAGTTAATCTAAGACCTGACTCGAACCCAACAAAATAATTAAATAATTTTGGGAATCCAAAAAACCAATCTGAACACAAACTTCAACCCAGACCTGAAATAGAAGAAAATTAATCCCCATTTTAATACAATTGTAGAAAAAATAGCCTACAATTATTATTAATGTCTAATACTAATTTATATTTTATGTTGAAAAAATCAACATACATATACTCATTAATGTTCAAATATAGCTCTTTCATCTGAATAAATATTCTATGCTTTTTTGAAAATTTGGAACAACCTGAACCTGACGCACAATGAAAAGAAACAGCATCAATCCAATCTGACCTGAACTGCATGTCGGATCATATCCAGGTAAAATCAAGTTACTCTATAAGACTCAAATCTGAACCAAAAAGGAATTCAAAATTAAAGGAAATTTGATAACTAATTTATGTATATCTATATAATAACAACACAATACCTAAAATCAAGAATTAATTTAATGAAAACACTTACATTTGATATATTCATCATTAGAAAATTTAGCAATCTAAAATATTTTTAAATGCAATGGGCTGTGCAATGCAGATATGTCATTTGTCATGGATTTTTGGTAATCTGGACAGTTTTTAATCCGGTACCAACCTCTGAAACCCTTTACCCAGTAATAAGGATATTTCTTTTTTTGTTATTTGCAGTAATTGCTCACTGCAATGCTGTAATTTATTATTAACCCTTAACCGGAAACGTACCGTCTGTGAGACGGTGGCATCTACATATCTACCCTTTATGCAAAAATGAATGTATCCTCAATATTATCACGCCATCTAATCGTTACGCTATTGGTCCTCTCCCTCCCAACTCATTTGCAACACCTGATCTTTTTTAGTTGTTGAAAGAAAAAATATTTTCTTTTCGCCGCAGTCTGTCAGACGGTGTGTTTCCGTTTATGTAATTTTTTGCTTTGGGATATCGAGATGGCGGAGCCGTCAAAGCGGACGCTTTGGTGATAAAGACTTTGAAGAGACTATTTTGCGATGGTTTGATGAAGTAGGAAGTGACATAAGCGATGTTGAAAGTATTTCAGATGATGAATATATAAATTCTGAACACGAAAGTGATTCAACATTGTCAGAAAATTCTAATGAAAGAGAAAATGAAGATATAAGAAATGATGAAAAATTAGCAGACGCAGATACGAAATATATATATATGGAAAAAATCGGTACCGATGGTCTGTTTCAGAAGTTCGCCCCTCGTTAAGAACAAAAAAACACAATATTATAAAAGTGACAGTTTTAAGAGGAAAAGCTTGAGATCTCAGAGAAAAGCTAGATCCATTCTTTGTCTGGCAGTTGTTGTTTACAAATGATATGTTAGTGCATATAGTGAAATGGACAAACCATAAAATAATTCAAATGCGAATGAAATATGATACTCTGACCAGTAATATGAAGAAAGTAATATGAAGAAACGACTAGAAAATCCTCAATTACCCCGGGAATTGCGTTTTATAATAGCTCTCATTCTGCAAAAACCTGTTGAAAATGTGCCCCAGGTAGATGATGACTTAATACTTCTCAAAGGCAAAGCATGTTTTTTGTGTCACAGAACTAACCATAGAATGACAAAATACCTGTGTGTACAGTGCCGGAAGCCTGTATGCCTGCAATGCTCGAAACCTAAATGCAATGATTGCATAAAAAATGCTGATATTTAGAACATGCTGCAATATTTACTATTAAATGTTTTGTTAATTTTACTGTCTAATATATTTTTTTAATTCATATTCTACTAATATATGTAAAAATAGTTGCATTTATTTCATCATTTTGTCGAAAATGTAAATATTTGAATAATAGTGTGTAATTTTGAAATATTTCCTCTATCCGACATTCAAAACTTATTTTTATGCTATTATATTAAAAATTTGTTCCTGTTAATGCATTACTGTTAAAGAATAAATGTTTAAGTTCACTATTTAGTAAATTATTATGAGTTGTTTTCTTTTTAAAATTTTATAGCAATTTTTAAAATTTAGCAGTCTCACAGACGGCACGGCACGTTTCTGTTTGTGTTGTGAATTTTCACGTTTCCGGTTAAGGGTTAAAAACTGTTACAATTACTGAAAATCTATAATTAACAGCATCTTTACAAATGTAAGATTGTATACAAGATAACTATGTATTTTTGAACTCACAATCTCATGATTGCTTAAGAAGGAAGACAGAGAAGAATATTATAAATAAACTAAAATGAAACTAAAAGAAAAAAATAAAATATGTACCATAATTTGGGGTTACTTGGACTTAAACAAACTGTTTTAAATCACCAAGTCTACACAGTTACTAGCTAGTGCTGTTATCTATTAAAGTACTGGTGAATGGTGTCAATACTCTCAACACAGTAGACTAAGAACTGATTAAAGACATGTTTTTTGTTTTGGATCCAATTAATGCCAAATTAGGATCCTAAAAATTTATAAGAAACTTTATTTACTCTATTTCTCTGCCAGCTCTTCCTGCTCGTTGTATAGCCTGTGCTTTAGATATCTTTTGAAGCTTTAAAATATCAAGATTGCACATAGAGTTGTAAGACCTTGAAAAGAATAAAAAAACACATAATTTATTAATATTGTGTGTGCCTGATACTGAAATTTTTACTCTCAGAGAACATGCAAACACTAAAACTTACTACATTTATTTCATTAAAAAATGGCTTTTTTAAATAAATAAAAAACAAACATTAAAAAGAAATCAATGGCATAGTTTGATCAATTGTAAAACAATTCTTTTAAGAGAGTGACAACAGTGGCGAAATCAGTAAAACAGATGACATTAAACTGACTGGCGTAAAACAGCTGACATTAATGTACTTTTTTTTTTCTTAGGACCTAATGGAGCGATTTCAATACTTTTTTTTTTTTTTAACAATTGCCGAATGATTAATGTGTAGTTTAGCTATGTCAAAACTATTTTTTAAGTATTATTTAAATGCTTCAGGAGCTTTTGTAAAAAAATACTGTTTTACTTGCAACTACACAACTGTTGTTTTCACCTCCCCTCTCACTTTTTAAACAGATACAATGTTTGACTACCTTTAACATTTGATCTTTGTGTAAAACTAAAAAATGAAATGTGTTAACTAAAAAATGAAATTCTAAATTAGTGGATCAACCATTTCTTGGCTTCATCTGATAATTTCCCTTTTAATTTAGTTATTTTTCTGAGAAAACATAAGGGAACATACAGCCATAGGCTGATAATATGATATATTTAATATTGATAGTAACTAATTGCTTAGAAAAAATATAACATAATCAGATCAGAAAAGATAAATGAAGTTTCAGCATTCCATTAACAAATATTTCTATACAACAATCAGCTAAATAATCTAAATTATAGCAAAGTTAAAGTGTTTCATAGATTAGACAATACAAACAAAAAATAGAAAACAATTTGCAGAGGCTTACATGGACATTTATTTAAAGAAAATTTCACAGGCACAAAAGTTTATTGCAATAAACAAAAATTAGATGTTAATGTCAATATTAATGAGAGTTTAAAATTAAAATTTGAGGAAAGATAGAAAGGAAAAGACACAGATGTAAACATCTAAAAGCATTATTTAGTTTTCAGTTTGGAAATTTAAACTGTGAGAGGGCATTTACACTTAATCTCAAAAGATTTTTCAAAGGATATTCAGCAATTGTACAGTTTTGCTTTTGCATGAATTTATAAGTATAACAATTTAGAAGAATCAAATTCATGTGAATGTATGTATGAAAATTACAAACCAATACCAAATTATCAAAGTTTACTTTAAGAAAAAAAATTATTTCTATATCCATATAAAAGACACTTACTTGGCTTTCATTATTCCAGTATCAATGACATATTTAATGCCAGGAATTGTTACTGATGTTTCTGCAATGTTAGTTGAAATTATAACTTTCCGGCAATTCTTAAAAGAAAAAATAATTTTATTTAGCAGAAAGAACATTATAATAAAGCAATTTAACTCTAGATACACTCTCAATAGCATTTAATATATTTAACATCACATATAATTCAAAGGAAAAGTTATTTAAAAAATCCTTATGAAATAAAACTTTTAAATATAAAGAAAAAAACATAATATTTAACAATGTATTTAGGAGATGCATAAAAAATCCCCTTTACACCCAAACATCTAGATTAAATATTTATTTATTTATTTATTAATGTAGGGGAAATTTCTTTACAGGACTATTCATTACCTAATTACAATATTCATAATTCAGTTTTCACCAGCAGGTAGTTGAAAATTAATATTAATATAATTCATAAATTGCAGAATTCTTTTAATTATATTTTTAAAGGTAATCTACCCTATATATATAAAATCCTAATGAAACGAATTTGTGAAACGATTTTAGGAAACGAATTTATGAAACGATTTTATGAAACGACTGATTAAACGACTGATTATGTTTCAGGGCTATTTTTAATACAATATTAAATGCTTGATGGTGAAATTAATACCAATTGTCCATAAAAATCCGCGGATATCAAAACTGGTAATAGAATTTTGAAAGTGGAATTAGTTTTCGAGATATTAATTTTTTTCTAATTTTAATGACATTTCTGTAATGATGGCAACTAATTACTCAGTTTTTTTGTGACAAAAAAGGGGAAAAAATTGAAAAGGATCACGATAGGGATTATTGATTTCTTTTTATTCGTCATTTTCAAACTGAAATTGAATTTATCTTTTATTTCAATCGATAATGAAGACAAGATTGTGATTAAATTATGTTTTTCAGGAAATTTTGGAAAAAAAAATCACATTTCTATCGTCAGGATTCAATTGTCTGTCAGCATTTAATTTAATTTATAAACTGAAAATATTTTGAATAAATTCGTCCAAATGACGTCATTTATGTAAACGCAAAAGAAAGGGGCAAAAAGGAATTAATAGTAATTATTATTTATTGATATCATTTTGTTATTTTTTTGTAAAATTTAATTAAACGAATTTAAAAAATCACTAATTCGGATATTTGAAACGAATATATAAAATAATAATTGCCCAACTGAACGCAAGGAGAATAAAATATCCTGCTTGGTTTTCTTTCCAATTTGAATGAGAATATGACATCAATTATGGTAAAATGACATTTATTCCTTTCTCTCTTTTATTGGCAGCAAGGAAAAAATGCTCCCTATATATTAGAGAAATGCTATTAAAGTTTAAAACAAATGACTATTTCATTAGCATTACTTTTTTTAATAATGAATTATATGTTTACACATAAATAACAAAGAGAAGAAAAAACTACAAATAATTAAATTACTATACTCGAAACACACTTAAGGTGTAAATTAGGTTATATATTAAAATGATTTTCGTTACTTTTCCAATTTAGGGGCCTTCGCGAGATATAGAAAGTGACCTTGGCAATGAATTGAAATTCGGCAACATGTTTTCTAACAATCTATTCGCTTTTTGATATACACAAGCAATTATTTCGATATTTATACAATTTATTTAATATAAAGAAGCCATTTATCTATTTTTATGTACAAAAAGAGGTAAATTGAAAGACAATTATAAATAAATTGTATATATACATGTATAAACAAGCATAAAAGTTCGGTGCTTTTCCAGTATATGGGGCCTTGACGAAACAGAGAAAATAGCCTTGGCGGAAAAGGAAATTTGGCAACATACTTTCTGTCAACCTATTCACTTTGTCATTTCGTATGCAGAAGCAATTTTTCAATATTTATACAATTTGCTTAGCGTAAAATGTCACTTATCCTATTTTATATATAATCAGAAGTAATTTATATATACAGTGGAACCCCGATTTTACGTTTTTTACGGGACCAGCAGAAAAAAACGTACGAAACGGGAAAACGTAAAATCGGGGTCAAATAGAGAAAAGCACTTCAAGAAAACAAGTCATACAAAAATAAACTTACCAATACCATATTAGTATTTAACAATATTTGTTATTCTTTATTGTGTTTTCTTTTTATGTGTAATTTCACATATACTCTATTTTCAATACATGCAAGTTTTTGCAATTTTTTTTTTTTTTAATTTTTATGCCCAGTTAAAATTTCTTTAAAATTTTTAAACTCGCAATGGCCTTTGCCGATGAGGGCACGATATCTACTGGATCTTCATCAATATAATGCTCATTTCAATATCGCGAAATCAAATCGGAAATAGTCTGAATGTCTGTATTAGCGATAACATCCTTATCGCAAACAATGTACTCATCAACATTGATGTCTGTTGATAAATTCATCCTCTTTTATGTAGTCTTCCATACAGAGCTCTTCCGGCGGCACTTCACTGTTAATTTCGGATTTTGAAAATTCTCCCTTCAGAAAAGCATTTGAGATACAATTTTCATCTACACCATTCCACGTCGATGAGATAAAAAGAAATGCATCCAGCACATTTAGCATTGTTTTCTAAGTATCTTAAAGCTCAACTGAATCAAGTGAAAAAAGGCCTTTTCTTACCAGTTTTTTTCTATAATGCATTTTGGAGGATCTGTTTATTCCCAAGTCACATGGCTGAAATATACTAGTAGAGTTGGGTAGAAAAAATTCTATACGCAGATACTTTAAATTCAGATTAACATGAGTGCACTGGTCTATGAATAAAATTATTTTTCGCTTTTGATTGTAATATTGGCAGCACGGGCTTGTTTAAACCACTCGTACAAAATCTTTCCCCGTTCCTCAAATGGAGAGGTTTTGAATGTTTTTCTTTTCTCTGACAAATTTCCCAGTTTTTCAGATTTTAATTCCAGAGAGACCTCTTGTTTTAAGTTTTAGGATGGTTTGTAACGTAGAATAAGCCATACCGAACAATTTTACGAGATGCACTTTAGTTCCTTTGGAACCTTTCGATTTTTCAATAATTTCTGCCTTTTCGGCTACAGAGAAACATTTTCTTTTAGACATCCTACTTTTGACTGGCAAGCTACTCCACTGCGGGTTGAAATGAATGAACGAAGGAAAAATAATCACACCACACCCACCCCCCGATATCACGTGACGCAGGTTTGGTCAAGTGCTGATAGACGAATAATACTTCTTCGTTACTTTGAACTGTTTTTGGTAACAAACAATCAGTTGACCAAGTGGAAAGCATTTTTGTTCTTTTAAAAAATTTTCCATGAGTGAAAAAATATAAAATTTCCTAAGGTACTTCGCCTAAAATGACGTACCAAGCGGGAAACGCTAAGAGTAAATAACGTAGAATCGAGGTACTTTTAACATTATCGGAATAGGAATTTTCTGGGACCGACGAAAAATAACGTAGGAAGCGGGATAACGTACGAAACGGGTTACGTAAAATCGGTGTTCTACTGTATATATATATATATAATAATATACGTATAATTAAAATACGCATATAAACAAAAAAATCGTCGAATTTGTTTCCATGGCTGTGTATGTCATTTGGCACCAAATCTCACTTTCTGATGTCCGAATTGCGCCAAGCTTTTTAAAAAAGCGTCAAAACCCCTATAATAGAAAAGCATCAAAAGTTCATTGGGTTTGTTTTCATAACTTTTGGCAACAAATATATGTATATTAACGAATCTATTCATTTTTTAAACTCAAATTACGCCAAACCTAAAAGCAAAGGATCCTATACTGGAAAAGTACTCGATTTTCTTATGGACAATATTCAAGTGACATAACATGGTGTAAAATTATCGCGGATAGCAAATTTGTTTAAATATCTCATCAATTGATGCCGAATAAATGCAGGCATGCATGCACAAAATCCTTATATATTATTTCTCCTGTCAACATCCCTTTTTCTAAGAAAATATGAAACGCAGAACAACGAATGAGATACCATATGAAAGGTTTTAGAACCGGCTTCTGACATAGCCCACTTAACAATTCGTTAAAACATGTTTTTTATTAAAATTTTCTGAAAATTAAAAATTAATTCGGCATATTTTTCATAAATGAAATGAAAGGTTTTCCTGAAATTATTGTTGCCAAAAAAATAAAATACCACATTATATGATGCTCAGCAATTATTATAAAAAACACCGCACGGGTTTATTTTATATACTTATGATTAAAAAGCGAAATTGAAATTGAAATGTTTAGATTTATATTTCTAAGTCCCATGTTTTTCCCGAAGCGGATGACGTCATCCTCTAATGCAGTCAAAATACGATTGTTATTTTTTTTTTCTCGCGCGTACCTTTAGCAATCTTGGATCAGTTTTCAGTCTAACTTTGATGGAATAAATTAGATGATATTCTGGCTTGACTAACAACTAAATGTTGTTTGCAGATATTTTTATCCTCGCTTTTTCTTTAGAAGTTTAAACCTGCATCTAATAAATATTACATATTGATAAAAAATGATACTTCTCTATTATCCCGTTGACCACTTTTCATAACAAAAAACTATCGCCAAATAAACGGGAGAACGTTGCCATTGGAATATAAAAAAAATATATATATAAGAATTTAAGGACACAATTGTTATTTTAATTAATAAAATAACTACCAAATCAGTAAAACATAATGAAAAATACAAGCAAATGTCGAATGTAAAACCACTAGATGACGTAACAAACACGCATAATGATTCTGACATCAAGTAAATGCGACTGCATTTTTGGCGTTTAATCTTACAGTTTGGCGGTAATTTTTTGTTATGAAAAGTGATCGACGAGATAATAGAGAAGTACCTAAAAAATATTAGATTTCAGTGCGAAATCTTCGCACGGGCCCTCTGGTATTTAATTAATTTTGTATGATAAATAATTATTAGAAAATTCGTATATACATATTAATTAAAATAAATAATTTACATATTTAAAATAACATGAAAATATGTATGATGGTGCACTAAAATAGAGAGAAAATTAAAACCTGTTACTGAAAATGTCTATAACATAGTACTTTTCAATACCGTGGTTCTTAATGTTGTCGCAACAGCTGTGTATGAGGCCATGATAATAAAAAAAATGCCCCCATTAAAACGTTAAAAGCATGACAACCCAATTACAGATTTATCAATATTTTTAAAACAAAGCACGCTGTCATGTTTTTAGAGGCCTCGAAGTCTGAGCGGGGGTTGGCGAGCGTAGCTCGCAGGGGGTAGGCCCCCTAGTATATATATATATTAATTTCAGCAAAATATATTCTCATCTTTTAAGAGTACCTAAAATTTATAGAAATAATTTATGAAAATACACACAGCACATTAGTACCAAATGGCAACTTTTCAGTGCTTAAAATGAAATTAATTATTCTACGTTTAGTAATTTCAAAAGAAATGTGGAATAAAGTATCCTCTAAAGGAGTTTTATAAGTCTAGAAGTTGCTTACTTGAACATATATGTAATACACACTATACACAGAAAAGAAAATAGATCAAATACCTGACTAATATGAAATGTTATGAGGCATTATAATTGTGATACATTTTATAAATACATTTTACCTTTGTACATATGTAAAACTGCAACACAAAGAAAAATGTTTTTTTACCTTATTTTTTCACACAATTATTAAATAATTCTAGCTGGTATTATACACAAATAAAATGTAAGAAACTTTAATCAAGTGCAGGATTTGATTTAACTAATTACCAGTCTATATTGTCAAGCATGCAATGGAATATTTTTTTTTTTTTTTTTTCAAAAATCAACATCATCCATGGCTTGTTTTTTATGCATGTGTAAGCTTTTAGTAAAACAAATCATGTCTCCTGAACTATACTAAAAATTGTCAGCAAATCACGCTTCCAAGTTCAGAAAGAATCATAAAATTAAAATTTCTAATAAAAAAATCACTTTTCAAATCACTAAAATAGTCCTTAAATGACTGTTAAGTAATTAAAGATGCTATAATATTGTGCATGGATTAGACAGGCTTTCACTCCATACCATTAATAACTCAGCTATTGAAAACTGTGCTTGTATTGTAATGCTTTTATTAGTTTTAGATAAAAGTAGAAAAGTACCGTCAAATAGCCCATACTCACTTCATATTTTTTGTAATATAATGAACATATTTGAAAATCTGCTTACTGATTTTTATTTTCATGATACATTTAGATTAATATAATACCATTTATAAATCTGATATTTAAAATATTCAAAAGTTTCTCCTGAATTAAAAAATCATTCGATTTTAAACCCAATTAATATATATATATATATATATATATAACAATCTCTACTAACCAATCTATTTTTGGTATATATATATATATATATATATATATACCAATCTATATATCTCCAAGTCTCTATTTAGGACTAATATTTTACTTTCTTTCATTACATGGATAAATAGGCTTTTAAAGCAATAAAACAGCAATAGGTTAAATAAGACATGTCATCTTGTCTTCTTAAAACTATGTTTGATTTAAATAACTCATCGGGATAATTGCGATAATTTTAATACTTTGCTAAGTCTACACTTTGAAACATAAAGATTTTATTTTTCCCTAAACATTTTAGACAAATTAAAAGCTTTTTATAATTCAAAATTTGTCAATAATATTAATATACTTTGGGTAAAAAATAGTAATACATCGCTAAAGAACAAATTTTTGTAATAAAACATCTTAAATGCTTACATTCATTTGAATGAGGTAACATTACCATCATATATTCTAATACGAGCAAATCTTGTGTGTGTGGTTATGCAAATTTTATCTTAAAAATGACTCCAATGATTTTGACGAAATTTTGTATCCTACCATTTTGAGGCACCAGAAAACCATTGGGCTAGATCACATGTTCGAGAAAATTCGATTAGTGGATCATTTTATGTCACAATGGGTCAGGGTCAAGCTAATTGTATCTAAAAAATGGTTCAAACGATTTTGACTAAATTTGTATCCTACCATTTTCAGGCATGAGAAGACTATTGGGCTGGGTCACATGTCCGAGAACTTTCGATTGGTGGGACATTTTTGAATCAACAAGGGTCAAGTTAATTTTATTTAAAAAAAACAGCTCTAACGATTTTGATTAAAATCGTATCCTATGAGTTTCAGGCACGAGAAAATCATAGGGCTAGGTCACATGTCTGAGAAAATTCGATTAGTGGGTCATTTTTGGGTCAATCTAATTTTATCTAAAAAATGGCTCAGACTATTTAGACTAAATTTTGTATCCCATGGTTTTCGGATACAAGAAGACTGTTGGGCTAGGTCACATATTTGAGAAAATTCGATTAGTGGGTCATTTTGGTCATGGGTCATTATGAGTCAAGCTAATTTTATCTAAAAAACGGCTCAGACTATTTAGATTAAATCTTGCATCTGATGATTTTCAGGAATGAGAAAACTGTTGGGCCAGGTCACATGTTTGAGAAAATTCGATCAGTGGGTCATTTGGTCATGGGCCAAGTTATTTTTATTTTAAAAAGGGCTCAGAGGATTTGAACTAAGTTTAGTATCCTACAGTTTTAGGAAACAAGAAGACTATTGGGCTAGGTCACATGTTAAAGAAATTTCGATTAGTGGGACATTTTGGTCATGGGTGAATATGGGTCAAGCTATTTTTATCTTAAAAGCTGTTCAGACGATTTGCACTGAATTTTGTATACTACGGTTTTTGGGCGCAAGAAAATCATTGGGCTAAGTCATATGCTCGAGAAAACCCTATTAGTGGGTCATTTTGGGTCATTATGGGTTAGGGTCAAGCTAATTTTATCTAAAAAATGGCTCAGACTATTTAGACTAAATTTTGCATCCTATGGTTTTCGGGCACGAGAAGACGGTTGGGCTAGGTCACATGTTCGAGAAAATTCGATTAGTGGGTAGTTTTGGTTATGCATCATCATTGTGGGTCAAGCTATTTTTATCTTAAAAACGTCTCAGAAGATTTGAACTAAATTTAGTATCCTACAGTTTTAGGGAACGAGAAGACTATTGGGCTAGGTCACATGTTCAAGAAATTTCGATTAGTGGGTCATTATGGGTTAAGCTATTTTTATCTTAAAAACGGTTCAGACAATTTGCTACTAAATTTTGTATCCTACGGGCATGAGAAAATCAATATTTTGGGCACGAGAAAATCATTGGACTAGGTCACATGATCAGAAAACCCGATTAGAGGGTAATTTTGGGTCATCATGGGCCAGGATCAAGATAATTGTATCTAAAAAATGGCTCAGACTCTTTTGACTAAATTTTATATCCTACGGGTTTCGGGAATGAAATGACAATTGGGCTTGGTCACATGTTCGAGAAAACTTGATTAGTGGGTCATTTTAGGTAATGGGTCATGATATTTGAACAAAGCTAATTTTGACCGAACATAGCTCGGTCTTCCCTGCTTGTATATTCTAATACAAGCAAATCTTGTGTGTGTGTGTGTGGTTATGCAAATTTTATCTTAAAAAAGGGCTCGAACGATTTTGATGAAATTTTGTATCCTACCATTTTGGGGAACCAGAAAACCATTGAGCTAGGTCACATGTTTGAGAAAATTCAATTAGTGGGTCATTTTGGGTTACTATGGGTCAGGGTCAAGCTAATTGTATCTAAAAAAGGGTTCAAACGATTTTGACTAAATTTTGTATCCTACCATTTTCAAGCACGGAAAGACTATTAGGCTGGTTCACATGTTCGAGAACTTTCTATTAGTGGGTCATTTTTGGCACAACACAGGTCAAGTGAATTTTATCTAAAAAACGGCTCTAAAGACTTTGATTAAATTTTGTATCCTACGAGTTTTGGACACGAGAAAATCATTGGGCTAGGTCACATGTGCAAGAAAATTTTATTAGTAGGTCATTTTTGGGTCACTGTGGGTCAAGCTAATTTTATCTAAAAAACAGCTCAGACTATTTAGACTAAATTTTGCATCCTATGATTTTCGAGCACGAGAAGACTGTTGGGCTAGGTCAAACGTTCGAGAAAATTCGATTAGTGGGTCATTTTGGTCATGGCTCATTATGGGTGAAGTTATTTTTATCTTAAAAACAGCTCAGAGAATTTCAACTAAATTTAGTATTCTATAGTTTTAGGGAACGAGAAGACTATTGGGCTAGGTCACATGTTCAAGAAATTTCGATTAGTGGGTCATTATGGATCAAGCTACTTTTATCTTAAAAGCAACTCAGATGATTTGAACTAAATTTTGTATCCTACGGTTTTGGGGCACGAGAAAATCATTGGACTAAGTCGCATGCTCGAGAAAATCCGATTAGTGTGTCATTTTTGGGTCACTGTGGGTCAAGCTAATTTTATCTAAAAAATGGTTCAGACTATTTTGATTAAATTTTATATCCTATGGGTTTCGGGCACGAGAAGACAATTGGGTTTGGTCACATGTTCAAGAAAATTTTAGTAGTGAGTCCTTTTGGTCATGATATTTGAACTCAAAGCTAATTTTGACAGAGCATAGCTTGGTCTTCCCTGTTCGTAAGTACTGAAGTAAACAATACCTGGTAAAATCTGTCAAAATTCGATTCAAAAATAAATAAATAAATAAAAATGTTCTCTTCAATAATTGTTAGTTTCAAATTCATATCATCTAGAATGCAACAATTATTTTAAGCTAATCAATGTTTAAAAAGGATTTTTTTTTTTTACAGAGTATTAATATAAAATCTGCAAATAAGGCAGATTTTTAATGTTTTCAATCTTTGTATGGTTTCTTCGTTCCGTTTCCATAATTGGGATGTATGCCTCCTTTTCTACGATTAGGGATCCTTTTCTTTTTATAAAGTGATATACACAATAAATAAATAAAAAATAAAATAAATTTGAGCATATTCTGATGTAATAAATATTTCAATCAATTCAATTTAATTTCATATTAATTTTATGTTCAACATAAAATGGAAATCAGCCTTTTCATTGACAAATTTATGTTTAACTCGAAAGTGGTCTTACGGATAAATCTTATGTGTGATATTATCAGTAATCTGATCTTATGATTGATCGGCTTTTTTTTTTATTATTAATTTATTCTAGGCAATCAATTGCAAATTGTGGTAACTGTGTCAATAGCTACTTTACATTATTAAAGAAAACAGATGCTCAGTGATGAGTTAGATTTTAAAAATATGCCATACTTGAAAATTATTTAACAAGTGGGTAAGTGTGATCTAAGATCGCACAAAGGGTTTCGTTTAATATTCATTTCCAAACATTTCATCCTTTCTTTAATAAATCCAATTAAATTTTATTTAGAAATTTAAAAAAAAGAAAAAAAGTCATGTTTATTATAAAGTAAAAATTTACCGGTCTATTTTTCTTGTTTTTTTCAAATATCTGAACCAGCCCGATTATACCAGCCTGCTATTATACTCTTACTCTGTCATAATAATATCTGTCATGTGGACTAAATGCGATATTTAAAAAAAAAATAGTTTATATAAAATAGATATTTAAACCTATTGCGTAATCCTCTGTAATCCAGGTCCTACTGCCAAATTGCATATTTTAGAAAGTGAGACTTTTTGTGACAGTTCTTTAAAAGTATCTACATTGATTTTAAACTATATTGTTGCTAGCAAACGCCCATGTTTGGAGCAAACCTTGCCCACAGATTACGTAAGATTGGTTATTTTATATTTTACTAGCTGTTACCCGTGACATCGTTCACATAACATTAAAAGAAAAATAAATGCATTAATTAAGGAAAACATTTCCCCCCCGATAATTAAAAACATATGTATTCTTTATAACAAATTCTGTTTTTTTGAATATCTGAACAGGCCCGATAGTGGACGAAGCGCGCTATTTTACTCTGTCATAATAATATCTGTTATGTGGACTAAATGCGATATTTTAAAAAAATTAATTTCAAAATTAAACATGTTGTACACTTTCAAAATGTTAAAATATGCGAATATTTCCAAAATCAGGTTTTATCATGATTCAACACGCTCCTCAAACTCATATTTACTATTCTCTATTACTCATATTGATACTCGCTTTGTATTTATCAAACATTTGAAAAATCCGTTAAACTTCCAATATGACGTCAGAGTAATTTTCTTTTTAATTCTCTAATGACATGATATTAATCTGCTTTCTGTACATATACTCATACTCCTTGTATTATTGAGAAATCTTTGAAAATTTCCGTTTTATTACCATTATGACGTCATATGAATTTTTTTTTTTCAATTGGTGAAACTTTTTATTTCATTTTTAACGTGGAAATCTTTCAATAGAAAATTAATTACTGTAGAAAGAATTTTATTGTGGATTTTTAATTGTTGGCAACTGCTATAACGAAAAATGTTTAAATTTACTAGGAAAAGGCTGTTAGAATTTTAGTTTTTTATCTCTATTTATTAAAATTATACAATTTTTTTTAATTTTAATATTTTGAGCTACGTAGTAGCTATTTAGCTATAACTACACAAATTTTCATGCCTTTAAGTAATAAGATAAGCCGGTAAGTTATATAGTTTCTGAGAATGGCTCTATGACGGACAGACAACGGAGCCAGAGTAATAGGATTTCGTAAGATAAACAAAACCCTAAAAATCGCAAAATTGAGCTGCAGTTTTCAAATAAAATTCCTTCAAAAGTACATTATTTTCCTTATTCGGTGGTGAGGAAATTGAAATTGTGCTATATTTAGAAGAGATGTAAATGTGATAAAACTGAAAGCTATTGTGCTAGTTGTTGCCACCGTCGTTATGTATATCTAACAATAGCAACTGGGTATTGGCAGACGTCCAAAAGCACACTACTCTTTTTTTTTTTTTTTATGACTCCAGAAAAATGTGTAGTGAAAGAATTCTAATAAATCATCCTAATCTCAGTATGGGACAAATGAAAACAAATGTAATTTAATATTACATCATTTAGAATAAATGTAGAAAACATGTCCATTTTTTGAATTAAAATATACATTTTCAGTTGGATTTCTTTTTAAAATTATATCATTTTGACAGTTGAAGACCTGATTCTTGAAAATTTGTCCTTTAATTTCAAAGCTGTGGTGGAGTGGAAAATCTTTGAAAATGATGTCGTTCAGACGTAATTATACAAAAATGTAGCATTTTCAAGTTTTTAAATGGGTGCTTGCTTTTGAAAATAATGTCATTTAAATTTTAGAGACCTCGAGCCTCTTTGATGGTCTTAAACACAATCTATTAAATTAAAAATACATTTTCTTTGAAATGAGAAAATGACATCAATAAAGGTATAATAAATAAAAATAAAATAATCCCATAAAATAATATTTTCATGATGTTACTGTACAAACATTAATTTTTATTGGCTTATAAAAATAAAATACATGTGTTTAAATATTTGTACTGAAATTTGACTAAAAATTAAAAAATACATCCAAAAAGCCACATGTCTGAATATTTTATATTATTTCTCTTTTCTCTGCAGCAATAAAAGTACCCAATTGCCACAATTTTGAAGAAATTTCCTTAAAAACATTTTTAATTAAAAATAAAATATAAAAATGGAAATATTTTTAAAAATAGCTAGTGCAGGCTCATATACAAATGAACAGCTTTCAGTTAAAACAATAACTATTAAAATTGATACAGTAGGAAGCTCAGGGCAGATGACTAAAAAAACAGCCTTGTGTTTTAAATATATAGAATTTGGTTGCAAACCAAATTATAAGAGGATATAAATGTATTAAAATGAATATAGAATTTTAAAAGATAAAAATAATGCTATTACAAAACACCAATAAGATTTACCAATATTCTTTTCAATAATATACATTAGAATTTAGGAAGACTTATAAAGAAAGAAAAAAAAAAACTTTTGTGGAGTTCTATGTATTATTTAAGAAATGAATATATTAATATAAAAACATAATTTTAAATTTAAAACTGATATCTTAAATCATTATCCTTAAAGAACTTACAGGTGGCTTTGGTTTAAAAACATCTTGCTGTTGATCAATTGGCAAAGCTGCAAATAATGGATATGCAACAATTCGTAAGTGCCCTAGAAAGATTAAGAAAAGTTGGTTATTCTATTAAATGTATCAGATATTAATTAATTAAAATCAGATTATAAAATAAAGCTATAATAGGGCACTGATTAGCTGAAAATCAATCATCTAGATCAGTACTTCTTGTATGCCCCCCCCCCACTACATTTTTTATTTTTAACTTGTGAAAGTTATGAAAAAGAAGAATGGCAACAAAGAAAACAATGAATGTATACAAATTAACATGCCCTTTATTTTACATTTAATGTAAGCTTAATGGGTAGTAAATTTTTTAATGTGACAAGTATGCTTGTTTGCCCTTGCGTGCATACTGAATGGTCAGTGTTAGTTTGAAGAGGTAGAGTCGCAAATAATCTTCAAAATCTCCTGTGTTTTTACATTTTGTTTTTAAAGCAATCAATGATGAAAAAAAAAATTCTAGCAATTTATTTAGTTGTGCTGTGTCATATGTTGACTGTTGTTGAACAGACTTGACACATACTCCTTAGAAACTCTTCATATATATCACTTCGAGAAACATGGATAATCAGTTACACTGGAAGCTCTGAATCATACACCTGTACTGACTTGCATAATTTTAGCATGAAGAATATGACATAATTTTGAACAATGGAATGGATTCTACAATACGCCTGTTAATGGTCCTGTTAATTTATAAAGTTTGGCTCTAAAGCTATTGTCAGATTCAATAATTTTTCGAGCAACCAACTCTTCAGCCGAGTTTAACTCAAACTTTTACACATACAAAATGAAAGAAGGATTAGAATTGTTGTTGCAAAAGTTAGAGGAAAAACCAGTTATTACTATTACTGGTTGCTCCTGTTTATTAGTTTATTGTTATCTTGTTGATGTTTCAAAATGCCTATTTCTGATCTGGTCATTGGGAGAAAAATTGGATGAAAAGTTGTTGCTAGGAGTGATATTTTATGAGCTGTGACTAAAAATATTTGGGATATTGTTGATCACTATCACACTGGGTGTTGAGGCAATTTCTCGCAGAAAATAAGCTCAAATCGAGAATTGGCTCAAAAATTACTCAAAAAGTTGTTGAATCTGATAGCAGCTGAAGGAGGGAAATGAATAAAAGCTTGAATGTTTATTATTGTTTTCAGTCTCTTGATACTTGCATCAATCAAAAATCTATAAGAGATGTAATGTATCTGTCTACATTTTATCATTAATCATGATATTTAAGCTGCCATATTAATCCAGATAATTGATGTTCTATTGTATTTTACTAGTAAATAAAAACAGATGGAAACAAAAAAAGGAGGATGTACAACACTTCATATTTCAGCAGTTTCAATGTCATTGTGTAAAATAACTACATAAGCTACTGACCAGCAGGCAAACTTTGGGATATTTTTCGAACTTCAGTCACAGCTTTTTCAATTTCCTCTTGTCCAGGGCAAAACACCAATATGTCTCTAAGTAACAAAAATGAGGTATTAGTACTAAAATATGCACTATCTCCATACATACTGCATACATACACACACACACACACACACACACACACACACACACATATATATATATATTTTTTTTTTTTACTTTATTTTTTTTTGTTAACATACAGTTTTGCAGATTTTTACTATAAAGTTATAATTTTATTAAATTATCTAAAAAAAGAATCAGTTTTTCTTATTTTTTTTTAATTATTATTGCAAAATAGTAACTGGAATTTATAAAAAAAAGTTCATTACACATTTTCTAGGTAAAAGTAAACAGTCAAGAAATATACATTGTTTATTTGCAGGAACAGAATCATATGCAGCGGTTTAAAAAAAAAGAAAAAAAAGAAAAGAAACAGAAAAAGTTTTAAGAAATATTTTAAGACTTGAATTATGCATTATTGTATACTAATTTTTCTATAGATCATATCTTGAAGTATCTAACTTTATAATTTTTTACTTAAGCGCCTACATCAGTCACGAGAAAAAATGCTCCAGCTAATGTTAAGTCTATGGGAAGGTTATCGCGCGATTTCTCGCTCGCATTTTAATATTTTTAAATGATTTTTTTTGCATAGGATAGCTGAGGTCGATCTCTAACGTTGTTAGTTTTTACTTTTTCGATTGTGGTTCCTGTTTTTTTATATAAGGGTAATTTCACTTTCAGAACCGGTTCCAAAATTGAAAATGTCCGCTTATAAATAAACCTTAACCAAAATCAAAAAAGTAAAAACTAACAACGTTAGAGATCGACCTCAGCTATCCTATGCAAAAAAAAATCATTTAAAAATATTAAAATGCGAGCGAGAAATCGTGCGATAACCTTCCCATAGACTTAACATTAGCTGGAGCATTTCTTCGCGTGACTAGCGTAGGCTCTTAAAGATAGATTTTGTCCATAATCATTTTCATTATCACTTCCCTTTTAACTATTTTGAACTGTCTTCTGTGATTGTTCAACAAGCAATATTTCATGACAGAGTTCTGTAGTTACACAAACATTCTATGATACAATACATATAACATACAGAATAAAATCATATTTTTAAATTCATGCCTCGGATCTAAAGCTAAATCAGAGCTCATTGGGATTTTACTTAAAAAATCCTGAAATTATGGGAAAGAAAAATAAGAATGATGGATAAAATTAAAAATTTAATGATAAACTTTTGTTGTTACTAATAAGATACATTAAGATATATTGCAAATGTTAAAAATACCAGTAAATTGTATAAGAGAGTTTCAAATTTTCCATCACATTTTTTTTTTTAAGTCACTGAAAAATTATTTTTTTAAATCTTGAAATTGGTAAATACAAAAGCCAAAAATTCCTGAAATCAAAATAAATTCCTACAGATAGCCATGCTAAATTAATATAGAAACAACAAACTTTTATAAGTAAAATAAATATACAAGAAAGTGTTGTAAAACACTTAAGAAATGAAATTATATATATATATAAATTCAGCTGTTCTTTTAACCTATTGATATTATGAAATGTGTAAAGAAAATAAATTCTACTTATAAAACTTAGACTTTCATTTACAAATGTCTTAACTATTTTAAATACCATATTCTATTTTTTCATCTTTTATTTGTGTTAACCTATAATTTTATAATTATTAACTAAATTGAACTCTAAAAGTTATATAGATGATTTTTCAATGTTTCACAAAATAGTTTTGTTCTTTAAATATAAAGGTAGATAAATACTTTGATGACATAAAAAAAAGGAGAAAAAGTAAAAGAGAAACTTTGCTTTAGACATGCAAAGGAATTTTGAAGCATTTTGGATATGAAATATTTGTACTTGTTTTTGCACTATATCATAATCCATAATTTTTAAATTTTAAATTGTATCACAATTCATATATACTTCTTTTTATTACAAAAGAATTTATAACAGCAAGTTAAACAAGTCAACAATAAAACATAATGTCACAATTTAATGACAACGGTTATTGCTCCAGTTTACAAGGAGAGATCGGCGTCATAGAATGCGATGAATGTTTGTGTATCGATAGAGTATAGTTAGTATATACATATATGAAAGCCATAAAGCGCAATACCCAGGAAGCCTTGAGAAAAAAGATCTCAAAGTTTATGTCACAGTTTATAATAGAATAAATTTCTTCCTTCGGCAAGCGACTTCGTATCCTGGTTGGTAGAGGCTGGATTCGAGATTTTTGTGTTTGGGTTTGAATCCACAGCCAGACTTATTTTTTGCGACGAAATTTTTTATCATTTACTTTTGAATACAATTGAAAACATATGTATAATCATTGAAATTTATGAAAAATATAAATTAAACGTAAGTTTTGTTTTGTATACGTGCAGTTCTAACTATGAAATTATGCATGTTTAAATCTTAAATGTATAATGGAAAGTAAAAGAAGAAAAAAAGTAAGTAAATTTTAATTTATTATACAAATATTGCTTGATTTTTTAAAAATAGTCGTTTAAATTTTTAATATGATTTTTTTTAATCTTGTATTCTTGGTTTTGTTTTTAATGAACTACGTAATAACTATTTTTATTAATTCAATATCTTTTTAGAACTTATTTTTAAGTACATGGACAGTTTTTCTAATTATAAACACAAGAATCCAGGATTTAAATTCAACATTAAAAAAAATAGTTTTTTAGAATATGTTATAATTATATTATTACATAGACAGTTATTCTAATAATGAATCCAATATTTAAAAAAATCATATTAAAAGTATAGAAGCATATTTTTAGTAAATCATGAAAATTTTTTAAATGTTTGGATAAGGAAACAAAATTTAAATAATGTATTATAGATTTATATCACGTATTTTAATCAGGGGTAGTATTAGCCTTAGGTGATATTTCAGGACGTACTTTTTTCGATGTTTCAGCACAATTTCAGGACACATTTGCTTGGCATATTAACCAAAAAAACCTTTAACTCCCTATTCAATATATTTTATTATCATAGTGTACTATATATGCACAATTTTTTTGTTTTAAAAGTATACATTTAAAAGAAAAGTAATCTTACCAGCACTCTTTGACCAAGCTGCTAAAAACTTATGACCCTGACAAAACCTGACAAAAACTAATGATTTTTGCATTAATGAATGACGAAAATCTCAATTTTTCCTTCACTGATCGTCGAAAATTGCAAAAGATTTTCTTTTTTATAACTGATTGGTAAAAATTACAATTTCTTGTGACTGACAGACAAAAATCAGGAACTTTTTTTAATGACTAATCAATAAAAATCATGATTTTTGGTAACCGATCACCAAATATTG
The DNA here is from genome assembly GCA_963931845.1 of Maratus michaelseni. Taxonomy (NCBI): domain Eukaryota; kingdom Metazoa; phylum Arthropoda; class Arachnida; order Araneae; family Salticidae; genus Maratus; species Maratus michaelseni. Next base: position 214,556,721 of record OZ007587.1, on the reverse strand, counting down.
CAATTCTTTTTTTGTGCAAATAGAAGAAAATCACTATTTTTAACGATAGATTGAAGAAAAACATGACTTTTGAGATAGTTTTGTATTGGTAAAAAGGTACACCTATCCCCTATTTGATTATTTCAAATGCTGATATAGCACAAAACTTGCAAAATTTCAGGACAGACTACCATATTTTAGGATATTTCAGAACGCTTTTATTTTTTTTCAAGGAATATCAGGAATTTTCAGGACAAGTACGACCCATGATTTTAATTTATTTATGTCATTGTGAAAAATAGTAGATTATTCATTTACAAACTGTAAATAATTTTCAATAACAGCAGAAATTTTTTACCTATAAAAATATAAAATATCTACTTTTTTTTAAAAAAAACTTTCCATTAAATATTTAAACATGCAGAATTCCATAGTTAAAACTGTATTTATATGATACAAAACATAATTTAATTTGTATTTTTCACAAATTTCAATAATTAGACATATTTTTTCAACTGTAGTCCAAAGGTAATCGATTAAAAATTGTCACTGCGAAAAATGAGTCTAGCTGGGGATTCCAACCTGAACAAAAATCTCGAATCCAGCACTCTACCAACCAGGCTACAAAGACATTTGCTGAAGGACAAAATTTATCTGATTATAAACTGTAACGTAAACTTAGAGGCCTTTTTTCTCAAGACCCACTGGGTATTGCACTTTGTGGCTTCCATATATTTATATACAAACTATACACTATCGATACACAAAGGTTCACTGCAATCTGTGACACTGACCCCAGAACTTCTCCTTGTTAGTTTAAACAGGATACTTTAGATTTTTTAAAAACCTATCAATAATAACTAATGCTACACATCACTTGATCATATGAAAATGTACACTTACAAGTTTAAGAGATATTTAGTATTTGGATTTTTTTCCTCTTCGTATCTAACTAATAAAAACTCATAAATAAATATTTCATTTTGAGAGAAATATATAAAAAAGTTTAAAAAAATCATCTTTCTGTGGGCTTATATCAATAAATTCATTCCAAGTATAGTTTTAGCATATTTTGAATTGAAATGACCTTTTAATGTATCAATTTTTGACTTTAATTTTGTAGTGATACAAGTAAAGATGAAAGAGAAAAGAAATTTCAAAAAAGACCCTAAAATTTAAAACAAATTATATATTTTTATGACACACTTGTATGTTGTGACACAAGGTTCAAAAATATTGTACTGGGTGTCTTACCGAGTGAGTAGTTACCAAACTTGCCTATTTAGTACATTTTCTTATTCTAAATATCTACCAGAATTTACGGGAAAAAAAATGTGCTAAATTAGCAACACTGGTAACTAACTATTAAGTCTGAGTAAACTACACAATATCTTAGTATGAGTTATAATTCTGATATTCTTTACTTAATAAAAAAGAGCTAAATTTCTAGAAGATTACAAACATATTTTCTTTTTCTTGATAATAGCACAGATTTAATCACAGATTTAAAAAAAGTAACAATTTGCAAATAAATGTTTCAGAAAAAAGTAATGTTAAAATTACAAAATACATTAATTAAAAAATAATTATTAATTATATAGAAAAATGATTTTGAAGACTATTAAATAATGATTCTAAACTAGTAATTTTGGAGGAAGTTCTCGCTGAAATATAAATGCTCAGAGACACTAATATTATTATTTTTACTTCATAATTAAAATAGGATTGCTGATTAACTGCATTTCAGTAAAAATTTCAAGAAAATTTGAGGATATACTTACCCTTCTTCTTCATTCTGATGTATTTGAAAAATTGTGATCAAAGCAGAATGCATGTAATCTTCTTGCTCTTCATTGGTATTCAATATCTTAAAAATGAAGCGAAAGATCATCAAGATAACTTCAATATGTTAAATTCAGAAAATATAGTACTCAGTTTACGAGAAGTAATAAGTACTATAATAAGTACTCAGTTTATGAGAAAATTTAACAAACAAGTAAAAAATAAAAAAAGCTTTTCATGTACAAAAATGTTTTCTTGTTCTCTAGTCCCAATCTAAAGCCCAAATAGCTGAATCAGTTTTAAAAGAAAAGAAAAAATTGCTAAATGATTTTAGCAATTAACTGATGATTCAGCTTGTATACAGCTGAATCACCAATGGTCTAAGATTAAGCATCTGAAATAATAAAGAGAGACATTTGTGCGTGGGTGTGTCGAGTCTGTATGCCCAGAGTTTTCTGAAGAGACCACTGCATGCAGAGTTGCACGATTTGGCAGGAAGGTTCACATTTTTTCACATTCGTGCTAAATTTTCCAAGTTAGTAAAATAAAACTGGTTTCAGTCTTTTAGCCCAATATTGCAAATTTTGTCTTCTTTTCAATAAAATTTATTTGGAATTTGTATAGAGATTTTTAATCTTTTTAGCACATTTTGTGTGGTACCTGTATGTCTGATACTATGCATCCTGAAGCCAGTTTTTATTTTTTTTTTTATTAGTTTAATTTTGTATGCGATTTTTAGCATTTTTTCACGTTCTGTGCAAAATTTTCCAAGTTAGTTCAATATAGCAAATTTTGTCTTCTTTTCAATCAAATTTATTTGGAATTTGTACAGTGATTTTTTAATTTTTCAAGCAAGTTTTAATCTTTTTAGCACATTTTGTGGAGATTTTTCACATTTGTAAAAGAAATCTGTTTTCAAGCTTTTAGACCAATATAGTGAATTTTATCTTCAGCACATTTTAAATTTTTTGCTTTTTTTTAAATTTTATTTCTGCAGCAATTTTTTGGCATTCATAAAAGAAATCTGGTTTCAATTTAGTAAATACAATAACGAAAAAACAGGAATATTTTCAATAAATAAAATAAGAATTATAAAATTAATTTGTTACCTGTATATTGAAGTCACGGCCAGGGACAAAATAAGCTGGTGCATTACTAAAATATTTTGATAAATGCCTGTGATCAACTGTAGCAGATGTCACTATAATCTATTTAAAAAAATAAAAATAGTAAAATATTGAAATAATGAATTATTAGCACATGAACAAAAAGTTAAATAGTTAAATCTGAATAAAGTTGTGCTTTCACTTGTCATATTTCTATTTATTGCAGATTTTTTTTTTTTTTTTTACAATTTGATTGATAAATATAGAACTTTCTCAACTGCAATTGTTGCTAGGAACAATTTTGTATGTATATATGTCAATTTTGCATAAATATATATGTGATGATACACAGCAGACAACCAGTAGCAGGTGAAAACTAGAAGACTGATGCTCAAAAACTAGAAGAAGATTTGTTAAAAAATCAGAAAATATATTTATCACACTATAAGGTGCATTAAATTGTATAATTTAATGCATTGAAATAATGCAGAGACATTTAGTTTATGTTAATTTTTCAATGCAATAATTTAAACATGCATAAAATTAAAATAGAATTAAAACAATTTTATCCATAGTAGCACCAATAACATGACTAAAAAAGTATTGAGAGTTGTGATTGTATTTAAAAAAAGGTAACAGCATATGTTTTAACACTATTTCTACAGGTGGCAAATAACACCTTTTAAAAGATTTCAATTCCATAAGATAAATTGAAACTTTAAAAGGTGTCATTTGACTCTGGTAGAAATTTATAAGAAAGTAGAAAAACTTGATTTCATAAAAACAGGAAACTAAAAGACTTTTCATGCGAAAAAAGTGAAGCACAACGAAAAAACACATGTTTAAGCCATTTCAGTATTCTCTTGAATGTCTCATAGCCAATAAAAACAAAAGCTAGATCTGTGTACAAGAGGAAGGGCTTGTAAAGTAAGTGGTTGATAAGTGAGCAAAGCAAGGAAATGTGTGACTTGACTGATAAGTTTAGAAACTTTTACTATTGTTTATTAAAATGATTTGAATATAATTATTTAAAACAATTATAAATTATTCATTTCAGGTAGATAAGAAAAGAATGAAAACACAGATTTTATTTTCTGGCCAGAAGTAATAAGTACAAAAAAAAAAAAAAAGTCCTGCTAAAATCTTGCCAAGTATGCATAATATGGGATCTTTTAATTCACTTATGCAAGTTCTGGTTATATGTGCAGTCCAAATTTTTATTTATCTGGATCCCTGTCTGCAGCAATGTAGTACTAGTGCGTGGAGATAATTATTTTTTTTAACTTTGTTTTATGGTTGTGGTAGCAGATCTATCTTTATTTTTTGCTGCTGAGTGCAATAGTTTTGTTTACGCCTAACATGATAATTTACTGTGGACTTAACTATGCATTGGTAAATTGGATAAGTTATGAAAGTTTATGGTATACATATACCCTTCTACTTAATATGTTGCTACAGAAGTTTTAGATTTTTATTCCTCTTGTTCTACTATTATTATCAAATTTTTGATTTTACAAATGGTGTTGTTCTATAAGTCAATAAACTTTTTGATTCAAACATTCTAGTCGTATTTTCTACAAATTACATTCATGGTGATTCACGGCTTTATTTATATGGCTTCTGATATTGTAAGTGAAGTCTTGTCCGAACCTACAATGAGCAATGATCGGAATTTCAAGCTTCAAGAGAGGTTTTGCAGAATGGATTAAAAAAACAATCAGCAAGAAGAGATTTATCAAAGATGATCTCCAAAGTCTAATTCTTCAGTGGTTGTTTATTCAATAGATTAATCTTTATTTTTCCCTGGTTAATGTTCATAAAGGATGGCCAGAAATTTATTATAAGTTAATATATATATTTGTTTTGTTTATATACTAGCTATAAATGTCTAAAGGTTAATGATTTTGCAAAATAGCATGTTTGAACATTGATTTCACTTTGTAACTCCATTTATATATATTGTAAATAGTAAATTCTGAATATTTCATAATTGTATTAATCAAGACAATGCATTTAATTTATGTTCTATTTTAAGAGATTAATTTGTATCTTTCAAAATAAAAATAAAAATAATTTTAAATAAACTAATAAAATTTTTTAAATGTTTTATGTTTATATATATATATAAATATATATACATTAAAAAGCAACCTAGAGGCCGAATAAAGCCTTCAATGTTGAGTAATTCATTTTTTAAGGTAAATTTAAATTAAACAAATTATTACTACTGTTTACAAACATTATTGTGATGTGTAACAGGATAAATTGGGTTATTTAAAATTTAAATTTAGAGACAACACGGACTTTGTTGAGATAAATTAGTTTTCACTGTACATGGATACTTTAATTATTTATATGACCTGGAAAAACCTAGTTATGATTTTTACAGTCATAACAAATATAAATAAATCAATCCGCTATTCCAAAAATTATACAATTTTTTAAATTAACAAAATTTACAATATATATTACCTTGTACTAATATTTTGCTTTAAATAACAGAAACATTAACTACCTTTAAAGCCATCAGCTTATTTTGTTCACGAAATTTTTGTGCTGACTTCACAATACCAAAAAGAAGATCATTGTTTAAAGTTCTTTCATGGGCTTCATCTAATATTACAACACTGTAGCTGTAAAAGAGAAAAACTTTAATAGAAGGAGGAAACAGATAAAATTTTACATATAGTATAAAATAAAACATCATCAATTTTTTATTAAAAATAAATAAATAAAAATACATTAGAGCAACAACATTTTGTTTTTCATTCTTTCACCTTATACTTACGAAATTAGTGACTAAAATAGTATAGATATTTTTAAGTGATTTCAGAAAATAGACAAAACCAAATATACAAAATTATACTCACTCATTTAGTAATGGATCTGTGATTGCCTCTCTTAAAAGAATGCCATCAGTTACATACTAAAACAAATAAATCAATATTGACTAACAATTTTACAACATAAAATAAGAAATTTATACTTTTTATAGAAATGATAGTTTAAAAAGTGCAGAAGAACCAATTACCTAAAATGAGTTGTCATAAAAATAATTTGTTTAATACAAAAAGACAGTCAATGAAAAATCTAAAGAAGGAAAGAAGCAGTCATAAATGTCTGTCCAGAGTTCCTGTTTACTTACATTTTACAAATAAATTCCTGAAAATTCATAAAACATGACTCAAAAATTTTATAAAATGAGTGAATGACTTGAAAACTGTCCCTCCCTAACCCCACTTATTTTCTTTTGCAAACATCTCAATGTCTGCTTCCCCAAATCCTATTCATATTTCTCATTCTCGCTTTTACAGGCAAAATTGGCAATTTTAAAATGCTGTACTATTTTCTTTCCGAGTTGGAAAAGTTTTTCAAATATACAATTGCAAAATATATTCATAAAAAATAGCTTTGTTTCAATTTTGAAAGAACTTTTTGGAAAAACTTCTCTCTGTATGCTTTGTGTATGCACGATGAAACTATCACACTAACTTTTTATATCTAAAAAGAGCCATAATGGTTTTGAGGAAATGAAAAACTGGCTTTTATTAAAGGATATTTTAGTTCTTATTCTAATAATAATTTATTATTCCTGGTAGCTGATATGTACAACATGTCAATATTCTAATAAATATACAGAATTGTTTATATTTGTTTGTTAAAAACTGACTTGTGATTTCTCTCAATTGACTCACCCTTTCCTGTTGAATAAATAACTCTTAAGATTTATGATTACTGAATCATGCTGACTCAAAAAATTTTAGTAAAATGCAAACCCTGTCTCTAAATGCTAAAGTTTAGTTTGGTAATACAAATACTACAAGTCAAAATTCGGTAAGTTTAATAATAAACCACGAAATAATATACATTTAATATATAACAGGAGTTTTTTTAATTCAGTGCACAAATGCAAAGTGGTATTTGTGTGACCCAAAGAGAGAAATGAGAAATATGAGAAATAAGTTTAAAATGTGCACTATAAAAATTTTTAATATTTAACCATGAATGATTTAAAATGCCAAAATATGTCATAATAGAGAAATACACTTTTATTATTTTAACAAATCAAACTGAAGGGTAAATCAATCATACAGGTAGTAATTTTTCTAACTGAGTGAACATTTATCCGGACTGCACACACATAACACAATACGTACAATGTACAATTACAAATCCATAGTTTATAGGAGTTCCTTTATCTGTGGTTTATTCTGTCGAGATATTTCGAATAACAGACCAAATGTCATTACCAAATGGTTATATGAGTGAATTCTGTTGGCTGGGATGGCGTCCAGATAGCTCAATTGGAAGAGCATTGGTAATTAGAGCCAAAGGTTCTGGGTTCATGTCCCGACATGGACACACCTTCACTCAGTTGGAAAACTTACGACTCATTTAAATAATAATAGACTAACAGGTGAAGGGTGTATAAAGTATCAGTGATATTTGTTCAGAAATAGAAAAACATTTTACTGTGATTTATAAAATGTCATGATTAAAGATTATTACATGTTATGAACTGTACTGATAAACAAAAGAATAAATCCACAGAATATATTTCTTTGTTTTACTAATAACAACATATTGTAAATAAAATTAATGAGGATTATTTTAGAGATTTTAAAAAAATATCTTCTCAACACATTAAAAAAAATGACTACATTTCTTTTAAAAAACTAGTTTTGTATAGCATTTTCCCAACATTTTTTTAAAATCCTAATAGGTTTTCTGTTATTTTAATTCATTTTAAAAAAATAGTTTGCCAGTGATAATATTTAAATTTAACTCTTGCATTGATCTTTTAAAGATTTTTCACACAAAATATTTACTACTGGATAAGTGTATTACAAAACTTTTGAATTCAATTTAATTTCCTTAAATACTATTTTCATTTATAAATACATTGAAGCTACTAAAGACTGAAATAAAAAAAATACCTATATTAAAATTAAAGTTAGGATGGGAAAAAAACCTTAATTTTTTATTTCCTACCAATATATATATATATTACAACATATATATATATATATATATATATATATATATTACAACATATATATATATATATATATATATATATATATATGTAAGATATCGCCTCTGTATAACGGGCGCACCTCGATATAACGAACACACATCGATCTCTCTGTAACGAGCGGTCGATCACCGCTATCACACATCCCAGTAATAGATATCCATCGTTAATGTAGTCGTGCACAAGTAGGAGAAATAAGCAGGCATTTTCCTGGGAACTAGCTTTTATTCCAATTAATTACAAGTCTCTTCATAAGCTAGGCCCAGGGGACAGTTTGAAGAGTCTTTTACCGGGGAAACATCGTCTTATCGTTCATATTTCGGCGAATTGCCGGACTTACAACGGCAAGGATGCCGTCGCACTTCGAAGAATACTGGCCGTAGTTTTTGTGGAGAGTGATTAGAGTCAAAAGCCATGCAAAATACGTGCTCCTGACATTATATACGGCCGGACCACCGCTAGAGACCGCTTTGCAACTTATGAAATAATGTAATTTAATTGGCTAATTAGCCCTTGACTCATATCTGGGTAAGCAGCCCAGATAATTAACATGCAAGATGTAGCCACTGGGAGAAGAGAGATGCGCTACCGTCAGCACTTTTAATCTTAACGAGGATTCAAAATTGATATCTGTTCGTAATAAATGTATCGTAAGGAAAGTTAAGTTACAGGGGCAACTAGAAATGAAGGCAAAACTTTAAAATTTTGACACGCGATTTAGGGATTTTAAACTTTGAATTTTTATATTTTAGTTTCTGATTTGGAATGGGTTTAACTAAACTATCCTTTCATATCAATCCACATTCGTTCACATTCAAAATTCTTTCATACTTTTTCACATTCATTTCACATCCCCCCCCTTTAAAAATGAGCGCCACAGTACTTGCCAGCAAGGGCTGTGGGGCTCAACCCCATAAGTTAAACACATTTTAAACTAGGCTATCGAATTTTTTCTTTTTTTTTTTTTTTTTTCTACGGAATTCTAATTAGACTCTCAAACTGCTTGGGCTTACTTTTACATAAAATACTGGTACTATTTGATGATATACACTGAAGATTAAACATATGACATATATTGTAAACAAAACACACAGCTGCAGCAAAAAAAAAAAAAAAAAATTGAACATTTCTCGCGAGAACATTGTGTGCTATTTTTTTTAAAGTCTTTTAGCACATTTCAAAAGTTTCTGTTAACCAATATGTCCTGTTAGAATTGTTCGTGGATTATATCTGGTTCATCAGGAAAGGGAAACATTGCACCTTTCTTCAAACATACAATACAATAAAAACTAAATAATATGATACTTTAAAGCAGAAATATAATATGGCAATTACTTATATTATTTACAAACACAAACAATTAAAATATGCACTTAAACTTATAAAAATACGTCAACATGATATAAACACTTATTCAAAACATTAAATTTAAAAAATATAGCATAAAAGATATTTCAAATATATTGTAAATATAGGACAAAACAATTACTATAAATGTAATAAAAACAACACAAACATGAAAATGTCATATGAGCAGTTACAAGGTCTGTTACTACTCCAAAATATCTACTTACAAGCATCTTTGGGCTTATAGGACACTAGTGGGAATTATTCTCAGGAGAGAAAAAAATATTGAACTTGAAAACTTTGTAAAAATAGGAAATTCTAACCAAAAAATAAAAAAAATTTAGGCTATCCTTTCCACCATGCTCAGTGAGACATGGATTTCTAAACTCTGAGGTGATTACCATCCAAAAAAATGTGTCTCTTGCACAAGGAAAAAGGAAAAGTGGATGCCCGATAATCACCTACAGAGGGAAAGCGAAGCAGTTTTGCCAAATTCTCCATTCTACATGGAAAAAGAAAATGGGAAAACAGTTCGACTATAGACGGGAGGCCACGGAGCGGAGGACCCCTAACGTGTTCCTAGTTTTGTCATTGTATAATAAAAAAAATAAAAAGGTTAGCAGTACTTTAAAACTGCTCCGCCAACTACACCGCTGGGTTTTAAATTAACATCCAGCTGGGTCCTCATCCAAATACTAAAATGATAGAGGGACGATAGGAAAGCAAAAATAAAAAATTGAAAGATGAAAGAAATAGACGGGGGTTATTCATGGTAGAGTTTTAAATTTTGAGGAGGGTTATAGAATCTCAACTTGGAGGCGTGCACTATTTCAGTATTTCTCTTAAAATGTATACTGGGTTTATCAATTTCAAAACTTACATCAGATAGTTGTTTTAAGATAGTATATGGTCCAGAATATGGTGGAGTCAATTTACGTGTATTAGGATAGTGGAATTCTTCATACATTACAATGTCACCAACTTTAAACTTTACAGGAAGAAAACGAGCATCGTAATGGATTTTATTTTTTTCATGGTAAGCTATTGTTCTTTCCTTAGCCAATTTTCTAGCTTCTTCAACAGGAGGGTAATAATCATTATCTGGCAAAAGAGGATCATAAGGTAATTTTCCTAACAGCAAATAACTAGGTGGAAACTGAGTTACAGAATGCGGAGTAGCATTATATTGGTACAATACTTCATCTAAAAATTTTGTCCAAGGTAATTTAGTTGGTGATGAATTTACAATACATTTTAATCTGGTGACAATAGTTTGATTCAAACGCTCAATTTTCCCATTCGTTTCCGGGTGATGACTGGAGGTTAATCGGTGTTTTACATTATAATTACGAAGAAAACGTTTAAATCTAGAAGCTGTAAATGCTCCATTTCTATCAGTAAGTATTTTTTCTGGTACTTGAGTTTGAAATAATTGTTTCAAAATGTTTGTATAAGTTTCAGTTGTTACACTTTTTGACGCGAAACCCCACACATAGCGAGTTGCATGGTCTATGACCAAATGCAGATATTTCTTTGCCGAATTATAATGATTAAATCCGCCAACAGAGTCCAATGCCAAGCATTCAAAAGGTATATCCGTTGGGGGCATGAGCTGCAACAAACCAAATCTTTTTTGCCTACTTTTTTTGTTGATTTGGCAGGTATGACAATGTTTAACAAAATTTTCAATATCTTTATTAAGGTTAGGCCAATAATATTGATTTGTAATTAAATTTATCATCTTATAAATTCCAGGATGTCCAAAATCTGTGTGGGCTTTTTCCAAGAGGGGTAAACGTAAAGCCATGGGGACGATAATCTTATACAAACTTTTCTTTTTAATCACAATAACATCATTAATTTCAACATATTTTTTACCATCTACCTTGACATTTTCTTTTTTCTGATTTTCTCTGAGATCATTCAAGTTGAGTAAATGGGTATGATGTGGGGGGTCTTCTGAAACAGGTAATCTAGACAGCATATCAGCCTCTACATTAGTGGAGCCCTTTTTATATTTAATATCGTAGTCAAACATACTCAGTTTAAGGGACCAGCGGAAAAGACGTCCTCTTAAGTTTTTAACATTTTTTAGCCAAGTGAGAGCCGCATGGTCTGTATGAATGACAAATTTTTGACCGTGTAGATAATGGTAAAACTTATCTAGAGCATCCACGATTGCCAAACATTCGAGTTCAGTAATTGCATAATTTTTTTCATAGTCGCGAAGATTTCTAGAATGATATGCTATGGGGTGCAAAATACCATTTTCATCAGCCTGTTTCACAACACATCCCACTCCAAGACTTGATGCATCTACAAATAAATTACAAGGTGTTTTGGGATCAAACAATCTTAAGATAGGTTTTTGAATTAGAGCTGCTTTTAATTTTTCAAAAGAATTTTGACAGTCCTGGTCCCATACATAAGGAACATTTTTCTTTAGCAAATTATTTAGAGGATATCTAACCTCAGCATATTTATGAATGAATTTATTATAAACATTAATAGATCCCAAAAAGCGTTGTAACTCTTTAACATTGGTTGGTGGTTTTAACCTCTTGATGGTTTCAATATTTGGGTTATCGGGTGTAATACAACCATTCGACACTTCATATCCAAGAAAATTAATTGTCTTCTTAACAAAATTACATTTAGACAGCTTTAATTTAAGATTTTCCTGGACACAAATATCAAAAATGATTTCCAAATGATGGTAATGTTCTTCTTCATTTTGTGAGAATACAATAATATCATCAAAATAACTGCATGCAAAGTCAATTTTATATTTATTTAGGATTCTTCGAAGGATACGGTTGAAATTTGCAGGCGCATTTTTCAAGCCGAACGCGAGCCTCTTCCACTCAAATAAGCCAAACGTTGTGGCAAAGGCTAATTTTTCAGTATCTTTAGGGTGGATAGGTATATGCCAATATCCACTTGCTAAATCAAGAGTGGAAAACACTTTAGCTTGCACCAGTTTGTCCAATAAAGTGTCAATTCGGGGCAAGGGTTCTGCATCTGTTTTGGTTATGGCATTTAATTTTCGGAAATCGACACACAACCGAGTTTTCTTTCCTTCTTCACGTTTATAAACTAGGGTTACAGGTGAGGAATAAGGGGAATGACTTTCTTTGATGATACCGGCTTTTAACAAATTTTTAACTTGTTCTCTAATTTCTTCTTCTTCCTTAGGGGAAGTACGATAAGCTCTAAGCGAAATTGGTAAGTCAGAAGTTAAATGTATTCTCTGTGGTTCCATGTTGACACATCCTACATCATATTTATCTTTGGCAAAAATACCGACATATTTGGCTAAGAGAGTAGGCAGTTTGTTAGGTGCAGACTGAACTTGGATAGGTTCAGTGGCGTTTACAAACTCCGGATCATAATTTTCACCAAATATCCCTGCATTTTCCTTTTCTGAGATATCTTCATTAGGTTCTGACACGTGCAAGGAATTAATGGTTGGAATATTTCGTAATTGGTTCAGGAGAGGCACTCTTTGGTTATTTTGGAAAATTTGCATCTTAACACAATCAATATTTAACCGGAAACTTTGGCAATGGTTAAGTCCAATAAGGGTATAGGGTAATTTATTATCAATGACATAAAGATCAACATATTTGGATATGCGGCCAATTTTCAAATTAACACGACATTTTTCCTGCAAGGTGAGAATGCCTTGTGTTTGAGCGACCGATAGACCTTTACGAGTTTTGGAAGTGTTTAATTGTAATTTTTGGACTAAATGTAATGGAATGACACTTAACGAGCTTCCTGAGTCAATCAAACAGGGTATTGAGTTTTCTGGTATCCCTAGAGTAGTAATTTGACGTTTCTTTGGGTTTTCTTTGGATCCTTTTATTTTTTCTATGTACCCGGGTACTATTAGTTGTCATTGGTTACTACTTGGGCTTGCAGAAAAATCACTTTGTGTCTGATTTGGATTCTGGATTTGAATGTTTGGTTGTTGGGTTAGAGAGGAGGCCTCTAAAGATTGCTTTCGAAAAGGACAATCTCGTACCCAATGGTAAGCATTTGGAATATTAAGATTAAGGCAGACACGGCATGGCGATGGTGGCAATGTAGCCTGGTAGTGTATATTTGGTCTAGGAGGAGACGGTTGAAATGGTCTCACATTTTGGAAAGTTCTTTGAGGGTTAGACACATTTGGGCGATTCTGGGGGTTTTGATAAGGGTATCTATAATTCCAGGATCGCATTGGAAAATTCTGCTCAGCGGTATTAGGGCGATATGGTCGCCATTGTCTCAACTGATTTTGGGGAGTTGGGTCTGGTTTATTTTCAGGACTCTTGCCTGCTACTTCAAGCTTAGTAAGTTTAAAAACTAATTCTCTCCATTCTGTGGCAGTTTTAGGGGCATTAGTCACAATAAGTCTCTGCATCGAAATTGGCAAACCTTCGGATAACCCTTCTAGAATGAATTTGTTATCTAAACCCAGATTACGACCCATTTTAGTTTTCTTTTGGTAGTACTCGTTGAGGTCATCACCTGACCTATACCGAATACTAGCAAAGTCGCTTAGTGATAGTGTATCTGGGGTAGAAAAATTTTCATGGAATAGTGAAACAAACTCATTCCAGTGCAAAACATTAAGTCAGTTGTTAATGTATAGGGTAAGGGCACTATCTTTTAAAAATTTCTGGATGTTTCTTATCTTCCAAACATCATCTTTTTTGGATTCAATACATACAGCCTCAAAATAAGCAAGCCAGGAAGCAAAGATCATCTTTGTTTCCGGTGAAAATGGGATAATTTCCGGATCTTTCGTTGTTTTTTCCCCACTATTTGCTGCATAGCTACCTACAGCGGCCTTTTTTATTGACTCTAATTCAGCGGTTGGGGCCTGATTTTTAACAGGTTGTTGGCTCTCTTGACTGATAGCTCCATTTATATTTACAGGGGAACTTTCTTTAAAAGGGTTTCTACTTTCATCAACTTCTGTGTTTTTTTCTTTTAAAGATTCGCTAGCTTCACCTACTTGAGTGGATTTATCTTCTACACTCATTTTTATTACTTATTTTTACAATCTCATTAAACAAAATATAAAAAAATTACTTTTATTAGAATTTTTTTTTTTTCCCTAAAAAATTTGCTTTTTTTTTTCTTTTAATTTTTCATCAAATCCCGTTTAAATTTCCAACATAATAAACAAAAATAACCTGCTTCATTAAATCACTTAATTTGTAAAAGAAAGAGATAATAATAACCATAATAATAAAATAAAAATAATAGTAATAATAATAATAAAATAATTATAATACTAGTAACAATAAAAATATATTTCATAAAAATAACACTTTAAAAACAAATAAAATTTCAAATTGTTTTTCTTTAATTGTTTTTCTCTCTTACTGCTTCAAAAAATAAAAATAAAAAGTTTCTGTCCGCTTTTAAATTCTTCTTAAAAAATAACAAAATCGAACATAGCTATTTCTTCTTTTCCTTTTAAATCCATTTGATTGCACAGAATACTCACATGAAAAAAAAAGAAAAAAAAATTATCACCATTTAAACTGAAACCGAAAGAAACACCAACGAAACACAAAAAAAAAAAGAACAGCCCTCCTTCTGCTGGAGATCGTTACTGCATTGAACTTTGACCTTGATCTTAACACAAAACAAGTGGTTGTCTGTGACACACTTTTTGCTCTTCTCTCTGCAGCAAACTAGGTCATCTGAGATACCGTCTTTTGAAAGTGAAGTAGGAAAAAACCCATGCAATAAAAATGTTTTTCTTTTGAATGAGCAAGGAAATGTTTTCTTGTTTTCTAAATATCCGAGATGAAAAGGAAGAAAAAAAAAATTGTTTGATAGATGATCAGAAACACAGAATATTATTTGATAACTTAATGAGTGAAGCAGGAGCTCTTTCATTGACTGACTGTAGATATTTATTTCATCTTCATAACTGCTTTTGTACCGAAAATAAATCTATTTCCGATTTCGCTTTCCACAGTTCAGAAAATCGTTTATCAGAAAGTCGTTTTCTTACGGTAGAAACGCTGAACTCATGAATTGGAGAGTTGAAAACACTTGTTACCCGCACAGGAGCCTTCTCATCCTTACCAGACTCTCTGTAAGATATCGCCTCTGTATAACGGGCGCACCTCGATATAACGAACACACATCGATCTCTCTGTAACGAGCGGTCGATCACCGCTATCACACATCCCAGTAATAGATATCCATCGTTAATGTAGTCGTGCACAAGTAGGAGAAATAAGCAGGCATTTTCCTGGGAACTAGCTTTTATTCCAATTAATTACAAGTCTCTTCATAAGCTAGGCCCAGGGGACAGTTTGAAGAGTCTTTTACCGGGGAAACATCGTCTTATCGTTCATATTTCGGCGAATTGCCGGACTTACAACGGCAAGGATGTCGTCGCACTTCGAAGAATACTGGCCGTAGTTTTTGTGGAGAGTGATTAGAGTCAAAAGCCATGCAAAATACGTGCTCCTGACATTATATACGGCCGGACCACCGCTAGAGACCGCTTTGCAACTTATGAAATAATGTAATTTAATTGGCTAATTAGCCCTTGACTCATATCTGGGTAAGCAGCCCAGATAATTAACATGCAAGATGTAGCCACCGGGAGAAGAGAGATGCGCTACCGTCAGCACTTTTAATCTTAACGAGGATTCAAAATTGATATCTGTTCGTAATAAATGTATCGTAAGGAAAGTTAAGTTACAGGGGCAACTAGAAATGAAGGCAAAACTTTAAAATTTTGACACGCGATTTAGGGATTTTAAACTTTGAATTTTTATATTTTAGTTTCTGATTTGGAATGGGTTTAACTAAACTATCCTTTCATATCAATCCACATTCGTTCACATTCAAAATTCTTTCATACTTTTTCACATTCATTTCATATATATATATTGTGTAACAATCAAACTATTGTTATACACAGTGTGAAATGATAATACTGGATTTTCTAAAATAAGATAGGCTTACTATCAAAAAATTTCCTGCATGGTAGGAAATTCCTGAAAGGTATAGATAAATACATACCGATTATTTTCCTACACAAAAGTTTACCACATTTACTCATGTTTAGTGCACACTCAAGTATAATGTGTACCATGGTTTTTAAGCAGCTGAAAATCCCAAAATTTGATTTATCATATTCTCTCATGACAATTTTACCCTTTTATTAAAGTACCATAAAATTAAGGTTTCTTCAATGCATACTTTCCTATACTTGGAAAATTTGTATTTTAAGATATTTATTGACACCAGATATTTATGCTATATATTTGCTAAAAATTCACAAAATACAGCACAAAAAAGAGCAATTATTTCACTTTTGTACAATTTTATCACAATATCTACATGTTGTATGCACATGCAGCGACTAACAAGGAAGGTCTCCTTAAAGCGCATACTCAGAATATTTTGAAAAAAATTCTAATGGAACTACTCATGTATATAAAAAAGGATCAGTCAAATTTAGCTATGGAATCCAGTAGAAAATCTGCAAAAAAAAAAATAAAATTATACTTTTGAATATTGGCGCAAAAAGGCGTGATTTGGTAAGCAATACTTTTTCCTTGCAAAATGCAAGCTATTTTAATGCATTTAAAAATTCCTGGTTAAATGAGTGTTTAAATGCGTAGTACTTTATGAATTTTAACTTAAACGATTAAACAGTTTATTATTTTTTCCGTAAGCTTATATAATACATATACAAGTTGCGTATTGCTGAAGTTATTTTAATTTTATATCGTTTTGCCGACTGGATAAGTTTAAAGTGTATTTTAACAATAACTGCCGATTAAGAACACTTTCATTATACATTTCAAATTTCAATGGCAACACTATTTTTTTCTTGTTGTTTCTGTTACTAACATTATCAAAGTTAAATTGACAGTGCTCAGAATTGGATAATAATTTTTAGTTTCAAGTATTGTTAATCAATTAAAATTTTGTTCTAAATTGTAGAGTATGATTTTTAATTTTCCTTATACATATAAATGTATGGGGCAAAACCATAGTTATAAAAGTGTATTTATATAAGTTAAACTTACATAAATTAGTTCATTATGAAGAGTAAAAAAAGTTTTTCCTAAAAGTGTATTTACCATACAAGTGTGTATACATATTTTTTTATTTCATTGTATCATCAAACCAGTGATAAATTGCCAAAAACATGAAATTTTCATAATTTTTTTACGGATGTTATATCGAAGTTCTGCACCAATTTTTTTTATAAACATATATATCCTCATGAGAAGAATATTCTGTAATTATTTCAAATTTTTTGGAATATGCACTTATGGAGACCTTTCTTGCAGGTGAAAGTTAGCGTGGTTTCATATAGCAGTCGGAAATATTTCATGCATACTGTGAACCACAATTTTTGGCCTTAAAAATTTTGGAAACAAGGATACATTATATGCAAGCAAATATGATATTACAGTATATTAAAGTTCTTCACATTACTATACCTCCATAAATATAAAAATATATAATCTTGATTCAATGCTTCAGCAATAAAACCTTTGTTATAAACAAAGTGAATTGATATAGTTGGATTAGCTAGGATAAAATGGATCCTTTTCTTTTCAAGTAGAATTCAGGTGGACTACTGGAAATTGCTTAAAACTATAAATAAATACATATCTGTGTTTCTAGCACAAAAATTTATTACTTTTAAAGATGTTCACATGACTAAAACTGGAGAAATATTAATAAAAAAAATTTAATATTGATTTTAATAATTAAAGATAAAAAATTAACAACATAAGATTAATTTAAAAAATGGAACAATGTTTAATATTATTTAAAATTATATGAAGCATTAATAACAAAACTATTTTCAAACTTGGGGGGAAAAGAAAAAAGTACATTATTATCATAAAATGAAATGTTTACCTTTATTCTGGTAGCAGAAGAAGTAACATTTTCAAAACGAACAGCATAGCCAACCTAAAAGAAATGCATTTATATACATTTTTGAGTTATTCAAAATTTCCCTCTATACAGTAAAACTAATACGATAGAAACACTTCATCCAAAACGGAAAACTACCTCCGCTGATTCTCTCTATCATATCTCAAAGTAAGGAATATTCCAATACATTCAATCTTTGAAAACCACAAATTCTACTGTTCGTTGCAGATAAATACTGAATAACACTTTCGCTACTAAATAACAATAATCGCACATTCCTTGTTTGGCTGCTGTGATTGGTCCAGACATATTGCGATATCTCTGTGCTTTTGATATGTCCTGTCCAAAAAGATGAACGTTGGTTATTGCGTAGCATTGATATTGCTTTATAGAGTGCGGTTTCTTGGATTCAGAAGGAATTTATATCTGAGCTTAAAATGAGTGTATCGAATTGGGTAGATTCGGTCTTTTTTGGTTGCCCCATTCATAAAAAAGGTACTTTAAATACATTGAAAATTTTTACATAAATTTCATTAGATTATCGAAATTTAACTTATTGCTTTTTCTAGTGGATTTTATTAAGAAATTAAATTTCTGAACGGATGTCTATCAGTTATTCAGCAAAGAAGACTTTTTTTTTTCTTTTCAATGAGAGGTACATTAAATAATTTAAACAATGTTAGATAATAATTAACACAAAAATATGAAAAAAAATCATGGTTGTCATGATTAAATTTTGTAGTAAATATTAAGTTTCTCAAAATATGCGATATTTTTTAAATTTCTTAAATTCATATATTTAGTCATAGAAGGTAATTCTTTGCTAATTTAGAAATAAGAAATGATATAAAATGAAGTTTTTCAGGATGGAGGGATTTCTTTATGTCAAGATTAAACCATGGAACTAGGAATATCTAGTAGGTTCCTTTTTCCATGGATTAAACGAAGGATATATGACAAAAGGATTGTGATGTATCGGTGGTTTGACCCGGACCCATTTCGTGTACAGAATAAACGAAGTCAGACTCAGTCGCCCCAAATTGTAATTGAACCAAGTAAAACAAAGTTTGGTATTTTTAAACAAATAATTAAATTCTATGAAACGAAAATTGTATAAATTTTTATGAGGACAACTTTGAATTTCATTTTATTAAATGTGCTTTTTAATCGTATATTAATATCATAATGGTAAAATTGAGACTTGAAAAAAAAAAAAAAGATTAATAAAATAAAATTAGAAGAATAGGAGATATACTATATATAAAGAAAAGCTTTATGAAAGTAATGGTAATGCAAATAGTTATTAAACAATTAATTCATTTTCTTTTAAATATTTGTTTTAAAAAATATAAAAAATAAAAATTATGTTCTGTGAGAAAATAGATATAAAAATTTTAATTCAATGCATTCAACTAGGTTTTGTGTTTAAATTGTTGATACTATATCTATCATTTATCTTAACATAGCAAATGCTCTTACCCCCCCCCCTTCCCTTTAAATTAGTATTGCGATATATCAGCAATGTCAATATTAACCTGTTGATATATTGCGATATTAAATTTCTGATATCGTCCAGCCCTATCACACATACACACACACATATTTATACTAATAAAAGAAAGTTTTACTCTATCTCTGTGTGTGTGTGTGTGTCTGTCGGAGATGACTGGCAAAATCTAATGCACATAAAGAGTCTGAAAATTTGGGTGAAGAAAGCCCAAGGCAGGTCCTGATGAACCTGAGGCTCAGATTTTTAATTTTTTGATAATTAGCCAAAATAGTAATTAAAAAACTCAATAAACATTCATCAAAAATTGCTTTTTTTCTCATAATGGCACAGGCCAGCTCCGGAGCTGTCTAGCATTGAAGAAACAAAAAGCAGTAAGACGCTCTTTTTTATTGCATGTTTTGCATTGAGCACCAGGTTAACTATTTGAAATATGGAAAAACAAATTTTGCACACTTATAGAAGATACCTTAAGTTCTCTAATAGTGCAATTTGCTTACAAAATTATTAATATTAATTAATCCTTTGAAAGAAATTCTTTTCGATACATAGTTTTTCATGTTTTTTTTTTCTCTCATTTTTTCAAGCTCACATCCTCTTGACTTTTCAAAATACGAGAAAATAAAAAATAACCACTTAATTTGGATACCCTCTTCTCTACGATAGTGCAAACAATTTAAAAAAAAAAATTAATATTAACCAATTTTAAAAAAATGTTTTCAGAGAGTCATTTCTACAATATTTAAAAGTCTGCATCTGTTCTGCATAGCAGAAAACAGAAAAAAAAATTCAAATTAACCGGCATACATTTTTCTTTAAACTGAAGTATTTGGTTTAAAAAAAAAATATTAATCCTTTCAAAAAAAAAAAATCTTTTTGAAACACACTTCTCTTCTCTTCTCTTTGTCAGAGCCTTAATTGTTATAATTCTTCAGAACCTTTTTGGTCCTGTGTCATGTGCTGCAAAAAACAGATTTTGAGAACCAGGACTGATTTAAAGCTTTTTTTTGTTGTTGTTAGTCTAAGTAAAACCAGTTTTCAATACTTTTTTGTCTATAACTTTTCTCACAAATGGATACAAAAAAAAAAAAAAAATATATATATATATTAGTCTGCATTAATTATTTTTCTAAAGACAAAAACAATGATAAAAATAATTACACAATTAATATTTTCTCATAGTTAAAATACAAATGGCAGTTATTTTCTTTAAAAATAAATGAATAATAAACAAGCCTCATATAATTTATCAAACATAAGTATGAATTGACAAATTTTTCAAACATTGAAGACTAACAGGAAGAATACATAACCAAGGATACATAAACTGTAGACTTTTCTCACAGATTCCTGTTTTTGTGAAATTAAGAAATTTTTATATTTAGGAAAAATCTAGTTATATATTTTTTTTTCAAATAAATAGTCCTGGAATAATTTTATTCATTTATTTTTCTTTATACATTTTAAACAAAATTCTTCATATAAAAAAAAGTAGGATAATAAGGTTCTTTGGCGACTATAGCTGTTTTGTGACAGGTCAGATTTTATTTTAAAATGGTTAAATTTTTGAAAAATTCAGTTTGGAGATAAAAAAGTTTTGTAAAAGGTCTTTTTTTTTTTTTTAAAGACAAAGAATTTTGTAAAGGGTCTTGTTTAAAGGTGAAAATTTTTATGAAGGGTCCTTCATAGGGCCTAATTTCTTCAAAACAAGTGCCCTCATAACATAAAATAAACAACTGAAAAATGATTAAAAAATATATTAATAAAATCCATACATACTTTACCGCCAAGTTCAGTTCTGACTTCTTCGGCTACCCGTTTGGCAATAGTTATAGCAGCTACTCGACGAGGCTAAAATTATTTATTACTATTAATAGATTTTGTAAAGAGAATTATCAAAATTTACAGTTTTATTAGAAAAAGTAAAGAATTATCAAAGTACTAAAAGGATAACAGCGTGTTTCTTAGCTAAAATTTTAATTAAAGTAATATAATTTCTTACAAATGTTTTATTTTACTAATATTATCTTTTAATAAAATGAAATTCTAGACATTTAATTTTTTTTTAAATATTTGAATTTTTTTATACATATACAGTGTTTTCCAGTGTATAAGTCAACCCTATTTTTTAGTTATGATGTTGGTGTGTTTTAGGTGTATTCGGTGTTTAAGACAACACCTTAATTCACTCATGAAAGAAATTATACTTTTGGTTTCCTTACGACAATTCGGTAAATGTAGATTCCCTAAATGAATACGATAATTCACCAGATAAATGATATGTTAGAACTAAATCTCTCTTTGTATAAAATATTTGAAAATATAATAATTTATACTGTCCTTTGTCTGGTTCATTTCCTAGCCATAAATTTTACTCTAAGTCAAGTATTAATATTTTCTAAAAAGAAATTAATATTTTATAACAATAATTATAAAAAATAATATATATTTTATAATTATTGTGCAAAATATGCTACAAATGATAATTTTTGTGGGTCATAATAGTAAAGAAAATGCCGAAGCTTATCTCATAACAATTGCTACAGCGTACTACAGCTACAAACTATAATTATCGAATGTTTGATTTTATATCCAGTCTATAAGTCAACCTGGGATTTTTCTTTCCATTTGGCAGTTTAAAAAGTTGAATTATACACCGAAAAATATGATAGCTCAATAATGAAACTACAAAATCTTTATTCTTAAAATATAGCTCAAAATAAAAAATACATTAAAAAATCTATTTTTCAGAAAAATGAAAAAGTCAGTTTTTGAACACAATTTTAAATCTGCATTAAAAAACTTAAAATTATTTTTTAAATGTTTTTCTTTTCATTTATGCATTTGCTTCAATTTTTTATATAAAAATATGGTGAACAAATTATAGGATTGGATTCTGTTTAAGTAAATTAACTTCTAAGAAAAAGGATTCTAACTATAGTCATATGTGAAAAATTAACAAAATATCATGAATAATGTTATATTTGAATATATATATATTATATATATAACCACAGTTATTTTAATCTGAAACTTGGATTCTGTCTTTCTTCAAAGGTTAATGCAAATGTTGAAAGCCTTTAACTTGTGTGCCTGACAGCCCTAAACTACTGATAATGTTCCAGTAGCCTAGTCGACTGAACATGAACCTTGCATTTTGAGAATGCTAAAGATTCATTTAAAAGTAAAGAAAAGTAATTTTTAAATGAAAGATTCATAAAAATATCAAATTGATACACAAACAAAATGCTTATCTTTGTAATAGATACAGCAATACATGTATTGAATTTTACCTGGGTAATAACAATGCACTTATTCCTTGCTAAACCTCCTTCAAGAATGTACTATAAAAAAAGAAAGAATGGACAATTACACAATGACACAATTTATCATTTAACACGAAGAAAATAAGCCATACTGTTTTTAACTATTTAAACATTTTACCAAGAACAATAATTACAGTTACAAATTACAATAACTACTACTTTGAAATTTAAAGATAATGTTTAGATAATCAAAAAAATTGTTTAGTTTTTTTAGCAAATTACATTATAATTTTTACTTCTATATTAATTACATGTTATTAATTATTATACAATTTGAGATACAACATTACAATTGTCATTTCATTACTACACTGTAAATGTTGACAGAAAACCAAAAATGGTATAGTAATATAGGGTAGCAACAATACTGATCTCATAGGTAATGACAATATTCTCTAATGCTGGAATAGATTAAAAAGGGGGGGGGGGGGGGGGCACGTGCCCCCCCCAACATTCTGAGTACCACACTTTTAGAACTGATGCTGTCAGTTAAGAAATGTCTATCATACAAATCTCGAAAAGCGTCAGTGAAATTATTTTTGTTCTAGACAAAGTGTTTATGGGAGGATTTGATATTTGACGACCCTTATATCATACTCGAAACATCTTTCGATTTGGATCTTCAACCGAAAAAAGGTGCTTACAGGCATCTATTTGTCTGTGAAAATTTTTAGACTGTTATTAACATTTACTGTTGTTTTGGAAACAAAGAAAGAAAATTTGCGTATGAAAGAAATGTTTTAGCAGTCCCAGTTTACTCTGCTAGATCTTTGAAGAAAGAAATGAACACCACAAAAGAAATTATTTTTTCCTGTCACTTTAATACTCATAACAACATTCTTTGAATGCTGATGAAAAGAACTGCTAAAAACACAAAACATCCCATGACCGCTTTTCTACAACTTTTAAGTATTAGCCATAACAATAGCAAGTATTTCTGGAAATAACATAAACTACAATAAAATTAAATTAGTATTTTAAGATTTTTTTCCTTCTTTATTTTTACCCTTCTCTTCTTTACTCATCATTCATGGACCCTTTTTTATAGGTAGAAGCGCAGGCATGACCATTGAAATGATTTGAAATAGCATACCGTTTTTCATTTTTCAATTAATGTATTACGTCTTGAATTATGAGCCGATTGCTGTTTATGACGACCTTTTTTGGACTATCGTGTCAGGAAAATCGATTCAAAATGCAAACTTTGACAGTATTTTTAAAACATCATTTTTCTTTATTGAAAAATGGAAAACCTGTTCGATTTTCTAGTTTCTTAATAAGAATACCTGCCAATTTTATGTGTTGCCAAATAAAGTTAAATTCAGAAATGCGTCAGAAAGTTAGCCAGTTTGGATTCGAGAACACCCTTAATTAATATTTACCTTGAAATAACCAAATAGAACATCGTTCCAGTTAAAAGTTTATAGTGAACTCTCAGGTTTTATATCACCTATACATTTCTGTACCGCGTATGATTGTCAGAAATGTGTCAGTAAGTAGCCAGTATGTTTCAGAAATGTGTCACTAATATGCAGTTTGGATTTGAGAACAGCCGACCGTTAGACCCGTGTTTATTCGTTTCTAGAAATCATGTTAAAATGGCTGTAGACAAAAATATTTTCAACAGAATTCTGTTTTGAACCGTATGTAGAATGAGGAGAAATTAAATATATTATAGCATCAAACTGTGATAAAAAAATTTATATATTCTGGGATTTAAAAGCATACTTATGAAAATGCAGGAAAACCCTCAGACGGTGAAGGGTTTGAGGTTTTCCCAAAAATATTTTCCACCGCCTAACAACATGAAACTTTCTGACATTTTCAGACATAAAAGCATGCAATTGGTAGGCACTATTGAAAGGAATTCAAATCAAATAGCAATATTTTGATAAATGTATTTTATATTGAATGATAAGCGATTGCTGTCTCATGACGGCATTTTGCGGGCTCTTGATAGAAATTTGGCTTAGCAATCCATCCCAAAATGCCAACTTTGACAGTATTTTCTAAATATATTTTCCCTTTATCGAATGATGAAAAATACAATTCAATTTCATAGTTTCTTAATAAAAACATCTGTACATTTTACGCGTTGGCGAACAAAAATTAATTCAGGATTGTGTCAGAAAGTAGCCAATTTAGCTTTGAGAATTAGCCTTAAATAGCTATATAGTAATTATATTCAAATTATGTTAAGAAAAAGAATTCCCTGAAAGTGGGAAATTCTGTCCATATATTAGAGGTTTTGGCTGAATCTTAATATAGGTAATTTAAAATAGGTCTACGAAACTTTTAAAATGCATTATTAATTACAGGGCTGATAATTTCAGATAAAACGGAATTAGCGAAAGAGCATATGAAATGAATGATGTAAAATTATCAGTTAATCTTTAGGCAATCATGAGAATTTTTTAATTACACGACATGGCAACCAGAATAGCAGTCTTGAAAAATGAGAGAACGAGAATTCGAACGACAAATGTACTTTGAGAGTTTTTGTTTTGAGAATGTGGTTTTGAGAATCTAGCTGTGTTTGTGATTTACCGAGAAATCTAAACTCAAATATTAAGCAGACAGACATTTCTAATAAACGTTGAACGGAATGAGAATAAAATGCAGACCGAATACAAAGTCCATCTCTTTTCTTTTCTTTTCTTTCTTTTCTTTTTTTTTTTTTTTTTTTTTTGTTGGATATCTAGTGAGGGCGAAAAATAATTTAAATGAATTATATCTATGTGAGAGCAGTTTTATTGTTAAAGGGCATATGTTTAAATATATTTTCTTTTAATGGTGGAAAATTACGGCGAGAACTGCAATAAAAGTTAGGATAAAATAAATAAGTAATTAAACGTTAGTTTAAACTGAAAATTAGAGAAAAGGATTAATTTAAGAAAAATATATGTAATTCCACATCACACCCCGCCTTTTTGGACTTGTCATATGTTACAATGGCAGAATCAGTCATTCAAAATGCAGTAAGTTACTTATTTAAGAATCTAAGGAAATCTAAGGATATTTCGCTCTGTAATTTAGGGAAAAAAATAAAATCCATCTGAGAACAAAGACAGTTTGACATTGTCCCAGACTACCAAATTTTGAATTGTGTGCACATGATGCAAAAATATGAAACGAATCAAAATACAACCCAAGATTACCACATTATTTAATAAGAAGACCAAAAGTAACTTTGGGGAAACTGGTAAGTTATGTTTTATTAATATTATTATTTTCAAAAACCCCTACTAATTTTTATTTTTTAATATTGCTAATACGTATTATATATATATATATATATATATATATATATATAAGGTTTTTTAAAGCTGTTCACAAATCCAAACTGTGTACTTTCTGGCACAATTTTTAATTCATTTGTGTTCACAAACACATGAGATTGACTGGTGTTTTTATTCGGAAACTATGTAATTGAACTTTTCAGTAAGTCAGAAAATCTTTCAGAAAAAGCTGTCAAAGTTTGTGTTTTGAGCTGAAACATATTATCGAGCGTCAGATAATCCGGAGTCCACTGTAGCATCGTTATGTTTTAAGAAAAGTGTTTCTAGTGTGATATTTGCTTTCAATTCCTTTTAAACGTCAATAAAAACTATTGCAACTTAATATTTTTTTATTGTTATTAAAGATGCAATATAATTTCGTGATGCTAAAACAATTTTGTTATTATAAGATGGATCAATATATCCATTATTATAGAAATTTAAAAATCATCATATGTAATATTTCTGTTGTCAACATCCCTTTTTTTAAGCAAATACAAAACACAGAACGATACATCAGATACCAAGTGAAAGGACTTTGAACACGCTCCTTACATAGTACGCTCACATTTCGTTGAAACATGTTTTTTGATTAAAAATTGCTGTTCATGAAAAATTAAATCGGCATTGTTTTCATAAATGAAATGAAAAGTTTTCCTCAAATGAGTGTTGCCACAAAAGTAAAATACTGCATTATGTGATGCTCAATAATGATTATATAAAAAAAAAACAGTATAACCGTGGCACACATAATAACAGTACATTATTTACATAATGCATAGAATACGTAATAAGTACAACATGTATAAAATGCGATGCCAACGCATGGGTTTATTTTATATTTATGATTAAAATAGGAAATTGAAATGTTTAGAAGAAAAAAAACACCATTGATCGATCGAAGTAAAATTATAGTTAATTAAAATTTAAATCAGCATTGTTTTCATAAAAAAATGAAAGGTTTTTCTCAGTTTTCCCGAAGCGAGTGATGCCATCCTCTAAATGCAGTTAAAATACTATTGTTAATTTTCTTTCTCGCGCGTGCCTTTTGCTAACTTTGATTAGTTTTTACTGTAACTTTGATGGAATAAATGAGATGATATTCTGGCTTCACTAATGTTGTTTTCAGATATTTTTATCCTTACTTTTTCTTAAAGTTTAAACCTGCATCTAAAAACTATTAGATAATGCTAAGAAAATATTAGACTGCAGTGCGAAATCCTCGCTCGGGTCCACTGGTCATATATATTATTTTTGTTGTCAACATCCCTTTTTCTAAGCAAATACAAAACACACAAGACACAAAAATGAACGAGCTATCATTTGAAAGGTTTTTCAATCGGCTTCTGTGCTTCTGACATAATATATATACTCCCATTTCGTTAAAACATGATTTTTTAATTAAAAATTAAATCAGCATTGTTTTCATAAATGAAATGAAATTTTTTTTCTCAAATCAATGTTGCCACAAAAATAAAATACCGCATTATATCATGCTCCAACAATGCTTATGAAAAAAATAGAAATAAATAGTTCAAAAAAATAAAGTGGGACATCTCTGCACGGGCTTTTTAAGAAAAATATACAATCGATCGATCGAAGCAGCGGTAAATCACGTGTAGCGTAAAATGTATGCTTTGTTACGTTAAATTAAATTGTATTTTATATGTATTCAATTTTTTTTTTCCGTGTTTTTCCCGAAGCGAATGTCGTCATCCTCTAATACAGTTAAAATATGATTGTTTTTTTCCCCTCGCGCGTGCCTTTTGCTATCTTCAATCAGTTTTTCCTGCAACTTTGATAGAATAAATGAGACGATATTTCTGTCTTGACTAATGTTGTTTACAGATATTTTCATCCTTAATTTTTCTTTAGAAGTTTATACCTGCCTCTACAAAATATTAGATATCGCTAAAAATTACTAGGCGGCAGAGCAAAATCCTCTCATGGGTCAACTTGTGAAACATAATTTGATTTAAGTTTATTAAAATATCATTCATTTCATTGTAATCACTCATAATTTAATGAAGAACCTTTCCTTAAAACCTTCTTAGCACAAGATAAAATGTTATGTAAAATTTCAGTTGAAAGTAATAAACAAAATTACCGGAAACTTCTTTCAAACGTTGGTCATCATAAATTATGTAAACAGAAAAAATAAAAAAATGATGATGATAATAATAAGCACTTAAAACATGCGTGCCCCCCCAAAATTTCATGCCACGCTACGCCTATGTTTATGTAACATTTACATTATTTCCCATGATTATTTTAATATTTTACTTTATTGTAAGCATTCATGATAATTTTGAGTACATTATTACATTGAAGGGGGGGTGGGCTTTGAGACCTATAGCTACAAGGCTGTCGTCTCGAATGATCCATATACATTTTTTTTTGTTATTCACAGAAACACATACATGACTTCAACAATTACATAAATCTTGACGAGAAAGTACAAGGAAATTTACAACACCAAGAATTACATCCGGGAGCTCCACAAAGTGTGTGCAATGGAGCTGGCGGGATTCGAACACCGCCGGCCTTGCTTCCTACGCTATGAAGCGATTAGCGGAGTGGTGCCTTAACCACTCGGCCACGGAGGCCCCCATTATTACATTCAAATTACTGTTTAAAAAATGTAAACAAAACAGTGACCAGAAATCTGCAAAATTCTAAAATCCGCACATCCTCTGGTCCCAAGCTGTGCGGATTTGAGAGAGTAAACTGTACTTGCAGTTCAGAAACAAAGCACTATATTATAGATAAAAACCAAATTTTATTTTTAAACTTTAACTATAAGTTTTAATGACATTTGTGAGCATAACAATAAAAATAATTTGTGTACTTATTTGGTATGAAATAAGATTAAGGTTTACAACAAAAAACATAATTAATATACAATAAAGTAATACAATTAGTAATAAAATATTAATATATTTTTTTGAAAAGAAAGGAATATAAGTGAAAACTAATCACATGAAAGTTGTTTTAGCCCCGATTAAAAAATACCCTCAATATCTGGTAATTTCAAAATAACTTCAAAATTTAATCTGCCCCTAACTTAAAACCAGAAATTGTGCAGATTTTAGAATTTTGCAGATTTTTGGTCACTGTTTTGTTTACATTTTTAAAACCGATATTTGAATTTAAATAATGCATTTGAAATTATAAAGAATGTTTACAGTAAAGTAAAATAATTAGGTAAAATAATAAAAATTAAAAAATGTTAAATAAATAATTAAACTAAATATGCATAATGATGATGAGATAATTTTTTCATGAATTATTCATTGAAACTCGCTTATAAAGGTACACTAATAATTCACATCAAAATCTTAAAATAACAAAGTTTTATTTCAAGTTTAGCCATACTTAATAACCAAAAAAGTTTGATTAATACATAAATGTATTTGGCAAAAAGATTACAATCGCCATTGATATCAGCACTATGTTAAATTTTTTCGGAAATAAATTTATACTTCCTTCATGGGAAAACATGAGTTCAATTATATTAACCAGAATGATATACTAAAATGTGTATAGAATGATATAAAAATTTTAAATTAAATTTTTCACCTACATCTTAACTGTAAGTTTCATTGTTTACATCTGAAACGTTGTGCGAATTTTAGGCATTTGCAGATTTTAGGGAGTCTACAGTACTCTTTTTTTAAATCTTCACAAAGTTATAAAAGAAAATGGGTACTTTTCCATTGTACCAACACCATTGTCACCAAGTAAATTAATTGAAAATATAACATTGCTGTTGCGAAAGAAATCAATATAAAGGAATATAGTCAGCCGGTTTGCACTGATTCAGTAGAACCGTTGCTTGAATTTTGTTGAGAATATAATAATTATATAACTATTAATTAAAAAATAATTTTTAAAGAAATTCCTTAAAGGTGTCCATTACTGACACATCTGCCCTATATTAAATCAAAGTTTACTTTTTATGGCGTTGCGTTGGAGTGTAGAATTTTTTATATCTTTCACGAAATCGGATTTCATGAATTTGTCACGATGCTCTAATTTTAGCAAAAACTGCTTTTTTAGAAATAAATTACTATATCAACGGCAAAAAATCAATGTTTTAAATAAATAAACGATTTATGTCAACCAATATTCTTAATAATTTATTTTATTATACGTTAATAGCAAAAGTATAATAAGCGCACATATATTTATAGGGATCGTTCCGTAGAACTAATATTCGATAACATTTAATTTCAAATTCGAAAATCAAAAATTTATAAAATATACCTGTGGAATTTGAGTAGTTTTACCGGACGCTGTTTCACCAATAATGATCACAGTTTTATTCTGCGAAACTGCCATTAAAATTTCTTTTTTCGCTTTGAAAATTGGCAATTTTTCCCTGGATTCTTTTAGAAAGTCAGAATGAGCCATCGCTGAGGATATTTTATTAAATTAAACACGCTGAAAGGAGCAAACAAAGAAAATATGATTTAATTCAAGTTTACAGACGTGTCATTTTAAAATATAACGAATAACGATCTTGATTTCCAGTTATGTGGTCGACATTTCTGCACGTGTATCATTTGTTTTTATTTACACACAAACTGACAAACTTTAAAATTAAAACCTGACTCATGCATCATCCTGATTGGCTGCACAGAAACAGATTGGGTAGTTGGTTGTCTACATATATTCTTATGGCTACTTACGGCTATATTAGACCATGGTATTAGTACACGAACAGCTTGTTCAAACATATTTCTAGGCTGGGATTGCGGTGGCTTGCTTAAGATGAGCGTTAAAAGTCTGACTTACGATATACGACAAAGGGCAAGTGTATGCGCGCGCAACCATAACGATATAAACAAAACGTAAACGGCATTACAGTGCCTCGCGATCTTACGACAGCTTCGAAGCAGCCGTAAGTTAAGACGCAAGTGGATGCGCGCGCAACCGAAACAAATGTAACTGCGGCCTCTGATTGGCTGACTGCAGGAGGACTTACGCCGAAGCACGAGGACTTATGCTGAGGCACCGTAATACGAAGTTACGACTGATCGCAGGAACGCCTATCCTACGATCGAGCGTAACGGCCGTATTCTCCCATTCCACCGAAGTGGAACGAAACCGGAATTCAGTTCATCCGAAATCAGGCCTGGATTCCGGTTCGGTGGGAAAGAGCGATTCTCCCCTAGTCCGATTCCAGATTCGGAATCATCGATATTTCTTCCCCAACATTCCAAAGGAAGTGACGTTTCAAATTCATAAGAAGTGTGAAAAACCAATCAGAATGAACGTAAACATATGCAACTGCACATGTTTATTTATTTTTTCATTAACTAGTGAAGATGTTCATAGTTACTATGATTTAATCAAAATAACATTTATTTAATAAATTTGAGTAAAGGAATGAATACCTAAAGGAAAATAAAATGTTTTTCAATACTGCAGGGGATATTTCTGAAAAAGATTAAAAGGGGGAGGGGGGAATGTCCGTTTTTTTTTTCTTGGTGTATTTATTCTTACGTTAAATATGAAATATTTAAATCGGATGATTAATCTAGCACCTAATCTAATTTCTTATTATTGAACTGTTTATATCTGAGTTTTAAAGGCATGATTATTATATATTCATTTGTTATCATTTTTATTAATTTTGTACTTCGATCAACAAATAATTCATGATATTGGATCCAAAATTTAAACCAGTATATTTCACGATTTATGGAGAACATATTACAAATAAATAATAAATTATATTAAATAAAGTGAATTTCTCAATGCAGTTTTTGAATCTTTACATAAGTTTAATTTATTTTTCTATTTTATAATTTATCTAAAGAATAAATTTATACTGATAGTATATATATATTATTAGTGTAAATTTACTCACTAGCTATATTATTTACTTTACAAATGCCTCAGTTAAAAATAGCTACTTATATATTTATTATACAAGTTTGTGGATTTATGTTAATACTATTTAGCTAAATCATTATTTTATCTTGCCACTTTAAAACTTCTTGCTAATTATGCTACTGCAGGGGGACTCACAATTTAAGCCATTTTCACAACCTCACATATTACCCAAGCTCAGTAACCCCCCCCCCCTCCTCCCACCCTATAAAAAAAAAGAATCCTGCGTACTCTACTGTACTATTGACATACTTTTGTACGTAGCCTTAGAATATTTGTGTATGTCATTTTGATGTACACTTCTTATTGAAATAACACGCAGATGCAGATAATGCTAGCATTCTAGTATTAAGTACATTTTGTGTTATATTAAAATTGTTCCTATTCTAGTTTACATGTATTCTTCATTTTTTTTAAAGTATAGTTTTTCAAATAGTCATTCCACATTTTATTCTTGTTAATGCAATTTTAATTATCTTTAATATAGTGGCGCAGGAAGGATCTTCAAATAAGAAGGGTTATTGAATCATTATTGATTATAAAATGAATAAATCCATTTTTTACAGATTAATAAAATATTTTGAGTATGAATGTGTAAAAAATTATGTAATGAAAAGCACAAGTAGTGAAAATAAATTTTATTGAGCAGTTTTAAGAAGTTTTTAAGTTCTTGAAGAAGATGCATTCTAAAATATCTTTAGCGGTTTATGTTTTTTATGTTGACTTTTACACATCATGCATCACTTTAATACAATGTTTAGTTTGCATCTTATCAATTTTTAGGTGCTCCAAGATAGGCTTCAATTCCCCCCCCCCTTTCTTTGCTGTACCAACCAGTGTTTAATAAGCACCTTGTTTAATTTTTCTGTGGATTATTATTCAGTTAAATTGAACAATAAAATTATATATATGTATGCATATACATTTGTACATAAATTACGTGTGTGTATGTGTTTCATAACCTACTTCAGGTAGGGCAAATTTTCATGTGCTAAAAATTCACAAACAACATTCTAATGCACCAAATGTTTTTACACAAAAGATATTTGAGCTTAGGCTGCACGTACAAAACACTAATTAATAAACAAATGACTAAATTCTCTGTCATGGCATTTCATAGGTGATATTCAATACAATTAAAATTCTTTTGTCAATGTATTCACTTATTGTTTGGGTTGAAAATTGACTACTTTAAATGAGAAAGGTTTTTGTTTTTATCATCCAAGCTTTTTAAAATTTTCTTTTGCATATTGATTTAACTAAATAAAATTAACTAATTCACATAAGACTTTAATAAAAACTGATATTTATTCACATAAATAATAATTAATATTATATGTACTTCAGTTAAGTTTTTTCTTCCTTTCATAAAGAATCAGGGTTGGCAGGTTTTTGACATGTGTCAGTTTTTGACGGTTTATACCATGTTGTCAAAAACCTCAGATACTACATTGATATCTAAAATTTCACATTATATGTCACACGTATTACAACATTACAGCAATGTTTAAAATGTCACTATTATTAATAACTGCAATTTTGTAACTTGGTAAAATTTTAAAAGTAAAATTGTGTACAGTCAAACCTCGTTAACATGAACACGCTTAACGCGAATTACTTTTAGCATGAACTGTTTCCGATTGCCCCGTCCAGTTGTATGTAATGTATTTAAGTTCGGATAACACGAACTACTTTTAACACGAACAAAAAAATTTTCCCCTTGAGTGTTCGCGTTAACGAGGTTCGACTGTATTCTTAAATAGTAAATATAAGATTTGAAAGTGTTGCTTGAGCTGTACATTTTTTCTCTTACTTAAAATATCTTAAATCTCCTAATAATTTAAAACAATAATGATATTGAACAATATTAGAATGCCATCAAATAATACATATCAACATTAGGGCATTTCTTAAATCTTCAGTGTTAGAATTCATAAAGAAAAATAAATTTCAACTGATCAGAGATCCCCCCCCCCCCACGTTTTTTTGTTTCAGATCAAGATTTAAGGATTAAATTAGACATATATCGTAAGTTCTGATAAAGTCAAAACAACAATGATAATTTAAAAATTTTATCATTCAGAGTTGAAAAAGAAAACTCGAGCTAAGATTTAAATCTATTTCTATAATACAAATGCTGTTAGAAAATGAAATGTTGAATTTTCTGTAATTTTGATTTTTTTTCTTAATTGTTAGTAATTGTTTTCATTTAATTTATAATTCTTCTTTTCTTTAAACGAATAAAATCACACACAAAGTATTTTTTTTTTTTTTTTTTTTTTACTTGTTTACTTGTTGAATTATTAAATAACACATTCATTGACGATGGCTATGATTGCCAAAATTTCATAATAAATAATATTTTTGTGATAAATAAAGATATTTCATCCAAATAAGTTCTGCAGATCAAGATTTAAGGATTAAATTAAGGATTAAATTAAGTATTATAATTATCATAAATGAGAAACCAAAAACATAATTCAATCTAATTTATATAAAGACAAATAGTTTTTTTTGTAATCAGTGGTCGATCCAGGAAAAATTTGGGGCCTTTTTAGGGCCCCTTCACAAAAATCAATTTGATAAAATGGGCCCCTTCACAAAAATCAATTTGATAAAATGACACCCTTCACAAAATTCTATTCCATAAAAACTTACTATTTATTATTTATTTATTATTTTGTGATGTTTTAAAATGTGTAATTTGTAAACAAACAAGTTCACCAGGGCGGAAAACTTCAGCAAAAGGATTTAAAAAAGTTTTTATTTATAAATGCTTGGTTCGAATTTGATTAACTGGATTTCAACTTTGGTTGTAAAATGTTATTTTTCACAAAAATATAATAAATTTCACAAAAATAACATTTACTTTTCACAAAATGGGCCCCAAGAAAAAAAACCTGTTAATCAACTTTTATTTCTGTAGGTATATATTCCTTTGACTTTTCTTTAATGTACAAAGTGGCAAACTATTATATCTTAATTTTTCAGAATACCTGTAACATGTCAATTAAATGATCTGTCTTGGTTCAATGATTCAAAGATAGTATTTTGGGTACTTTTCCATTATATTCCAACACATTTATGAAAGGAAAAAAAGAAAATCCCTTGTTTACACAAGAGCAAAATTTAATGACATGCACCATGTGTAAAGAATTTGCAAAAGCAGATGACACCAATTTTGTGAATGGATGCCCAGCTTTGCACACACATGCATATACAATCTATGTACAAAGTCGAACATTGTTGTTGACATTAAATCACTTAGCACTAATAAATACCAACGGATAAGATGGTACTATTATTTTAATGATTAACACACACACACACAAAAAAAAAAGTGGTCCTTTTGATTTCATATTAACAAGATTCGACTGTAATGAAATTATAAGTTTTTTTTTTCTTTTTACTAAATTCTTAAGTGTCATCAGTTAAGGGATAAAATTTTGTTACTGACTTGGTAGGAAGTTATCCAGTTTTAATTTTGTTTTACATGATTAAGTGCATTTTTCAATTATAAATACAGTAATACTTAAAAATTCTTTATATCAGCTTTACAGTTGCTTAAAATATTTTAATCTGGTAGATTAAGAACTTCAATTTTAAACAAAAGCAAAATATTTGTGCTTTTCTGTAAAGGAGTATATAATGCTAAAAATGAATATTTGACACCTACCTTTCATTTTCCAATTTTTATCACTGATTAAGAAGCATAATTTATATTTTTATAATTAATTAACAACATTATAGTTACTAATTATAGAATAATAAAAATTGCAATAAGTCATTTCATTAGTTAAACAAACAAAATAACAAATTAACTATACCTATTAATTATTCTTACATACCTTTAGAGTAAATATAATTATAAGAATGAACAGTTTGAATTAACGAAGGATTTTTTACTATCTCTCTTAATCAGATTATTTTCTGCCATGCTTATAAGCTCAAAAACCAAATTAATGAAAACAAACGCATATTCTTTCATTATTTAGTTATTAAATAATGAAAAATTTCATAAAAGCATGTTTTGAAAAAATTATATGAAATTTTTTCTAAATATTAAAAACTAATATAGAAATTGTGATTATAAGAATATATTTTAGTAAAATAAGTTTTAATTTACATAATTTATAAACAAACTTCAATTTGAACACTTGAAATTTTACTCATTTTTATAGACAATGGTTATAATTTATTTTAACATTATATTTCTAATACATTCAATAATTAACAGTAAATTAATCTGAAATTAAATTAATATTTCAGTAACAGAATAAAAATTAAGTGTATTATTCAAGAGCATGTTTTCAAATGGAACAATTTTACAATGTTTTCCCAAACAGTTGGCTTTTTATAGCCTCGAACAAAAAGAAAATGTTGCCTATTATTGCATGATAGTCATTTAAAAATATGCTAAATAATTTTTGTAATTACTTTTTTTGTTATGTTCTCAGAGTTTATAGTGGAACATGCTATATTTTAGAAAACCTAATTCAGCAAGTATAATGTAATTAAAAAAAAAAAAAAAAAAAAAAAAAAAAAAAACTAGTTTGTAGGAAGCAACAATATTATTTTTGATGCTACTTCATTGAACTTATTTCACTGTCCTCTCTTTTGGCATAGCAGTGGGACTCTTATCGTATTGCAGATTTAAATGTTGTACTTCTTTGAGGCAAAGATGCATCCACAATCCTTCCAAAAGTAGCATTTAGTCCAATGGCATCAAAATTCCACTTGCTTGCAGAAGATCACTAATGATAGTCATTTATTCTACAATAAGACTACGCACCTGTGATCTTCTGAGAGCAACCAAACATCTATTCAGGCACCACAGGACACTAATCTCCTTCTGAACTTTTTATGGAATGATATCGTGTTTGTTGTTTATCAGAAATAAAATTGATGCACCCTAGAAACTAGTTTTTTTAAGAACATTACTCTCTCAAAACAGCATGTTACACAACAAACTATGAGAAAACTAGGGTCTTCGGCAGTTTCCCTACTTCTATCATACAACTTTTGATCACTTTATCAATATATATCAGTATTTGCCTAAAAATTTATAAATATACACTTAAATCGAAGAATCTTCCATTCTATAATTTTTTATAACGAAAGTTTTTCAAAAACAGTAATAATAATAAATAAATGCTTTTGAAAAAAAAAAAATCAAAATTTTTATTTTATTAGATAAATACATTTAAACAGATGACTTATGCTGTAAGATAAATCTATATCTTGGAAGATAAACACATCTAAATCACAATTTAAATAAAACTTTTTTAACTCTGAAATACATTGAACAGATCAAATGAAGTAAAAGAAAATAAACTTTTAAGATAAATAAGTTTCCTTTCAATGTTCAAAAATTATTTATTATTATAGGGACTTTAAACTTATCTTTATTTTCATTGGGTCTCATTTGCCAGCATGATTTTTTTTTTATTCAAGTGAAATTCACCAACTGGAAGTTTTTATTAATAATTATGAACTTTGTTTTTGCCAAACCGAAGACTGCTGACTCCAATAAGTTTTTACAAATCATTCAAAAGAAAAATTTTATATTTGTATAGTATTCACATTAGGTAAAGTTTGGGCTTGGGGGTGTGATATTTAACTCGTAAGCCTTGCTGTTGGATCTGATACTCATGCACATATACTTCACAGTGGACAAAAAATTGAAAATGCAACTTACAGATTATATTTCAGCTAATAAATATTACACACAACTGTTATACTAGGGTTTCAACATCTAAGAAATCTTTTTCTGCTTTTTAAAAAACACAAGATTCCAATAAATGCTAAATTACTATTGTAAAATGATAAAAAGATTAACTGCACTACCAAAGATTTGCTTAAAAAAAAAAAAAAAAGTCTTATTTGAAGAAATTATACAACAATAACATGTAATTTTTTAATAATTATGTTATTTTCTACCTGTATTCGTTAACGTGCAACATGAACATAAAAATTTGAAAATATAAACAAATAAGTGACTGAGTTTATTCCACTTGGATATTATATTATATTGATGCAAGTTGAGAACTGTGAAAGTTGTTTTCAGAAAAGGCAGCAAGTATTTTTCAGCCCATACACAGGCTGTTTTCAAGTAAATAGTTAGAAATAAAGAAACTCAAGATTTTGAATTTAGAATCAAAATAGCATTAATTATTTATAACATTGCAACTGTTTATTTAGCGATTTTTTTTTTTTTTTTTTTTTTTTTTTTGTATAATATAAGAAATAAATAAAGAAGTTAAATATAAAATAAAATAAGTATGTTTAGCCAGTATGAGTAAGTCAATGAAGATTAATTTAAATTGAAAAAATATAGTAGAATGTCCTTCTGCAATTAAAAGCCTTCAATAAAATGGCATTATTTTTATATTATGTAGTGCATATTAAAAGTAATTTTGCCCCCCCCCCAAAAAAAGGGGGGGAAACATATTTGATTAGGGTTAGTTATTTTATATGTTGAACAGGTAACTGTACTGGTTACATCTCAAGAAAATAACAAATCTCCAAAAAATTATGAGAGTGATAAAATTGGCACCAGTGGTCAATTAAATATTTTATGACAAATTTGAACCAATTTCTGATTTATTAGCAATTAGTATTTAACAAATAAATATTTGAAAAATAAAATTGCAATAAACATTGACATTAAGACATCTATTCATGAAGTTAAACTCATTTTACTTTGAAAGAGAAATATAGTTCTTAAAAATATGAAAATAGTACTGACAAAAAATTTCAAATTTTAGTTATCACTTAAAAAAAATAGCCAAATATATATTTTTTAAATCATAGCAACATGTATACTAGTCAAAAGTTATTTTGATAGTATATTGATAAATGCAGAATTCTTTTTGCAAGGCTGTATAATATTTTTAGATTAAAATTCACAAAGCTGCCATATCATGTGGATATTTTAATTCAATGTAAAAAATCAAATTTTCACCCCTCTTTAATTGACACTTGCAATTAATTTTATAAATAATTCCAGAGATTGGATCATATTTTTTTTAAACAAATACACTTTAAATGGTGCAATGCTACTGTTACTGTAGCATTTAAATTAATTTTTAAAATATCACACGAAAATTTGCATGTGATAATGTAGGATACAAGACTTATTAAGCAGTGAAATGTGAAAACATAAGGCAATTATTTAACTTTATTAGATTACATTACAATAATATGTTTTAAAAAGTTCTAATACACACAAGCATATAAAATATCACACAAATATGTATAGACATGTACAGCACAGGTTTTTTAGTTATGTACAAAGGTTATTCAGAAATATGAAATTTAGTTTAAAAAAAAATCTTCAAAATATCTAAAGATGCATATTTTAAACAGATCCAATCAAATATTACCAAGTCTTTTAAACAATTCGGGGGGCATATCAATATTTAGATTCTAAAAAATAGAGATACTTTTAATACATGTCTCTAAACAAAAAAATATATGGAGTGAAAAGGAGACAGAATCTGTCATAGAAAAATTTTGAACTTATTACAATATATAATAATATTTTACTTCATTTCAGGAGATAATAATATCTATTACTTACCAATTTGAATAGAACGGAAAATAAAAATATTCACATTTTAATTATCCAACAGGAATTAATAAAAAAAAAACATATAAAAAAAGAAATAAACTCTACAAATGTTATACAAAAAACATCAACAATAACTGCTTACGTCCACCATTATTAGCAAACAGAGAGATTCCACCGTCCAAAACGATATTCCGGCTGCCTCTGAGCAGCCGAAAGAAAGTAAAGGATATTCCACATTTCCGAAATGCCTGAATTCCGGATTTTGAGGGGAGAATCGCGATCTTCGAAATAACACCTGGAATCATCGAATTCAGTACGATATTCCGATTCCGCGTGAGGGGAGAATACGGCCCATGGATACGGTAGAGCGAGGCACCGTAATCCCAGCCCAAACCTAACTGTGACCTCTGATTGGTTAAGTGGAAGAGGACTTACGCTTGAAGCAGGAGGACTTATACGATGAAGAACCGCCGAGGAAGTTAAGATAGATCGCAGGAACGCCCATCCAGATCGAGCGTAACATTTAAGATAGCGACGCACCGCAATTCCAGCCCTAATTTTATAAAATAACATGTTTTTATTTAGCTTATATATTTTTTTTAATGCTGAGATGTTTTTACAGAAAGTGGCTGTAATCAGAAAAGTATTTAATTTTTAGGGAAATGGAAAACTTCAATCCTTTCAGGACCGTGCGAAGAGAAAACTGCGCCCGGGGCAAAGTTTAAATTTGGCAGCCTGAAATTCTTTTAAATTTACCGATTACTTATTTATTGACAAATAATTTTTAGTAGATAATTTTGAGAATTCTTTTAAATAAATAATAAAATCTTTTTGGCGCAGTTAGAAGTGGAGGCGGAGATTCAGAGTTAATTCCTACCAGAGCTAAGAAAAAAGTACAGTAACTGCCGGTTATATCTGATATGATATGTCCTGAGGACATACGATAAACGTCATATGTAGAATAACGCCTCGTCCGTCCTACAATATCCCATTCATGTCCTGAGTACATCCAGTGGGAAGCAAAAAGATACTTCCATGCTCGTCCTGTGGACGTCATTTTCAGCCATGTATAGGATGACAATTGGACGCTCATAGGACGAGATAAAATAATAGAATTGCGCATCTTCTGCTTGTCCGGCAAGCGTCATTTTTAGACGTTTATAGGATGCTCATAGGATCAGTAGTGGACGCTTTATATAAAAAGGAAAATTATTTTAAAAAATCGGCTGGGGGAATTGCCCCACCCTGCTTTACCAAATGATGCCTTGAATTTCTATTAATTTTATCTTAACTTGTGCAGAGGTACGCAGTAAAACATTTTTATTAAAAAATAGTGGTAACCTGTACAAGTACCACTATTTTTAATTTAAATGTTTTAGTATGCACCACTGCACAAGTTAAGATAAAATTAATAGAAATTCGAGACATCATTTGAGAAGGGCAGGGTAGGGCAATTCACCCCCCCCCCTGATTTTTTAAAATAATTTTCTTTTTTTAAGTTGCCCCACCCTTCCCTTCCCAAATGATGTCTCGAATTTCTATTAATTTTATTTTAACTTGTGCCGAATTGCACAGTAAAACATATTTATTAAAAAAATAGTGGTAACCTGTTCAAGCTACCACTAGTTTTAATTGAAATGTTTTAGTATGCACCACTGCACAAGTTAAGATAAAATTAATGGAAATCAAAAGCATTATTTAGGAAGGACAGCCTGGGGTAATTGCAACCCCCACCACTTCTGATTTTTAAATATCATCTGTTGTTTTTCCTTTTATTAGTTTAATGTTTTTGCAAATACTGAGCTGGGCTAGTTGAGCTAAAGCCGAAAGGTAGGCCTCCCTGCCCGGTTTCACTTTGACTTAGTTTTTGCAAATATAGTAATAATTCTTTATTAATAAATTATAATAAAAATATTCATTTGTAAATACGCATAAAAAATTATGTAGGAAAAATAGAAAAAATACTAGTTCATTTCGAGTGAAAAATCTGGATTTAACATTATATTTTTCTATCAGGTGAATTTTACCCTTTCCAAGCAAATCTGTATCAAATTTGTGATGATAACGATTTAGAAAATAACTTAATTAAATATAGTAGGTAAATTTGTATATGAAATAAATTCAATTTATTTTCTTTCATATTCCTCATGGATTTTTATTTAATACCTACTGTTTTCAAATCTAAACCGGCTACTTTTGATACATTTTTAAAGTCATTTTCAGCTATAAATACATAAAATTTGCAGTTTTTAATTTAATTTTGATAAAAATAAGGTCAAATAGCACTTTCTATTTTTCTATGAAAAAAAGCTAGTATCTTTCTTTTTTCTACACTGTCAAAATTTAAATTTTAATCTGATTTTTGGGATACAACAACTTGAAAAGGCAGTCATCAAAAATACTAGTTACAATTCAGTAATGGTCTCATTTAAAAGATAAAAGAAAAATGCTACAAATTTGTAGGTATTCAAATAATAACGTCTGCAAATTTCATTTTTTACGAGCATTTAAACGACCATAATTTAATACATGTCTCATTTGAGGTAAAGAAAAATGTAGTATAATTCTTAGGCATTTATATAGTTATGCCTGAAAATTTTAGGTATTTAGGTTCAAAAATGAGTTTGTGAATGTGCAAGGTTTCATTTAAAATTAAATATTTGAGTATGCCCTAAATGAAATATCAACAAAATAAGTCCTCTCATAACAAAGTTTTTATTAGGTTATTTTACAGTTGTTATCAATACCAATTTACTCACTCTTTTTTTTTTTTTTTTTTTTTTAAGATGATATTCTACAAAAACAAAACGCGATAAAGAATATTACCTATACCTACTAAGTGGCAAATAAATAAGGATAACTCAGAAAGAAAATACTTCTTTCTCAAATAATTTTTGTATTTCTTAAAAATGTCTTTGTTTCTGAACTAATTACATTTCAGCAAAAGAGAAAAAAAAATCACAAAAAATACTTTTTTTTAAGTATGCAAACATTTAGCTCAATATTTACTTTAATAATTATCATTACTTGATAATATAAAATTAAGTTTTATTAATAATCAATTATATACATATTACATTCAATTTAAATAAACCATAATTTTTAATTTTATTCTTTTCAGATTCTTTGGTGGAAAAACTTGGTTG
This sequence comes from Maratus michaelseni, assembly GCA_963931845.1. NCBI lineage: Eukaryota > Metazoa > Arthropoda > Arachnida > Araneae > Salticidae > Maratus > Maratus michaelseni. The sequence goes on along the minus strand of OZ007587.1, from coordinate 214,513,819 downwards.
AAAATACTCATGCTGATCAATTACCATGATACATAAATTTTAGCATATAATTTTTACTATAAATCAAAGGAAAATAATGGTAACATCGGGGCTAACGAGAAAGACGGGCTACCGCGCTTTTCTAATTTAGAGTAGTCACGTGACGCCCACGGTCTCAACTGAGCTGAGAAAACCAGTTGACATAATACAGAATTGCCTCCACTTTAGATTACTATCATATACGAGTCATTCTTTAATTTGATAAAATTCCTTACTTTCCCAAGCAGCGGAATCATGATTATCAAATCTTACATATATTTCAAAACACTGGGATAATTTTAAGTACTAATTAAAATAATTTGTAACCAAGTATAAAGTTGTTAAAACAGAAAAACACATAATTGAGCCCTTTACATTCAACAAATCATTGTGAATATACCAAAATATAACACAAATTACATAAATATAATTTATTTAACATTTACAAATTTCAAAGTTAAAGCCCAATTTTTAAGATTTTGGGGAAAAAAAAAAAAGATTGTCAATTATTTTATTTATTTCAAAGAGGTCTTTTATATCCTAACTATCAATATTTCTCAAAAAAAAAAAAAAAAAAAAAAATTATATACGGTCATAGTATATATGTTTTATATAATATATAAACATTTTTAAAGCTTTAGTAGAAAAATAAATATTTAAAAAAATGAAATGGGCTCAATCTTAATCTCTGAGCACAAGGTAAATAAAACATATATTTGTAGCACACAGAATATCTAAAAAATAATATTATTTTCACCAAATTTTTTCCAGCCGTGGTATTATGATTAAATCTTATAAAAATTTCAAAATACTATCATAATTTTAAGTATATTAAATAATTTATAAACAGTTATAATGTCAAAAAAAAAACATTTAAAAATGATTTATTTAACATATAAAAATTTCAAAGCTGTAGAACAATTTAAATTATTGAGAAAAAAAAAACGATTGTCAAAAAAAGAAAAAAAAAGAGAGCGAGAGAGAGTTAAAGAGAGAGGGGGGGGCTTATACAGTAATATCAATATTTCTGCACCAAAATTACACGCGGTCATGGGACACATACTTTATATAATATATAAATTTTCTAAGTTTTAGTACAAAAATAAATATTTTTTAAAAAATAAATATGCTCAATATTTATCTTTGAGCATATAATATATTAAAGCGAGAAGCAAAAGTCTTAATTTTTTAGAACAAATTCCACCTTACTGGGCATGCCTCAACAGTTTTTGAAGGGTGGATAAAGCAGGAAATAGAATTAAGAAGAATCAAGAATGTTGGGGAAATAATAGCTCGCATCTTCACTGCTCACAACCCTACCCCTAGGAAATACTCCTTCTAAATTCTTCTTCATTCTATTTTTATTCCCTTCTTGGAGGGATCATCCATTCTTCCACTTGCTTTTTTTTGAGAGAGAGGTGAAAAAAAGCGAGAGGGAGGATTTCGCTTTCACTTTTTTGAAGGCTGGAAAGGGAAATGGGAGGGGGGGGGTCTCCCCTTCTACAGAAATTGAAAAAAGGTCGTTTTATGGGGAAGAAAACATATTTATTTTACAACCCGGTAACAATATTTCTGACGTAATTTTTACACCGGCTGTAAAACCTTTATATTTATAACCATCAAAAATTTCAAAGGGTTTGGACAACAAAAGCTTTCTTATTAATGTTTTCTTACGAGCACTTTCATTACTAATTGTCATTATTTTTTATTTGGGATTCATTTAAGGTTTTATCACGGGCCCGGGCAACGCCGGGCGGGTCAACTGGTAAATGTTAATAACCGAAATAAAACAGTTTTAAGACACAAAATATCTAAAAATTAATATTTTTTTCACCGAAATTTCTCCCAAGCATCGGAATCGTTAAATTTGTTAAATCGTATAAAAAGTTCAAAGCACAGACATAATTTTAAGTACATTAAAATAAAAAAAAATGTTGAAAAAATTGAAAAAAAAAAATGGAAATATCCAACCAAGTTCTTTGTACCCTAGAATACATTGTATATACCCCAAAATTTAACACAGACAACTTCAGAAGGATTTATTTAATATATAAAAATTTGAAACCTGTCGTCCAATTTTAAATTATTGGAACAATGCGGATTGTCGAAAGAAAGCGAAAAAAAGTGCGATTTTTTTTTTCAAGCAGAACTTTTATAATTTAAATATCAATATTTCTGTACCAAAATTATACATGACCATTAGATACATATTTAATTTAATATATTACAACATTTTCAAACCTGTATTACGAAAATAAATACTTAAAAAAAGTGCTCAATACATACATCTGAGCATGTAGGAGTAAATAACAAACTAGAACAATTTTAACACACAATATCTAAAAAATAACATTTTTTGGCCGATATTTTTCCCTGGCAAAGGAATTATAATTGTCAAATAAAAAGTTCAAAGCTCTGGCATATTTTTTTGCATGTTAAATGAAATAATTTATACCCAAATGTTAAAAGTGAACAGAAAAAAAGAAAAAGAAAAAAAAAAGGAAAATATTCAATTGGGCTCTTTATATCCTAGAAGTCATTGTAAATACTCCAAAGTTCAACACAGGCTATTTGATAATGATTATTTTAACATACAAAATTTTCAAAGCTGTAACACAATTATAAGTTATTGGAAAAAAATATAACAGGATGCATTAATATCTATTTAAACATGAGCCAATTCTTCCAGATTACAATTTTACCGATCTACTTACTTTCGAAGAAATAAAATTATCGGCATTCTTGTGAAAAGACTAAATCATATATTCTAATACGAGCAAATCTTATGTGTGGTTATATATATATATATGCAAATTTTATCTTAAATACGGCTCTAACGATTTTGACGAAATTTCGTATCCTACCGTTTTGGGGCACCAGAAAACCATTGGGCTAGGTCACATGTTCGAGAAAATTCGATTAGTGGGTCATTTTGGGTCATTTTGGGTCATGGTCTAGCTAATTGTATCTAAAAAACGGTTCAAACGATTTTGACGAAATTTTGTATCCGACCATTTTCGGGCACAAGAAGACTATTGGGTTGGGTCACATGTTCGAGAACTTTCGATTAGTGGGTCATTTTTGGGTCAACGGGGGTCAAATTAATTTTATCTAAAAAACGGCTCTAACGATTTTGATTAAATTTTGTGTCCTACGAGTTTCGAGCACGATAAAATCATTGGGCTAGGTCACATGTCCGAGAAAATTCGATTAGTGGGTCATTTCTGGGTCATTGAGGGTCAAGATCTAAAAAGCGGCTCAATACACACTAAATTTTGCATCCAATGGTTTTCGGGCACGAGAAGACTGTTGGGCTAGGTCACATGTTCGAGAAAATTCAATTAGTGGGTCATTTTGGGTCATTTTGGGTCATGGTCAAGCTAATTGTATCTAAAAATGGTTCAAACGATTTTGACGAAATTTTGTATCCGACTATTTTCGGGCACGAGAAGACTATTGGGCTGTGTCACATGTTCGAGAACTTTCGATTAGTGGGTCATTTTTGGGTCAAAGCGGGTCAAATTAATTTTTATCTAAAAAACGGCTCTAACGATTTTGATTAAATTTTGTATCCTACGAGTTTCCGGCATGCGAAAATCATTGGGCTAGGTCACATGTTCGAGAAAATTCGATTAGTGGGTCATTTCTGGGTCATTGTGGGTCAAGATCTAAAAAGCGGCTCAATTTACACTAAATTCTGCATCCAATGGTTTTCGGGCACGAGAAGACTGTTGGGCTAAGTCACATGTTCGAAAAAATTCAATTAGTGGGTCATTTTGGTCATGGGTCATGATATTTGAACTCAAATTTAATTTTGACCGAGCGTAGCTCGGTCTTCCCTGCTCGTTATTATAATTCACCAAAGATTTAGAATGTATAATATTACCCACTTAAAAATCCTAGATAAAACATTGAAACGGAGAAAGGCTTAATACTCACATTCGACATGTTACATATTATTATCCCCGGTCTCGACTTCATTTAAAGAGATGATAATTTTTTTATAAACTCAATCAATGAAAGCAACTTTTAAGTGGAATAACATACTCGCAATGAAAATTGCGGTGTTTTTATTTTTTATTTAAGAACAATCTAATTTTCAAATCGGAACACACAACAGCAGAAAAACAAACGTGTTGAATTCCTTTGTGTACATTCCATTGTATGGACCTTACCCACGAATGGCAACAACCCCACGTCTGAGGGTAATTTCCTTCGGAAAAAGACTGTTTATTGGACGAAGGGGAAGCTGTGTTAAAATGTTCTTCACGCCTATTGGTGTTTTTCTTCTTTTACCCGCAGATGACGTGGTATGGGTAAAGTCCATTGTTCCATTGTATTGGGTACTGCGCGTCAAAGTACGTTTTCAGTAAGACCGCGACTGTCACGTGACTTTCAACCACGGTAGCCCTGTGCGTAAGCCCCGTGGTAACATGTTATGACGTCACATGTGAAATATGAAAGCAATTAGGTAGACATTATTTTCAAGTACTGTAATATAGTTCATTAAAAAAACTGTTATTTTTATTCAGGTAGAGTTGGGTATATTTTCTCTTCTCTTTAAATTTTGATAGCTTGAAGTAAAAACATACAGGATCATAAGAATTTAACAATATTTATAGCAATAACTTATAGATCATATATAAATTTTTGCATAAAATTAGCTCCAAATTACTAGTTCCAGAAAATGTGACGTCACGACAGGAGAAGGGGAAAAAAACCGGGGCCTCCGAGATGACGCTGTGTGTTTTCTGAACCGGGCCTGCTACAAGTGACGTCACAACCTGCTGACGTCAAAACAGTGATCCATACTAACTTAATATTTTCCATGTACTTTGTTCGTTTGTACGGATTGTTTACGATAGTATTTTGATTTTATTTATTGTTTTATATAATAATTAATAATATTTTTCAGTGTATTTAGATTATAACGCTATCAATAATTATTGATTATAATTATTACAGAAAGTGTAGATTATATCTATAAAATAATGAGAAGAAAATGTTGTGCTCCAAGTTTCTAATCTAAGTCTTCAAATTCGCTACTGATAATGAAAAGAAGAAATTTTAGCTACGAAAATTACCTTGTGATAATTTTACTTACATTTCAACAGAAGTGGTCTTCATTAAATATTTCGATATACGTTTCATAATTTGTGAAGCTAAAATTAATATGATGGTATTGAACTTGCTGTGCTGAGAAAAAAATTACCCTAACAACGAATGTCTCTCCTACTGTAATGGAAATATTCTGGCATATTTGAATGAATTTGTACTTCCAAATCGAAAAGAGTCAAATGATCTTTATGAAAAAAAAATAAAAGAAGCAGACGATAAACAGTTTAAAAAATGATTTTGAAAGAAATACTGTAATAAATTGAATGAAATCTGGATACATTTAGTTAGAAGTGAGTGTGCTTTGTTTATAAAATTAAAAGTAACTGATTTACACAACTTAGTAGTTCTACGTAGTTCTATTTAACATTTTAGCTAACTTAAGTGTACAAATATATTATGAAAATAAATCTTTTGATAAGTTAATTTGAGTGGTTATTAGGTCCTGGACCCAAGTACAATAAATAGACAATTTTTAAAATATTACAAATCAGTTACAAAGTTAAGATAGAAAATTGGGTACTTTTCGGTTAGCCGGGCGCCAGTGATATATATACATACACACACACACACAAACACACACACACACATATATATATATATATACATATATCTACACACACATATATATATACACTTATATCTATACACACATATATCTGTGAATTAATATACATATATATTTATATATGTACATGTATCACTGGCGCCCGGCTAACCGAAAAGTACCGAAAAGGGCTTATGGCGAGAGAAGGAAAGTTGGCAACATATTTTCTGGCAACCTATTCGTAGTTTCATATAAATAAGCATTTTTTTTTTCAATATTTATACAGGTAGAACAGAATTGTATATATAAATAATTGTATATATAAATAAACATAAAAGTTCATTAGGTTTGTTTTCATAATTGTGTATATAATTTTGAAACATATCTAACTTTCTGAAGCCCGGATTACGCCAAAGCGTTAAAAAAAGTGCCAAGGTCTGTATAGTTAAAAAAATGTCGATTTCTCTATTTAAATTGACATTTATTGTGTTTTGGTGGTTAAATTATGGTATGTAGTTGTAAAAGGGAGGAATGGGATTGATTTTGTAAAGTTTTTGGTAGATTTATTATATTTTTTGTACGTATATTTATTGTAAAATAATGTTTTTAGGAAAAGGTAAGTCAACGGGTTCAATTTGATCTGTTAATCTTAGCAATTTTTTTAATTTAAAACTTTTAATTTCCTTTTCTAAAACAAGTGTATTAATTCCTTTTTATTTCACGATTATGAAATTTAATATCATTTATGTAATCACAAATTATAAGAGCGGAAATGCTCTTTTTATTACATTTTCTGCTGCAATACATTGACCAAAGTGGATCACTATTGTGACGTCACTAATACTTGTAGCAGGTCCGGTTCAGAAAACACACAACGTCATCTCGGAGGCCCCGAAAAAACACAAAATTTGTGTTGCGTAATTAGTGGATGATGCTTTACATGGTAGAAAAAAAAATAATAAGACTTAGACTATATATTAAAGAAAAAAAGCTACATATCAGGTTTATAAAGAATTCAAATTCCATCGTATTCAACATCTCGTACCCGATAACTTGCTCTGTTCTTGATGATAGTATTTTGAATCACTAAAAGTTATGGTTTCAATGAAATAATAAATATATACCTTCAAATCTAGTTATTCTATTTATGAAATTCTACTGAATTCTTTAATCATTTTTTATAGTAAATGTATGAAAATAGTATTAAAATACTTTTACAACATAAATTATTTTTCATAAAATACTTAATGAACTTCTTAAATTGAATCTATTCACTCCTCCTATTCAAATATGGATGTAATTTTTTTAAATAACTACACAATTATATTATTCACTACTTTAGAATGCAATAATTTTAAGCTTTAAACAATAAAATTCAGCTTCTAAAGTGTATATACATTTTGAAAAATTGTTAGAAAAATAAAACATACATTACCGTAAAATAACAACACCAACAAATATATTTAATATTTAATGCACTTTAATTTACATTTTAAAACTTTATTACAAAACATTTAGATTTTTTGCATGACATTAATTGTCTTTAAAACTTCTTCAATGTGTGCACTTGATATATTATTTTCTTTCTCAACAGCCTCTGGAACAAATAATTTGTAAAAACTGATTAAAATTCAGAGTAAAATATCATTATGAATACAGGAGTTAAAAGAAAATAAGAAACATTTTAAAAATCTTTTCACATAAATTAAAATACACAGAGTAAGAAGATTTAAACAGAGACCCAACTTCGCCTGAAAAGAGCGACTGCAGGTGATGACTTAAAAACTAAATCATCACTTTGGCGATTTTTGTCTTCGTAATTTCCGTTTAATTGTAATCCTATTCTGCTTGGCTCCTTTTGCTGTTGTCATTTGCACAAGTGCAAATTTTCGGCATTCGCTATTTGAATTTTGATACTTGATTAATATTTATTATTAAAATTACTCTTTGAAGATCAAATAGGTCATTATAATTCTTCAAAATGTAAGTTGTGACTTATTTTCATGTGTTATTTTTGTTCTTGTTTTTCAAGTTCCATAATGTTTGAAAGATTTTATATATATTCAGTGTTGACAGATTTTTGCTGAAACGTCATGTTAAGGCTCACTGTGGAGACGCGAAAAGTTTTTGGTTTCCGTCTGTCTGTTTGCCGTAAAAATAGTCCGATTAGGTTGATTTTTAGTAGGTATGTTGGCGATGTAACCGGAATTAGCTGTATAGTTTTTGGTTAAATTTGGTTCATTCGTTCGGAAAATATAGAACATTTTTTTTTAGGTCGTAATGCTTTCCTATGGGGATGCAGACGATTTTTCAAATTTCATTTTTATCTGAAATGAAAATGGAACATTTGCATAATAGATTTAGACGTAAAATTATGAATGCTAAATTTTCGATATGGATTTCCAATAGTTTTAAAATTTTGTCGATAAATTTAATAGAATTTAGAAATTAATTGCTTAAAATATTTGAAAATGTTTTTGCATCTGTTCAGGAAATATAAACATATTTTCATATTTTTTACAATTTTTAAAAGCGTTTATTTTTACTTTCCACTTTAATTTATTCGTTGATGATGAATACCTGTTTATTTAAAAAAATTAAAAGAATAAGCAATTCATCAGAATTTCAGAATATCATTGTATAACACGGTGCTTAATTTAATGATTCTAATTTCTGGAACATTCGGAGAATTTTACATGCTTATAAATATGCATGCAATTGAAAAAATAATAATTGCAGATTGTACGATGTTAAATGATATCAAAAATGAGATCTAAAAAACAAGCAGCAACAAGCAGTTACCTCTCTTTTTTTTTTTTTCATTTCCCTCATTTGTCGCCAAGAAAGCGATATATAGCCGTATTAGAAACCTCGCTTCTGTTATGGCCGTAGTTTCTGTGTCACCCGCAGCAATCGCCACTGTCTATGTGTAATCCCATGTTAAAGAAGTTACCATTGCAGTGTATGAGTGTTGATTCTCTGTTTAAATCTCCTTACTCTGTGTTAAAATATATGTATAAAAAATTACTTGAATGTTAAGTAACAAAATTTGAATTGCAGAGACATACTCAAGCTTCACATAATCAAATTTATGCAGGTCCAGTGAGAAAAATTATAGAGGTTCAGGTTACGAGCTTAAAGTCACATGAAAACACTTGCACGCTAATGTTAAACCTATGGGAAAGTTCTTTTGAAATTTCTCGCTAGCATTTTAATATTTTTAAATGATTTATTTTTTTTCATAGGATAGCTGAAACTGATCTCTAACTTGGCTATATTTTTTACTTTTCTATTTTGGAAGTTACTTACACTTTCAAAACCGGTTCATTAAAAAAAAAAAAAAAGAAAAGAAAAAAAGAAACTGCAATCAAAATCGAAAAAGTAAAAAATACCCTGGTTATGAATCTATCTCAGCTATCCTATGCACAAAATAAATAAATAAATAAGAATGTTAAAATGCAAGAGAGAAATTTGAAAAGAACATTTGCGTGTCAGTTTCTCTGTGTCTCCAGTGTACACTCTTAATGTGCCTTTCCTACATTTAATTATCCACATCATTTTTATTTTCTGAACACAGACAAGGTATGTAAATACCATATTTTCGAAAATATAAAGAATACCTGATATTTACAAAATAGTCAATTTATTCATGATTATAAATATTTTCAGACTTAATATAAATAAAAAACTAAAACATACTACATATAGCTTGAAAATTTAATAAAACAATATTCTAAAAGTCTTTTTCCCCCCCTTGTAACAAAACTGAAGATCAACTGAAAATAGAAACAATTTCATGGAAATTTAAATAATTTGCTTTTTCCGTATCAAAAAACCAAACTACAGAAGATTTTATGTTTTATACAACAAAATACTAATTTCTTTTTGTTTTTGTTGAAAATTTTGAACATAAATGTACATTGTCTGCTATGTCATTCCACAACCTATTGTGCAGTTTAAACTGAAAACAAACAAACAAACAAACAAACAAACAAACAAACAAAAAACAGAAAAGATTCTTTCTAATCAAGCTGTAAATAACTTATCTAAATTAGACAGTCTATCTTTCAATGGCTGTTCTAAATAAATTTTATCCCAACTAATTATGTCTATTTAAAAACTTAGTTTCAAATATAAAGCTTACATTTTTTTTTTTTTTTTTTTTTTGCTAGAACAGCCAAAGCCAAAGTTCTTTATCAACCGAATCACAAAATCAGACACAGTTGAAAAATTCATTTACATTTTTGTTTTGGCTGAAAATATTATAAATATCATAAATAACAATATTTTGAAAGTAAGTATTAAATATGTGAAACTATCAAACTTCATGATATTTTGAAAATAAACATAGGATTCACTATATCTGCATGAACATGAAAAAGTTATTTTAACGAACTTTTTGATAAATGGCTTAATATAAAAATTTAAAAGCATAAAACCAAGCCGATAAAATATAAACAATTTTCAATGGACATGACTGTGGTGATAATAAATATAAATGCGTTGCACGAATCAATATCAAGGTTCGTAAATATGATATTTTCACAAATACTGATATTTTGATATACAGTAGACTACCTCAAATCCGCCACCCTAAAATTTGCAAATTCTTTAAATCTGCACATTGTTTCCGATGTAAGCAATGAAACTTACAGTTAAGATGTAGGTGTAAAATTTAAGTTTTTTTTTTTAAATTTTATATCATTCTGTACACATTTTAATATGTAATTCTTTTTGATATGATTCAACTCATGTTTTCTCATGAAGGAGTAATAAATTTATTTCTGAAAAAATTCTCTTAGATAGTGCTGATATCAGTGGCGATCACAATATTTTTACCAAATAATTTATGTATTAATCAAGCTTTTTTTGGTTATTAAGTATGGCTAAACATGAATGAAAACTTTGTTATTTTAAGATTTTGATGTGAATTATCAATGTATATTTATAAGATGAGTTTCACTGAATAATTCAAGAAAAAAATGTCTTATCATTATACATATTTAGTTATGCATTATTAATTATCTACTTGACCTTTACTTTTAATATTTTAAACGTTTTTTTTTTTTTAATTTTCTTAATTTTTTTTTAATTTACTTAACTATTTTACTTTATTGAGCATTCATTATAATTTTGAATGCATTATTAAATTCAAATTATTGTTTAAAAATTGTAAACAAAACAGTGACCAGAAATCCACAAAATTCTAAAATCTGCATAACCTCTGGTTTTAAGCTATGAGGATTTAAGGAAGTCTACTGTATATCCAATACTTTCAAAATAATCAACTTACTGCTAATTAAAAATGTTTTCAGTCTTAATATAAATTAAAAACTACACTATATTGCACTTAACATGAAAATAAAACAATATTCTAAATGTGTTTTTATTTCTCCCTTCCCCACCCCCCCGCATTTATAACAAAACTGAAGATCAACTAACTGGAAGCAGAAACAATTTACTTTTATCACTCAATCGAAAAACAAAATATAGGATTCAGTATGTGAAAATTTTATGTTTTATTCAATAAAATTATAAAGACAAAATATTTTTAAAAATTCTAAATTTGAATATAAATGTAACATTGTGTAATTTTCTATTCCCTAACCTGCTGTGCAGATACGAAAACCAAAAAAAAATTCTTTCTCATATAGCTGTAAATAAATAATTACTTAATTAGACTGTGTATTTTTTATGGCTGTTATATGTTGATATTATCTCGCATAATTATTGGTTCTACATATAAAAATTCAGCTTTAAACATAAAGCTTAGAATAATTTTTTTTCTGGGGAGGGGGTCTAAAAAAAGCCACTGACAGTGGAAAAAGTTTATCTACAAAACGACATAGTCAATAAAAGTTGAAAAATTCATTTACTCTTATTTTGACTGAAAATATCCTACAGAAAGATATTTTGAAAGCAAATATCAGATATAAATAACCTTGATCAACACAGAAATATACAACATGTTCAAAGTAGAGATCAGCATCGGACAATTACACGGTATCTGAGTCGTGCCATGCGTGTAAATTTCCACGGTGTCTGTTCGTGCCATGCCTGGAAATTTCGGCCCATGCAGACCTGTAAATTTAGGTCTTATCTGTATGTCTAAGGCAAAAGATAGCATTTCTCAAAGAATACTGACGATGAACATCCAATATCAAATATTTTCATAAAGTATAATTTTACTGCAGGAAAATATATAAAAAATATATAACAAGGACATACAATATATGTATAATTTTTATATAAATTGATATTTTCTTAGACCTTATTAAGAAATAGTTAAAGAAAACTTACCAATTTTAGAATTTAATTTCTTGCAGTATTTTATGTAGAACTCGACCCTCCTCCATGTTGTTTGCTGTATCTTTTTAACTTTAATTTATCCATGCTGGTAGTTTTTGAATCCTACAATTTGTGCATACAAAAAAGAGAAAAAAATGAATATGCAAAAAACAAATCTCTCATAAAAATTACATTTTATGATTATCTTATTTACTAGTTTATATTTAAAAATAAATTTAATATAGACAATCACATGTAGCATTAGTATGCTTCTATTACCATTACATTTGATCTAAGCAAATTAGTACGAGTTTGATCATCCAATTCCCAATGCAATAGAAATTAATAATCACTATAAAAAGTACAAAATAAAACTGATATGCCTGAAATATCGCATTGTTTTATTTATTTTTGGTCTTAAGATCAAGGGCACTTGCTGGACAAAATAAAGGGTAGGGAGCAAGAATTAAAAAAAACTTTGCAACCAAGACTTTTTACAAAGACCTGTAGAAAGAAAAAGGATAGGGTAAAGAGGAATGTTATTTCAAGAGAAATTATATTAATGTGTTTAGTAGCGATTGAAAAATAATTTGATTTTTATGTATGATAAATAAAGAAACATTAATTTTTAATTATTTGATGAATTAAAAATGTAAAAAGTACAATTGAATTACAACAGGATTGAATAACCTGTTTTTCCTAAATAAATAAGAAAGTTATATAATTATTTCAAAATCTTCGGCACACAGACTTTGAAATATTGCAATTTGGATAAACGTTTTATAAAAGTTCGCACAGAAATAGGAGTACAGGCTGGGTACATTTTACTGATTTTAAAAAGAGGCAGGATACATTTTACTGTTTTTAAAAAGGGCAGAATTCTGCGCATTTAAATAATGACCTAGAGGGAACACTAGCCAAAGCTATGTTATTTAAAATGGAGAACATTAATATGAAATAAACTAGACAAAAAATCTTTTGTCAGAACACCTGATGCAAGACAGATTTTAAACACACTAAATATAAAAAATAACATTGAAATGTAACATAAAAATAAAAAAGTAAGTTTTTTCTACTTAATTTTTTTTTCAACATTAAGAAATGAAACAGTGTGTTATCTTTTTTGTCAGGGGTACTCTGACACCTGAACCCACCGCCCCCTAAAAAGAAAAAAAAAGGGTAAAAACCAGGTAGTATTTTTAAAAATAAAAATTAGTACAAATTGAGGTACAAGAGTGTTATAGGCAGTCTCCAACTGGATCTTTACCCTTGGTTCCACATAGGGTTAAGAATTGAAAATCCTAATTTTACAAAATTATTTTTATAAATATGTTATTCTTGAAGTAAAAAGATACTTCATTATAATTTTTATGAACTTTTGTTAAGCTAAATAATTTTACTGTTTAAATTATTTTATTAGTTGAATCTAAAGCTTTATGAATATTTTTATTTGTTCTTCAACAATAAAATTGTTAATGTATTTTTATATCTAACACAACGGTTCCCAAACTATGGGTCGCAAGCGATATTTTGGCAAGCCACGTAACGATCTATCTTTAAAAATATACTGTTAACTTCGGTGAAAATAAAATAAACAAAGGTTTGTTTTATGATTATACCAAATTATGCTTACAATTTACAATTACTTACATTAAAAATGCCTGTAACAGTTTCCGTGTGGTGTGCATGCTTATTTGAATGTTTGCTTTTATTCATGATATAAATTGAGAAAATACCCTTACAATTCAGAACAAAACTCAAAAGTCAACTTTAAAAACTTAAAATTCGTAAGTTTACTTATATTAGAAACAAATAGGTAGCTTTATACTTTTTTGTATTGAAAGCTACCTAAAAATGTATTTTAATCTATAAAAAATTTAACAAAAATCGCTTTCTAGGAGCTTTAAATATGCGAAATCAAAATTAAAATTCTTTCCACCAAGTAGGTTTTGGGTTATGCTTAAAAAACTATTCGCATTGGAATTCGTTTTGAAATTTATAAAAAAGAATTTAACATTAGGAGATCTAAAATTTATATCTATATAATTCTGAAACTACTTCAGCGAATGATTTCCCGTTCTGTATTTGATGGTAAATTTTACCGAAAAATTCAAATATGATGTCAAAACTGGGTATTCGTATTGAAAGTTTCAAAGTTTCTTACAATTTCAATATTGAGAAAGATCTTCTAAGCTTAATTTCTTAAACATAAATTGAAAAAGGTATAATTCGCAATCGAAATTAGCAAATGGCTGTTTATGTTTTCCTCTGCGATAATTTGGCGATTCAACTATATAAGACGTATCTTTTTAGGTGCGTTCGTAATTATATAAATACGTAACATCTATAGTCGTCGTCTGGTCCGTCCGTCTGTCTGTCCGTCCATCCGTCTCTGTCTGTCCATCCATCCGTCTGTCCGCATATAACAGCGCAAAAACTACTCAACCAAATGATTGGAAATTTAATATATATAATCTTTGCAGAATTTTGTCAAGACATTTCAAATTTTATGAAAATTGAATCAAAACTTTAGAAGATATTAATAAAAAAAAATGAATTAAGAAATTTGAATTATTTTTAAAAAATCGGTTCTTTCTTGTTATAGAAGCTTCCGAGGTTTAATCGTCAACCGATATACTTATTTTATTACGGAAATTAATCTGCAGGAGATATAATTAATTTCACGGAATTGAAAATCATCAAGATCTGAATATTTATATAACTAGTTATAGTACGAACGCACCTCTACGAACGCACCTTTTGTCACGTTTGACGTACAACTTGTTTTTTTTCTTTTGACTACCGACTGCATATCTGAGTTTGATTTAGACATGGGATTCTTTTTAGGCTAGACTTAATTACGAGTTTTGATTCTCATATTAAAATATCCTCTGCCAGGGTAATTTGGATACAGTGGGGGTAATTTGAGTTTAAATTGCATTTTTATTTTATAAAAACCTAATATTTTTTATTCGTATATATATATATATATATATTAGGGTGTCCCAAGATACAATGGAAAATTTTTTTTTTGCAAAATCGAATACGCATACCCTCTATTTTTTTTCTATTTGACCTCAGTAACATAAATAAAAAGTATTATTGCAATAAAATAATAGTAACCCGTGCCGACTTTAGGTCAAACTTGAACATGAAATCTTATACGGCTATGGAAAGATTTCAAAATGTACTTTTCCTTGGTACTTAAGACACCATTTTGTTAAAATCAGATATTTATTAACATATTACAGTAAAAGAAGCATTAATGAACATATTTCCGTTTCAATGTTTGCTTTTTACAGTCAGGATAAAGCTTAGTATGTTCTTGTACGCAACGTAACAAAAATTGTTTTTGATCCTCCTCAACCGTTATTAAACCATGAAAGTCCTGCATCAATTTTACCGCTCTTTCAGCTGTATCATTCACTGCTCTAAGCATTGATATAGTCTTTTTCGCGTCTAGAAAAGAATCATTATTCTCCCATGAAGAGGGACTCTTTTTGAGAAAACTATCATCGATTTTGAGTCTAGAAAACAAAGAAAGGCTTTTGACTGATATGAAATCCTCCATTTTTTTTCTGTAAAAAAGAATATAATAATAAATAACAATTGCATGATATAAATGAATAAATAAATATACAACTACAAAATAAATGTATCAAACTCACCATACAATGAACCACAAATTTCTTCCTTCGATGGAATGTATCTTTTCTCATGGGTCAAAATATCTTCTCTGTTTAAATTTGCCACCATTTTTAATTTTGTTCCTTCATCAACATCATCATCAAAAAGGGCTAATATTGCTATTTCATCAGTCAAATACCATAAATGCTTGAGAAATTTCTGTAAAGCAACTTTCGAGATACTTTCATTCACATTTTCGTAAGCTTTCAAAGATTTCAAAAAGCACAAATCTTTGTAGGGCACTTTAATTGCTAAAATGCATTGAATCCATGGTTTAACGTAGACAATCACGATAAATAAGCAGACATCTAACAGTGCCTTAACAGTGTTTAATTTCAGTTGAGAACTAAATAATGATAGTTTTAAGGAGTAAATCACTCGGGCCATCCATCTAGCTTGGTGCATGGCACCTGGAGATCTGATTTTAATTTTTTTTTCTGCATTTCCACATAAAAATACGATAGAAAGTTCGATCAATTCTCGATAGTCCTCTCGGATCATAATATTTTTAAGTTCAGTGCGGTAAAAGTCAATCAAATTTTCAATTTCGGAAACGGTTCGGAACGATTCCACTGTTTCTCTATAGCACTATATTTTTGTGGGATCGATGTTTTTCCAGTTCTCTTTAAGCTTTTTAAAAAGAGGAATATCGGGACTTGTTGTCACTTGTTTAATTTTCGCTTCGAATACGGCCTTTAATACCAGTTCGTATACATGATGGCGGCAAGCGAAAAAAAGCATTTCTCTTTCAAATTTGTGCTCTAGGAGCGCACAAGCACCAATAAAACGACCTGTATTCGAAGCCGTAGTATCACAACAGAGAATTTGGACTTTGTTTTCGAGATTCCAATCTAAGATCGCCTTCCAAATAACCTGCGCTTGTTCTTTGCCTGTAGAATTATCCAGTCTCGGCACAGCAATGAGTTGTTCTTTAACTCCATATGAAATAACTATGGGCAAGCGTTCTTCTTTCGATTTTCGAACACTCAAAGCAGGCAACAGTTTGCCATCCCAATGTAAAGTCACTACATCCGGTACCTCATTTTGGAAATCAATTTTTATGTTTTCCGCGCGTTCCTTCCGTTTTTCTGTTCGAATTCTTTGAATTGAAGATTTACTTATTGGAAATTCGTCAGTGTTATATCCAAGTGCATCAATAGTAGCTTCAAGAATAAACACAGAATCTCAGACACTTAACTGACACCTGTCTAACGCAGCAACTAACTTTGGAGTAATAAAATTACTCCTTACTACTGGTTTTGAGCTTTCATTGTTCGGAGCTTTCTGACTGTTCTGAACTTTCATAGATATAAATGTTGGGATATCTTCTTTATCCATATTTTTGGTAGAATTTGAAGAGGAATCTTCTTGCAATGTTTCGTATGTTGACGAGGAAGTTGAAGCGGAACCATATTTGATTCGCCGATTTTCTTCTTGGACAGCTCGAAGTCGCGCCCTTTCTTCTTTTTTGGCCTGTTTTGTATCCACTCCACCTAAGTGACCAGGTCGGCCAGGCTCTCTTTGGAGTTGCAAGAACATCCTATCTTCCTCTATTTTCATTATTTGAAGTGCATCAGCATGTGCGATGTCAAACAAATTTTCTAAATTACTTACAAAATCCTCTTGTCGCCTCTTAAATACGTCTTGTAATTTCTTTGCATTTTTTTGTAAATCTCTCCAAACTTGATACATATTAACAAGCTTCCTCACGCAATTTGGCAACGATTTGGTAGGTATGCGTGCCTTTTCCCAAAAGATAATGCATTCGCGAATAGCGAGATTTGCAATTTCATTAACAGTTAAATTCACTTCCCGAATATTGTAAAACAAGGCAGCGAGAACTTGTCTATTAGACGGAAGTTTTGAGCCCGTTATTTGATGTTTTACGTTCCCTACTAAAAATATAACATTTTTAGAACTACGCAATTCTACTGCCATGTTCTGTTCACTGATTCAAAACTGTACAAACATTTGCTAACAAAACAAGTTGGAACTATAAGCACATTGACACGTAGACATGCGCTGTTCTGAGTAAACTGCGCGTTATGGCTGTCGAAGCATTCCAAAACTTTTCTTTTTTTTTTCTTGTCCTATTGCAGGTGGTGGGTGCTCCTCTACGGTCACGTGACAAGCTGACACGTGAAACCGTTCGTTCGCTTAAGTACACAAGTACTCGCTGCGATGTTTAGCTGGAAGTCGGCACGGGTTACCGTGGTTCAAATTACATGAAACTTTATTTACAATTGTTTTGACATAAAAGGAAAAAAATAAGAGGGTATGCGATAGAAAAAAATGACTTTTATTTTTTTGGGACACCCTAATATATATATATATATATTTGTAGATTTAGTTAAACTGATGTATGTTTGAAGTAATAACCTCCTTGTATTGCAACAAGTTTTAAATCTAATTATGTAAATAAAAAAACCAAACCTAATGGTAAGTAAGCTAACACAAATAACCTAAAGAATTGTAGTAATGAAAAATTAAAATTGATTTTTCAATGTTTCTCGATCGTTACTTATTAAATTAGCTCATATGTTTATGTTAATAAAAGTTCATTAAAAAGAGATAAACATTTCTTAAAGTTTCAAATCAAGCTGCAATATGTACTTTATACCAATAATAAATCAAAAACAATATCGTAGTACAAAGTGTGTCCCAAAAGTTTATAGACAACCATTTTGTTTGGATTTAAGAGCAAACTAAACGAGTAAGAAAGACTAAATAAATTATGCAAATATATAATGATGAAACAAAAATAATACAATGCTCAAACAACTTTTAATAGTGATAGATATAATATAAACAAGTGTGGTAAGTGTGATCAAAGATCGCTCTAAGGGTTTCGTTTAATAATCCTTTCAAAACACTTTATCCTTTCTTTAATAAATCCAAATAAATTTCATTTAGCAACCCAAAAAAAAGGTCATGTTTTGCATAAAGTAAAAATTTACCGGTCTATTTTTCTCGTCTTTTCAAATATCTAAACCAGCTCGATAGCGGGCGAAGTCCGCTATTATATTCTGTCATAATAATATCTGTCATATGGACTAAATGCGATATTAAAAAAAATTCAAAATTAACATGTTGTACACCTTCAAAATGTTAAAATATGCGAATATTTCCGTAATCGGGTTTTTATCGTGATTCAATACGTTTCTCAAACTTATATATTTACTACATTAAAGACGTGAGTATAAAACATCACAAATTTACTGAATGGTGTATATGTATACAAACTTTTTGTATACACCATTTGTTTTAGCGTTTTTTACTACACACATACACTGCTGGTTCTTAACTAAAAACACAAATGGACTGTAAAAGCGATTTATTCACAAACAAATAAAGCGAGCCATCACACGGCTTATTCTATAACGACATTTTTCACATTCCAAAAAACAAGAAGAAAACAGAACACTGAGTGTTGACAAACGCGGAAAGTAAGAAAAATAAACTTACATGAATTCGGAGCACATGAAACCAAGGAACATGCAGCTTTAGCTCGCTGCAGACGATACTTACATAAACATTCTGGCCCCCGTTGAAATCCCCTGGGATTTCAACAAGTGGTTAGTTGCATACAATTTCTTACTACAATGAAAAAACAATTAATAACACAAACAAATTAATGCAAAAAAAAATGTTAAACAGTTTTCAGTTCACAGTTTTTAGTTTCTATAGGAAGAGGACACAGTTTCACTACTGGACGACAAAAATTTGCGAATTTCTTCATTCTGCTTGCACTGCAAAATATATTTGTTAATTTCTTCTTCTGCACCTTTGAAGTTGGTTCCACAGTCACTAAAAATCTCAAACGGTTTCCCTCTTCTTGCAATAAATCGTTTTAATGCACTTAAGTTGATTGCCTTTGTTGAAAGATCTTCGACAACTTCAAGATGGACTGCTTTGATGACGAAGCAAACAAATACACACACATATGATTTAAATGATTTTACTCCGCGTCCTGCACGATATTTAATCATGAATGGTCCTGAAAAATCTGTTACAACTCGATGAAATGGTCGTGATTGTGTTACTCTGGATACTGGAAGATCAGCCATTATTTGTTTTGCAGTTTGAGCTTTATATCTGCAACACGTAACACAAGCTCCTACCATTTTCCGAATAACAGACCTAGCAGTAATGATCCAAAATTGCTGTCTAATTAAAGAAAGAAGAAGTTCTGGACCTGCATGTAAGTATTTTTCATGAAAATCTATATATTTAAAGCGCTAAGCGATTTCTTTCGACAATCCGTGAGAACAAATTACTGCATCAAATTACACCATTCGTTTTTTAAATGAAAGATATTTGGACACAGATTTGCTATCGTGCATTCGTTTGTTCGAAAATTTAATTAATTAGCCGTAATTTTCAATTTAACTTTTACTGCTGCTTATGACGTCATAAAGTCGGAAACTCTCACTGTTGCGAGGGATAGAGTTATTTTCTGAACTCTGTGGTTTGTCAATCTTTTGACATTAGCAAATATCAACTAGGTAATGTTTTAACATTGTAATATTAAATCTTAAAAAACTTACTTAAAATTAGCTAAAATATAATCATAATAAAATATCTAAACATAAACATATCAATATGAATAACAAATCTCACGTAAAATATTGCAATTTAAATTATTCCAATTGAAAGAAGATTTGGAGAGTTATCGCTGTATCCCAGCTAACATAAAAGTACCAATTTTATTTTATTTATTTACACACATATTCAATTTTATTATAAATCACCAGGTTGCCATACAAAGTAAAAATCGTCATTTAGGTGCCAAACATTAACCCCAGTAACAGCACCTAGAATACATTATGTTTATAGAATGACATACATATATATACTTCACTCGCACCCAGCTAACCGAAAAGTACCCCAAATTATTCGCCAAACTGTAGCGCCCAATATTCAAACAGAAGAATGTTGCCATTAAATCTCAAAAAAAAAAAATAATAAAATAATAATTAGGAAAAGCCCCATTTACTAAAGTATCATTTATCAGTAACTTTAAACAATAAAATTTACAATATATTAATGAAAACAGAATAAAAAATAATCTTGGATATTTATTTATTTATATTATTTCTCTTAATTATCCCTTTTGACTGTTGGATATGTTTGTGACGTCAGTTGAATTTTATCGATTGTACGAAACTACGAATCACAACATTTTTTCAATGCTTTTTCTATTTTAATATCATGGTTTCGAAGATGTAATTTTTATTTTAATTAATGTAATAACTAATAAATTAGTAAAACATCATTATAAATACATTTAACGCCGAATTAAAAATCACTTGATGAGAACTTTTAGGCCGAATTTTTTAATTTGCAAGTTAAATTTCGGTGAAAATATTTATCCGCGTGTTTTATAAGGGAATAATAATTCATATTTATTGTGAAGTCACCGGAATATTGTCCATTAGGTTTCTTTTATCATTATGCATTATAACTTTGTTCATGCCATTTTTTCATTACAATTAAATACAAAATATATTTTTATTTGTAACATGGTGTTTAAGCATAAAAGTAACTGATACAAGGTACGTGTGAAAAGTTTGCGCCGGGGAAAATGACGTTATGCTTAGCTTGAAATGCATTTTAACATTGATAAAACTAAAAAGAAAAATAAATTGTGTCAACATGATGTAATTTTAACTGATTTTTCAATTTTTAATTTTAAAGGTCAGAATTCAAACCTTTATTGGTTCCTTCATCTTGATTGCATACCTTGATTACATGTTACCAATTACTTTTTTTTTTTTTTTAATTATAGGTTAGAAGATTTCATTTTTTTTGTAAAAAATTCACAAAAGTAAAGAATTTCAGGAAAATTAAAATTATTAAAAGTAGTGTTATGGGAAAAAAACTTGAAATAATGATTGTATTTTTAGCTAAAATAAATAATGTAAGGCTAATATTTTATAGGGATTATTTTGGTAGGTTTGTTATAAGTTCATTTAACAGTTCCTTTTTAGTGGCAAAGTCCTTTTTCTACCACTGTGAATTTCTCTTTCGATGTCAAAAAATGGTAGTCTACTTTTGGACGCCAGGCAAAACACAGTGGCAATTTTTAGAAATGTATAACGGTTGTGACAACAAACGGCCCTATCGCTTTAGCTTTCATCGCGCTTACATCACTTCTAAATACTACAAATTTCAATTTTTTACTACATTTTACTACATTTTACAATTTTAGTTCTTACATCATCAATTAGAAAAAAATTAGCTTTTGATTAAAATTTATTTGACAACTGCAGCTTAATTTAACGATTTTTTAAATAATTTTCAAGCATGAAATATTTTTCAATTCCATCTCAACAATGATCATCAGTTTGCTTTAATAATGTAACATAGTCCCTGGGAAAGTTGCCTCAATTGAAAATAGATTTTCCTAACCATCATAAAAACTGAAAAAGAAAAATAATAAAAACCCCTGATAAATCATAAGATCAGATTATCCAAATGAAAGAGCATTTTGGCGCTAAACTAAAATCTGTCAAGAAAAAAAACTATTTATAGTTTATGATTAACATAAAATTGATATTTCCCCTGATAAATCATAAGATCAGATTATCCAAAAGAAAGAGCATTTTGGCGCTAAACTGAAATCTGTCAAGAAAAAAAAATATTTATAGTTTATGATTAACATAAAATTGATATTTCCCCTGATAAATCATAAGATCAGATTATTCAAAAGAAAGAGCATTTTAGCGCTAAACTAAAATCTGTCAAGAAAAAAAAAAACTATTTATAGTTTATGATTAACATAAAATTGATATTTCCCCTGGTAAATCATAAGATCAGATTATCCAAAAGAAAGAGCATTTTGGCGCTAAACTAAAATCTGTCAAGAAAAAAAAAACTATTTATAGTTTATGATTAACATAAAATTGATATGCTGAATTCGTTGATGTATATGTTACATCAGAATATTCTAGGAACTGTATTTTATTATTTTTTTAAAGATCCATTGGATATTTAACTGTATAAGAAGGAAAAGATCCCCGACTATGATGGAAAGGAAATAATCATCCTGATTATGTAAAGGAACCGAAGAAACCATACAAATAAATTACACTTGAAAACATTAAAAATCTCCCTTATCTGCAGATTGATTTATTATTGTAAAAAAAAAAATCATCTTTACATAGAAATTTAGCTTAAAACAATGGATGCGTTTCAGAAGATATGGATTTGAAACGAACAATGATTAAAGAAGATATTTTAAAACTTTTAATTTAAACATTTTAAAACTTTTTTTAACGTCGAATTTTGACGGTGCCTTTGGTGAGATGCAATGCACATGCGCATAGGAGCTCATTCGGTTGCATTATCACAGGGGGGGGGGAGAGCGGGGGGATGTGTGCTTTATTTCCTATGTTCTTTTATTGACTGAATATAAGATGAACGTGGGATTATACTATTTGTATGAATCTTCATAGGTCCAGGAAATTTTCTTTGTTGCCGTGGGGAATATGGCGGTAATGTCAAATTGATTTGCATTACACAGTTGTTTACGGATTGTTTGTTTGGAGTTTGCTTCGGAAATAGTACTGTAATTCACTGGGGGAAAAAACTTTTAAAATAAAATATTTGAAAGACTGTTTCATATGCACCCCTTCTTATGTAATAAAGAAGCTTATTTAACTAATATTGTTATTGTAATTTTTTCCGTCAAGTTTTGACGGGATCCATCTAGTGTTTAATTATGATCTCAGTCACATGGTACTTTGATGGTAATAAGATTGGGTGCTTTTCATTCTCCGACAGCTGTGCGTTTTTCAATCTTCCTCCTACTCTTAATATTTTGTTATCATCTAAAATTGGACACAAGCAAATGAGACTGCTATTTGCAGGTGGCTCTTTTCCAGCTTCTAAATACTGAATTTCCTTATTGAGGTTCACTTGTTGAACTATACGAATAATGCAGCGTGTTGCGGTTTGAATTTCACTGCTTGATAAAAAGGATGTATTTCTTTCTACACGTGTTACCTTTGAATTGGAGATGATTCTCAATATCCAAGCAAATATGCGTTGCAACTTGGAAAACGAAGATATTTTTGATATAACATCAAGTTTTTTTACAGTTTCAGAAGCTACAAATGATAAGGTTTTACGTGCTTCTGGAAATTCTTCTTCATATATGCGAATAGGTTCATGCAGGGGAACCTCACTGCTTCTTAGCCATAGTGGGCCGTTCCACCACAAGTCATGGGAGAGTAGTTCTTCAGGAAGTTACCCACGTGATGCACAAAGAGCAGGATTTTCTTTTCCGTCCACATGGCTCCAATTCTCAGCTGGTAAAATGGATTGGATTTCAGATACTCTGTTGGCTACAAAGACTTGCCATCTTTTAGGATTTTATCTTAGCCATGACAATACAATTTGTGAATCACTCCATGCGTGCACAGAATCAGGTTTTATATGTAATGCAGCTCTGACTGCCTGTATTAAGTGTGCCAGTAATACTGCAGAAGATAATTCAAGTCTTGGAATCGTGACAGGTTTTAGTGGTGCTACGCGAGTTTTAGCTGTTAAAAGTTTCACATCAATCTTAGAGTTATCACAAGTTTTAACGTAAATAATTGCTGAATAACCCTTTTCTGACGCATCACAAAATCCGTGAAGTTCGCATCGAGAATAATTGGGCAAGATTACTTTTCTAGGTATATATATGGAATTTAAGAGTTTAACTTCTTGGCACAAATTTTTCCACTTTTGGTCAATATTTTCTGGTACTGGGTCATCCCATGATAATTGTAATTTCGACAGTTCTTGAAGGATCATTTTAGTTAGAATTACCAAAGGTACAATCGGGGCCTCCGAGATGTCGCTGTGTGTCCTACACCGGGCCTGCTACAGGTGACGTCACAACCTGCTGACGTCAAAACAGTGATCCATAATAACTTAAAAATTTTCATGTACTTTGTTCGTTTGTACGGATTGTTTACGACAGTATTTTGATTTTATTTATTGTTTTATATAGTAATTAATAATATTTTTCAGTGTATTTAGATTATAATGCTATCAATAATTATTGATTATAATTATTAAAGAAAGTGTAGATTATATCTATAAAATAAAGAGGAGAAAATGCTGTGCTCCTAGTTTCTAATCTAAGTCTTCAAATTCGTTACTGATAATGAAAAGAAGAAATTTTAGCTACGAAAATTACCTTGTGATAATTATTTTTACAATTCAACAGAAGTGGTTTGCATTAAATGTTTCGATATACTTTTCATAATTCGTGAAGCTAGAATTAATATGATGGTATTGAACTTGTGCAGAGAAAAAAAACCTAACAACAAATGTCTAGCCTACTGTAATGGAAATAATCTGGCATATTTGATTGAATTTGTACTTCCAAATCGAAAAGAGTCAAATGATCTTTAGAAAATAAATAAATAAATAAAAGAAGCAGACGATAAACATTTTAAAAAATGATTTTGAAAGAAATACTGTAATAAATTGACTAATATCTGGATACATTTAGTTAGAAGTGAGTGATGTGCTTTGTTTATAAAATTAAAAGTAACTGATTTACACAACTTAGTAATTCTACGTAGTTCAATTTAACATTTTAGCTAACTTAAGTGTACAAATATATGAAAATAAATCTTTTGATAAGTTATTTTGAGTGGTTATTATGTCCTAGACCCAAGTACAATAAATAGACAATTTTTAAAATATTACAAATCAGTTACAAAGTCAAGATAGAAAATTGGGTACTTTTCGGTTAGCCGGGCGCCAGTGATATATATACATATATACACACACATATATATATACATATATCTACACACACACACACATATATATATATATACACATATCTACACACACATATATGTATGAATTAATATATATATTTATATACAGTGTCTCACATAAGTGATGGGACACTTGTGCTTTACAAAAGGAAACTAATCAAATAAATTAAAAAAACATGTACACATTTTTTTTGTGGGTGTGTTTCATACTTAAATTTAGTAAAGATTATTACATAACATACATTTTGTCAAAATATTAAAATATTAATTTAATAAAAATACAAATGTTTAGAACGGAGCAAAAAATAGCTCACATAAGTGATGGGACACCATTATATATGCAACAAAAATCGTCTGAAATAAGCAATAAAAATATTTTTTGGGGTTTTATTTTTACTTAAAAGCAATTGGCAATAATTTATAAAATCGTCTGCAGTATTTCTCTCCAGTTTGTTTTGGAATTTTTGTGTTTTTTAGCTCTGTGTAGTCATGAATGCTAAACGAAAAGAAACTTCGCCTGAAATTCGAAAATTAGTTATTAATTTGCATATTGAACGTGGAAAATCTATTAGAAAAACTGCTGAAACAGTTAACTTGAGTCGTTCAACAGTTTTCAATATCATTAAACGATATAAAAAGAATCATATGATTCAGGATAAAAGAAGACCTGGCTGACCATCAAAGCTATCCAATGGAATAAAGCGAATTATCGTTCGAAATATTAAAAAAAATCCAAGAATTAGTGCTTCAAAAGTTGCTGCTGATTTACAAGCATTATATGGAATAATTGTTAATCCTGAAACTATTAGAAGGGTAATTCGATCTGCTGGATATCACGGTAGAGTAGCCAGGAAAAAATTCTTCGTAAGTGAAAAGAATAGAAAACTCAGACTAGCTTTCGCAAAATCCAACATAAATAAGAATTCTGATTACTGGAATAAAGTTATATTTGCTGATGAGAGTAAATTTAATATATTTGGTTCTGACGGTAGAATCTTGGTGTGGAGAAAACCCAGGGAAGAACTTCACAAACAGAACTTGGTACCAACAGTAAAACATGGTGGAGGAGGAGTTATGGTATGGGGGTGTATGTCGTCCGCTGGAGTTGGTAATCTTGTTTTTATTGACAGTAAAATGGATCAGTACAAGTATATTGATATTTTAAAGCAAAATTTGAAATCTTCAGCACGAAAATTGAACCTTCATAACGATTTTAAATTCTACCAGGACAATGACCCCAAGCACACTGCTCTGAACGTTAGACTCTGGCTGCTATATAACTGTCCTGAAATAATAAAAACACCACAACAATCTCCAGACTTAAATCCCATAGAGAATATTTGGCAAGAATTGGAATCAAGAATTCGCAAACACACCATTTCTTCAAAACAACAACTAAAATCGGTGCTTCAAGAAGAATGGGGTAAAATCACTCCAGAAATCACAAAAAAATAGTCGAATCCATCCCAAAAAGATTAAATCATGTTTTAAAAGTAAAAGGAAATCCAACAAAATATTAAAACCTTTTAAAAAGTAAAATTTTTGGATAAATATTTGATGGAAAAGTAAGTGTCCCATCACTTATGTGAGCCATTTTTTGCTCCGTTCTGAACAATTGTATTTTTACTAAATTAATATTTTAATATTTTGACAAAATGTATGTTATGTAATAATTGTTACTAACTTTAAATATGAAACACACCCGAAAAATTTTTGCACATGTTTGTTTATTTATTTTATTGCAGTTTCTTTTTATAAAGCACAAGTGTCCCATCACTTTTGTGAGACACTGTATGTGCATGTATCACTGGCGCCCGGCTAACCGAAAAGTACCGAAAAAGGCTTATGGCGAGAGAAGGAAAGTTGCAAAATATTTTCTGGCAACCTATTCGTAGTTTCATATAAATTAAGTATTTTTTTTTTCAATATTTATATAATTTATTTAATATAAAGAAGCCATTTATCTCTTTTTATATGCAGGTAGAACAGAATTGTATATATAAATAATTTTATACATATATAAATAAACATAAAAGTACATTAGGTTTGTTTTCATAATTGTGTATATAATTTTAAAACATATCTAACTTTCTGAAGCCCGGATTACGCCAAAGCGTTAAAAAAAAGTGCCAAGGTCTCTATAGTTAAAAAAATGTCGATTTCTGTATTTAAATTGACATTTATTGTGTTTTGATGGTTAAATTATGGTATGTAGTTGTAAAAGGGAGGAATGGGATTGATTTTGTAAAGTTTTTGGTAGATTTATTATATTTTTTGTACGTATATTTATTGTAAAATAATGTGTTTAGGAAAAGGTAAGTCAATGGGTTCAATCTGATTTATTAATCTTAGCATTTTTTTAATTTAAAACTTTTAATTTCCTTTAATAAAACAAGTATATTAATTCCCTTTTATTTCACGATTATGAAATTTAATATTATTTATGTAATCACAAATTATAAGAGCGAAAATGCTCTATTTATCACATCTTTCTGCTGCGATACTTTGACCAAAGTGGATCACTACTGTGACGTCACTAATACTTGTAGCAGGCCCGGTGTAGGACACACAGCGACATCTCGGAGGCCCCGGTACAATCCACCCCAATGGGTCAAACAGCGTTGATACAAATGACAGAATAATTCTTTTAGTAGGAACACCTTGATAATTTATATCACTGAAATTACATTTGAACATATCATTATCAGGATGCAATTCCACTCCTAGAACTTTTGTGGCCTTATTGCCCACTACACTATGTATATTATCGTTAATTGTGTTTGCTAACCCAGCATTTTTCAATAGTGATGGTTCATTTGTGGACCATTTATGTAGCTCAAACCCACCTTTATTTAGCATTTTTTGCAAATCATATATCAATTCAGTACCTTCCTGACTGTTCTCAACACCAGTTAAAACATCGTCTACATAAAAATCTTTTAAAACTATAGACTTTGCTTTTGGGAAATTCAGACCCTCATCAATTGCTAACTGACTTAAAGCTTTAGTTGCAAGATATGGAGCAGCAGCAGTTCCATACGTGACAGTATTTAAGCGAAAGACTTGTATTTGTTTACCTGGACTATCTCTCCATAATATTCTCTGAAAATCCCTATCATTTTCATGAATTTTTACCTGCCTATACATCATTCTTATGTCAGCTGTTATGGCAATATTATGAAATCTAAACCTTAATAAAATGCAAATTAAATCATCTTGTATTTTCGGACCTACCATTAGAATGTCGTTTAAAGAAACACCTGTTGTTGTTTTAGCACTCGCATAAAAAACTACTCTTAATTTGGTAGTTAAACTAGAATTGTTTAAGACGAAGTGGTGTGGGATGTAATAATGTTTAGTTTCTAATTCACGATCTGTATTCGAAACAAAGTCCATGTGGCCCAGAGATAAATATTCTTTCATAAATTAAACATATTGGTTGTAAATTTCTGGCATGGATATTAGTCTTTTCTCAAGATAAATAAATCTTCTGTGCGCCATTTGGCGTGAATCACCTAAAATATCTCGATCCTGTTTGAATGGTAATGCGACTGAATAGCGGCCTGATTTTTCTCTAAAATGAGAACTCTCAAAATGTTTTTCACAATGTTTTTCTTCAACTGTTAAAGGTTGCACATTTGGAATTTTTTCTAATTCCCAGAATGAATTTACTAATAACACCAATTAAAATAATTTAAGACAGACATGAGTACACATAAAATAAAAATTTATAAAAAAATATATACTTAAAAACAGTTAAAAATACAAAATAGTAGACGTTTCGCCAAGCGACACGCAAGGCATCATCAGTACAAAAACAATCTATTGCATAACAACCACAGAACAAGGAAAAGGAAAGGTTTGAAATCAAGGAAAGTTGAAGTTATTTTAAAAACAGATAATATTCATTAGGGACAGAACGAGCTTCATTCAACGTCTGCGATCGCAATTGAGTGAACCAACTCTCAAGGAGTAATCGACCATGGTAGCTGTTACAACCTGATTTCAAAATACTGGCGTTCGCAATTAGCGGGATGTGATTCGTTTGAAGTGAATGCTGGACAATTTTGGAATTCAAATTACTATTTTTTAAAGCACTAGTATGTTCTTTTAGGCGAATTTCCAATGATCTACCTGTTTCACCAATGTAGACACTATTGCAATCTTTACAGGGAATAATATAAACAACACCGGGTAATTTAGACTTATCATATTGAAATTTATGCTTAGTGAAAAAGGAACTCACTTTATTAATTGGTTTAAAAGAAACCCCAATATTGAATGATTTTAGAATGCCAGAAATTTTTTCAGAAATGTTCTTATAATAAGGGATACAGATAAAAGAGTTTGGTTTACTACGTTGAAAAGGGGGGGGGGTAGAACCTAGACTAACTAGGGGAGAGACTAACTCGTCAGTTTTTCTACTTAAATGATTTACATGTACTGGATCAGTTGCCAGCGTTTCCAAATTTGTAATACCCGAAATTATCCACCCCAGTCTCGAATTTAAGGCAAATGGAAGGTTAGGTTCACGTTTGACAATTTCCCCAGTGATTAAATGCATAAATACATTTACACCAAATAAAATGTCAATTTTTTGTGACTTGTAAAACAATGGATCAGCTAACATTAAATCACTGAAATTATCGCAAATGACTGAAGGTAAAGACACATAGGGAATATTATCTGTCACGTTATCCATTACGAATGCTGATGTTGATACTCTAAGATCACTTTTGAAGTGAGAAGTGAATAATAAATCCACTTCTCCATTACTCACAGTATTAAATGTTCCCAAACATGACACAGAAATAGAACTATCTTTTACCTTTAATCCTAATTTGTTTACACATTCTCTAGAAATAAATGACTTCTGAGACCCTGTATCACATAAACATCTGTATTTTACAAACCCTTGTTGATAATTTTGAACTTTTATTAATGCGGTACACAACAAAATATGACTCTTTTGATTACTCTTTGAGTTTGATTCATAATGAGAGGCACAGACTGTAGACGAAATATTATCACTCGCTGACTCAACTTTTTTAGAGATAAATTCTTGTGCGTGTGGGGACATACTATTCGTCTGAGTCTTATTCCTTGAATTATTTACCATGTGCAAAATACTATGATGTTTTTTAAAGCAATGATGGCACGTATTTAGACTCTTACATTTATTGAGAAAATGCATATTAGATAGGCAATTGAAGCAATAATGATTATGTTTTACGAAATCTACTCGTTGTTGAACAGGCAAATTAAGAAATTTCGAGCATTTAGCTAAACTATGTTCTTCTTTACAGTAACCACAACCCAAAGTAGCTACAAAAGCATTACTCTTATCTGGAAATACAGATTTAGGTACCTTATTTACCACTAACTTGCTATTTTGAAGAGTTCTTGCGTAATTCTTAAGAAATTCAATTAAGTTCTTAAGTTGCGGAATTTCATTGCTTTTAAGCTGACGTTCCCACCACAATTTTGTAGAAGGATCCAATTTTTGCAAAATTAAATAAGTCATTAATGTATCACCAAATTTGTCAATAGTTTGGTTCAACACTTCTAAAGAGCAAATGACTTCATTAATGTTATCAACTAGATTTAAAATAGCAATAGCTGATTCTGTTTGAATCGTTGGTAAACTTAGAAATCGTTTAATATATGCAAAAATTTGTTCTTTCTTATTTTAATATCTTTCGTCTAGTAGATTCCATGCAATTTCAAAATTAGAATCCGAAATTTGAATAGACTGAATGACGCGATACGCTTCACCTTTCAATGAAGCCTTCAAATACTGCAATTTTTGAGCATTAGATATAGTCGTATTACTGTTTACGCTTGCATTGAAAAGATCTTTAAATGCTATCCATTCAGTGATATTGCCTCCAAAAGTAGGTAATGATAACCTAGGTAATTTAATATTCTCAAAAATGTTTTCTGAAATTACACTATCAGATTTATTTTCACTCTTACTTAACTTAGCATTTTCGATTTTCAATAGTTTCTCACCTTTAAATTTCCACAAATCAATTTTATCTGAAATTTCTTGTGCGCTATCTATCTCACTCTCTAATTGTTTAGATTATGTAATTAAACTTTCAATTTCCCTATCAAGTTTTTTTAGTTCCGTTTCTTTCTGTTTTAACAGTTCAATATTTTCTTCTAATTCTGTTAAATTAATCTCACCATCTGCGATTATACTTTCGATTTTCTTAATATAATTCGTTACACTTCTCCGTAGAGCAGTTCTTTTCGTTTTAAAAGTTGTTAGTTCACTCATTTTTACTTAAATCAAACCCAAAACTAGTTCTAAAATATGTTAATCCGAAATTTAGTTTAAATCTAAACTATATTCTCATCACAATTCTACAGTTTTAAATAGCAAATTATTTTTACACACGAAATATAATGTTCAAAGTTAACTTACCTCACAAGCTGAGGTAATCTTTCGCCACAAAACGACATCACAGCAATTCAGAAAAATGTTCGATTCTACACTTTTTTTTTCACTTGCACTCCGGCTCGACGGACCAAGAATGTTTAAGCGTTTTTTACTACACACACACACACTGCTGATTCTTAACTAAAAACACAAATGGACTGTAAAAGCGGTTTATTCACAAACAAATAAAGCGAGCCATCATACGGCTTATTCTATAACGACATTTTTCACATTCCAAAAAACAAGAAGAAAACAGAACACTGAGTGTTGACAAACGCGGAAAGTAAGAAAAATAAACTTACATGAATTCGGAGCACATGAAACCAAGGAACATGCAGCTTTAGCTCGCTGCAGACGATACTTACATAAACAGCATTCAGTAAATTTGTGATGTTTTATACTCACGTCTTTAATGTAGAAATGTTTCATGGTGTAATCGTCCAGCATTTATATCATATATTTACTATTCTCTATTATTTATATTGATACTCGCTTTGTATTATTCTGAAACATCTGAAAAATCCGTTAAACTTCCGATATGACGTCATATTTTCTTTTTAATTCTCTAATGACGTGATATTCATCTGCTTTGTGTACATTACACGTACTCATACTCCTTGTATTATTGAGAAATTTTATAGTTTTATTACCACTATGACGTCAATCAATTTTATATCATATTAATCTTTTTAACACTTTCCAACCTAGTTGAAAAGTGTTTATGACTTCGGTTTGTCTAGCCGTCTGCCGTCTGCCGTCTGGCCGTCTGTCCGTGCTCTAACTCCCGTAAATATGCTCGGATTGCTCTGCAATTTTTATATGTTATTGTCGTTATCCATAGCATGTTCCCTATTTCAACTGAAGTGTGTAGCACTTATAGTTTTTTTTACAGGGACACTCAAAAGAATTCCGTTACATTATGATCGATGGAGAAAAATCATTTGCGGTTTATTTTAATGATGTTACACAATTTCAAACAAATTGCAATTGATGTATATCACTAAGATGCATTACAAGAAGCTTAGTATGGAATAGGGTGTGCATAGCACTTATAGTTACTTTACAGGGACAGTCAAAAGAATTCCGTTACATTACGTCTATAGAAAAAAATCGTTTGCGGTTTAATTAAATAATTTTTGACTATTTTAAACGCATTGAAATTTATATATATCACTAAGGTGCATTACAAGAGGCTTACTACAGAATATTGTGTGTATAGCAGCCATCGTTCATTTACAGGGACACACAAAAGAATTATCTACTGTCTGTTAATAATAATTCATGGAAGTGCGTTTTAAGTTGCTGAACGCGATTTTAAATTTAACTCACTTTTTGTCTATTACTTGGTGCGTATAAATTCTGTAGATCATATACAGGGCAGCACAAAAGTTCGCGAATACATTTCCATTTATTGACAGAAACTCCAGAATGAGAATTTTAAACTGTGCTACGCGTTTCCTAACTAAACCAAAATTTAGCATCCTATGTAGTATATAAACAAATCTATAGATCATATACAGAGCTGAATAAAAGTAATCGGATATTTTTCCGAATATTGTATATGTTGGAAATTCCTGAAATTACGTTTTTAAATATGTTATGAATTTTCCAAATTGTTTACTTAGATGTAATCTTTCAGCTTATGAAACGGTAATGATTTGTAAAATTATTTTGGAAGCGTTGGAAAGTGTTACATAATGTATGCTTGACGCATGATTTTTCGGTCTTGTTTTCAATTGGTGAAACTTTTTATTTCATTTATCACGTGGAAATCGTCTGATAGAAAATTAATTATTGTAGAAAGAATTTCATCATGGATTTTTAATTTTTGGCATCGGCTATAACGAAAAATGTTTCAATTTAATAGGAAAAGGCTCTTAGAATTTTGGTTTTTTATCTCTATTTATTAAAATAATACAAATTTTTCAAATTTTAATATTTTGAGCTCTTTACAGCTGCTATTCAGATTTGTACACTAAGTTTCAACTCTGTAAGTTACATAGTTTTTGAGAATGGCTCTGTCACAGACAGACAACGAAGCGGGAGTAATAGGGTTTCGTGAGATGAATGAAACCCTAAAAAAAAATTAAACAAAAAAAATGCTGTTCCAAAAATATATAGACAACCGGTGTTAAAAGCTGATTTAAGTACTGATATCCAAAATTTGCATATTCCAAGGTCATGTACTTGTGATGCAATAGTTTCCTGAGATAAAAGCGAATCTGTCTTGCCGTTTCCGACTTATTGCACAGATGCCTCGTAATGTGCAGGTTTCCAAAAAAGAAATTTTGCGAATCTATCGTTTAAAGGGTCGTGAATGTAAATTTGTGGAGATTACAAGAAAAATTGGACACAGTAGGGTTGGTATTTGCCGAATTCTGCCAAAAGGTGACAATTTTGAAAGAAATTCCCGTTCTGGACAACGAAAGAAAACAAGTAAACAGCAAGACAGAGAGATTTTGAGATTAGTTTCAACCCAGAACCTGTCTGTACGGTCACTTTCTTTTGAAGTAAGTGTTCCAGTATCAATATCCACTGTCCATCGACGGTTGCAGGCAAGTACATTTCTTGATTATCGCAAAATACGTCGTTCGCCAAAGTTTACAAAACCGCATAAAGGCGCTCGTGTTCAGTGGGCCCGAAATCACACGAATTGGACAGATGAAGGGTTGAGTGTTCTTTTCAGTGATGAAAAGAAATTTAATTTAGATAGCCCCGATGGTTGGACATATTACTGTCACGATATTCGCAAGGCAATAACCACAAACTTTTTTCAGCAGACAACGAGGAGGGTGTTCACTCATGGTGTATGGAGCATTTTCTTATAATGCAACAACCGATGTTGCTTTTTTGAAATGTCGTCAATGTTTCGAAGATTATCAGAAAATGTTTGAAGTACAGCTATTTCCATTTAAAAAGTTGCTAGGTGGGGACAAATGGATATAACAGCAAGACAATAGCTCCATTCACGTGTCCAACTCTACAATGCAGTGGTTCAGACAAAACCAAGAAGCTTTTATGGAGTGGACAGACATAAGTCCTGACCTGAACTCAATAGCGAACCTGTGGGGAATAGTATCTAGAAATGTATATGCTAATAGGCGTCAGTTTGCATTGCTTCAAGATCTAAAGCTGCAAATTGAACGAAGTTGGTTTTCTTTAAAGCCAGAATTTCTTCAAACTCTTGTTTTGAATATGCCTGATTGAGTTTCTGAAGTGATTAGAAAAAAACGGCTCAAAATTTTGAACGTTAAAGGAAAAAAATGAGTTGTCTTATAAACTTTTGGGACAGTAAAATTTAAGTTTTAATTTTTTTCACAAAGTCTGTGATTGTGTAATATTATTTTTGTATAGTATTATTGTCTTGATATTATTTATATTTATAAATTGTTTTGAAATTGTTACTTCTCTTTTCAATTGTAAAATAAGAAAACCTCGTTGTGTATGAACTTTAGGGACGCACTGTATTACATTGTCTATTTATGTATATTTTTTAGAAATTTTGGTGTTTATCTATTGTAGTTTTTCGCATTCAATGTATGCTTCGATTAGTGCGGTAATGTCGCGGGATTAATTAAACGCAATATTCGAGGGAAATCTATAGTTAATTTTTTACCTATTTTGGGGTAATAAAAGGGACAACAAATGTACATAGCTTCTTTATATCAGAAAAAATATTACTTAAATGAAACCTGAACGAAAATTAGAAATCTTGTCAATTGGAGTACCTGTGAAGGATTTTAAAGTTACGAACATGAAATTTCTATACCCAAATTACTCCGAAAGGGGTATAAAAGTAAAAGGAGGAATAAGACGTCAATTTCAATTACAACACATTGAATGTCTGATTGTATTTATTCTGTAAATAAACTTTCCTGTTTTTATGTGACTCTATTAGGAAACATGTTTAAATACAGAATGGGAAAGTTATATTTATCCAGCAATATGTCCGATCTGATTAATTTATGCATACCGCAATGTTTCTTTCATTATCGGGAAAAACTACAATTATTGATTGTTGCTTCTCGTTGAACGTCACGATCAATAAATATCCGCCAAAATAAAGGAAAAAATAAAACACAAGCGCAACATTCTCCCCTCTAAAAACTCCCGTTCCCCTCTCTTTTTTTTGTTTCTATATTTAGAATTCATCTGATAACAGTGGAATGTTATCCCTGAATATTCATAATGCTGATAATAGGAATTGCTCTTATATTATATAGCTGTTGCACAATTTTCAATTCGAGAATTTTCAGAAGGATTTCGAAGAGATTTTCATGATTTGATCGGGCTTCTTTTAAAAGTATGAAGTCGGGGAATGAAATATAAGTGTACAATAAAAACAGACGAGTAATCCTGAAGTAAGTTTAATTTATTTTTTAAATTTAAAAATTGAAATTAATGTTGTGAGGCACAAGGAAGTGCAGCAATAGCGTATCCAGGATATTATTTTGGGAGGGGTGTTGAGTTAAAATGAATTTATGTGAGGTTTTATGGAAATGGCCAGAAGGGGTCTTTGATTAGATAAAATCATTGATTTCTGGCCCGGATATCTAGAGGAGAATCTCCAGTTACTCTCCTGGCTACGCCTCAGAGCGGGGCGAAACACCGATTTTCCGGCAAAAATTCTGCAAATCATCCCATTTTTACAGAAATCGTTACTGACCACTGTTTCCAATGTATATTTTCGAGAGGAATTTAATGAGGCCACCCGCAGGTCGATACGACCTACGAGTTATAACCACTTTTCTGTCGATATACGATAACTTAAATTCTTGATTATTTTAGAGCGCTAAAATATATTTCCTTATCAAATATTTCAGCATTGATTATTCTGTAATTTTCCCCGATGAATCGAATGCAACCATTCACAGTTAAATACGAGTCATAGCTATTGAGTTAGAACCATTTTTTCGCGCACATTTGACAACTTCAGGGAGCTATGACTAGGTTGAAAGGGATTAAAAGCAGGCATTCAGGCTCTAAGGCTATTGTTTATTATCTGTCAGAAAAACCTGAATTTCGCCTCAAATTCTGTATAATCCAAAATATAAGTCCCATTATATAATAAAAATTGGCTAAAACCGATTAAAAAAGAGTACTTATTTAAAAATGAAAGAGTATGTTGAATAAAGCAAATAAATATATGTAAAGATATATGTACATGATAAAAACAATGACGTAACACTACGGCAAGTGACGGCCTGACAGTTTCTAGCACTAGAAGATGATTCACTATAAGCAGTTTTGAAAAGATAAGGACACTGGCTTGAAGTAACACATATAAATTTAAAATATTGTAGCATAGCAATACAAAGATGAATATGACTAACACCCAGAGGACAAGGACTATATGAGGGAGAACGCAAGATGAACTAAAAGGAAATTAAAACAATGACAAAAACACAACTGTAGATGTGAACAAAAACTTAAAAGTGAACATGAATTGAATAAAACTCAGAAGACTAGGAGTATATGATGGCGTACACAAAGTACAATATATAAAAAAACCTGTTGCATAATAGATGATATTGAATACTATTTATAGAACAAGTTACTGTAATGAAATACATTTGAAGAAAGTTATATACATTTCGGAGCGCTTTCGGAGCAATAACTATTAATGGTTGCTGCATGAAGACTGTGCCCTTCCAAGCGCGTATCTGTAAGTTGGAGAGCTACCATCGTAAGATGTGTGTTTAAGTGTTGGATCCAAAGTGCTGTAGGAGCCACCTTTTGAAGTTAGAACATCGAGACAATTGCGATAGCATATCTCAGTATCTGGTACTGAGCAATTACCAGCTTTGTGATTACCAGTGCAGCCAGTGCATACAAGACTAAATTTACACTGATGCACCATGTGGCCTAGCTGCTGGCAATGGAAGCATCTAGTAATGATGATGTATTTTCTAATGCGGCAGCGATTAACACCGAACCATAAACTTAGTGATATGAGGTTTGATGCGTCAACAGCCGGCAGCTGAATGACCAAGTGGGACTTGTACCCATCGTTGCAATTCGCCAGGACCTTAATAACCTTATAATTAGTGGGGAAGCTGATTTGTCCATCAGAGCTGGGGTAACGATCTTGTTAAGATATTCTTGCAGAGCAACCTCATCACTGTCAATATGCGAAGAGGGTATTTTTGAGACAGCAAAGATTATGATCCGAGAAGTTTTTAGTTGTTAACCTATGGGAAAACTTAGAAGCTCGATTTCACATTACCTAATATCATTATTAAAATACAGTTTTCACCAACAAAAAGTAGACGTCAGATGCCGACGATGTGAGTTTTTAAAAACTGTCTCCGTAAATTGTAAGTATTTAAAATGATGATAAAATTTCATCAAGTGGACATTACAAAGTTTGTAGGGATTTTTTAAATACTTAAAGTTTAAAGTATACAATTTTTAAAAACACATATCGTCGGCATCTGACGTGTACTTTCTTATGGTGAAAACTGTATTTTAATAATTATATTAGGTAATGAGTAATCACGCTTCTAAATTTTCCCATTGGTTGACATGAGATTTCCCGATAGAGGAGTTTCAGTGAAGCGGCCCTTAAAAAATCAACCGAAAACGATTAAGATAAAAGATTTTAAAGCATATTTCCAAAACTTGTATGAACGCTGCTGTTAGTACGTAGCCTCACATGGTAACTACTTTGAAAATTATCAAACAGTTTTGTCAGAAATGTGTCTTGCATTTGTTAAATTGTTTCAGTCTAGTTTATAATTTGTTGTACCTTGCATATTCGAATTAATATACCAGTCGTTTCAAAAAATCGCTTCACAAATTCGTTTCATAAAATCGTTCCATTAAGACTTTACACATGAGGGTAGATATAATTCTGCAATATTTGGTGTTATATACGTTTACGTCTGTTCTTAAAAAATAGTAACGAACAATGTGAATTTTTCAACACTGTTCATAAAGCTATTTTTATATGTGCAGGAAATTTGACGTAATATTAAAGTGAATTAGAATTAAATTGTGTTTAACAATTTTCTAAAAATGTATTTCTTCTATAATCGATTGTTCTCCAAAAGTTGTGTCTCGGCTTCAATCTCCAACTTAAATTTTCTAAAAATATTCTTAGCCTTTACAGAAAAAAGATTTTTTTTTTAAATCTTATTTTTAGGTTTACCAATCTTCAGGCATTAGTATGTATTTTGGAGAGCAGTAGTAGCACAAATGTGTCTTTTTACAGTACTATTACCGTTAATTAACATTGTATTTCTCTTAAATAAATTTATTTGTATTGTCAATAAAATATATACATTAACAGTTTATAATAGACATTTAAATATAATACGGGCATTATACAAACAGAATGTTCTGTTTTTTGGACTGTCTAGAAAAATTCTATTCGATTCCTTAGTATTTGAATTAGAATAGTTGTATATTTTGCGGTTTTAAGCAGGAAAATGATTCTATGAATGTGGTCAGAAAGCAGCAACTTTGAGAAAAGCTTTGTGAAAAAAAGAAGAAAAATAATTTTTATCGTGTATTTTTTCAATTAAATATTTTATCGTATTTGGTTACAGATATTCGGTCGAAGTATTCGACTAACTAGCATTCAGTAGCCGGTCCACCGAATATTCGGCAATAAGCCTGAATAGGCGAAATACCAAATATTGGACGAATGTTTGTTACATCTCTAGTTTCAACGTATTTCATTAAAAGTGTTTTACATATAATTAAATTAACGTATTTTCCTTTTGAAAAGTGAGGAAAATGTGAATTTTTTTTATTGTAAGTTTCCAAACATTTTGCTAGTTGTAACATAATTTTTCTCATTACAATCGCACAGTTGCCATCCTACGTGTTTGAGTACCACTATTTCCGAATAATAATCTTAGTCTTATTTAATCGCAGAAATTCTGTCTTCACATAATGCGAATATCTCTGTTCGGAAGTAGTGGTACTCAAAACACGGGAGGGTTGGAAGCTATAAAACAGAGTTTTTGGCAATACATTTTACCTACCCATCATACGTAGCCTTGTAATCGTTTTGAAAATCGAAATTTTCTTTTTGACGGATTAACACGTTTCAGACACTGGAGATTCCGATAAACATATTTTTAGAAAAAAAAATTTGCCATCCGCCTGTCTGTGTGTCTGTAAACGCTTTATCTTCCGAACAAATAGAGATAGAGACTTGAAACTTGGTAGGTACTTAGTACGTAATAATGGGAAGAAGCTTATTGAATTTCAGTAACCTCGATTATCCGGAACTATTTTTTTCGGACTCTCGAAATATTCGTTCTGATAAAAGGTATGTAAAACTTTTCGAAATTGTTTATTTTAAGGAGTGAATATAAAAGACAATAAAAAAACATAAATTTTGTATAAAGTATGAAGTCGATCGGATAATTAGTTGCCGAGATATTTGTAATCCTATTTTCCACTCTTCGATTTTTCATTACCCTGTATTTCATTCAAATTTCAATTCAAAGATATATTTTAATTGGAAATTAGACGCTTAATCCGCCGCAGTAAACTCTTAGTTAATATCATTATCAATTTTGTAGTTATAAGGATGTTTCTTTTACGCAATTCAGTAATAGAGCATTTAAAGTTTATGACGTCATCAAGCCACGATTTTATTCGAATTGCAATGCATTTTATAAATAGTTTATACATGTTTTATTTTCATATTTTATAGTATGCATATCCATGATGGGTAGGTATTACGTTGGCTCCCAACGACTGGTTTATATTAGACCTGTCATTTATTTTCTTTTTGCTCGTTAAAACAGACTTCTCTTTATATCAGAGCTCGTTGTAAAATAATTCGACTTTATGAAGAACAAGCCTTGTTTTTAAAACACAATATAAGACATAAAAATATGATGAGCATTAAAATGACGTATGTGATCATCTGATTTCTTAAGGAAATTTTCGAAAAAAAAAAAAAAAACATCAAATATTTCATCTCTTTTAATACGTTAAGAAGAAAAATCACTATTGCCACTATGAATATACATAAAAATTAATACTCTCATTCGGTATTTAAAGTCACACAAATAAAAAGAGAGTGTGTAAATAACGAGCTTTCATCATTTTCAGAAATCCGGCTGCTGACACCCTGAAAACTTTTAGATGTAAAATAAATGAATCCATTAGTACATTATGACATAAAGAGAAGAGAAAATTGCATTTTCTCTCTTTTATGTTAATTGTGTACTTAAAATCTGCTTTGATTGCGTTTTTCATTCAGCGCAGTTAGTGCTATTATGAGTTATGCGGAGTCTATCATGTTTATAATATATTAGGCTTTTACTGAACGAATACAATAATAAGCTTATGTTGTAGCCATTACAAATTTTTTTTCTATGCAATTTTAATACATTGAATAGCGGAGTTACACATCAACAAGTAGAAAGTATAGTGAATTCTTTGAATTTAGTACGGAGTTACTGTAATCATTGAATAAAAATAAGCCCAACAGCGCTCTCTGTTGGGAATTAAAATTTAAAATTAGATCAATATACAGGGTCATCGAGAAAGGTGTCCCTGATTTCGAATTAAAATAACTAAGGCCTTAATAAAGATAAACCATTTATTTTTACACTGCAAATTGGAAAAATCTGTGAGGTTTTTTTTTTTTTTTTTTAAACATTACTTAGAAAACTTCAATAGGAGTTCCCAATGTTGCTCGGCAAGCATCTAAGCGGTAGTCGATCTCCCTTCAGGTGCGCTGAATCAAGTCAGGGGTTACAGTCGCTATTGCTGCGTAAATTCTCTCCCGTAGTTGCTGCAGATCCCGAATTTTTTCAGCATAAACAATGTTTTTGAGATGTTTTGACCATGATTGCTGGGAACCTTCAGATGAGTGAAATGGCATCGGGTCACTAAGTGGCGTTGGTGCATGCGTGCAGTCACGTCAAGCTCAACGCAATCACCACTACCAAAATTCCTTCAGATGTTCTACAATTTCACGTTAGTTTCGTACCGATTGATTGCATATTTCTCGTGCAATTTATTTTTAAAATCAGGGACACCTTTTTCGATGACCCTGTATATATGTGTGTATTTAATTATTAACATCAGATGCAAAATTTTGTTCATTTCTACCTAATAGAAACTCAGATAAAACTATAATGCTCATCGCAAAAATGTACAGCATAGCAGCGTCTCCTACTGATTGATTAAAGCTATATCGAACCAACTTAGTTTTTTATAAGCATCATATATATATATTAAATTTGTTGAAATTCCATCTCGTACGTACCGAAACATAGTTATCACAGAAGTCGTAAAAAACACGATACACTAGCGCTTATGTAGGGAGATATACACCAAAACGTAATTAGTACCAATTTATATTAAGGTCTAACTGAATGTGAAGTTTGATGAAATTCCGTATATTAGTTATTGAGATTGGAGCATGCAGAAAATTTATATCATATATAGATAGACAGACAGACAGACGTTAAAAAAAAACCCAGTCAAATAGCATTTAGGATGTCCTAAAACGTATAAATCCATGAAAAAAACGGAAATAGAAAATTGTCATGTTTCCGATATTATATTCCTATGAATGAATGTAAGAGAAAATAAAAGCGGGACGTAAAGCCGCCTCAAGCATCCTCTTTAATAAAAAGCTATGCGTTGCTGACGACTGGGAATTTCGCTAACCATTGCCACAGATTAATCTCGGAAAGCGAAACATTTAAAGTTACCAAAAAATTTAATAGCTCTAAAAGTATTTGTCAGAAAATTGTTAGACAAACTGCGTTAGAAAGGTAAAAAAAAATTATTTTTCTTGATATCAATTTCAAATCCACTGATTATGCCATTTTTCAAATATTGAATTTCAAAAATTACCGAATTTCACAATGTAGTACAATAGCGAAAACCTCATGCGTAAAAAATAATGTTAACAGCAATGTGTCAGCACGAGTCACAAATTATAGTATCCTTATTATTCTGTTAAAATATAAAAGTGAATTATGATGTCATCCTCTTTAATAAAAAGCTATGCGTTGCTGATGACGGGGAATTTCGCTAACCGTTGCCACAGATTAATCTCGGAAAGTGAAACATTTAAAGTTACTGAAAAAATTAATAGCTCTAAAAGTATTTGTCAGAAAATTGTTAGACAAACTGCGTTAGAAAGGTAAAAAAATGTATTTTTCTTGATATAAATTTCAAATCCACTGATTATGCCATTTTTCAAATATTGAATTTCAAAAATTACCAAATTTCACAATGGAGTACCATAGCGAAAACCTCATGCGTAAAAAAATAATGTTAACAGCAATGTGTCAGCACGAGTCACAAATTATAGTAGCCTTATTATTCTGTTAAAATATAAAAATGAATTATGATGTCACGAGTGCATGATCTATATATTTAAAACGCTAAGCATTTTCTTTCGACAATCCATGAGAACAAATTACTGCGTCGAATTACGTCATTCTTTTTTTAAATGAAAGATATTTGGACACAGATTTGTTATCGTGCATTCGTTTGTTCGAAAATTTAATTAATTAGCCGTAATTTTCAATTCAACTTTTACTTCTGCTAATTACG
The DNA here is from genome assembly GCA_963931845.1 of Maratus michaelseni. Classification (NCBI taxonomy): domain Eukaryota; kingdom Metazoa; phylum Arthropoda; class Arachnida; order Araneae; family Salticidae; genus Maratus; species Maratus michaelseni. The sequence goes on along the minus strand of OZ007587.1, from coordinate 214,470,390 downwards.
TCATAATCGGATAACGCCCACTCTTGCGAGGCAGAGAGGTTTATTTTCTAAACTCTGTGTTTGCGAGAAAAAAAAAGAAAAATAATAAATATTAAAAGCACGCGGTTTTTAGGTCGAATTTTTTAATTTGCAAGTTAAATTGCGGTAAAAATATTTATCCGAGTGTTTTGTAAGCGAATAAAAATTCATATTTATTCTGACGTCACGGGAATATTGTCCATTGGGTTTATTTTATCATTATGCATTATAACTTTGTTGATGCCATTTTTTCATTACAATTAAATACAAAATATATTTTTATTTGTATTCATGGTGTTTAAGCATTAATGTAACGTATATAAAGTACGTGTGAACAGTTTGCGCCGGTGAAAATGCGTTATGCTTAGCTTGAAATGCATTTTAAAATTGATAAAACTAAAGAGAAAAATGTACGTCATATGACTGTGTCAATATGACGTAATTTTAACTGAGTTTTCCATTCATAATTATAAAGATTAGAATTGGACCCGTCATTGATTTTTTCATCTTGATTGCAAACCTTGATTCCATGTTACCAATTACCTTTTTTTAATTATAGGTTAGAAGATTTCTTTTTTTTTTAATAAAAAAACCTCAAAAGTAAAGGATTTCAGGAAATTTAAAATTATTAAAAATAATGTTATGATAGAAAAAAAACTTGAAATAATGATTGTATTTTTAGCTAGAATAAACAATGTAAAACTAATATTTCATAGGAATTATTTTGGTATATTTATTATAAGTTCATTTAACAGTTCCTAGCGCAAAGTCCTATTTCTTTCACTGTGAATTTCTCTTTCGATGTCAAAAAATGGTTTTCTACTTTTGGACACCTGCCAAAATACAGTGGCAATTTTTAAAAATGTACAATGGTTGTGACAACAAACGGCGCTATCGCTTTAGCTTTCATCGCGCTTACATCATTTCTAAATACTAAAAATTTCTATTTTTTACCACATTTTACTAGATTTTACAATTTCAATTCTTAGATCATCAATTGGAAAAAAAATTAGCTTTCGATTGTAATTTATTTGAAAACTGACGTTTAATTTAACGACTTTTTAAATAATTTTCAAGCATGAAAAGTTTTTCAATTCCATCTTATCAATGACCACCAGTTTTCTTCAACAATGTAAAATAGCTCCTGGGAAAATTGCCACAACTGAAAACAGATTTTCCTAACCATCATAAAAAGTGAATAATAATAATAATAATAATAAAAACAGTGATAAATCATAAGATCAGATAAGATAGAGCATTTTGGCGCTAAATAAAAATCTGCCACCCCCCCCCCCCCAAAAAAAAAAAAAAAAAAAAAAAAAACTATTTTCAGCTCATGTTGAACATAAAATTGATATGTTGAATTCGTTGATGTATATGTTCCATCAGATATCAGAATATGCTAGGAATTGTATTTTTTTTTTTTTTTTTTTTTTTTTTTTTTTTTTTTATACATTTGCCAATTGTATAAGAGGGAAAATATCGCTGACTGTGATGAAAAAGGGATAATCATCCTGATTATGTAAAGGAGCCGAAGAAACCATTCAAATAAATTACACTTGAAAACATTAAAATTCTCCCTCATCTGCAGATTGATTTATTACTATAAAAAAATTCTTCATCTTTACATAAAAATGGATTAGCTTAAAACAATGGATGCGTTTTAGAAGATATGGATTTGAAACAAACAATGATTAAAGAGGACATTTTAAAACTTTCAATTCATAACATTTTGCATAACATTTTAAAACTTTTTTACGTCGAATTTCGACAGTGCTTTTGGGCAGATACAATGCACATGCGCATAGGAGCTCATTCGGTTGAATTATCAGGGGGGAGGGGGGAGATGTGTGCTTTATTTACTATGTTCTTTTATTTACTGAATATAATATGAACGTAGGAATATACTATTTGTATATACTTCATGCGAATATAAATATGAATTGCCATGAAATTTTTTTCTTGCCTTGGGGAATATGGCGGTAATGTCAAACTGATTTGCATTACACAGTTGTTTACGGATTGTTTGTTTGGAATTTGCATCGGAAATAGTACTGTATTTGACTGGGGAAAAATACTTTTAACATAAAATATTTGAAAGACTGTTTTATACGCACACCTTCATAAATAATAAACATGCTTATTTTACTGATATTGCTATAGTATTTTTTTTTTCGTCTTGACGGGTTCCATCTAGTTTTTATTTAATTCTCGACAAATACTAGATGCGCCATTTCTTTTTAGTTGTAAATAATATAGGTTAAATCACGTTATTAAAAAAATGTAGCTATAAAACATATAAATGAATGTAAAATGGTAAGTAATAAATTGTAAACATAATAGTAAACCGTATTAAAAAACATAACTTGGTGAAATAAGTATCCGTTTTTATGTTACTTTAGGATATTCCAGGTAAAGGTACAGATTACTTCAAAATACAAGGTTAAATTCACAGATATATTTTGTTTTATTCAAGGTTCTTTTGGAGAAACCGACCAGCGCAGCGGGCGTAGTCTGCTAGTATTAAATACGATGTGCAACAAAATGGCCTATCTGATCATCTGATTTTTTAGGTTAGCTTGTCTAAAAAGCATCAAAGATTTCATCTGCTACATGATAAGTGGGAAAGCGTCTATTGCCACTCTAAAAACACACAAAAATTTATATTCACGTAGATTATTTACGGACACACAAAGAGAGAGTGTGTGAATGAGCTCTGAATATTGATCAGATTAAAGAGGAGAAAACAAATACGGTCGAAAGTCAATTTCGGCATCACTGAAATGTGAATGAGTGGGTAGAGAAATTCGTTTGGGGCTTCATATATAGAATATAGGAGGTTCGAGGAAAAGGCGGATAAAGGAATTTATCGAGCATACCTGTTGCTTTCAGAAAGTGATAATTTTAGAAACTGTGACGTCAGAACGATTTAGGAATCAAAACAGTAGATATAAATATGTTTCCCTCCTGAATTACTGCTTTAATGAAACTGTTTCAATGTTGCGAAAACAATAAATATTATTTCTAAGAGCCCTTTTAATTACGCTCTTTGTTACATAAGATGTTATAGAACATATTTAAGTAATAAATGATTATTTAAATAACAATTTCTTGACAATTACAAGTACGCATGTAACATTTACTTAGTTTTTTTTTTAATCTTTTAAAATTGAATTATTGCTTAAAGGCGTATTTTAAGTGATACAAATATTTATGTAAAATAAAAACTTTATAAAAATATCTGAGCATAGTAACTTTAACCCGTTGTTTTTAAAAAGTTGCAAATTTTAAATTTTATAAAATAAGTTAGGCAATAGAGTTTTACGAAAGAAAAGAAGGATAAAAATAAGATGAAAGTCACAATAAACTGCTGAATGCTCTTTTTACATACTGTCTTTTCACTTACAGTTCTGTATGCATGTGGCAGACAAATCTTGTGTTTCATTTTTCACCCACTTCCTGTTCAAGTAGAGCTTTGAAATTTGGAATATATATGTACTCCTGATGGCAATACATGAATTGGACATTAAAAAAAAAAAGATCCCTAAGGGGGGTCAACGTCTGCTAAAAACTTTCCCTTTCCCCATAGAAATAACATTACGATTGTTTAATTGAAAAAATAGCTCCATTGTTGCAACATTCATCCATTTTCACCGCATTGTTGCCCGCCTCATTATGACGTCAGTATTGAGCGACGCACACATTTGTGCTTTATAATATAGGTTGACTTTTTGTGAATTTTAATAAAAGTACGTTGTTTTTTAAATTACATTTAATTTTTAATATACAATTTAAAACCATATTAATTCGCAAACATAAATTTTGCATCTTTTACTAACCAATTATTATTACCGATATCTTTAGATTCTTCGAAGAAATGCTTTATATATTATTTATTTTTTTTTCTTTCCGTTCCTTTTTTTTCAAACATGTTTCGACGTATACCATTGTATAATTCTTTTGTGTGGCCCTGTAAATCAATGATAAAACTTTGTACTCCTTATTCTACAGAAAACATGTTTCAGTGCATCTCAGAACTTCATATCAGTTTTATTATGTTTGTAACAGTATAACAATATTAAGATAAAAATCCGTCGTGGGTGCAAAATCCTCCAAGTTCCCTGTGAAGTATACCTCTGGAGGGACCTAGTCCGGTGAAGGTCTCGTCACCTGATCAAGGTTCTAAATTACGAGACCAATTACTTTCTCTTCCTTAATGTTTCCTTTTGTTTTTAAATCTGTCATTTCAAAAAAGTTAAATAGAAACCTTGAACCGGCAAACAAAGATAACTGTAGCAAACCCCTAGAGAGCAAGCACTGCAGCGATGCCAACAACACTATCGCGAGGTGGATCACAGCCATGCTGTGATTAGGCAATTTCCGCCCCGCTCCCAGGTACTAACTCGTCAAGCTAGGCACTCATGCCGGGCAGGTACGGGTCTGGTTAGCGGTATTAAAAAAAAAAAAAAAAAAAAAAAAAAAACAATATTAAGATATACCTTAATTGATTTTCCCAACATACCATTATGTCACAAATTACTTTTGAGTACTCCTGTACATGAATTATAAATGTTACATACATCATTTTCAATACCGAACTTGTCAAGCACGCAAATTGAAACATGCACCCACAGCCATTTCGGCAACTGGCCGACGGTCTCTGGCCATTTCGCGAATTGGCCAATCAATTTAAAACAAAGCTGGCCAATTTCGGGTTTTGGCCGTAACATATATATACAGTGGTGGCCAAAAGTGTGGACATTTTTTGAAAGTTTTATGTTTTTTCAACTTTGCGTGCTTGTAGAATATATTAATTTTCACTTAAATACAAACGTTTATATATCAAATTGAAGGTAATTTAATATAGAATTTAATAATAAAAACAGTATTACAATATCTGAATTACAAAAAAAGTTATGCAACTAATAATAAGATCTATCTTAGATTTGCATCTTTTTAAAGTGATACTTACACAATCAATACTTAGTAGGATAACCCTTATTTTTTAAGACAGCTTTCACAGCGTCTTTTTATCGAGTGAACGAGTATTTGGAGTTCATCTTTCGTAATCACATGGTGCCAAGAATCAATTATAGCTTCAATAAGTTGTCTTTTATTGGATGGACGTTTTTTTCGTACAAGAATTTTCAAACGTCTCCACAAATTTTCGATTGGATTGAGATCAGGGCTGTTTCCTGGCCATGGTAATATATATATGTCTTTATTTTGAAACCATGCTTTGCATACTTTTGTTGTGTGGCATGGATTTGAATCCTGCTGAAAAATAAATGGTGCGTTGTTGGGGAAGAGATCCCTGATGGAAGGTATCAATTTTGGTTCCAGGACAGTTTCGATGTATTTTTTGGCATTCAGGATGCCATCAATCACTTGAATTCGGCCCACACCATCTGCAGACATACGTGCCCAAATCATGGCATTTGTTTGGTTTTTTGTAGTTGCTTCAATGCAATCAGGATGAAGTGCTTCTCCTACTCTACGTCTCACGTATTTTCTACCATCACTACCAAAGAGCGATATTTTACTCTCATCGCTCCAGATTACTTGCTTGCATTGATTTTCTAACCATTTAATGTGTTCTTTTGTCCACTTAACTCGTTTTTCGCGTTGCTTTTGATTTAAATAGGGTTTTTGCCTTGGAATTCTAGCTTGTAGTCCAAATCCTGATAACCTTCTTCTTATTGTTCTTGAACTTACTGCAATACCTGCTGCATTCATTTCACATCTAATGGCATCTGATGAAATTTTTCTATCGGCTGTAGCACTTGTGCATTTTTTTCGGCCTGATTTGGCCTTATTTTCCACTGATTTCATTTTTTCATAACGTAAACAGAACTTTCGTACACCAGAACAAGTCACTGAACACCCAACTTGTCTTGCAATTTCAGCATAAGAGGCCATTTTCTCTCAATATGACAATTCGGCTTCTTTTTGTAGATGTCCAATTAGTTCTTCTTGTTGATGACATTGTTTAAAATTAGTTTAATTAAGAAAAAAGGACTTTAAATATACAAAAACAGCAATACTCTATTTAATTGTACTAGTATGCATCATTCCGCAAAATATTTCCACAACAATAACTCTTTAACATCCAAATAACCTAAACTATAGTTACAGACATTCGATTGGTCCTCCGAACAGTGTTTGCGATTGTCTAGTACGCTTTTATTGCAAAACACGTCCTTATTCAAAACGATTTGTGTTTGTTTGTTCTACTAAAATGAGCATAACTTTTTTTTGTAATACAGATATTGTAATACTGTTTTTATTATTAAATTTTACATTAAATTACCTTCAATTTGATATATAAACGTTTGTATTTAAGTGAAAATTAATTTATTCTACAAGCACACAAAGTTTAAAAACATGAAACTTTCAAAAAATGTCCACACTTTTGGCCACCACTGTATATATGTATAATGCGAATTCGTATTTCATTCCTTTCGTTTATAACTTGAATTCTGCTGTACGGATTTTGATAAGTCTTAATAATTTGTGGATGGTTGGCCCTTTTTGTTGGCCGGGCGCTGGTCATAAATCGCCACATAGTATTTTAAATAGCGCCGAGAAAACTACTGGACCGATCTGCAAGTTTTACATATCGGTAGAATGGGCTTGGCCGCGTGGGTCGGAAAAAATATAACTTTTCATCTCTGACCTCTCCAATTTTTTGTGAGGTTAATTTAAACACATTAACTCAATCATGCATCAAAATAAATCTCCGTTTATGAAGAGAATGAAGGTTTCTTCTGTTATTCACATAAAAAAAAGTATAAAAAATTCTGATTCAATCGTCGTAAAATAAATATACACGAAGTGTTATTTCTTTTTATTTTCTTTTTGAGAGAGCTTTTCGCGACACGTTAAAAAAAGTGTACTGTGCTTTTAGTGATGATGGAATTAAAACTGTTTCGAAATCATAAATAATCTCCGTTATTGCGGCTTTATTTTCACTGTTCTTTGGGTACAAATAATTGCTGCTGCTTCATGTTTTTTGTGACTACAATCAAATTTATTGCTATTGCAGTTTTAACTGCATTTTCTGCTAGAATCCAAATATGAAAAACCGTGACAGACATGTGTTACGAAATATAGCAGAACGCAGAGTGAGATAGCGTTTAAACTACCAGAACACACTACATGACGCCAAGCTGAGAAGCCCGGAATTCGAAAACTTATAAATGAAAAGGAATCGTCCGAACGTTATTTTGGTGCTACGGAAAATCGCTGCAATAATTGTAATGCTCTCCATTTCAGTAGTGTAGCGACAAGTGAACATTTTGGGTCCTATTGTCATAACTGCTTCTTTTCCGTACTAAATACTACTGTAAATGATTAACTAAAATAATTGGTCCTTAATAGCTTAAATTTTGTCTAACACATTAGAAAATATAATAGCACAATGGCTTTCACATCGTTTTTAGCAATACGGGAAGGCATTCCAGGCATGGATTCGTATTGCCTTAAAATACAAGGCCATATTCACCGATATATTTCGTTTGATTCAAGGTTCGTTTGGGAAAATGGACAAGCTTAGACGGTGGACGCCTGCTAGTTTATATTATAAAGAAAACATGTTCGTGAGTAAAACTGACGTCATATCGACTGTAGCCACGATTTAAGTAATCTATTTAACTTTCTTTCGTAAATTTAATTACTGCTAAACATCGCAAAATTTTAAATTTTATACCGTCGAATATGGGAAAAAATTTTCTTTCAAATGCAATTTCTTTGAAAACTGTATTTCAGTTTAGTGATATTTTATGGTTTTAAAGTAATTTTCAAGCTTCATAAGAAAAAGAAAAAAAAAAACTATCTCTATAGCGTTTATTTCGAATCCCGCTTGCATCCGTTCGGCTATGAACCTCTGGCATGCGTACGATAGTATCGTATTTAATAAATTTCAAAACTTTGTTTGAATACTCAATTGATATCTTTCATATAAAAATGCTTTTTGGAGCTGTTAGTGGGCAATCTATAAAAAGTGTATTGAATAAAATAAATATATTAGAGTTGCCAAAAAAATAAATGGTTTTCGCCTATGTTCCGTCGGGCAGTATGTTTTGTAATTCGGGAATTCCGGGTTGGATCGGGGCCTCCGAAATGGCGCTGTGTACTCTTTTTACTGAGCCTGACACTAAGAGCGATTCACATGCGTGACGTCACAAACGACATCCGTCGTACTTAAAATTTTCCACCTACTTTGTTCGTTCGCACGGATTGTTTACGATGGTATTGTGATATTATTTATTGTTTTATTTACTAATTAATAATATTTTTCAGTGTATTTAGATTATAGCTCTATAAATAACAATATATTATAACTGTTAAAGAAAGTGTAGATTATATATATAAAATAATGGGGAGGAAATGTTATGCTCCTGGTTGCAAATCTAACTACGATACTGAAAAGTTGTTCTACAGTCTTCAAATCTCCAACTGATAATGAAAAGAAGAAATTGTAGCCAAGAAAATTACACTGTGATAATTTTACTCCTAGTGCAACAACAGTGATCTGCATTAAACATTTCGATGATCTAAAACGATCATCGTGCAGATAGTCGTGCAGTCGATAATTCGTGCAGATAGAATTAAACGAAACGATGATACGGAACTTGTTGTGCCGAGAAAAAATAACCCTTATGACGGATGCCTATTTCACTGTTAATGAAATTATCCGGCATATTTGGACGAAAGTTTGTCCCCAAAGCGAAAAGAGCCAAATGATCGTTGGAAAAAAAATAAAAGAAGCAGATGATAAATAGTTTAAGAAATGGTACAACGATGACATTCTAACATCTGTTGAAGAGATTTTATAGATAAATATGAAAATTTATTCTGTGGTGATCAAACATTTATTTTACCTTTCATGCTGCATACATTTTAATTCTTAACAGTGAAGTTTTGATATTACCTTCTTCATCTTTTTAAGAAAGTTAATTAATTTATATAATAGTGGCAATAAGCTCTTGCGAAAGCTTAAAATCCTACCTATCAAATAAATTTTTAAGTTTGAATGATTACGAAAGATAATGGCCTTGGCGAGAAAAAAATTAATTTGCCAAAATATTTTATGACAACCTATTAACTGTTTCATATACACACACAATTTTTTCAATATTTAAACAATTTCTTTAATATAAAGAAGACATTTATCTATTTTTATAACAACTGTGTAACAACAATATATATAATATATATATATATAATGTTTTTATTTATAAATTCTTGTATAAGCAAACATAAAAATTCCTTAGGTTTGTTTTCATACCTGTTTGTATCATTCGACAACAAGTCTTACTTTCTAAAGCCCGAATTGCGCCAAGCTTTAAAAAAAAAAAATCCAAATCATCTATAGTTGAAAAGACCAATTATCTATTTAAATTGATATTTATTGTGTTTTAGTTAAATTATGGTGCATAGTGGTAAAAAGAGGGGAATTTTGTAATGTTTTTGTCAGATTTATTATATTTTTGGTACGTATATTTATTGTAAAATAATGTTTTTAGGAAAAGGTCAATCAGTGTGTTCAATCAGATCTACTAATCTTAACATTTTTTTTTAAATTTAAAACCTTTAATTTACTTTTATGAATGACGTTTATAATTCCCTTTCATTTCATGATATTAAATTTACTACTATTATTTACGTAATCACAAATTATAAGACCAGAAATTGAAAACCTCTCTCTTTTATTAAATCATTTTGCTGGAATACATTGAACACCAGGCCCAGCAAAACGAGCATGCAGCGCCATCTTGGAGGCCCCGGTTGGATCCTCTGCTTATGATACAAAAATAATTAAAAATGCTTTTATAATTTAATATTTATTAATTAAATGAACATCATAATAAAATAAGATAAACAGCATGTAATCATAAACAGAAGATATCAACAAGTTGTCAACGTTAATTTTTCTCTTTATTAAAGAGAAATATTATTAGAGAGTAATTATTAAAAAACTATTAAAATTATTTAAATATTTTAATTATATACATTATTTATTAGTATATATTTTAATTATATAATTCAACTATTAAAATTATTAAAGAGAAAAATTATTATTATCCGCATTAATTTTTCTCTTTCTTTATTTTCATCATTTATTTTTCTCTTTGTCAAATTTATTGTTTAATAAAATAATTGATATTCAAATTTTAATTGCTTAATAGGCGTATAGCCAACATAGTAAAAAATACCCAAGCCGGGACACGAACCCGGGTCATCAGATTAGCCCACTGATGTTCTACCAGCTGAACCACTTGGGAACGATACTCAGCCTGGAACTTTTTCACCATAACATGTGGCAAGGCTACAAACGCTGCACATGATGGAATATTTTCCGTGAGCCGCCAACCCTGGGGAAAACACTTAATCAAAGAAAATCCAGCATCGACAATTGAAATAAATTCATATTTAATACTTGGAAATTTCTCCAGAGAAAATTTCTCACGCCTTGCATTCATAATATTCAAAATTTTCAAGTCCGGCTTGGGTACTTTTTCACTATGTTGGCTATACCCCTATTAAGCAATTAAAATTTGAATATTATGAATGCAAGGCATGAGAAATTTTCTCTGGAAAAATTTCAAAGTATTAAATATGAATTTAAAATATTTGAGTTTGATATTTTTATTTCAGTTTAACTTTAAAATTATTTTTAGGAAGTTGAATGGAAGTTGCTTTTAAACGTTCTACCTAAGAATATATCTGTGATCAGATTTATATATTTTTATACCCTTTTATTTAACTCAACTTGGTGTTGTATGTAAAAATGGAATTTTTTAATCGATTTTCACCCACTTTCTAATGAGCTAGAATCATAAAAATTGTGCACACAGATGTGTTTCTGATGACAATACACTATTTTAATATTTTTAGAACTTAATTATAAATTAATAAATTAATTTTAAGACATTTTTCCATTAGCCGGGTGCAGGTGATAAACCGTCAAATATTTTTTATGATTACAATTGTTTACGAGTTAAAAAAAGACAGTGGGGTTAATTATGTGCCAAACCACTCTCGCCAAAATAGGACAATTGGCTGTGAAATTGCAACAACGAAATATTTTAAACACTAAAAAGTGGAAAATTTAAATAAAAAAATATAGAGTGTAATAATTATTTAAAAAGAAAAAATATTCTTTTATCATTTAATCGTTTAATATTAATTAAATTATGACTATGTTAAGAAAACAATTTAGAAATCTTGAATAGATAGTTTCAATATTTTTTTTCTTTACTGTTGCCACATCTTAAAAAATAAACCAGATCAAAAATATAATTTTTAAAATTAATTATGTCGTTTGCTCTTTCTATCAAGAGTAAATCAAAGCAGTAAACTTTCAATAAACGGGACCCACTCAATTAACGTATTGAAATGGAATTTTTTTTTGAACTACATGAATTGCACACATGAATTTAGGTGGGATGTTTAAGATAAACATTAAATGTTTAAAAGAGTGTTTTTGTTAAAAATATTTTTACGTTTATTTTATAGTTTCGGTGCAAAAATGTTCGTTCCCATTACGTAAGTGTAATATTAAATAAGAAACATATACTTTCTGTTACTTTAATATATTTGTAATATTTGGGGATTCATTCTTACTAAATAACTGAAATTTAATAATTAATTTAATTAATTTATTTATTTTTCGCGGAACACCAGTGTGCCGTGGTACAGTAGTTGAAAACATCTGCACATGTTTGAAGAAAGTAGAAGAAAAAATGGTTTATGTTTATGTTTATTTTTATTTTTTGCTCTCGAACGTTTTCTTTTTATTGCTTCTCCTAAATAGATTTGAAAAATTTAGAATATAGATTTTAGGAATTGCAAATGACTGACAGACGTTTTATAAAAATAAAAATAAAACTAAAAGTAATTGTTTATAAATATCTTATAACAACAACTTAATTCTAAATCTTTAAGATTTAAAATCCATGTTTAATTTCTTATTTATGTTTACGAAATCGACTGCAACAAAAGAAAAATAGTCAAACTATTCAATTGCAGAAGCATACAAGACAAACGTAAAACAACAACAACAACAAAACATTTGATTTTAAATTATATATTGTTTAAATATAAATAAAATAAACTTACTGGACCAAATCTATATTGAGACTGGAACAAAACGTAATAAAGTTTAATGCTAAATCTTATTTTATACCAGAAAACAAATCTAAACCTACCAAATAGTTTAAATATGAAAAACAAAATACACGAAGTTTCTGCCAATAGTTCTGGAGGCATTCAATATTTAAAATTAAACCGAATCTAAATTAAAAAAAAGATAAATCTTTCTTTAATCTACGAAAATATAATATAAACCACGAACGAAAATATACAATAACCTCTTACGAGTTACCCATGATTCCAAAAAGGATTCTTTATCTTTAGAAACCTCATAAACCAATATATTTTTTTTAATTTTAAAGAGGTATATGTAAAAACACGGTTTCTTTTGTTGCCACTGATTTTCGGAAACATTTCCGAGTAGTTTTTATAGAGTAATCAATCACTTTTCTCAAACCGGAGTATCGGTTTTTAGGATACTATCAATTCTCAAGAAAATATTTTTAGCTGTGTAATTAAATTTATACATGCAAGAGAACCAAATAATATTAATGTTAATGTTTAATGTTAATGCTGTTAATTTATCATGTTTGTTTGTAAAGCATGTTTGTTGAACATTAAATTGTTTGCTTGAGAATCGATAGCATAGGAAAAACCTATATTTCCGGTTTAGAAAACTGATTAATATACTACAAAAGCCACTCGGAAACGTCTCCGAAAATCAGTGGTAGCAAAAGAAACTTTGTTTTTATAAATGTGAAATCTCTAAAATTTGGTTTCTGAACGTTTCTAAAGATAAAGAACGTTTTTCGGAATCGTGGGTACCTAGTATGAGGTTATTGTACGTATTTTCGTTCTTAATTATATTGTATTTCGGCTGTCACAAGTATGAAATTCGTTACGGTAAGCGTGAAATTTTGTACACATTAGCTCTACGGAAAATAACATTAGTTATAGGAAAACTGATAAATGGACCATATAAATATTCCATTAAACAATCGAGGTAGCTACAACATATTTTATTAGTTTTAATGAAAATAATTATGTTTTCAAAGACTATATATGATCTTTCAATTATAGTAGTAATGTTTTTAAGCACTGGTAAAAACTGTTTACAGAAATAACTTGAATTTCATATATCTATGTAGAAAACCTCAAGAAATCGATTTATCTTAAAACATTTACAGGTTACAATTCCTAATTTTTAAAATATTAGCTTCATAATTCGTGTATAAAAATTTAAAAAGTATATGAAAATCAAATAATTTTGATTAGTATACTTAATATTAACGTAGCAAAAAATTTTTTTTTGAATTACAATTATTACTGGAAATACTTTAAAAACAATGTTGAAAATTAACTTAGCATTAAGAGACGAAAACTCTACATCTTAAATATTTCCTAAACGTCTTCCCTGAGTGATTTGAAATTTGGTATCTGAGGCTAAAATTTACTATAGTCTAGAATCAAAATATTATGACACATTTGGGCATTGCCATTTCAAAATTTAAAGACTTCCTGTTTTCATACGGAGACGCTGTTATATGGCATTTATCAAAATATCTATACCGACATTGATATCGCTTTACATGTTTTTTAATGACGCAGTTTGCTAATTACGAATTTGTCTGTAAAAATTCAATAGAAGAAATAAAAATATATAATATATTTTAAGATAATTACGATATTTAATTGTCTGCACATAAATTTTAAAAGAATGATATTGGAGATTTTTGTATTCCTTTTTAGAGCACGGGAAATGATTTTATATTATAAATTGTAAGATCCGTGTATTGCATAATAATTTAAATTTCGTCTTTACTAAATAACTATTTTGCAGTAAAGGACTTTTAGTATGATGGAAAACAATATTTGAAACATTTTGCAATTGGTACATCTAAAACGCATGGTTTAGACATTAACTAATTGGTAAGCGATAAAACAGGATACCCTGTATATTTTGTGTATAAGTTTACTGATTCAGAAGAGATATAACTCAGAATTTTCTCCTACAAAACTATCTTTTTTAATACTTTCCAACAAAGTTGAAAAGTGTTTATGAATTCGGTTTGTCTGTCTGTCCGTGCTCTAACTCTTGTAAATATACTCGGATTATCATACAATTTTTATATATTATTGAGGTTTATCACAGAATGTTCCGTATTGAAAATGAAGTATCTCATCAAAAAGTCACCTGTAAAAAAAGCAGCCAAGTCTCGTAACTCATTTACCGTAAAAAGTACTGAGATCGTATAAAGCCAAGTTTAACTATCTTATTAACTCTGAAATTTTCATTCACAAATCACTCCTAGTCTCTACATCTTTAGTTAATTATTATTTTGTGACTTGGCAATTACGTAGCACGAGAATGTGTTGTATATAGTTAGTCTTAATCAAATAATACTATAACATATTAAAGTGTAATAACTTCCCTGTGCGTATATAATTTGCTTTAGTTAAATTATCCCATCCCATCCCATGACATAGTAAGGTATAATAACTTTCCTGTGCTGCGTAATTGCCAAGTCACAAAATAATAATTAACTAAAGATGTAGAGACTAGGAGTGATTTGTGAATGAAAATTTCAGAGTTAATAAGATAGTTAAACTTGGCTTTATACGATCTCAGTACTTTTTACGGTAAATGAGTTACGAGACTTGGCTGCTTTTTTTACAGGTGACTTTTTGATGAGATTTCACTTCTTTTTGTAAGTAATCCTGCTTTTCTTGATTTTGGGTTCTTTTTGGAGATCATCCACTGATTTTCGCTAAGCCCACACTCTGTCCCTATTATTTACAGGTATCAAAAATTTGAAGCTTTAGTTTCGTTTGCAAAGTACTGTAGATAAAAAGAGATTTCAGGTTCCTAGGCAAGCACTAAGTTATGGGAGGGGGAGTGTCAAAAGTACTCTCAATTGCTTCCAGGATAGGTGCTATCCATCTGAGATATTACTCGCAGCCCTAGATACTTGATATTTAACATAAAAGAACTTTTTAGTATAAAAAGAAAGCCAAAATTAAAATTTCCGTAAATTTCCAATAAATCAAACTATATTCCTTTTTTCAATGTTTTTTTTTCGTTTTTTTTTTAGTCTTTTTTTTATTATTTACGGATTTTTTAATTTTTCCTTACTTTGTGTACTAAACCCTGCCTTTCTGCCAAATGTCAAGCTTCTAGGACTATAAAATCGAATTATTTTCAAATTTTCAACTTTTTATAAATTTATTGATTTTTCGATTTTAATTCTAAGTTACCCGATTGTCATGCCAATATAGTAATTATTTGATCCGTCTTCTTAGGATCATTTAGGTTCAATTTAGAGATAAATCAAGTGAATCTTAGAGTCACCATGATTTTATTTAGAAAGGACTATCAAGCCATAACCAGCCAGTAATATCGGGGGGGGGGGAGGGGGGGTAGGGGGAGCTGTGAAAATTTTTGTGGGGCTAACATCATTTAACAATCCATATTTCATACGTGAAGTAAATAGAGTACAACCTGTGAAAGAAAACAAACCTGTCTATAAAGAAATCGCCTATATCGTAGCCAGTCTATAGCGGAACTTTTCTATAACGAAATTCGTAAACGAAAGAAAAGAAAACCATAATCCGGGAGAAATAACATAAAACAATTAGGGGCGTTGTACTAGCTAATAGGACAATTATCTTAAAACTAATGTTTCTAGCAGTACAAAATCAAATTGTTTTCGAATTTTCGATTTCTTAAAGATATTTCGATTTTTCGATTTTATTTTCGAATTTAACGAATATTTTAATTGTTCCTTTTAATGAATAGTAAATACTACCTTTAGACCAAGTTTTAAGTTTCTAAGACTACAAGATAAAATTATTTTCAATTTTTTATTTTTTCGAATTTTTTTTTTTATAATTTTCTGGATTTTTTAATTTTTTCTTATTTTGTATCTTTATTACAAATTTCAAGTTTCTAGCGCTACAAAATCGAATTATTTTGAAATTTCCGATTATTTTCGAGTTTTTTATTCTATTTTCGAATTTATTGTGATTTAATGTTTCCTTTTTCTCTATCCTAAACAATAAGTTTTCGCCGAATTTTAAGTTCTAAAGCTACAAAATCGATTTTTTTTCAATTTTTCTAATTTTTTTTTCGAATTTTACAGATTTTTTATTTATTTCTTTTTTTGTATCCTAAATACTACCTTTAATCCAAATTTTAAGTTTCTAGCTTTACAAAATCGAATTATTTTAAAATTTTCGTTTTTTTTCGATTTTTTGATTTTATTTTCAATTTTTGTTCTGTTTTTAATTTTTTCTTTTTCTGAATCCTAAACACTATCTTTACAGCAAATTTTCAGTTTCTAAGACTACGAGATCATATTATTTTCAATTTATCTCCTTTTCTTTCTTTCTTTCTATTTTTTATTTATTTATTTTATTTTTTTAAATTTTCGATTTTTTTTTTTGAATTATCCTTATTTTTTAATGTTTCCTTATTTAGTATCTTAAATATTACCTTTATTCCAAATTTCAAGTTTCTAGCGCTATATGAAATCGAATTATTTTCAAAATTTCCTTATTTTTCGATTTTTTTATTTTATTTTCCAATCTTATTGCGTTTTTATTTTAACTTATTCTGAATCCTAAACACTATCTTTACCGCGAATTTTAAGTTTCTAAGGCTAAAAGATCAAATTATTCTAATTTTTTTTTTTAATTTTTTCGAATTTTTGATTTTTTTTTTCGAATTTTCTGGATTTCTTAATTTTTCCTTATTTTGCATCCTAAATACTACCTTTATTCCGAATTCCAAGTTTCTAGCGCAACAAAATTGAATTATTTGAAATTTTTCGATTTTTATCGATTTTTCGATTTTATTTATAAAAAAAATTTGTGTTTTTGACGTTTTATTTTTCTGAATTCTAAACACTACCTTCAAACCAAATTTTAAGTTTTTAAGACTACAAGATCGTGTTATTTTCAATTTTCAATTTTGTTCGATTTTTTTTTGAATTTTCGAATGTTTTTTTTTTTCCGGATTTTATAATTTTTTCTTTCTTTGTATCCAAAACACTAGCTTTATTCCAAATTTTAAGTTTCTGTGGCTGCGGGATCTACCCATTCTTTTTGATGACGCGAGATGGAGTGAGTGACAAAAAATCGAAACTTTGAGTTCATATATCGTCTGCACTAATTTATGGGTATTTTTTTAATTATCCATATTTTTTAATTTTCCCTTATTTAGTATCTTAAATATTACCTTTATTCCAAATTTCAAGTTTCTAGCGCTATAAAATCGAATTATTTTCAAAATTTCCTTATTTTTCGATTTTTTCGATTTTTTGATTTTATTTTCGAATTTTATTGCGTTTTTTATTTTAACTTATTCTGAATCCTAAACACTATCTTTAATGCGAATTTTAAGCTTCTAAGGCTAAACAATCAAATTATTTTAATTATTTTAATTTTTTGCGAATTTTTCGAATTTTTGAATTTTTTTTTCGAATTTTCTGGAATTTTTAATTTTTCCTTATTTTGCATCCTAAATACTTCCTTTATTCCGAGTTCCAAGTTTCTAGCGCAACAAAATCGGATTATTTGAAAATTTTCGATTTTTTTCGATTTTTCGATTTTTTCAATTTTGCTTTCGATTTTTTTGGTGTTTTTGATGTTTTCTTTTTCTGGATACTAAACACTACCTTCACACCGAATCTTAAGTTTCTAAGACTACAAGATCGTATTATTTTCAATTTTCAATTTTGATGGAATTTGCTGAATTTTCGAATGTTTTTTTTTTCGAATTTTCCGTATTTTATAATTTTTCCTTTCTTTGTATCCTAAACATTACCGTTTTTCCAAATGTCAAGTTTCTAGGACTACGGGATCTACCTAATCTTTTTGATGACGCGTGAACGAGTGAGTGAGGGACAAAAAATCGAATGTTTGAGTTCATATATCGTCTGAACTAGAAAAGACAGAAAGTTGTAATTTTAAATTTTGGTCCTGTGTGCCAAATACTCTAGAAAAACGAAGTTTCAAATTTTTTGAATACTCCAGCGCGGAGATATGGGGGGGGGGGTCAAAAGTGCCCTGAGTTGCTTCCAGTAAAGTATGCTTACGGATGTCCTCTCTCGACTTGGCGGAGGCACTGCCGTGCCTCCAGATTATATAATTGCACGGTCTAATGAAGTTATTATTTGAAACGATATCATTTAATTTTTCACATACTGATTAAAACTACGCACGTTATTTTTTATTTGTACTTGGATGTTTATTTCCATACTAGCCGCCAATGGCGACCAGTTTGGTCTCCCTTAAATGTATGTTAAACACTGTAACACGTTACTTTTATTCATATTTTTTTTTCCGTAATCCTTCGCCAAACCGGAAGATTCTAATAGACAAATCAAAAACTTTTTCGATCATGGTAGCATTTCGCATATTTTTTGTTGTTATGTATTTCATCTTTCTTGACAAAAACCGCTTAACCAACTTAAGCATTTATGCTTCATATCCGTTTGCTTATCAGTTGCAATATGCTTGCTAATGAGGAGATTCTTAAACATATTAAGTAGTTTTCCGTAATTGGATCCATTGCCAAATGGCGTATTTTAGTTAATACGATTTGGTGCAATGAAGTCTATTTTGTGAAAGTCTTTAATGATATCCACCATTTACACTGAACCATATTGTTGCCAATATTTTTTTGTTTGTTTGTTTCTCGCTAACTTTGGCTGTAGACTTGATTACGGGAGAATCAAGAAGAAAATCTATCATTATTCTCATTTAAAACGTCTTGAATAATGTGACATAATCGGAGTGCATATTATAACACGTAATTTTCGAGTATTGTTTGGTGAAACATTGAACTTTTGGAAGCCAGTTTTGATAATCACGTAAATATGTCACACCAACATTACCGCCTATAATTCTAATTACAGCAACCCGTTTTTTCTCTCTATATTGCAACTCTATAGTTAATATAGTGCCCCGGTGCGTCTACGACAGCTGTTCCATCAGAACATTTGATTTCAAAATAAAAGTATCGTTTCTAATTTGCGCACGCGAAAAATAAAAGCTGGTATTGGCGATTTAAAAAATTCTATTGGCGAGATTTGCGCCCAAATAACACAAAAGTACTTAATGATGTTATGTATTTTGTAAATGTATATTAAATTACTGTTTTGAAAGCGATTGGTCATTAATAATGGTAAATATGATTGGTGATTAACAATCATTTTCGGTGGTCTCTCTTCCTTTCACGTATAATACATAAATACCAAATTAACTGACAATTTGTTTCGAAATTTGATTCATTAAATATCATTACATGAGTTGTATTTGTTTACATTCAGCTTACATCAAGAAAAGATAAAGAATGAAGTTGAGTTGTATAGCACATAATTATGGTAAACTTTGATTGTGTCACTGGTACGAATTATTTTTTTGACACCAGGCAGCGCTCCAAAAAATCTTTCATGGAAAACTAACTTTATGAACGATTATCTCCATGGTTTAATGGTTTAATATTTTAAACCTTCACGACGAATGAATCTTTTTTTTTTTTGTTTACTTTCATGGATAGAGAATTTGAACTGCGAAGCTAATTTCAACTTAAGTTATTGGAGAATATATATATAATTGAACGTAAGTCATCTCTCAAATATTAATTTATTTTGAACGATCTTTCTAAAAATGTCACATTTATGAAGTTTTATTAAAAAAAATAATTTTTAATAAAAATGGCCGCCTGGCATATGAAAAAGTGAAACGGACATTCCGGAACTGTTGATGACAGTCACATGACTTACGGTTTTATTATATAGATTTGTAACCATGGAGTACATCGAGCCACAATTTTCATAAATTAAATTATGTTTATCGTTTACACATTGTATTTTTACGTGTTACAAACTCTATGGTTTTTCGGTACTTCTCTATTATCCCGTCGACCACTTTTCATAACAAAAAGCTATCGCCAAACTGTAACGCCAAATAAACGGGAGAACTTTGCCATTATAGTATCAAAATAAATAAATAAATATAATGTAAGAATTTAAGGACACAATTGTTATTTTAATTAAGGAAATAACTAATAAATCAGTAAAACATAATGAAAAATACACGCAAATGTCGAATTAAAAAGCACTTGATGAAATAACAAACACGTGTAATGCTTCTGACATCAAGTAAATGGGACTGCATTTTTGGCGTTTAATCTTACAGTTTGGCGATGTTTTTTGTTATGAAAAGTGGTCGACGGGATAATAGAGAAGTACTGGTTTTTCTTATAATACATGGTTTGTATAGATTCGAGGGGAAAATTATATTACTTTCATAAAAATGTATTTGGATGGTTTCTTGTTAATACAGTCTTGCCAAGGCTGTGGTTTTCCTATTAGACTTAATGTTATCTATATGCTCCATTTTTCTGCAACTAAATTTCCTCATGCCAATATAGTAATTCATTGATCCGTTTTCTTAAGATCGTTTATGTTCAATTTAGAGATAAATCAAGAGAATCTTAGAATCACCATGATTTTATTTAGAAAGGACTATCAAGCCATAACCAACCAGTAATGTCGGGAGGGAGGGAGAGATGTGAAAATTTTTGTGCGACCAACATCTTTTAACAACAAATATTTCATATATAAATTAAATAGAGTAAAGCCTGTGAAAGAAAATGAACCTGTCTATAAAAAAAAGGCCTATAACGTAGCCAGTCTATAGCGGAACTTTTGTATTACAAAATTCGTAAACAAAAGAAAAGAAAAGCATAATCCGGGGAAAATAACACAAAACAATAACGGAAGGTGTACTAGCTAATAGGACAATTATCTTAAAATCTATCTAAAACAAACTATCCCCATCCTGTGGGATTTGTTTTTCAATGTTTTACTTTATTTAATGCAAAACATAGATTGAATCCGACAACTCATAAAAAAGTCCTCCGGCCTGTACCGGCAGGAAAAGGTAGCTTTCCTATATCTTCGTTTTAAAATTTTAGCTAATCTTACTCGAAAACAGCAAGTTAAAATGCAAAGAAACCGTTTACAAAAGATTCGTTTACACTGAATTTGAATAAGAAATTCGCCAAATTATTGAGCTATAGCCAAGTTGGCTTCATTTATGAAGACTTATTTTTGTCGCCAAATTTGGCGAGATTTCGCCAATTGTCGCCAAGTTTGGCGAGAATTTGGCGCTAATGGATATGAATATATAGTTTTATGCGTATGATTGGGAAAATGATTACAACAATGAAAAAAAATAATTTGCGAGAAATCGCGTTCACTAAAACTTATAAATTTATATTAAAATCATTAAAATTACAGACATTACAATACACTTTCATAAAACATTAAAAACATATTAAAATTGGACGTTTCGGATTTACATGGAAAATCCCTCTTCAACAACATTTCACTTAGCGTAAATCATAGTTCAAAAATATCAACAAATAGAAAATGCAACGTATCAAAATTTCGAAGTCAAAGTTACAGTTATAATGACACGGAGTATTCATTCGGGATTGCACCTGCTTGACCATTATTGACCATAAATTTATCGTTGTTTTTTTGTAATGTGCTGTTTTGTTTCAAAATGTCAGCCACCCTAGAATTTTAAACTGCTCTATCTCAGCCAATTTTTAAGATAGAGGTAAAACAAAAAATGCTCTGGAATCCTTGTATCAAGTCCTAACACCTAATTAAAAAATAAACTTGATTTTTTAACTTTTTTGTATATTTATTTTAGTTTTAAAATTTTCCGTGGCCGCCATCTTGAAACAAGATGGCGGACCAAGCTGGCCAACGAACTCGGTCGAGGCATTGGTGAGCTTAATACACACAATTAGTTTCATCCAAATTAATTTATAAATACGAGCGTTATCGTATCAAATTATTTTCATTTTTTCAATTTTTTTCGAATTTTTTTATTTTTTTTCGAATTTTCTGGATTTTTTTAATTTTTCTTTTTCTGTATCCTAAATACTACCTTTATCACTAATTTGAATTTTCTAGCGCAACAAAATCGGATTGTCTTCAAATTTTCGGTTTTTTTCAATTTCTTCGATTTTTTCAATTTTGCTTTCGATTTTTTTGGTGTTTTTGATGTTTTCTTTTTCTGGATGTTAAACACTACCTTCACACCAAATCTTAAGTTTCCAAGACTACAAGATCGTATTATTTTCAATTTTCAATTTTGATGGAATTTGTTGAATTTTCGAATGTTTTTTTTTCGAATTTTCTGGATTTTATAATTTTTCCTTTCTTTGTATCCTAAACACTACCTTTTTTCCAAATGTCAAGTTTCTGGGGCTACGGGATCTACCCAATCTTTTTGATGACGCGTGAACGAGTGAGTAAGAAGTGACAAAAAATCGAATGTTTGAGTTCATATATCGCCTGAACTAGAAAAGACAGAAAGTTGTAATTTTAAATTTTGGTCCTGTGGGCCAAATACTCTCTATAATTGAAGTTTAAAATTTTTGGGATACTCCAGCGCGGAGATATGGGGGGGTCAAAAGTGCCCTGAGTTGCTTCCAGAAAAGTATGCTTACGGCTGTCCTCTCAAGACTTGGCGGAGGCACTGCCGTGCCTCCAGATGTAGCATTTATAATTCGTTTACAGGGACATACAAAAGTTTTCTGCTACAATATGTGCTAAGGAGAAAAATCGTTTGTGGTGCAATTTATTTATACTACAATATTTCAAACTTAATGAGAATGATTTGCATCACTGAAGCAGAATACACCACGTTTTCTCAGGAGTATAGAATAAGTAACATTTTCAGTTCGTTTACAGGGACATATAGGAGAATTACATTACATTATTGTCTATGGGAAGAAATCGTCTGCTGTGCATTTTAATGATATAATATTTCGAACATAATAAAATTAAAAAGGATCACTGAGGTACACTACAATAATGGAGTACTTATTTTTCATTTACAGACGCTTAAAAGAATTCGGTTATAAGACTGAGTTTGATCGATAATTGTTTGGAGTGCGTTTTCCGCTGTGGTATGCATTTTAAAACTTATCTACTTTTTACTGTATTACTAGTTGTGTATAAATTCTATAGATCATACACTGGGTTGCACGAAAAAATTCATACACATTACTGGATATTAGCAGCAATTGCTGAAAATGGATTTTTGCTGGGTGGTGATGTGTTTTGAAATTGCTTGTTTAGATATCTCATTTCATTGTATAAAAAAAAAATGAAATTTCTGAATGATATTCCGGTAGTATTGGAAAGTGCTTCATAATCTGTACCTGATGAATGATTTTTCATTCTTGTTTTGTCTCTGAAAGTACGTCTTCAGAACAATTAATTGATATCCTGAAATTCTGTGATTGATAACTAAAAGAGCTCATTCAAATGTAACATAAAATGCGTTTCTTTCTTTTTTATCAGTTTGTAGCCTGTCATCCACATACGCATACGAAAATACAATCACATCCAGAAATCGGCATTTTGCCAGAAATTTACGTCATTTATTGACTTATTACTACAATATAATTTATTTTTTTTCTTTTGGAATATAACAATCTAGTTGTAACTGAAATAATACAGCTCTAGATTATTCCGTGATATATTTCTAAATTCAGGAAGAACAAATGAAAAGCTTTAAATGAAATAAAGTTCCGTTAAATTTATAACGGTATAGAGGTGACGTTGATTTCCATAAATGGAACATGCAGCTTTGAAAAAAAAATTAAAAATAACAATTTATGAATAAAAACAACAAAGAAGTTGCAGTGAACGAGGTTACTCTGAAAGGGATTAACTAAATTTAATTGCTAATTCCATAAATTACCTTGGACGAAAGTCGAACAGCTTTCAAATAAACTTTTAAATAGTTGTCACTACAATAGGGATAGACAAGTCTTACCCACGTATACAGGGTGATCTCGAATTCATGGTGCAAACTTTAAGTGTTAGTACAGGACACTGTGACAATCATTTATTGTATAGGAAACCAGGGTCAGAAATCCCTTTATTTAGACAAAATTACGGGGCGTTTCACTCCAATCCGAAGTAGCGTTTTCGTTCATAACTTTAATAGTACTGAAGATACTTTAAATAAATACTTACAATTCATACACAAATAAATCTGCTGTGAATTTTGTTAAAATATCTTCAAAATGTTAAAGTTATGTACGAAAACATGACTTTGGATTGCAGTGAGACGCCGTGTAATTTTAATTAAATAAATGGATGTCCGACACTGGTTTCCTATACAATAAATGATTGTCACAGTGTCCTGTACCGACTCTTAAAGTTTGTACCATGAATTTGGGATCATCCTGTATTTTAACTTAAAAAAATAACCACTTTAATGGAAGTAATGTGGACTTCTAAAACAACTTTATTGGACAAACTAAGTCTTCCAGCTTACCACTATAAAATCCGTTAACTCTGTCTTGCAAGGGACCGCCAAACATGATGCGCATAGATTTTGATGAATTTAAAGTATGTTGTAGGGGTCATACTCCTAATTATTCAGGTCAAAGGTTTTCTTCAAATGGGCCGTAGTTTTCGAGAAATTTCTGGTTAAAGTTCGGCATGTGTTTCAAACACCCATTAGTTTGACAGTCCTAACAAGGTTTCCGTGGCGCAGAGCTAGCGTTCGCAATTCCAGACCCGGAGGTGAGGGTTCTGACCTATCATGTACCCTTTTTAATGAATTTTATATATTTGACGTGTTACAAGTTTTATGCAGAATTATGAATTCTGCGTCTTTAAACTTTTTGATATTTTTCTAATACATTCCATTTACATTTTCGAATTTTTCGTAAAACTCTCCAATTTTTTTTTTTTTTTTTGCGCATTTTTGAAATTAATATTTTTATTGACGAAATTCCAAACTAATTTATGTCTAGATTTTTTTTTAAATTTATTATTATTTACCTTTTATATTTTAATAACAGGTTCTGAAATAATACTTTTTTTTTTAACTTTATGGAATTTTAAAAGAAAATTTATCATTTTTTTTATAAATAATACAAAATATTTTTCATCTCAAGTCTTCTAAACGTATATGTATGATTAGGTAATTCCAATAACATATCTTGAAAGGAGTAATAAAATACTAAAGCTGTAACGTTTATATGAAAGTTTTATGCAGTTATATAATTTTTTCATGTTATCTAAATACATTTAACTCTAAAGTTCAAACTCAACATCATTTTTGATTTGCACAAATAAAAAATAATGTACTACAATTATTTTTTTCTTTCTAACAAGTTGATGCCATACAGAAAAATTCAACTAGAAATGAAAAATCGTCTGTAAATTACAATACATATAAAAAATATCTGAAAAAAAAAATCGTCTGCAATGACTTTTACGGTAATATCAGAATAAATAAATTTTTCTTTTTATTCATTTCCTTTAGCTTCATTTACAGACAATTACCACGTTTGAGTAATTAATTACTTTTTCAACTTTTAATGCTTTTTTTAATATATTTATCACAATTTAAGTATTTAAAGGTTATATAATATGTTAATTTATCCATTCATCCAATATTGTTAAAACAATTTACGTAAAGAAATTATTTAATCGTGATTTTTAATGCGATATTTTGTTTTGAATATTTTTACGATTTGTATCACACAATTAATTCCATATTTCATAAACTAAAAATGTCGATATCGGTGATGATAAATATTTTAGTATTTCATCAGTTAACATATTGCAATATATTTAGAACGAATCAAATATTAAAAAGATATGTTATTTTGTTAATTTTTTCTTAATCCTATAAAAATATTTAAATAGAAAATGCAAAAAAAAAAAAAAATATATATATATATATATATATATATGCATTATTTTATAAATATGATAAATAAATAAATATACATAAATGTAAACAATAATCGTTTTAAAAAGACGAGATATCAAGACATAAATTAGTTTGGATTTTCGTCGACAGAAATATTCGATTAAAAATTGTTCAAAAAATATAAATTTTCACAAAAAAATTCGAAAATATAGATGGAATTTATTAAGAAAATATAAAAAAGTTCAAAGATGCAGAATTCATAATTCTGCATAAAACTTGTAACGTGGCAAATATATAAAATTTATTAAAAAAATGGTAAAAGTCACATGATAGGACAGAACCCGCACCTCCGGGATTCGAAACGTGAACGCTAGCTCTGCGCCACAGAAACCTCATTCAGACCAACGCATTAATGGGTATTTGAAATGAATGCTGAACTTTAACTCGAAATTTCTCGAAAACTAAGGCCCATTTGAAGGAAACTTTTGACCTGAATAGTTAGGGGTACGACCCCTACAACATACATTAAAATCATCAAAATCTGTGCGTATCATGTTTGGCGGTCCCCTTGTTAGTATAGCTTTTAAACCATTACAAGATGGCGGACTCACGATTTAAGGCCAATTTCAACTTCAGCAGGGAGCCAGATTCCTACGAAAAAAAAAAAAAAAAAACTATCTGCAGAAAACTTATTTGCTTAGAATACCAGTACACTTCACTGTTATAACCCACTCGACCAGTGAATACTTTCAAATTTATAAGAAACAACAATGTGCAAAACAAATTATTATAAATTCACAAACTACAAAGGAACACTCCAATTTCGCTGGATCCACTCACACGAAGGAAAGTTAAAGATTCAAAAGAATACATTCGCTCAGTCACGTATACATTTTGTAAAGTCACGAAAACTAGACATCCACATACGGGAGAAACATTCGCAAGTGAGCAGCGTTATTCTGAGAGTAGTGAATGCTCATGCTATAAATGTACTGTAATTAAAAATGACACACATTATTATAAAATTTGCTGGCACCCAAATTGTCAGCTTTCCCTGTTGTAAATTAATAGTAAAATAAGCGTTAAAATTTTGCATTTAAAAATTTAATACTAATATTACTAAATGCAAAGTGCAATTCTGCTACATTTTACAGTAAAAATTGGGGCAATTTAGATGGCAACACTTTTAACTGCGGCAGTGTTCTTTTTAACTTTTTGCATCATAGTGGAAAAGTGTTTATGAATTTGGTTCGTCTGTTTGTACTTAAGTCCGCTTTTCTATCTGTGTATCCATCCACGCTCTAATTTCCGTAAACATATATGAAAACTCACAAAATTCGTATATATTACTGAGGTTCAATATAGTATGTTTTCCATCGAAAATTAGTGTGCGTAGTATTTATTGTTTGTTTTTATAGGGACACAGGAAAGAAACAGAATACATGATGATCTGTGGAAGGTAATTGTTTGAAATGCATTTTAATGACGTTATGCTTTTATCTTTAAAAAAATGAAATCGATAACTAATCGACTCAAGAACTAATGCACGAAATTTTATAAAACTTCAGATTCTTTTAGATCATGACATAAATAGATCCTGCTTATGTTTTGATGTAAATAGCACAACAGGTGGCGCAGCTATGCTACTTTTTTCATTATTATCACGATAACTATATCTCAAGAACTAATGCACGGATTTTCATCAAACTTCAGATTCAGTTACACGTTGATATACAAGTTGTTGTTGATTAGGTTTGATCTAAATCTCCCAGCAGGTGGCGCTGCTAGGCTACATTTTTGAGGATTAACACGATTTTAGTAATAGTTATGTCTCAAGAACTAATGCACGTAATTTAATAAAACTTTAGATTCAGTTAGACCTTGATATAAATTGGTGCTGATTCTTTTTAGTGTATGCGAAACCTGTATGTGATAGAAGAAAGTTATGGGATTGGCACATGCGACTAGTTTATGATGTTATGTTTCTTAAAAAAATAATGAAATCGGTATGCATTTTTGAGATGCACGTTAGCAAAAAATGGTGCCTGTAATAATGGCGGGTGTTTTTGTAGAAATACAAAGGTATCTCAAAATTCATATTTGGAGAAGAGGATTGAGACAAAGTCGCATAAAGTTATCAAACCTATTTTATTGTCTGATCCTTTTGATATTGAGAGTCGAATAGTTTCTTGTGATAACGATCAATTTTTTTAATGTTGGTATTTTTCGGTTTAAAATGCTATTTAACACCAGTTTTATTAATTTCGGTAAAAATTCGGTAATTTTTTAATATTGGTATTTTTCAGTTTAAAATGCTCTTTAACACCAGTTTTATTACTTTCTGTAAAATATTTCCAAATAGTTCTTTTAGAAGCCATATTATTTCTTTAAACTGATTCGTTTCACAGTAATAAAAAAAGAATCATTATAGAAACAAACCTACTACATTACACGTTTGTGAAAAACACAACAATTCACCTATCAGATAAGATTTCCGAAGAAATAAAGACAAAATACAAAGCTCACTTAAGTATCTTTATCATGTTGGAGAGCAGAAACACCATTTGAGAAATAGGATCGAGTAACAGAGAGTTCTTTTTTCTAGTTTCTGATTTCGCTAATGATGTTTAGTCAAAAATCGTGTAAATTATTATGAGATGCGTTTTTGACTGCGAAAAGGATTATTTCACATTATTTAAAATTCTTATCCATATTAAACAACTAAGCGAATAAAAAGAGTTTTTTACATTAAATATTTTTTGAGAAAACAAAATCAGTTTAGTTACATTTATTTAAAAAGGGTACATGAAAATACTTAAAGTTGATTTTCAAGAAGTATTGATGTATCGGACGTAAAAAAACTGATACATCGATATCCATCGATGTCAAAAATCGATATTTTTTGCCCCGATATAGTTTATATTTTGCTGACACCCTTAAGTGGAGCCAAAAGGTTCATTTATGCATTTCCTTTCACGGTATGTAAAGATGAAAATTTTGTTTATATTATGCATCTCGTAATAGGGTTGAAAAGTGATAAAAGTTTAAAAATAATAATGATTTTCTTTCTATAGTATACATGGTGAAAAACATATAGTTAACCTAACCATTTATTTGTGAACGGATGTAGCTACAGTTATAAAATTGGTGTTCACATGTAGGTAAGTGAGTATGTCCAGCATAATGAGACCATTCGCAGCGCCTCCTAATGGTGAAATGCTTAACTTAGCTATTCAATCTCGGAAACTATTAGAGGCATAGAAAAAAAAAGTAAATTAAAACCTGTTCAAAGTCGTCGATTTACAGAATCGTCGATTTAGTAGGAAATGACATTCATATGCATAAAGCGAAATTAAAAAGTAGTGATTTAAATACGGATTTCTACTTAGTAATTACTTAGAAAATCGTATTATTTTTGTTACTGAAAGTGGGTGTAATTTTTACATAATTTGCCAAGCAAATAAAATGTTTCTTCAAACAATAAATTACATTTTTCCCCGAGAGATTAAATACGGATTCTAGTAAATAATTGGTTAGAAAATCACATTCTTACTGGTTCCAAAAGTGGCTAAAATGTTTGGCAAAGAAGTGAAGTGATTTATATATATATATATATAAATACATTTTATCATTTGAGCGTTTCAAATACGAATCCCCAACTAATAACCGATTAGAAATTCACAATTATTCTGCTGCCGTTAGTTGTTTAAATTTGTTCCTAATCGAAGATAAATATTTTCTCTTTTTTCTTTTCTGTCTTTTTTTTTTGGGGGGGGGAGGGGGGAGGATAACATCTCTTTCGGACGGTACATCACTTGTCACTTTGTCACTTATTCAAACATATTAACGTGTATTTACATACGACAAAATGTTCTGTTCTGTGCTATTTTCCTTGGTTCTGGGGTCATGAGGTCATGATCCCCACAATTTCCAACCCCCACTGTGGATTAGCTCTTAATCATAATTTG
The DNA here is from genome assembly GCA_963931845.1 of Maratus michaelseni. NCBI lineage: Eukaryota > Metazoa > Arthropoda > Arachnida > Araneae > Salticidae > Maratus > Maratus michaelseni. The sequence goes on along the minus strand of OZ007587.1, from coordinate 214,440,538 downwards.
GCAATCTAATAAAAATAATACACAAACCAACTATAAATACATTTAAAAAAAAACCAAGAAATAAAGATTTTTTTTCTTTGATTTTGATGATCAATATTTTATTTGATAAAGGAGAAAATGAAATCGAAGTCCAGGCGAGAGAGTGAGGAAAAAAAAAATCCGAGGACAGTAGTGGAAAAGAGAATTTCGTGAAACCTACAAACATCAAATATTTTGTTATCAAACAAGTTAGGGGAAGTTATCATCCCAAATACGTCATACGTGACACTTAACCGTATTAAATTCCAAAAACGTGACTGAGTCAACAGCATCTTGCTAAAGATTTGTCTGAATGACGGATTACCCGGCATCCCTAGTGCGCGGAAGATTCTGAAGCTGGAGTCGGAGCAGCAAGAGAAGATCCCGACGGGTTGCCATGACAACTGCGTCTTCTCCCCGGAATAGCTCGCTGCCTGTCATTGGTACGATGTTCCCAGGTTTCTTGTGGGTTTCAATGCTTGGCCACCAGCGCTTGGCAACAGCTCGCCTCAACGCGGCAAGAAGATCCATGAATGAGGGAGATTAGAAAAAAAGAGTTGACGTCCGCAACAGGTTGTTACGCAGACAGCGCCACGCTCAGCTATCAATAAGAAAACAAATGCTCCAGAGTAATGTATTTTTTTTCTCTCTTCTGCCTTTCAAGTTTTGCGCAGGATGGCTGAATTTTGCATTTTGGTGGTTTTATTTAAAGTTACTGCCATGCGAAAATAAATAAATAAAATGAATTAAATAAATAAACATTAAAAATTCTCCTTTTTAATAGTTTATTTATTTTAGTTAACACTTAAAGTCCTGTATCATGTTGAGTAACTCAATTTTACCCAAATCGAACTGCGGGTTCCATTCGGATCGGGTTGGCTCTGATATTTTCGTGCCAGTAGTTGTCAGATAGGTTGATTCTAAATTCGAGATATTCTTTCAGGTTAAAAAGTTATATATTTCAGTGAATGGATATATCAGTTCATTTGTCTTAATAAAACACGAAATTGATATTAGAGATGTGATTGATGTGATTGCATACACATTTTCCATAATTAAAAATATTTCGTTACTTTTCTCCCATTTCAGGGTTTGGATTGGGTTCCGGTTTAAATGTTTCGGGTTCGGGTCAGTTCGGGTGTTGATGTGTAGAGGTTCCATGTCGGTTTTCAATTCGACGGAAATGATGTCGGCGTGTTCGAGTCGGGTTTAGGGTTAACAAAAATTATTTTGTCGGGCCGGGGTGGATATGAAATTATTTTGGGTTCATATGGTTTTGGGTTATTCGCATAGTTTGTACGATAGTTGATTTCAATAGTTCGAATAGGGTAATCCTGATCCGTGCAAGACTTAAATTGAATTATTTCATGCAGGTATTAAGCATTGGATATAAGCAAAAATTTATCATAGTTATGCAAACAAGACATACTGAAATTAACATGAAGATGGCTTAGAATTTGATTATTAACATAGAGCAGGAGTCTTCTGAGAAAGAGGAAGCACTATTTTCATATTTCGTTATTATTCGAATTAAAAACTATATCTAGATTCTGTATAAAATGTCTGGTGATTGCTTCTTCTATCTTACTCTCAAACTATATTTTAGAGTTCTATATCGGGTTAAGTAATCTGATTTTAGGTAGAAACCTGTCCCATCTCATGAGAGTCGAGTTCGAGTAGGATTGATTATAATATTTTAGATGGGTCGAATTGATGCTAAATATTTTATTGATTTTTCTTTTGCTGCTTTTCGATTCGGATCGGGTTGTTTCTAAAGATTTTGGGACGTCTTTATGGTTTTTGCGAGTCGAGTTCGAGTGTACACGATTTTTCGAAAGAAATGCCAGAATATTTTTTCCGATCAAAATACTGTATACTTTAATGTAAATGAATATAAGGTTAATTTTTCTTCATAAAAGATAAAATTACTATCATATACATGATTATGGTTCTGAATTTCATCAAAATATGGCATTGTTTTTCTTTAATTTTGGGTTTTGGATTGGGTTTGCGTAGTTTAAGGACTCAAGTGCGTCAAGTTCGGGTCAAGTTGTAATTCGACGAAAATTATTTTCTAGGTTTCGGATCGGTTTTACGTCTGGCTTTAAACGGAATTTTTGGGTAGAACTAAACTATACCATAACAGTAAAATCCACTGGTTATGAAAGAAATTTCAAATGGGACTTTTCCCCTTCTAAAGAATTTTAACAAATACATAAGAAGGAAAAAGATAATGTTGTATATACTTTACATTATATAACGTTTAAAGTGTCTTATAAAACCATTTGCAGTTTCTGAAAGAAAATTTCTTATTGATATATCATAACTTTTATTTGACAGTTTAAAAGAATTTATTTTATCTTGGAATAACTCTTAAGTATGACATTGAAAGATTTTTTTTATAGGTAAGTAAGGTTATTTAGAAACCCGAGTAAATAAATTCTGGATCAGGTCAACTTTGAATTCTCGTTCATGATCAACCCCATATAGAAATCCAGAATCAAATGTCAGTCTAATATTTCTGTATAATATACCCATTTCTCAACTAAAGAGTTTTCTTCAAACATAAACTATGTCGTATATTTCGCAATTTCTTACTTCCATAGATGATTTAATAACATTATACTGCTTAGTAAAACTGGTAATACATTCGTTATAGTGATCACTAAACTAACAATCCAATTTAATATTTTTTGCGATTCCTGTACAGCGAGGTAGCAAAATCAACTATTTTTCATTTGAGGGTAGAGGTTCGTGGGTGTGAAGAGTATATGCATATGTTCTAGGAATTGCTGAACTATTAATCTTTTAAATTAGAAGCAAGTAACTCTTTATTCGCACTTCTTTTTATTTAAATTATTCTGTGTATACTGAAAATTTGGAAAGACCTGCGCTATAAAGCATTTGAAATAACAAGTTCTCCTTTTTTAAACGGAGTATTTTTACTTGTATTTTGTGGCTGATATTTTAAAGAGGGTATTATTTGAAATACATTAAGACCTATCTTGAAATTTCGGACTGAATGTCGGCTTGGAATTTGTATATGATTCATTGTTAACTGGTGCACGTAAAATCTGTTCGTGGCTCCGATGTCTCCAAGTTTAGAAAAAAGCGTTACCTCGGGGGGTGCCAATCCAAGTGCAGGTCTCTCATCTGGAATTGGTTCAAAATTAAGAGACTAGCTCTTCTGGACGGGGCTTGTGAGTGCTTAAGCCATTTGGTAGGCCTCCCCATCCAGCTGATTGTTGATTCATTGTTAAATTTTCTTTTTTGGTACGGATTTTCTATACAGTATTAAAAGTAGTGTAATCTTTCTTCTTCATTCGTGTCACCTCTGCAAAAGCAGAAGTAGCTAAAAGAAACCAGACAAGATAATAATAGCACAAAAGTTTTTATTACTAGCACAAAAGCTAGTTGTATTGCTTCCGTATTTTCAGGAATGAAGGGGAAAAAATAACAGTTTCAAATTTCTTTGCATTTTATTTACTTTCCATGGTGCATCGATGACGATCCTTTCAATCGTACTGCATTTTACACTAGTGGTAGAAAAAAAAAGTATATTTATTTTGGTTTTGTCCTGTCCTAGATAATAAAATAAAACGTTTGTATTGAACGTAGCTACACTCAAATTTTGATACAAAAGAGGTCTATTCAGCGTCTTCAAATAAGAGAAAATACAGCCCGGGAAAAGCAAAAGTTTATGGCTTCAATGAAATCAAATAAATTCCTTCAAATAATAGTATCTTAAAGGAAAATTATCCAATCCCCCCCCTTCTTTCCCCTTTTAAGAAGTATTCGAAACTCTCCCACTTTTATTTCAAACATAGTGGGCATAGACTACAATGATTTATTTTCTCGAAAGTTTTTTTTTTAATCTTTCGCAGAAAATGAGTACATTGAAAATTCATTGAAAAAGCTTTTCGGGAAAAATAAAATTAAAAATAGCTGTTTGTCAATCAATGCCTAACAATCAATTGTTTTGATACTATCATCTCTTCCCAATTTATAACATCAACAACTAATCGCCTTCCTAGGCGTTTGAATATACAAGTTTCGTCTTTAATGAAATTTACTATAGATTTTAATGTTTAGAGAAATATGTTTTTAACAGTACTTTATATATTTCTTCAGTTTTAATGTTGCATTAACGAAGATCCTTTCAATCGTATTGCTTTTTATACCAGTATTAAATAAAACCCCATTTATTTGTGATATACATCAATATATACATTTTACTTAAAACAAGTATTCTTCTTTTAGTTTCGTCCTAGATAATAAAATAAAATGTTTGCATTGAATGTAGATACACTCAAATTTTGATACAAAACAGGTCGATCCAGTGTGTTCAAATAAGAGAAAATACAGCCTGGGGAAGCGAAATCTTATGTCTTCAATGACATCAAATAAATTCCTTCGAAGAGAGTATTTTGAAGAAAAATGACCCGATCTCTCTCTCTCTCTACCTCTTTTTACTTTCTTCTATCTGTAATAGAAGAAAGTATTATAGTCGAATTTTTGTAAAAGAAGTATTCAAAACTCTCCCGCTTTTATTCCAAACATAGTGGACATAGACCACAATGATTTATCTGCTCGAAAGTTTTTTATTTTAATCTTTCACAGAAAATTAGTATATTTAAAAAAACATTGAAAGAGCCTTTCGAGAAAAATAAAGTTCAGAGTGGCTATTTGTCGAATACCCTACAATCGTCTTGATACTATCATCTCTTACCAATTTACAACATCAATAACAATTCGACTTCCTAGGTGTTTGAATATTTGAATTTCAACTTCAATGAAATTTACTATTGATTTCAATGTTTAGAGAAATGTTTTTAACAATACTTTATGCATCAAGTTGAATTCAGCTACTCATACGATATTCATTCCAAATGTTTTTTTTTTTTTTTACTGCTGTCTTTTTATATGTAGTAAATACATTTTTGCGTAATTTACAAGTTGACGAAATTTGATGAAAAGTTAAGTATTACGGATATATTAGGGCAACTTACGTAAACATATGAAAAAGAAAACTTTTTTTTTATGAAATTTATTTTAGTACTGCCTTTATTGCATCTAGGTTGCATAACTTTTGTTTCAAAATTTACGTAAAACCCTTTTGGCGATTATGCCTTCAAAACTAAAAATACAGTTGCATTTTAGAGTACAACCATTTTTTTAAAATGCTCTGTTTAATTATTTTTCTTTTGTTATTATCAAATTTTACACTTTAAATCCTGTCTGTCTATTATTGTTATTATCATTATTACTCATCTGTTTGTAAGCCACCATTTGGGAATAGTGTTTCAAATGATACGTTTATTTAACTTCAGCATAAACAAATGTCGATTTAAGAGACGATTCTGCTACCTTTTTTGTTATTTGAGATGCCAATAATTCAAGTAGTATAAGTTCATATAAACTCGTTTTGAGATAGTTAGACTTCAAGAAATATGCAAACTACAGGCTTCAACAGTATTCTGGTAAAGTTATGCCATTTACGTACTACCGAATGAACTATGCATATATATATATAAATAAGTTTCAGAAATTAAAATAAAAACTAAAACATTACACACATAACAGCCTTTTTCAACAATTTTTAAATTTTTGTATTTTGATTGAAAATTATTTATAGTTGAAATTTTTAATTTTCTAAATCAGGCTTGAAACCAACAGAGTGAAAAAGTAGCTAAGCCTGGATTCGAATCATTGTCATTGGCAACGCCCGCCAATGCTCTACCATTAAGCTACCTGGACGATTTCCTGCCTGTCACTCTTCACTCTTATAAATTGGCAGGCAGCACAAGATGGCAGCACCTCACAGAACAAGATGGAATATTTTCATGAACCACAACTCCTGCGGAAAACATGAGACACAACTTGCCCATTAATCCAGCATCAATGAATATATCATATATAATTTGCAGAAATGGCATACGCCTGTACAAATACAAATTGAAATTTTTAAGTTGCTAAATCAGGCGTTAACCAACAGAGTGAAAACGGGTCCAAGTCTGGATCTGAACCAGGGTCATTGTCCCTGTTCAAACTCCTTTATAAATGAACCTGGTGTTATGGGCCAAACTGCCTTCGGCAGCGTTCACTCGGGCAGGATATGCCGGAATCAAACAGACCTTAAATTATTGTGATTTTCTTTTAATTAAAATCTTTTCAAACAAACCAGATTCCTTTTACTAATGTGGAAAAATTGCCGCAAACCCCGAAAAAAAAAAAAAAAAAAAACATTAAAAATTAAATAATATATCTCATCAAAAAATCCAAAAACTGCCTCGGATTTCTTTTACGAATGTTAAAAAAAAGCACACTTCTGAACGAAAATCCCCCCGCTAAAAATCACATAAAAATTAATAATAAATTCGTGAAAAATCACAAATCGCTGTACTAATTCCAAATAACTTTTATTGAAAAAGGGAAAAAAATTACTATATTACAAGATTAAAACCAGAACTACGGCTACAAGATTAAAACCAGATTACTTTTACTAACGAGGAAAAATCGCACAAAAATTATTAAAAAAATTTAAATAAGAAAATCCAAAAACTGCCTTTTATTTCTCTTACAAATGTCAGAAATCGACACGAAACAGAAAAAAACGTATAAAAAATATATTCGCGAAAAATTTAAAAAATCTCTGTATGAATTTTGTATAAACTTATAGAAAATATGGGAAAATTTAATATTTTGGGCCAAAAGATTGAAACAGGATTCTTTTTACTAATGTGAAAAAATCGCCGCATAACGCGAAAAAAAGCTAAAATGCGCATTAAAAGAAAAAAAAAACTGTTATTAAAAAATTCAAAAACTGCCTTCAAGGTGCTTAGGTTCGACAGGTAACTTCCTGCGAAATCTTCTAGCTCGACGCAAAGCAGTCTTTTTAGAAAACAGCATACATGCGCAGATAGAAACATCTATCTTTAGTATTAAATAAGAAGAAAAATATCCCGAAAGAAAAATGACTCGAAATCATGATACCGAAAATAAATGTTTCTCATCTCTTTAGTATCATCCGCGTACCTCGATTTTATAAAGAATTTTGCGATATACCACATTTTTTAAGTTGATATTATCAGAATGTATAAGTATCCATAAGTATTTATTACTGAAAAATTATTATTACAAGTACAACAAGAAAATAGCAAATAACATTTCTTGACTCGTAAAAAATATTTGGTTATCGCGATGATTGCTATTATTATTATTATTATTTTGTTTTCCATCTTAGTTCTCATAAAATGCCGAGAAACGGAAGTAAAATTTGAAAATAAATTATAATTGATTATAAAATATGTAGACTGTATTGAAAATCAAAAATCAGTATAATTTTTTTCTGCAATGAGTTGCGACATACTCGAAGCATTTCCACGACACACTGGTATGTTGCTACACACCAGTTGAGAAACACTATTTTAATACAATAACTACCATATTCTGGCAATCTTTTCTGATTTAGAATAAGCTCTGTTTTCGCTTCATTACAGTAAAATTCTCTCCTCATGTTCAAAGGATAAACTGTCTCATTAAGTCTGTTCTAAAAGATTGACTAATATAAAACTTTTCTTACCTTCCTTCTAAGCCCCATTTGGCGGTGATTAGAGTTGGCGATCTTGGCGACGTTCGTATATCTTTATCTTTAGCAGTTATTCGCCGACTTATCGAGAGACTCTCGCGTCGATGTCACGTGGGTTCGTCCGTCACCGGTGGTGGCCCATTCAATCTCGGTTTCTCTTCAAATAAAATGCACATAACTGACACCGTACCAGATTTCATTGTTGAAAGGAACTTTTATTATTATTTTCATAATGTCAAAGTGAGAGACACGTAAAGTGCGGAAGAGAAAAACATGTAGAAATAGTCAACACATTTTTATAATTTACGAGAATGTTTTTGAATCTTTAGAAACATTTTTTAGAAAAAAAAAATGGCAGTGAAATTTACAGAAACTGGATTTATACGACGAAAAAACTTTTTTTTGTAACTATTTGATCAAGGATTTTGATTCCGTGTACCATTAAAATCATGCGAGAAAGTAAATTTGTTGTTTTGGGGGCGGGAGGTGTTGGCAAAACAAGTTTAGTTGTACGTTTCCTCGACAATGTTTTCACAAATACCTACAAACCGACAGTCGAAGATTGTTATCAACATACCATACAATTACCAGGTAAGTCTTCATTTATGAATAATTAATTTTAAAAGCTCGTATTTTATTTTACGTGTTTTGAATTGGCTTTCTATCAAGTTTTTAACGCTTTGTTGGGAAGTGAAGAGTATACTCGTCAAAAGTTTACATCGTTTTTTATCAAAAGATCTACCAGAAAATTTGAATAGTAATCTTTGATTTATTTAATCACGGGATGCGTGTGAATAAATAATGCAAAAAAAAAAAAATTTTTTGTAATTTCTGGTAGATATTTAAATTAAAAAAAAAAACGCCCTAAATTGGCACCAGTGTCAGTCAACAATGTGTTAACATGTAAAGTTGTCTGTTCATAGCGTAATGTATTCATTCACCAAAAGTATTTATGAAAATGCCATGAAAAACACTACTTTGCTCTTTCACAAATTATAAGGATGACACTTCGTTAAAAAGTATATAATTGTCTAATTGTCTGATTTTCTTAGAATGATAGAAAAAACAATTGGACAATTTTTACATATTAAAAATATAGTTTATTTATTTATTTATTTATTTATTTAACGAATTCTACTAAGTTATAACAGAGTTAGTTAAGTTAGTTATAACTCTACAAAATATTAATTACCCATCTAAGTTAAACTCTATTTGATCATACACAGAGAAATAAAGAGTGAAAAAATATATTTTATGTGTTTTCAAAATAGATTTTCTTATAACGCATATTACATTTTATTGTTTTTATTGTATTTAAAGTATAATGTTTTATAATAATGATGATGATAATAATAATAATAGCACGAAGCATCACCTGATGTTTAGAGTTTTTACCTTTCTGTGTGAGTTATTATAAACAGTAAAACTTATTTAAGAACACTTAATTCATTTTAAAGAATTTTGATATCTCTTTAAAACGTAACGTATTTAACGAGATATCTGACTAAAATTCTTTTAGGAAAATACTATGAAAAGACTACTTCATTCTTTCATAAATTATAAAGATGATACTTTGTTAACAAGTATTTTGTTGACAGTCACAGTTACAAGATACTTTGTTAACAGTCTGAATTGTCTGACTTTCTCAGAAAAGAAAAAAAAAAGAATACGACAGATTTTTCATACTTTTGCTTAATATTAAACATATAGCTCTAATTCAGCATTATCAACTCTATTTAATCATACACTGAGAAATGAAAAGTTAAAAAAAATACCTTTTACGTTTTTTAAAGATAATTTCTTATAATGTATAAGATAGTGTGTTTTATTGTTTTTTAATTCATTTAAATTAAAATGTTTTATTACAGTAATAATAATAATAAGAAGAAGAAAAACACGAAACATAGTCCAATACTTTGAGTTTATTTCTTTTAATATAATTAATTCTAAAGAATAAATCTCTTTTAAGGAAAAACATGAACTATCAACATATATTTTCTCTTTTATGCACTCGAGTAAAATTTACTTAAGAAAATGTAATTCATTTTAGCGATTGAAACAGTTAAATTTTATGCTAATATGTTTTTAGGTATTTTTATCTGAAAAGATTGTTGGAAACATCATCGTTTTTGTTTATTTGTTTGAGAAAATCGAATTATTGTTCTTGAAGAAGAAAAAAAATCAGATTACATGCGTATAAATTTATCAGTTTTCAAATTAGAATTCATAAAGTTCATTTAAAAGAGATTTAACTTCGACTGATTTAACGTATACTTTAAAAAAGTATATTCAATCATTTTCTTTGTTTATCAGTTAGATTAGTATTTGATTAAAAATAAAATAATTTAATCGAGTTTAATGAAAGAAGTTTACTATTTTATCAGATTCTGTTTTAAGGGAATATATTTATATATAATTTTAACATATGGGTATCAAAGTTTTAAAAAAAAAAAAAGTTTTTTTTTTTTTTTTTTTTTTTTTTTTTTTTTACACATACCCCTTTACCAGCATAAATTTCTTTGTAATCTCATGTCAAACTTGATAAAAAGGCTTTTTTGGTTGCATTTGATTTTCTTTATAAATAAAATTAAAATTTTTTAGATGAACCATTGTAAATTTCTCCAATATCGCATGCAAAATTTGAAAAAAGAAAAAAAAACTTCTTTTTTTGGCTACATTTAGGTTTTCTAATACAAAGGGAACAATTTTTTAAATGCACCAGCGTAAAATTCTCCTGTATCTCATTATAACTTTCAGAAACATTTCTTTAGATTACATTTAAATTTCTTAACACAGAGCTAACATTTTCTAGATGAAACAACGTAAAATTCTCCAGTATCGCATTATAAATTTCAGAAACATTTCTTTAGATTACATTTAAATTTCTTAACACAGAGCTAACATTTTCTAGATGAAACAACGTAAAATTCTCCAGTATCGCATTATAAATTTCAGAAACATGTGTTTTGATTACATTTAAATTTCTTAACACAAATAAAACATTTTCTAGAGGAAACAACGTAAGTTTGTGTAATATGTTATGATAAAATTGATAAACTTTTTTTTTTGGTAACATTTAAAATTTTTTACGCAAGGAAAAATTTTCCAGATGAACCAGTGTAAATTTCTCCAGCATTTCATGCCAGTTTTGAATAACGTTTTAAAAGTGCATTTACGTTTTTTACAGAAAGGGAACATTTTCTAGATGACCTTAAATTTCTCCAGTATTTCATGTCAAATTAAAAACAAATAATTTTTGGTTTTATTTAAGTTTCTTCATAATGAGAACATATTTAAACGAACCTACGTATTTTTCTTTAAAAAAAAAATACCATTACAAACTCCGATTTTCGAAAACATGTTTATATCAACCCAGAATTTGAATGTATACTGTTTATATGGACAGAGCAACAGGTTTCCGTATGAAAATTATTTTATAACTTATATAGTTATTTTATCTGAACCGCTAAATAGATCGATATATATATTAAATAGTTTCTAGAAAGTAAAAAAGACAAATGCTTCATAATCTACGAACTATAATATAAACACGAATGAAATATACTGTAACTTTCTTATCCATGGTTCTGAAAAGCATCTTTTATCTTTAGAAACACCAGAAACCAATATATTTTCCATATTTAAAGAGGAGTTTATGAAAACAAAATTTCTTTGGCTGCCTCTGTTTTTTGGAAACGTTTTCGAGTTTTTTTTTTTTTAAAGGGCTTTAAAAAAGTTTTTTCAAACCGAAACATCTCTTTAGGATGCTATCTATTCTCAATTAAAAAAATTCAGCTGCGTAATTAAATTTATGCATGCAAGTGTAACAAAATAATATTAATTTTAATGTTAATGTTAATGCTGTTAATTAATTATGTTTGTCTGTAAAACATGTTTGTTGAATATGAAAATGTTTACTTCAGAATTGATAGCATCCGAAAATCCAATATTCTGCTTTAAAAAAAAACTAATTTATACACTACTATAAAAACGACTCGGAAGCGTTTCTGAAAATCAGTGGCAGCAAAAGAAAGTTTGTCTTTTATAAATTCTTTAAAACTCGAAAATACATTGATTTCTGAGATTTCTAAAGATAAAGAACGTTTTCCGCAATCGTGGGTAATGCAGGAGATTATTGCTAATTTCGTTCCTGGTTATATTATATTTTCCTAGATAAAGAAATATTTATTTATTTTTGTGTATTATTATTATTATTGTTTTACATTGTAAAAAAGAATGTATTTTCAAAATTTCTGTAAAATTTCAGAAAAATTATAATGTGCCTCCGTAAAGTTATATAAATTCTCAGTTATTAACAAAAATTGATTTTCTAAGAATTATTGATTTTAAGAAATTCCCCTCTATAGATTCCCCTTAAGAGAATTAAGAGATTCCCCTCTATATTTCTCGATGAAAAATTAAAGTGAACTGTTCGTGCATCGAAATAATGCTTCAAAACAGCAATAAAAAACATTATGGAATAAAATTATATTTAAAATAATTTACTTTAAAAATGTTGGTATAATGTATTTAACCTTCTGATTACGGGGTCGGGACATATGTCGTCCCAGCGACTATTTTTTATTCTATTCATACCCCGTTTTTTAAATTAATATCTGCCATATGCTTATACTAGGATATTTTCAAAAGAAATTTACCACAAAGAAATTTTTTTTGTAAATTCTGGTATGATTGAATATAAAAATAGTCGCCATTCCTAGCCCGTAATCAAAAGGTGAATTAACGTTTTCGTAATTGTCTCGGGGTTTTGCGTAGATTTAAATAATTATCAGCGGTTTCCTTATTCTGATTTTTTAGCAACGATAGTTATTGTATGGATTATTCAGGATTTGAAGTTGATTTTATAATTTGTATCCAAATGAAAGTTTTGTGACAAAATCCCTACCTGATTCCTTATGGAAGCATTTCAGCATGAAATTCATTCGACATTTCGATACATTTCAGCCTGGAATATGTGCTTGTGCATTGTTCATTTGTCAGATTGTATCCACAGCATTAGCAAAAAAGGTTTTTTTTCAAAGAGTAACTTCACACACACCTTTTGAAAGTTTTTAGGAGTATGTTACACATTTTTATGTGTAGTTTTTAAAACGAATTATCTTTTTATTTATTTACATATTTATTTTTTTAATTTATTTTACTTATATCAGGAAAATGCTAGTTATGTTTAAAGACCAAATTTAAGTTCAAAAATCTTTTTTCCATTAAAAAAAAAATATTTTACGTATTTGAAAATTTATATCATAATTTGTTATCTTTAAGCATTTTTAAAGAAAGTCCATCAAAAGAAAGTTTTAAAAATATGCGTGCAGTCTTTTTTAGGGTTTTGTTCATCTCACGAAACCCTATTCGTCCCGCTACGTTGTCTGTCCGTCACAGATCCGGTTCTCTGAAACTATATAACTTACAAAAATTCACAATAAAATTCTTTCTACAATAATTAATTTTCTATGGAAAGATTTCCACGTACAAAATGTAAATGAAATAAAAAGTTTCACCAATTGAAAAAAAGATTAATATGACGTCATATTGGTAATAAAACGGAAATTTTCAAACATTTCTCAATAATACAAGGGGTATGAGTGTGTGTAAGCACAGAAAACAGATTAATATGACGTTATTAGAGAATTAAAAAGAAAATTAATCTGACGTCATATTGGAAGTTTAATAAACTTTTACAAATGTTTGAGAATAATACAAAGAGAGTATCAATATAAGTAATAGAGAAAGCAAGTCGAAATGACGTCAGCAAGTGATTATAACGTCATATGAGTTTGAGGAACGTATTGAATCATGATAAAAACCCGATTATGGAAATATTAACATATTTTAACATTTTGAAGGTTATTGAGAAATAGAGAGAAATTTCATAATTGTTGATATTCTTTCTGTTTATACAACACGTTTAATTTTGAAATTGATTTTATTTTTTAAATATCGCACTTAATCCATATGACAGAGTATAATAGCGGGCTAATTAGCGGGACAGATTATACCGGGCTTCGCCCGCTATCGCGCACCGTTTCAGATTTTTGAAAAAACGAGAAAAATAGACCGACAAATTTTTACTTTATAAAAAACATAACTTTTTTTTTTTTTTTTTTTTTTTTTTTTTTTTAATGAAATTTTTTTTGGATTTATTAAAGAAAGGATAAAGTGTTTTAAAAAGAATTTCAAACGAAACCCTTTGTGCGATCTTCGATCACACTTACCCACTTGTTTTTTCTACTTTTTTCTATTTTGAGTTGAAAAGTCTCACTCGCATGCAGGGACGAAATTATTATTATTATTATTATTATTATTATTATTATTATTATTATTATTATTATTATTATTTTATTTATTTATTTTATTTTTTTTTACGAGGCATACATGAATTTTTGCATCCACCCTTCCTCCTCCGCAAAGCAAATTTACAAAGAGGATTTCACTAATTTTCTAATAGCCGACTTTTTTAAGAAATTAAAAATATATAATCATAAAATACGCAATATTGAACTATGTAATAATTTTTGTCACATATTTATTGAACAAAACCTGTGAAACTGGAATTAAAGAAATAGGAAAAAAATCGGCTTTATACAGATTTCTGTCTTAGCATGTATAATTGTTGATATTCTTTCTGTTGGGACCATGTAATTGTTTCATTTAAGACAGGATTCCGTTATAGACAGATTTCATTTTCGTATATTTTACTGCAGTTGTTGTATTACATTACAAATGAGCAGGTATTTAAAGTCATGGTGATCTGAGTCACAATGTCTTAAGAACTGAAAAACCAGGATTTTCGGTATACATAACAGTAAATTTCAATACCATAAAATATCTTTGTGTTTTATCAACAGCCAGTATCATATGGAACTATCCCTTATACCGCTCATTCTATTAATAGACTAATATGTCTAGATACTTTCCGGAACCTAACGCCAATTTTCAAAATTATAATAGTGACTTAGAACAAAAAAATACAAAACAAATAAAAAATCTATTACGATTTTATTAAGTATTTTATTTTGTGAATTTTCCAAAGCCTTTGTTTTTAGTGTCCCAGTCCTCACCAATCTTTTTATCTATTTGTCAATTTTAAGGCACTTAATTTTAGGCATATCTCAGTTTTAATTTTAGATTTTCCAGCTGCAAGATATTTTTACCCAAATTTCATACAAATATATATTTTTTTATCAAACGAAAAAACAAATCTTCATTTGGCGCCCCATCCACCTTCTCTTCTGACTCCCGGTTCACATGCCCCCTCTGCAACCCCCCACCCCTCCCCCTTAGTTTCGACCCAGCTTACGTGATGTAGTCGAAATAGCAATTGTCATTTCCAAGATAATAAGTTTCTTATATTATAGAAACTTTAATGATGAGATCTTCTTAATGTATTTACTCTCAGATACACATTTTCAAAAGGCTTCATTGACAAGTACTTACACTGTATAAAGTTTCTTAATCTGAGAAAGTATAATATAAATAGCAAAACCTGCGACTTTGCTCGCGTAATTGTTGAAAAATGCCAAGTGGTATTCGTGGGCTTATTTTCATTAGAGGAAATTTTACTGCCACAAATAATTCAAAAATTACTAACTAAGCCACATTTTGGGTAAACTTCCTTCTTATACTGCATTAGGCGAACATGAGACTTAAATGAATCAGAAGAGCTGAAATTAATTTTAAATTAATGGTAATTTAGAATATATTTTGAAGGTTTTTTGATCATTTCATTTGAAATTTTTAGAAACAGTTCTAAGCGAGTATTTAAATCTTAAAAGTAAGTTTCATGCCAAATTCCAATCTTCTAGTTAAGCAAATTTCTGTAATAAATATATCACAGAAATTGCAATTTTAGAACTTTTTTTGTTCCTGCACACATTAAAATTTCTATTTTTTTAAAAACTGTTCTGTTTTAGAAAACTGTTCTAGAACTTGTGTCTCTAACGTAACAGCCATATAAAATTTCAAGTTTCTATCCCTAACAATTTCAGATAAATCATAGTTCAGAAGGTTTTTAGAACTTTTCCAGCTTATTTCACTCTTTTAAATTTCTATTTTTTAGAAACCTTTCTTATCAAGCACTCAAATCTTAAAAATAGATATCATGCCAAATTTCAACTTTCTAGACGAGCAGCGTCACTAAAATTGCAATTTTAGAAAGTTTTTTGCTTCTGCACCTTTTTCAAATTTGAATTTTGTAAAAACTGTTCTTTGCGAGCAAACGTCTAAAAATAACAGCCATGTCAAATTTTAAGTTTCTATCCCTAACAAATTAGAAAAAACCATAATTTATAACGTTTTCCGCTCATTTTACACCTTTAAATTTCGAATATTTAATAAATTGTTTATACCGAGCGTCTGCGTTTTGGAAGTTATCACTATACTAAATTCAAATTTTTAACTCGAATAAATCCAATTAAATCATAATGTAGAACGTTTTTAGAACTTTTCTGCTTATATAAGCTTTTTTAATTTCGAATTTTTTAGAAACATGTTTTAGCGAGCATTTGCATTTTAAGAATAACCATCATGCCAGATACGAAGCTTCTATACCAACTGTACCACATAAATTGTAATTTTAGAACGTTTTTTTTTTTGCACTTGCCCTTTTAAATTTCGCATTTTTGGCAACTCTGTTCTGGGTGATCATTTACGTGGTTAACAGCAATGCAAAATTTCAAGATTCTAGCCTTAACAGTTCCAAACAAAACGCAATTTAGAACGTTTTTAGAACACTTTTTGCGCTTTCACACTTTTAAATTTCGATTTTTTTGTGCGACCATTTATGTTTCATTTATTATTTAAATTTCGATTCTTTTACGCCGCTCTTAGCAAGATTTTACATCTTAAAAGTTACAACCATGCCAAATTCCAGTCTTCTATACCAACTGTATCACATAAATTGCATTTTTAGAACGTTTTTTGCTCCTGAACCCTTTTAAATTTCGAATTTTTAGAAAACTATTCTGGGCGAGTATTTGCGTTTTAAAAAGTAGCAGCTATGTCAAATTTCAAGTTTCTGTCCTTAACAATTCCATAGAAATCGTAATTTAGAACGTTTTTAGAGCATTTTTTTGTGCTTTAACACTTTTAACTTTCGATTTTTTTAAAACTATTCTGTGTGATCATTTACGTCTTAAAGTAGCAGGCATGTCAAATTTGAAGTTTCAACCCTTAACAATTCCATAGAAATCGTAATTTAGGACACTTTTAGAATTATTTTCCCGCATTTCACCCTTTTAAATTTCGATTTTTTTATAAACCAATCTTAGGGAGCTTAAAAGAAACCGCTATACCAAATTTCAAGTTTCTAGTCCTTTCAGTATCACGATAATCGTAACTGAGAAAGCTTTTTTCTCCTACACCCTTTTAAATTTCTACTTAAAAAAAAAAACTGTTCTGTGTGTGCATTTGCGTCTTAAAAATAACAGCCATGTCAAATTTCAAGTTTCTATCCCCAACAATTTCACAGAAATAGTAATTTAAAGTCTTAGTCCAATTTCAAGTTTCTAATCCTTTTAGTATCATAAAAATTGCAATTTTAGAACGGTTTTCGCTCCTGGAACCCACTGAAGGTGGTGGCACTGACATAAAATATAGCCTATTATAGAGTACCGACTATCACCATAAATTTGCGTTTGAAATCGGTTCGGTAGTTTCAGAGATTCTATAGAAATTGTAATTTAGAGTGTTTTTAGAACGCGTTTGGCTCATTTCACCCTTTTAAATTTCAAAATTTTCAGAAACTGTTCTTAGAGAGCATTTACATCTTATAAGTAGTTACCATGTCAAATTTCAAATTTCTAGCCCCTTCATTATTACAAAAATTTCAATTTTAGAACTTTTTATCTACCAAAATCTATCTATCGTCAAATTTCAAATTTCTAGCCCCTTCATTATTACAAAAATTTCAATTTTAGAACGTTTTTATCTACCACACCCTCTGGAATAGTGACAGAGACATAAAATATAGCCTATGTTAGAGCAGGGATTGTCACCACCAATTCGCCACCATTACGTTTGAAATATGTTGGGTAGTTCCAGAGATTCAATAAAAATTGTAATTTAGAATGTTTTTAGAACGCCCTTCTTTCATTTCAACCTTTTAAATTTCGATTTTTTTTAAAATTTGTTCTTAGAAAGAATTTACATCTTTTAAGTAACTACCATGCCAAATTTCAAGTTTCTAGCTCCTTCAGTATAAAAAAAAAAATCGAAATTTTAGGACTTTTTTGCTCCTGCACCCTTCTGGGGGAGTGGCACCGACATAAAATATAGTCTATGTTGAAGCAGGGATTGTCACCAGCAATTTTCCGCCATCACTTTTGGAATCGGTTCGGTAGTTCCAGAGATTACCCCCTACAAACAAACAAACAAAAAAGTTATTTCTTTTTATAATATTAGTATAGACTACGAAAGAAAATATGCAATAACTTCTTCCAAGCTACCCACGATTCCAAAAAGCGCTCTTTATCTTTTGAAATCTGAGAAACTAATAAATTTTCCAGATTTAAAGAAACGTTTATAAGAACAAAATTTCTTTTGCTGCCACCAATCTTCGGAAACGTTTACGAATAGTTTTTATAGTGTATTAATTAGTATTATGAACGAACAGGAAATAGGTTTTTCGCATGCTGCCAATTCTCAAATAAACATTTTCATGTTCAACAAACATGTTTTACAGACGAACATCATAAATTAACAGCATAAAGATTAACATTAAAATTAATATTAAGTTGTTACTATTGCATGTATAACTTGAGTTACGCTGCTGAAAATGTTTAATTCAGAATTGATGGCATCCAAAAAGCGATAGTTCGGTTTGAGAAAACTGATTAATACACTATAAAAACTACTCGGAAAAATTTCCGAAAATTCAGTGGTAGCAAAAGAAAATTTGTTTCATAAATTCTTCTTCAAATCTTGAAAATATATTGGTTTCTGGAATTTCTAAAGATAAAGCATGCTTTTCGGAATCGTGGGTAGCTCAGTAAAGGTTATCGTATATTTTCGTTCATGTCTATATGATAATATCGCATATTAAGAAACATTTGTCTTTTTTACAGTGTATATTCAATAAACAATTTTTTAATTTTGTTTTTGATAAAGCATTTTATGAAATGTTTTGGTCAAAGCTTTAATGTTGTGAAATATTTTGAAAAAAATTAAAAATAGGACATTTTCTTAATGAAAATTCATTCTAAACGGTTAAAATACTCCTCTGCTCGATTAAGGTGGTTCTCAAATGACCTGCTCAGCAGCGTGAAACTTTCTGACAGAATTTCAGACTCACTTTTAAACGCAACGGCATAAAATTGATGACTATTGAAGCACCTGACTATTGAAGGCTTGACTATTGAAGCGATTTGGAATTGAAAAGAGTTTTCCCTTTTTTGATAAATCAATTACTTATCGAGTTATAAGCGATTAGTTTGAGGAACGAATTGAATCATGATAAAAAAACGATTATGGAAATATTAGAATATTTTAACATTTTGAGGTTCTCTGAATTCATTTTCGGTATTTTTAAATCTATTCCACATATATACGTGTGTGTATGCATTCATGTAAGAATTTCCACAAATGTTCAGGTCCCCAGAGTTCATTCTTAGTGAAGAACTAAAATAAAGATTTCAAAAATTTTTTAAAAATAAAATTCATAGAATTTTTGTATTTGCCATTTTATATATATATATATATATATATATATATATAAAAAAAAACTTACTTAAATAACAAAATACTCGAAAACAAGTTTTCAGCAAAAGTTTTTAATCTTGATCTCAATCCGGACCACAGATTATTTACTAAGTAAAGGAAACCTGTCGTCTCGATTAAATGAAAAATGAGTGAAAATTACGCAAATCAAAAATCAAAATTTGATTCATGCGTATAATATTTCGCATGCTTCTTTTATTATGTTTTTATACTTCATGTTTAATTTTGAACTTGGTTTTATTAAACAAACATTCTTAAAATCACGGGCAAGATCGGGTATTTCAGCTAGTATAGAATAAATATTATAAATAATTAAAAACAATATAAAAAATTAGGAGGAAATTTTATATTTATCGTTTATAAACACTTTTATAGTCCTTCCGTCTTCTCTACCCCTTTGTTCTCAGTTTTGATTGTCAGTTTTTGATTCTCAGTTTTTGATTCTCAGTTTTTGATTCTCAGTTTTCCCAATAAGCTGAATCCTTTTCCTACGCATTTCCGTATTTCATTTTTTTTAAATTAGAAACTGCAACTGAATAAGAATAAATACTTGATCAGTTCAAATAAAAATAACGAAAAGGAGAGAATAAATTAATATAATTTAAAATGAATGTTTTGTTATTTACTTACCTGATCAGAACAAAGTAATAAAAAAAAATTATAATATTTTTATTTACATAAGCAATATTATTGAAAACTATGCTTAAAAAAATTATTATGCAAAAAGAAATTTAACTGTATAGTTAAAGCAAAAACTATATCTTTTGAAAAAAAAAAAAAAAAAAAAAAAAGAAAAGAAAACTTTCGGATTACTGAAATTCTACTGAAGATTTTTACATGCCTTTTTTAGGTTAAAAAAAGAAATAAAAAAAGAAAATATTAACATATCTGGATTCTTTAATGTTATAATATGGTACAATGCTAAATTAAGATATTTATTTTTTCATTTATTTGATTTGTATAATCGTACGTGAGTTCGAGATGTATGTTTACATACTCTTACAAAAATGTCAATGACTCTTGTAAAAAAATAAATGAATAACAATGCACTAACCTGGCAATATAAACATTGTTAATTGAAATGTCTGAAATTCATACATTTATGTGTCTCAAACACAGTATTCAATTTTGAGACTTTGTAAAATGTCTTTTTTTTTCAGACACTTTTGTATCTGAATTTCAGATGACTCTATTTGCACTTTATGCAATGAATAAAATACAACGATTTAACAAATATCACGTCTCTATTTGCAGTGCATGCAATGAATAAAATACCATGTTTTAACAAATAACAAGTCTGTTTTAACATTTTAATAAATCACTCAGCTTCGATCATTCATATAACTCTTTTTATTTTGAATTAATTTTACTTAAATGATTTTTTAATAATCTGCTAACGCATGCATATCGCCTTTCTAACAGGAAAAAGAAAAATCGCAAGACATTCAAAATACTTTTAAGAGGTATCAAATTTGTGAAAATTAAATATAAAAAGTTCTTTTTTAATTTAGAAAAAAAAATTAGATTCATATTCTTGCAGATTATCTTTTGAATGACGCTTTCAATTAAATTTCATTTTTAGGACAAACAGAATACCAGCGAATATTTTCTCAAGAATTTCTAAGGAGGCAAAATTTATTCAAATGATATTAATATTTCAGCATTTCTCCGCATTCATTTATTCTGGAATTTGAAAGACTGATAAAATTTTAAACATTCAAGTAAAAGAAAAGATAGAAAAAAAAGCAATTTAAAAGAAATTAGATTTTTAAGTGAATAAAATGCGGCATTGATCAAACATATTTATTTCCAAACCCAAAAGATCATATTTTCTTTTCTCTTGATTTGTATTATGTGATAAAACAAAATATCATTAGAAAAATCATTGAGGTAATTCAAAATAAATTTGTATAAGTCGTTTCACTCATAATTGCTATTCAATTCATTAATAGCTACTAATTTTGAAAATAATATATGAAATAAAAATGCTCGCTCTAAAAATATTTTTGACTGTCGAATTTTTCTTTAAATTAAAGAAATCATAAGGATTTAAATAAATAAATATTTGTATTCATTTTAATGAAAGTTTATTGCCTTAGGAGATAAGTATTTTTCAAAAAGAATTAATTTTTAATGAATATCTGAATGCATATATCTGTCTATAATTAATAATTGAAGATAAGACGAAAAAATTAAATAATTATGAACACTTTCCAACATAGTTGAAAAGTACTTATGGATTCGGTTTGTCTGTCTGTCGCCTGTCTGTCCGTGCCTTAACTCTCGTTAATATACTCAGATTGACATGAAATTTTTATACAGTAAAGCACCGTTTATACGTTTCTCATTGATACGTCTTTTACATTTATATGTCGTTTCAGTGCAGTCCCGATTCATCCCTATGTATTTTATTGTTGCAACATTTCGTTTATCCCCTTGAAGGGCACCGGTATATTATATATACCACTTAATTTTAATCCGAAAATGCCACAATGACACCAGAATTTTAGAATCAAATTTTGAATTTATAAGTTACATGACGAAAAGTTTTTACTTATTTTAAAATAAATTCGTTCGTGAATTCTGGTGTCAATCAATCATTTCAATATTTTAGCTACAAGAGTACTTTGCCCCTGAAGGGGTTAAACGACGCATGACTTCGGATATACGTCGTTTCTTTAAAGCCGTGTCGGATATTCTCAGAGTTTTTACCCCCAACGTCGTTTTCTTATTCTTTTCTGTTAGCAATATTTGGCAAAGATGAAAGATAAAGACATGCATGATTGCTACAGGAGTTATTTCAAGTTCGTGAAATCTGTAGAGAGGGTGGGAGCAAAAGAAATGTGGTATACTTACGAGACAAGTTTGAGATTAGTAAACGTAGCTTCATTTCCTGATTTCGTTACGATTTGGACCACGTTTGAGCGCGATTATTTATTTTTTGAGAAATGATTCTCACAATACTAGTGTTCTAGGAACTTAACTGCATACATAACGCTTTGCTTAGGTCTCAATGTAAATCGGCATGGTTAAAGATTATTTTAATTAAAATCTGTTTGTACGTTCGATAATGGAATAAAAATGTGTAATTCAAGGTGTGCAACTGATATAAGGTGTGATAATTCTCACTTTTATTTTTCAATTTTAGAAATTATTATTATTTTTTTTCAATGTTTTAACTTCTGTTTATCAATATGGATAGTGCATCTTAAACAACGAAAACGGTCGGAAAATTAAATTTGTATGATTGCAGCAATATATTTCTACAGTCAAAAGTTTTAAACCTTAAGCGACTACAATTTCGGTTGTACGTCTTTCTCAGTTATACATCCTTTCAGAACGGTCTTCTGAAAGACGTATAATCGGTGCTTTACTGTATGATGTTGAAGTTTACTATAGGATGTTTAGTGTTCCAAATGAAGTGTGTAGAAGTTATAGTTCATTTACAGGGGCGCAAAATTTCCATAACATTACGGTCTATGTGGAAAAATAGTTTGTGGTGCATTTTATTGATGCTACTATGTTTCACACATAATGGGATTAAAATGCATCACTGAGATGGACTATAACATGCTTTCGCAGGAGTATATAATAAATAGCAGTTATATTTTGTTTACAAGGAAACAAAAAATAATTCCATTGTATTATGATCTATAAGGGAAAATTGGTAAATAAACTTTAGTGCAGTCACAAATTTAATTTTAGAGCCTTCGAACCATATTCCTTTTAAAATTGAATTTAGCTTGTCACAATGTTCCACATTGCATCGACGTTGTTCAACCGTTCGTAATTTTAGGTAGATTTCGTAAGAAATACTACCTATTACATTCTCCCCTAAGTTTGAATTTTTGAAAATTTTTTGCAGATCTACGCCGATCATGACTCCCAGAACACAAAACCAGTTCAAAACTTTATCAATCTATCTATCTATCTAGCTATGTCACTTTTTTATTGACGCGATAACTCAAATAATTCTGCACAAATCTCTTCCAAACTGATACATAAAATCAAGGGCATAAAATCTCGGTCAAGTTCGTTAATGGGCAAAATCGAACCAAGGGGCGGGGGGGGGGGGGAATGGGGGGGGGGTTGTTATAACAGAAACCCCCCATAATTTCTTAATTATGATACGTATACAATCCGTTTAAAGTTATTATTACTTCTAGGAAAAGGGCCGAAAATTTATGTATGACAGATTTTTGATATAATTAAAAAGGGCCCAATGGGGGAAAAAAAGGGGGTTTAGAAGAAAAAAATTCATAACTTCGTCAATTCAGAAGGTATCAAATCCGCTTAAATTTATTATAAATCCTCTTAATATTATCTAAAACTTTTATATTGACAAGTTTTTTATAGGACCAACCCTTATAGAAAAATAAATAAATAAAAACAATCCCTGCTGACTCCGCCTGCAAATAAGTTAGGTTTCGAAGTGGGCGTTTCCAAATGCCGCATCATGGCAAAAAGGTCATTTATTCCACAATTCCCAACAAACAGGCGTCCCACGGTCTGCGTCTTCAAAATCTACCTGTGCCTGTAGGCTGAGCCGTCAGGGATTTTTTTTTAATAGTATTCGAGACAAAAACAGAGGAAGGACAGTTAACTTACATCTTTCATTTTAAAAAGTAAATTGGCTTATCTAACAAAGTAAGAGACAAGAAAGAAAAAGCATGCGACAAGCATTCATTATGAAACAGTTTCCAACACATTCAGAATGCTGTAAGAAAACTTCACCGTTTAATAAGGTGGTATATATGAAAGGTGGTATATGTGAAATATAATATTCCAAGTACACAATAAAATGAAATGAAATCACCCTCTCGTGGAGATCCAGCTATTAAGCATAGGAACTTTTCTCCACGAGGGGAAATGTTTATTGAAAATTCATATTTTAGAATATAGATGTTGAATATTACATTAGAGATTAAAATAAAATTAGTACAAAGTTAGTTTTTACAATCTAGTTCAGATCACAACATTTCTTAATATTTTAAAAAAAATAATAATAATTCCCAAGTACACAATTTGGGAAAATGCATAATACATTTGAAAAGCCAATTTCAGCGATTTTCATCTTAAGTCGAAAAATTATCTGAATTTTTTTGTGCAGCCCTGTACATGATCTATAGATTTGCATAGTATGAAAAAATTTAGTTAAGTTAGGAAACGTGTATCTCAGTTAAAAATTCTCCTTCAGCGATTTCCGTCAATAAGTGGAAATATATTAGATATTTCGATTAGATTAGAATTCTTTTGTGAAAATATGTATATGATCTAGAGAATCTGTACACACCAAGAAATATGAAAAAAAAATGAATAAAATAAAAGCGCATACCAGAATTGAAAACGAATTTCCAGCAATTACTGCTCATAGACAGTACTGTAGTGGAATTCTTTTACGTGTCCCTGTAAATGAACGATAAACACTATGCGCACCACATTCTACAGTAAGCATTTTGTAGCGCATCACAGTGAAGTATATTAGTTTCAATATGTTTCAAATAATGTAACACTATTAAAATACACTTCAAACGATATTTCTCCATAGACCATAATGTAACGGAATTCTTTTGAGTGTCTTTGTAAAAATGATAAATGCAACACACTTCATTTTGTATACCAAAAATGTCATGGTGAGACTCAATAACATAGTATATCCATTATATGGCAATCGAAGTATACTTACGCAAGTTAGAGTACACTGTAAAAAATGACCAATGTTTCTTATTTTATGAAAATATACTATAACCACGAACGAAAATATAATATAATCTTCTGAGTTATCTGAAATTCCTAATAGGGTGTTTTATTGTCTTTTGAATCCCCAGAAACCAATACATTTTCATAATTTAAAGAATTATTTATAAAAACAAAGTATTTTTCGCTGCCCGAATTTTTCAGAAACGTTTCCGAAGGGTTTTTATAGTGTATTAATTAGTGTCCTCAGCCTGGAATACCTGTTTTTCAAATGTCATCCATTCTCAAGCCGCATAAGTTAATTTATACATGAAAGAGTAAAGAAATAATCTTAATTTTAATGTTATTGTTAACGCTGTTAATTTTTCATGTTTGTCTGTTAAACATATTCATTGACCATGAAAATGTTTACTTGAGAATTGATAGCATTCGAAAAACAGGTATTCTAGGCTGAGGACACTAATTAATACACTATGAAAACCCTTCGGAAACGTTTCTGAAAAATACGGGTAGCGAAAAATACTTTGTTTTTATAAATAATTCTTTAAATTTTGGAAATGTATTGATTTCAGGGGATTCAAAAGACAATGGAACACGCTATTCGGAATTTCGGATAACTCAGAAGATTATATTATATTTTCGTTCGTGGTTATAGTATATTTTCATAAAATAAGAAACATTTATCATTTTTTACAGTGTACTGCCAGACAGACGTCGAGACAAACCGAATTCATAAGCACTTTTCAACAATGGGGGTAGTGTTAAAAATGGAATATGTACATCCTGTGGGAAGTGAAGCACTACAGTTGAAAACAGTGAACGTGACATTACGCTTATCCATTTTGTATGTTCTCAAATCCAAAATGCCTACTTTCTGGGACAATTTTTAAATTCATATTTTGCTCGAAAACGCATGAAATTGGCAGGTGCTCTTACTCAAAAACTGTGTAATCGAACAATGTTTCCCATTTTTCAATAAAAGAAGAATATCTTTAAACAAGAACGAAAAACCATGCGTCAAGCATAGATTATGAAACACTTTCCAACACACCCAGAATACTGTAACGAAACTTCACAGTTTACTAAATAAACAATTTAGAAAATGTACAACACATTTGAAAACCCAATTTCAGCAATTGCTACCAATAATCGAATAAAATATCTGAATTTTTTTGTGCATTTTTTTAAAAACTAAAATACGTAATCTAATTTTTCAACATGAAATATTTTAGAATGTTAACGACGTTAATGAGAAACTCTATTAAAACTTCGGTGTGAATATTTCTACATAACTTTTCTGTACATGTGTATTTAGAGACATATGTACACACCTGTGGATGTATAAAGGCTTCCCTACTTCTCGGTGACCAATAGATAATTCTTAAATACCTAAAAACTCGTTTTTTCATTTTTAGTGCCAGAAAATTCTGAAAATTCGTAAAATTCAAAGAAAAATACGTGGTAAATTTGTGTCGTACAAAGAGGGAAATTTTAATGTTTTACTTGTTAGAGCATGAAGAAAGATTTTCTATATATATAACTTATAAGATCCAGGAACTGTATATAAATTTCAGTTTAGTAACTATTTAATAAATAACAACTTTGATGTAAATGATTTTTTATATAATTAAAACAGCAATTGAAACATTTTTGCAATGGGAACTTACACTTGCGAAACTAACGGTAGGAATTAGCTATTTGTCAACAACAAGAAAAGACACTTTATATACATCTATCTATCTATTTATCTATCAGCATGTATATATGTAGCATAGTTGAAAGTAATGAAACGTCGTTTTCATTTATATGAATTTTTATTGAATGAATAAAATAACGCACTTAATGCGTATTATTGCAGAAACTAAAATATTTTATCTTTATTACTTACCTATATCTTACTATACGTAGTATAGGGTAAAACTTGTAATCGTTTTGAAAATCGGAAAATTTTTTTGACACTATTTACATGTTTCAGACACTGGAGATTCCAAAAAACATATTTTTAGAAAAAAAAAATTGCCGCCCGTCTGCCTGTGTGTGTCTGTGTGTCTGTGTGTGTGTCTGTAAACGCTCTATCTCCCGAACACATTGAGATAGAGACTTGAAATTTGGTATGTACTTAGTATGTAATAATGGAAAGAAGCGCATTGAATTTCAGTAACCTCGATTATCCGGAACTATTTTTTTTTCGGACTCTCGAATTATTCGTTCTGATAAAATGTATATAAAATTTTTCGAAATTGTTTATTTTAAAGACTGAATATAAAAGCCAATAAAAAACATAAATTTTGCATAAAGAATGAAGTCGATCGGATAATGAGTTGCCGAGATATTTGTAATCATATTTTCTGCACTCTTCGATTTTTCATGACCCTGTATTTTATTCAAATTTCAATTCAAAGGTATATTTTAATTGGAAATGAGACGCTTAATCCGACGCAGTAAACCGTTAGTCAATATGATTATTAATTGTGGAGTTATAAGGATGTTTCTTTGACGAAATTCAGTAATAGAGCCTTTAAAGTTTATGACGTCATCAAGCCACGACTTTATTCGAATTGCAATCATTTTATAAATAGTTTACACATGTTTTATTTTTATATTTTATACTATGCATATCGATGATGGGGTAAGTATTACGGTAGCCCCCAATGACTAGTTTTTAACTACATAATAAAATATATTTAGAGGAAGATATTGAGCTCATCGCCTTGCCATAATAGCTCGTTTTAACTAATTCATTGATAATTAATAACTGATGAAGAATAAAAAACTTTATTTTTAACTTTTTAGGCTATTTGAAAACATCGCCAACACTCTCAAGAAAAATTTCGTTAAAAAAAAGGAAAAAGTACAGGCAGCAAGTTGCCGAAACACCTCTGTGATTCGAAGAGATTTTTCTGTTATTTGAAGAAATTTCGTTTTTTTTTATTGGAAAATTTCAGGAAATTTTGAATTTAGGTGCGCGAATTTTTGGTGTTTTGAGGGAAATAGGACATGTGTAAAAATTCCTTTTTAAATACGAAAAAGCACTCCGCAACACAGTTGTCGGAACATCCCTGTGATTTCACAACAAGAACGAAAAATCATGCGTCAAGCATAGATTATGTAACATTTTCCAACGCTTCCAAAATAATTTTACAAATCATTACCGTTTAATAAGCTGAAAGATAACAGCTAAGTAAACAATTTGGAAAACGCATAACATATTTAAAAACGTAATTTCAGGAATTTCCAACATATATTTCTAACATATACAAAATTCGGAAAAATATCCGAATACTTTTATTCAGCCCTGTATATGACCTACAGATTTGTATATATGCTACATAGGATGCTAAATTTTAGTTTAGTTAGGAAACGCATAGCACAGTTTAAAATTATCCTTCTGGAGTTTCTGTCAATAAACAGAAATGTGTTCACGAACTTTTATGTTGACCTGTATATGATCTAAAGAATTTATACACACCAAGTAATAGACAAAAAGTGAGTTAAATTTAAAATCGCGTTTAGCAACTTAAAACGCACTTCAAGGAATTAATGGTAACAGACAGTAGAGAATTCTTTTGTGTGTCCCTGTGAATGAACGATGACTGCTATACACACAATATTCTGTAATAAGCATTTTGTAATACACCTTAGTGATATATATAAATTTCAATGCGTTTAAAGTAGTGAAACATTATTTAATTAAACCGCAAACGATTTTTCTCCATAGACGTAATGTAACGGAATTCTTTTGACTGTAAAGTAACTATAAGTTCTACGCACACCATATTCCATATTAAGCTTCTTGTAATGCATCTTAGTGATATATATCAGTTACAATGTGTTTGAAATTGTCTAACATCATTAAAATAAACCGCAAATGATTTTACCCCATAGACCGTAATATAACGGAATTCTTTTGAGTGTCCCTGTAAAAAAAACTATAAGTGCTACACACTTCAGTTGAAATAGGAAACATGCTATAGATAACGACAGTAACATATAAAAATTGCAGGGCAATCCGAGCATATTTACGGGAGTTAGAGCACGGACAGACGGCCATACGGCAGACGTCCATACGAAACGGAAGTCATATAAAAATTGCAGTTAATAAAAAGCAGTAATAAAAATTACACTTTTCAACTAAATTGGAAAGTGTTAAAAATGTAGCTTTAGTTTGAACACTTCATGTAATTTTTATACGTTAGATAATTTAGGAATATTTTGTATTTTGGGGGAAAATCGGCAAATCAAACTGATAATTTTTGTGTTTTAACGAAATATAATCAACAAAAAAATTCGTTCACGATTGACGGATTTTTTTTTTCTTTTTAAGTGAGTCTTTCGGTTTTTGGTAGCTTTTGTAAGAATTACTACCTATTACATTCTCCCCTAAGTTGGATTTTTTGAAAAATTCTTGCAGATCTACACCGATTATGACTCCCAAAACCCAAAATCACCTTAATATTATTCAAAACTTTATCTATCTATCTATCTATCTATCTATATCACTTTTTTATGGACACGATAACTTCAATAATTCTGCACAAATCTCTTCCAAACTGATACATAAAATCTCGGTCAAGTTCGTTAATGGCCAAAATCGAACCAAGGGTGGGGGGAAATGGGGCGGGGGGGGGGCTTTTTGTGAGAACAAAAAAAACCCCGTAACTTCTTAATTATGATACGTATTGAATCCGCTTAAGTTATTATTACTTCTAGAAAAAGGGCCGAAAATTTATGTTTGACAAATTTTTGATATCATTAAAAAAGGCCCCAAGGGGTGGGGAAGGGAGGGTTTAGAAGAAAAAAATTCATAACTTCGTCAATTCACAATATATCAAATCCGCTTAAATTTATTATAAATCCTCTTAATATTATCTAAAACTTTTATATTGACAAGTTTTTTATAGGACCAACCCTTATAGAAAAATAAATAAATAAAAACAATCCCTGCTGACTCCGCCTGCAAACAAGTTAGATTTCGAAATGGGCGGTCCCAACTGCAGCATCATGGCAAAAAGGTCATTTCTTCCGCAATTCACAACAAATAGGTGCCCCACGGTCTGAGTCTTCGAAATCTACCTGTGCCTGTAGGGCGAGCTGTCAGGGATTTTTTTTCTTTAAATCAAATAAGCATAATTTGAATAAAAGAAAATATGTAAAGGAATATTTCTACTTTCGATGTGATTGCTTATTAATTAATTTTATTTTAATGAAATTTCTGGTTTTATTTGATTTGAAAAAAAGGGAAAGTTGGCGGAAATGCATTATGCATAAGCATATATATTTATAAGTAGCTTTTTACATCCAAATAAAATTTCTATCTATGAATAATTTATTCAATGAAAATTCTGATTCAGACGCAAGAATTTTCTGAATTATTTATTTATTTCTCCAAACAGATCTTTAAAAGACATTAAAAGAAGAAGAATTCGGTTAATTTAATCTTTCGCATATACTTAATAAACTATGCAACTACACTGTATTTCTTTAAGTACAATTGTATCATAAACGAGTGCTTGACATGCTCAAGTGCTTGACATAAATAATCTTATGTACTTAAAAATAATTTTGTCGATAAATATAAATCGAATCTTCTTAACTTTTTATATTATAAATATCAAGGGAAATTGTTTAATAAATGGGAGCATGTGCAATTCGGATGTATTTTGCCTGAATAATTAGGGCCCTATTGTTATTTTTTTCGACATGATTAATGAATTATGTAACTACACTGTATTTCTTTACATAAAATTATATCATAAACGAGTGTTTGACATGCTTAACTATAAGTAAGCATATCTATTTAAAAATAAACATGTCGATAAATATAAATAGAATCTTCTTAACTTTTTATATTATAAATATCAAGGGAAATTGTTTAATAAATGTGTGCATGTGCAATTCGAACGTATTTTGCCTGAATAATTGGGGCTCTATTGCTATTTTTTTCGATATGATTAATGAATTATGTAACTACACTGTATTTCTTTAAATAAAATTATATCATAAACGAGTGTTTGGCATGCTTAACTATAAGTAAGCATATCTATTTAAAAATAATTTTGTCGATAAATATAAATAGAATCTTCTTAACTTTTTATATTATAAATATCAAGGGAAATTGTTTAATAAATGTGTGCATGTGCAATTCGGACGTATTTTGCCTGAATAATTGGGGCCCTATTGTTATTTTTTTCGATATGATTAATGAATTATGTAACTACACTGTATTTCTTTAAATAAAATTATATCATAAACGAGTGCTTAACATGCTCAACTATAAGTAAGCATATCTATTTAAAAATAAACTTGTCGATAAATATAAAAGGATTCTCTTCAACTTTTCATACTATACATATCAACAGAAATTGTTTAAGAAATGTATGCATGTGCAATTCGGACGTCTTTTGCCTGAATAATTGGAACTTTATTGTTAATTTTATTTTTCCGATATGCTTCATAAACTATGTAACTACACTGTATTTCTTTAAGTACAATTCTATAATAAACGAATGCTTGACATCCTCAGCTATAAGTAATCCTATGTACTTAAAAAATAAACTTGTCTATAAATATAAATTAAATCACATACATTTTTCATGTTACAGATATCAAGAGAAATTTTTTAATAAATGTGTACATATGTAATTCTGACGTATTTTGCCTGAATAATTTGAGCTATTTTTTGAAGTTACATGCTTCAAAACTTAACTAACTGTATTCTACAGGGGATGTATTATACCCATATGTGACTTTTAGTGGGTTAAGGCGCTTATTACCAGGGTCTGATTATGGACTAGACAGAGTAATCACATCGCTAAGGTTCCCGCTCTTTGGGAAACCGGAATACCTTCAAGAATTTTAATCTAAAAACTCCGTAAGGCAACGTCACATTTTTTAAACCAATTTTAGCGTCGATGATTATGAAATATACGATAGATTAGGTGGTGTAGATAATGAAATTGTCAGTCATCTGGCATACCAATGGGGGAGAGGAGTTGTCATAGCAACCTTGCAGTCCTCTGCCATGTGAAATGAATGGCAACACGATAACTGATGTTACGTTGACTAAAAAGTATTATCAGTAATCAGGTTACCATTCTATCACATTGCAGGGAATTGTGCGATGTTACAATTTCCAGCACACCCCACCTACTGGTGCGCCAACTGATTGGCTGTTTCGTTATCTGCACCATCTAATCTATCATATATACAAAAATCATCGACGCTAAAATTGGTTGCAAAAATGTGGTGCCGCCTCCCGGACTAAGAACATAGTAAACAAAACTATTTAAAGAATATTTTCAAGTAAAATTATCCATTCATTCGTTTCCTTAAAGTCACTGCGAAATGAGGATACAAAAACTTATTTACAAGCAACTCATTTACTCAATACTCATTTACTCGGTACTCATTTACTCCATCCAAACAACAAATCTCATTCAGAATCTGAGATTTTATATGATAATATGTTTGATTAAAAAGAAATGCCTTCTGATGGAAATTGTGAAATATTCCTGTTTATGGTTGGGGGAATGTGCTGCTTTATATAGAATTAGTACAAGAATATTTACTAGATTTAGGAGAACTACTGAGCAATGTATAATTTTTTTCATGTAAATTTCATTTCATTCAACTGACATTTTAAGTTTACAGCGTTTTTAAAATTTGGAATTGATTTCAAATATACTAAGGTAAATCTCCGAGCTTGAACAAGTCTTTATCCAAACTTTAGTGGAAAAGGAGGAGGGAGTACTAAAAAATGTTGAGATTCGAGCTTAATGGTGAGTGGGCAGGACAGGGCTCAAAATTCTGTGCTTAGAGTCCTAAAGTGCCTTAATCACCCACCTGTTACAAGTCGAGAGGCAAGGGATTCGAATCTAGTTTCTGGTTTGGATGTTCAAGTTTACTGTGTTTTTAAAGTTGGAATTGATTTCAAATATACTGAGGAAAAGCTTCGAGCTTGCACAAGTCTTTATGCAAACTTTAGTGTAAAAAGCAGAATGGAGTGCAAAAAGATGGTGAGATTCGAGCTTACTTAATAGTGGGTGAGGAGTAGAGGTGGTTGTAAATGCTGTGTCTAGGTTCCTAAAGTTCCTTAACCGGGTCCCATCTGTTACAAGTCGAGAGGTAAGGGATTCTAATCTCGTTTCTGGTTTCGATGTTCGTAGTGGGTCGGATTCCCTTTTCAAAGGAGGTTCCGATCTGTTTAGTTTTTTTGTGTGCAAAAGATGGCCATATGGCCCAGGACCTGGTTATCATCTAAGCAAACATCCACCACTTTTTTCGAAAAGCAATTTTCGCCTCATTTTATTGGAAGATGAATGAGCGTATGATAGCGTTCCCCAATCGACGGTGTAATTAATTACTCGTCAGTCGCCAATAAGATATTAAACTTTGAAAGATGACGACAAAAATTTTTAACACGATTGGCCAATTATTTTCTACTTCTTCTTTTCAATCAATTTCATTTTAACACAGCTAGCTTCTTCCTGAAAGCAAAAAAAAAATCACATTTTATATAAGAATTGTTACTTATTATTACTTACCTCTGCTATCATTAAATAAATGTATCAAACAGAAATAAGTAACCTTAAATTTTTGTTTATTTATATAAAGTGTTTATTTAGTTTATTTATATAAAGAAAAAACTGAATTCATTAAAATAAATATCAAGACTTGATTAGTTTTAACACAGTTATTCTAATCGGTAAATAAATTGCACGAGTAGTTTTCCAATTGGGTGAAAAATCGCAGTGAAAGCATCATGTGACGACGCGACGTCCAGACCAAAGTCGGGTTCTGGGTCGAAAATCAGTCCAGCATGTCCGTGAGTAGTCGGAGCTTTCTGTGCCCGTCTGTTGGATTAGCAGGAGTCTAGAAAATAACTTTCAAGCTACTAAAGCCTGAGCGGTGATGCTCCTATGGCGTTCAAGAGGTGGTGCTCAGGGACCGCGAACGGCACCTACAGTTTCCTAATACTGGCGCCATTGCACGGTTTAGGAGCACCTCGGTATTTAGGAACCAAGTCACCGAAAGGTAAGGTGTGCTGAGTTCGTAGGTCTGGGGGTAGGGAGGTCCCGACACTGCAGCCTCAGCAGAGACGTGTCTATGAGTCTAGAGGAAGAGAGTTTCTTTGTTCACCCGGGCCTGCGAGAGGAACCTATCTATTAGTCATAGCTGACGGGCTAGTGGGCTCCTTTGTAGGAATTCTATGACCGAAGGCGTAGGCAAAACAAGGCGTGTCGGGGAATCTCGGCATGCGGCCTAGGGCCCAGTTCTCTTTTGAGTTTCTGGCTCCGAAGCCGTCGGGGAACTCAAGCACGTCCCTAAGTGTGATGTGGTGATGTCCTAAGAGTTTTGATTCCACCGCAAATCGCAACGACGTCTGTCGTCAAAGTTTGGGTGCAGAGGAGTGATGAGCAGGGGCCGTTGGGGTGTCCCGGGTAAACTGGGCCTTCCTGGCGCCTCGCAAGGGTTGCGTGAACTTAGATGCGGCGGTGAAGTACTCTGGCGAAGTACTCTGACGCAAGGCAGAGTAGCTTCGTTTAACAAGATTTGGCCGGCATAGCTCAATTGGCAGAGCATTAGCAGCTTCAGCCGAAAGGTCCCTGGTTCCAATCTTCACCTGGACGATCTTTCATCTAGTTGGAAAATTATTTGTGTAAATATCAAGAATTTGTACAACTGAATCATTAATT
The DNA here is from genome assembly GCA_963931845.1 of Maratus michaelseni. Taxonomy (NCBI): domain Eukaryota; kingdom Metazoa; phylum Arthropoda; class Arachnida; order Araneae; family Salticidae; genus Maratus; species Maratus michaelseni. The sequence goes on along the minus strand of OZ007587.1, from coordinate 214,405,807 downwards.
GTCACAATATTTACTTAAGGGCAATACTGGCTCAACCAAATCAGCTTTAATGGATATTTTATAAATTTATTATTAATCTCCTTTTTTCCACTACATTTAAATAAAAACAATCTTAGAAAGTTCTGTGTATTGCTTTTCAGTTTTCATTATGTTACTTATGTATGTTTTGCCTATTAATGGAAATATGAGCAGTGATGGCCATATATAATTCACACTGACCAGTGGATAGTTACTTACAAGGAAGGTCTCATTAAAGCGCATACTCAAAATGTTTTGAAAACAAGCACAAAAAATCATGCGTCAAGCAAAGATTATGTAACACTTTATCTTATCTAACACTTCCAAAATTCTATTACAAATATTTAACGTTTAACAAGGTGAAAGATGATGTATAACTAAACAGTTTGGAAAACGCAAGACGCATTTCAAAACCCAATATCAAGAATTACCAACACTATTTGGAGAAAACTTCCGAAGCCCTGTATATGATTTCTATATATACTACAATGCTAAAGAATGCTAAATTTTAGTTCAGTTAGGAAACGCATAGCACAGTTTAAAATTCCCCTTCTGGAATTTTCGTCCGTGAACGGAAATGTATTCGATGCCCTATATATGATTACAGAATTTATACACACCAATCAATCGACAAAAAATTAGTTACATTTAAAAACGCTTTTCCGCAACTGAAAACGCACTTGAAGCAATTATTGTTAACAGACAGTACTTTAAAAGAATTCTTTTGTGTGTCCCTGTAAATGAACAATGAATGCTATACACGCAATATCATAGATCCAGCCTCTTCTAATGCACCTCAGTGTATATATTAATTTCAATATGTTTTAAGTAGTGAAACATTATTAAAAAACTTGCAAACGTATTTTCTCCATACACCGTAATGTAACGGAGTTCTTTTGTGTGTTCTTGTAAATGAACAATGAATGCTATGCCCACCATATTCTATAATAAGCCTCTTGTAGTACACTTCAGTGATATATTTCAATTTCAATATGATAGAAATAGTATAATATTATTAAAATAAGCCTCAACTGATTTCCCCCCGTAGACCATAATGTAACGAAATTCTTTTGAGTGTCCCTGTAAATGAGCTATATGCGCTACACACTTATTTTTCAATACCGAACATTCCATAGTAAATTTAAATAACACATATCAATTGCATGACAATCTGAGTACATTTACGCGTATTAGTGCTCGGACAGACAGACAGACAAACCAAATTCATAAGCACTTTTCAACTACTTTGGAAAGTGTTAAAAATGCTATTGAAAATACTTATCTACGTTATACATGATCAGTCAAATTTAGCTGTGAAATCCCAGTAGAAAATCTGCAAAAAAATAAAATACTTTATGAACCAGATGAACGCTCCACACGATTTGGCAAGCAACATTATTTCATCGCCAAATGCAAGCGATTTTAATGCATTTAGAAATTGTTAAATGAGTTGTTTAAATGTGCAATACTTAAAGAATGTATATATAAACATTGGAAAGTTTATTACTATTTCTATAAGGTTATATAATATATACAAGTTGCGTGTTGTTGTAGTTATTTAATTTTACAGTGTTACACCGGCTAAATAAGCTTTAAGTGCATTTTAACAGTAACTGCTCGATTAAGAACAGTGTCATTATACATTTCGATTTTAAATAAGTCGTTGTTTCCATGGCAACAATAGTGTTTTTTTCCTCCAATACTAACAATATTGAAATCGAATTGGCAGTACTCCAGAATCGGATCTTAATTTTCAATTTGTAATAAATTTAACCAATTTAAATTTTGTTCTAAACCTATCATAGGACAGCTAAATTTCATTACGGCAAAACCGTAGTTATAAAAGTGTATTTATTTAAATTAAACTTACTTAAACTAGTTCGGTTTGAAGACTAAAAAAACATTTTCCTTAAAGAATATTTAGCAAAAAAGCGTATTTTTTCAATTTTCATTGTGTCGCCAACCGACAGTAAATCGCCAAAAAATGAAATTTTCATCATTTTTTTTTACGGACGCTATATTGAGGTTCCGCAGGAAATTATTTTATAGACATATATATCCTCATGAAGAGCATATTCTGTATTTCTTTTCAAAATTTTCTGAGTATGCGCTTATGGAGACCTTCCTTGTTAGTAAAAAGTAACTACCGACCAAAAGTTGGCTACTAAATAAATCCCTTCTATATTCAGCTTTACCAACAAGTTGTGACTATTGTGCTGTCCTCTAAAAAAAAACCCATTTTTTGAAATTTTCTCTATATAAAGTCTAATAAAGAATTTATAAAAATTGAACATGGCTAAATAATTACAGCTTGTTCTGACTAAGATTTTAATTCATATTTAATACTTGGAAATTTTTCCAGAAAAAATTTCTCACACCTTGCATTCAAATTTTCGTATTTGCCCCATGGTTGGCGGCTCACGGAAAAATATTCCATCTTGTGCTGCGTTTGTAACCTTGCGAACATAACATGTTATGGTGAAAAATGTTCCAGGCTGAGTATCGTTCCCAAGTGGTTCAGTTGGTAGAACGTCAGTGCGCTATACTGATGATCCGTGTTCGAGTCCCGGCTTGGGTACTTTTTCAGTATGTTGGCTATACGCCTATTAAGATTTTAATGTTGAGCATTTTTCATTTTATCACTTTATTTCAAAATGGCAGTCAATTGTGCGAGAATTTGAAAAGAAAAACCCACTTTTCCAAAAAATGACCCATGTTACCTGAAAACAACCCACACCTGACATAAAATGAAGCACTTTATTAAATATTAATGGTTTAACATAAAAAAAATATAAAATTATATAGATCATTCTAAAATTCTGTTATAAAACGAAAATCTGTAAAAATGAAGATCGTGTTTTGCCAGAATTCTGCAATTGTTAATTTAAATTATTTTAAAACTAACTAAGCACTTCTTAGGTATTTTTAACTATTTATGTTATTCTAAGTGACGCGTAAAAAACAAAACAAAACAAAAAAATTGACTTTAGTAAAATATTTGGTGTAGTACTAGGTTGGTTTTTTTTTTAGGAAACATTTCAACGTGGGTTTTATTTAGGGGACAGCACAATATATCTCGTTTTATTTACATTCAATGGTTAAGAGCCTACATCAGTCACGCGAAAAAACGCTCAAGCTAATGTTAAGTCTAAGGGAAGGTTCTTACGCTTATTTCTCGCTCGCATTTTAATATTTTTAAATGATTTTTTTCTGCAAAGGATAGCTGAGGCCGATCCCTAACGTTGTTAGTTTTTACTTTTTCGAGTTTGGTTCCAGTTTTTTTTTTATATAAGGGTACTTTCACTTTCAGAACCGGTTCCAACCGGTTCCGAAATTAGAAATGTCCGCTTATAAAAAAAACTGCATCTACGTAAAATCGAAAAAGTAAAAACTAACAACGTTAGGGATCGGCCTCAGCTATCCTATGCAAAAAAAAAAAAAAAAAAAAAAAATCATTTAAAAATATTAAAATGCGACCGAGAAATCGCGCAAGAACCTTCCCTTAGACTTAACATTAGCTTGAGCTTTTCTTCCCGTGACTAGTGTAGGCTCTTAATTAAAAAAAAGAGTACGATTGTTTTTCTTTTTTCGTTTTTCAAACTCGAGACTTAGTTACTCGGAACTATTATAAGCCTAAAAAATTCTCAACTATAAATACGTTTTACTTTAATTAAGTTACATATTTTCAATACTGTATATTGAGGTACAATACATTTTCCAAGAATTATTGAAAAAAAAAATGCACAAAGGAACTTTTGGATTTTCTCTCATTTTCAATTATAGGTTTAGAACTTAAATTGAATTTGAATGGGAAAAAGCAAACAAACTAAGAATATGCCGATATATTCAAACGGCTCAGGAAAACGGTTATGGCTCAAGGTGGAAGAAAGCATTATTGATAAAAGGATTAGTATTATCGATAAAAGGAAAAAGATATTAAAGCGAATTGGATAGATGGGATAAAACCATTATGGAAATTTTATGAATTTGCAAAGAAAATATATTTACCAAAAATAAGAGGTCAGGTTCTTAAAATTCTTGTTCATTCTAGGAATATTAATTCTTCTTAGCATTCTTACAGATTATCTTTTCGATGACATTTTCAATTTATTTTCTCTTCCTTTTTTTTTCTCTATTCCTTTTTGCTAACAGGATGGCAACGCACACTGCACTTATAATTTTAGATGCGGTAGAATGTATTCAAATGACGTTAAACTTTTATCATTCATTGCAGTTATTTACTCTGAAAAACGAAATACTGCTAATGTTTTTAAATGTTGAAATAAAAGGCATTTAGTTTTGAGTGAATAAAAAAGCATGTGTCTAATGAATTAAATTAGAAGCTAGCAGATATTCTTTAATATATTAATCGATAAAATATAATTACGAGAAAACATTAAAGTAATTCAAAACAAAAACATAGTTTCCATACATTTTATATTAGTCAATTACAGTCACTTAACTGATAATTAATAATGCAGAACAAAATTTCTGGCATAAAGATATAATATATTTTTAACTAATATATACTTAATTAATTTGTTATATTTTAAAAATAAAAATAATATATTTGCACAAAAATTGACTCACTCAGAATTCTTCTTCGCCCACTGCAGTTTCCTAATTTTTTTATATAATATCATTATATATTTCATTTATTTATAAAACACATAAAGAAGAAGGCATTTCTTGATTTTAGTTCTCAAGTGTGTATAATAATCTCTATGCAACATTGCTCAAATGCCATAAAATTTTCAAGATTTATTGAAAATTTTGCAAATGATTTATTAAATTATCTCTCATTTTGTCTTTCGAACTTAAATTGAATTTGGCTAGAAATAATAATAATAATAATAATAATAATAATAATAATAATAATATTTATAAAGAAACATATAAGCTACGATATGCTCAAATGGCTCAATATGTTCATATATCGAGTTCGATATATCGATAAGTTCAAATGGTTCCGAAAAATATTCAAGGAGGAAAAAAAAAACAAGAAAGAAAAATCATGCATCAAGCATAGATTAGGAAACATTTTCCAACACAGCCAGAAAACTGTAACGAAACTTCACCGTTAAATAAGGTGGAAGAAGATATGTAAGTAAACAGTTTAGAAAACACATAACACATTGAAAAATACAGTTTTCAAAATTACTTCTCAGTGTCAAAAAAGTAGTCGACTTATTTTGTGAAGCCCTGTGTATGATCATTAGATGTGGATATATAGTATGATAAAATTTAGTTCAGTTAGAATATTCAAGTTTAGCAATTTTCGCCAATCGATGGAAATGCACTCGAAATCTTTTGTACAGCCCTGTATATTATCTGAAGACTTTTGTACACACTACATATTAAGCTAAAAGGCAACTTAAAACTCACTCGCAACAATTACCAACCGTAACCGACAATGTATCTTTTTCTTTGTGTAGCCCTGTACATGAATATATTTATATTCCACAAACTTATATTAGTCTACTAAATATAGTTCAGCAGGAAAATGAGTAAACACAATTAAAAACTACCCTTAAGCAATTCACTCCCATAGTCTATAGTACTTACGAATTTCCTTGTGTAGCCATGTATATGGTCAACCGAGATTATAAACACACACCTACTATGAAAAAAAAAGTTAAAAATGCAAAAGAGAAGTTGAAAACGCACTTATCACACATAGACTGTAAATATCGCACATGTACTGTAACCAATATCTTTTGTGTGTCCCTGTAAATAAATGAAATGCACACCAGAGAGCAATTTATGGTGCATCTCGGTAATGCATATAATTTTCATTATGTTTGAAATAGTGAAATATCATTAAATTACACTGCAGACGTTTTCCCCCCATATAACGATGTGTAAAAGAATTCTTTTGTTTGACCCTGTAAATGAATAATAAATGCTTTGCATCCAATATTCTATAAAAAGCATGTTTTAATGCGCTTCATAATTATATATCAATTTTATTATGTTTTAAATGACGTAACGTCATCCAAATGCTCTTGAACCGATTATTCCCCATTGACTGTAATGCAACGGAATACTTTTGATGTCCATGTAAAAAAACTATAAGTGCTACACACTTCTGTTGAAATAGGGAATATGCTATAGTGAACGACAATAACATACAAAAATTTCAGGACAATCGAAGCATATTTACGGGAGTTAGAGCATGGACAGACGGCAGACAAACCGAAGTCATAAACACTTTTCAACTAGGCTGGAAAGTGTTAAAAACATTAGTGTTATTTAGAAAAGGTAAAACATATTAAGAATGACTGGTTAAATGGGATAAAATTATTAAGGAAGTTTTATGAATTTGCAAATATTTATCAAAAGTAATTTAGAAATCTTTCTTACAATTCTTGTTTATTTCAGAAATATGAATGCAAAATATTTCTTTGAATTCTAGTAGATTGTCTTTCTGAAGTTGTCTTCAATTAAAATTCTCTTTCTCTTATTTCTTTATTCCGTAAAAAAAAAAAAAAAACAGACGAGACAGAATGCATTTAAATGATGTTTTAAACTCTTAGAATTTACTACTTTATTTACTCTGAAATTCGAAATACTGCTATTTTAAATGTTGAAATAAAACTTAGAGAAAAATTATTTTAAAAAGAGATTTAGTCCAGTTAATAAAACAGAATGCGACTTTGAACAGATAAATTAAATTAAAAACTAGCAGATGTTCTTTATTTTATTAATTATAATAGAAGAAACTATTTAGGTAGTTCAAGATAAAATATGAATGTTCGTAAATGTAATTCCAATTCTTTTTCTGATAGTTAATAATTTGTAGCACAGTGCGAGACATGAGCGTATATTTAATATATATATATATATATATATATATATATATATATATTATATATATACTGGGTGATTATAAAAAAAACTATCCCGATATATGAGCCCCTAACTGTCATACCGTTCACAGAAACTGAATTAAATTCTGGCCTAAAGTATTTTGAGGTATGTGTTCAAGAATCATGTAAAAAACAACAGTTAAATTCTAACAGTTAAGGTTACAGTGACAAAATTTCGAAAATTTCAAACGGCAACACCTACTTTTTTATTAGAATGTGATCTTCACAGTGAAAAACCATAAAAAGCGTTGGAACGGTACCTGTAGCACGAAAACAGCCGGCGTTAGACAGACTAAGAAGAAAAGTGAAAACAACCAATAAAGAACAGAGAAGCAACAGAAAGTAAAACATTTTATTGTTCAGTGCTATCCACCATCTGCCGCATGTAAAGTGTCGTCGTGTGTGAAATGGAAAATGTATGAAACACAATAAAATGTTTTGTTTTCTGTTGCTTCTCTGTCCTTATTGGTTGTTTTCACTATTCTTCTTAGTCTGTCTAGCGCCGGCGATTTTCGTGCTACAGGTACCGTTCCAACGCTTTTTATGGTTTTTCACTATGAAGATCACATTCCAATAAAAAAAAGTAGGTGTTGCCATTTGAAATTTTCGAAATTTTGTCACTGTAACCGTCTGTTAGAATTTAACTGTTGTTTTTCACCTGATTCTTGAGCGCATACCTCAAAATACTTTAAACCAAAATTTCATTCAATTTCTGTGAACGGTATGATAGTTAGGAGCTCATATATCGGGATAGTTTTTTATAATCACCCTGTATAACGCTGGCTGGAAAAACTTGGGAACCTGTAAACGCTTCCAGTAAACGCTGGAAACGTGATTACACTAGATTAATTTTGACACAATTATTCAAATTGGTAAAGAAATCATACGAGATGAAATCTTCCCTATTGGGCGAAAAAGTCCCGGCCAGGATCCGAACCCGGTTGGGAAGATTACATCTCATATGATTTCTTTACCAATTTGAATAATTGTGTCAAAATTAATCTAATGTAATAACGTTTACAGGAGATCCCATTACCTGTAATTTATTCTGTTGTGCTGTATCAGATATCAGAACAGATGCTATGATTATTTGGGTGAATTAGTTCAGGCATATTCGTCCGGGATTGCTCAGTTGGTAGAGCAGTGGCAGCTTCAGCCAAGGGATACTGGGTTCGAATCCTGGTCCGGACTTTTTCGCCAAGTTGGGAAGATTACATCTTATATGATTTCTTTACCAATTTGAATAATTGTGTTAAAATTAATCTGTGGAATCACGTTTCCAGCGTTTACTGGAAGTCCTATTACCTGTAATTTATTATGTTGTGCTGATTCAGATATCAGATCAAATGCTATGATTATTTGGGTGAATTAGTTCAGCCATATTCGTCCGGGAATGCTCAGTTGGTAGAGCATTGGCATCTTCAGCGAAGGGATCCCGAGTTCGAACCCTGGCCCGGATTTTTTCACCCAGTTGGGAAGCTTACATCTCATATGACTTCTTTACCAATTTGAATAATTGTGTCAACATTAATCTGGTAGAATTAAGCTAGTTAGCAAGTAAAAACATTTTCCCAGTATGATATTTGTTGATCTATTAAAAAAATATATTTCTTTTTCCAGAAGCACTAAAAGAATTATGATGCAGTACTCATGAATTACATACGTGATACATGTAAAACGTAGCTTGCACCTGTGCCATTTTCTAATAAATAAAAAAGATGACATTGATGTTGTTTTGAGTATTGTGATGTCACATATTGAAGCTGAGACATCACGTGGCGCCAAATATTCTCATATTGTTTTATTTTTCACTCAAGCTGGACTATTGTAAAATATTATTTCGAATAAAAGTATCTATGCAATCACTGGGATTTGTATATTGAAGATAAGTTTCTGTACTCTTTTAATAAATAATATTATTAATTCCAGTTAGAGTTCTGGGCGAGTTGTTTTATTGTAGGAGTTATTCTATAATACCGATTTTTAAATATTTATTTTTTAAGTAATTATTTCTCAAATTCAAATAAATTCTTATTCCGTAAGTTTCAATATATTTGATGTATCTTTCGGGGAAAATTTAAGTTATAATTTTTCTTTTGCCACAAAACATAAGAATCTTTGTCAAATCTTGTGGTGCAAACCTAGTTCTGATACGACAATTTGTTAATTTTTTTAATGAATTTTTGAAATGTGGACGGACTTATGGAACCCCCTGTAATTCGCTTAGTACAAAAATGATCAATTTTAATTGTTCTGCTGAACGTTTTCAAAGGATAAATTAAGGTATGCCAAATGAGAAGATTTAATAAAATAATAGTTGAGAGTTACAATAGTTTAATATTAGCCCGCATTATAGTTCAATTATTTTGGTAAATGGTGTCATCAAATCGAGCTTCAATCATATCCGGAGACTGGCTATTTTTTCACAACCCGAAGTAGTCAGCATTTTGTTTCTTAATATTGCACTAACCACCAGTCATTGGTTAAGATTAAAGATCAACTTACTGTTATTCATTAGTCTTAATATAATTAATTTAACCTTAACTACCCGCCTTCTTTAAAAATAAAAAATAAATACAGTGTTTCCAGTGATTTTGACTGCAAAGAGCATGTCAGATCAAAGAAACAGTCATTAGAAAGAGCTTCAACAGTTAAACACGCCCCAACCAGACAACTATCTGAAGTCAACTCGTAACATGACCCTAACCTGCTAAAACGATTTTCTTCAACTTGAAATCCAATTCGAAAACCGAAAGTGAACAATATTAATAGCCCATTTTAAATGCAGTTATTTAAGACGCCATTTTTTACAAATTGATAAATTAACTTATTGAATAACAGTTAACTAACTGAAAATATTTAATCAATTGTACATTAAAGAAGCCCTATGAGTGTTTCTGTAATTATTTAATAACGGAAACATCTGTTTAAAAATTCTCAAAATTAACTGAAGTTACCTCGGATTAAAATATCACCTTTAAAATAATAAAATGCTCTTGTTTTTAATTGACCATTTTAGGTAGATTTCGTAAGAAATACTATCTATTACATTCTCCCCTAAGTTGGAATTTTTGAAAAATTTTTGCAGATCTACGCCGATTATGACTCCCAGAACCCAAAGCCACCCACAGTTCAAAACTTTATCTATCTATCTATCTATCTATGTCACTTTTTTATGGACACGATAATTCCCATAATTCTGCACAAATCTCTTCCAAACTGATACATAAAATCAAGGAGCATAAAATCTCAGTCAAGTTCGTTAATGGGCAAGAAGAAAAAAATTCATAATTTCGTCAAAGAACAAGATATCAAACCCGCTTGAATTTATTATAAATCCTTTTAATATTATCTAAAACATTTACATTGACAAGTTTTTTATAGGAATCAATCCTTATAGCAAAAAAAAAAAAAAAAAAAAAAAAAATCCCTGCCGGTTCCGCCTGCAAGCAAATTAAGTTTAAAAGTGGGCGTTTCCAAATGCCGCATCATGGCAAAAAAGTCATTTCTTCCGCAATTCCCAACAAACAGGCGCCCCACGGTCTGCGTCTTCGAAATCTACCTATGCCTGTAGGCCGAGCCGTCAGGGATTTTTATTTGTATTAGGGAAGTAAAGACGTGAGGAAGTTTCAAGCAAAGAAAACTCCGCAAAGTACTGTTTTATTAAAAATAAAGAAAATTATAAATTATTACAAGTACACAATTATTATCAATTTGCTTGTGCGTGTCTCTCTCTCTTTCCCAGTGTATGTCCGCAAAATACTCAAAAGACAGTTTTCCGGAAGAGATTTTTATTATATATGTATGAACAAAATATAAAACCTTAAAGCTAAATAAATAAAAAAAAGGCTGAAATTGTTCTGCCAATAAAATATCTTACTGTTGTAGAAAAAATTTAAATATTTTCTCTCTGCTAACGAAAGTTATATATAATATCTTTAGATAGGTCCAACCTCCAAAATGTAAACCTAACCTGAATTTGATTTCGCAAAAGGAAAATATAATAAGAACGTAAAACAATGCGCCAAGCATAAATTATGAAACACTTTCCAAAACATCCAGAAAACTGTAGCGAAATTTCACCGTTAAATAAGGTGAAAAAAGATATGTATTAAACAGTTTAGGAAACATACAACTTATTGAAAAAAACAGTTTTAGCATTTACCTTCCATAGTCAAAAATTAGTCGAATTATTTTGTGTAGCCCTGTATATCATCTGTATATTTGTATATATACTACACATCATGATAAAAATTAGTTTAGTTAGAAAATTCAATTTTAGCAATTTTCGTCTATCGATGGAAGTGCACATGAAATCTTCTATAGAGCCCTGTATTACAGCGACTTTTGTACGCAACACATATGAAACTAAAATTTAATTCAGGTAAAAAACGCATAAGGCAACTTAAAGCTCATTTCATGCAATTACCAACCATAAACAACAATGTACCTTGTTCTATTTGTAGTCCTGCATATGAAGTTATTTGTATTTCACAAACTTGTATCGGTCTACTAAATATAGTTCAGCAGAAAAATGCGTACCACAATTAAAAATACCCTTAAGCAATTCAATACCATAATCACTAATATTTAAAAATTCCTTTGTGTAGTCCTGTATATAATCAACAGAATTTATACACAGCACGTAGTATGCAAAAATTCAGTTAAATTTAAAAAACCAAACCAAAGTTGAAAACATACTTATCAGACATAGACTGTAATTATCGCACAAAGACTGTAACCAAACTTTTTTGTGTGTCCCTATAAATGAGCGATTAACGCAATGCGCACCATATTATTGGGTGAGCATGAGCAATTTATAGTATACATCTCAGTAATGAGTATAAATTTCACTACGTTTTAAACAATGAAACATCATTAAATTTACACTGCAAACGATTTTCCCCGTAGAACATTATGTAACAGAATTCTTTTGTGTCACCCTGTAAATTAATGATAAATGCTCTGCACACTATATTTTAGAAAAAAAAAACATGTAATTTTAATGGTGTATTTTTGTTTTTAAGTATCCTTTGATTTTTGGTTCCTTTGGAATTGTAAATTTGTACGCTTATCTTGTTGTAAAAAGAATTTCTCCCATTTACCTATATTTATGTCTACGCATGTTATTCTTTTAGAGTGTAAGTATTCAATTTTAAATTTTGGAAATGCGACTTTAAGGCGGTATTCAAAAAAATATTTTTCCACACTCAACAACTCAAAATTTTGAGACACATTCCCAGACTCATTTTTAAAAGTAACAACAGGAAACTTGGTGGCGTGATTTATAAAGACAGTTATAAGGGCCCATGTTTTTATTTTTTGATCAATTACTTAGAAATTGATTTACAGACAATTATTTTCACAGTACGATCATTTTTTTTTGTTTTCAGCGCTATCGCTTCTCGAAATTCGGTTCAAAATGTCCACTTTGACAGCAATTTTTGAAATATATTCTGCCTTTATCAAAAAATCGAGACAGTGGGGACATTATAAAGTTTCTAAATAAGAGAACCTGCCAATTGGATGCATTTTAGAGCAAAAATGAATTTACGAATGTGTCTCAAAATAAGCAGTTTGGATTTGAATACACCCTAAAACAAACTTTGTCTATTTTTTTTTTCAAACATGACAGAATCAAAATCAGGTAACTAGGTATCGTTTGATAATTTCGACTAAAGAAGATATCTTCCATTATCTCATAATATCATCAGATCCGTTATATTGCTAAATTATCGAAAGGATGTTTTTTGTTCAGAAAAAGTTCTTGCAATGATATTTTTGCGCTCCGATTACAAAACGAACCACTGTGCGATGCAGGATTTTAATTTTAATCAAAGAATAATGAGCTCTTTAAAGAGTAGCTCTTTAGTAAAAATTTGCAACACAAACAAATAAAAAAAAGTTTCCTGATATGGAAGAAAAGTTTACAACCTTTAGTGTAAATTCTTAGTTATGCCGATGACATTTATGGGTAGCAAAGGGGTAAGGATTTTTTATTTCAGGAACGTTTCTTTAAACTGCAATTTTTTTTCTTCTGAAATTTAAGATTGATACTTTTCCAAATAAATTCTGAAGTTAACGGATAGGATTCTGAAATCCTGGGTAACGATGGAGTCATACTGAATTTATGTAAACATTTCTGCTATACCAAAGCAGATTTTAGCAATTTTTTAGAATGTGTAGACTAGCATGATAAAATATAAAAGTACTGGTTTTAATAATTCTAAAAATTATTCACATTCAATATGCCACAAAGCTCATTTTATGTGGAATTTATTTTATTTTATTTATTTATTGCAAGATTTTCTAAGATATATTTAAATTAAAAAACTAATAGGGTAATTCGGGGGTAATTTGGTGGAGTTTGGTGCAATTTTAACCACTGCCGCACCATCAATCGTATATTTTGAGGTAATAAGGTGGATGCCATTTTGTACCTTTAACAATGTGCTATTCAGAACACTGATAGTATTTTTAATCAGATAACATTTGAGAACACTGTGATTTTTTTTAGAGCATATGTTTTTTAAAGAGACAGTTTGGAAGATAAATTACATGAAGAATTTTAAAGGCTGTCTTGAAATTCACAATGTTTTATGCTCTTTGAAACACGTTCTTTCAAACTAAATTGACCATAAAATAATTAATACAACACGGTTAGTTGAAATAGTACGTTTTTTATATATCAGTAAAAGCATAAATGACAATTAGAAGGTTTTAATACAGTTCAATAATATACAGGGAAACATTTTAGAATGGATACATTTGAACTTAGATAAGATACCTTCTGAATAATAATAATAATAAAACTTTTTCAAACAATTTTTTAAGAAATAGCTATTAACATTGTTGTATTGCACAAAGGCGACAAAATGAACCCCACTCAATGATATAAGCTAGAGTGACACATTTCAGAATGAAAATAATGATATTTTACATATTACACAGTCTTTTGAATAACATACCTCTATAAAAAAAAAAAAAAAAAACTTTTTCGATCAGTTTCTTAATAAAAGGCTACGCCATAGTGTAAACATTTTTAAACACAAGTTAAGTCTCAGATCTTACACATTTCAGTAGGCTAATAAAGAAGTCATTTGTATACTTCTGAGAAATGATTAATAAACAAAAAAATGTAAGTGACAATCATCAAACATAACAAAACTACAATAAAAATAAATCAATTTATAAGAAAAATACAGCGGCACCAAATTACCCAGTTTTTTTTACGCAGGCAATTTGGTGCTTTCACCAATATCCTTTTTTTGTTGTCATTTTCAAAGATGTAGAAGGGAGAAATGCAATACTTATTAGATTGTACTTTCAACATGCCAGTACAAATTTTTATTCATACGTACATCATTTCGCATTTTTCTGTGGCTTCATGTAAGTAGAGAGATATTGAAACTTTGAATAGGGGTATATTTAATGCACAGTACATATGTGTAAGTACTTGTAAATTTTTTAAAAAGATTCATACCATACATTAAGATCATGATAATAATAATTGAAAATGAGGCACCAAATTACCCCCAGCTTACCCTATATCAATTTAAAAATTTGTAAAAATTAAATATAAAAAGTTCCTTTTATAAGTTATTTCATTTTGTAAAATTAATTTATTTTAATGCTTTATTAGATTATCATTTGACTGACGTGCCCAATTAAACCTTTAATTTTGGAAACAAAGGGATGGGAACGAATATTTTTGAGAAAGTAGAAATCATTCAAATAGACTTAATCTTTCTTTATCTTCGCATCCATTTACTCTGAAAGCTGAAAGTCTGTTAAAGTTATTTTAAATCTTCAAATAAAATTCAAACAAAAGAGGGTTTTAAAAGCGATTTTGTGTAACTGAATAAAATGACTTACGGCACTGATCAAGCTTATTATTTCAGAATTTGAATTTCTTTTTGCTTTTATTAAATGTCATAGTATGATAAACACTCGATTCTGGTTTTACCCGAACTTTTTTCTTTTATTATTATTTGAATTTGATTTAACATGGTTTTCTTATAAAAAAAAACATTGTCGTTTTACACGATTTGTTTCTATTTAACACGATCGGCCCAAATAATCAAAGTAGTCAGATATGCCAATACCAAAACTTTCTTCTATCTCACACAGGTTTCGCATACACTAAAAACGAATCTCAACACTAATTTATATCAAGGTCTAACTGAATATAAACTTTTATTTAATTCCTTGCATTAGTTTTTGAAACATGACTATCGCTAAAATTGTGTAAATCTTGCAAAATGCAGCATAGAAGCGCCACCTATTGGGAGATTTACACCAAAATCCAATCAACAACGACTTATGTCAACGTCTAACTGAATCTGAAGTTTGATAAAAATTCGTGCATTAGTTCTTGATGTAGAGCTATCGTGAAAATCATGAAAAAAGTAGCATAGCAGTGCCACCTGTTAGTCTATTTACATCAAAATGTAATCATCTATTTATGTCAAGGTCTAACAGAATCTGAAGTTTGATAAAATTCTGTGCATTAGTTCTTGAGATAGAGCTATCGAGGAAATGACGATAAATTTAGCATAGCAGCGTCACCTGTTGGTAGATTTATACCAAAAACTAATCAGCACCAACTTATATCAGGGACTAACTGAATTTGAATTTTTATTAAATTCCGTGCATTATTTCTTGAGGTAGAGCGCCCACAAAATTTTTGTCATATACAGACAGACAGACACACAGATAGACATTTCCTAAAAACAGTGAACTCGTGTTCAGAACCTTCTAAAATGTATAAATCCATCGAAAACCGGAAGTCGAAAATTTTCATGAATCCAATACTTTCTTCTTGTAAAGATAGAAGAAAGTAAAAATCCTATTACATTTTTATAAATAAAGCTGGAATCTTTTATAAGTTTAAAAAAATGTTTATTTAAACGATAGTAATCAAATCATTAAACGAAAATCAAGTTATCTTATAATTAACTTTTTATTATTATTTGAAATTGAATTAATACGAATTTCCTGTAAAAAAGCGTTATCTTTTTACACGATTTCTTTCTATTTAACACAATCAACCAAAATAATTAAAAAAAAACAAGTGGGTAAGTGTGATCGAAGATCGCTCAAATGGTTTCGTTTAATATTCTTTTCAAAACACTTTATCCTTTCCTTAATAAATCCAAATAAATTTCATTTGGCTACAAAAAAAAAAAAAAGTCATGTTTTTTATAAAGTAAAAATTTATCGGTCTATTTTTTCATTTTTTCGAATATCTAAATCAACCCGATAGCGGGCGAAGCCCGCTATTATATTCTGTCATAATAACATCTGCTATGCGGACTAAATGCGATATTTAAAAAAATAATTTCAAAATTAAACATGTTGTACACCTTCAAAATGTTAAACTATGCGAATATTTCCAAAATCGGATTTTTATCACGATTCAATATGTTTCTCAAACTCATGTATTTACTATTTTCTATTACTCATATTGATACTCGCTTTGTTTTATTCTCAAACATTTGAAAAATTCGTTAAACTTGCGATATGACGTCAGATTTTCTTTTTAATTCTCTAATAACGTGATATTATTCTGCTTTGTGTACATACACATACTCATACTCCTTGTATTATTGAGAAATCATAGAAAGTTTCTTTTTTATTACCACTATGACGTCAATCAATTTTATTTCATAGTTATCTTTTTTTCAATTGGTGAAACTTTTTATTTCATTTTCATTTTTCACGTGGAAATCGTTCAATAGAAAATTAATTATTGTAGAAAGAATTTCATTGTGGAATTTTAATTTTTGGCAACTGTTATAACGAAAGTTATAATTTTGTTATAATTTTGGTTTTTTATGTCTATTTATTAAAATAATAGCATTTTTTCAAATTTTAATATTTTGAGCTTCATAGCGGATATTCAGCTATATATACGCAAAGTTTCATCTCTGTAAGTTACATTGTTTCTGAGAATGGCTCTGTGACGGACAGACAACGGAGCGGGATTAATAGGGTTTCGTGAGATGAACTAAACCCTAAAAAATCCTATTTCACTTCTATAAATTAAGCAGGAAGCTTTCTATAAGTTAAAAAAAAAGGTTGATTTAAACGAAAGTCATCAAATAATTAAACGAAAATCAATTTATCTTATAATTATATATTTCTTTATTATTTGAATTTGAATTAACATGAATTTTCTACAAAAAATCGTTTACTTTTTACACGATTTGCTTCTATTTAACACTCGTCCAAAATAATAAAAAAATATATTTCAATTCTATAAATTAAGCTAGAACCTTCTATAAGTTAAAAACAACGTTTATTAAAAACGAAAGTCAACAAATCATTAAACGATAATTGAATAACTAAATATTTTTTGAAAAGAAATGCCCACTATTTTGGTACATGTATTTAGTCAAATTGATTGTGTGCATGCACAGATCTGATGCTTTTCAGTTTTCATCCATAGCAATCAGTAGCACTTTCGTGTATAACAAAGCCACATGTTGGATTAGTTCTATGTAATTTTAAATGTGTCTCTTTTTAATACCATGATTTAATTAGTATTAGTTTTATATAAATTGCTGCACTTTTAATGTAAAAAAAAAAGTTTGCAATAAGCAAACATTTTTATTTGCCCGAATGAAAAACTTTTGATGACTGGATTTTAATTGTACTAGAAAGTATGATATTCTGTAAGCGTTTCCGAAAATTAGGTTAATACAGATTGCAAATAAATTGATTTACCTTTTGCTAAACTCTTTAGTGGAGAATTATGCAACATTATAACTGAACAGACGAACATAATAGGGAGCTATTTTAACTCATAGCCCGGGTGAGAAAAGTACATTAATTTTTATTTGATTAATAGCAAGGGGAATAAAGCAAGTGCATGCTCACAAAAAATACCGCAGGTTATCGAAAAATGTGCCCTTTTAAACAGAATTATCAGTATCAATGCATCCATATCTGTAGCAAAACAAGAGTTTTACTTATATCTTATATATAGTATATAGGAAGAAAGTATTGGAATCTCAAAAATTTTCGACTTCCGTTTTTTGAGGGATTTATACGTTTTAAGATGTCCTAAAAAATGATTTGACGATTTTTGGAAAATGTCTGTGTGATATAAATTTTGAGATCGATCTATTTCAAGAACTAATCGACGAAATTTAATCAAACTTTAGATTAAGTTAGGAAATCTGTGCAGATTAGGTTTAGTGTACATCGCCTAACAGGTCACTGCCATACTGCATTTTTCACGACTTCCTTGATATCTATACTTCAAGAACTAACCCACGGAATTTCATGGAACTTCATACTCTGTTAGACATTGATATAAATAGATGCTGATTAGATTTGGGTGTATATAGCTCAAAAGGTGGTTCTGCCATGCTGCGCTTTTCTCAATTTCCCCGATAGCTATATTTCAAGAACTAATGCACGGAATTTCATAAAATTTTATATTGGTTAGACCTTTACATATTCAGAAGTGGATTAGTTTTTGGTGTATATAGCCCTACAGGTGATGCTGCTATGGACATTTTTTACGATTTTCGTGATAGCTATATTTCAAGAACTAATCGATGGAATTTAATCAAGCTTCAGATTCTATTAAATCTTGACATAATTTAATGCTGATTAGGTTTGGATGTATATCTCCCAACAGGTAGCGCTGCTATTCTGCGTTTTTCACTATTCCAGTTATAATTATATCTCAGGGACTGATGCATAGAAATTCATGAAACTTTATATTTTGTTAGATCTTTATTCAATTTTCATTTTGATTCCTCGTCAGGGGCGATACTATCCTATGCTTTTGGAAAGATTCCTAATCAGACGCACAATCAATTGATATAATTTAGCGAGCGTGGTTTGCAAGATTATTAACTCCATTCTTGTACCTCTCATACACTTTTAATCACATTGTTGCCTAATTCGTTCATGTTTGACTCCAACTTTTGGCTGCGGACCCGATTATGGAATATTAGCCCTAAGTTTTTTGCGATGAACATTATAGCTGTATTTTATTTTTTTCGTGTAAAAATGCATCAAATTATCTATTTGAGTTTAATGATTAAAGGTGTAAATGTTGATCTAATTTAAAATTTTAATACCCAAGAAGGGGTGTTGTTATTCTGTTCGTCTTTTAATACACTGAACACTGTAACTCCCCGTTAATTCCGAATGAATGCACGCGCTTTATATTGGTAATAGTTGATGCTATTATAAATTAATATATTAGAATAGTATTAAAGGAAGTCTTGTGATTTCCACAAAATACTAGTTAGTAGTGGATATATCTTGATGATATTTTAACCAATATTTGGCATATTGGAGTACGATATTGTCCCAACATTGAGGGTCTTTATATTTTACCAATATCGCTCCAAACTTGACTCAAAATATTTCGCCATATCAGTGCAATTATTTCTATTGAAAAGCCAATATTCCTGCAATAAATTGTAAATATTGTAAATATTTGTAAATAATTTCTTGTAAATATTTGTAAATAATTATAAATATTTCCAACGTAAAACCAATATTTAACCAACATAGGTAGTTCATTGAAAGTATTTTTCAATGATGAAATATTGCTTCATTATTGACCTCCAATATAACCGATATTGCTGTGCTACTAAGGATTCTATAGTTATGCAGACGCATATATAAAAGTAAAATAGATACACTAAAGATTTAATTAATTTTCTCATTTTGAAAGTTGATTAAAAGGAGAATATTTATAACAAAACAACATTTTATCATACAACAAATCATCTTATTTAATTGAGAACTTTTCTTCAACCGTATTATATGGATGATACGAAACTGAAACTAATTTACTCATTCATGTCATTCAGATACAAATGGTTTACTTACTTTTCGTAAACATCTGTTAATAGACTGGAGGGCGCAATGGATAGGTTATCTGCAAGTTTGCATTTAATTTAATTTCCAGCGATAGCCGTTTCCATACTGCCATTTGATGTTAGCATTTGAAGTTAGCATTTAGAAAGTGAATATTGCTATATATGTAATAATAAAAAAAATTCACCCTTTTTCCTTAATTAATTTATTCCAAATTCTTACAGTTCTACTCCTTCCCTGTCTTTTAATAATATCTTAAATCTAAATTATATTTTTATTCCATATCTTTAATCAACATATTCTTTTAATTCTTATTCTAAAAAACTTAATCTGTTAAAAGCTACACTTATTTGTAAAAACCACTAATTTATTTCCTCTTTTGAGACAGTCAATTTTTATTTCTTTAGAACGTCTCTCAATATCATTTTTATTTTTATTAAAATTATCAGTCGATATCCCATAATTCATTTCGACTCGCGTGTCTAACTTTTTCACTTCAAAATTATGCCTTTTATGATAATAAGTTCCACAGCCTTGCAAGCCGCTCATTGGTTAATTTACCCCTGCATTTGCGAAATATTCATTCACCTCGCTACGTTTAAAACGCAGTTACGCAGCTCCGGAGCTCAGAAATTTTACGTTTTTGAATTGCTAAACAAAATCCATCACTTGGAGGAGAAGTGTCTTTAAATTGGTGTATTTCTATAATAATCTGTAACATCTTAATGCTCTTTTTCTACGATGTAACGCAGCTCGATCTGAGTTAAAAAAAATAACGACTTGTGGAATTGTCTTTGATTGGTGAAGTGACAGTAAAATTATTGATAATAATGCAGCTTCCTGTTATTTCTACGGGAAATTTCCTAATGTATTTCATAAACATCGTCTTCCGTCTGGAGCCTTCGACTGCAAAACATTTCTTATTCTACAAAATCATCGCTTGCCAGAATTAATATGTTGATATAATTCACTATGAAATTGAAAATCATTTCATATATATTTTTAGGGAACACGGGAAAGTTATTTTTTCATATTTAAAAGGAAAAACTACCAAAATCGAAACATCATTCTATATTTATTTGCTTATGCTCATCCATAAAAAATAAAATAAGTATACTGAAGAAGAAAGTAATTTTCTTATTATTAAAGTCGATTAAAATCGGAATATTTTAAAAACAGCATCATTTCAACACATAAATCATCTTATTTAATTGGGAAATTTTCCTATAAACATTATTACATAGGATGAGACAAAAGTAATTCTAAATTTCTCATTCATCTCATTAAGATACAAATAGTTTACTTACTTTTCGTAAACATCTGTCAATTGACTGGAGGGCGCAATGGATAGGTTATTTGAAAGTTTGCATTTAATTTAATTTCCCGAGATAGCCGTTTAAATACTGCCATTTGATGAAACGAAATAAGTTTACTAATAAAGTTAGCATTTAGAAACTGAACATTACTATATATATTTTTAGGGAACACGGGAATTTTTTTTTTCAGATTTAAAAGGAAAAAGTACCAAAATCTAAACATCATTCTATATTTATTTGCTTATGCTCAGCCATAAAAAATAAAATAAGTATACTGAAGAAGTAAGTATAATTTTACTTACCCATCATACGTAGTATAAGGTAAATCTTGTAATCGTTTTGAAAATCGATTTTTTTTTTTTTTGGCGGATTTACACGGTTTAGACACGGGAGATTCCGAAAAACATATTTTTAGAAAAAAAAAATGCCGTCCGTCTGTCTGTGTGTCTGTAAACGCTCTATCTCCCGAACAAATTGAGATAGTGACTTGAAATTTGGTATGTACTTAGTATGTAATAAAAGGAAGAAGCTTATTGAATTTCAGTAACCTCGATTATCCGGAACTATTTTTTTCGGACTCTCGAAATATTCGTTCTGATAAAAGGTATATAAAATTTTTCGAAACTGTTTATTTTAAGGAGTGAATATAAAATACAATAAAAAAACGTAAATTTTGCATAAAGAATGAAGTTGATCGGATAATTAGTTGCCGAGATATTTGTAATCCTATTTTCCACACTGTTCATTTTTTCATGACCCAGTATTTCATTCAAATTTCAATTCAGTGATATATTTTAATTGGAAATGAGACGCTTAATACGACGCAGTAAACCGATAGTTAATATGATTATCAATTTTGGAGTTAAAAGGATGTTTCTTTTACGCCATTCAGTAATAGAGCACTTAAAGCGAGGCTAACGAAAAAGACAGGCTACCGCGGTACATTCCACTTATCTTTTTTTTAAGACCGCTAGAGTGACGTGATGCTCTTTTCGTACACCTGCATTGGTGCATTCGAGCATCACGTGATTACGGCGGTCTGTAAAAAAAGATACGCGTAAAGCACCGCGGTAGCCTTTCTTTTTCGTTAGCCTCGATTTAAGGTTTATGACGTCATCAAGTCAGGATTTTATTGGAATTGGAATGCATTTTATAAATAGTTTACACATGTTTTATTTTCATATTTTATATTATGCATATCCATGATGGGTAATTATTACGATTGCCCCCAATGGCTAGTCCTTATTATTAAAGTCGATTAAAATCGGAATATTTAAAGCACAGCAATATTTCATCACATAAATCATCTTATTTAATTGGAAACTTTTCCTATAAACATTATTACATAGGATGAGACAAAACTAAATCTAAATTACTCATTCAGGTCATTAAGAAACAAATGATTTACTTGGTTCTCGTCAATATCTGTTTAATAGACTCAAGGGCGCAATTAATAATTTATCTGGAAGGCGGATTTAATTCAATTTCTTGGGATAGCTGTTTCCATCTTATCATTTGTAGAAAATAAATTAACCTAATTAATAAAGTTTACACTTGGAAAAAGAATATTGCTATATATTTTGTAGGAAACAGATGCAATTTTATTTCACATTTAAAGTGAAAAAAAAATTGTAACATCCATTCTACAGTTATACATACGCATACATAACAAATAAAACAGATACACTGATTAAAATGACACTTTCAAATCGGACTAAATTGATTTTTTCATTTTGTTATGAAACTTTTAGTTTCAAATATGACGACCCAAGGTTTTCAATTTTGAAATACCAGAAATACTCAGAATATTGAAACATTTACATACTCAAAACTGAGCACATTGAGGTCAGTTCATACTCATTTTTGGAACATGGACATACTCAAAAATGATTAGAATTAGTTCAAACTCATTTTTGAAACATAGACATACTCAAAAATGAGCACAGGATGTTTTATTCTTGAGTGTGTGCATGTTTTCAGAAATGAGTATATATACATGTTTCAAACTTGAGTCATTTTGATTCGGAAACATTTGGACTATGCGACACACTGAGATTTGAGTATTTTTTTTACTCAGTTTTGAAAATGTCGTTTTTAGAGTGTACCGTTGCACTAAGTAACTTCCTCATTGTTAAACCCGATTAAAAACATAAATTTTTAACACAAGAACATTTTATTATACAAGTCCATTAAGATACAAATGGTCTTGTTTGTTTTCGTAAATATCTTGTTAATAAGCCGGAGGGCGCAGATGATAGGTCACGTGGAAGCCGCATTTAATTATTAGTGGATCCAACCCGGGCTTTCCGGGTTACAGAATATAGGAGAAAACCATTTTTTGGAAATTTAAATTCAAATAGATTTTTTTTACATTTAATGTATATTTTTTAGATTTTTCACTAACAACGCCAAAAAGTATTTTTATACGAAAATATTAATAATGTACTCAAATAGAGTTTTGAAGTTTAGTGATTCTTTCGTATTATCCGCATGCCAGAAGTTAATAGCCGAAGAAATCGCCAAAGATTTTGCCACTTACAGTAATAATTTTGATTCTGATAATTTCAGTGGTTCAAGACCGTAGTTCAATTGCATGTCTGTTAAATTTGTGTTTTATTTATATTTTATAACTTTATTTGTTAGTGAATTTTAATATTGTTATGGAATCTTAGCCGGAAACAAATGCTGAACTATTTATATTGTTTTAAGTGCAAACGGGTTAATATTTCGTAATCGGCTGCTCGTGATCATTCTTGAAAATTATTTTAAAAACCATATAAAAATCAGGAAATTGCGATATAGTGTTGAAACAAATTGCATTCAAAAGAACATTTTTTTTCTATTCGACGATGTAAAAATTTAAATTGTATGATGTCTAGAAGTTTGCAGTAAAAGATAATTTTTTTTCAGGTGTTGCACCATCAAAATGACGCCAGCTTTACTCACAGACATGTTTTTGAATTATAATATAGATTTCCTGTGATAGCTGTTTCTTTTGTATCATTTGAAGAAATAAATTAATTTCCTCGACAAAGTTTGTGCTTAGAAAGTGAATAATGCTATATTTTTTGTAGGGAACAAGTGGAAATGTCTTTTTTTTCATATTTAGAGGTGAAAATTACCAAAATAGAAACATCTAAATCCATTTTAATACTTGGAAATTTTTCCATAGAAAATTTCACACGCCTTGCATTTCTATAATATTTGAAATTTTAATTGCTTAAAAGGCGTATAACCAACATAGTGAAAAAGTATCCAAGCCGGGACTCGCACCCGGGACATCAGTATAGTACTATACTGATGACCCGTGTTCGAGTTCCGGTTTGGATACTTTTTCACTATGGTGGCTATACGGCTTTTTAAGCAATTAAAATTTGAAATATTATAGAAACATCTATTCTATATTCATTTGTGGCGTATACCCATAAAAAATTAAATAAGTATATTGAAGAACTGAGTATCCTTCTTATTGTTAAAGACGATTAGAAACAGAATATTTCAAACACAACAACATTTCATCGTATAAATCATTTTATTTAATTGAGAACCAATCCTAAACATTATTACATTGGATGATACAAAATTGAAACTAAGTTACTCATTCATATCATTAAGATACAAACGGCTCTCTTAATTTTCGTAAATATCTGGTTAAAAGGCTGGAGAAGGTAGTTAATAAATTATACGAAAGGTTCACTTAATTTAATTTCCAGCACTAGCTATTTGCATCCTGCCATTTGTTGAAACAAATCACTTTTACTAATAAAGTTTGCACTTAGAAAATGAGTATTGTTATATTTTGTAGGTAACGGGTGCAAAATATTTTTTTGACATTTAAAGGAAAAAAAAATACCATTATAGAAACATCCATTCTGTAGCTATACAAATGCATATGTAAAAAGTCCTTCCGGTCTGTACCGGGAGGAAAAGGTAGCTTTCATAGTTCATGTTTTTAAAAATTCAACTCATTTTACTCAAACACCCGAAGATAAATTTCTTGGAACCCGATTATAGAAGATTCAATCTCGGTTTTCGTTAATACTGAATTTGAATGCGCATTTCAGCATGAGAGTTACAGCATAGCAAAAATCAGATTATTTCAAAATGCCAGCTAACCTAAAAATTCAAACTGCCATATCTCAGCCATTTTTTTAATACCACTAACCAGGCCCCTACCTGCCCGGCATGAGTGCCTAGCTTGACGGTTTAATACCTGGGAGCGAGGCGGAAATCTCCTGATCACAGCATGGCTGTGATCCATCTGACTATAGATTTGTTGACAGCAGTGCTTGCTCTTTTGTGGTTTGCAACAGTTATCTTTGTTTGCCGGTTCAAGGTTTCTATTTAACTTTGTTGAATTGACAGATTTAAAAGGTCTCGTAATTTAGAACCTTGATCAGGTGACGAGACCCTCACCTGACTAGGCACCCCCAGAGGTATAATTCACAGGTAACTTGGAGGGCTTTGCACCCACGACGGATTTTACATGCACCAGGCGCCTTTAGTGTACATGTATTTTCATATTTGTCGTCTCTGTTGACTTGTCACCCTCATGGTGGATTGCCGCTGTAGTGTTTATCGCCTTTATTAGGGGTCTGATTTCACTTTTCGTTTTTATTTGTCTCTGACAGGGTTTTTTGCCGTTTTTATGGGCTCACCCCTGTTGTGGGTTGTTTCTGTCTGTTATCATTCGTTGGGTTTTGTCTCTTTCTTGTGCTAGAGGTGGTTGTCACATTTTGAAACTTTGTCTTCTTTCGAGAGTTTTACTGGTTATTATGTCACTATCGTCGGTTTTGTCACATTGTAACTTTTGTTACTGGTGGTTGTCACATTGTAACTTTTGTTACTGGTGGTTGTCACATTTCTGGATGTTGCATACTCATTTTTGTTGTTTTTGTCACTTTATCTCACTCATGCATTATAGCTGGGGGTTTTGATTAAATTCTTTTTCCCTCCGTGAATAAGCTTAACGCGATCAGTCCATTGAATCCTAATGGCAGTTATCACTGCTTTTGAATTTTGTGCAACTTGTTGATTTGTTGTTTGAGAAACTTGTCGCACTAATGGAGAGAGGCTTGTTCCGTGGTCGTTAGTCCGTCATATATCTATGAGGCTGTATTCACTTGATGAGACACTATTTTTTTGTTCCCTATTCACTTGCTTTGGCAGGTGTGCTTTGTGCATTCACCAATTAATAATTTTGTTGTGTTTTGTACACTTTTTGTTGGTTATTTGACTTCATCAGTTGGTGAAATTCAGTCCGTCACAGATGACTTCCACTTCTCACTAGTGCTGAAGAAAAAAATCGTTTTTACTGGCGTAGCAAAGAGGTCTCAGCCATTTTTTAAGATATAGCCAAAACAAAAATTGTTCCAGAATCTTTGTATCACGTTCCAACACTTAACAGAAGCAATTTTTTCAATTTATAATTTTTTTGTACATGTTTTTGAACTTTTAAAAATTTCGAAATTTTTAACTAGCCGCCATTTTGAAACAAGATCGCAGATGAAGCTGGTCAACGAACTCGGTCGAGACTTTGGTATGTCCTACACACGTACTCAGTTACATCCAAATCAGTTCATAAATAAGAGAGTTACAGCATGTCAAATATCAGATTATTTAAAAATTTCAGCCAACCTAGAATTTCAAACTGCCATATCTCAGCCATTTTTTAAGATATAGCCAAAACAAAAATTGTTCCAGAATCCTATTCTTATATCATGTTCTAACACTTAACAGAAACACCTCTTTCAATTTATAATTTTTTGTACATGTTTTTGAATTTTTAAAAATTTAAAATTTTTTAACTGGCCGCTATTTTGAAACAAGATGGCAGATGAAGCTGATCAACGAACTCGTTCGAGACCTTGGTATGTCCTACACACATACTCGGTTACATCCAAATCGGTTCATAAATAAGAGAGTTATAGCATGTCAAATATCAGATTGTTTCAAAATCTCAGGTACCCTAGAATTTCAAACTGCCATATCTCAGCCATTTTTTAAGATATAGCCAAAACAAAAATTGTTCCAGAATCCTTGTATCACGTTCTAATACTTAACAGGAAAAATCTTTTCAATTTATAATTTTTTTGTACATGTTTTTGAATTTTTTAAAAATTAAAATTTTTTAACTGGCCGTCATTTTGAAACAAGATGGCAGATGAAGCTGGCCAACGAACTCGGCCGAGACCTTGGTATATCCTACACACATACTCAGTTACATCCAAATCGGTTCATAAATAAGATATATATGTATATATATATATAAATCAACATTTGAACGGAGAGTGGTTTGTAAGTCTGGGGGTCATGATCGGTGAAAATATGCCAAAATTTTTTTGAATTGCTTTCCTCTGAACGGCTGCAATAGATAGCTTTTTGTATTGAAAGCAAAGCTACCTAAAAATAAAATAGGTGCTGAAGATCCAAGTATCATTTGGTATATATATATATTAGTTTTTGTTATTAAATGCAAAATAACATACATTTGTAGTTAATTATTCACTCTCTTCAAAATATCGCAGTATAAAGTATGGAAATATGGAAATTACGTCATGTGATCACACAGATAAAACGACTGCAATAAGTTTTTTGTGGTAGTAATCGAGTATTAAAGACGATTGAAAACGAAATATTTCAAACGCAACAATATTTCATTCCATAAATCATTATTTAATTGAAAAACTGTGCTAAACAATTTACATTCGATTGTACAAAATTTAAACCACATTATTCATTCACGTTGTAAAGATACAAATGTTTGATACAAATGTTTTTTTTTTTTTTTTTTTTTTTTTTTTTTTTTTTTTTTGCGTAAATCTCCGATTAATAGCCTGGAAAGCGCAGTTAATAGGTTATCTCGAAGGCGCCCGTAATTTAATTTCTTGCTATAGTTGTTTCAATCCTGCTTTTTGATGAGATAAATTAATTTTACTAATAATGTTTGCCCTTGGAAAATTAATATTGCTATATTTTTCGCAAGTAACAGGTGAAAATAATGTTTTACACATTTAGATGATTTATTTTTATCAGCGAAATATTGGTAGCTATTACTTAAAAGAAAATAATAATAAAGCGTTGTTATCAAAGCATCGCATATTTTTTTGTTCGAACGGTTAAATATTAAACAGTGCTACTTTTAGGTAGCTTTCAATACAAAAAAGTATAAAGCTACCTATTGCAGCCGTTCGGAGGAAAGAAATTCTGTAAAATTTCTGTATATTTTCACAGATCATGACCCCCAGACCATTCATGTCATTAAGATACAAATGTTTTTCTTCATTTTCGTAAATTTCTGGTTAATAGACTCAAGGGCGCAATTAACAGGATAGCTGAAAGGCGGATTTAATTTAATTTTTTGGGATAGCTGCTTCCATCCTGACATTTGAGGAAGTAAATTAATTTCACTTATAAAGTTTACTCTTAGAAAGTGAACTTTGGTATATATTTTGCTGGAAACAGGTGGAATTTTTTTTTCGCATTTAGAAGTATAAAGAACCAAAATTGTAACATTCATTCTACAGTTATGCATTAACACGCATAAAAAAATTAGTCGGACGTGCCAGTCCTAAAACTTTCTTCTATCTCATATATGTTAATGTTTCACAATAACATAATATTTCACAATAACCTCCAAATCTAATCAGGGAAGTGCCATATCAGAATAAACCTGCATACCAAATTTGAAGCAAATCGGATAATTCTGCAAGAAAAATTCACTTAGTTGTATTAAGGGGGATTATCTCCCCCATTTCCTCGTTTATACTTAACCAATGAACCCCCGAAACTAATCAGGGAAGCGCCTTATCACAATGAACCTATATACAAAATTTGAAGCAAATCGGATAATTCTGCATGAAAAGCCCATTTATCTAAATTAAGTAAGGGATTAGCCCTCGTTACCCCCATTATACTTAACCAATGAACCCCAAAAACTGATCAGAATGAACGTATATAAAAATTTGAAGAAAATCGGATATTTCTATCAAGAGTTATCGCGTTACGTACTTACATAGATACGTAGAGAACCTGTGGGCACATCAGCTCTCAGGCTTTGATAGCCTGGGAGCTAAAAAATAATCAGCACCAATTTATATCAAGGTCTTACAGAATCTAAACTTTTATTAAATTCCGTGCGTTAGTTCTTTAGATAGAGTGCTCACAGAATTTTTGTCACATACAGACAGACAGACTCACAGACAGACGTTTTCTAAAAACAGTCAAATCGTATTCAGGACCTTCTAAAACGTATAAATCCGTTGAAAACTGGAAGCCTAAAATTTTCATGAATCCAATACTTTCTTCTTGTAAAAATACACTACTGGTCATTAAACTTGCAATACCAGGACGGAATACAAATAACGGAATGATATTTATTATAAAAAAAAAACATTATAATGGGAAGGACAGGTGATTACATTTTCAGAAAATTGGGAGGTATAAATCCTGAGAAAACCCTACCCAGAGCAACCACCCCTGGTCGCAATAACAGCCTTTTATCTGCCTAGGCATGGAGTCGAACAGAGATTGGATGTCATGTATGGGTACAGTCCATGCAGCTTCAACACTATGCCACAGTCCATTAACCGTAGTGACGGGCAAGTGGTGGCGGGCCAGTCGCTCAGAAGCCACTGACAGGACATTTTCAATTGGTGAGAAATCAGGAGAACGTGCCGGCCAGGGCAACAGTCGAGCATGTTCTGATCAAGAAAGGTCAGGATAGTACGAGCAACATGCGGTCGGGCATTGTACTTCTGAAACGTAGAGTTCCGGAGGCCTCAAAGATATGGCAGAACCACGGGCAATAATACCTCAGAAATTTAACGGCTGCACAGTGTGGTATTTAGTCCCAAAACATGGCCAAAAATGATTTTTTTAAAAATCGGTTTCCTACCTTGTATATTATTCCTCAAAAAGTTTAATAGTTACAGCATCCAAACCCGAAACTTGCAATGCTTTAGTACAACACAGCTCGCCACGCGATCAGTCCGAAGTTGCCGTTCGCTTCCAGTGGTCCTGTGATTTTACGATGTGCTCAGATTTTAGTGTTTTAAAATCTCTTGTAGTTTTGTGTCTAAACAATTTAGTGGTTGTTGTTGTGATGGATTATTCTTAACCGGGTATATACTTTATACACACTACATTTACCTAATGAATATCCCGCGGATTTTTTGTCTATATGGTCAACAACTTAGGTATAGTTAATAGTGGCATAAATAATTATTTATAATATTTAGAAAGGATTTTGTTATATTTTTAAACATATTTAAGCGATGAAAACTATTGTGTAATATGCAGTACTTAGTATATTATTATAAAAAAATCAGCCGCCCGAAACCGCCCCCCTATTTTTAACGAATTTTTTTGTTGGTTCCTACAATTTTTTATATAAATTACTGCTATTTATTTTTTTATTTATTTTGGTAACAGGGCCTTCTGAATTGAGATCTATGACTCGAAATGAGTTGTATACCATCATGCAATGCTCAAATGAGTCAACATTTGATGGAAATCATCAATTTATGGAGCAAGAATTATTGAGAAATTATTCTGAAGGGGATCCAAGGGTAGTTGAGATGAAGCAAAAGCTCTCCGTTATTAAAAATCAGTTCAAACAAAAATGGGTAGCTACTCATAAAAACAAGGACAATATTTGGAGAAAACAATACTAATACAAAATTAATACAGAAAAATTTGAAAAATATTGCTAAAAGACGGCTGAACTGTATGTGTCGCTATATGGTTTTTATCCCATGTCCCCTACAATGCACAAGGTACTTCGTCATGGAGCAGACGTTATAAAAAAAGCTATTCTGCCAATAGGCCAACCAACTATCTGAAGAGGCTGCAGAAGCTCGCAATAAACATATTAGGTCATTTAAATTAAACTACAGAAGAACGTTTTCGCGAGTGGCCTGTACATTGATGTCCTGAATAGGCTTCTTTTAACTTCTGATACCCTAATAACTGGCATGAAATGCAACACAAACTAGAAAAGAAAGCCTTTATCGTCTGAAGTTTTACATCTGTTATCAGAAAGTGATATTACAAATGTTAATATTCTTAAAGACAGTAATACTGAATAACTGCTTTCATTTATAAATAAGACTTTATTTTACCGTTTTCACTCTACAATTCAAATAAAAAAGAAAACTGCTCACTTAAACTGAGGACATTGAGATCACAGGCTTTTCACACTAATTGTATATTATACTCTTGCCTCTCGAAAAATAAGGAAATCGACTATATATTAAGGGGGATAATCCCCCATTCCCCCCTTTATATTTAACCAATGAACCCCTAAAACTAACCAGAGAAGAAGTGCTTTATTACAATGAATATATATCCAAAATTTGAAGAAAATCGAATAATTCTGTATGAAAAACTCATTTATCTAAATTAAGGGAGAGTTAGCCCCCGTCCCCGCCCCCCTTTTTATACTTAACCAATGAACCCTCAAAACTAATCAAAGAAGCGCCTTATCACAATGGACCTATAAACAAAATTTGAAGCAAAACGGTTATTTCTATCAAGAGTTATCGCGTTACGTATATACATATGTACATACATACATACGTACGCACATACATACGTACGCACATACATACGTACGTACATACAGAACCGACGGGAACATTAGCTCTCAGGCTTTGATAGCCTGTGAGCTAGTAAAAACGTAGATGTGTAGCTTTTAGAGGTATAAAATAATTTTGGCCAGGTTTTGGAACTAAATACCACACTGTGGGCTGCTGTTCATATTGCCAGCAATGGGAACAAGAAGTTATCGAGACATGTATTCAATAGCACCCCACATCATCACTACAGGTTATGGGCCTGTATGATGGTGTTGAATGCAAGCTGGAACTGCGCATTCTCAAGGATACCACCAAACATGGATGCGGCCTTTATGATGCTGTATACAGAGCCAGGAATCATATGAAAAGACGACGTGAGATGCCATTCTCGCGTCATATACAACATCATGATGCCCGCATCCGTGTTTGACGGCATCGTGGAAAACACACAGTGCCAGCTTGCATTTGACATTGTTATACTGGCATATCATCTGGAGTGACGGTATGAGGTGTCATTTGATACACGTCTCGGCAACCTCTTGTTCGCATTGCTGGCAATTTCAAAAGCAGTCGTTACATTTCTGATGTGTTACGGCCCGTGGTTCTGCCCTATCTTCGATGCCTCCGCAACTCTACGTTTTAGCAGGACAATGCACGACTGCATGTTGGCCGTACTATCCTGACCTTCCTTGATACAAAACATGTTCGACTGTTGCCCTGGCCAGAGGGTTCTCCTGATTTATCACCAATTGAAAATGTCTGGTCAACGGCTGCTGAGCGACTGGCACGCCATCACTCGTCAGTTACTACGGTTGATGAACTGGTTCATAGTGTTGAAGGTGTATGGACTGCTGTACCCGTACATGACATGCAATCTCTGTTCGACTCCATGTCTAGGCAGATAAATGCTGTTATTGCGACCAGGCCCAGGTAGCACAGCAATATCGGCCTATATCGGGAACAACAATTTCGCAATATCGACCAATATCGGTAAACACCGGACCGGCCGATATTGCATGGCTAGCTTTTTTTCCAATATCGGCCTATATCGGGACCCAATATTGACCGATATCGGTGAACGTCAGACAGGCCAATATCGGTGAACGTCGGACCGGCCAATATCGGTGAACGTCGGACCGGCCGATATTGGTAAATGTCGGACCGGCCAATATCGGTGAACCCTGGACCGACCGATATTGGCCAAAACTGGATTCAACACTATAAAATGGCAAATCTTTCTTTTCTCATATAGGGAGATATTGATTACCTGTTTTAGCAAAATATTAGAAATCAATAACACTTTACATTAGGAAAAAAAAAGGTGTACCATTTTATATTGGTGAGTCCAGCTTTAAATTAGCTAATCCATGTATATATAAGCATCTGAAATGCCACATGGATTAACTGTTTTGTTAAAGGCCCCAGTTTTTATTATTATATCCATTAGATATAATTGTAATATTAAAGATTATGAATGAAAGAATACTAAAAAAGCATTTTATTAAATTTAATATTAATAAAATAATTTATTCAAAATTTTATAATAGCTACATTTTGATGTTTTTTCTTTTTTTTAAGTTTCAGTGTTCTATGTGAAAACATTAAAATGTAAAAAAGATAATTAAATGTTACTTTTTTCATTAAAAATAAAAAATCATTATATCCATAATAATAATTTGAATTTGTGGAAGTGGTAAGATTGAAAATTGTAATATACAGCATTTTTTTTTTTTTTGGCCATATTACCAATTTTTTATATATATTTTTTCACATAATCAAAAGAAATATTTAACCATTATTAAAAATTTAAGAAAAATAACATGTGGCTGTAGGTATTTATTCTTTTCTGCTCTTACCATAAATATAGATTTTCAGATTTATTTAATTGTATTTATATAAAATTTGAAAGAAAAAGCAATCTTCTGGGAAAATTTAGTTGAAAACAATTCGTTAAATTACTTATGCAAAAATCCACCTATTGTATAACTTTTAAAATTGAATTACTTTATATTAAAAATTATCAAAAATCAATACAAAATTTATTAGTTTCAAATTTTTTCTTTGAAAAAAAAAAATTATATCTTATCTTTAGAACTCTCTTCATTCTGAATCAGAGACTCGTGTATACAACTAGGGGATAAACACTCGGTTGGAATTCTATATTATTCATTTAATATCATTATATTTTTCTTTAAAATTACTTCTTAATAGCAATTTTAAATAGAAAGTGCGATTGAAATGACCATTTAAACAATCAATAATATTTTACAAAGGCATTAAACAAAGTCAGGAAAGCTATTCTTTTCTCGAAGAGCTTAGCTTTCAAATATCACAATAATTTATCTATGTTTTACTAAAATTCCAATTTTAATTGGATTTTATGAATTGTTTCACAAAGCCTTTAAAATTAATTTTTAATGATTTTAAAGATTTGTAAATTTATTTTATAAATAGTATTCTATTAAAATATCTCAAACATGGAACACTAGTTTTAAAAGAAATAAATAAAACTTCCTAAAAATTGAGTCATTTGAGCCAGATGGTAAAGCAAGACACTTTGCCCTTACCTTATATGGCAACTTTCCCTCTGCAGTTCTTTTCTGGAGAATGAGTGGCGTTAGGTTTAAGGGGACTCTTCACTGACACTAAAACATCCTGCTCGCTAATGTTAAACCCATGGGCAGGTTCTTTTCTAATTTCTCGTTTAAATTTGTATATTTTTAAACATTTTTTTTTTTGCATAAGGTAGCTGAGGTCAATCTCAACTATCCAATGCAAAAAAAAAAAAAAAAAATCAAATTTAAACAAGAAATTAGAAAAGAACCTGCCCATAGCTTTAACAAGCTAGCAGGTGTTTTCGAATAATTGAACAATCCCCATTAATGTCTTCTGATCCCTAAATGACCTGCTGTCCTGAATAAGATAAATAAAACATGGCAAAAAATTACAGACCATTGCGGCCGCTGCATTTATTTGAAATCACAACATATCAAATTAAACTTTTCTTTATTCACAAACTATCACTATTTATATTATCATATTACAAGCAAATTTTCTCCAAGTCATCTATTTCTTGTTCCTATGTTCTCCTTCTTTTTCTTTGAAAACAGTTTCTATCCCAATTGGCAGATCTCACAGGACTTTTTCAATGTGGCTGGAGATAACAGTTGTTTTTGCTTTATCAAACTTCATTTTCACACTCACTAGAAAAGTAGAATGAGCAAAAATCAAAATTTGTCCAAGTGAATTTTCTTCATGAAAATTAATAACGTATTACTACTTATACTATGCTTACTTATTCTCTTTTTTATTTACAAACTATGTAATGTAAATGCTAGATTTGAATTTAATTGTAAAAAATTATAGCTTGATTTTTTTTTTCACCTGAAATATTTAACCAAACTTGTGTTAATATATTTTATCTTTTTGACTGTCTTCATTTTGAATGTCTGAACTTACTGATTCTAGATTATTTTGCATAATATGAAGCCAATCTTCTGAACATACAATAATTATTTATAGGATATAAAGAAATTATAGTGAATAAGAACAACAAAGTACCTAAAATTACTTAATTTGCAGCAAGACTTTTATAAAAATGAAATGGTTACCAATGAAACACAGGATAGTTCAGAATGCAATTATCAAAATTTGGTTTTCACCATGAAAACCAGAGTTAGAAACATAATTTTTTTAAATTTAAATGTATGAATGATAATCAAAAGAGTTTTGTTTAGCTTTAGTGTGTTTATAGTATAAATGACACTTATTAAGTGTGTGGGATAGGGGCACTACAACAACAAAGTACCTAAAATTAATTAATTTGCAGAAGTATTTTAAAAAAGGAAATGTTTACCGATGAGCCACAGGATAATTCAGAATGTAACTATCAAAATTTGATTTTCACTATCTTAAAACCGCAGGCTAATCGAAACTAACATGCTATTTTTAGGAAAACGTAATTTAGCTAAGTAAGGATTAGCTAAATAATTTAGTATATGTAAAAAAAAGTTTGTTTCCACATCGATATTATTTTTGACGTAACTTCAATAAACTTACTTAATTTTCTTCTTTTTCGGCACAGAAGCGATACTCCTATTCTATCGATAGATTGTAGATTTTCTCTAGATAGATTGTAGATCTGGTAAATCAAATTTTACGTGCTTGCAGAAGATCACTCATGGTACTCGTTTGTTACACAATAAAACTACACACTCGTGATCTTCAGAGAGCAATCAAACCCGGGGATATCCACCAGACATTGATTTCTTCATCTGTTTCATTTTTCATAGATTGAGATATTAGTTCTTGTCAGAAGTGACGTCAAAAATAATATAAATGTTCCCTAGAAAGTAGTTTTTACCAAAAGCAGAATATGGTTAAAAGTGTGATATATGTCGCAGAACAATGGGCTTCTTTACAGAACATTTCAAATTCTCAATTTCAATGAAATTTATCATTCAGTCTTAGTAAAACAGTACAAAATTCATCAGTCGATCACCACAAAAGTGCAAAGTTTGTCAGCCTAACATCATAAAAAAAAAAAAAAAAAACCCTGCAAAATTCTTCAATCATTCATGTAAAAAATAGCAAAATTCATCAATCAGCAGACTTATATAAAACCAAAAACTTTCTGTGTACATAAATATTGGGTCAAAAACTTTCTGTAAATCAATTTAATGTTTAATAAAATTAACAATTTATTAATTTTATCTTTTTGACTGTCTTCATTCTGAATCTAAGTCTGAACTTACTGATTCAAGACTAATAAGTGATGAACAGTCTGTTGGGAAAAATATTATGTTCTAAAAAAAATAAATAAATAAATAAAATCAATAATTTTGAAATATCTTAAGTGATAAAAACTAAAAGTGTCTTCAAAGAAAAACAAAATCAACCAAAATCAGAAAAGTACAAAGAAGCTCTGATAGACATCAACCTCAGATATTTTATGTAAAACAATCCTTTCAAAATATTAAAATGCT
The DNA here is from genome assembly GCA_963931845.1 of Maratus michaelseni. Lineage (NCBI taxonomy): Eukaryota > Metazoa > Arthropoda > Arachnida > Araneae > Salticidae > Maratus > Maratus michaelseni. The sequence continues at coordinate 214,369,193 of OZ007587.1, read as the reverse complement.
AACAAGAACTTTCTAAACAAAACTCCCTTGGTTTAACATTAGCTTGCGAGCATCATTCCATTATTAAATAATGCAAAGTTTAAATTTTAGGTAGGATTAAGATGCCTTTTTATGCTATAAATGTGGCATATTTATTTCATACAGAAATTAAATAGGATTTGAAAAGTTAAAATTTCTAAGGTATGCAGATTCATGATCACCATAAGTTTTCATACTTACCATATATATACAGGCATGAAAGTAAATTATGGCAATATAACATGCAGAAAAAAATATCTGTGAAAATTACACAATGTAATTGATTTAGGTATACGTAAAATAAATATGCAATAAAAGTTAAAAGACATTAAAATTGAAACCACTACTGAAATTTCTGCACTATATTAGCATAGCTACTCAAACTGAAGTAAACTTTGCAGGAAAAAAACACTCTAAAGCAAAATCAGAGATAATATCGCAAAATTTTCATGATGTGCATGCATTATGAGCACAAAATAGTTAAAAAATTATATATATTAGTTCAGCGCTTTTTAAAAAAATGCTTTTTTTAAAACTATTTCTATTTCTTATTTTAGTACCCCCCAACCTTCATTTTGCATTTGAAAGAATATTCGCTGAAACTGGGAACACTAGAAAAAAAAACTGAGCACACATATTAATTATTTTGTTATGCATTTTAAAATCAGTTTTAGCACTTTCCAACCTAGTTGAAAAGTGCTTATGACTTCGGTTTGTCTGGCCGTCTGCCGTCTGGCCGTCTGCCGTCTGGCCGTCTGGCCGTCTGCCGTCTGGCCGTCTGTCCGTGCTCTAACTCCCGTAAATATGCTCGGATTGCTCTGCAATTTTTATATGTTATTGTCGTTATCTATAGCATGTTCCCTATTTCAACGGAAGTGTGTAGCACTTATAGTTTTTTTACAGGGACACTCAAAAGAATTCCGTTACATTGCGGTCTATGGGGAAAAATCATTTGCGGTTTATTTAAATAATGTTTCACTATTTTAAACGCATTGAAATTTATATATATCACTAAGGTGCATTAGAAGAAGCTTAATATGGAACAGGGTGTGCATAGCACTTATAGTTACTTTACAGGGACAGTCAAAAGAATTCCGTTACATTACGTCTATGGAGAAAAATCGTCTGCGGTTTATTTAAATAATGTTTCACTATTTTAAATGCATTGAAATTTATATAGATCACTAAGGTGCATGACAAGAGACTTACTACGGAATATTGTGTGTATAGCAGTCATCGTTCATTTACAGGGATACGGAAAAGAATTATCTACTGTCTGTTAACAATAATTCCTGGAAGTGCGTTTTAAGTTACTGAACGCGATTTTAATGTTAACTTGCTTTTTGTCTATTACGTGATGTGTATAAATTCTGTAGATCCTATACAGGGCAGCACAAAAGTTCGCGAACACATTTCTGTTTATTGACAAACTCCAGACGGAGAATTTTAAACTGTGCTACGCGTTTCCTAACTGAACTAAAATTTAGCATCCTATGTAGTATATATACAATTCTATAGATCCCATACAGGGCTGAATAAAAGTATTCTGATATTTTTCAGAATATTGTATATGTTGGAAATTCCTGAAATTATGTTTTTAAATATGTTATGCGTTTTCCAAATTGTTTACTTAGAAGTTATCTTTTAGCTTATTAAACGGTATGATTTGTAAAATTATTTTGGAAGCGTTGGAAAGTGCTACATAATCTATGCTTGACGCATGATTTTTCGTTCTTGTTAAACTTATATTATTAGTTTTATATTTTAAATGTTGCATATGTTACAAGGAAAATTTAAAAGCACAGAATTTGTAAACCATTACAATTTTATGTATCTCCCCCCCCCCCCTTCTCTAAATTTTCAGGGCATAATTTTTTTTATTTTATACTTTTAATCAGTCTCCGAAACAGCCAAAGTGACATTAAAAAAAAAAACGATTTCAGTAAAAAAAACTAAGAACTTTCATGCTTGTATATTACATAGGACGACATCAGGATCAACAAAAATCTTTAAAAAGAGATCTCTAAACAAATTGTCCCATAAAAAAAATCTAGTATTTACAATTAATGTGTTACAATGTTTCAATTTGACCATTCTAAAAAGTGAAGATTTCTCGAATCTCTCACTACAAATATAGTTTTCTTCTTTTAACACTTTTCCAGTATCAGAAGGATAATTATCGTAATATACTATTCACTACAATTCTACAATAATATATATACCTGCCAAATTTCTGTTTTTTTTTCAGTCAAATAAACATATTTTGGACCAGTCATTTTCATTGTTAAGACAATCAGAATAAAAAAATCACAAGACATGCATACTTCCGATAGAGTATCTTAAGTAGATGGAATCAAAATTAGATGACATGAAGACCACAGTAGGATTAGATTCTAAAGACTCAACGACACTTTTTGTCTACAAGAGGTTGGCAGATGACAAAGACCATGGTATGATTAAGATTCTGAAAAAAAAAAGAAAAAAAAGATAAATGGTTAAAAATCAACAGAAAAATTTTAAACGTATGTTTAGGATGAAATATTATGAATACATGTTAAAGAATTATTTATAATGCAAAAACTAGATTTTATTTTCCACAGTCCCCTTCCCCCCCCCCCCTCAAAAGTCAAATAAACACAAAACATTTATGAAGTATTTTATAATGTAAGACAAAATTATAAAATGGGTTGTTTTATTTTTATTTGATTTAATTTATTAAGTAATAATTATTACTACTTCACAAAAAATTTATTAAGCTATAATCCTTATTAAAAATGTTTGACTTGTAAGTAATGGGAAGGTGTTGGCAGCTGTGTTTGTAGCTTTTGTAAAAAAACCTCATATGAAGTAAATAATTTGGATATCATATATATTATTTTAACATATGTATGTGATGAAGGAATGTTACATTTTACAAGAATAAAAGAGAAAGTTGGAAGATTGAATGTTGATTTTTAAAATAAAAAGAAAATTAATCCGCATGTATATTTCAGAAATATTTTTTTAAATGTAGAAAGTATGTTTTATTATTAAAAAAGGCATCTGAAGAACAGAAATTTATTTATCTTAAACTTTAAAATGCAATTTTAAAACATAAATGATAATATGAAAGAACAGACACAGAAAATCGTGAATCAAACAAAATATGTAAATCTTATTAAACCGAGAAATGTAAAATATTTTTGAAAGTACATTTCACTGTGATTGCCTTGAAAAATGGTTTTAGGAAGAAATTTAAAAGTAAATATATAAGCTGCATCCTACACAAAGACACAAAATATTTGCGATAGAAAATACCAATTTCAATAGCATACCTAACGCATTCTAGATCTATGGTAAAATTTAAAAAATCGTTCATTAGAATCAAGACAATCAATAAAAAAATAATAATAACAAAAACATTAAACGATGTATACCAATTAGGGTTACGCTTAAACAGATAAAACAAATACGTTTAAATTAAAACTATTTCATAAAATGCATAAAATTATGTCTTCAAATGTTCAAAAAACAGTACAGATTATAAGTAATAGGAATACATACCGATTAGAGAGTAAAACCAGAAGATGTTTATAATTTTCACACACAACCAGCGTCCATTCGCGGCCATGTTTTAATCACAAGACTGAAGGAAAGGGAAAAAGGATGCTTGTCTCTGATTGGTTGAATTGCAGTTGTCATCATGCACTTCCCAGTCTGTCGATCTTGGTCGATCTTGATCAATGTCGGCCGATATTCGCCAGTATGAGTTTTTCCCCGATAGGTTTACAGAACTTAAAGTGTTGTTAAAATTGTTTTCTGTCTTCTACCTTGCTAAAAAAGAACTATATATAAGTTAAAAATTTAAATGTCGAACATTAGAGAAATGGTAATATTACAGATTCAACATCGGCCAACATTGATCAATATCGGCCAATATCGGTAAAACTTGACCGGTCTTCCCCGATGCACGCCAAGATTGCCCGATATTGGGCAATATCCGGCCGATATTGCTGTGCTACCTGGGGGGATGGCTACTCTGGGTAGTGTTTTCTCAGGATCTATATCTCCAAATTTTCTGAAAATGCAATCACTTGTCCTTCCCAATATAATGTAATTGTCCAATAAGTATCTTTCCGTTATTTGCATTCTTTCCTGGTGTTGCAATTTTAATGGCCAGCAGTGTAGAAGAAACCAATAAAACAGATACTGTAGAACAAAGTAACATCCTTATTGTTAAAAATGATTAAAAATAGAATATTTCAAACATAAGAACATTTTATCATACAAATGCATTAAGATACAAATGGTTTACTTAGTTTTCGTAAATATATGGTTAATATGTTGATAGGTCATCTGGAAGCAGCATCTGTTTTCTTTGTATCATTTGAGGAAATAAATTAATTTCACCGATAAAGTTCGTAATTGGAAAGTGAATAGCTCTATATTTTTGTAGGGAACAAGTAAAAATGTCTTTTTTCATATTTTGAGGGGAAATTACCCCAAAATGGAAACATCTATTTTATACTTATTCGTATAGCATACTTATAAAAAATTAAATAGGTATATTGAAAAACAGAGTATCGTTCTTATTGTTACTGCTGATTGAAAACAGAATATTTCAAACACAACAACATTTCATCGTATAAATTATCCTTTTTAATCGAGAACCAATCCTAAACATTATTACATTGGATGATACAAAATATAAACTAAGTTATTCGTTCATATCATTAAGATGTAAATGGTTCTCAAAGTCTTCGTAAATATCTGTTTAACAGGGTAGAGGAGGTAGTTAATAAATTATCTAAAAGACTCATTTAATTTATTTCCTGCGACAGCTGTTTCCATCCTTCCGCTGGATTAAGTAAATTAATTTCACAAAAAAAGTTTTGCACTTGGAAAGTGAATATTGCTATATATTTGTAGTTAATAGATGCAAACATTTTCTTTTCAGATTTAGATGAATAATATTTTATTAACGACAGAATGATTGTTATTTCTTTTAGATAATTTTCATAGCGCTGTTTATAAAAGCATAAGACCATTCTTTATTATGTTATTACTTTAAGTTTCCGATCACTTGTTGTGGAGATTTGGAATTATATTTATTTTTAAATTGTGAATTGACAACATTGAAAATCTGCTTTATATGTAGATTTCATTTCCCAAAAAGTGCTAAATAAAGCTTTTAAAAAACTAACTTAATAAAATCTGCTAATAAAGAAATTTTAGTTTTTAATTTTAATTTTCCATTTTTATAAAAACAAAAGATTAATTTATGGCAAAAGAATCTAAATTTAATTTGTTTTCTAGGCGGTCATGTATCAAACTCAAATACAGAGCTCGAAAGCTTTTCGTATGTATAATCCTAGACAAAAAAGCAACCACCTTCTATAAATTCTGTGGAAAATAATTGTATACAAAAGATATAGGTATCAATCGACAGGGAATGATGTCTAGCAATTAACCCTATAAAAAGAATTTTGATTCAGGGGGTTATCTACATAATAAAATTTTAACAACTTTCATTTTTTAAATGGTAACATCAACTTATAACACTTTTTTTGAGTTCCTTGGACCAAAGCAGCCCGGAAAGCTATATAGTTTATTTATTTTTTCTTAAATCTTTATAGAGTTAGAAGGTATCCTAATATGAGGCTAATGTTAAATAAACGATGCAACCTTTAACCCGGAATTAGGTTTCACCTATGCCAAAAATGCTAATGAAAATGTTAATTAAACTACTCAGGAACAGCCAAGGATCAGCCAAATTTAGCTGCTGAATCTCAGTAGAAAATTTGTAAAAAAATACAATATTTTCGAGTATTTGGTGCAAAAGACGCGAATTGGCGAACAACACATTTTCCTCGCCAAATGCAAGCGATTTTAATACATTTGAAAATTCCTGGTTAAATTAGTTTTTAAATGCGCACAGTACTTTATGAATTTAAACTTAAAAATAGTTTATTATTTTTTCTGTAAGCTTATATATATATATATATAAGTCGCGTGTTGTTGAAGTTAATTAATTTTACACGATTTCACCAGCTGGATAAGTTTTAAGTGTATTTTAACAGTAACTGCCCGATTAAGAACGCTCTCATTATTCATTTCGACATTGATTAAGTCGTTGTTTCCATGGAAACAATACTTTTCTCTTGTTATCCCCGACACTAACAATATTGACTTCAAATTGACAGTGGTCAGAAACGAATCTTAACTTTTAGTTTGAAGCATTTTTAATCAATTTAAATTTTGTTCTAAACTGTAGAATACGATCATTAATTTTCTTTGGAAAAATCGTAGTTATAAAAGTGTATTTATTTAAGTTAAACTTACTTAAACTAATTCAATAGGAAGAGTAGAAAATGTTTTTCTTAAAAGAGTATTTATCATAAAACGTGCTTTTTGACTCTGTCGCCAACCAGCGATAAATCGCTAAAAATACGAAATTTTCTTAATTTTTTTACAGACGTTATATCAAGGTTCCGCAGTAATTTATTTTATAAACATATATAACCTCATGATAAGAAGATTCTGTAATTGTTTTTTAAATTTTTCTGAGTATGCGCTTATGAAGACCTTTCTTGTTAGTCTGTGCATGCGCATAAGTTGTTCAATTTGTAACTGCAACTTCGGACTATACATAAATTATTACTTTTTTTTTCATTTTTTGCAGCGCACGACGTGTTAAATAAATAGACGATTGAAAAAAATATTCGAAAAAACTGATTACTTACTTGTAGAACTCAACTCGAAATTTAAAAGCCATTTTAAATAAGAAAAATAGCTCAGAAGGCACAGTTCCACTCAACACATAGTTAAGAGGGGATCTCAAAGTTAAGTGAGTTTCAGAAACTTGCTCAAGTCGCAAATTTTGATTCTGAGTCGTCCGTTTCAAAAAACTTCAAGTTAAGTGACTTAACTATCGTAATGTGAACGTGATACAACACATTTTCTATTGTAATTCCATGAAGGTTTAACTAAAACTGCATAAACTATATACTTTTCCAAACTGCTTTAATACAAAGAACTAAAATAAAGTGTCGAAAGTAGGTGTCACCATTCGAAACCAATGCAAACAATCCCCAACGACTAATTTATGAATAGCACTTAATAATAGACATTATCCCCAATCGATTGAGACCCATATCATTTTTATATGATTATTTTCAGCAGAATTAATTGGGGGGGATCACTTTTCCCCTGGACTATACCTATATTCATATCATGTTCGTATTTTGTCCTTTAAGACCAAGAACTGAGATCCAAATAGGAGACAAAAAATCAGTCAAGTGCGAATTTTACTCGCGCACAAAGGGTTTCATATAACAAAGACCTCGTACAAAGTTTAAACTTGGCATTGAGTCAAGTGCGCTTCGAGAGGAGGTCGCAAAATTGCAACGCCACCCTCGTCCATTCTGCGTTTTTCTAAATAGGTTTTTAATTAATGTCTCGGCTAATTACTGACAAATATTTTCGAAAATCATAAACATTCCTTGGATCACTCTACGTCGATAGGTATTTTGAGTGCCCCTCAACTTCGTCAATGAGCGCCCGCAAAGTAAAGTTTGTGTGTAGCGGACAAATGCGATTTTCTCAAAAACTTTATGACCTAGGATAATCACTATAGTTTTCCTGCAAGGTTTAAATAAACGCCTACTACCCTTAATTTTTTCATAATTTTAGTTTCAGTTCGATTCGGAAATAGGGGAGGGGGGGGGGCATAGTTTTGAGTTCGGAGTTACGAGATTTTTCAAACGATACCCCATACGATATATATGTATAAAAAAATGCAAGTAACTTAATTAGAATCCCTAAATTTTTACTAAAAATATTTGTGAATGGCTGATAAATAATCTATAAATATGTGGGTCAATAGCCTTTATAATTCTGCCAAGTTTGAACTTTCCATGTTCCACAGTTTTCGAGAAAAACAGCTGTGACAGACGGACAGACAGACACTCGGGAGATCTTATAATGGTTCCGTTTTTACTTTTTAAGTATGGAACCCTAAAAATGAGTAAATCTCATTTCAAGGAACGTGATGTTGGTAGATATGTAGCTATTTAAAGAATACATTCTACGGAATCTGATTTCATTTAAAAATCAAATATGATTTCAATTACTTTTTATGTACTTACTCCATCTTAAGAACATTTAATGTTGATTTTCATACTAATCTATCACTTTTGCTACAATTTTGAGATATAATACAAAAATATATGTGATTTTGTCATATTTCTGTAGAAATTTTGTTTTTATCAGATCCTTTTGTTGAAAATATTTTTTTTGTAATCGTATTGCAGATTGAAATAGCTTTAAAATAATACAAAGCTTATCACAATAAAGTTGTACAATTGAACTTGGTTATGGAGAAAAGCAAAAGATCAAAGCATTTGCTGATACTATAAATTTAGTAATATGAAAATTAAAAATAAGTAAAGTCAAAATCTTCATTTAGGATTAATTCCATGTTTTCAATTTAGGGTGAAGTTACTTAGAATCAGGAATGAGCTTAAATTTAATTCGATCACAGCCTACTATATGAGAATTGTAGTTACTGGGATGTGTAGTTCTTGTAAATACAGTAGTTTTTGTAGATTTTGAAAGTTTATAATTTTTTTCTTTCGATTTTGCCGAAAATATTTATTTCCCCGAAAAGCATGTCCCAATTAGAGAAGAATCCATACTTAAACAAAATAGTTAATGTTAAAAGTCGTTTGGAAAATAAATCGCTAATTTTACGAGTTAATGCCAAGTTGATACTATTTCTTACGACTTATAACTGACATATTTTTTCTTCAGAATGTCACAAACACGATCACAGAAAAAATGTACTTCGTGCTCAAAAATTTGTAAAATGAATCCATTTATGGTTTTGTAATCAATTTCAATGATTTTATTAACCAATTTAGTTTTTGGATTTACGACCAACCGCTTAAAAGTTAGAACATTTTTATTCAGCTAGTTTTATAATGTTCTAAACATATATCACTCTAAATATAATAATAATATTATTATAAATATTTTAAAAATACTTTCAGTTCATAGATATGGTGAAAAAAAAAATATATTTTTTAAATCTGAAATATTCTTTATATTAGATACTGCATTTAATGGAAAGAGCATTCTTTTATCGTGTAAAATAAATTGGTAATTTATAAGATAGCTTCATAGCGAATTAAAAAATACGAAAATTTATTCTAATACAGAGTTTTATTTAAAAGGAAATATTTTTTATAATAGCTAAAAAATAATTTTTAATAAAAATTTAAATATTAAAAGATACAATGTCAGCATACTTACCTAAAACCCACATATATTTCACATATAATATTAACAGACCCTCCAGTCGTTAAAATATTTTAAAGTCTCACTGTTATTCAAATTAAACTGACTTGAAATATTAAAAGCGAATTCATAATAGAAAATGAATTCATATGTTAATTTATTCTGCTTATTGCATTTTGATTTTTTAAAAATACGGAATACTTTGTGATTGCTGAACAAAATAATTGAATAATAAATAGTTACCTGCAGCAGTAAATTTAATAAAGTTTAACTGCTTGAAGTTGTAAAGATAACTATATTATTTTGGAAATTTAAAATATCTTTTCTAAAATATAAGTATTTTTTTAATTCCTGGCTGTAAGTATGTAATGAAAAAATTCGCATAGTTGTAAAATCGAATCATAGTATTATTAGTTTATGAATTTTACTAATGAAATATTGCGTTTCAGAAAAATATCTGTACCTTGATCTGGAATCGTGGTATCTAAGGGAAAGAGTAATATTATTATGTGTTCATTAGAGATGCACCGGATGAGAATTTTTGCGGGATACCAGATATCGAATATCCGGTACAAAATTTTACCGAATATCTGGTATCCGGCCAAATACTTTTTCGTTTTTAATTTCAGTAGTAATATTTATATTTTATACTTGCTTAAAGAAGAAAAACTTTAAATTATAATACTTTTATGTCAGTCAAATGTTAATAATAGATTTAAACTCATTTATTAAGTTAAAGTTACTTAAAAACAAATGCTTTTTAATAATTAAGTATTGAAATTTAATCATTGTCTTTTGCATATTCTAATATACATATTAGTTGTTTTTTTTCCTTTATCCAGGGTCCTTGAACATAAAAAGATAAACAATTAATTTATTTCTCTATAAATCTGTGTTATTTATAAATATTAAACATCCTATTGAAGCGGCTTTTTCTTTTCCTACAAACTCGTACATATTATTACTTACTTTTCCTATGACAAATGTTTTCTAACAGAATTTAAATGAGGAAGCTCCTCATTCCAAGAATATTTTTTTGTAGTACAAAGAGGACAGTGAACTATTCTAGAAAGTGGTACAATTCTTTTTAATGATCAGTATTATTTTACCACAGCTGGTCTTCCATCCATAGACAAAATAGAGACAGAATATTCAGTAAAATCATTTTTACTTTAGAATTGTTGAAAACACAAGGAAAAGAGACAGCTAGAGGAGTGAACGCTTATTCTCAGAAGAAGGGAAATATTTGTGATCAAAAACGTATCAGAGCCTGAAAATACTGAGCACCACAACTTGCCTTTAATTATAAATAATTAGTTGTCATATTTTAAATATTACATTTTCATTTATATATAAATCCTCTAATTTCATTTTTATGAAAATATGAATATTTATTTCTTCTACCATTGTTTTAACGGGATAATGTTGGTAAGAAACAAATTAAATTCGCACTAACTTTTTCTGATGATGTTAAAAAATATGATTTAAAAAAGGAATCCCTATTCAGCCGGATCGAATATCCAATTTGAGGGCCGAATAAGCAAGATATCCGGCAGAAGTCGGATATCCGGTGCATCCCTTAGTGTTGATTATATAAATTTTCTAACACTTTTTTTTACTCACTTGCATTTAATATGTACAGTCATATGTACAGTCGGACCAAAGAAAAAATATATTAAAAAGTGAGAAACCGCTCCATACAATTTAATCACTAAATTGTCTAGAAAACACAACAACAACGGAAATAGCTATTTAATTGGAAATTACATCTTTTTCAATTAATGTTTAAAAAAAAATAAGATTAGTGGCAGTCTTCATACTGCCACTAATCTCTAAACTTTTCTCTCTCTAAACTTTAATCTCTAAACTGCAACTCTAAACTTTTTTATGCGAACACACAACTTTCACAGCGTATGTGTTTTTTTTTTTTTTTTTTTTTTTTTTTTTTTTTTTTTTTTTTTTTTGTAAATTTTACCTTCGGATACCAAACGAGAAATCATACGTGGAATAGCCAAACGGGATACCAAACGGGAATTATGAAGGTTTAAAATATGAAACTCTTAATATTAATTTCCTTTTTAATCATTGCAAAACAGATCGAAATTCGGGTAGTTTTTAAAGCATAATTCAAAAACTACTTGACGAAATGAGCTGTAATTTTGGATTCGCATGTTTGAAGCTTCTGGAAATCAATTTCTGCTATGCTACAATTCATGTTTGTTTCAAAAATAAATTTCAAAATATGCATATTTTTGAAATTAATTTTCGAAAATTATATGAATTGTGACCTATAATTATTTAACAGAAAGCAATTTCTAGAAGCTTGAAATATGTGGTTTTGAGTTATGCTTTAAAAACTACCCCATTACAATCTGTTTTGAAACAATTGAAAAGGAATTTAACATTAGTAATTGCAAACATTAAACCTTAATATTTCATAAACTATTTAATTGAACAACTATCTCTGTTTTTATTAACCTAAGGTAAAATTTACCGAAAAAACAAATATGCTGTCAAAATTGGGTAGGTATTCGCATTGAAAATTTCAGAATTTGGTACATTTTAAGTGTGAAGACCACCCCCTAAGCTTATTTTTAAAGCAGAAATTGAAAGAAGACATTTATTTCCATTCAAATAGATGTTTTTCCTCCTTTAAACTTTGGGACAATTGGTGATTAAAATGTTTGCGTGTTCTCTTTTTTATTGACCAACTGTACAATTTAACATTGTAAACAAATGTATCATCCTTGTATTAAATATTTACGGATACTGCGGAATTACCTAGCATTCTGTATATAAAATGTCTTCTATAAGTTATTTGAAGAGTAAACGCTGAAAGTAATTGTTATAACAATTTAATATAAAAGTTACATAACATTGGGAACGAAAGCCCCAAAATATTCTAATAACCTTTTTTGTCTATTTTATCAATTTATATTTGAGAAGTTTAATTAATGTTCTTGATAAATTTTGAATGAATAAATGCATGCTCGCTGAAAAGAATTCTTATTTATATCCAATGTCTATATATATATATATATATATATATATATATAATTATAATATCTATGAATTTCAAAAACGTATCAAGTTCTAATATCATTCTACTAAAATCTACTAAGAGATAATTAATGATATTGTGTAATCAGAATACCACATAGCTAATAATTAACTTGTGCAATCAGAAAATTACCATAGCATCTGCTTCAATGGTAATTAGCCAAATTTACTCATACCTGAAGAACATTTAAAAAGAAAGAGAGAGAAAGGGGAAAAAAATTATAAATTGGAGTTGCTATTATGTAAACACAAATGGATTAATAAATTAATTATGAACATTATTCAGTGGAGAAACTGGACCACAAAAGAACCAATCAAGAATTGGATATGAAAAAACACATGTGGATGTACTCGTCAGCTTGGCTGCACCCACATGTGTTTTAAAAATAATTCCGTATTTCATAATTCTACTGGCATGATGCTAAGTACAGTAGAATCAGCCAAGTATACTGAATTATTACCAGACAACAATTGGAAAAATTTAAAATTGGAAATATGTAAAATGTAAATAAAAAACCATTAAGAAATATATAATATATCACTTACAACAATTATCCTAAAATCTTTATAAATCACCACACTATATAACCACCAGATATCATTTTTGAAATAATATTGGAATTTTGAATCCTTAAATTGTAGAAAAAATATTTTACTCACAAGAATGATACAGTATCCTCAAAATATAGCAACTTCTTCATAATGATCAATTCCACATGGCACGTATCATACATGTTGACATTCGAGTCGAGTTGAGAGAAATGATTTGAAAGACAAGTTGAGAGCTCATTTTTTTAAAAACACAACTCGATCAATGACACCCCAACACAATATAATTCAAAAACACACAAAACTATTCTGTTGATAATACTCTTATAACAAAATTATATCCGTGAATATATAATTACTCCATCTAATTTTAATTCCTGAAAGTAAAATTAATATACAAGCAATAGCTCCCTCTATAGTTAAATTCAAAATAACATCCATAATATCATCAACTAACTAAAACGTAAAGTGTCGCCATCTATTGGTATTATAATTATTCATAATTAATATTTAGTTACATATCCATATTATTATTAACATAATCACTTCATTAAATTTAATCAATATATAAATTTTAATAAACAATACTTCCTTATATATATATATATATATAAGAAGATATTATGCAAATAGTAGATTTACTGGAATTATATGAACAAATAGACGATGAATAACAAAATATGAACTTTAATACAGTCCTAGAAATATAATTCTACAATACTTTAATAGCAATTTCTTTTCAGCTAATCCACTTCTCACCAAACATATACAATATATTTATTTACCAAAAAGTAACAACTAGGCCTAACAGCGCCTTTATTGGATATTTCTTATTTTGATGCTTGCTTCACAACAAAAATTTAGAAGACTGGCTCTTTTTCAATTTTGAAGATGTTCAAATCTTGATCTCGCGATCCAAAATATTTATAACTCGTGCATTTAAATCATGGATAATAACATTAGTACCTCGTCAGTTAATTTGATAATCATGCAGGTACGTCATAAAGGAAATGAAGTGTTTACACTGAAATCCTACAAATCGGTCATCCTGACGCGATGGCGTCTCGACATCAGCAACTTGATTTATTATGTTTTTCATGCCTAAACAGTTAATTTTTTGAGATTTTTATTTCTTTCCGGATATTGCTCTCTAACTTTAGAAGCTATATATCCGTTTTCCCTGTAATTTCTTTCCGGATATTGCTCTCTATCTTTAGAAGCTATATATCCGTTTTCCCTGTAATTTCTTTTCGGATATTGCTCTCTATCTTTAGAAGCTATATACCTATTGCTTCTAGAATGATAAGAATTTGAATAAGCAACTCTTCCACTATAAGCTCCTTTAAATCCATGATGAGAATTATTTTTATGTGATGGTTGTGAATATCTTTGTTCATTATAACTAGCCTTACGTGATCGTCGGCCATCATAATTATAATTATATCGACCATGATAGTAGCCTCTATTCATGTACCTACTGGCAAAATTTGGATTATATCTTGCTTTTGAATTAGGAGAAGCATTTTCTGTTATGTCTTGGGGTATCAAAGAATCTTTAGTCTCAAAGTTTTCAGGAATCTCAGATTAATTTTGGTAAGAATTCTCGGAACTCTGTTTCCCATATCTATATTTATTGTAATTTCCATGGTTAAATTACTGTTTAAAATATCTTTGGCCATATCTATTATTGCTTCTGTTATCAAATGGTCTATTAAAATTTCATAGGGGATAATTTGATCATAGGGGAAACCCTATGATCGAAATACCTACTGCGATCTTTTACATAGTCTTTTCTACCATGTGCCGGACTACTAATTTCATCATTTTCTTCTGGAGATGGATAGTCAACACTCCATTCATCAGATAATCCTGTATCTTTTGTTTTATTCGGCTTATATGATTTTATTAATTTTCTTATTACTTACCCATCATACGTAGTATAGGGTAAGTCTTGTTACTTACCCATCATACGTAGAATAGGGAAGTCTTGTAATCGTTTTAAAAATCGAAATAAAATTTTGACGGATTTACACGTTTCAGACACTGGAGATTCCGAAAAACATATTTTTAGAAAAAAATTTTTGCCGTCCGTCTGTGTGTCTGTGTGTGTGTCTGTGTGTCTGTAAACGCTCTATCTCCCGAAAAAATTGAGATAGAGACTTGCAATTTGGTATGTACTTAGTATGTAATAATGGGAAGAAGACTATTTCATTTCAATAACCTCGATTAACCGGAACAATTTTTTTCGGACTCTCGAAATATTCGTTCTGATGAAAGGTACATAAAAATTTTCGAAATTGTTTATTTTAAGAAATGAATATAAAAGACAATAAAAAAACATAAATTTTGAATAAAGCATGAAGTCGATCGGATAATTAGTTGCCGAGATATTTGGAATCCTATTTTCCACACTCTTCGATTTTTCATGACCCTGTATTTCATCCAAATTTCACTTCAAAGATATATTTTAATTGGAAATTTGACGCTTAATCAGATGCAATAAACCGCTAGTTAATAGGATTATTATTTTTGGAGTTATAAGGAAAAACTTCTTTCAAGCAATTCAGTAATCGAGCCTTTAAAGTTTGTGACGTCATAAAGCCACGATTTTATTTGAATTGCAATGCATTTTATAAGTAGTTTATACATTTTTTATTTTAATATTTTACATTATGCATATCCATGATGGGTAAGTATTACGGTGGCCCCCAACGACTAGTTTTTTCTTTGTTTGCTAAATTTGTAATATGAGTTTAATCCAACTCGTCATTTACTCAGTCGATATTGACCATATCTTCCCAACCTTGATTATCATTGTTCATACCTGATGTAGCTACTTCATCAATTTTGGACGGAACTTCGTTAAGTTTAATGTATCCTACTCGTACTGTGTTGTTGCTTATTATTTTAACACCATCTTCCGCTACTTTTAACGTCATGCCTTCTACTGCTTTTCTACCTATTATTAAATCGCAGTCCGTCTCTTGTACCACGTAAAATTTATCCTGGATTTCTATATAGTCCACGTAGACTTTATGCCAGAAAAAACCCGTTGGCTTAATTTCTTTTCCATCTATGCCTGATATAGATATATTGTCGCTGGTTAGTTTTGGCGCGTTTTTTGCAGCATGATATCTTGACTTGGCGATTGAAATATCACTCCCTGTATCAATTATTACGTTTGTTTTTATTCCGCGAATATCGAAGATTCTTCCTTTTTTACCATTTAACATGCCCATATTAACTATTTTTCTTTGCTAATTTTAATAATTAACTATTTTTATTTTTATTTTAGTTTTGGGTCTCATCTTGGTATTTTGTTTCTCGCCAATTTTGATTACGTTGCGGGTGAAAATTTGAATATTCTTGTTCTGTATTATGCGCCATGGCACATTTCGCACTCACGTGACCAGGATTGCCACACGTAAAACAGATTATATGCGATTCTTTGCTTCCGTGATCCACACTGCGCCTATTGTCAACTTGGCGTCTTTTCGAATTGGCGCAGTCAGCCACTCTCGATCTTCTGTCATCAAAATCGCCGCTTGTATTCCTAACTGATTGTTTATTGCAAACCCTTTGTGCTGTTTCGTAATTATCTAATTTATTAACTAAGTCATCAATTTTCTTTATTACTAATAATTCCTCTATGAAATGTGTCTTTGTTTCCGCAGATAAATTATTCCTGATTTGATTAACTACAATTAATTCCGATAAATCTTCAAAGTTGTCTGCTTGAAGAACTTCAATCCATTGTTGAAAATACACCTTGATCTCATAAGCGAAATCTCGCCAATTAGCCAATGGCTCCTTTTTAGAAGAGAAAAATTTCACCCTAAACTCTTCTGGCGATAGTTTGTAGCATTTTAGCAGAACATTTTTTATGTAATCATAATCGTGAATTTCAGGTTCGTTTTCCCTCGTTATTATATTGATCACATCTAACGGCATTAGATTAATTAAATAATTTACCTATTCTTTTTTATCAATGCCCGTTTGCGCCATTTGCCTTTCGTACACAGCCAAATATAAACTAATATCATTTGAACTTTCGTATTTAGTTAATAATCTAAGCAATTCAAATTGCTTACCTGGATTTGTCTCCTTGCATTTTCATCAATATGTTCTCTTGAATTTTCTTGTATCTGCATTTTCTTAATTTCAAAATCTCTTTCGCGTTCCAATTTCTTTTCTTCAATCTTTGCTTGTAATTTCTTCTCTTCAATCTGCAATCGCCATTTCCTTTCTTCTAGTTCTGCTTCTGCTTGTAAATTTTTCCCTTCTCTTTCTCTTTCTTCTTCTGTTTTCTCTTTTCTAGCTGTTCTAATTTCTTCTAATCGATCTTTTATAAAATCTTCTTCGTAACTCTCCCAGCTTTTGATCAGCTTTATTAGGACAGGTAATGTCGGTTTTTCTGGTGCTTCAATTCCGCATTCCTCGCAGAGATTTATTAGATCAATTCTCTTAGCTTTATTTAGAGTTCCCATGTTTATCTTTCAAAATTGTACTTGAAGTAATACTATTACGGTTTTCACCTTGCCAATTCGTAACCCAACTTTTGATACTAGCGGTTTACAACACTTTAGCCTTAGTTTCCATTTCACTACTAGTTGCTTTTACTTTTAATTATCCTGGCATCCGAGCCCCCATAGTTGTAAGAGGATGATATGCAAATAGCAGATTTACTGGAATTATATGAACAAATAGACGATGAATAACAAAATATGAACTTTAATACAGTCCTAGAAATATAATTCTACAATACTTGACTAGCAATTTCTTTTCAGCTAATCCACTTCTCCCAAACATGTACAATATATTTATTTACTAAAACGTAACAACTAGGCCTAACAGTGCCTTTATTGGATATTTCTCATTTTGATGCTGGCTTCAGAACAAAAATTTAGAAGACTGGCTCTTTTTCAATTTTGAAGATGTTCAAATCTTGATCTCGCGATCCAAAATATTTATAACTCGTGCATTTAAATCATGGATAATAATAGTACTACAGCGTCAGTTAATTTGATGATCATACACGTATGTCATAAAGGAAATGAAGTGTTTACACTGAAATCCTGCAGTAGAAATAGATACAGTACAAATAGATATAGATATAGATAGATATAATATATAAGAAAAGAAAAAATAGAAGATGTGTATGATACTCTGACTGTATATTTATAAAGTTCATTAACTTGTTGATAAAATTTCAGGTTAGAAAACTATTATAGTATAGAGAAATGTTACACTGATAACTCCTACAAAAATGAAATATTTACTACTAATATGCATTACCAATTTAATAAATAATGTAATATTTTGACAATAAAAAATGAAACTATTATAAAGAGCAATATTTTATAATTCGATAAATAAAATGATTTAACTTTTTAAAAGGGGAATATAATATTTCAATAATGTCTCAAATCTTGAAAAGAGCAAAGGAGTCTTTGATAAACAGCAGTTATATAATTTGTTTGTTGTATGAAACTTACAGTTTAAACCAAGTTTTTAAAAAACATTCCATTTATCTATAATATTATTATAAACTACTTAAAAAAAAAAAAAAAAATTATTTACTATATTTTTCACCTACAGTTTGTTAATATTGACTTTATAAAATTATTTTGATGATTTAAAAATAAGTAATCTTGTTTTTCTTTTAAATATATTTAGTTTGTGTGTGTAGACATATTTTTTAATTTTTTCAGGTATTATGAAAGATAAACAATTTCTCTTTTATTTCATTAGAATGTATGGTTTGTGTGTAATGAATTGTGATTAATTTTATTTTGTTATTTTGGTATGTTAAAATACATGAGCAAAATTTTCTTGTACATCAAATGTTTCTCTGCGATTATTGATTTTTATTCAGTTTTTATTTTATTATTTAAGGGATAATAAATGCGTTTCCTTTCATAAAATATATTTGGTTCATTGATTTTGATTTTTCCTTAACTTTAATATATAAATTCTGATAAACTGAACGAAATAAATATTTTTCTGACTATCATGCCTGTTTTATGAAAGATAATTTGTGCTGAATATTTTCCATTCAATGTTAAAAGGATAAGAAGTTTCGATTTTCAATCGAATGTTCGAATTCTGATTTTTTTTTTTTTAAATTTCTTAACTCTTTTGACATATGAAAAAGAAACAAAATCCAAGAGATAAATAGAAATATTTTTCTATTTCTCTCATAAAAAATAATAATAATTGGTTTCCATTAATCAAAGCATAATAATCATTAGTTCCCTTGGACAATACCACCCTCTCAACTTTCCTCGCTCCCGTGAAGGTCAAGAAAAATTCCGACACAAGTCTCCAGAAAGATTTCATTTAGGAATAATAATTTGTATCCAGGTTTCTAGTTTACGATATCCTATACTTTTGTTTGTAGTTTTAATATAATGAGAGATTCTTTAGGTATAAGGTTTTGCTTAACATTTACAAATGTTAATAATATAATTAATGCCTGATTTTCTTTCTTTCAATCGTTTTGTACAATGTTCTTTAACTTAATGTCCCTTAATGTGCCTTCTTAATGTGCCTCCTTAATGCGCCTTAAGGGGGTCCGGGATACGAAAATCTTCAAATTTTTGAAAAATATTTTATGGTATTAAAAAATTCTCTGTTTTTATCTGTTTAAAATGACGTTTAAATCATGTTTTTATTTTAAATAGAACAGGATATATTAATTTTTTGTTTTAAAAATCTAGCTTTCAAGTAGTGGTTGTCATGAAAACGGTTTTGCGTTTTTCTGCATGATGGGTTCTTTCACGCATTCTCGTCTTTAAATGGTTTAAGTCAAAAACAGTTACAGATAAATGGATCAAACTTGGAACAGATCTTTTTCAGTTATTTTACTTTAATTTTGATTCGGCAAATTTGAAGAAAATTTTTACTTTTGACAATATGATTTTTTAAAAATAAAAGTTACATAATTTCTTTTAAAGTTTTTTATTTAAATATTTTTATTTTTTTTTAAAAAAATTAATATTTTTTAAAATGCTGAATCAAAATTAAAATTTATATATTTCTGTTTATTTAAATGAAAAAAAATTGAAATTCTACAAATAATATTTCGAGTTATAAAGATTTAAAATTACCTCACTTTTATAATAAATTTTAAATAATTTTTTTTTAAAGTTATGAGAAGTTTTATCATGTGATTTTGTTTACAAATGATATGGTTAACCATCACAAAAAAATTCAAAATTTTAAGTCAATAAATATATATATATATATATTTTAAATGTGTCCCGGACCCCCTTAAACACAAATTTTCAAAGCTTTATCTTTTTTTAAAAAAAAAAAAAAAAAAAAAAAAAAAAAAGTAATGTATCATCTGAAATGAGTATGAACAGTACATTATGTAGTATTATTAATATTGGAAAGAGCATTTTCAAATTTGAATATGAATGTGAATGTATCCGTTAAGCTGAAGCTATAACCATATATCTTTTGGATTGAGAAAACAAATGTTTAAGAGAGATAACATTTTTACAACATATATTTAAATTTAAATTTCTTAGCTTTGCGTTGATAAAAATCTACAGAGTCATAGGCAGATAAGGAAAACTAAAGTATGTAACATCTACTAACTCTGCCGCAAATCAACATAATGTGATTAATACCAATCGATTAGTAATAGCGTCTAGTAATTAATGTTATACTTAACTTTTGCTTAGGGGATCATCTACACATAGAAATTGAAAAAACTGTTACATTTTCAATGCTAACATAATATTAGGACATAATTTTGACTTAATATTAAGATTTTTCGATAAATTTTATCTTTGGATACAAAATTGGATGTCATTCGGACAAGTAGTTTAGGAATTATGGAGGTTTAAGCTTGAACATCTTTTTTCATCATTTTTATCGTTGCAAGATCAATTGCAACGCGAGTAGTTTTTTTTAAGAATAATTCAAAAATTACTTAGCATATATATTATATATGTATATCTCATTTAAACGTTTATACTACGATAGTTAAAAAATGTCTCCGAAGAAAATATGACAGTCAATTTCAATGAAGCACCTGACATTTGTGTCTGGAAAGAAACGCCAATCTGAAAAAAATTGCACAAACAAATGATATCTAACTTATTATTTTTTTTAACACGAAAAACAAAGAAATAGATTTAAATGAAGATAAAAATAATCGGTCTTTGGATCGAGTATAACTCGCGCTCAAAGGGTTCCGTACAGTAAATGTATTAATTACTATTTATTAATTAATAAACTTCTACTATCCCTAATATTTTCATAATTTTAGTTTCAGTATATTCGGAAATAGGAGGGTAGGGGGGAATTTTTTTCCAGTATACTTTAGATGATATATCTGAAACTATAATACCTAAAATTAAAAGAAATATATTTTTGAGTTTGATGTTACAAGATCTTTCGAATGATACCCTACACGATATATACAAATAAAGTTTTTTTAAAGTAACTTAATTAATATCTCGGCTAATTACCGACATATTTTTTTCGAAAATCATTATCAAATATCCTTCGATGAAACTGCGTCAATAGATACCTCGAGCGCCCGTCAACTCCCCCGCTGACCGCTGGAAAAGCAAAGTTTGTGTGTAACAGAAAAATGCGTTTTTCTCAAAAACTATGTTTCCTAAAAAAATCGCTATAGTTGTTTTCCTGAAAGGTTTAAATGAACTCCTAGTACTCCTAATTTTTTCATAAATTTAGTTTCAGTAGATTCGGAAAAAGAAGGGGGGGGGGGACATATTTTCGAAGTGCATTTTCGACGATATCTCTGAATATATAGTACTAATAATACCTAAAATTAAAACAAATGTATTTTTGAGTTCGATATTACGAGATCTTTCTTACAATACCCATATGATAAACAAAAAGAAAACTTTTTTTTCAAGTAACTTAATTAGCCCCCTAAATTTTCCTTACACATATTTGTCAATCACTAATCACTAATAATCTGAAAATATGTGGGTAAAAAGGCTTTATAACTTTTCCAAGTTTGAACTTTCCACGTCCAATAGTTTACGAGAAAAGAGTGTTGATAGATGGACGGACAGATACAGGAGTGATCTTATAATGGTTCCGTTTTTACTTTTTAAGTACGGAACCTTAAAAAGGCTTTATTTGAACATAATCAATATCATGAACAGTTCTCTAAATTCTATCACAAACATCCAGATCTTTCAATAACAATATAGCTGTCTTAAATCGTATACTATACTATAATATGGAGCTACAAATGTAGCCATATTATTAGAAAAGCCATTTTGTCAAAAGAAATTATTCGATCACGGTAGTCAAAATCATATATACAATAAACACTTGTAAAAATAATTAAAGCTGTTAAATATAAAATATTTCAAACAATTCAATGCAGCTATTATTTTTTAATAACAATCTGTTACACAATAGAAAAGTTCATCCAGCGTATTAAAATTATAATGCATTAAAAATCAAATTGTAATATAGGTTAATTTATTTTAATTAATAAACTTTTAAGTATGTGAAAAATATTTAATTTATTAAAGTTGTGACTCATTAAAGTTGAAATGTGCATTTAGAGTTTTTAAAACTATTTCGAATTATCTAAAATATAATTAATTACATTTACTATTTTTTAAGTAAAAAGACAAATACTGAAAAATTTGTTGCTTAAGAGGCAGTCTAATACTATAAACTGTTTTCTGTTAGAAACTTAGGGGTTTTAATAAGGCACCTACGTAATACAATTTTTATGGTATTATGTCTATAAAACATGTGATAATGCAAGTTTATGATAGTGTAATATGAAGATAATAAAAGTTTTCTGCTTTTGCAATGCCACATTTCTTTATTATCATTTCTAACACATATTTTATAATCCTATGTTTGAAACTTTTGTTGGTTAAAATAAATGAATAATTTCGAAAACATGCACTCGAAAAATTCTGAAGTCTAACAGTCAGAAATAGGACAAATTCCCCACTCACGAATTTAATAATATTCCTTACATCAGAATATCGGACATACGTTCAAATATACAGGGTGATTATAAAAAAACTATCCCGATATATGAGTAATTAACTATCACACCGTTCACATAAACTGTTTTAAGTATTTTGAGGTATGCGCTCAAGAATCGTATGAAAAACAACAATTAAACTCTAACAGATACGGTTTCAGTGACAAAATTTTGAAAATTTCAAATGGCAACACCCATTTTCTTTTATTGGAATGTGATCTTCATAGTGAAAAACCATAAAAAGCGTTGGAACGGTACCTGTAGCACGAAAATTGCCGGCGCTAGACAGACTAAAAAGAAAAGTGAAAACAACGAATAAGGACAGAGAATCAACAGAAAACAAAACATTTTATTGTGTTTCACAAATTTTCCACGTCACACACGAAGACACGTTGCTTGCGGCAGATGGTGGATAGCACTGAATAATAAAATGTTTTACTTTCTGTTGCTTCTCTGTCCTTTATTGGTTGTTTTCACTTTTCTTCTTAGTCTCTCTAGCGCCGGCAATTTTCGTGTTACAGGTACCGTTTCAACGCTTTTTATGGTTTTTCACTATGAAGATCACATTAAAAAAAAAAAAAAAAAAAAAAAAAAAAAAGGTGTTGCCATTTGAAATTTTCAAAATTTTGTCACTGTAACCGTAACTGTTAGAGTTTAACCCTTTAACGTTCATTGGTTTCCCCACGAAACCACAAAACTTTAATTACGAAACTCAACAATGACAGCAGAATTTTAATAGAAATATTTTTCTTTTATTATATATGTGAAATATCGCTTTTTTATTATATAGAAATAAATTTGTTCATAATTTCCGGCGTCAATCATTTATTTCAACATCTTAACAATTGAAGTGCTTTATCCATTAAAGGGTTAACTGTTGTTTTTCATACTATTCTTGCGCGCATACCTCAAAATACTTAAAACCAAAATTTCAGTCAGTTTCTGTGAACGGTGTGATAGTTAAGGACTCATATATCGGGATAGTTTTTTTATAATCACCATGTACATTACTTTAACCATTGACTTTTAAAACTGAAGTTAATCACAATTGTTCAACGCATCAAACAATTTTTGAGTTACAGCTGCTAATTTTTTTAAGTAGATGTGTATGAATTTCAATTTGATGCTAGTCTCATCCTAGTCTGTTTCCCATGAAATAAATGCTATATGCAGAAGAAAAACTATTTTCGAAAAATAACAACTACTGACTTTATTACATGTACTTTTATAAATAACTATTTTTTGAGAATCAAACCAAAGAATTTTCTAATCAGACATAACTTTAAGAAATGTTTTTTCAGAGAAAACTTGAAAGAGAGTTGTCATAAAATCTCTGAACAATGGTGTATCTGCATTATAAATGGTTTATATTTTTTCATGCATGTTTATGGAATGATTAAACAAGATTTATAAGATCAAAGCAATGCTTTTAAGAAGATCAAACTATATGTAATTTTTCTTTTTGTATAAGGACACGTAGATAAAATGAAAGATAAAGTATTTTATGGAAAAGATAAATAAAACTGCTTGCTGGTTGGTTGCAAAATAAAGATCTTCATTCTAAAGTTTTGTATTTCATAAAGTATTTTCAAAAAATTGAAAATTTTTATACATCAACATTTTTTATGTTAACTTTCACAGTTATTAACCCTCTAAGCGTTTAGAACGTAATATTCCGTTCACTAAGCTCCATGTTTCACTGCAATATATGCAATGTTTAATATAATCTAATTCTATAGATTTAATGAATTTTCAAAACATTGAAGAATGATTAATATTCTCAAGGGTTACATTCATATTTGTAATTAAGTTTTATTTATAATGCTGAAAGAATCATATTTTTTTAGCATTTAAAACAAAATGCAGGGAAAACAACATTACAATTTTACCCTTTTTCAAAACGCTCAGAGGGTTAAAATTACAAAGAAGCCTTCATGGAATGTTGGAAAGTTAAATTTGTCAGACACATTTTTCATGCTTAATACATGACTTCATTAAAAGCTTTCACAATGAAATAAGTTTAATGTAAAAGTTATTCTGGGGTATGTATGAGATTAAAAAAATAATAAACTATGGTAAACTTGTGTTACTCTTATAAATCTCATATGGAGAAGAATGATTTTCTTGATCTTTTTGATATGAAATACTGTCTGTACATTGCGGTACAAATTGTCAATATTGCATCAATATTTTTAAGAAATGTTTTGTCGTTAAACACCAATATTTACAATATCGGTGTTTCACTGCAAATCTTTTCATGTAAAGACTATATTTTTGTGAAAGTGCCTTTTCATTGCTAAAATTTCTAATATAAAGCTAGCATTTAATCAATGTTGGAATTTCATTGGATGTATTTCCTATGAATGCAATATTCGCACAATATTTTATGCCAATA
This sequence comes from Maratus michaelseni, assembly GCA_963931845.1. Lineage (NCBI taxonomy): Eukaryota > Metazoa > Arthropoda > Arachnida > Araneae > Salticidae > Maratus > Maratus michaelseni. The sequence goes on along the minus strand of OZ007587.1, from coordinate 214,343,892 downwards.
TAACCAATATTGGCTGGCTACTAAGATTGTTGTCTCTCTTTTTACACTCTTTTACTTAACTCAACTTGGTTTTTTGTATGTAAAGATGTAATTTTGTAATAGATATTTAACACACTTCTTGATATGTTAGAATTATGAAAATTATGCACAAAGGTGTGTTTCCGATGACAATGCAATATTTTAATATTTTAATATTTTTTTAATTATAAATGAATAATTTAATTTTAAGACATTTTTCCTTTAGCCCGGGGCAGTTGATAAATCCTCAAACATTTTTTATGGTTACAATTGTATATAAGTTACAACAACAATGAATTTAATTATGAGCCAATAAAAGCTCACCAAAATATATCAAATGGCTATAAAATTCCAACAATGAAATATTTTAAAGGCTAAAAAGTAGGAAATAAATAAAAAACGAAGAGTAATATTGAAAAAAAGTTTATATTTATCAATTAATGGTTTATGTTAATTAATTTACAATTATGCGTTTAGAAATCCTGAAACGATAGTTTAAATAATGTTTCATTTTTCTTTTTTGAATATTAAAAAAAAAATAATAAATTCATTAGCTTGCGCATTCTATCGTGCGTTAAAAAAGTGGTGAATTTTCCATAATTGGATTCGGTGTCTACGTCAAATTAACATAATCATGAATTGCCGTCATGAAATTATGGATGTTTTTCAAGATAAACTTTGTTTATAAATGAGTGCATTTAAAAAAAAACTATTTTTATTTTTATACTTATTTCCTTCTTATTAAACATATGGTTAAGTTTAAATCACTAATTAATGCCTCTCTACCTCCATTTCCTAAGAGAAAAAAGTTATATAACAGAAGAAAAATTATTTCGTAAAAATGAGAACAATTTACTTTGTTGCAATATGTATTTCCATAAATTAGTTCTTAAAAATCGATTCTCAAATATTTCTACTGCGATATAACTTTACGAAGCGTGTTTTCATTGATAAAATTGAAAGATGGTTATCGTAAAATCTCCGAACAATAGCATATTTGCATTAGAAATGGTTTATGTTTTTCTGTGCATGTTTATTAAATGATTAAACTATATTTATAACACTAAAGCGATGCCTTTTAGAAAATGATATTCAAAATATAGATTAATTTTTCCATGCAAACATTCTCTGAAAGGGTACGTAGCGAGAAGAGATAAAATATTTGCAAGAAAAGTGTAGGCAAAAGTACTTGCTTGTTCTGAGATAAAAATCTTCATTCTGAAGCTTTGCATTTCATAAAGCATTTTATATTGTCGAAATTTTTTAATGCATAAACATTCTTTTATGCTAACTTTTCCCGCTCTTAAAATCACAAAGGAGCCTCGTGGAATGTAGGAAATTAAATTTCTCTGGCACATTTTCATGCTTAATGCATAACTTCATTAGATGCTTTCATTATGAAATAAGTTTAATGTAGAGTTTATCCTGTTGAATGGATGGAAATAAAAAATCCCAAACTACAGTAAAGGATCCGGGTCTATAAGCCGTGTTTTTGGCCCATGAAATAAGACGAAAACTCGATTTTGTTATACTAACTTAATTATTTCACTTTTTAATATTAGAAGGTTTATCCTGTACGATTTCAACAATAGTTTTTGCATTTTGTTCGGATTTATATGATTTACACAAGCTCAAAGTTCGTATTACTCGTAGTTTTTGATGAAAAATACGCAATTTCTCCTAATTTTACCTCAATTATTTATATGAGCGCAATCGTGCAACATTTTCTTCTTTACATATATTATAAAATACATCAAAATGTACAATATATGTAAAAATAAAAGTGTTGCAAAGCTTCGCTCATAGTAAAATATTAAAAAAATATATTAAAAATTGAGTTAAAATTAGGAGAAATTGCGTATTTTTCATCAAAAACAATACGAACTTTGAACTTGTGAAAGTTATATAAATCCGAACAAAATGCAAAAACTATTGTTGAAATCGTACAGGATAAACCTTCTAATATTAAAAAGTGAAATAATTAAGTCAGTATAATGAAATATCGTTTTAGTCTTATTTCATGGGCCAAAAATACAGCTTATTGACACTGATTCTTTATGCTACTCTTTCAGTTCTTATATGGAGTACTATAATTTCGTAAACCTTTTTTTTTTTTTGTTCGTCGTATGTGACATGAGAAAATAATCATATTTTTATCACTCTAGATCTTATTATAACTATTTTCTATGACAATGTGTGCATTCCATTGCAAATATTTTCATTTTGTGTATTTAATCAAAGTTCATATTTCACCGGATGCATTTCCAATGAATGATATTTTGGCATAATATTCTGCGCCATTATTATCATTATAATAAAAATCTACTATCCGCAGATAATTGCTAATATGATACAAAAAAAGAAAAAAACTAAATGTTATTTATGTTAAGCTTAATATATTCAAGTTTATAATGTTGAAAACTTCGTAGATTAGATTGTTTTCATATAAAAGACAGTTTTGATGATGGAAAGTTTCATAAACGTATGTCAAACTCTTTCTTTTATTTTATTTGTTCTAAATAAAGATGTTGTTAATACGAAGTATCTTCAATTTTAATATCTCCTACCCCCGTTTCCTAAGAAAGTAATGAATGTTATAGGCCGAAAGAAAATGGTTTTAGATAAATGACAACTATTTACTTTGTTGCAACATGTATTTCTATACAGTATAATTTTTTGAATATCTATTTCCAAATGTTTCTATTCAGACATAACTTCACGAAGCGCTTTCTGATTGTAAAACTCCAAGGAGTGTCGAAATATCTGAACAATGGTATATTTTCATTAGTATATTATATATTTGCATATATATGATATTATATATTTGCATATTAGTGTATATTTGAAATGATATATTTGCATTTCATATTATTGACATTTTTTAATGCCTGAACACTCTTTTATGCTGACTTTTCTCGCTCACAAAGAAGCCTCGTGGAATGTTGGAAATTAAATTTCTCAGGCACATTTTTCATGCTTAATGAATAACTTTATTAAACGCTTTCATTATGAAATAAGTTTAATGTAAGAGTTTATTCTATTAAACAGATAGGAATAAAAAATCGTAAACTACGGTAAATTTATGTTGCTCTTTACAATCTTATATATGGGGTAGTATAATTTCGTTAATATTTTTTGTCGTTGTATGTCGTCTGTGACACGTGAAGTTAATCATCTTTTTATCATCAATTTAATCATCGATTTTGTTATAACTGATTTCTATGACAATGTGCGCATTCCATTGCAAATATTTCCAATGTAAAGCCAATATTTAATCAATGATCCTATTTCACTACATGGTTTACCAATGAATGATGTATTCACATAGAATTCTGCTCCATTATTATCACTGTAATGAAAAGTTAGCTATCCACAGATGTTTGCCAATATGATACAAATAAAATACAAAAGCTGAATGTTACTTATGTTAAGCTTTTTATATTCAAATTTATAATGTTCAAAAAATTTGGAGGTTAGATTAAATTTATGAAAAAGACAGTTTTGATGTTGGACAGTGTAATAAATGTGTACCACACTCTTTCTCTTATTTTCTTTGATTTAAATAAACATGTGGTTAAATTGAAGTCTCTTCAATTTTAATATCACTCACGTTTCTTAAGAACATTAGAAATGCTACAGGCAGAAGGAAAACTGTTTTAGAAAAATTACAACCGTATTTACTTTGTTACAACATGTATTTTTATAAAGTATATTTTTTTGAAAATCTATTCTCAAATATTTCTGTTCAGACATAACTTCACGAAGCGGTTTATCACTGTAAAACTCAAAAGAGAGTCGAAATCTCCTAACAATGGTATATTTGCATTAGAAATGGTTTATATTTTTCCTTGCATGTTTATTGATTGAATAAACAAGATTTATCAGATTAAAATTGATGCTTTTATGGCGATCAAGATACTTTTTCAGTGTGCCATTCACAGAAAGGATACATAGCGAGAAAAGACAATATATTTTCTAGAAAACTGTAAATAAAAGCGCCTGTTTGTTGCAAGATAAAAATCTTCATTCTGAAGCTTTGTATTTGATAAAGCATCTTCATATTGAAAATTTTTAGTACATCAACATTCTTTTATGCTAACTTTCTCAGCTCTTAAAATTACAAAGAATCCTTATTAAATTTTGGAAATTAATTTTCTCATATTCTCTCTATTATGAACTCTGTAGAAGTAGGTGGACATTTACAGTTTGCATCTGAATTTGAAAATAACAAGCAATTATATATCTTTCTTTGATGTTATGGTTTACCACGAAAATAACTCATTTCAAACCACTGTTTACCGTAAACTATTCGCAGTTTCTTTACCCCAACATCGTCTTTCATCTCACTCTCCTAATGAGAAATTGGTTGCTTTTAATACTTATGTTCACTGTGCCTTATACATTTGTTCACATGAGAATTTACTCAAAGCAGAATTAGACTGCATTAAATCAATAGCCATTCATCGGGTTTATCCTGTTTAAATCATAATAAACTCATTAAAAGTATAAATTCCATTGTTACAATATGTTCGCATGAAAATTTAATTATACTTCTATATTTTCTGAGAATTAGCCATCAAATGTCCAAAATGTTGATTAGATTTGATTTTAAAGTACTTTATACACCATCTAACAAAATCAAATTTACAGATCTCAAACATGCAATAGACAGATTTTCACATTGGGGAATTTACAAGATATCTTGAGAGTGTGATAAAATGTATGTAGGTCAAACTAAGCGGACCTCTTAAGATCCGCTTGGGGGAACATAAAACCAATGTTAAAAATTGTGACATTAAACGCTCCGCTATTGCTAACCATTGCTGGCCTAACAATCACAATTTAAATTTTTCCGAAGGTTCAATAATTCAAAAATGCTCATCGATTTACGATCTTGATTTTCAGGGAGTTTATCATACATGGAGAAATTCCAATAACCTGATTAATGATATGTCCACTACACCAAATTTTTCAAACGTCTGGCTACCTCTCCTTTAATTCATTCGCTTCACCGTCTCCCCTTTTTCTCTTCCGCCGGGCTTAATCTCGTCCAGACTGGCTGGACACTTCTCATTGGTCTCCTTCGTCACACGGGGATTCCAGATTCCGCTGTTTGCTTTTCAACACTCATCGCCATTCCACCTTGACCGCGAGCGGAGAAGCTTGCATACTGACATGGTCTAAACAGTTACATTCATTTTTAACCTTGGCACTGAAGATGGAACTCCGGAACAGCTGTATGCCATTTTTACAAGCATTTCATTTGTGCCATTTCCACGATGTTCATTTATTTTTAATATAAATGCACGAAGTCCAATCGTCCCATTTTAAATACCCTAATATTCTTTGACTTTATATATCGTGTATGACGCGAGAAGCAATCATCCTTTTATTAGTTTAGCTCTTTTTGAAACTATTTTTCATGATTATGTACAAAATTTTGTTGGCATGTTTGCTGCATGATTCTGTAAATATTTTTTATAGCAGTCTTCTAATAGAAATTTTATATTGGGCCAGTGCTGTTTGTATCTTGTAATAAAACAGCGCCCAACGTTGAAGTGTTTATGTTTATAGGCAATATTAGTCTATTTCACTCTTAATAATTCTTTGTACTACCCATTTTTACAGACATTATTTTATTTGCAAACACATAAACAAGCAGTGTACATGTCTAGAAGTCTTAAAAAATACTTTTAAAACTACACAAAACTTGTCAATCTGTTAAAAATTGTAAAAAAAGTTAAAGTATTTTCACCTGTCGCTCTCAGGCATCTTCAGTCACTGATGTTATGTTTTAAACTTCGCCGGTCAATCTGTTTAAAACACACATTTTCCTTTTTCCTTATAACATATGGCGCCATCAGTTATCTATTTTTTCGTGGTCCATATCATTGCATGTTTCTGAATTTGATGTAAATATTTCTATGGCTTCCGTCTGTAGTGCGTAGTTTAAATTATTATAATTGGCTAATTTTCAACATTATTTAAGTCTATTGTAATTGGAGATTTGATGTTTAATCTGGCTGTTGCAGTGGTTGATTTATTTAAGTTTATATCTCTTCTATGATCTTTCATTCTGTCTTCAATTTTCATTTTGGTCATACCTACATCCTGTATATACCTGATGTCTGTTGATAGTTAAATTTCTCTGCGTCTGATCTGATTAATTTGAAAATTGATGGATCTGGGGTGATGGGAGTATTTATTTCAAGTTTTTTTAATTCTCTTTTTAATTTTAGGGAAATACCTTTTATAAACGGAATTGAATTTGTAGATGTTATTTCTTTTTGAGCTGGTTGTATTCCATCATATCTTGACGTCACTTTTTCGATTAACTTCTGTATTGTTCTGCAGCGTTTTCTGCATCCTTAACTATTGTTTTATTTTTGTTTATTTCAGCGTATAAGATGTCTTCTGTTGAACTAACTTTAAGAGCCCTATGAATGTATGCATTTATTGCAGCTATCTTGTATGGGAAAGGGGTTCTGGAGTATTTTGAGATTATGTGAACATTTGCATTTGGTTTTCTGAATACTGTTGTTAGTAGCTTATTTTCTGATCGAATGAGTTGTACGTCCAGAAATGCTAGTGCGTTATCTTTTTCTGTCTCTGTGGTAAATTGTATAGCCGGATCGTATGAATTAAGTCTTTCCAGTAAGGCGGGGAGGTTTATACTTTTCAAGTTGCTGGACAGTGCTGACAGGTTATGGATAATCGGCGCTGTACTGTATGTCGCTACAATTCACTTAAGTTTACTTCTTGAAGCAAAATTCAAAGAGAGTTAAGAAGTAATTAATAAATTTTAGATATTCAATATAATTTGCTTCCAATTTTCAAATCACGACTTTACAAAACACAATTCAAATTTAAAACAAATCTCAACATAAGAATGAAGAAAATAAAAATGTTGTCTCACTCCATTGTTAATGTGATTAAAATGTTTTCAAACATTCAAAACTAATTTGATTTGACAGTCAAATTACCATTTAGATTTCAAGTAGCTTAGTTTATTATTTATTTATTTCTAAGTAAATGTGACATTTTAGAATATGAGTATTTAGGTTAATGTTTAAAAAAAGAAAAGAAAGAAAGTTGAAATACAACATTTGCGCACTGAAAGATGACTTTAGTTATAGAAATAGTTTTATCATTTTGGGAATTCTCGAAAAGAGAATAACAAGGTGGGAAAATGAATATTAACATTTATTCTATTCAAAGTTGTGTAAAAACTGCATAACCATTATGCATTGACGTCACATTACTATAGTAACAAATGTTAGAGTTAAGATTTATTCAAGAAATAAATAATTTGTAGTATTCGCATTTTTATCTCGAGTTTAAATGTTTATATTCTTTTAGAAAATGTTTTTCATTTATTGGTTTCGTATAATAAAAATAAAGATATTGCAAATTCTTGTAAATATGTTTTCCTGTTGTAATTTATTCACTTATTACTACTTTAAAAATTCAAAATAACCAATTATAATGACTTTTTTTTATTTATTTATAATTAAAAGTGAAGCTTTAAAGTACGATTACTAAGATTAATGTTTCCGAAGAAAACAAAATGTTATGTTTGCGCTCTGATAGATGATTTTAGTTTAAAAAAAAACTTTTTATCGCACTGGGAATACCATCAAAAGAGAATGACAAGATGAGAAAATAAGTGATAATGTTTCTAATTTTTATAAAAGCTACAAAAATTACATAAACATTTTTGCGTTAACGTCACGTTTTCATAATAACCAATACTACGATTAAGATTTATTAAAGAGATAAATTGTTTATATTTTGACTTTTCTTCCAGCTTCAAATGTTTATAATATTTTAGAAGAGAAGTTCCATTTTTACTATGGAATATTAAAGATAAAGTTTCTTTTAAATAAAGCACATTCGTTTAAATAATTCTGTAACGTCTTATACCAAACAATACCACCTCATGAGAAATTCAGGTTTCGCAATAATTAATTCAGCAAAGTTTCTGCCATTAACGTTTGAACCAAATTGCCTGGATATTTAAAATATGGACGTCAAATTGTGCATCATTAACTTGACTTCTTTTAGAAAATGTTTTTCAAACAAACTACCTACAAATATAAAAATGAATAAAATAATAAATTTGTATTTTATTCTTAGGTGTTTGAAAATTTTGTGCGTTTTTTAGAAATTTGTAGTTTGACTTTCTTTAAAAAAAGTTTAATATGTGATCGAAAAGAAATAAATGTTTGCATTCCTTTCAAAACTTTTAAATAAATATTTAACGGAGTGAAATAACGATCTTTTATTTTGATTTATTATTATTTTTAATTTATACATTTATTTATTTTGTAGTGTTAAATAAATATTTGAAATTTGACAAAAAATTAATAAAAATAGTTCGACCATTATTAAGTATCAAATAACAAATTTTTATCGAAATGAATTATAATTCTGCGGTCAACTATCATCAGAATTGTGTAAAATTTGCGAAAAAATGACATTTGGAAAATGCAAGACACACACAGGAATACAATAAAATCCCCTGTTGGTCAAGTTAAAAAACTCTGGGATTGTAGCCATGTTTACGTCCAAGATGCAGGATGATCAACATGTAGAGAAGGGTGGTGTAAGAATGCACATTTGTCATAACAACATATTCGTGTGAAGTACGTTATTAATTTCAATTATGTTATTGTGTTTCGAGTGCGATGTAAAAAAAGAAATGTGATAGCATTAACCCAGCCTGTCTTTACAGCATTCCTCTGTGGTGTCTTGCGTCTTCCATATGTTACTTTTTCTCAAATTTTACATAATTAAGATGGTGATAGACTGCATTATTTATAATCTATTTCGACAAAGACTCGTTGTTTGATACTTAATGGTGGAACCATTTTGACTAATTTTCGTCAGATTTGTTAAAATTTATTTAGCATTACAAAATAAGTATGTAAACAAAATAAAAATCGAAATAAAAGAGGGTCATTTCACTTCTGTAGAAGTGAGTAGAGTCGCGCTATGAGTATTTCTCTCACGCTAGGTTTAAAAAGCGAGTATTGAGTTAGAAATGACCTTTCTTTGAATTCAAATTCTCTTGTTTCTTTTATAGCTATTCTTCTTTAAATATTGTATTTTACCTGAAAAAGGATTATAACTATTGTCATTACTTGCATTGCTGATAATGATCCAAAAACATCAACACCACCCATATTTTGATTATACAATTTAACCATTCGAAGTTGTTTGATTGAAACTTTTTACTTCAATTTGCGAGAATATCGTGTTGCACTTTCAGCTGGTAATGCTCCCTCCCAATTTGATATAACAGTAACGATACTGTTGTCACTCTATCGTTCACACACAACTTTGCCATCACCATAACAATCAAAATGTCCTCGTTCCTGTTTGTGCAATTCTTTTGTAGATTTTAGTGGACATTATGACCCTAAAATCTTTTTCTTGGAGTGACACAAGCAAAGAATATGATGAAAAATAGTTGTCAAAATAGAGGCTATGATGCTGTAGATTTGTTATAACTGATGCTAAATAATTGAAAACACTGGTTCCAAGGGTGCCGCCAGAAGTTAAAGTTGGATCATTTGTTCCAGTATAAATTTGCATTGAAAATGGATAGACATCTGGGCTACACATGATCCATGTTTTATAGCCAAAACCAATTAGTTTTCCTCGAATAAATATTTTGCAACTATAGTGACCATAATATGGTACCATGGATTCGTCAGTTCTCAGATTTTCACAAAAAAAAAAAAAAAAAAAAATGACGATAAATTACGGTAAAATGGTGCTATTTTAGCCGCTTTCCTTGTTCCAGATTCAAATTACCAACTAAGGGAAAATATGTCTTCAATTCTCGAAATCTTTCACGCGAGATATTTTTGGCATAATGTTATTCGACAAATCTTCAACTGTAGTCCAGTAATTATATTCTTCAGGGACTCTATGGTATCCACTAAAAATCAATGTACCAAGAAATCTAACTAGTTCATTTGCATTTGTTTCAACACTGGACAATTTTTGCTGTGCATACAAGTTTGTCATTTCAGCTAAATGTTTCAAATATTTTGGATCAATAATCTTTTAAAAAATTTGAAATGGTGATATTGTCATTAAATCAAGGCATGCTTCAGCTAGTTTCTTTGGAATGCCTTTATTCTCAACAACATGAAAACTGTTTACTTTTTTCCCTCTCTGGTACAATTTTTGTTCCCTGGAACGTTTTCTTGACAATCTAACCAAAACTTCATCATCTTAATCTGATGCTTCCACTTCGGAATCAGTGTCTGACTTTGAATCTAAAAGAACATCTAACTCACCACATACACCGCCTGGATCTCTGGTATCCAATTAATTTTCATCAATTTCTTCTGTGTAAGATACTTCTGTTGCATTGTTTGGTGGTAGAATAATAATTTCAGGTTAATTTTTAACATCTGAATCATCAAAAATTAAAGCTAAGGCCTCTTCAACTGTAAGACATTTTTAACAGGCATTTTTCAGTAATAATTGGATACAAACTGCATAAAAAAGATCAAAATCCTAAAATAATAATAATAATAATAATAATAATACTAGATGGAACCCGTCAAAATTTGACGGCAAAAAACTTGATAGTACCATAAAAATAAAATTCATAGCTGCTTTAAAATGTTTGAAACTTTTGCAGAATAATTCAAATAAATAAAAAACCCACTTTGAATTAAAGCTAGGTTGAAGAACAGCAATTGGCTAAGTTTCACTGGCACATGTACTCGCGGAATTTCTTTCATCTGACACATTTAGCGCTGTTGTGCAAGTAAATGGTAAGTGCCCCCTTGGGGAGGGGGAAATGGCGGGATGGACCAAGGAGATGCATAACATGAATAAGCAGTCAAAGACCTTTCAAACGATATGTAACATGAGGGGTGTGTGCAAAATTTTAAAAAGTAACCCCTTGGGGGGGGGGGGTAAAGTAGGGGATGGACACGGAACATGCATAATATGATTAAGTGGTCACAGACCTTTCCAACGATATATAACATGAGGGTTGTGTGCAAAATTTAGAAAAGTACCTCTTTGGGGGGGGGGCAAAGCGGGGAGATGGACATCAGAGATATGCATATGATTAAGCAGTCACAGACCTTTCCAACGATATATGACATGAGGGTTGTCTGCAAAATTTAGAAAAGTACCCCCTTGGGGGAGGGGGGGGCAAAGTGGGGAAATGGTCATTGGAGATATGCATATGATTAAGCAGTCACAGACCTTTCCAACGATATATGACATGAGGGTTGTCTGCAAAATTTAGAAAAGTACCCCCTTGGGGGAGGGGGGGGGGCAAAGTGGGGAGATGGACATTGGAGATGCATAATATCATTAAGCGGTCACAGACCTTTCCAACAATATATGACATGAGGGGTGTCAACAAAATTTAGAAAATTGCCCCCCTTAAAGGGGGGGGGAAGTGGCGGGATGGACCCCGGAGATGCATAACATGAATAAGCAGTCAAAGACCTTTCCAACAATACGTAACATGAAGGGATTGTGCAAAATTTACAAAAGTACCCCCTTGGGGGGGGACAAAGTGGGGGGATGGACACCGGAGATGCATAATATGATTAAGCGGTCACAGACATTTTTAACGATATATAACATGAGTGGTATGTGCAAAATTTAGAAAAGTGCCCCAATTGGCGGGGGGGGGAGGGGGGGGGGAGGGGGGGGATGGACCACACAGATGCATAACATGAAAAGGCAGTCACAGGCCTTTCGAACGATATATCATATGAGTGGTGTCAACAAAGAAAAGTCTCCGCCCCGTGTAGGCAAAACATACTCCTCCCCGCCTCCATAATTATTGATGCGGATTCATTTTTTAAATTCGTTCGCACCCCTCTTCTCCCGCAAAATGTTGTGAATTTTAAAAACTCCACTTACGAATTTTTTTATACCAAAAGCACTTATGTCCGTCGTCTGCATGCAGAGTTTTGTGCTTACAGACGCCAGACACAACAACACACACACAGTCAGACGTTTACCGACATTAATAGTATAGATGATACTCGGTGCCTACACATTTCACCCTTTATAATTCAGCCAATGAGTTGACGGTTGTTCATTTCCAGAAACGAAATAATAATTCTTTAGGATGAATTTTGTTTGTTTGATACACCGTGGCAGAATGCGTGCAATGCAGTGACAGGCGTCACAAACTTTTTAGGGCACCTGCAGACTAAAAACATATAATCAATCTTCACGGGAAAAAAATCCTAGATTTCGTCAAATGATCACGGGAAAAACACTAATTTCATCAAAGGATCATGTAAAACGTGAATTTTGTTAAAAGGCCACAGAAAAACGCGATTTACACAAAAGATGAGCAAATTTTGTCAAAGAATCGCAAAACAGGAAATTTCACCCAAAGATAGCGCTTTCTTGCCAAACTTAGTCTAAAAATTGTGGAATAAAATGTATTTTATCAAAAAATCGCTGAAAAACGCACATTTCGTTAAAGTATCGCGAGAAAAATGCGAATTTCTTCAAAGATTGCTGAAAAAACGCAAATTTCATCGAAGGATTGCTGAAAATTCATGAATCTTATCAAAAGGTAGCAGAGAAAATGTGATTATTATCAAAGCATTGCGAAAAAAGAAAATTTCGTCTAAGGATCACAGAAAAACGCAAATTTCATAAAAGAATCGTGGAAAATAACGCAAATTTTGTGGAAAAAAAAAATCGCAGAAAAAACACAAATTTCGTCAAATTATCGCTGAAAAAAAAACACGAATTACGTCATAGGATAGCTGAAAAAATTATGAATCTCGACAAAAAAAAGATACAGAAAAAAATGCGAATTTCATTAAAGAATCATGAAAAAAAAATGCGAATTTTGTTAAAGGATTGCGCAAAGAATGAGAATTTTTTGAAAGGTTCGTGTGAAAAATGAAACTGTCTGTATTAAAAACAGCACACACACAAACATCTATACAAACCTCAATACACACAAACATATTATAGGCAGGGCTTGAAATTCAATTTTTCCAAAGACGGGAGTCTCCCTACCAACATTTTTAAATGGAGGGGAGTTGTAATGTTTGGGAGGGAGAAAAAAAATCTTTAAACCCCACTATTCTTTTACGTGCTATTTAAAGAATTACATTAATGCAGACATGACAAAATACTATTGAAAAAATTAAGTCAACTGAGAATGATTATGTAAAATGTTTATTTTTATTATAAAAAAGGGAAGAAAGTTAAGTTTTATATATGCAGTGTATTTTTCAAGTTCCATTAAATGTGTTAGGGACCCTTAACAATTAGGTTGTTAAATAAATTTCTGACTTTAGATTTTACTTGATTGAGATTCACCGATCGATCGTGGAAAAGACGCAAAGTTCATCAATCTGTCGCGGAAAAAACGCTAAGTTCGTCGATCTGTCACCAAAAAACACAAAGTTCGTTGATCAGTCATGGGAAAAAAGCAAATTTTGTCGATCGATTGCAGAATAAACACAAAGTTCGTCGATCTGTCCCCAAAAAACGCAAGGTTCGTCGATCAGTCGCTTAAAAAACACAATGTTCGTCGATCTGTCGCAGAAAAAACTCAAAGTTCGTTGATCTGTCACGGAAAAAACCACAAAGTTCCTCGATCAGTAGCGGAAAAAACACAAAGTCCGTCAATCGGTTGCGGGGGAAAAAAAATCGAGAAATTTATCGTTCGGTTGCAGGTAAATTAAATAATGCAAATTTCTCCAAAAATGCTGAAATTTTTTGGGCGGGAGGCTCCCGCTCATGATCTTTTTTGGGCAGGATTTCAAAATTTTCCGCGCGAATCCCGCCCTGAAATTCAAGCCCTGATAGGTATAGTTTTAATCTGAAATAATATACTGAACTTGAACTAACTTTTGAAAAATCGGGTTAACCCAAATCCAACTTGCAGAAATCTACACTCAGTCTGAAATCGACTCGAACCATAAAGACAGTTAACACAACTTGCAACAAAAATAATTATTTTCTGTGGATTTTCTGATTTTTTCTTTTCTCAGAAATGCTGTAGTCATTTTGTCCCCCAATTTTGCCCTTTACAATTCAGCCAATGAGTGGAGGGGGCCAAAGGAGCGTTCCTTATCACAAACGAAAGATGAGATACGTTCGTCTGATGACGTTGTTGAAAATTTATGGATTTCTATTATTAAAGTAATTTTTTCATTTTACCGTATTTATTTTCTTTTTGTGTTGCATGTATTTTGCTACTTTGAATTTTTTTAAACTAACCCTTTTTTTTTTTTGGAGAGTGAGAGAGAGAGATTTAGTAATTTGGTGACACGAAGTTTAGCAAATTCTTAAAATCCACAAATTGTTTCCAATGTAAACAATGAAATTTACAATTAAGTTGCAAGTGCAAAATTTCAGTTTTTTAAAATTTTCATGTCATTCTGTACACATTTTAATATGTCATTCTGATCATTATACATATTTAGTTATGCATTATTAATTATTTACTTGATCTTTACTTTTAATATTTTAAATATTTCAAACTTACAGCTGAATGTAATTATTAAAACATTTGAAATACTGCATTCGAAAAATGAAATTTCAGCTTAGAAACTCGACAATTAAAAAATTTAAAGTAGAAAAGTACTTATGATATAAAAAGAAGAAAAAAAAAATACACCAGAATTTATCTGTATTACGAAAGCGGGAGAAATGATTTTCTGTGCTATACGAAAAGATATCCAAATAACTCAAACATGAACATAGAAATAGGTATCGGTTTTTATGTTCAGGTGCACTCAATCCAAACTTGAAACTTTTAAAACGGTCATTGAATGAATGAAATTCATCTCCGCCTTTCACATCCAGAAAACTTGCTGTGTCGCCAATTATGTTTATATTTTATATATATATGTAAAAAAATAATAATTCAGGCACTTTTCCGTTATACGGACACCATTGTCGCCAAACATACATACATACATACATTTTGGCATAGTATCCGTATAACAGAAAAGCACTAAAGTTCATGGTTTAAAATCACAATAAAATATCATGAAATTTATTGATTAGTTGTGGGAAAATATCGGGGAAATAATGTGTTTTTCGTGAATTTTTTGTTTTGTTAACAATGTGGTTAGAGAGACAGGGAGAAATCCAGAAAACTTGCTGTGTCGCCAATTATGTTTATATATATATATATAAATAATAATTCAGGCACTTTTCCGTTATACGTACACCATTGTCGCCAAACATACATACATACATACATTTTGGCATAGTGTCCATATAACAGAAAAGTACTAAAGTTCATGGTTTAAAATCGCAATAAAATATCATGAAATTTATTGATTAGTTGTGGGAAAATATCGGGGAAATAATGTGTTTTTGTGAAATTTTTTGTTTTGTGTTGTTGTGTTTAATTGTAAGCATTCATTATAATTTTCAGTGCATTATTAAATTGAAATTTTTGTTTAAAATATGTAAACAAAACAGTGACCAGAAACCTGCACAATTTCTAATATAGATAGATAGATAGATAGATGCATGCATGTAGTACTTTTAATTATTTGGTAAAAATACTGTGATCCTCACTGAGAAAACCTGAATTTAACCTAAAAGTAATTGTCGAGTGTTTAAGCTGAAATTTCATTTTACGAATACAGTATTTCAAATGTTTTAATAATTACATTCAGCTGTAAGTTTGAAATATTAAAAGTAAAGGCCAAGTAAATAATTAATAATGCATAACTAAAAGCAATTGTCGAGTGTTTAAGCTAATTTCATTTTACGAATACAGTATTTCAAATGTTTTAATAGTTACATTCAGCTGTAAGTTTGAAATATTAAAAGTAAAGGCCAAGTAAATAATTAATAATGCATAAGTAAAAGTAATTGTCGAGTGTTTAAGCTGAAATTTCATTTTACGAATACAGTATTTCAAATGTTTTAATAGTTACATTCAACTGTAAGTTTGAAATATTAAAAGTAAAGGCCAAGTAAATAATTAATAATGCATAACTAAAAGTAATTGTCGAGTGTTTAAGCTGAAATTTCATTTTACGAATACAGTATTTCAAATGTTTTAATAGTTACATTCAGCTGTAAGTTTGAAATATTAAAAGTAAAGGCCAAGTAAATAATTAATAATGCATAACTAAAAGTAATTGTCGAGTGTTTAAACTAATTTCATTTTACGAATACAGTATTTCAAATGTTTTAATAGTTACAATCAGCTGTAAGTTTGAAATATTAAAAGTAAAGGCCAAGTAAATAATTAATAATGCATAAGTAAAAGTAATTGTCGAGTGTTTAAGCTGAAATTTCATTTTACGAATACAGTATTTCAAATGTTTTAATAGTTACAT
Source organism: Maratus michaelseni (assembly GCA_963931845.1). Classification (NCBI taxonomy): domain Eukaryota; kingdom Metazoa; phylum Arthropoda; class Arachnida; order Araneae; family Salticidae; genus Maratus; species Maratus michaelseni. The sequence goes on along the minus strand of OZ007587.1, from coordinate 214,327,540 downwards.
TCAGCTGAAAGTTTGAAATATTAAAAGTAAAGGCCAAGTAAATAATTAATAATGCATAAGTAAAAGTAATTGTCGAGTGTTTAAGCTGAAATTTCATTTTACAAATACAGTATTTCAAATGTTTTAATAGTTACATTCAGCTGTAAGTTTGAAATATTAAAAGTAAAGGCCAAGTAAATAATTAATAATGCATAACTAAATATGTATAATGATGAGATTTTTTTTTTCTTGAATTATTCAGTGAAACTCGTCTTATAAATGTACGCAAATAATTCACATCAAAATCTTAAAATAACAAAGTTTTCTTTCGTGTTTAGCTATGCTTAATAACCAAAAAAGCTTGATTAATACAAAAATTATTTGGTAAAAATACTGTGATCGTCGTTGAGAAAACCTGAATTTAATCATATCACACAGAATTACATATTAAAAGTTTAAAATTAGTTTGTTTACATCGGAAATGATTCGCGGAATTTCGTGCCACGAAATCTCTCTCTCTCTCAAAAAAAGGGTTAGTTATAAAAAATTCAAAGTATTAAAATACATACGACTTAAAAAGAAAATAAATACGGTAAAATGAAAAAATACCTTAATAAAAGAAATCTATAAAGTTTCAACAACCGAACAACCAAATGGAACACATACGCTTCTAGAGAGAAGAGAGAGGAAAAAGCCTTCACCTCATTGGCTGGAACATCGCGTCTGAAGATAGTAAAAGCCTCTAGCTGATTAGCTGAATGCTCGCGCATGCGTATAAATAGCATTTTTGCACGAAAAACTAAAAAGCAGGTTAGCTTTAAGTATATGGATAATTTTGTACCCTGAATTGCCAACGTTCCACATGTGGGAAATTGTCATTCAAATAAGCATAAAACAAAAACAAAATGAGATAAATCATTCATTTATACATGAAAGTTCATAAAAAAACAGTAAGCAATAGAATAATCATCATCCCAGCCTGACACTTGAATTCTAAAGGTACAGATAGAGTAAAAAACAAAGTCTACTATATGTACGTTATTTGTTTCATTTCCACAAGCTCCAAGATGGGAACCATAAAAAATTATTAAACAATATTTTATAATACGTTATAACATATCTTCAAAAAGATATATTTAAAATTCCAACAGTTTAAACAAATACTTAAAAAGATACAGTATCACACAGTTTACATTCTACTTGTAGAACGTTGACGGGGAAATGTTAAAATGAATTTTTTAATGTCTTACATAATATTATTTGAAATATATTATCAATGAAAATATATGAAACATTGATGCATGAAAAAATAAATGCTCTATCTTTAATATGTAGAAATAACTGCGTTGTAATGTTTAGATTATTTTGAAACATAATCTTAATGTAAATGCCAAACAGTTTTTTTTCCAATTTGCTATTATATGAAATACTCAGTAATCCTAAAATACATGAATATTTAAACTAGTTTCGTCATTTATAACATTATAATTTATAGAATTCGTAATCAAACTTATTAAACTAATTTTATATTTAAATTATTCGTATTTTTGTCTTAGAAAATTCTGCATAGCTTAAGAAAGAAATATAATTTTTTCGGTGCTAGATTGATATTCTTAAATTACTTCTCAAAGAATACATTATTCTAAAGGAAAAACAAATAAAACATTTCATTTCTTTGTTAATGGAATTGAATGTTAACGAAATTTAATTTAGAAATTTATTATCTTAATTAAAATTTTAATTTGGTTTGTAAATTCCTTTTTTTTTATCGAATAAAAAGTTTTGTATTATTACTTATCTTAACATTTTAGATGAAAAAGAATGTTTATAGCACCATTTTCACTTTTACAGTTGGTTTTAATTAAAGAAATATTTTTATAATATTTGGAATATTTTGGGGGGAAAAAATGTCGGAGTGAGGTAATTAGAGGTAATTTCCGAAACGTCAGTGAAGGATCACTGTGGAGACGCGAAAAGTTTTTGGTTTCTGTCTGTCTGTTCCGCGATAACTGTCGTAAAAATTGTCCTATTAAGTTTATTTTTGGTGGCTATGTTGGTGAGGTACCCGGAATGAGCTGTATAGTTTTTAGTTACATCTGGTTCATTCGTTCAAAAAATATAGAATATTTCTTTTTAAGTCATAATGTTTTCCTATGGGAATGCAGACGATTTTTAAATTTCATTTTGAACTGAAATGAAAAACGAATATTTGAATGACGGATTTAAATGTAAAATTACAGATATTAAATTTTCGATATGAAGGTCTTAAATATTTGCATATATGCAATAGCTTTGATACTTTGCCGATACATATATTAGAATTTAGAAATTAATTGTTTAAATTATTGGAAAATTTTTTGCAACTGCTCGAGAAATATAAAACATTTTATTTTCCTTTTTTTACAAATTTTAAAATGCATTTCTTTTTCTTTCCTCTTTATTTTATTAGTTGCTTAGCAACCCTATTTCAAAAAATATCAAAATAAGAAATGCATTTTTTATCTAAAAAAATTACAAGAATAAGAAGTTCATAAGAATTTCAGAATATCATTGCATAAATCGTGTCTACTTTAACGCTTCTAATTTCTGAAACCTTCGAAGTATTTTATATGCCTATAAATATGTATGTAACATAAAAAAAATTAAATTACGAATTGTAAGATGCTAAATAATATGAAAAGTGAGATTAAAAATAATGACTTTCAAAGCTGACGTTGAGGCTCCTGATCTGCAGATTTACTAGTGTAATTTTTTCCCCTTTAATTCTTTCAGCAGCAAAGAAATTATGTTACTAAAATGTTGAAATGATGGAATGTCACCAGAAATTACGAATAAATTATTTGAATATAATAAGTTATTTTATTCACATAGCTTATTAAAGCAAAATTTTACGAAAAAAAATTTGGGTGTCATTTGGCAGTTTATAATTAAAGTTAAGTGGTATATATAATATGCCACCACCCTTCAAGGTGTTAAATCGGCCAAAGACAACATAAATATTTTTGCGATAACATCATGTTTCCACAGCAATTAACGTTAGTATTAATATTTATTGAAGAGATAAATTCTTTATATTCAGATTTTTGCCTGGTTTCAAATGCTTATGATATTTCAGAAAATATTCTTCATTTTTTTTTCTTTTTAATATTAAAATTATCTTTATTTATTTTTAATAATTTTTAAATGTCTTTTTCAAGCAATATTACTTTATGGAAAATGTGTTAAACAAGGATGTATAAAAAATCAAATGATGTATTGATACGTGTAAACATTTGTGTTCAGAAATGTCCTTTATTTTGTAAAATGATCTTAATACAGATATTGAAAAACGTCTTAAAGATATTATACAAAATTTACAAATCCTAAAAGAGATAAAGAATTTATTAAATAAGTTAATTAGCATAAAGAATTAAATTCATTAAATTAGTCATCCTTATACCTTAGAAAATTTCGTCAACTACAATTAAAAAATAAATATAACTTTTTTTCGGTAGATTCATTGTTTTCAATTTCATATTCTTAAATATAATTTTTTCAAAGAATATGAGATTTTAAATAGTATTAAGCTCTTTGTTAATGGAATTAAATGTTCATAAACTTTAATTTGGAAATTTATTATTTTAATTAAAAGTTTAATTTGATTTGTAAAACTTATTTCTATTCAAATGAGAGTTTTATAATATGATTACGCCTGTTAATATTTTTAATGAAAATTTACTATTAAAATACAGCACTCTACGTTCTGATATTTGATTTTAATTAGAAAAATAGCTTTATCACATAGGGAATACTTGAAAACTTTATGGAAATTATACCAAAAAATGATTTGCGAAAAAATAAATGCTCTATTTTAATTATGCAGAACAATTATATTATAAAACTTTCATTATTTTGAGAAATTGTTTTAATAAAAATGTTTAAAAAAAGTTTTTTAGTTTACTATCATATAAAATTTAGTAATCCTTTTGCTTAAAAAAAAATAACGAAATAGAAAATTCACTTTAACGTCTTATTCAAATAATATCACTTTTTTGGAAATATATAAAACAATGATTTATGAAAATCAAAGGCTCTATCTTAAGATCTATGAAAAGAATTTGTTCCATAATTTTTATAGTTTTGAAAAATAATTTTAAAGCAACAATTGAAAAATCAAACTTTTTCCCCCGATTTAATGTTATGTTAAATTTAATAATCCTAAAATCACGAAGAATTCGTTAAATTAATTTTATATTATTTACATTTATTTAGATATTATGTTTTATCTTAAAACGTTTGAGCTACGGCAGTTAAGAAAAAAAAATATATAATTTCTTTTTTGGATCGATTCATTGTTTTTTTTTGTTTTTTTTAATTCTAAATTTTTTAAAGAATATATTATTTTAAAACAAAAATAAGTAAAATATTAGAGACAAATTATGTTCACTACTTTGTTAATAGAATTAAACGTGCACGATCTGTAATTTGAAAATTTATTACTTTAATTAAAAAATTAATTTAGTTTGCAAATTTTGTGTATAATCAAAATAGAGCATGGGCGCCAGCAAAACGAAATACCGAAAGTGACAAGATTTTTAAATAGATGAGTCTGTGGTCCGCAGCCTGGACAGAAATTTATTTTTAAATTACGAATATAAAAACTAAATAAGCTAAACTAAGATTTGTTTTTGCTAGAATACTCCTCTTTTGCACATGGGGTCGAGGGTGGCTGCAGAGCCCCCTGACGGAAAAAGGTAAAAAATGCTTAAATTCTTCACTTTGAAAAAATCTTGTAGAAACGTCGGAGAAGGTGGCCTAAAATGATCCTAACGGGCAAAACGATCCACATATGTTTTTTCCAGACATTTCGCGCTATCTACAGGTTAACACATAAACTAGATAAGTGAAGAAGAAGCAATGGTAGTATTCAAGCGATCGCAATGTTACTATCTGAATAGAATTCTTTGAAAAAATGGGTTTTATAACATCTGTTATAAGGTAAGCACCAAGTTTCATATTTATTTAGATATACAGTCTTTCATGTACAGAAATATGACTTGGTTTACTTAATGGAGTATGTTTTTAGATGTGAATTACACTTATATATCGTTATGATTACTTTTATATCCTTTATTTTGCCGATAAAAAACAATTTACAATTATTTTTAAATGAAGGATCATTTTGCCCTTTGTTGAGAGTAAAATGTTCTTTTAGACACTTAAAGTTTTTTTTTTTCCATTACTCAATTTGGGTTTTAAATAATATTAAAATATGTTTTTAATGCAAAATATAATCTAAAACATACTAGCAAAGGGTCAAAGTTTAATTTAAACATTTACGTTGTTTTACACAAGTTTTTCTCTTTAGGGGATAATTTTAGGCCACCTTCCCCTACTTTAGTTTTTTTTAATATTTTTAATTTGTATTTTTGATTTCCCCGACGAAAAGGCCATAGTTCCTTTTTCTCTTGGTCTTTAATTATTTTAAGTCATTGGGAAGAATAAATTTTTATCAAAATCATTACAGAAAAATAAAATTTAGTTAATTGAATTTCAAATGGTAATGGCATTCCTCTGCCCCCTCTCTTGCCGGCGCCCATCAATGAGAGATTTAATAACATGATTACTCATTTTACATTTGCAATGAAAGAAGAACGTTGAAAGACAGCATTTGCTCTGAGATATTTGATTTTAATTAGAGAGATATTTTTATCACATTGGGAATACTTGAAAAAAAGAATGAAAGAGTGAGGAAATAAAGGAAAAAATCCCTTCAGTCGATCCAAAACTACATAAATATTTTTGCGTTAACTTTACGTTTCCATAGCAACTAACATTAGGATTAAGATTTATTCAAGAGATAAATTATTTATATTGGTTTTATTTTTCCTTTTCATATGCTTATGGTATTTTAGAAAGCATTTTTTTTTCTTTTTCCTTTCCAATATTAAAAATAAAGAAGCAGCAAATTATTTTTTGTAAGTTTTCAACGTTTTATTCAAATAATATATTATGGAAATCATATAAAACAAATGCCTTCTATATTATAGCAGATGCTCAATGTAACGACCGTCAATTACAGTGACCTGTTAGCTACAGTTTTAGCTGGTTATACTCTTTTAGAAAATATGTTTACGTTATTGCTATTTACAATAAAAATTAAGCTATTGAAATGTTTTAAAAATACTTTTTAATATCTGATTAAAATAATATTATTTTATGGAATATATATCAAACAATAATTTATGAAGTTTTGTACTTTCTTCATTTGTTGAAGTATCAATTGTTCTATCTTGACATACAAAGAAAAATTATATTAAAAAATTTTCATTATTTTGAAAAAATAATCATGATGTATATGTTGAAAAGTTTTTTTTTTTTTCAATTTTATATTATATAATACTTAGTAATGCTAAAAAGATTAAACAAATTAATAAACTATTTTTATAATTCAATTTTATAAGTGAATTTTGTATTTAATTTAGCCGTCTTATACAAATAGTGTCATTTTATGGAAATTATATCAAACAATTATTATGAAAATCAAATAAGAAATTAAGTTTTAAAATTCCCATTTTTTAAAAAAGGATCTTAATACACATATTGAAAAGCTGATTTTTAAAAATATTTTCTATTATATAAACCTTAGTAATCCTAAAGTGCGTGAACAAAATTTTTGTATTAAAACTTTTAACTTTGTATTTAAATTTATTAAGCTACTTTTGTATTTAATTTAGTCATATTTATGTTTTAGAAAATTTTAGCAAGGACAATTAAGAAAACAAATAAATGTTTCGTGTAGCGACCAAGATTTATCACTAAATTATAAAGCATATATGACATTATTAACAGCATATGATGTGATAACATTTCATGACGCATATCACCCAGTTATAGTCATATATGACGTATACATATATGACATGTGTATAAGATGTATTTGATGTATAGGTATGGCCCATATATGAGCCCATATATGGCCCATATATGGCCCATATAAGAGCATTAGAAGTATATATATGCGTATATATAAGACATATATAAGCTATGCTATCTTGGCGAAATAGTAATTGAAATCTTGGCATAATCGTAATTGCAATCTTGGCATAATCGTAATTTTGGGGGCCGCTATAACACGAAAGAAAGTACATTTGCAACAATAGGTTCAAGATTTTGTCGAAATAAATTAATCTCTCATGTAAATATATATTTAAATTGAAACTGTTTGGAAATATTGCTATTTGAGCATTTTGAATATGGTGTAAGTTTCCCCATTTAATGTTTTGAACGCGTAAGAATTTAATGATGTCTCTTTTTAATATTCACGTGCAAGTATATTTCTTATTACGTAATTTTCTACATTTACTGCTTTTAACACGGGATCATTTAATTATATTTTAAAGTTTTATTTCTGTTTTTAATAGTCCCGTGTAGATACATTTTTTAGTTGAAACGGAATATTATTATGTATGCTATTTTAAAAATTGACAACAATTCAAATTAAAATAATGAAAATTTGAATAAAAAAAATTAAATAAAGACTAAAAAAATTAGTCAAATTAAAAAAAGAATTGTATTCTGCACACCGAAAGCTTGTCAACTATATCCTTTTAAATTATGGTTAAATTTCTATGTATTGTTTTTGTTCCTATGAAACTTGTTTAAGAGAACTACTTTAACCGACTTTTAAATTAAATATCTTTTAAAATAATTCTTTGATTTAAGAACTGTCTGCTTCAGCGTGTTTGTCAAACATTTCTTTTTAAAACTAGCAGTTTTCATATTCTTATATGCAGCAGTTTTCTGAATATTAGCCCAGAAAGACATGAAGGCAGAAAAACTGCATTGACACGGCTGCGGCGGCGGTGGTTACCTTTTTTTAATTTTTTTTTAATATATAGAGATATAGAGATAGAGAATCTATACATTAAAAAGACAAAATATCCACCAAAACCTACGATGGATAACCTTTGCCTTTGCAATTTTAAACATGTTTCGCAAGCCAAATTTAGAGAATCAGAATTATTGCAAATATTGTTATTTCTAACAATTATTTAGAAATTGTATAAATATTTGGGGATACCACCCGGGCTTATTGGATTTGGTTGGCTTTGCTGGATTTTGTTGATATAGAAATACTTCACTATCTTGGAAAAGATCATAAATGGAAAGCTTCAACTTTGGGTTTAAGTACTTCATTCATGTATTTTTTGGCATTTATATTCCCAATAATCACACTTTACCTTTCGATTTCACTCAACACGAGATCATAACACAAACTGGGTATTTCACGGATGGAGTAACGCAATCACAATTAAAATTTGTATTCGATTCTCGTGCTTGCATATTTTATGTCCTCATTATCTAAGATAGACATTTTTTTTTCATCACTTTAAATAACATGGTTCCACTGTATCATTATCTAGTTAATATGTATTATAACCCCTTTACAAGCGTTGTTCGACTGATAAAAGTGTTTTTTTCGTTGATTTTTAGCTTTTTGACCAACGTACTGCAGACTGCACAGAACTGTACTTTGCTTTTACTTCACATTGCAGTGCGCTATTTCCTTTTGAATACATTGAAATAATTTTTTTCCGCCACTTAAACAATGGATCCTTACTCTTATACCATCAATTGCTATTGTGTACCTTTTTCTGTCTTTACCAATTTTGTTTTGTACACCTTGACATCCTTTGACTACTTTTCTACCAATTTGACTTCGAGTTTCTTTTATAACTGTAGCCTTCTATACTGAACAGTACGATTATACAGAGCGTTTAAAAAAGAGTCACCCGATTTGAAATGCGTATATTATGAAAAATATTGAACATAGAAAATTAAGATTAATTTTATATTACACGGCTAATCATAAAGTCTTTTTACGAACGAAATTAAAGGTGCTCAATAATGTCCACCTTTGGATGCACGGCATATGTCTATACGGTAGTCAAATTCGTCCCAAAATTTTGCGAGCGTGTTTGCATCCACTGCTTCTACGGCTGCTGTTTTGCATATCTTCAGTCCGGCTACTGCAGCTGGAAGGAGAGGAATTTAAATGCAGTCTTTTATAAATCCCCACAAGAAGAAATCGTACACTGAGATGTCCGGCAACCTTGGAGGCCAGAAAAAAGCTGAAGTGGTGGGCGAAGGAAGTCGACAACTGCGTGAAACTTCGAGATTTCCCTCTTTCTACCTATACATTATTCGATCAAAACAGATTAAGAGTTGAATAGTTATGATTTTTAAGTGCTTTCGTAATTATATAAACGAATATAACCTATATTCGTCGTCTGTCCTCATATAACAGCGCAAAAACTACCTAATCGAATGGTTCGAAATTTAGTTTATATAATCATTGTAGAATTTTGTCGAGTCATTTCAAATTTTATGAAGATCGAATTAAAACTTAAAAATATATTAAAAAATGTTTTCTTCATTCTATTAAATCCTATCATACGTAATTAATTCAATGATATCTGGTGATAGGTAATGATTTTTAGGTTGCCATGGTGATTATGCCCTATTTAAGATGGAGTCATATTATTTCCGTATTACTGAAATTAAAAACCGATTTTGTCAACTAAAATTGTTTAATAATAGCAATCATATAATCTACCGACAGTTTTTTGGAAAGATGTTTCCGGAGAAATAGATATTAAAGGAAAAAATAATCTAAATATGGATTTCAAGTTCTGAAATTTTCAAAGCTAGGCTTCAGTTTCCCATTGACTTTTCCGTAAATTTCAACAAAAGATAAAATTTTGCAAACTTAAAATGTACTTATTCTATTGCGGAAATTAATCATATCATAATAACAGACGATATAATTCCTTTTTTCAGCGAAATAATAACAATGATTTTTTTTTTTACATTGTCTTGCATTGGATATTTGCGCCTAGCATAATTTCACTGTAACAGAATTGTAATTAATTGTTTGTAAAAGTATATTGAAACTTAATTTCGTAAAATAAAATTAATATCTATAATATGAAAATCTGCAAATAAAATCAATTTTGTTTTCATGCATTTTTGCATAAGAGTGCAACAGCTATTGCACCAAGATCTTAATATCTATAAAAATAGTTATAGTATGAACGCACCTCATTTGTCACGTTTGACGTGCAATTTCCAACTTGTTTTAAATCGAATGATTCTTTTTGAAACACCCTGTTCATAAATATTTGGATAACCAATCAACTCTTTACGATTTAAAAAAAAAATTATAATGCTTTATCTGCTCCATTATTGAAAGGACATAAAATGTTACCAAATTGGTAGTAATTATAAAACACACTAATAAAATTCTATCTATCGCTATCAATAAATGACATCAATAATTGAAATCCTATACTAGGCTTAACTGACTCATTGGCAAACAAAATTAAATCTGTCTCACTCTGCAAACATTGACTATATTCAAGTTTGACGATATTCAAGTTGACTATATTCAAGTTTGACGATATTCAAGTTGACTATATTCAAGTGAAATAAAGATACTTCATATCAACCTAAACAAGTTCTACTGTCTTTTTCTGATTTTTTGGCTATTGCTTTTGATAAAATATTAATAATTGAACAAACTGAATTGTATGATATTCTTTATTAAATTATCTATCCAGTGATAATACTTTTATTATATTACTAAAATAAAATGTAGTAAGTACTATTACGAACCATAAAAATGCAAAAAAGCATTTTTCTGAAGAATTTCCTTAATTTTGGCCACTAGTGTATACGGAGTATTTAGAAAGTAAGTTACATTAGCTAATTAAGAAAATGCGAAATAAAATGGAACAAAAGCTATCTTGTAAACTGATATTCAAACCTTGGGGAATGTTTTAACATAATTGCCATACCTGTTGAGATATTAATCTTAACAGGCTATCATGTAGTTTGTATCCCTATAGACCAAGAGATGTACATAATAAGATATCATTATAATTTTAGATCTTGCTCGTTGGAGCATTTTGTTACAATGGTATAAAACAACTAAATGAATTTCTCGGAAAAAAAAAGTTTTCTGCACAGCAATCTCAAAGAAGTTACAACTGGCTCGTATTTTTGTAATGTACAATCTGCATTTTAGTGCTAATTCACTTTTTACGGATTTTAAAATTATAAATGCATTTACTGTTTTAAAATGTAATTTATTGCAAACTATTTACAATTTTCATCTATTAAAAAATAGCTTTCTAGCAGATAAGATTTGTTTATAGAAAAAAAAACGGCCATTTATTTTAAATTTGAACTAATTTATCTGAAACGGTTATAGGGACATGTGGATAAAAATTATTCAATATTGGCAGAACTTCGGGGGTGAATAGCGTTTTTCGTTTTCCTATAAATGTCTTAAAGTTTCAGTTTTAATAAATCTATGAGTATTGAATTCAGACTTTTTCCTCCGAGAGAAAGGAGAGATTTGTAATTCTGGACCAGGGGTTTTCAACCTGCGACCGCATGCGGCCCTGTAAGCCTATTTCTGCGACCCGCGGTGCTCTTTATAACGATTAATTTCTTTTATGTAAACTTTTAAATAAATGAAAAGTGTTTAACTGCAAACACAAGTAAAATTTTAGAAATACAATTACGCTTATTTAATAACGTATTTAAATAATGTAAACACCAGTTCTAGTCCATTAAAATGCATCGAATTAAAATCTGCCAGGGGGTGGGGATGCCTCCCTCCAGACTAATCGTCGTCTGAATTCATCACTGATAACGACCTTTGCTTTGCTGCCGTGTGTATATATTCGTGGCAAATTGCTAACTTTGACGCCATTTTCTCAAAGATTCTTTGTCTTTAATAAAAACATGAGAAATGCGGTTCGATTTCTTGCTATTTTAACGCGAATTCCTACAAAATTCAATATATTTAAGAACGAAAACGAGTTTTAGAATGTGTCAGAAAATAGCCAGTTTGGATCTGAGAATAACCATAAAAAAAGCAAGTGTTCCATTGTATTTTGCATTGTTGCATTTACCTAAATTCTTTTAATCTGTATTTCTAAAATATCCAGTTACACCCCATAGTATATTATTTATCACTTTAAAAAGTTATATCAGAAATTAATATCGGAATAACTCAAAAAATGAGTTTGCCAAATTGGAGCTTTTCAAACAGAAATCTTAAAATATTTTGATTAACTTACTAAATAATTCTATATTAAAAAATAAGTTTTTTTTTAAAGTAACGGTCATTAGACGTGAAGAGGAAAGCAATACGTACAATCTACTCAAGCAAGGCCATTTTTTAACCTTTGAATAAAAAATTGGAGAAGCAAAGAAAGAAAAATATTCTACCCGGAAAGATTAAATGATCATTCTTTTGGTCTTTTTCAAAATAAATTAAGGCCCCCAAAACGTTTCTTGAACTAGGGCCTCTTTAGAGAAAAAATCGGCTTGCTCATTAGAGAAATTTCAAATTGATCTGCAAGTCATACAGTCACATAAAAAATTGATTTAATACAAATTAAATTATGATAAAAGTTAAATTTGTTACTCCAATTTTATCTTTCGGCTAGGTGAAAATTTGACACAAACAGAATCGTAGACTTGTTGAAATAAAATGCTAAACCAGTTTATTTTTTATCAGCGCTACAGCTTTTTAATTTGATTTTCACTTCTATCTGTACGTTTCTTTTATTGCGAGAATGAAAGAGAAATTTGCCAAGAAAGTGATCACCGCCCAAGAAAGACGCCCTTTTTCGGAATCATGTTCGCTTCACAATCTTCCCTTTTGATCTGAACAAAAAAGTCTGACCTCTACTTAGCTATTTCTGCTCTATTTGCATCCGAATATCGACAAATGATGCCACCTTTGATGATATTAAAGTTATAACAGATTGCCTGACAGTATTGTCAATCTGAAATCTCTGAGCATCAAGTCCTCATATGAAAAGGGGCCCTTTCACAGCGTAGAGTAATTTTCACCAGATTCAGACATTTTCGCCCTACGGAGTTTCTCTTTAAGCAGACTGTTCTCGCCTTCTATAAACTGTCAAACCCATCTTAGTATGACTGAATTACTCATGATTTGTTCTCTATAAATTTCACAAGTTGGACGTTGAATTTTAGCCAGTTGGACATTCTTTCTATTCAAAAAGTGCATAACTAAACGTTCTTTGCGCGAGCCGGGGGTTTCGATTTCTATGAACATTTCTGCAACTCACTAACCAAGCGTCTGCATTGCTGTTTTCTGAAACTCTGGTGTTTCTGATCTGCTGATGGGCTCAACTACTCAGTGCACATGCACATATTTGCGATTACAGAACAGCAGCACGATAGATTGCAAACGGGGCTTAATTTCTCGATATACTGTGAATCTATCAACTTATTGATATGTAAAATGTATTGATCCTAAAAATTGAAGAAAGGATTAAATTATTTTTGCATTAAATACATAAAACTAATTTCGTACTTTATCTAATTTTCTTTTTATCTTAGACTAACAGACTTCATTCGCTACATTGGTCGGTTTCTCCAAATGAACCTTGAATCAAACGAAATATAGCGGTGAATTTCCCCCTGTGTTTTAAAGCAATATGATCCTTTACATAAAATGTTCTTTCACATTGCTGAAAAGATACAAAGGCCACTGCGCTATTACATTTTTTAATGTGTCAGACAAAATCTGGGCTGTTAAGCATGAACTCTTTTAGATGAACAATTACTCTAAGATTTGTTAAAGAACGATAGAACAATAAGCAATATACTAAAATCATCCGTAAAAAAAATATCTAAATTATCTAAATAACAATGCATGTATCATAAAAATCTGTCCAGTAGCGCGAGTTAAAAATGCTTATCTTTCATAAATCGGTTCACATGATTATAGAGTTTTTTTCCCTCATAATACTATAACTAAACAAAGTAGAATGATATGTTATATACTAAAACCTCTTTTGAAAAATTATCTAACAATCAGTGCAAGTCTCATCAAAATCCATTCAGCAGAATTCAAGTCATACGCGGCTGGAACGAAATTCCCATTTGTATTTTACATATATAGTTAAATTAAGTAGTAAATAGATAGAACATTCCAGAGACCGCAATTAAAAAATCAATACTTTTTAAATAAATTCGTTTATTTCGCTTCGTTTTCACAAATCTCAACTTTACTGAAAAATAAATATAAAGTCAAAGTAAAATAAATAAATAAAAAAGAAAGTAAAGAAATTGTATTCCCTTTTTTGTTAGTGGAATTAAATGTTTTCAAACATTTAGATTCGTTTGTAAATCGATGTCGCACTTTATTCTTCAAATAGCATAGCATATTATTTTTCCAATTAAATGCGTGGCTTTACAATTTGATTTCTAAGGATTTTCAATGAAGACAAGATGTTGCATTTGCGATATGATGGCTGCTTTTTTCTAATAAAGTAATTCTGTCATATTGGAATATTTGAAAATGAAGAAGTTTACTGGATAAGAAAATGAGTATTAACATTTATTATTTTTTTTTAGCTGAGCAAAAACTGCATAAACATTCTGAGTTAGCGCAACGTTTCCACAATAATTAACATTTGGATTAAGTCCTACTTACCCTTTAAAGGTTACAGGGTGTCCCAAAAAAATTGAAACGACTTTAATGTTATACCTGTTAGAGATACGTAAGCAATGTAAATTCTAAAAGTGTTCAAAATAAGATAAGAATTAAGTTTATATTAATGAAATAATCCCGCCATTATTTTTTAAAAGTTACAATTTAAATTTTTATACAGTTCTTGGGCCATATAAGTTATATTTAGAAAAAAATTCTCCATGCTCTGACAAGTAAAACAGTAAAAATTCCATTCTTAAACGATTAAACTTTACCGAATTATGATACATTGAATTGGATGAAATTTTGAAGCTTTTCGATACTAAAAAGTCGTTTATACATTTTAGTACCGGAAAGCTCCAAAATCTCGTGCAACTCATAGTATCATAAATCTGTGAGTTTTGGTTGCAGAAGAATGGAATTTTTACTGTTTTACTTGCCAGAACACGGAGAATTTTTTTCTAAATATAATTTACAGGGCGCAAGAACTATATAAAACTTTGAATTTTAAACTTTGAAAATTAATAGCAGGACTATTTAGATATAACGTATAGAATCCAGAGACCGTATAAAAATTAAAAAAGTTCCGTCTTCAGTTGTCGCATACTGTTCTTAACGTCGTCTTTTGTCATTAGGATTCCAGCTTTTGACAGGACTGTCCACTACTATAGTTATGGTGATATGTCGCGATACCAGTCGTGGACACCCATAAGAAATGCATACAGTTGACGCAAAATTAAAAAAAAATAAATGTTTCATAGTAAATAACGTTAGGATTAAGATTTATCCAATGGATAATAATTTCTATTATTCACATTTTTTCTCCAATTTTAGGTGTTTGTATTATACAGGGTGATTAGAAAATGAGTATACATTTGAAAAATTAATAATTCACGGAATAATGTAGGTACAGAGGTAAAAATTGACACACATGCTTGGAATGACATGGGGTTTTATTGTAAGCACACAAAAAAAGGTTTAAAAAAAAAGGCCGACAGATGGCATTGAACAGCAAAACGTCAGTGACTCTGCCTGAGAATCGTGTATAAAAGGAGCTGTAATGAGAGAGAGAATCAGATGCACCAGTAATCGCAGCATGTTGACGTTACCAGAAAAGGCAATGTTAGTGAAGCTCTACTATCAAAATGGGGAATCTGCCGCGATCGACCGACATCAATAGGCATGCTAATAGGGAACATCCAACGCCAATTTCTCACCGTAACTACAGATATGCTGCACAGTGCTGTGCGCAACATTGTCCCTCGGCTACAGCTATTGTTGTGGGATGACGGTGGACATGTTGAGCATTCGTTCTGAAGAACATCGTCTTTGCTTTGTCATAATTTGTTATGCTAATTATTGCTTTTCTTATCACACGAAGCGCCATCTGTCGGCCATTTTATGAACTTTTTTGTGGATGCAATAATGCCCATGTCATTCCAAGCATGTGTGTCAATTTTTACCTTTCTACCTACATTATTCCGTGAATTATAAAATTTTCAAATGTATACTCATTTTCTGATCACCCTGTATTTTCCCGCACTATTTATGGCTGATCTTTCGTAGTGAAATAGTTTTGTCATATTGGGGATATTTGAAAAGATAGTAAATGAGTATTGACCCTCTAACTGTTATTTTTTGTTTTTCAAAATCCTTTTGACGAGTCTATTATTTCATATCATTATGTATTTGAAGTATGTAGCATAATTATCATTTGCACTTTTACCCCTTGACAGTGGAATTTTTAAAACAAAATTGCTTCAAAAATTCTGTATTATATAAATTTTTCTACAAATGTCTTGTCCGTGTAAATTGTGGGATAAGAAGTCATTTATTCTTTTCAAGTTGAGAAAGAGTTGCATAAACTGCATTAATCTCTCATTCCCGTAGTAACTAGGATTAAGTTAGGATTAAGATTTATTCAAGATATAAATGATTTATGGTATTCGGACTTTTCTCAAGTTTTAGATACTTATATTCGTTTAGAAAATGTTTTTTATTTGTTGATTTCTTCCCTAATATCACTGACACCAAAATATAACGAAAATGTGAATGTACCGTAACACAAGTACATTTATTATTTTCTTCATTGTTGTCACATAACGTGGAAAATGCGTCATATATAAATCACTGTAATGTCGTTATGTCACATTTTGTGACGATTTTCAAATGATTATAAAATTAGTCACGGGGACATTGGAATTACTAAATGCCATTCGTCTGAGAGTAAAGCTGAATACATAATTAGCGTTGACTCTGTATTGTAAGAAGTGGTCGCAAGCTCGTCAGGAAAGTCAAAGTATCGACTTTAACATTCGTAGAGGCTAGAATGTGAAATTAGAGGAAATAATCATGTTTGTACGGTTCTTGAATACTAGTATTTTCAAATTGTTTAATTGTAGAAAATTATTAGAAATGCGACAATTAAAAATGTAGTATCTGTATTTAATCTCTCCTCTCCACATAAGTAGGTAGGGCTACACACTATGGTTATAGCGTCTAGAAGATATAGTGTGACAATCGGCTATTTCAAAAGGTACTAAAAAATTGAAGCGGATAAATGTAGAATGTTTCTGAACGATAAAGGTCGATCGCAGCGACATCTGCTACCTCATATTTATATAATCCTTATACAGTGTTTACGCTGTAAAGAGCTGCAGATGTCGCTGCTATCGACATTTATCGGATTTAATATTTTAGCACTTTTTAAAGCAATACTGGAATAGTCGTTTGCGACACTATATCTTCTAGACGTTATACAATGCTGTTGCCGGCATTTGGAGAGTATCACACACCAAGCACTACTAAGGAGCTGCAGTCTCATAACCACTCTTTGAATGGGAATGTCAGCGCTTACTAAGTACTCAGCTTTGCCTGAGAGTAAAAATGGAACGAATTAAAGAAGTCACACATTTAAATTTTGACCATCATGAAATAATAGTGCTATCAAGGTTATAAGAAAAATAAAGGAATTGCATATTCTTATAAATACATTTTTAATCTTTTAATTCATTCTCTTTATATTACTTGCAGACGTGTAAGGAAAATCTTTAAATCACTTGCACTTAAGCTGAATATCTCCTTTAAAATAAGCAAAAATAATGATTTCGTGGTTATCTCTTAGAAATTTTAGTGTACAAAAATTGATAAATCATATAATGATTGGATACTACTTTGGATAATTATAGTAAGATATTTTGGTTAATTATATGCATCACTTTCATTATTGCTGCAATTTTAGTTGCATATACATATTTTTACAAAGAAATTCGTTTTTATGGGAGAAAAAAATATAAAATGAAAAACAAAATTTTAAATATAAAGATAAATCCCAAAGTAACTTGTATATATTTTTTTCCTTTTAATAATAACACAAATGTTTCGGTTTATTTATTTTTCAATATACAATTATTGATAGAAAGTATTACAATTTAGAAAATGTAAAACTAAACTGAAAAAGAAAAATGCATATATCCTAACGAAGGCATCGCGGTGATAATCAAGCATTGTAGCTAGTAAGGCATGTATAAATAATCCCGAAATATCAATGAAGCTTACTAATGAGAAACTCTCTAAACTTCTGTGCATATTTGCTTGCATAAATGCTTTACACTGAATGGTTCTAGATTATACATTTAACATGAACCCTTTTAAATAATCTCTAATGAAATTCACCATAATGTGTGGTTTTGAGCTAGCTATATTAAACTTTTCGAAAGTTATAAAATAATTTGTTCATGTAATTGTAATTATAATATCGTTTTCTGGACCTTTTTTGCTTATAAATGTGAAATTCCTATTTAGAGTTCGTATAAATTGTTTAAACTATATCATAGAAAAATCGGTTATATAACAGAGTTTTAAGATAGGAGGTTGAATTTTTATCACGTATGTGTAAGATACAATCTTTTTCTTGCGTTTTGAAAGCATAAAAAAGTTATTTTCAATGCCAAACAAAATACATAATGTGTTTCTTTGAAAAAGTTAGGGAAGAGTGAGGATAAGTTAATTATTTGGACCCACGAAAGTTTTTGTAGTGTATTAGAAGCACTCTTCCTAACCATCTATCTATCTAGAAAAGAAGTCTGTGTGTGTGTGTGTCTGTTGGCTGTGTTCTGACGAGACTGCTGCACGCAGAGCTGCAAGATTTAGAAGCAAGGTACTTTTATGTATGTAATTTTACACCTCGAAGGACGATTTTGGAATTTTTTATAATTTT
Organism: Maratus michaelseni; assembly: GCA_963931845.1. NCBI lineage: Eukaryota > Metazoa > Arthropoda > Arachnida > Araneae > Salticidae > Maratus > Maratus michaelseni. Next base: position 214,308,821 of record OZ007587.1, on the reverse strand, counting down.
TTTTAAATTTAATTTTTTATGCGATTTTTAGCGTTTTTTCACGTTTTGCTGCGATTTTTCTACATTAGTAACAGGAATCCGATTTCAATCTTTTAGCTCAATGTAGTAAATTTTGTCCTGTTTTCAATAAAGTTTATTCTGAATTCGTAGAGCGATATTTGAATTTTTAGCGATTTTTTTCCTTCGCCACTAAGAAATTTTCTCCAGAGCGTTTTTGGTTAGTTGTCTCTATTTCGGCCTGAAGTTATGTCCAAAATCGTCATTATTTCTCCATTTTTAATAAAAAAATAATGATTTTAAAACGGAAGGGCGGGTTATTAATTATCCCGATTTGGATTTTTTATTAGATTTTTTTTAAAGTTTATTTTTTTATGCGTTTTTAACGTTTTTTCACGTTTTGCGGCGTTTTTTTTTAACATTACTAAAAGGAATCCAACTTGAATCTCATAGAACAAAATTAGTAAATCTTGTCCTCTTTCAATAAAAATTATTCCTAATTCGAACAGCGATTTTCAGAGATTTTTATGTACGTGACGTCATTTACGTATTTCATTTCGGAAAATGGCAACGATAACTTACTGTATTTTTATGTCAAACCAAAAAAGCGCCATTTTGTTTCTGCTTCAAAAGTTAACGATAATTGTTAATGCTAAAGATCTTTTGGAAATTTTCCCGGGGGAAGGTGGGTGTCCAGTCGTAATTTAAATATCACGTTAATGCTCTGATTGAAACTCCCCTCTTCGCCCCTGCCCCCCAAAATCAGAACTATTTTAATATTGGTCTGATACAAATGAAATCTTTTCTAACATTCTACCAGGTACTAAATAAACTTTGGTATCATTTTTACAGCCCTTGGTTATCGTTACCACCATTTATGAATATTATTCTCCAGGGGATGGGGGGGGGGATTTATTTTCTCAGGTTCTATGTGCCCGATTTAAACGGAAATAGGTTCATTCAATTTAACATGAACTAATTAAGATATAGTTTTGGCGCCCCTGGTGGTGTAAATTGGAGCTAAAAGATTTTTAGTGATTGCGTAGCACGCCTGCGAAACGGTGCCGAAGGCAGCGGGGACACGTGCCGGAGTTTCGTTCAGAAGGAGGTTTGTTTAGAACAGAATGTGCCCCCTGGCGGTGAAAGTGAAACTAAAAGATTTTACATTTAATATTGATCCAATTCAAACGAAATATTTAATAAAACTAACACCAGTTCTCCCAGGTACTAAATAATTTTCGGTATAATTTTTTCAGTTCTTGATTACCATCATTTCTGAATAATAGTCTACAGGGGGTGATTTATGTTCTCGGGTTCTATGAGCCCAATTTCAACGAGAATTGGTTCATTCAACTTAACACGAACCAATTAAAATATCTATAACTAATTAAGAAATAGATTTTACGCCCCCTGAAGGTGGAAATTCGAACTAAAATATTTTGCTGCGCGTGTGCAGTACGCCTGCTATTCAGTTCCGTAGGCAGCGGGGACAAGTGCTGGAATTTCTTTAGGAAAGAGGTTTGTTTAGAAAAGAATGCGCCCCCTGGCGGTGAAACTAAAACATTTTCCTGCTCGTGCACTAAAAATAAATATTTTTTTTATCGAAAACGCAAAAAAAAAAAAAAAAAAAAAAATACCGATTTGATAATCCTAGACAACGAAATATAATCATTTTCACTCATCCTCGAATATTAAGAAAACTATTAGAGGTATCGATTCAAAATCACAGTATATACGTAGTTTATTTTTCTGATTCGGAAAATGCAAATTTTGTGAAAATCGGACATTTAAATTTCGGAAAATTTAATTTTGACCAAAACTGACCCGCTTTGAATAAAATGTCCCAAACTTTTAAGGTGCCGTGTTGAATTTACTTCCGCTTGGAGGTCTGTCTATTTATTTTGCGACAGTCAAAAGGGATACCAGAGGAACGGTTTCGTGCAGTGATTTTTAGTGTGTTTTCGCGTTTAGTAGTATTTTTTAACGGGACCGGGCAGCGTCGGGTTGATAAACTAGTAAATATAATAAAGAGAGAAGTGTCTTTCGAATAATGTCTTTCATAACGTATCGTTATTTGTTACTGTTAAAGGTCAGTGGTTAAATTTTGAGGAGGGGAGGGTTCGATTCGTAATTTAAATATCGCTTTAGTGTTAAAGGTATGTAGATCATGCTTCTCCTGGCAGTGGAAGGTGGAACTAATTTATTTCTGCAGCAGGTGATAGCACGCCTGCTATTTGGTGCCGTAAGCAGTGGGGCACCGATCTGGAGGTTAGTTTACAATAGAATGCCCCCATAGCGTTGGAAGTTGGAACTAAAAGATTGTGCGGCACGTCTACTATACGGTTCCGTAGGCAGCGGGGATCCCTTCTATTATCTAATACCCTGTATTAGTACAGGTCTAATATCCTTGAAAATTCATGTAGCAGAGCTTTAGAAATAGTGCCCTGGAAGACATCTGAAGGAAAGCTAAGTGTTGAGTTCAAAACAAGTAAAGAATCATTTGTTTGGTGACTACAGTTCTTTATTCAAAGTAAACTTGATCTTCATTTAAAACTGTTAAAAACACATTCAAATTTATTCAGAGCAAACGTGTGGATAAAACAGAGCTTCATAATTGAAAAATATCTTAGTTAAGCATAACTTGACAGATTAAAATGGAGTTTTAAAACAGTCTATTTAAATAAAACTAACTCATAAGAACAACTTAAACTTTCTATTAAATTATAACTAAAACTTATTTAAAAACATTGCAAAATTAGATCATACTACTATAAACTCAAGTTAATCCATAACTAATTCAGTTCAGAACCCCAAAAAAAAAGGTTACAGAAGCGAAGCGAAGCTTCTGCCTCAAAACGTTGAAAGCATTTATACTACCTGAAATACGAAATGAGGAGATTCCACTTTGGCAAAAGGGTATGTTCCGCAGCAGTCGATTATGGAACAACCAACGCCATCTAAAATATGCTTTTAAATTAAACTGAAGATTTTAAACATCGAAATTAGAACGAGAGCTATTAAACCAAAATAAGTTTAAAACCCAGTTCAGCAGTTTAGCCATAAGTGACAAGTAAAAACCGGCTGATTAGATAACAGTTCTGAAGGCTCGTTAGGAAAGAGGTTTGTTTTGAACAGAATGAGCCCTCTGGCGGTGGAATGTGGAACTAAAAGAAGTTTTAATCATTCGAGGTTCGTTTGGAAAAATCGACCAGTGAAGCTGACGTAGCCTGCTAGTTAAAAATATTTATAGCAGGGAGACTGATGAATAATCTCTTCACTATAGAAACTAAAACTTTTAACGCTCATTGATAATTACCATAGTGTAAATATTACAGTAAAAAATAAATACATTTTTATTATTACAAAAAAAAAAAAAAATACAGCGCTAATGCTTTTTACTATACAGGGTTCTCCAAAAACAGTGAAACATACTTTAATTTTTTACTATGCAAAATTCCCCCCTATTAACATGAAGTCATGTTTAATGTCAAAGATTAACCGAAGAAAAACTTCGCTTAATCCTCCCACTAGTGCTTCAATTAAAAAGAAGTTGGATTCATTTTTTCCTTAGGGGAAGAAAAACATACAAAAAGGCTATATAAAGAGAGATGAGAAAAAATATTCCCTGAAAACTTTTTCTTGTTCTTCAATAGAAATAAAAGCAAAGAGCCCGGTCTAAGAGATTAACTAAAGACTTATCTTCTGACGTTTGTTTATTCCGAAAAAAAAATTTCTCGTTTTAAAAGTTTTTATTTCTATTTCTGATTTATTTTTAGCCAAAAAAATGATTTATAAGACGTTGGCTGACGCAGTTTGTTTAGCCTTTCGTGAATTGCTCTTCAATAAAAAGTTTGAGATTTTTTGTACCAATTATTGTATAAACAAAAACTGATTTTTTATTTAAAAAAATACGATTAAGGTAATTTTAAAAAAGAGAATGTGGTTAAAATGAACAATTTGCACGTTATGAATGGGTCATCATTTAAACTACATTAAGTCTTTTGCGTTTTTTACGAGCTACAAAGGGAGGATTATGGCTAATACCAGCAAAACATTAGCATTTTATTATGTCGAAAAGCAGGATATAAATGGGAAAGAAAGATCATTTTCTGAACCAATAGTCTCTTTAAGTTTCAGTATTTCTGCATTACAGCTGTCAAACTCTAGTAATATATCTGTTTTATCAGCCAACAGAATTTCAGACCACCAGGAGATTCCCCTCCCCCCAAACACACATAAACACTCATACACACGCAGAAGAATCAACAGTATGAAAACGCAGATGAATGAAATTGCTTTAGATGCGACTTTACTACAGGCAAACAAATAATGAAAATGTAAATGGTTCTCAGCATTTTACTTTGAAATATATGAAATCATCAAATGAATATCTCGGCAAGAACTAAAACTCACCAATTCTTAGGATAAGTGTTAAAGAGAAAATAATATGATTGGTGCGTTTGGGTTTTTTTCCCTTGCAGTATAAATCGCAATGACAAAGATAATACAAAATTTTCTATATTAATTAAATGATAAGTTTGATAAGAGTGATAAGAAATGATTAAGTCAATAGATAACTAAATGATATTAAGTTAAGTTTTCGTACAGAGATAATTAGAGCAACTAATTATATTATTTAATTTTTAAATACTATATTTATTCTCTTCATGTGTGTTACGAGATAAGGCTAATGCGAGAAATTTTATAATTCCATTGCTTCTCATACTAACCGAATTTAACTCTATTAAGATAATAATACAGGGTGTTTCAATATAACGTATAGAAACTTTTAGAGGTGACAGAGCACATTACAACAAACAACTTTTGTACACTCTGTAAAAAAAGGTAGAAGGACACTTGATTTTTTAATTTACTTAATTGTGACTTACATTTGCGGTCTGATATTTTTAAGGGTGTCACTTTACACTCATCCTTTTGCTCTGAAATAAAAAATAAATTGCTACCACAATTGATTTATATAAAAATGAGCTTAGCTAACTATCTCACTGAAAAAAAAGTATTTTTTTTTTCTCGGTACAAAGTTGTTCGAAACTTAAAAAATGTAGAAGGACAACTGTGGAAAATTGAATTTATTGGACCCTTCTGCTATGGATAAGGCAAGTAAGCATTATTATTTTATTGTTTTTGTCAAAGAAAAATATACCTTCATTTTTAGATTGATTTGTTTTTCAGAATGCCTAAAGGAATACCTTTGAATAATTTTCAAAAAGGCCAAGCCATAGCAATTAGAAAACAGGGCAAAAGCAGAGACAGATTGCTAAATTGCTTAATGTTAGTAAAACTGCAATATCAAACTATCTTAGAAATCCAGAGCATCACGGTACTAAAAAAAAGACAGGGAGACTTAAAACATACTGACTCCTCGTGATGAAAGAAACATTATCCGAGAGTTGAAAAAGAAAGATTCTACAATTTCAAAGGTCCGAATACAAGCAGGGCTAACACATGTGTCACGTCAAACTGTATATAACCATATAAAAAAGTCTAAAGTCTTCATTTTCAAAACGAAACAACACCATCCAAAGTGGACAAAAATGCATATAGTTAATCGCTGATCTTGGGCGAGAAATCAGATGTTTGGACCACAGAAGGAACTTCTGTCATTGTCTCTGATGAGAAAAAGTTCAATTTAGATGGCCCCGATGGATATCAGTTCTATTGGCATTGTATAAAGAATGAGGAAGAATTTTATTCCAGTAGACAAATGGGAGGGGAGAGATTGATAGTCTGGCTAGCAGTCGAATATGGTGGACGAACGAGTCGGGTCTTTTTGCACGGTAGACAGGACCATAAAGATTACATCCGATTGTTGGAATCTGAACTTCTTCCCTATGCTACAGAATTAGGAGGAGAAGATTGGACATTTCAACAAGACGGAGCAGCGATTCACACAGCTACTGGCGTTAAAAGTTGGTTCCACACAAATAAGATCCGTGTTTTGCCATGTTCAGCTGAAAGCCCTGACCTGAACATAGTTGAAAATATATATGGGCGATATTAGTTCGTCACGTATACAGTGGAGAAAAACAGTATGAATCTGTTGTTGAGCTTCGGGATGTATTTAACAATGTTTGGGACAATTTTTGCCAAAGTGAAATACAAGAACTCTATGATTCAATGCCAAACTTTCAAGTGATGAAAGCAAATGGAAAGAAAATGTATTACTAATACTTTAATTTTCATATAAAATACTTTTGTGTCCTTCTACTTTTTTTACAGAGTTTCATGTAAGCAACAGAAACTATATTATGAAAATCAAATTCTCTTCGTAATTTATTTTTGATTACTGTGTTTTTCTACTCATTTAGTTCTAAAATGTTACGCAAATAAAGAATTTTGCGCTAATTTAATCAGTTGTGTTTTTCTTAGAAAAAAGTCTAGTGTCCTTCTACTTCTTTTACGCAGTGTATAGGAAACTGGTGTCACAATCTACACATTCAGTTAAAAATCTAAGGGTGCTTTACTTCAATCTGAGACAAGATTTTTTATCCCGATTTTAGTCATCAACAATAATGAAGATATTTTATCGATACTTACAATAAAATTAACTTATGTGCAAAATGCGATAAAATCACGAGAGGGAGGTTGTCACTAGGAATGCACCGTAATTTGGTCAGTGCATTGTGTGCAATGTTAGTAACATTCCAAAAAGTGGATCGTCTAATTTAGCGGTGACTGGATGCGAATGGTAGACACTTTCATCACATCTCGTGATATTGTCTCATTTAGAGTAGGGGAAGTGGCAACCGTCCGTATCCAATAAGTACTAAATTATACGATCTCCTTTTTGGAATACAGTTGACGTTACATACCGACCGAATTACTGATGTGTACTTTGTGAGGTATGTGTGATGCGTGTTGGTCGATTTATCGAAAGTCGGCTTCGACATTGATTTTTAGAGTTTTTTTAAAAATGCTCTGACACATCAAAGTACTCAGTATGTGAGTTTTGGTCCATGAAGGGTTAAGTTATGATTCCATCGATAGTGTATGTTGATATCATTTATGAAAGATAATTTGTTTTCTTCGACAAATGGGAAGTCGAGGTGACATTGGATTGGATCTGCGAAATGTTTGATAAATAGAGTATTTTGGTAGAATTAGCAGTTTTTTTATAGTCTGCATTTATGCAAATGCTTAGGCATTTCCCCAGCTCGATTTCAGTATAAAAGCAAGTGGAGCAGAATGCATGGTGTACTTTGCTTGATGTTCCAGTCCTGAGTAGCTTAAATTGGCCTTGGAAAAAAGCTGTTAGATTGTTCATGGATTAAAATATTTTTCTGGAATTACGGATTCCATAGTAAAATATATTTTGTGCTAAGTTAATTTACATTGCATTAGTACTTTTAGATTACAGGCGTGTTTATTTTGTACTAAATAAAGTGCTATAGTAAAAGGGAACTTACAGTAAAGCTTAATTTGCCTATGGTTAATTGATTTTAACGTATCAGAGTTTAGTTTAAGTGGCTCAAATTTTAATCAGCATTTTCTTAGTTAAGATGTGTTAGTTTTAGTGTTTGTTATGAAGCAGGACATTTCCTGTTTTATATCCAGTTTTATGAAATAAAACTGTGTTTTTACATAATTCCAAGTCTGTTTATCATGATCTATCGAATGATCATACTAATGTCCCAGAAAGCACTTCACAACTTCTACCACTTTCCGTGATTTCATCACATTTTCCAAACAGCGAGTTAATTCTGTTGTAAATGTCGATAAAGTTATGATAGAAATTCCGGGCTAAGATTAAATCACCCGAAAGGCCGAAAGTAAATCACCCTGTAATTTTGACTCATTGAGTAGATAGCAACCTTGTACTTCTTATTAAATTTCAATCAGGATTTACAATTTAGGTAAGATAATTTTCAAATATTATTTTAGTCCATTTTATAATTTGTGTTAATATTTATAAAAAATTATAATATATTATTATTAGGAGTCGTAGAATTTTAATGACATATGCGTTATAAAAAATATATCAACCTTCTAAATACATAAATATAACAAAAAAAAAATAAGTTTAATCTTCTATTTTAAATATATGAAAATATTAAAAGTCGTTTCTTTTTAAATAACTTATATGCTTTAAATTTATTTTTCTTTTATTTACTACTAAAAAAAAATTCCTTTCCAAAAAATATTCGCGCATTATGAGAAAAAAAAAATATATAATATGTATATTGTGTTAAAACTTCGAAAAATTCTCGAAAACATTGTTAAATTTGCTGAAAAAAAAACCCCATTAAAATTCTTTCTTTTTTTTTTTTTTTTTTTTTTTTTTTTAAAGAAGACCAAAAATAAATAAATAAATAAATAAAAAATCCTTTACAAGTGCAATTTTTTTTTCAGACTAAATCATAAAAGACATACTAGGCACAAAACGGTAACAACACAAATGGTATAATGGTTATAATGCCTGTCCGCCACCCGGGTGACACGGGTTCCAGTCAGAACTGTGGTCGAAGCGATTCTTGTAAAGTAATTCCAATCGCTGTAGCAATTGGAATTAATTCAAGTAATTCTAACAACGTAGAATCGGCGTTTTCTGTCAATATATAAAGATTTTTTTTAACAGAAAAATTTGCAGTAGACTCTGTAAATTTACCGATTAATTTCTCTGTTATTTAACAGAATCTCTGTTTTCTAATCTCTGTAATTTTATATAAGACTTAAGATAACAGATTACCAGTAGATTCTCCGTAATTTCACAGAAATTTTTTTAATAGTGTAGAAAGAATTAAATTTAACAATGTAGTTTTTTTTACAGTTGAGTTTTCCTGAAAATCGAACACCCATTTAAACAACTTCTAAGTGATTCAACAATCAATGAAAACATACCAATGCACATTATTCTATACTTCAAAGATTTCTAAAAATATACAGTGAAACTCACCCACGTACATTTCATAATAAAAAAAATCTTTCACAGAATCGTACATTCTATTTCTGCCATTCTACGTATTTTCAGAATTCTTTAAATTACGCCTGTCATATATTTTCAAATTGTTTTCACATTTATTGGATTTCTAATAATGATGGATTTTTAAATTAGTTGTTCTTGCGTATGTATAATGTTTGTGTTATAAACCTGTAACGTTGAAAAATCTGAAAATCTCAAATATTTATCACAAAAAATTTCATTTAAAAATTGCCTTTTAGGGTAAAAAATGACTCGTAATTAAACAAATGTTCTTTAAAAAATAAACTGTAGTAATGTAAATAGTTACAAATTATGAGATTGTTTTTATTACATAAATTTATGAAATTGATATTAAAAAAAAATATGCATTGTAACCTATAACTAGTCGGATATGCCAATCCCAAAACTTTCTTCTATCTCATACATGTTAATACTTCATAATCGCTATCACACCACCAAATAAATCAATATTTTTCGTCATTTTGTTGTACGTCAGCTGCTTGAGAATCGTCGGGTTACTTGGATGCGAGTAGAGCGATGTTTACTAAACTACGAAAAGTCCTGCCCTGAACCGGCAGGAAAAAATAGCCACCCTATTCCTTGGTTTTAAGATTTTAGCTAATTTTACGGGAAACCACGAAGCCAAAATGCGTGGAACCCGATTACAGAAGAGTCATTCTCAGTTCTCGTCAAAATTGAATTTGAATGAGAATACCGCCAATTAGTTAGCCATAGCCAAGTTGGCTTCATTTATGGCAAAGTATTTTTATCGCCAAATTTGGCGATATTTTACCACATTTCGGCAAGCTTGACGAGAATGTGACGTTGGTGAATATAAATATTTAGTGTTAAGCATATAAGGATTGAAACGATGGTTATAACAAATGAATGAAAATTTGCCGAACCCGTGTTTACTAAATCTCATAAATTAAACCCGTTTAGGGAGGAATCCTGCTGTATTGTTTCAAAATGTCAGCCATCCTAAAATTACAAACTGCTATATCTCAGCCATTTTTTAAGATAGAGGCAAAACAAAGATTGCTCTGGAATCCTTGGATCAAGGCCGAACATTTAACGGAAAAAACTTTTAGGATTTCTAATTTTTTTATACATCTTTTTAAATATGAAATATTTAAGTGGCTACCGCAGCGCCCCTTGCAATTTAAAGAGGACCTACTGGCCATAAGCATAAACTTATATATCAAATTTGGTTCAATTCTATGCATAACATCATACACTTTTCGATGATACAATGAGGACAGACGGACATTTTGTAAAAACTTTCTTCTATTATAGATTGAAGAAAGTAAAAATCTTAATAGAAATAGATTTCTAGACTCTTTAAATATGCGAATCTAAAATTACATTCTTCCATGTATTTTTTCAGTTATGTTTAAAGTACCCACATTGTAGTTTATTTTGCAACTATTAAAAATAAACCTAATATTAGTATTCCGAACTTTACAGTTGTATAATTCTTAAAATGGTTCACTGAATGACTTTCCGTTTGGTATTCGAATGTGAAATATACTCAAGAATCCAAATATATCAAACTGGGTGTTCGTATTTAAAACGTCAAAGTTTGTTACGATTTCAATATGGAGACGGATCCTTTAGCTTTTTTAAAACATAAATTTAAAGAGTCCCAATCGAATGAGTATTTTCGTTTTTCTCTGTGACTATTTGGGAATTAAACTGTATGAGGGTATTCTATTCTTTTTTTCGACGACTGTACAATGTTTCCCCCCCCCCCCCAAAAAAAAAGTCCGAACTTTGAAATTCAATAATTAGCGATAATTAATATGAAGGTGAAATAAGTGAAGGAAGCTCCAAAAATTTGTATTCAAAAGTTTAAAAATATTTTCATTTTTAGCCAATAGATGGCGCTGCATTATTTCAACCTGTAAAAATGCAGAAAGTAATAGTCTTCGAACCGCAAGCCTTTTTTTCGCAATTCAACAGCTAAACAGAATGAAGAGTTATAAGAAAAGTGTCATTGAATCAGCTTAACATATTAGTTTAGGTATTCTTACCGACTGAGATGATATCATCTGTTGACCAAACTTTTTACCGTTTTAAAATTAAAGTACACAACATTTGCAAGTTTTCTTATTTACGCATCTTTATAATTACATAGTCCAGTCCTGTCAAAAGTCAGAATAACCACCTATCGCAGTGCGGACGTGCAGGAAGAGATGTGCAGGAAGAGAGTCAATTAGGTTCTTGAAGGTGTTCACAGGGATGTTGAGCAATGCCGACTCCAGTGCCGTGGCCAGCTGCGCTAGGTTACGCGGTTGAGGATCCATGGCGCGAACAACTCGATCGAGGTTGTCCCACAAATTTTCGATTGGGTTTAATGTGAATCTGTACTCCATCAATGCTCCACGGACTTAAAGTCCGGTGAGTTTGCTGGCCAGGGGAGTGCGGTAAACTCATCCTGGTGCTCTTCGAACCACGCACGTACACTGTGAGCTGTATGACACCTCGCATTGTCCTGCTGGTAGATGCCATTATTCTGAGGAAAAACAATTCGCACAATGATGCGTGCACCCAAAGAATACCACGAAAACATTTCCCAGACCATAATGCTCCCTCCTCCAACCTGGACCTTTCCTGCAATTGTTGAAGGGTGTTTCCTTTCAGACGTTTCACGCCGTATACGCCAACGTCCATCTGTCCAATGGAGCATAAAACTTGATTCATCTGAAACAGCCTTCTATCGCCACTCAGTGGACGTCCAATTGCGGTACTGGCGAGCTAATTCCAGCCTTCGTCGCCGATGAACAACAGTCAGCATAGGTGCATTAACCAGGCGTCTGCTGCGGAGTCCCATACCGAGCAACATTCGCTGAACCGTCGTTGAGGAGACACTGTTGGTAGAGTAGCTCAATAGTTGCACGTCTATTCGCTCGAACGTATCTCCGCAGCCGTCGTTATCCTCTGTTTTCTATGGGCCGCGGTGAACCACATTTGCCAAGTCGCTGATTTTCGATAGTGCCATTTTGCCATGCACGGTATTCTTTTACCACGGCGGCACGCGAACAACTTACAAAATTAGACGTTTCGGAAATGCTTCCACCCTTGGCCCAAAAGCCAATGATCATGCCTTTTTGGACGTCAGATAAATCGCTCCGTTTCTGCATTACACCAACGATTGCAATGATTTCCGATTCCCTCGGACACCCTTTATATACGCTCCACTGCAATGTGCTTCCACCTGCCTTCCGGGATTGGTTATTTCATGTTGACGTCGAAAGTAGATGGTGGTCACATTAATATGACTAGACTGTGGATGATAGTTAATGAAGTTTAAAGTTTGGACATCCCTTTTTAACCCTTTGTATCACCGCGTTGCATATCTGCAACATACCCAAAAGTCAATGTTACTACCACAGTGGGGTTTAAAAGACAATTATTATATTTATTGCTGCTATCTTTCAACACAGCAGTTAATATAAATTGTTCATAGAATTTGCAACAGACGGCGATACTGAGTTAATTTTTAATGCCAAAGTTTTATTTATCATTTGAGCAGTTTTGCATCGTTATTGCTAAAATGAACTTCGTAAGTTTTGTCAAATTAAGACGGCTGTGAAGACGTCCAAAAATAGATTTTTTACAATGGTAATTTCGTATACTTACAATTTTTTATTAGAAAATTGACACTATTTATGAGAAGTATGTATTTTTCTGTTAATTGTATATGTGAACAAAGTACCTTTTAGTCAATAATATTTTATTTTTATGTTTTAATTTTTTAAAATATTTTTTACATGCCTAAAATAATGTATTCTAACATCTGAGTAAATATTTTTCAAATCGGAATTCTTGGGTCACAAAGGGTTAAAACGTACATTTTTATGTATTGTGAATGCATGTATGTTTAAGTAAGCAGTCATGATAAAACTTTTGTGTAAAATTCGAAGCAAATTAAATTGTGAATATATATTTTTATAAACATTCATAATACAACTCAGTAGTTTCTTATTATAGCGGCCCCCACAACTATTACGACAAGGTGGCAATTACGATTTCGCCAAGGTTGTTGATAAGCTCGTTAAGCAAAATGTGTAATAGAAAAATAAAAAAAATAAAAAAATAACATACTTTTACATAAAATGTTATGTACATATTACATACATAATACACAGGGTGTTCCACTCATAAAAAAGTATGCCTTATGTCGATACATCTCTTATGCCAATATGAACCCATAGCGACCGTACTGTTAAAGGAAACGGATGACAATTCGAGAGATGGGTATGTTAAGGTATGGGCTCCAGACTGAGGTGAAAAAGAACAACCGGTTACAGTGACAAAATTTCGAAATTTTCACGTAACAAAACACCCATTTATTTTAATTGCAAGATGATCAATACAATTAAAAACCACAAAAAGCATTGAAACGTACCACTAGAAATAACGACTCCTGTAAACAAATGCAAAGAAAAAACATTTTGTGCTCTACATGTGCTGTAAGTACAATTTGCTCACATTGTCATGTACCACCATTTCAAATTTTCAACGTCACATCGTCATTTAAATACACCTCAATGGGATTTTGCCTCTTAGAGTATTTGAAATTCGCAGTTTGTACATAAAATCAGCTAAGTGCGTGTGACATGAAAAACGCTATTAAAAGTGAAATTTTGCATTGTTTTCATTCCATAGTTTATTGTTGCTCAAAATCACCTGCATGTGATGTGTCATCCTGTGCGAAGGAAAACATTCGAAAATTTGTAATCCGAATGAAAAGATGTGTTTTTCTCGCTTGTGTGGGCTCATCTATTGCTCTCACTGCTTTTCTTTGCGTTTGTTTTAAGTCGCTGTTTTTAGTGCTACAGTCAACGCCTTTTATGGTTTTACACTGGGGAAATCATTTTGCGAAGAAAAAAAGTTGGTGTTACCATATGATATTACCGAGATTTTGTCAGTGTAACCATAACTTAGAGCATTCGATTGTTGTTCTTCAATTCATTCTCAAGCCCATGCTTTAAAAGGGCCACATCGCAAATGGCATCCCGTTTCCTTGATTAGTAATGTATCTAGCAGCTTATATATCGGCAAAGTATTTTTAAGACCATTCAGTATATTATGTATTTACATTACGTATGCATTAATCCAAATATTTGGCGAAATTTTACAACCTAACTTGGCGATATATCGCGATCGCTTGGCGATATATAGCAAATGGCATCCCGTTTCCTTGATTAGTAATGTATCTAGCAGCTTATATATCGGCAAAATATTTTTAAGACCATTCAGTATATTATGTATTTACATTACGTATGCATTAATGCAAATATTTGGCGAAATTTTACAACCTGACTTGGCGATATATCGCGATCGCTTAGCGGTTCATTCTCGGCGGCCGTTATAAT